>CM042959.1:1788591-3066442 GCA_023678885.1 Pogostemon cablin | reverse complement strand
ATGTATGTTGAGCAGTACATGATTGAGCAAGGTGTTTTGGGGGGAGTTAGCTGCAACTGCAGCTTATCTAATCAACTTGTGTCCTTCAACAGCTCTAATCTTTAAAACTCCAGATGAAGTATGGTCTGGTAATGTCTCTAATTACTCATACCTTAGAGTTATAGGTTGACAAGCTTATGCACATGTTAAACAAGATAAGTTAGAACCTAGAGCACACAAATGTGTTATGATAGGTTATCCTAAGGGAGTAAAGGGGTACAAACTGTGGTGTTATGATGAGAACAGGCTCATGGTCAGTAGAGATGTTATCTTTGTTGAAGATAAGATGCCATTGATCAAGAATGATCAAAGAAGAGAGTCTGAGCTTGAGGTGGAGCCTCAAGATATGGACAGATCAGGAGAAAGTGAAGAGAACTCCACTGACAGAGGTACAAATGAAGTATCAAGGGTTAAAGAACAACCTAATACCTATCAACTTGCAAGAGATAGACAGAAGAGGACTATAGTACCACCTGCAAGGTATGTACAGGCTGATATAATGTCTTTTGCTCTATATGTTGGCAATTGGATCTTATGGTGAACACGATTCAAAAAGAAAACAAGTAATAAAACAGCGGAAGCATAAATCAATTACCTGTCTTCTGGTTTGGTGTAGTGGATGATGATCTGAGAAGAACACCTCTGATCTTCTGCAGTATTACCCAAAGTCAACTCTCTGGTGTTGTGTGGTCAACAATCCCCAGAGAGTTCTCAATCTGTTCCTGATCTCTTCTACGTAAGAGGCGCAGCGTTAGGTTATTAGGAAATGAGACAACTTATATATACTTGGGCTACTGCAGGGACCAGGAGGAGAAATTGGGCTGGGCCTCAATCAGATTTAATTAACCAAGCTTAGCCCAAAGCTTTTAATTAAATCCAATAATAATAATATAGTCCACTAAAATATTATTACTGCACTACCCATCCAATCCCAAATTATGTTCTGGGCTCCTTCTTATTATGAGCCCGATAGTCTCCTCATGTTTAAGATATACAATGCCCATTAATTAATTAAGTTACTGACAACTCAAATTAATTAATATCTCATCCGAGAGTAGTACCACTCAACCTTATTATCATGCCGGAAATTAATCCACTTGCAAGATTTACATGATAAACCTTATGAGCTCCTCAAGGGGACATCATCAACCTATGACGGACATGGTTTCCTTCTACAATCAACAGCACACCATAGAGACAGCACTACTTCCCAACTCACCGAGTTTGTTGATTTAATACATTTAAATCTCACCCATTGATGAATCAAAGAAATACATACTGCCCTACGTGTCGAAGTTATTGTATAGGGATTAAGAGCATGGACATCCATAATAACAGAGATCAAGTTCTTCTATATAGACAGTACAAGTCGAACGATCTCAAGCGGTCCTACTCAATACACGCTAAGTGCACTAATGTGATTCTATAGTCAAGACAAACTAATTCCAAATCACACTACAACCATACCGATAGATAGTCCCCGTCTATCTCGGTTGTGAGCATCTGTGTATACTTTATAAGGAAACCGATAATATGATCTTCCGCGTGTTGTCGCACAACATATTATCTACAGTATAAAGTAAATGGTCTTTTGCACAAACAATTTATAATATGCAAAAACGTTTGATCATATGATTCTCATTTCAAATAAAATTGTTACTACATTGTTCAATATAAAAGCAAGGCTTTTAGTATACAAATCTAATAATCTCCCACTTATACTAAAAGACTACGCTGCCATATCTGCTGACACGCATCTAATCCCCATTCCATCTACATGCCCATCGAACGCTTTCGCTGGAAGGCTCTTAGTAAAAGGATCAGCAAGGTTATCCTCATATGCTATCTTAGCGACAACGACTTCCCCTCTTTTAACGATGTCTCGTATCAGGTGGTACTTGCGCTCAATGTGTTTACTCGCCTTATGGGCTCGTGGTTCCTTCGAGTTTGCTACTGCACCACTATTATCACAATAAATTGTGATCGCTTTGGGCAAACCAGGAATCACATCCAAGTCCATTAAGAAGTTCCTGAGCCATACTGCTTCTTTAGCTGCCTCAGAGGTTGCTACATATTCAGCTTCCATGGTGGAGTCCGCAACGCATTTCTGCTTTACACTCCTCCATATTACGGCTCTTCCTCCAAGAGTATACACATAACCCGAGGTGGATTTACTAGCATCCCTATCTGACTGGAAATCCGAATCAGTATAACCCAAAGGTAGCAAAGTATCTGCCCGGTAAACCAGCACATAATTCTTAGTTCTTTTCAGGTACTTTAAGATGTGCTTTACCGCAGTCCAATGCCCTTGTCCTGGATTACTTTGATACCTACTGACCATGCCCACGGCATAACAGATATCCGGTCTCGTACATAGCATAGCATACATGAGGCTTCCCACTGCCGAAGCATAAGGGACCAGCTTCATTGCCTCTATTTCATGTGGTGTCTTAGGAGACATTTCCTTAGACAGAGGTATTCCATGTCTGAAAGGTAGAAAACCTTTCTTGGAATCTTGCATGCTAAAACGAGCCAGGATTGTATCAATGTATGAAGATTGGGATAAGCACAACATTCTTTTCTTGCGATCCCTTATCAATTTGATCCCAAGAATGTGTCCGGCTTCTCCTAAGTCCTTCATTTCAAACTGCTTGGACAGCCATACCCTTACGCCCGATAATACCTTTACATTGTTTCCAATGAGCAGAATATCATCCACGTAGAGTACAAGAAATACCACTACGTTTCCGTCACACTTCTTGTACACACATGATTCATCCGGACATTGAATAAATCCATATGACTGGATTACTTCATCAAAACGGATGTTCCATGATCTAGAAGCTTGTTTCAATCCATAAATGGACTTTTTAAGCTTGCAGACAAGATGCTCTTCGCCCTTTGCAATGAATCCTTCTGGTTGCTTCATATAGATGTTTTCCTCAAGACTTCCATTCAGAAAAACTGTCTTGACATCCATTTGTCATACCTCATAATCCATATGAGCAGCAATAGACAAAAGAATCCGGATTGACTTAAGCATGGCCACAGGGGAGAAGGTTTCCTCATAATCGATTCCTTCTTTCTAAGTATATCCTTTAGCCACAAGCCTTGCTTTAAAGGTTTCCACCTTACCGTCAGATCCTCTTTTTCTTTTATAGATCCACTTGCATCCAATAGCTTTTACACCATTGGGTGGTTCTACAAGCTCCCAGACTTGATTAGAATACATGGATTCTATTTCAGATTTCATTGCATTTTGCCATAATTGAGCATCTTTATCTTGCAGTGCCTCGTTGTAATTCCATGGGTCAATTTCATGTTCACCAGGGACCCAGTCAGAAGACTCTCCCAATCCCATGAATCTATCCGGTTGTATCACAACCCTCCCACTACGACGAGGCTCCGCAGTTAATTGTGTATCAGGTGTGACACGCGGTGCAGTGTCCTGTGGTATATCCTCTTGTACAGTTGGTATTATGTTTGGTGTTTCCCCTCTTACTTCTTCTAGAACAATTTTACTCATGGGTTTGTGATTCATTATATAATCTTCTTCCAAAAATCTAGCATTCGTGCTAACGATCACCTTTTGGTCCTTTGGATTATAGAATAAACCACCCTTCGTTCATTTTGGATATCCTACAAACAGACAAACTTCCGTACGTGACTCTAACTTATCAGTATCCGTCTTTAACACATGTGCCGGAGCACCCCAAATCCGAAAGTGTTTCAAACTAAGCTTTCGCCCAGTCCACAATTCAATGGGTGTGGAAGCTACTGATTTAGAGGGTACTAAGTTTAGAATGTAAGCCGCTGTTTCTAAGGCATATCCCCAAAACGAATTTGGTAGTTCCGAATAACTCATCATTGATCTCACCATTTCCATAAGAGTCCTATTCCTTCTCTCTGCTACACCATTCTGCTGGGGTGTGCCTGGTGCAGACAATTGGGATTCAATCCCATTTTCTGATAAATAATTCCTAAACTCTCCCAAGAGGTATTCGCCACCACGATCAGATCGTAGTGTCTTGATATATTTTCCAAGATGCTTTTCCACATCAGCCTTGTACTCTTTGAATTTATCAAAGCACTCAGACTTGCGGCGCATCAAATAAATATATCCATATCTTGAATAATCGTCAATGAAAGTGACGAAATATTCAAAACCCCCTCTTGTCTGGACAGACATAGGACCACATAAATCGGAATGAACCAATTCCAACAAATCCTTGGCTCTATACCCCTTTGCCTTGAAAGGCCTTTTGGTCATTTTTCCTTCCAAGCAGGATTCGCAAGTTGGATAATTTTCCACTACTAATGAACTCAGAGGTCCATCAGCTATCAACCTTTGAATCCTACTTAAGTTAATATGACCAAGTCTTAGATGCCAAAGATATGTTTGGTTCATTTTTGAAGGTTCTTTTCTCTTATTAGTAGATGTATCATTCGTTTCAATTTGTTGCACTGTGGGAGAAATTTGATTAAGAGTGTACAAATTATCTATCAATGCACCATTACAGATAACAATTCTATTTTTCCTTATAACAACCTTGTCATTAAAAGAAACAGAATATCCATCCATAAACAATTTAGAAACTGAAATTAAATTCTTTCTAAAATGAGGTACATAAAGACAATTCCTCAAAACAAGAGTTTTATTCTTATTGAAAAATAAATGCACGTCTCCCACTGCGACAGCTGCTACTCTTGTAGCATTCCCCATGAGTATGGTAATCTCCCCATCACTAAGCTGCCGAGTTTGGTGGAACCCCTGCATAGAATTGCAGACATGATCAGTGGCTCCCGTATCTACACACCAAGTGTCAGCAGATACAGCCGCTAAACACGATTCAACAACTAGTATGTAAGACTTACCATTCCTGTTCCCCTTCAGAAGAGGGCAGTCAACCTTGTAGTGTCCCGGCTGCTTACATTTGAAGCACTTGCCTTTAGGTTTCTTGACCGCACCCGTCTTTGCCTTCACTTGGTTCACCGGTGCTGGATTCCCTTGCTTCTTCTTCTTCCTACCGCCTTTCGGCCTAGGATGAGAAGCATGTTCAGCAACATGAACCTGAGGTGGTCTACGAAACAGTTCTTCCGCTGTCACGAGTTCTGTCATCAGTTCCGCCAACGAGTACAAATGTTTGTTCATACCATAGTTCAGGCGAAACTGCTCAAAACTCCTAGGCAAGCTTTGGAGTATAATATCGACCTGGGTTTCCCCATCGATTTCTGCTCCAAGAACTTCCAACTCATTGAGTTGGCCCATCATCCTAAGGACATGCTCCCTTACGGAAGTGCCCTCAGCCATTTTGGTGTTCATCAAGACCGACATGCCCTTCGACCTAGCAGGATGACTCTGATGACCGAAGAGTTCCCTAAGATTAAGCATCATATCATAGGCGGTGTCCATAGCTTGATGCTGAGTCTGAAGCACATTTGACATTGAAGCCAAAATATAGCACTTAGCCATCTTATCAGCTTTGACCCACCTATTATAAGCATTTCTTTGCTCTTCGGTAGAGGCATCAGTAGGTGCCGGAGGGCATTCCTCAGAAAGTACAAAGATGTAATCTTCAGCAGTTAAAACAATATCCATGTTACGCTTCCAGTCGACATAATTAGTGCCAGTAAGTTTGTGTTCTTTAAGTATGACAGAAAGTGAGTTCAAAGCCATTTGAAAAACCTGAGAATCATAAATAATAAACAGATCAAACACTTCGAATTTACCAATTTATATTGAATCCCTCAAAACAATATAAAACAAAATTCACCAACATCTCAAGCACCGTGGATTTGCATGCCACGTTAGTGTGGACGTATACAAACCCGAACATTTACAAGAGAAGGTTTTACCCATTAATTTCATTTATCAACCTAACTTTATGATAAAATAATTAATAGTCGGTTTCTTTTTAGCCATGCAAATATCAGCAGTGACTCCGTTGGGGAGGATACTGATTATTCACATCTAAGTGTGTACCATTATTTGATCCCAAGTCCATTGCGCAAGCTTGTGTGCCTTACAGTTAGAGAAGTACACACGCGCTTGGGTAACTTCCTACGATCATCTTAAAGAAGTTTGTACTAGTGATCCGTGAATAAAACCCATCCGTTGTGGAGGAAGGCCTGTTGCCAACACGCAGGTTTACTCACATCACTTACAAACCAATAATGGAGGCCATGGGAATTTATATACAAATCCCCTCTCCCACTTAGTTATTTAATATCGAGGGTTTTTTTTGTCATGCATATAATATTAACAAATAAAATATACAATAAAGCATGCTTTAAAACCAAGTAATTTAAAATTAAATAAATCACATAAACATGCTTTACACATATATAACAATTAATCGTCATGTTAAACAATTAAATCAATTATATAATTCAATTAATTGCAAAATAAAGTTGGATCAAAAATTGGGCCTACCTATTCCAAATAAAATTAGCAATTAATGAGCAGCCATAATTATAAAAAAAAAATTAAAGCCCATTAAGCCAGCCAATTTTATTTCTTTGGAACAAGCCCAATAACTCTCAAGGCCCAACACCACAAACAATTAATAAATAAACACATCAGGCCCAATATTCAGCATTAAAAAAATAGCCAAAAAAATAGGGCCCAAAACAATAGCCCAATCAGAAACTAAATAACAAGGCCCAATAAAAGCCCACTGATCCTGAAACCCTAGGAAGGCCGCCGCCCGCTTCCTTCTTCTCCAGGGCTCTCCGGTCGCCGCCTTGCCGCTATCCCCGGAGGCGCCGCCAACAGGCGACCTAAATCACGCCGTTAGCCCACCGCCGACAGCTCCCAGCTGCACCCACCAGCCGCCGCGAATGGACAAAACTGACGCAGCAGACACGGCACCGACGCTGCCGCCGCCGGCTTCCCTCGCAGCCACCGGCCCTCAGTCGTCCATGCAGACTGACCAGCGCCACCGCACAGCCGCCCGCTCCTGTAGACCATCCAGCAGTGCCGTCGCCTGCAACCGCGCTGGTATCAGGTAGCCGCCGGAAACGAGCCGACGCCACCAGCCGTCAACAGTCTGCGCCGCTCAGCCGCGTGCCACCACCAGCGCAGCCAGATCCTCCGGCAACATGCCCAGATCTGCACAACAGGAGCTCAGTCGAGACGCGCCGCTTCCATCACAATCCAGACGGCGACTCGTCGCCCAGATCCTCACTGTGAAATCGACGCCGCCGCACCGTTTATGTTCTTCACCCGCCGCCGTTAGTCCCGATCCGCTCAGTCGGAGCTCTCCGTCGCATTCGAAATCGAAGCTGCTCGACTATCCAGTGCTACCGCGACGGATTTGGTCCGACCGAAGCCACCAACCCACGATTGACTCTCCGGTCAGACACCACGCGCCGCCACGCCAACATCCACGCTCCGTCGCCGGTCCGATTGGGACAGTCTCCCTGTCACCCCACCTTCTTCGATTTTCCCTCTGCCGCCGGTTTGCCTCGAATCGCCGAGAAACCCAGCCGTCGTGCCATTGCCGGCGACTGTCTAATGGCCGTCCGCCTCGGTCGCCGCCGCCAGCCGCCGTCAGAAGCAGCGCCCCCAGACGTAACGAGAGAGAGAGAGAGAGGAAAAGGGGGGGAAAGGGTGTTGAACGTGTGTAAGGAAAAGCAGGGCTGTCTGTCTCGAAGTGTGTGCCACATGATGAACAATTAATCAATTAATATTACACACCATACAAACAAACATGCCTGACAGTCTACTCCATGTGAAAAATTCAGATTAAAACAAATAATCAATTAATCACATAATTCTTTACAAATCAGTTTCACCAAGAAACCATTGCTCTGATACCAATTGTTGGCAATTGGATCTTATGGTGAACACGATTCGAAAAGAAAACAAGTAATAAAACAGCGGAAGCATAAATCAATTACCTGTCTTCTGGTTTGGTGTAGTGGATGATGATCTGAGAAGAACACCTCTGATCTTCTGCAGTATTACCCAAAGTCAACTCTCTGGTGTTGTGTGGTCAACAATCCCCAGAGAGTTCTCAATCTGTTCCTGATCTCTTCTACGTAAGAGGCGCAGAGTTAGGTTATTAGGAACTGAGACAACTTATATATACTTGGGCTACTGCAGGGACCAGGAGGAGAAATTGGACTGGGCCTCATTCAGATTTAATTAACCAAGCTTAGCCCAAAGCTTTTAATTAAATCCAATAATAATAATATAGTCCACTAAAATATTATTAATGCACTACCCATCCAATCCCAAATTATGTTCTGGGCTCCTTATTATGAGCCCGATAGTCTCCCAATGTTTAAGATATACAATGCCCATTAATTAATTAAGTTACTGACAACTCAAATTAATTAATATCTCATCCGAGAGTAGTACCACTCAACCTTATTATCATGCCGAAAATTAATCCACTTGCAAGATTTACATGATAAACCTTATGAGCTCCTCAAGGGGACATCATCAACCTATGACGGACATGGTTTCCTTCTACAATCAACAGCACACCATAGAGACAGCACTACTTCCCAACTCACCGAGTTTGTTGATTTAATACATTTAAATCTCACCCATTGATGAATCAAAGAAATACATACTGCCCTACGTGTCGAAGTTATTGTATAGGGATTAAGAGCATGGACATCCATAATAACAGAGATCAAGTTCTTCTATATAGACAGTACAAGTCGAACGATCTCAAGCGGTCCTACTCAATACACGCTAAGTGCACTAATGTGATTCTATAGTCAAGACAAACTAATTCCAAATCACACTACAACCATACCGATAGATAGTCCCCGTCTATCTCGGTTGTGAGCATCTGTGTATACTTTATAAGGAAACCGATAATATGATCTTCCGCGTGTTGTCGCACAACATATTATCTACAGTATAAAGTAAATGGTCTTTTGCACAAACAATTTATAATATGCAAAAACGTTTGATCATATGATTCTCATTTCAAATAAAATTGTTACTACATTGTTCAATATAAAAGCGAGGCTTTTAGTATACAAATCTAACACTATACAGTTGTTGATGTTGAAGCATATGAACCAAGAAACTATACTGAGACATTGGCTAGTCAAGACAGTAATAAGTGGCTTATAGCCATGGAAGAAAAATTGTTGTCTCTTAACAAG
This sequence comes from Pogostemon cablin, assembly GCA_023678885.1. Classification (NCBI taxonomy): domain Eukaryota; kingdom Viridiplantae; phylum Streptophyta; class Magnoliopsida; order Lamiales; family Lamiaceae; genus Pogostemon; species Pogostemon cablin. The sequence goes on along the minus strand of CM042959.1, from coordinate 3,057,274 downwards.
AATGGGACATGGAGAATAGTTGACAAGCCAAAATCTCAGAAGCTAGTTGGATGTAAGTGGATTTTCAAGAGAAAACCAGCACTTGCAGCTGAAGGTGGAGTCAGATACAAGGCTAGACTAGTTGCTAGGGGTTTTTCACAGAAAGAAGGGATAAATTACAATGAGATCTTCTCACCCATGGTTAAACATTATTCAATCAGGGTGTTACTAGCACTAGTAGCTCAGTATGATCTTGAGCTTCATCAGATGGATGTAACTACTGCATTTCTACATGGGAAGTTGGAGGAGAGCATCTATATGAAGATACCAGAAGGTGTTATAGTTGAGAGAGCTAATTTAAAGGCTTGTTTGTTACTCAAGTCTCTATATGGACTTAAACAAAGTCCAAGGCAGTGGTACTTGAGGTTTGGTGAGTACATTGTTGCCAATGGTTTTCAGAGAAGCCATTATGACAGCTGTGTATACATCAAGGAAGAAAACAGCTGTTACACTTACCTATTTCTCTATGTGGATGATATTTTAATAGCTTGTAAGAGCATTCAAGGGATTGATGCAGTAAAGGAAGTTCTCAATTTTGAATTTGAGATGAAGGACCTTGGTGAAGCTAAGATGATCTTAGGGATGGAAATAAGCAGAGACAGATCAGCTGGAACACTTGTATTGAAACAGCAATCCTATCTTGTTAAAGTACTCAAAAGGTACAATATGAATCAGTGCAAGTCTGTTACAACACCTGTCAAGCAAGGATTGAGTCTGTCACTGCTTAATGGAGCAAAATCAGACATTGAGATGCTGAAATGAGCAGGACTCCATATGCAAGTTCAGTGGGCAGTCTTATGTATGCTATGGTGTGTAGTAGGCCTGATCTTGCTTATGTAATGAGCTTGATTAGTAGATTCTTAAGTTGTCCAGGGAAGCAGCATTGGGAGGCAGTCAAATGGGCATTGAGGTATGTAAAGGGAACTGAACCTGTTGATTTGAAATTTCAGAGAAGGGAAGCAAAGTCAGAAGTTGTCACTGGTTTTGTTGATGCTGATTTTGCAGCAAATCTGGATTCTAGAAAGTCTCTTACAGGATATGTGTTCAATATGTTTGGTACTTCAGTAAGTTGGAAAGCAAGCCATCAGTCTGTAGTAGCTCTATCAACTACAGAGGCTGGATTCATTGCATTAACAAAAGCAATCAAGAAAGGAGTTTGGATTGTTGGTTTACTGAAAGAATTGGGAGAGTATCAAGATTCAATAGTGGTGTATTGTGATAATCAAAGTGCAATACACTTAGCTAAGCATCAGGGATATCATGAGAGGACCAAACACATTGATGTAAAGCTATACTTTGTCAGAGACATGGTGGACAGTGGATTTGTGGAAGTGAGGAAGATTGACACAACTGTGAATCCAGCTGATTCACTTGCTAAAGCATTGCCAGCTGCAAAGTTTGAGCTATGCAAAATTTTGATTGGAATGTGCGGAGACATAGAGGTTGCGGCTCCTTAAAAGCAGCAAAGGTGGGGAGAAGAGATGAAGTTGTTCATGCATACATCTAAGGTGGAGATTGATGACAATAGATGCATGCATGAAAGGATTCGACCTGTACAGATGGGTTCGACATGCACAAAGAGGTCGAACTATGGTCGAACCAGTTCATTAAAGGGGGGTTCGACCACGACACTAATGATTCGACCTGTTTAGAAGGTCGAATCATGGTCGAACTAAAGCGCCAGGAGATGGGTTCGACCACGACACTAGTGGTTCGACCTGATCAACTGATCGAACCAAGGTCGAATCAATGCTGATAGTGTTCAAATGGAGTGTTTAGCTCTGTCTATCACTTGGATGAGCTGATATACACGTGGATAGTGATCATTGGAGACTGAAGAATGATTATAACGTGTTGCATGGCAGCTGGAAGCTTAAAGGAACGATTGAAACTAACTCAACAATATAACTGCCATAACTGTCAGTTTTGGGCAGTTATGATCAGCCGACTTTGAGGCGGTTTAAGAGCAGTTATCAAGCTACATAGAACCGGCTAGACGGCTGTATCTCATCTACTAAGTGAGGGCTATCAAGTGGAGGTTTAACCGGATCAAAAGGTTGAAGGAGTAGCATGATATAAAGGCTCAAAGTTACCTTGTTGAAGAGGTTCAACATTTAGGGTTTTCACATAATAGTTCCTTTTCTTGTTTGTTCTTCGATTCAATATGTTCTTGGTTGTATTGGATCAACAATAATAAAGTTTCTTCTCCCCAAAGTGAATGTAGGTTATTCATAACCGAACCACTATACATCTTTGTGCAAAAACTTTACATTTCTTTTCAAATTTTCATATCAAAGTGTGTGTGTTTCTTGAGAGTTAGAGATGTATTGTGTGATCGAATCACGTCATTACCCAAATGACCAATGGATAACTCCATTGCACCTGTCTGTGATTCACAGACAGGAGGCAGCTTTCGATATTCTTCTGCAAAAATGTAGAGTCCCCAAAGCAATGGCACTGTCAATGCTAGATAAAAAATTGAATTCTGTTCTACATTTTGCTGCGGGACCCCCGGTACAAGAAATTTAGAATGATGATATGCTTCCGATTTATGAATTTGAAAAAGAAATGCAATGGTTCGAGGTAGTTAAGATTTTTAATTGTAGGAGCGTAATTATTTTTATTTCTAATCGTATTATTTTTTCTAATTAAACAGAAAGTTATGATTGCAACACCTCAATGCTTATTGGGAGCGGTGAACGTCGAAAAAAAGACGGCTAGCGACATATTCAACGACAATCACCACGATCTCCAAGCTAAGGCGGAGGCGTTTACCCGAAGATTGGGGGAATCAGGTTTAGTAGTGGATGCTTTGATGCTGACCGTGGTTTTCACGGGAACATTCACCCCTCCTGGCGGATTCAACGAGGAAGCAGGAACTCCTATTCATGGCCACGATATTGTATTTCTTTATCATATCATTGCTGCATATATATGCATGCTTACGGCCATCAGTTCAATTCTCTCCTTTTTCGGTTTGATTATGTCAAGTTGCAGCTTGGTTGCTTATCAGAAATCAATCCCAAACCTTGTTAAGACGGGGATAGTCAGCCTAGTAATGTGCATCTTAGTAGCGAGTGTCACATACATTTCTGCTTATTACTATCTTGGAGTGCAGCTGGGGTGGACAGGAGGTACGGCAGTTTACATACCATTCATATTTGTTACATACATGACAGTAAAGAGGCTGATGAAACTATGTGATGGCATAGTGTATTAAGTGATGAAGCTATGTGATGGCATTGTGTGTTTGCTCTTGGTCTCTACCTAATTTGATGACTAGTAAATGGTTGATTCTGCAGCTACTGTTACTTCCATGTGAGGTAATTACTTGATAGGCTGGTATTAAATGCGAATGATGATTATTTTCATGTTAATTTGATGACTAGTAAATGGTTAATTCTATTGTTGCGGGTCAAGACCGTCCCGTGACCTGTACGGGGATTCGTTTTTGGCTCTTCTTTTTCTTTTTCTCCTAAAATAACATTTCAAATTACTAGATCAAAATTGACTTAACCATGAAATCTGCCAAAGAATATCGGATTGAATAAATTACTTACCGTCCGGTTGGATCACTCCAATCCTAGCTATCTTGTGTAGCAAGGATACATGTCCCCCACCGGAGTTAACCGGCACAGGCAAAGAACAAAAGGATTTTCCAGAATCCTTCCATATTTTATCGTACGCAATGTCTGCAGAAGAAAAAAAATAATAATAAACGCACAAAAGGAACTAGTTGAAACATTCAGAAACCTTGGCACAACATAAAAAATACTACCAAAGTATTTGGCGTCGATCATAGAACCCATCAATGCAACCTTTGTATCATTAGTCAAATTTTGAGGATCTTTTCCAAGTAAATGCTGAAGAAGATTCTTCTGATTGTAGATGCAACACTTTGTGATGGAGATCACTCCATACTTATCTTTCCGAAGGAAAGCTTTCGGATCCTTCTCGAGGAGCCATTTTCTTATTACCTGTTGCCGCGGCGTAGCAGGCTGGGTTGTTGCCCACATCGTCGCATGCCCAACATTTTGCATCAATAAGGTAAGGGATTAATGTGGAGTAGCTTTTCTCCGTTAAGGGAAATGTTATCACACTTAAGCTTGCCGTCACCCACAATTAAAGGATACCATCGCCCTTCGCGAGCAGCTTGAACGAGATCTTGATGAATTACCATGTTGTTGCAGAGGTGGTAATGGAAGAGAGAGAAAAAGGTTAGAAAGAGAAATGTCTATTGTGAGGGAGACACAACCTACTAAACTTTTATTCCTGCAGTTTCAACGCTATGGTTTCTAATATGCACTCAACTACCGAGGATAAATCCTTATACATTTACTATTTAATTAAACCACTGCTTTTAGTTATCCTCTTAAGAGGAGGCATGAAGTTAACATGTCAAGGATTTCTCAGAATGAAATAAAAAATACCACTACTCTCAACCAAAAAGACTTAGAATCAAATTAACATGGATTCTGACAATTATATTTCTCATGTCATATCATCATTAATATAGTATAGTAGTAATAAATTAGCTTAAACAAAATTGAACATAAACATTATTGGATTATGAAAGTGTACAAGTCACTGATATGATATTCTGTACTACGTTTTATTTTTGTTTTTAAAATCAAGGGTTCAAAATTCTAGAGATAAGAAAATCTTCTAAATAAAGACGTGGCTAGTTTAATATTGAATTTTAAATAATCAAAGAGTTTAAAGTTAGTATTAAACCAACTATTCCAATCTATGTTCAACTAACTATTCCTAATATGTAATGATGTTTTTGTAATTCTTAATCCTAGCTTTAATGCTAATTGTTTGTGGATCATATCTATTGGATTTAATTGCTTTTTAATGATCTCACCTTGATCTCGTTGTTGAAGTGAAGTGAAAATGTAAGACAGTAATGATCGAGCAGGATATCATATACTAGTAATTGAGGAAGGAAAGGGGCCCTGCCATGTGGTTTGTAAGAACACTAAGACTGTAAGATTAGTAAAATTGGTTATAACAAGGATCACATTAACTTTTTTATTTAGGTAAGGTCTTCATACTAGTAAAATTATTTTATACTCATTTTTAAAATAATTATTACCTCTCCTATAAGATATTATCACTTTTCAATTTATTAATGGATAAATTTAATAGTCGCCATGCTTAATTATGCATGAGTTAAAATTTTGTTACTTCTCGTCATTTTTTAACATTTTAAATTTTATCCAAAAAAATTATTTATATCAATTTTGTTCCATAATTATAATTATAAGTTTTAGTTCAATTTTTATTGAATGTGTAGTTTTAGTGATTATTCTGAGAGATATCAAAAATTAGAACAATCTCTCATTGCTGAACAACCCCAAAAATTAGAACAATAACAAGAACACCTTTTATTTTGCAATAAAAGTCCATAAACCTAACTTTGAGTCATAATTAGGGGAATACATAGAACTAATTAATTTTATAATGCTTTCACACACATTTCAACCTCTCTCTCTCTCTCTCTCTCTCTCTCTCCACTTGACAGTACGTGGGATAAAAAACAATTAACTTTCTATACAATAATCTAAAATAATAAATTCTTATAATACGTAAAATCACAAAATAACATATTAATCAAATTTTTAAATGAAGTATAGTTTGTCTCGTAAAGAGAATAACAATTTGACATGAAAAAAGTGACTATTAATTAAAAAAAAAAAAAAACGAACTAACCAAGAAAGTGATGGAAATTTTCATACAATCATTTTCTTGTTTTTATTTTTTTTATTTTCATACAATCATTTTCTTGTATTTATATTTCTTATATGATTTTGTTATAATAAAGTGAGAATAAAAACTCATAATTAAATTAGAAAAGTGTAGGATCCTCAATATTCCGTACTAGAGAATGGATTGAAGACATAGAGTAATATTTATAGTGTTCATAAAAAATTAAGGTAAAGTTTCTTATAAAATTAGAATTTGTATGTCTTAGATAAATCAATTAAAAGCTATTAAGTACAATGAATTAATAAACAAATCATTAATACTTTACACATATATACTAGTTTATATGGAATATTGAATTATAATTACCTTTAAAAAGTATGTGTTTGGAGCCGTTGAGAATTGAGAGGTTTAAAATTAGAATTCAGAGAATTAAATCCCACCCCTTTTTCCATCACGTCCAGATTAAAACGTCCACGTTTTTCTAAGGAAATTGGCCCCATTTAATCCATTTATTTTAGATAAACATTTTTTTTCTTTTTATTTTATTTTATTTTAATTGGAATTTACTTTTATTGGGAGTAACATTATACATGTTTCTTCTATATATATATATTTTATTAAAAATTGGCATGCTTTAAGCTAAAAATCATGCACACTTATTGTAATTTTCTCTTGTAATAAATTTTTCATTTTCCAATTTGGTTTGTTTCACAATATACTTAGTCAAAAAAAAATATATATATATATAGAAATATTACTCCAAGCTTATTAAGTCAATATATATTTTAATTTTAAAATTATAATTTACATTTAAGAACAAATAGCATGTTTTTTTTTACTTTATTTATTAAATGAAAAAGACTACATTACATTTGAAAAATTGATAAAATCAATTAAGAAATAATTTTTTAAATGTTGGTGGAGTACATAATATACTCAAATCTCATTAATCAATTCATGTTCTTGATTTTGAGATTTATTTATATATTTTTCTCTCGATTAAGACCCAAAAGTCACGAGTTGCCTCCCCTTAATACCCGTCCCTTCATCACACCCCTCCATCTCCAAATCTACGGCCACGATTTCATCAGATACTTATATTACCATTTTCGATTAGAAACACCAGATGCATTTCCGATGTGAACCCTACCCATATTTCCACATTCAGCTATTCAAACCCTATTTCTTCCATTTATTAATAATTAAAAAAAAAGAAGCTAAAAGTAAATAGGAGGCTGCAGATAGCCTAGATAGGTAATTATAGCACTGACTTGTGGCGTTCAAAGGTCGAACATGTTGGGCTAGTCAGTGCCACTCGCTGGCGCGTGTGATTTCATCGGAATGAAAATTTTGTTAGACACTGCCGTGAGGTCCCACCTGAGTAAGGGTGCCGTCTTTGAGTGTCAAACTGCACCCCCACGACAGGCCTCTAAAACCGCTGCCTCGCATGCGAATGCCTACGTCATTATTGATTTTATTTATTTACTTTAGCATTAATATTTTACAAAAAATCAAAACGCGTAGAGGATACGATTTTATTTCCTATAATAGCCAATAATAAATCTTGTAGGTTGGTTAAAAAATGGATTAAAATTTTGGGATACAAAAGATAAAGGTGATTATTTAGGTTTTTTTTTTTTTTGTTAAATGATGTATTTAAATTTTTGAATAATGTCATGTTGGATGATATCTGTGGTACCATTCATGAATAATTTTGTCATTGATATTTTGCAGCATTAATTATATAAATATTTCTTGTGATTATGTCTAAATTCATCTAAGGGTAGGTCTTGTATGATATCGTCTCATGTGAGATCATTTTTTATTTTTAAAATAATTATAACTTTCGCTATAAATCGTTGTTACTTTCGTTATAAAATGTTATCACTTTTTATTTACATTATAAATTGTTCATGAAAGAGCATTTTATCTTTTCATTAATTTATTATCATTTTTTGATCATCTCATGTCACTCTCCCATAAACCCTCCTGTAAGCCCACACGGGTCTCGTACAAGTTTTTGTTTTTATCTAATTAAATTAAACAAATGTGAAAGGGCTTCAATTAGAATAATGAGAATGTATTTTGTGTACAACATGTACTTCGTTATTTACGCATGCTTGAACAAGAATATAATTAGGTTGTGTGAATTAATATTAAAATGGTAGGGATGTTTGTCCTTATTCTGATGTTCAAGAATTTCATACTCAAGAAATTTTTAAAAAACTACGTATGAACCATTTAAGCGATAATTTAGGGTTTAATATTTTAAGGGTTATGATTTAGAATTTTTTTAATAAAGGATAAATTAATAAATACACATTTATTATAGTATATGGATGCCTATAATACGGATATTTAGCATCATCTATATTAAAATTCATAAATAAAATGTTACATAAATTGATTATAAAAATAAAATAATACGAGTACATTAATTTTAGGCAAAGACTTTTGTAAGACTGTCTCACATGAGGACTTATGTGAGACGGTCAGAAACTTATAACAATTATAAAGGAAAGTGATAATAAGCACTACAAAAAAAGTATTTTTTAGCAATCGAATTTAACAACAGAATTCAATCCGTTGATAATTAGGGAGTAATGAATTAACAACAAAAATGACATTTTCGCTCTAACAATGAAATGACAATGGATTTATTCACCATTTTAGCAACATAATTCAATCTGTTTGTAATTACCAACGGAATTGATTTTTCGTAAAAATTTATCAACGAAATTTTACCAACGGATTCCGTTTCTAATCCGTTGGTAAGCCAATTTAACAATAGAATCAAGGTTTTAACAACGGAATATTTTGTTGTTAAAAAATAGTTTTTTGTAGTGAAATTAATGAAAAGTGATAATTAACAATACTTCATGAACAATTTATAGTACTATAAATAAAAATTAATAACATTTTATAGCGAATATGTTAACATTTTATAATAAAAATGATAATTATTTTAAAAAGTAAAAAATAATCTCACATATAATCTCATCCAAGACCTAAAATCTAAGAGTAAAAATATAATTATACTTAAAAATCAATATTATTAAATATTATAAAATAAAATATTTTATGAACTACAAAATAGAATTAAAATAATATCCTAAAAATTAACATTAAATTTTTAAATTAAAAATTAAACCCTCAGTGAATTATAAAGAATCATTCAGGGAAAATAAATCTCTTTTCTATCAAGCACTTTCTTCTTATTGATACGAGATAAAACTTTTATGCGAGGTGGAAATCTTAAATTGCAAAATTAATGATCATCCATTCTTCTTACAATTTCAAGTGTTAGCAATCTTAATGTTTTCACACACATTTCAACCCCTCTCTCTCTCCACTTGACAGTACGTATTGTTGGCCCTTTGGGTTATGGCTCAAAGTTGATGATCTTTCATTAAGTATTGGGTCCATTCTAATTTATTAGAATGTGGCCCATAGTCTAACACCAGATCCCATTTAACTACCCATTTGTGACTCAAACGAGCAGAACGTGGATTAGAATTCTTATGTGAGTTCAACGGGAATCTGAGCACTGTGGAGCTCATCCCTCGACCACCTTCTCCGGCGTAGACGACGACCACGGACGACGATGACGACCGCATCAGCCTAACAGTGGTATCAGAGCGTGGATTTGAATTCTTGTGTGAGATCAAAGGGAATCTAAGCACTGTGGAGCTCATTCCTCGACCATCTTCTCCGGCGTAGACGATGACCACAGACGATGATGACGACCGTATCCGCTTAACAGTGGTATCAGAGTGTTTAGTGTAAAAATCTGCATGTTTTAGGATCCGATTTAGCACTGTTTTGTGAAATTTATGTTCGTATTTTAGCACTAAATGGTTCATTTTTATATATTTAAGATATTGGTGCATTTGAGGTGTTATTTCGTGTTTTTAGGTGGAAAACGGATTAAAGGTGCAAAGTTGGAATGAGGAGTGAAATCGTGAAAGAAAGCTGAAAAACGCATGTCCAATTTTCATAATTTTTCTGTATTGATATAGAGATCCAAATTGAGCATGTGATATATGGTTGGAAAGCCACTGAAGAGAATGTCATTTTGGCTCAAGAAACGCCTAATTTGGACGTCAGATGAGGGAGATATGATCAAAATGGTGAAGACGCGCAAGCTGTGCCGACACATTCAAACTCAATCATACATCAATCAAAGGTTATCATGTTGATATGAGATTTTAGACATCTATGATGATAATTTTTGCAAAATATTTATTCCTTATTGAAGTTTTGTTTTAGACTTATATAATCATGTTTCTTAATTCTTATGATATTATCATTGATTGATGTATGATTGAGTTTGAATGTATTCCATGATTATATTTGTTATTTCGTGACAATTGAAGAGGATTAACCAATATAGCCTTTGATTGTTTGACCATCAATATAGGATACTTTATTATCTTTGCATGACCATTGTTAAAGAGAAATATGGTAAGGGAGCTCTAATCCAATTCCTTTAGTACCTATACAGGATAGATATCTTGCACTAGCCTATGTGGAATTTTGCATGTGAATCGCCTAGAAAGCGAATAAGGGGTTGTGGGTATTTAATTTCCTTAGTACCTAAAGGAAATAGGGAATTATCTTATTAATTTGGTCCTAGAAATTTATGTTCTTTAAAATTGTTAAATCTCACTTGTCCATAAGTGGTTTAGCATGCTTAAGTGATCATTCCTATAAAATTCTGCATGATTTGATTAACTTATCTATTTGTCTTATTTCACATGATAAATTGGATTTTCCTAAAACTATCTTATTCTTGCCTCTTGAAACACATGTGATTGAGTGTGGCTTCTATTTATTTATTTTATTTAGTATTTATTTTCTGCATAATTAGTTGTTTTCCAAACTCAAAAAGATTACTTTGTCTTAATTATTTGTGGTGCAAATTATATTTACGTGGTAATCTGTTTAGCTCTAATCCCTTTGGTTCGATATTTTTACTTGGTCACACGCTGAACTACAATTAATTCCCTACACTTGGAGACACGCAAAATAGTGAATAAGCACAGAGCGTGGATTTGAATTCTTATGTGAGTTCAACGGGAATTTGAGCACTGTAGAGCTCATCCCTCGACCACCTTCTCCGGCGTAGACGATGACCACTGACGACGATGACGACCGCATCCGCCTAACAGTGGTATTAGAGCGGGTTTCGTCATCCGTCTCTCTCCCGAAGCTGTTGACCGTCAGCATCCGGTGAAAGACCACCGCCGTCCGGCCGCCGCCGGACCTGCCCTCGCCGAAATCGTGATCTGGTCGCGATCTGACCGATCGGAGCGGCCTCAGTCGCGATCTGCTCACGACCACCGGAATCGCGACCTCCAGCAGCTGACCGACGCCGCGCCGCCGCTAGGGCTCCACTGCCGGGATCGAGATCTGACGCCGCGCCGCCCTCCCAACGCCGGAATCGCGATCTGCTTAGATCTGAAGTATCGAGCTGCCCACCGCTCCTGATCGCCGTTGAGCCACGATCTGAACGCGATCGTCGCGGATCTGCTCAGCCTGCACCGTCACATTGCGGATCTGCTCAGATCTGCCACCACCCGCCACTTCCCATCGCGATCTGGACGAGATCGACGTGGTTGGGCCATCCCGACGCCTGCCGCCACTGGATCTGGTTGCCAGAAACGTGATGTCGTCGCGCACAGCCACCGCCACTTCTTCCAACCACCGATCTGCTTGCTGCTACCTCGAAGGTCGCCGGATCTACTGTTTGTTTGCGTTCAGCCGCGCTGACCACCTCCATTCTGCCATCGATCTACTGTGCAGCCACTGGAGAAGATAACACTGCCGCTGCTGTTCGACGCCGACCGCCGCCTCCGTCCATCGCGAAGTCGCTGCCAGTGGGAGAATCAAACGCAAGTGGGTTCACGATCCGAAGTGCGACCACCGCCAAAATCCAGAGCTGCTGACCGCCGGAGACCGCCGCTGTCCAGTTGACTGACGCCATTGCTGACCTCCGGCCACCGCCGCCGTTGATCGTTGGAGCTAGGGTTCCGGTCAGATTGGGCTCTCCATTTGAGGAAGGGAAGTGTCTCTCCTCTTCTCCTTTTAAATTGTTCCAAAAATTTCAGATTTGGTTTGTTATTTTTCGGATTTTCCTTTTTTCTAAGAATTTTCAGATTGTGCCTCTCTAACCCCCAAATATTTCTCACTTTGTGTGTAGGTTGAAACTTGGAGTGGAGGCTGCCCCGTTCGTGTTTGCTACGCAAACAAGACTACGAGGGATCCGCCCCCATTAAGTAATGGGCTGATGGCTCGTAGAGGTGGTACGGTGTTCTTGTCTGAGATACCGCTCTGGTGAAATAGCTTAAACCTTTCTTATTTAATTTTCTTGTCTGATGCCCTGAGGCGGCTGGCCCTCTTATTTGCTCTTGTGTGATGCTCTGAGACGGCAGGCCCTCTTATTACTGTTCTTTTTTGTTTCTTTTGTGAAACTATCATCTTGGTCTTTCAATTTCCGCTGCTGGAAATCTGTGCTTGTGTGTGACAGATTGTTGCTCTGTATTTTTGTACTTTTTCTTTCATAGTGTGTTCTACTCAACTTTAAATACCCATGGCTTCTTCCTCTTCATTTGGACATGCACCGTTTGATGGTAAGCGAGACTTCAGTATCTGGAAACAGAAGAATAAAGTGCATACTCATTCAACAAAGGGTATTCAAAGTTGTAGATCACTCGTATGTTGAGGATGAAACAGATTCTAAAAAGGATGAGATGAATGAGCTTGCTTTGTCTGCTATTATCTTGAATCTATTTGATCCTGTGCTTAGAAAAGTTGATGAGCATACATCTGCTAAAACTTTGTGGGAAAAGCTGGATACATTGTACACTGAAAAGTCTTTGCCTAGTAAAATATTTCTTCTTGAAAAATTCTTTCGTTTTAAACTTGATTCAAACAAAGATGTTGAAGAAAACTTAGATGTATTCACGAAGTTGATTCAAGATATTAAGCGAACTGGTGACCAGCATATTGATGAATACACTCCTATTGTGTTTTTAAATGCTATACCTGATTCTTACAGTGATGTCAAGTCTGCTATTAAGTATGGTCGTGATGACGTTACTCTTGATATTGTGGTGAATGCCTTAAAAAGCAAAGAGCATGATTTAAAATAAAATGGGGGTGTTAAGAATTCTGGGGAGGTTATGCATGTTAAGGGGAAACCTAACAATCGTAACAAGAACAAGAACAAGAATAAGAACAAGGACAAAAATTCTGATGTGAAATCCCAGAATAATCAGAACGGTGACAAGAAAAAGAAGAAATGCTTTAATTGCCATGAAAATGGACATTTTGCGAACAAGTGTCCTCATCCTAAGAGGAATAATTCTAATGATCATGCTAATGTTGCCTCTGAATCTGTGAATTATGGTGATGTGTTTGCTATTTCTGAAACCTGTGTGAATTCTGTGCATTCATCCTTGTGTGATAGTGAATGGCTTGTGGATTCCAGTTGCACATTTCATATGACACCTTTTAAACATCTTTTCTCTTCATATAAAAATGTTTCTCATGGATCTGTGTCTATGGCTAATGAAAAAAGATGTGATGTGCTTGGTGTGGGTGACATTTGCTTGTGTTTTGAAGATGATTCTGTGCTCACTTTGAAAAACGTGCGACATGTGCCTGATTTGTGTAACAACTTGATTTCTTGTGTTGCACTTGAAAATGAGGGTCTTGAGGGTATGTGGGGAAAGGGTTGTATGACTGTTGTAAAGGGTTCTGTGCCCATCTTTAATGCTGAAAGAAGGAATAACCTGTATGTTTGTTGTGCTAAATCTGTTGTTATGTCTGCTAATGCTGTTAAAGAAGATAAAATAAATATTTGGCATGGTAGGTTAGGTCACATGAGTAGTAAAGGTCTTGAAATATTGCATAAAGCTGGTTCTTTTGGTAATGATAAGCTTACATGCATTCATTTCTGTGATTCTTGTGTGCAAGGCAAACATGCGAAGGTGAAATTCCCAGTTTTCCCTTACCCTAAAACTTATTCGTGTAGTGATATACTTGAGTACCTGCATGCTGATGTGTGGGGGCCTTCTAGTGAGCCAACTCAAGGTGGCAATGTGTATTTTCTGTCCATTATTGATGATTTTTCAAGAAAAGTGTGGGTGATTTTGCTTAAAAACAAATCTGATGTTTTTGAAAAGTTCAAAAATTGGAAAACTTTGATTGAAAATCAGATGGGTAAAAAGATTAAGTATCTTAGAACTGATAATGTATTGGAATTTTGCAATAAAGCCATGGACGACTTATGTGTTAAATCTGGAATTGTGAGACATAAGTCTGCTCCTTACACTCCCCAACAGAATGGGGTTGCTGAGAGGATGAATAGGACTTTGTTAGAAAGGGTGAGGAGCATGTTGGTGTCTTCTGGACTTTCTAAAAAGTTTTGGGGTGAGGCGCTTATTACCGCAGCTTTTTTAATAAACAAATCCCCCTCTGTGCCTTTGAAGGGTAAGTGCCCTGACTATGTATTTTTGGCAAAAGTATTGATTACTCTGTGCTACGTGTATTTGGCTGTGCTGCGTTTGTGAGTCAGAAACATGACAAATTGGATCCTATGAGTAGAAAATGTATTTTTCTTGGTTATCCTGAGGGTGTTAAAGGTTATAGGCTGTGGGATATCTCTAAACCTGGTTTCAAAACTGTGATTAGTAGGGATGTGATCTTCAATGAATCTGAATTTCCTTGCTTATCTGCTCATTTGCCTGATGTTCTGCCTTTACATGATCCTACCACCTCTTCGAGTGAGGTGGAGTTGTCTCCTTTGTTATTTGATGTTGAAAACTTGCCTGACACTGTTATTGATCAAGAACTTGTTGTCAATGAACCTGTTATCAATGATGAAAATGTGCATGATATTCATGAAGATGATGACTATGTGTTGCCTAGGGATAGTCCTAGAAGGAATATTAGGCCACCTGCAAGGTTTGATGATTTTCATATTGATATTCATACATTCAATGCATTTGATAATGTTGATAATGAACCTAAGACCTATCAAGAGGCTTTAAAATCTGACAACTCTGTGAAATGGTTAAATGCTATGAAAGATTAAATGAAATCATTGCATGTTAATCATACTTGGACTCTGGTTCCAAAACCTGTTCATAACTCTGTTGTTGATTGCAAGTGGCTTTTCAAAGTGAAACATGAGCTTGAAAATGTTAGATTTAAAGCTAGATTGGTAGCAAAAGGTTTTACTCAAAAGGAAGGGGTTGATTACAATGAAATCTTTGCTCCTGTTATTAAATTCACCACTGTTCGTATAATGCTTGCATTAGTTGCTCATTTTGATTGGGAGTTAAAGTAAATGGATGTCAAAACTGCTTTCCTTAATGGTGATTTGGACAAAAAGATTTTTATGAAACAACCTGAGGGTTTTGTGGACCCCAAAAATCCTGATCATGTGTGTCTTTTAAAGAAATCCTTGTATGGCTTGAAACAATCTCCTAGACAGTGGAATAAGAAGTTTGATCAATGCATGATATCGTTGAAGTTTAAGAGAAGCTTACATGATAATTGTCTTTACTTCAAAACTGATACTTCTGTTCCTGTTTTTTCTGCTCATATATGTGGTTGATATGCTAATTGTTAGCCCTGATCTTGAATATGTTGAGCTTGTTCAAAAGAGTCTATGTGATAATTTTGATATGAAAGATCTTGGAGATGCTAAAAGGATTCTTGGAATGAACATTGATAGAGATAGGAAGAACCATGTTCTCTTGCTTAATCAGATTTCATATGTTGAAAAGATTTTGAGTAAATTCTCTATGATGTCTGCTAAAACTGTGAATGTGCCTCTTGCTGCTCACTTTGTGTTAAGTAAGGATCAGTCTCCAAAGACTGATTCTGAAATTGCTGAAATAGAAAAGGTTCCTTATTCCAATGCTATTGGGTCTGTTATGTATCTTATGGTTAGCACTAGACCAGATATTGCATATTATGTTAGTTGCTTGAGTATGTATATGGCTAATCCAGGTGCGCCTCATTGGGAGGCTTTGAAATGGCTCTTGAGATACCTCAAGGGCTCCATGGAGGTAAGTTTACGCGTTTCCAAATCTGCAAATAGTGTGAGCCTTGTTGGCTATGTTGATTCCAATTATGCAAATGATAGAGATAATAGGAAGTCCACAACTTCTTATGTGTTTACCTTGTGTGGCTCTTGCATAAGTTGGAAGTCTCAGTTACATCATGTGGTTGCCTTGTCTACAACTGAATCTGAATACGTGGTTATTACTGATGCTTTAAAGGAATCCATTTGGCTGCAAGGTCTTGTGAAAGAAATAGGTTTTCTTGATAATTGTGCCACTGTGTTTTCTGATAGTATGTCTGCGATTCAGTTGTGTAAAAATCCTGTTTTCCATGATAGAACCAAGCATATAGATGTTAGGTATCATTTCATACGTGATATTATGGAAAAATATATTATTAACCTGGAAAAGATTGCATCTGAGTTTAATCCTGCTGACATGGGTTCTAAATGCTTATCTGTTGAAAAATTTAGGTCTTGCATGAGGACTTTAAATTTCGACTCTCTTGATTGAAGCATGTTGTATGCAGTTCTTTTCGTGGATGTTGTGTCCACTCTTGAGCTTGTGTGCTCCGTTTATTTTGTCCTTGGGATATTTTAAATATTTTGTGACTGTGTGTCCGTGATCTTTGCTCCGGCTTAGATTTTTGTATCCTTTGTGATACTTTGGCTTTGTGTCAAATTTCTGGATCTTGCATTTGACTTTGTGTTTTTCTTTTTGCAGGTGTCCGGAAAAAGTGCGATGATGAATTCCCATTTAGTTATACACAAGGGTGGATGATTTGGGCCAAGGTGGAGATTGTTGGGCCCTTTGGGTTATGGCCCAAAGTTGGTCTTCTTTCATTAAGTATTGGGTTCATTCTAATTTATTAGAATGTGGCACATAGCCTTACATCTGATCCCATTTAACCACCCATTTGTGACCCGAACGACAGAACGTGGATCCGATCCCATTTAACTACCCATTTGTGACCCGAACGACAGAACATGGATTTGAATTCTTGTGTGAGTTCAACGGGAATTTGAGCACTGTGGAGCTCATCCCTCGACCACCTTCTCCGGCATAGACGACGACCACGAACGACGATGACGACCGCATCTGCCTAACACGTGGGATAAAAAACAATTAACTTTCTATACAATAATCTAAAATAATAAATTCTTATAATACGTAAAATCACAAAATAACATATTAATCAAATTTTTAAATGAAGTATAGTTTGTCTCGTAAAGAGAATAACAATTTGATATGAAAAAAGTGACTATTAATTAAAAAAAAAACGAACTAACCAAGAAAGTGATGGAAATTTTCAAATCATTTTCTTGTTTTTTTATTTTTTATTTTCATACAATCATTTTCTTGTATTTATATTTCTTATATGATTTTGTTATAATAAAGTGAGAATAAAAACTCATAATTAAATTAGAAAAGTGTAGGATCCTCAATATTCCGTACTAGATAATGGATTGAAGACATGGAGTATATATTTATAGTGTTCATAAAAAATTAAGGTAAAGTTCCTTATAAAATTAGAATTTGTATGTCTTAGATAAATCAATTAAAAGCTATTAAGTACAATGAATTAATTAACAAATCATTAATACTTTACACATATATACTAGTTTATATGGAATATTGAATTATAATTACCTTTAAGAAGTATGTGTTTGGAGTCGTTGAGAATTGAGATGTTCAAAATTAGAATTCTGTATGAGAGAATTAAATCCCATCCCTTTTTCCATCACGTCCAGATTAAACCGTCCACGTTTTTCTGAGGGGATGTTTGTTTCCGGGTTTGAAATCCCGGAATTGGAATTCAAATTCCACACCCAAATTTTAAAAATCACCCCTATATATACATATATACATTCTCTCTCCTCAATTAATACACTTTCTCTCTTTATTTCTCATTTCTCATCTACTTTCTTATATAAATTAATACATTCTTACACATCGATTTGACATAAAGTTAAAACATACCCTGTCAAAAACCCAAAGCAAACACAACACCACTATTCATGATTTTCAAACTCCCTAAAACCCCAAAACAAACATCAACTAAGGGAATTGGACCCCATTTAATCCATTTATTTTAGATAAACATTTTTTTTAATAGAAATTTACTTTTGTTGGGAGTAACATTATTGCCCATAAACTGCTGCATGGCCCATTTTTGTTGGTAAATTAACTATACATGTTTCTTCTATATATAGACAAATTCTCTTATGAGACGGGTTTCTAGAGAGACGAATCTGAGACGGGTTTAATCCATTTTTATTTTGTATTTTTTAATAAATTAATTTTTCAAATCCTTTAAAATCTGCAAATTAGGATAGCTTTAGGAGAGAGAAAAGTCTTTCTAAATCCCAAAACACCTTCATCAACGACAGGAATAAGAAGTAGAGAAAGAAGTACTAGAGAAATTGGGAGTTCACTCTGACGCGGGATAGATGCGCAACCCTAACATCATAGAAGAAGGGTATTTCAAACAAGCCATTACTCTTCTCGTGAAGAAGAAGGGAGCCGGATCTCACCACGGTGGATTTGGAGGATTTGGTGGTGTTCAGTTTTTTTTAGATATTTCAACACTGTCTTCAAGGTGATTTTATTTTTTTTCACTGCAAATGTATTGCGACTAAAAGATATAATTAGAATACGTTACTGTTCAATTCTATTTAAAAATTATAATTAATCATGTTCTTTTTGCAATCACAGTGTAATTCCTCTTTTCATCATATTCTATTTAGAAATTGTAATTAATCATGTTCCTTTTGCAATCATAGTGTAATTCCTCTTTTCATCATAGACAAAAAAAAATTGCAGTGCACTCACTCAAAGTGAGCACACTTTACAATAATATGACATACTATAAGACAAAAATAACTTACTACAATATCAACCAAATATACTTTCTTCTAATCTATTATACAATACAACATCGCAAAAATAACATATTATAGTCAATTGGAGACATACTATAACATGAAAACGACATACTATAAGACATACGCAACATATAAAATATTACAACACAAGAACAAGTACTACGAAATCAATAAAATATTGTTTCAGATAACATACAATAAACCAAAAATTACATACTATAAGACATATTTGACATACCATAAATAAACATAAATATATATTTTTAGCTGACATACTATAGCATATACTTTTACACAATAACATGAAAACAACATACTATAACATCATTGAAATATTCTTCTAGTTAAGACACAATAATACAAAAATTACACACTATAACTCATTCACGACATATGTACTTCAATAAAATATTATTTCAACTAACATACAATAACACAAAAATTGTGTACTACAATGTAGATTTTACATAATGTAAAAGAAACATAATATGTTTTTAGCTTACATACTTTGCACACAATAACATGAAAACGACATGCTATAACATCACCAAAAAATTATTTCAGGTAATACACAATAACATAAAAATTACATACAATAACTTATCCACGATCTACCATAAGTTATTCCCTATAAACGTTAAAAATTAAATGTCCCATAACTAATTACTAAAAATAATGCGCATTGAATAATCATAATTAGTACCATAAATTTAGGAACTAATTACATTAATTTAGGAAATAATAATCCCATGAATTTAGGAAATATTAAAGATAAGGGAGTTACGAATCATAATTATACTATATTATATTATTAAATTATATATAATAAAATGGGTTGACCCGTCTTTTAACCCGTCTTTCTATTGACCCGTCTTACAAGAGAGTTGCTCCTATATATATATATATATATATATATATATATATATATATTTTACCATTAAATATTAGTATATCTTTATAACTAGTTATATAAGCATTTTAATTAAAAAATAATAATCATATCCTTATGAAAATTGGCATGCTTTAAGCTAAAAATCATGCACACTGATTGTAATTTTCTCTTGTAATAAATTTTTCATTTTCCAATTTGGTTTGTTTCACAATATACTTAGTCAAAAAACAAATATATATATAGAAATATTACTCCAAGCTTATTAAGTCAATATATATTTTAATTTTAAAATTATAATTTACATTTAAGAACAAATAGCATGTTTTTTCTACTTTATTTATTAAATGAAAAAGACTACATTACATTAGAAAAATTGATAAAATCAATTAAGAAATAATTTTTTAAATTTTGGTGGAGTACATAATATACTCAAATCTCATTAATCAATTCATGTTCTTGATTTTGAAATTTATTTATATATTTTTCTCTCGATTAAGACCCAACAGTCACGGGTTGCCTCCCCTTAATACCCGTCCCTTCATCACACCCCTCCATCTCCAAATCTACGGCCACGATTTCATCAGATACTTATATTACCATTTTCGATTAGAAACACCAGATGCATTTCCGATGTGAACCCTACCCATATTTCCACATTCAGCTATTCAAACCCTATTTCTTCCATTTATTAATAATTAAAAAAAAAGAAGCTAAAGTAAATAGGAGGCTGCAGATAGCCTAGATAGGTAATTATAGCACTGACTTGTGGGGTTTAAAGGTCGAACATGTTGTGCTAGTCAGAGCCACTCGCTGGCGCGTGTGATTTCATCGAAATGGAAATTTTGTTAGACACTGCCGTGCCGTGAGGTCCCACCTGAGTAAGGGTGCCGTCTTCGAGTCTCCAAACTGCACCCCACGATGTTGGATGATATCTGTGGTACCATTCATGAAAAATTTTGTCATTGATATTTTGCAGCATTAATAATATAAATATTTCTTAAGATTATATCTAAATTCATCTAATATTAATTAAACTAATGTGAAAGGACTTCAATTAGAATAATGAGAATGTATTTGTGTACAACATGTACTTCGTTATTTACGCATACTTGTACAAGAATATAATTAGGTTATGTGAATTAATATTAAAATGGTAGAGATGTTTGTCCTTATTCTGATATTCAAGAATTTCATACTCGAGAAATTTTTAAAAAACTACATATGAACCATTTAAGCGATACTTTATATTGATTTAGGATTTATATATATATATAAAGTAGAATAAATCCAATCCTGACCATCTAATTTTAAAATAAATATCAGCCATCCATTAAAATAATTAAATAATTATAATTATGACATTTTCAAATTAGGAAATAATTTAGTATCTAAAACAAATCTTAGTCACCCATTAAAATAATTAAATAATTATAATTATGACATTTTCAAATTAGAAAATAATATTTTATTTATTAAAAAATTAATAATATTAAATAGACCAATCAAATTGCAGGGATGGAAAGGTCCAAGCCCGCAGAATTAGGTCAAATAATCCATTGACCAATCAAATTGTGAGTTATATATGGGGCTTCATCACCCTTCACCTATATAAGGAGCCCTCCTCCATTCATTTCAAACACACCAAGAACGATTCTCTAAGAAGATCAAAGACTTCAGAATTGTCCGAATAGTTATTGGAATTTTTCAACGAGAATCAACTCAAGAACGGAATACATCTGGGATTCAGGTTCTAAACCGTGGGATTCAGGTTCTAAACCGCCCGGATCAAGCGTTCTACAGTTAAAAATTTGAACGGCCAATAATCTGGTTCTAAACCGTCCGGATTAAGCGTTCTACAGTAAAAAATTTAAACGGCCTATAATCTGGTTCTAAACCGTCCGGATTAAGCGTTCTACAGTAAAAAATTTAAACGGCCTATAATATGGGACTGGTTCTAAACTGTCCGGATTAAGCGTTCTACAGTAAAAAAATTAAACGGCCTATAATCTGGGATTCTGGTGCTAAACTGCCCAGATTTAAGACTGCTTAAGTTAAAGTTCTTCCTGTAATCTGGGGTTCAAGTGCTAAACAACCCGAATTTAAGTATTTTTAAGTCAAGCACGCATTAAAATAATTAAATAATTATTTAATAAAACTTTAATAATATTAAATATATTATTTGAATATATTCAAAATTTTCAAATAAATCTAAGTCACACATTACAATAATTAAATAATTATAATTATGATTTTTTCAAATTAAAAAATAAGATATTATTATCTCAGCCACAATTTAAAATAATTAAATAATTATAATTATGACTTTTTCAAATTAGGAAATAAAATATTATTTATTAAAAAATTAATAATATTAAATATAGATCCAATCCTAACCATCAAATGGTTTAGGGTTTAGGATTTAGGATTTAGGGTTTTAGGGTTTAGGGGTTAGGATTTATGGTGGCCAAATCCTGACCATCTATTTTTAAAACAAATTTCAACAACCCATTAAAATAATTAAATAATTATAATTATGATTTTTTCAAATCAGGAAATAATTTAGTACAAATCATAACCATATATTTCTCAAACAAATCGCAGTCACCCATTAAAATAATTAAATAATTATAGTTATGACTTTTTCAAATAAAAAAATAAGATATTATTTACTAAAATTTAAATAATATTAAATACAATTCTCTAAGAAGATCAAAGACTTCAGAATTGTCTGAATAGTTCTTCGAATTCTTCAACGAGAATCAACTCAAGAACGGAATACATCTGGGGTTCAGGTTCTAAACCGCCCGAATCAAGCGTTCTACAGTTAAAAATTTGAACGGCCTATAATCTGGTTCTAAACCGTCCGGATTAAGCGTTTTACAGTAAAAATTTTGAACGGCCTATAATCTGGGATTCTGGTGCTAAACTGCCCAAAATTTAAGACTGCTTAAGTTAAAGTTCTTCCTATAATCTGAGATTCAGGTGCTAAACCACCCGCATTTAAGTATTTTTAAGTCAAGCAGGCATTAAAATAATTAAATAATTATAATTATAACCTTTTCAAATTCAGAAATAAGATATTATTTAATAAAACTTTAATAATATTAAATATATTCAAAATTTTCAAATAAATCTAAGTCACACATTACAATAATTAAATAATTATAATTATTATAATTATAACCTTTTCAAATTAAGAAATAAGATATTATTATAGCAGAATAACTGACCATCTATTTTTAAACAAACTAGTATTTACCCGGATCCGTGCGTTGCACGGTCATGGGTTTTTATAATAGAACTATATATGTAATGGGTTGTTTAATTTTAGGGGAAATATGAAACATTACAATCCAATTATGCGATTGTAAAATTTTAATAACTGGATAATCAGAAAACATTTAGTCAGTTGTTCCTAAACCCTAAAGGAGGCACTTAAATTTTTAAATGACAATTAAAAAATATAAATAAATTAGAAAATGAGGTACTTAAAATTTGTTGAATAAAAGTGTATAAATAAATTAGAAAATGAGGAACTTAAAATTTGTGGAATAAAAATGTCAAGAGAGGGTTAATGGTGAAGATGAATTCTTAAATAATAAAGGATTAGGATTAAATTAAAAGGTTTCCAAAAGAGGTATATATGTTCATCAATTAAAATTGACAATTAAAAAAATAAAATCTAAAACCTTAAACCCTAAACCCTTAAATCCTAAATCCTAAATCCCTAAACCCTAAACCAGGCTGAGATTATTGAGTCCAATTTTAGCAAAATCATTTTATTGAATAAAAATGTCAAGTGATGGTTAATGGTGAAGATGAATTTTAAATAATAAAGGATTAGGATTAAATTAAAAGGTTTCCAAAAGAGGTAAAATTAAAAAAGGGGAAAAAATTGAGTTCAGGTACTTAAAATTTATTGAATAAAATATATAAATAAATTAGAAAATGAGGTACTTAAAATTTGTTGAATTTAGAAAATGAGGCACTTAAAATTTGTTGAATAAAAATGTCAAGAGATGGTTAATGGTGAAGATGAATTCTTAAATAATAAAGGATTATGATTAAATTAAAAGGTTTCCAAAAGAGGTAAAATTAAAAAATGGGGGAAAAATTGAGTCCAATTTTAGCAAAATAATTGGTTAATGGTGAAGATGAATTCTTAAATAATAAAGGATTAGGATTAAATTAAAAGGTTTCCAAAAGAGATATATATGTTCATCAATTAAAATAGACAATTAAAAAAAATAAAACCCTAAAACCCTAAACCCTAAACTCTTAAATCCTAAACCTTAAATTCCTAAACCCTAAACCAGGCTGAGATTATTAAGTCCAATTTTAGCAAAATCATTTTATTGAATAAAAATGTCAAGGGATGGTTAATGGTGAAGATGAATTTTAAATAATAAAGATTTAGGATTAAATTAAAAGGTTTCCAAAAGAGGTAAAATTAAAAAAGGGGGGAAAATTGAGTCCAGGTACTTAAAATTTGTTGAATAAAAATATATAAATAAATTAGAAAATGATGTACTTAAAATTTGTTGAATTTAGAAAAGGAGGCACTTAAAATTTGTTGAATAAAAATGTCAAGAGATGGTTAATGGTGAAGATGAATTCTTAAATAATAAAGGATTATGATTAAATTAAAAGGTTTCCAAAAGAGGTAAAATTAAAAAAGGGGAGAAAATTGAGTCCAATTTTAGCAAAATCATTGGTTAATGGTGAAGATGAATTCTTAAATAATAAAGGATTATGATTAAATTAAAAGGTTTCCAAAAGAGGTATATATGTTCATCAATTAAAATAGACAATTAAAAAAAAATAAAACCCTAAAACCCTAAACCCTAAACCCTTAAATCCTAAACCCTAAATCCCTAAACCCTTAACCAGGCTGAGAGTATTGAGTCTAATTTTAGCAAAATCATTTTGTTGAATAAAAATGTCAAGGGATGGTTAATGGTGAAGATGAATTTTTAAATAATAAAGAATTAGGATTAAATTAAAAGGTTCCCAAAAGAGGTAAAACTAAAAAAGGGGGAAAAATTGAGTCCAGGTACTTAAAATTTGTTGAATAAAAATATATAAATAAATTAGAAAATGAGGTACTTAAAATTTGTTGAATTTAGAAAAGGTGGTAAGTAAAATTTGTTGAATAAAAATGTCAAGAGATGGTTAATGGTGAAGATGAATTCTTAAATAATAAAGGATTATGATTAAATTAAAAGGTTTCCAAAAGAGGTAAAATTAAAAAAATGGGAGAAAATTGAGTCCAATTTTAGCAAAATCATTGGTTAATGGTGAAGATGAATTCTTAAATAATAAAGGATTATGATTAAATTAAAAGGTTTCCAAAAGAGGTATATATGTTCATCAATTAAAATAGATAAAATTTGTTGAATAAAAATGTCAAGGGATGGTTAATGGTGAAGATGAATTCTTAAATAATAAAGGATTAGGATTAAATTAAAAGGTTTTCAAAAGAGGTAAAATAAAAAAAGGGGGAAAAATTTGTAAAAGGTTTCCAAAAGAGGTAAAATTAATAAAGAGGGGAAAAATTGAGTACAGGTACTTAAAATTTGTTGAATAAAAATATATAAATAAATTAAAAAAGGTGAGTCCAATTTTAGCAAAATCATTTTGCTCAAGGGATGGCTAATGGTGAGGATGAATTCTTAAATAATAAAGAATTAGAATTAAATTAAAAGGTTTCAAAAAAAGGTAAAATTAGAAAAGGGGAAAACCTTAAGAGATTTGTTCCTAAATCCTAATGAGGCATTTAAATTTTTAAATGACAATTAAAAATATAAATAAAAATATAAATAATTTAGAAAAGGAGCTACTTAAAATTTGTTGAATAAAAATATATAAATAAATTAGAAAATGAGGTACTTAAAATTTGTTGAATAAAAATGTCAAGGGATGATTAATGGTGAAAATGAATTCTTAAATAATAAAGGATTAGGATTAAATTAAAAGGTTTCCAAAATAGGTAAAATTAGAAAATGGGGGAATAATTGAGTCCAATTTTAGCAAAATCATTTTGCTTTTATATATGTATAGATTTCAGTCAGCCATTAAAATAATTAAATAATTATAATTATGAATTTAGGGTCATTTACTAAAATAATTAAATAATTATAATTATAAAATTTTCAAATTAGGAAATGAGATATTATTAAAGAAGAATAATTCAATCCTGACCATCTATTCAGACACCCATTAAAATAATTAAATAATTATAATTATGAATTTTATGAAAATAATTAAATAATTATAATTATGAATTTTATGGTTTCAAGTTTTAGGATTTATGATTTAAAGTTTTATGTAATTATTTTTGTACAAAACACATACTCCGTATGAGATAATTAAAAAACATAAATAAAGAAATAATACGAAAACAAAATTCAAACCACACCAAAACCGGATGAGAGAAGCTCAAACAAATTTCAGCCACCCATTAAAATAATTAAATAATTATAAATTATGAATTTAGGGTAGAATAAATCCAATTCTAATCTTCTATTTCTTAAACAAATTTCAGTCACCCATTAAAATAATTAAATAATTATAATTATGAATTTAGGGTTTTAGGGTTTAGGATTTAGGGTTTTAGGGTTTAGGATTTTATAGTTTAGGGTTTTAGGATTTTAGGGTTTATGGGATAATGTTTGCCGATGGTCAAATCCTGACCATCTATTTCTTAAATAAATAAATCTCAACCACCCATTAAAATAATTAAATAATTATAATTATGATTTTTTCAATAATTAAATAATTATTAACCCGTAAAAGCAGAATATATTCAATCCTAACCATCTATTTTTCAAACAAATCTCAGTCACCCATTAAAATTATAAATAATTATATATGACTTTTTCAAATTAAGAAATACTCCCTCCATCCCACCCAAAGGGTGGTGTTTGCTTAAACACATATGAGATAATTAAAAAATATAAATAAAGAAATAATACGACAACAAAATTCAAACCACACCAAAACTGAATGAGAGAAGCTCACAAATCTCAGCCACACATTAAAATAATTAAATAATTATAATTATGAATTTAGGGTAGAATAAATCCAATCCTGACCATCTATTTCTTAAACAAATCTCAGTCACCCATTAAAATAATTAAATATCTATAATTATGAATTTAGGGTTTAGGATTTAGGGTTTTATGGTTTAGGGTTTTAGGGTTTAGGGGATAATGTTTGCAGAGGGTCAAATCCTGACCATTTATTTCTTAAACAAATCTCAACCATCCATTAAAATAATTAAATAATTATAATTATAACTTTTTCAATAATTAAATATTAATTATTAACCCATAAAAGTAGAATAAATTCAATCATGACCATCTATTTCTCAAACAAATCTCAGTCATCCATTATTAAAATAATTAAATAATTATAATTATGACTTTTTCAAATTATGAAATATTCCCTTCTTCCCACCCAAATGGTGGTGTTTGCTTTTTGTACATGGATTAAGAAGTACTCCCTCCGTCCCGTTTCAATATTTACGTTTGTTTTTTGCACGTTGATTAAAAAGTATTATATTTTAATAGATAGTGGGTGGAAAAATATAATATTTAATGTGAAGTGGGTAGGTGTATCAGTGTTGAATGATATATTAATTGTTTTAGGTGGTTCCCATATTCCTAAAAAGAAAACGTAAACATTGAAATGAGACGCGCAAAATAGAAACGTAAACATTAAAACGGGACGGAGGGAGTACGGAGTATTATTTAATGTGTTTTGGGTAGTTGTATTAGTGGGAGTGTAGGCCCCATATTTTAGTTGTAATAGTAGGTGTGCATGGGTCCCATATGTGTAAAAAAATGAAAGATGACTCTTTAAGTGGGACACCCAAAATGGAAAAAATGACCCTTTGAGTTGGACGAAGGGACTAAGATATTATTAAAGCAGAATAAATCTAATTCTGACCATTTTTTTCTTAAACAAATCTCAGTCACCCATTAAAACAATTAAATCATTATAATTATGAATTTAGGGTTTAGAGTTTTAGGGTTTAGGGTTTTATGGTTTATGACATAATATTTGTAGAGGGTCAAATCCTGACCATCTATTTCTTAAACAAATTTCAACCACCCATTAAAATAATTAAATAATTATAATTATGACATTTTTAACAATTAAATAATTATCAACCCAACCGAACTTTTATTGCAAATAATTTTTAATAATCTCATAAAAATCAAAAAATAAATATATTAAAACTTTATGGCCCATAAATAAATAAATATTATTTTCGTGATATTACATTACATTGAGATATTTAATTTAAAACTTTAATAATCTCATTAAACCTTTTACTAATATAGCAATAATAAATACAAAAAAAAAATCAAAAAAATAAATATATGTCAATTTTTTAATAATTTTATATGGCAAGAATATATACTCATTATTTTTGTATTCGTTTGATTAATTATCTACCAACTAAGAAAACAAACATTGGCGTCAAACTCAGATGCATTAGATTGTTCGAGTCTCCTAATTATCAAATTCATGTATGGTTCAACCAATCTGGAAGGTGTTTATCACGATATTGAGATTTGTTAATATTTGTTACTTTGTTGTTATTTATTTTCTAATTATTCTGATGCATCATGTTGTGATTTGAAACCTGAGTATGTTTTGAGGGGTATTTGTTTATTTTTATTATTTTATATATTTTTTTAAAGAAATATTATTCTATTTAAACATCATAAAATCAAATGAAATTATTGCTCAAAAACTAATACATACCGTGCAATGCACGGGTTAGCTACTAGTTTTTTTAATAAAGCAAACATAAATATTAAAACGAGAAAGAGGGAATATGTATTTACGGGACCATCTAGTTCACCATCAACTTAAACATTCCTTTACGTACATTCAATATATTACGATAGGTATTCAAAAAGATAATTTACCAATACACAGCAACATTTATCAAGGGAGGTCACGGAGCCATATTTTTTAAAATAGAAATGCTCATGTATCACCTAGTCAATGTTGTATCCACATGAACTTGTCTAAATCAGCTACATAATATGAAAAGTGCTTCCTTTTGAACATCAAATAAATTTAAAGCATATACCTAAAGTTATATATATATTTATTTATTATTAAATTTTGACTATTAAATAAATATATAAAATGATTATAATCAAATAATTTTTGAAAATTTTAAGTGAATGAAAAAGTCACCTTTAAATAGTATCTATTAAATTAAAACGTGTCTATGGAAAGATGCGATAACACCGTGTGAATCATAATTAAACTGTATTTTTTCTTAAAAAAATTGAATTAAATTTAAAATTCATTCCTTAAGTTTGATCAAATCACAAAAAAGTTATAAATAGGCCCTTTCCTTTCTTTTACGACAAAGGTGCCCCTGATTGAAAGGTCACGGGTTCAAGCCCCCCGGAGCGCAATGGTGGAACAATTAATATTGAGGGCTACAAGCGGCAGTGTGGGAGGCTGAAACTTAGTGGGAACCTGCGGCTCGGTGGGAACCTGCGGCTGAGCTAGGGGAAGGGTCAGCATGGAGCAATCACCAGCATGGAGCAATCACTTGGGGATCGACTCCTTGTGCGCAGTAATTAAAGATATTAGGAACGTGTGATCCATTGTGTGGTTACCGCGATTTACTTGGAGGCAGTTCTGAGGGGCCGGGACTGTTTCCTCGAGGATTAGTCGGGCGTAAGCCCGGAACCTCGGTATAAAAAAAAAAATAAAAAATCCATACTACCAATCCAATATATATTCCCATAATTATTGCAATTAAATTCCCGACAAAGTATTGCCTGGATCTCTAATTTCCATCGAAAAAATTTGAAAATCATAATTAATGCGTAACTGCCTCAATATAATAAAAAGTAGTTTATACAATTTTATCCTATTTTTAGAAAGTGAAATTTTTATTGATTGATTAGAGCATGCTTCAATAAATGTTACATTGAATGTTGTGAAAAGATAATGCAGACTTGAATAAATTAATTACAGTTGGTGTGGCTTCATGCACGTGATTATCCTATTTCGTCGCTTTTTTAGTTACCATAAATATAAATTTGTCAAATTAGTTTCACGAGGAAATAGGGTCAAACACGTTTTATTTTTGTCGAAAAACAACACGTGACAACCAGAATCGTCAATTTCTAGCCGGGATGATGACGTGGCACCCACCTGGCATTCCAACATGACTTTTTTTTTTTATTATCTATAAATCATCCATAAACTCTAAACAAAAATAACATAGCTAAATAGAAATTGAGATTGCAGTGATGGTGGAGACGTCCCTGCTCCTTCTCACATTTAATAAATTGGAATGTTCCTCTGCCCTCAATGTTAGATAATATCAGTCCATGGGCCATCATTCATGACTATTAGTATGTTGGGTTTTCGGTTGGGCCCTAACTCAGACACCAGTACAGTCTGTGGTGGACTGGTGGCGCCATATAGCCCAATTAAATGTGTCCATTGCTAATGGCCCATAAAATATGGGCTTCCAGGCCCGCTTAAGGTCTATTTATTTCCGCTTACTCTATTTATTACTGTAACGTTAGTCCTAAATTATATAATTAGCTGGATTTGGCAAGTTAATATATAAATTTATACACAACAAGAAACTTAGGAACTAGATTTTGTTTTTTATAAATTATATTCTTTTGATTCTTTATTTGTAAAGAGCATTTCTTGTATGGAACAAATTTACTGTGTCCATTCAAAATATATTTTTACCATGATTATTTGTTACTTATTATAATAAAGATTTTAATTTATATTTGTGGTAATTTAAAAAAGTAATCTAATTTATTACTCTGAATGGTTAAAGTTTTGAAAATGGGGCAAACTGCATCTTAATTACTGTAAATTTATATTATGTAGTAATAATATTAGTGTATATTTTGTGGTGGTTAATAATAAATCCATACAATAATCCGAATCGAATTATTTGGACAATAAATTTGGAAATTTTGAAAGAGTGAGGGAGGGAGATTATTTTACGTATTAATGTTATGATATTATTATTACTCATATAAATAGTACAAATTTACATCAACAAGATCCGTAATCGAAGGATTGAATCACTCTATACATGGAATGGATATGCATAATGTATACTATATAACTATTTTCCTTTGCAGAATTACCTAAAATAATAACATACAAAATATATTTTTATTGTTCATCATCAGTCCATATGAAGCTCTTCAATATATTCAATATATACAGAATGTATTTGTGTACAACATGTACTTCGTTATTTACGCATACTTGTACAAGAATATAATTAGGTTATGTGAATTAATAAGAAAATGGTAGAGATGTTTGTCCTTATTCTGATATTCAAGAATTTCATACTCGAGAAATTTTTAAAAAACTACGTATGAACCATTTAAGCGATACTTTATAATGATTTAGGGTTTAATATTTTAAGGGTTATGATTTAGAATTTTTTTTAATAAAGGATAAATTAATAAATAAACATTTATTATAATATATGGATGTCTATAATACGGATATTTAGCATCACCCATATTAAAATTCATAAATAATGTTACATAAATTGATTATAAAAATAAAATAATACGAGTACATTAATTTTAGGCAAAGACTTTTGTGAGACTGTCTCACATGAAGACTTACGTGTCAGAAACTTATAACAATTATAAAGGAGAGTGATAATAAACACTACAAAAAAAAGTATTTTTTAGTAATCGAATTTAACAACGGAATTCAATCCGTTGGTAATTAGGGAGTAATGAATTAGCAACAAAAATGACATTTTTGCTTTAACAATGAAATGCCAATGGATTTATTCTCCATTTTAGCAACATAATTCAATCTGTTTGTAATTACCAACGGAATTGATTTTTCGTCACTAAAAATTTACCAACCACCAATTTACCAATGAAATTTTACCAACGGATTCCGTTTCTATTCCGTTGGTAAGCCAATTTAACAATGGAATCAAGGTTTTAACAACGGAATATTTCGTTGTTAAAAAACAGTTTTTTTGTAGTGAAATTAATGAAAAGTGATAATTTGATGGCAAAAGCTCCTGTGCACCCGGGCGCACGGAACACTTTCCGTGCGCTTTTAGAAATTTGTGCTAAATTGTATACCTTTTAGTATACAGATGTGTACCATTTATTTTCTAAAGAAAATTTTGGGCGCACGGACAACACTCCGTGCGCCTTTAGAATTTTGTGTTAAATTGTATACCCTTTAGTATAAAAATGTGTACCCTTTATTTTCTAAAGAAAAAAAAATATTAATAAAAAGTGTATACCCTTTAGAACAAAATTGTATACCTTTTAGTAATTAAAGTGTATACCCTTTAGACCAAATTAATGTACCCTTACCCATCATACAAAATTTCTAAAGGCGCACGGAATGTGT
The DNA here is from genome assembly GCA_023678885.1 of Pogostemon cablin. NCBI lineage: Eukaryota > Viridiplantae > Streptophyta > Magnoliopsida > Lamiales > Lamiaceae > Pogostemon > Pogostemon cablin. The sequence continues at coordinate 3,025,253 of CM042959.1, read as the reverse complement.
TCCGTGCGCCCGGGTGCACGCAAGCCTCACTCATTAACGATACTTCATGAACAATTTATCGTACTATAAATAAAAATTGATAACATTTTATAGCGAAAATGTTAACATTTTATAATAAAAGTGATAACTATTTTAAAAAGTAAAAAATAATCTCACATATAATCTCATGCAAGACCTACCCTAAAATCTAAGAGTAAAAATATAATTATACCTTAAAAATCAATATTATTAAATGTTATAAAATAAAATAATAAATAAAATAATTTATGAACTACAAAATAGAATTAAAATAATATCCTAAAAATTAACATTAAATTTTTAAATTAAAAATTAAACCCTCAGTGAATTATAAAGAATCATTCAGGGAAAATAAATCTCTTTTTTATCAAGCGCTTTCTTCTTATTGATATGAGAAACTTTTATGCGAGGTGGAAATCTTAAATCGCAAATTTAATGATCATCCCTTCTTCTTACAATTTCAAGTGTTAGCAATCTTAATCTTTGAATTTTAAAATAAACAAATTTATATCATATTAGCTTATTGTTGAAACTAAAGCTTTGAATTCATGGGTGACAAGATTTGTTCCATTACTTTATCTGCAAGAAATTGAAGAAAGAGGTGATAAGGTGTATATAAAATGTAATTAATACATAGGTGTGTATTCAATAATTTAAGGATAAATTAGATCATTTATATATATATATTTATTTATTTATTTATTTTTGATGTCAATAAAAAAATATTTGTTAACAACGGAATATTCCGTTGTTAAAAGCCTTAATTCCATTTTTAGTTTGACTTAACAATAGTGGTAAAATTCAGTTGGTAAAGTGGTGGTCGGTAAATTTATTATGTATAAAGTACCCAAAAGGAAGTAAAATAAGAAGATAGGGTTCATTATTGTTCACAATTTTATTGACTATGCTCAGATCATACGATTGTAATGTAACATTTACAATAGGTAAAGCGATTCCATTAACATTGGAAGATAAGGTTCTCTTTCTTAAGAGTGAGATCTTTTCTCATATAATGGCTTCATTATTGAAGTGTAGCGAACTGTACGAAGAGGATGCTGTTAGTCAAATTATTATTCATGTCTAGGCTGAAGGTAAAACCTCAAATATTCATTCTATGTGCTTAGATAAAATCAAAACTGATTTAAACGAAATTGATAAAAAAAATAATTATAGCCCGAAATTGATAGGTTAACCATTTTTCAAGTTATGAATTAATAAAATTCCTTTAGTTGGGACCAATGATTAGAAAATCGGACCAGACCGACCGGTTCAATCGGGATCCGACCGAGTAACCGGTCCGGAAGGCGTATAAAATCGGATGGGGCATCAAACCGGGAAAAATTGGTTCGGACCGGTTGACCCGGAAACCGCCGGTTCACCCTTTTTTTTTAATTTTTTTTTTTTTTTTTATGGAGTATTATTTTAAAATTGTTTTTTTTTAAAAGCGTCAACACTTAACAGCTTCTCACGTGTAGGGCTTAATTAATACATAAGAAAGACAAAACAACTAAATTTTAAATATTTTTTTAATTATTTGATTATTTTTTAATTATTTAATTAATTTATTTAAATTTAAATATGTGTTTATTTATATAATTATTTGTAGATTAAGTGTATTAATGTAAAATTATATATATATATATATATATATATATATATATATATATATATATATATATATATATATATATATATATATATATATATATAAAATAATAAATATAATTAAAAATATGTAATTTTTATTTTTTCGGTTGAACCAATCGATCCGACCGTGGACAGTTAGGGCCACCGATTTGGCCTCCGGTCCAATTTCCTAAACACTGGTTGGGACATTCCCTCCATTCATAAAAAAGTGTTCCCTTTAATAAAATAAAATAAAAGAAATCAGGAGCCCACAAGAAATCAGGAGCCCAAAAGAAATCGGGCAGCGGGCACAACGAGCAGCAGCGGCGGCAAGCGAGCGAACACCATGAAACACAATGGAACACACCCACCAAAGGAACCCACTAACACCCTCACACCCTTGCTCCTCACTCAGCCTCTGGCCTCTAGCCTCCGAACGGATCGGAGGGGAAACGGCACGGCACAGAGTGAAGGAGGAAAGTGAAGTGTCCGTTCTTGTTCCATGGATGCACTGCATCTGCGCAGCAACTAAATTGGGGAAAAAGAGTATGGGCCTAGCCCACCACTTTGGAGAAGAGAAGACCAACAATTGGGCCAACAAGCCCAAAGGGCCCAACATTCCCTTCACCAGCACTATTCACGCAAGCAAAAGTGATACCTCTCTTGTCCATATTGGTTAGCTTCATATCAGCGAAAAGACTAGCATTCAGAATTAGTCGATAATTTCCTCGAGCTCTCATGATAAGTCTTGCTTTTACAGCCCCTGTTGTAGGAACATTGACCTTGAGTTCTCCCTTCCCTCGTTCCTTCCAAGCTCCGTCAATGTATTCAAAAAGCACGGAATCAGCAGTGAAAACAGCTTTCTCATTCTCTTCTCCTGTTTCAACTGGAACCTCCTGCATGGGAGGAAACTTTCTGCTCTCACTCTTACTGGCAGTATTTACCCCGGTGTTACCAAAGATAGAAGCGCTTCCATAATTTGAATTAACAAAACTAAAGGTAGATCCTAGAGGAGATCTATCTTTAGAAATTGATCCAAATGAGAACGAGGTAGTAGAGAATCCTGATCCAGAAAGTCCAGAGAAAGCATTTTGGCTGCTTGATAGGTGATGAAATGAACTAAATTGGGTAGAATCTGCATTCTTTTCAGCATTATCCTCCCCATTCTCTTTTTTCTTGTCATCCCCTACTTCATTGACATCCTTTGTGGCTTGAGTCTCACCAGTATCATCATCTTTCTTCACTCCATCACCATTGTTTCCACCTTCTGACACTTCCTCAACTGCCGATTTTGGGTCTTCGTCAAAGACATTTTGATTTTCATCCTTTGTATGGGGGTAGCTTGACATTTTCCTCATTAACAACAGCTTCATTCTCCACTGCAGTAGATTCATCTTTTGGTGGCCCGCTAACCTTATTTTCTGATTTAGTGACATCAATTTGCTCAGCTTCTTTTTGTGCCTCAACCTCTGGCGGTGCAGACGAAGCAGGAGGAACCAAGCGAAGAGCGGCAAATGGATTAGAAGCAGACGGAGCTGGAGTTGATGTTGTCTGGCGACGAACTTTCACCATTCTTCAAGCAGCCAAAACCTCATCACTAGCTCTTTTAAAAGTTCCTGCCCAAAACCTCACGTGAGACGATATCATGCAAGACCTACCCATAGAAAATTTGATTTTTTTAATTAGGGTATTTTTTTAATAATAAATTAAGTATAATGTATGTTAATTGTGTTATGTGATATATGTAATTTTTTTTAAAGGCAAAAGCTCTTTCACTTGCCGGTAAATAGGAACACGGTCCGTGTGTCTATATGAACACAACTCTTGTTACTCTTCTCCTCCCTATTCTAGTAAAATTAAACCTATGTATTGCTATGTAATTTAATTTGTAAAGGATCACAGAAATTGTAAAGGGACAATAAATCTAAATCCGTGTATCCGAGTACACAAGAGACTCACTCTTTTTTAATTGTGAAAATAGGTACACTGCGGAAAGTTCCCGTATGATGTTTACAGTATGTTCTTAGAGTCTTTTAAATTATTTCATTATTATATTAATTTCTCGCTTATCCACTAATTAATTCTCCTCGCCCATTTTTCTTGTCTGCTTTAAATATGTACTGTTTAATTAATGGAAAAACCACTTTGAATTTTTCGGAATGATGAATATTAGCATGAAATGATTTTATGACAATGTTATTATTATTATTATATTATTATTATTATTATTATTATTATTATTATTATTATTTAGAATGGAACCTAGTAGCGTCATTAGGATATTGTTATATAAAATAAAATATTAGTCGCATGTCATTTTGGTCGACGACTCGACGTCTTTAGGATTAATTAATCCATAAATAAAATTTCAAAATTAGTTAAGATAAAAAACACAAGAAGACATATTAACGGTAAGTATATTGCGTCCAACTAAAATTAAACTCTAACGTGAAAGCAAGTTTTGATATATGAAGAAAAATCTCACAATTACGAACTAATAATTAAATTGCAACTATAGCAAATCCGATTTAAGTTTATCTCATAATAAAAGTTCTGTAAGGAGATAAAAAAAATTAACATCTTTAATCACAAACATGATGATATTCCCCAAATTAAATCATTTTATAAATAATTCATACAATAAATAAATAATAGTAATACCTAATTAAAAATAAAATAAAATAAAACAATCACACCGTGACATGCACAATTTTTTTCTCTAAAATTTGCCGATATTTTTATATTATAATAAAATCATTTGTATTTCTGTAACATTTTCATGAATTTTTTTAAAAAATCTCATTTTCATGAACTTAATTAGTCATAAAATTTGAATATTTAATGACATCCACGAATTGATATTGTGAAACCTAGAATGTGGATCAGTCTTGTTAGCTGAAAATTTAAGTGAATACTGTGATCTCGATTTAATTTAATTTATTAATCAAATCCACAAATTAATATTGCGATCTACATTTTCGGAGAATGAGTCATTGATTTAAAAAATCTATTCAATAACAAAAAATTATGGTGGTATCTATTTTCGTTCACTTTCATTTCTGTCTGTCTTTTTCTTTTTCTTAATCTATTTTTTGTATTTCTAAAATACAAACAATACATGAAACTAATTAACACTCTTAAAATATTCCTTTAATTGTATTTTATTAAATTAAAGCCAAACCTATGCAAGTTTAATTTAATTAAAAAAATGACAAATACTTACAACTTACTCTCAAGCAAAGCCTAATAATTTCCAACATTTTATCTAATCACATCACACCGATCTCTTATATCATTTCCCGTATCATTATTTATGTAATTCACACATAAGAAAGGAAACAAATTCAATCTTTGTCATGCCCACTCATTTATCAATATAACACAAAAATTAATTGATGAAACTACCCAAAATCTTCATATGATTTGTAATGTCTATTATAAATTAAGCCCTATTACAATTCATCTATTATAAATTCCAAATATTACATGGAGTAATGTCTGAAATTACTCCAACATTCATCAAAATACATGATCTTCTAAAAACAAAATTATTGAGGTGGCTTTCTTGAGGAGGGTGGACATACACTTCTGAAAATTTGAAAGAATGAAACAACAATAGAAGTGAGTTATTGTATGTATGATGTGCATGAATATGATATTGAAAAAACCCTCAGATTGTAACATCATCATTGGGATTTGTTTTCCTCCCAAATAATTTGTGGGGTAAGTTTTTCCCACCATTTGTAGTTTTAATTGTCATTTCTCACCAAGCTTAAAATTTCCCTCCACTTTTTTCCCTCTAATCTGTTTCCCACCATGATAGGCCAAATTGTTGAAATTTTCCCTCCAATGTCATCACCATAAATAGGGGGTTGTTAGCACACATTAATGCACTCACTCAACATTTAATGACTGGCCTAAAACCACACCTTTCACTTGAAAAGAAAAATCTGATTGGACAGTATCTACTGGTAAACAGCCATGATGGAAAAGTTGTCCATGGGAAGGTGTTAGAGGCAGTGCAGATCTTTGGTTGTTCTAAAAGAACAGTCCAAAACATTTGGAAAGAGGCTAGGAATCAGATTCAACAAGGGCTGCCAGTCAACTTCATTTCCAAGCAAAAGGGGGTGGCCAAGACAAAGAGAGTTCAACTAGATCCAGAGGAAGTGAAGAAGATGGCTTTTCAAAGTAGGGGTACAATTAGAGGGCTGGCAGGGAATTTAAAAGTCAGCAAATCATCAGTTGGAAGATGGATAAAAGATGGACAAATAAGAGCTCACACTAATGCTATAAAGCCTGGTCTAACTCCAAAAAACAAGCTACAAAGGCTCAACTATTGTTTGCATCAAATTCATCTTGATAGGGCTGTTAACAAGCTAATGTTTGATGGGATGTATCAAGTTGTTCATATTGATGAAAAATGGTTCTATATGACAAGGGAGAATGAGAGGTATTACATGATTCCAGGGGAGGCAGAACCACATAGGACATGCAAGTCAAAGAAGTTCATCACTAAGATAATGTTCATGTGTGCTGTTTCTAGGCCAATAATTGGAAGTGATGGGGAAGTGTTGTTTGATGGTAAAATAGGCTTATTTCCTTTCTTAAGGAATGAGACATCAAAGAGGAACTCTAAGAATATGGCTTGGGGGACAATGGTTACTAAACCATTTGATTCAGTGAACAAAGATGTTATCAGAGCATTAATAATCAATCAGGTATAACCATCTACTCATATTTCAGCTTTAACATCATTCTAGGGTTAATTTCTAGAAAATGAGGCCTCCTAAGATACCTTTATATGCATCTATACACACGGTGACAGGTCATTCCAGCTATAAAAGCTAAATGGCCACAAATTATGAGTAAGGAGATCATTATCCAGCAGGATAACGCACCACCTCATATCAATGACACTGATTTGGAGTTTGGAGCAGCTGCAAGATCTGATGGTTTCAACACCAGACTTGTTAATCAGCCTCCATGCTCTCTAGATCTAAATGTGAATGACCTTGGTTGGTTCAGGGCCCTACAGTCACTACAACTGAAGAGTGAAAGCTATAATGTTGATGAGATTATCAACAATGTGAACCAGTCCTTTGAAAACCTAACAGCTGCTACACTCAACAATGTGTTTCTTAGCCTACAATCCTGCCTAATTGAGATAATGAAGTTCGAGGGGGGGCATACTCCATATGGGGAAGGCAAAGATGATTAGGGAAGGAACTTTGCCCATCAATCATGAGATTGATCCTGATTTGGTTAAAGGCTGCATAGACAAGTTGGTTGAAGAACAGGCTGTATACCAGATGGTGTATGACATTTCAGAGCTAGTGGAAGCATTAAGTGTTTGATTATTGGGTAATGGTTATCTCATTTTGGATAATGGCTACTAAGAACAGATTAAGAGAAAGGGTTATGGGTATAAGGTGTCTTAGACTGATAGTTTAAGTTGTTTACAGCAGAAACAATGGATCATGTATTACATTTTGTTGTGTGAGTTTTGTTTAGGCTGTAAACAAGATCATATTTAAATGACATTGGAGGGAATATCCGTTGTGCTCTCAGAATGTAATTTCATCATTGAGCTTGGTCTCCTAAAAAGGTTTATACTGCCTATTGGTTGCCAACAATATATCCAAAGATATTTGGGCCTCCTAAATAGGTCGATAAACCCTAATGGTGACACTGAACTTCATCATGAGGGACTAGAGATACCACTTAAAGGGAGTAATATGGAAAGATTAACCCTCGAAATAATATCCTCATTGGGTACAGGTCTCCTAATTAGGTTACGAAACCTAACGGTGACACTTAAACAATAGGGACATGTGAAAATTCACCCTCGGAATAATATCCTCATTGGGTACAGGTCTCCTAATTAGGTTAAGAAACCTAATGGTGACACTCAAACAATAGGGACATGGGAAAATTAACCCTCGGAATAATATCCTCATTGGGTCAGCCAAAAAGATCACCTGAGAATAGCATGGATAATCAATTAGAGGCCTCACAGGGCCAACATAAAGCATGTGTGACCAATAAAATGCCTCACATGGCCAAAAAATAGCATGAATAATCAATTACAGGCCTCACAGGGGCCAAAATAAAGCATGTGTGACCAATAAAATGCCTCACAGGGCCAACAAATAGCATGGATGTACAATTACAGGCCTCACAGGGCCAACATAAAGCATGTGTGACCAATAAAATGCCTCACAGGGCCAACAAATAGCATGAATAATCAATTACAGGCCTCACAGGGCCAACATAAAGCATGTGTGACCAATAAAATGCCTTACAGGGCCAACAAATAGCATGGATGTACAATTACAGGCCTCACAGGGCCAACATAAAGCATGTGTGACCAATAAAATGCCTCACAGGGCCAACAAATAGCATGAATAATCAATTATAGGCCTCACAGGGCCAAAATAAAGCATGTGTTACCAATAAAATGCCTCACAGGGCCAACAAATAGCATGGATAATCAATTACAGGCCTCACAGGGCCAATATAAAGCATGTGTGACCACCAATATGCCTCACAGGGCCAACAAACTGAATGGAAAAGCAATTAAATGTAGTGGTCAAAGGTTAGAAATGTACCCCCACGCAGGAATCAACATACACAGCCATCTGTATATGAATTCCTCATCAGTCCCCCTGTCCTCTTTATCCAACAGGCTAGACCTTCTGGCCGGAAGGGAGGCACCGGAGTGCCTTCGATTTCGCGGGAAAACACATGGTCGGCGGGGGGTCCGGCGGTCTCTTTCTCCAAGTCGGAGTCCTCCACCACCTCGGAAGACTCCACAGGTTCAGAGAACTCCGTCTCCGGCACCACCGTGTATTGGCTTCCTCCGACGCTCCCTCCGGCTAGGCCCATACTATCATCGACTGATTCGGGCCATATACAGACCGGATCCGCACTCGGGATCTCAGATCCGTGCAACTCCGACTCAGATCCGGCGGAGATCTCAAACACCTCGCCTTCAGAAGGAAGATCCCAGAAATTACAGAGGGTGCTAGGGTTCCGGCTCGGAGGAGATGAAACGTCTGGCTATGTATGCGGTGCGAAACACTCATCTGGATGATTCCAGCCCTCATCCGGATGGGTTCTAACACCTCGTTTCATCGACACACCAGATTGGAGGCAAGAAAAGGAAAAAAACGAACAAACAGACAGGAGGGAGGCTAGAGTTTCATGGTGAGAAGAAGACAGAGATGAACACTTAAACAATCATGGTGAGAAGAAAAATGAGAGGCTAGGTTTTCATGGTGAGACGAACAGAGAGGAGGGAGGCTAGGGTTTGATGGTGAGAGAGAAGAACACACAAGAGGGAGGCTAGGGTTTGATGGTGAGAGAGAAGAACACACAGGAGGGAAGCTAGGTTAGAGAAGAACGACAGAGAGAGAGAATGCAGTTATAAGGTGTAATATTATGATTTTTGGTTTATAAGTGGGTTGGGTTTAAGGTTTTAATTGGGTTTGGGTTGGATTTAGTGTTTTAATTGGGTTTGGGTTAAGTTAATTGGGCTCAAACCCATTACTTAGAGATAAGTTAATTAGAGTGGCATTTTTGTAAATGGTTAAAAAGTGGAGGATAAATTGGTATTTTTTTTGTCATTTTTGGAAGGTGCAATCTATTTTGGGACGGACAAATGTGGAAAGTGTGCAATCGATTTTGGGACGGAGGGAGTACTTGAGATGAGAGAGTTAACGTGTCAAAATCTACACTCTCATTTCTCACCTCTCTCTTCAACATCACACCACGTGAAACAATCTACCTCTCTCCCTTTCCAACACACCTGCACCCTGTACCACCTAGTAACTAACGATTGTTATTTGAGTTAATTGCAAATAAAGTCCTAATCTTTATTTTAATTGAGAATAAATCTAAATCTTTGAAAATTTGTAAATAAGTACCTCACTTTTAATTTTTTTGCAAAAAGAACCACCGATCAGCCGGAGGCTTACAGACAAGTCAGCGACCGAGCAGGCTTTCCGCTGTCCGATGGTTCTTTTTGCAAAAAAAATTAAAAGTGAGGTACTTATTTGCAAATTTTCAAAGGTTTAGACTTATTCGCAATTAAAGTAAAGGTTGGGACTTTATTTGCAATTAACCCTTGTTATTTTACAATTGTTATTTTATTTCACCCTCAAGTATAAGTGATCAATTATAGTGCATGTGACCAAGTGTATATCATTCTTACGAGATAATTATAAATTTAATAATTAATTCTATGTGATAATTTAAATACAAGACAAATCTTGGGATTTTGGAAGATAATTAATTAAACTAATTAAAACTAAAATTAAACAATTAAATTAATTATTAAATAAAATAAATCACGCGAAAGAATACGATTTAAAAGTTCAAAGATGGAGAATTGGTAATGCTCGAGCAAACAACTTAACTATGTGACTAATTTATCTAAATCCAAATTAATTACCTGCAAACGTTTATAAGAGGTTCACTAAACCTAGTTAAATCACCTTGATCGGGTAGGATCTAACACTTATAATGTGTTGAAAATCCTAGGATCAAAGAAATTAACTCATGCTAAATTCCATTAAAGGTTAGAGCACTATACTTCCCTTTCTAGGTACGCAATTATTAACCCCTTTTGTCTCCTTACCAATTGCCTAATAATGATATTTTACCAAGTAATTAATATTCCAAATTGATTATCTAACACTCTCAGGAATTATAGGCCAATACCTTAAGACTGTCATAAGAAACAACAACTATCATGCAGAAATAAAAAATCCTATGAATTATCAAATACCGTCAAGAATAATTAAAGGAATCAAAACTCAAAAACATAATAATATGAAATCTCAAAATATCCTCTTCAATAAGAAGAGAAAATTGCAATACTAGTCCCACCCGTCATGGTCCTATTTTGGCGGGAAAATGCCATCGAAACATGCTGGAGTCGAAAAGGAGGTTGAAAATTTGGACGGGAACAAAAATGTCGAAGCTGACATTCCACACGACTCGTGCCAAAAGCCGCACGACTGGTGCCATCATGAAATCAGCACATCAGATACGTCGTGTCGTCCAATGGATGAGGAGGAAGATCGCACGACTCGTGCCATAAACCTGCACGACTCGTGCCTGGGCAAAATAACTGCCGATGATGCCGAGCACTTGTCGCGGGGTGAGTCAGACATAGCCAGCACGACTCGTGCGTCTGTCCGGCACGACTCGTGCCCGTCTCCGGCGGAAATATCGAAAATTCATCCCGATTCTCGTGTTGTCGAACCTATCTAGAATGATCCCCAGGTCCCTAAAACAGTAGAAAAGTTGAAAGAACCTGAAGTTAAGTTAAAAAAGTGGCAAAAAACAAGGCAGAAAGAGCTAAAAAAGAAAAAGGTGAGGAGTTTGAGAAGGATATTTGGGGTATTCCAAAGACAAAGCATCCAATTCCATTTCCACAGCAATTCTTTAAGAAAGGTTTGATGAGAAGTTTCTAAAGTTTTTGGAGATATTCAAGAAAATCCATATCAATATTCCTTTTGCAGAAGCCTTAGAGGAGATGCCGAATTATGCAAGGTTCTTGAAGGACATCATGTCTAAGAAGAGGAGTCTAACAGGAGCTGAGACAGTTAAGTTGACAGAAAGCTGCAGTTCAGTTATTCAAAATAAGCTTCCAGCAAAGCTCAAAGATCCGGGTAGCTTCACCATACCATGTGAGATTGGACGAGGGGAATCAAGGAGAGCCCTATGTGATTTGGGAGCGAGTATTAATCTGATGCCTTATTCAGTATTCAAGAAGCTTGGTTTGGGTGATGCAAAGCCGACATCAGTGGCCCTGCAGCTGGCTGATAGATCCATAACATACCCAAGGGGGGTGATTGAGGATATCTTGGTAAAAGTCGAGAAGTTGATATTTCCAATGAACTTCCTTGTACTTGACATGGAAGAAGTTGATGAAGACAAAGTTCCATTGATTCTTGGGAGACCGTTCTTAGCAGCTGCAGGAGCTTTGATTGATGTTCAGAAAGGGAAAATCAGATTGAGAGTGAATGATGAAGAAGTAGTCTTTTCTTTGGAGAAAGCTATGAGGTGGCCTTCGGAGAATGAAGAGTGCAAGAGCATTGAAGTAGTGGAGGAGATTGTTGAGGAGTGCTTGCCTTTGATCCTGTCTAAGGATCCACTTGAAACTTGCATAAGCGAATCTCTTACTTTACCTACTACTGAATTTGATGAACTTAATGATATGTCTAATGAACTAGCTCTTGAATTTCTTGAAAGCTTACTTGCATTGAATGAGAACAGGGACTCGAAGAAAGAAGCAGTAAGAGTGGAGGAAGCTAAGTGGAAGAGGCCATTTCTGCCACTTGAACTTGAAGGAGCAGAACCTGATGCGTATTTGGGGGAGAATGAAATATTTCCGGTAATTGTATCTTCTTCCTTATCTGAAAGTGAGCTTGATAGGTTGTTAGTTGTTTTGAGAAAACATAAATCTGCTATTGGTTGGTCTATTGATGATCTGAAGGGTATTAGTCAATCTATTTGCATGCATAAAATAAGATTGGAAGATGAGAGTAAAAGTTGTGTGCAGTATCAAAGGAGATTGAATCCTGCGATGCAAGAGGTGGTTAGAAAAAAAGTGTTAAAGTGGTTGAAAGCTGGAATTGTGTATGCGATTAGTGATAGTCCATATGTTAGTCCTTTGCATGTAGTTGCTAAGAAAGGGGGGATGACTGTCATTAAGTCTGATAATGGGGAGGCCCTTGTTACTAGAACAGTTACAGGTTGGCGTGTGTGTACTGATTATAGAAAACTGAATGAGAACACACGTAAGGACCATTTTCCTTTACCTTTCATGGATCAGATGCTTGATAGGTTAGCAGGTTATGAGTTCTATTGCTTTTTGGATGGTTATTCCGGGTATAATCAGATCATGATTGCACCCGAGGATCAGGAAAAGACAGCATTTACATGTCCTTATGGTATTTTTGCTTTTAAGATGCTGCCTTTTGGTCTTTGTAATGCACCTGCGACTTTTCAAAGGTGTATGATGGCTATATTTGAAGGGTTGATAGAGAATATCATGGAAGTCTTTATGGATGATTTTTCTGTCTTTGGATCTTCTTATGATGTTTTTTATCTAACCTTACTGTTGTTTTGAAGAGATGTCAGGATACTAACCTTGTTTTGAATTGGGAAAAGTGTCACTTTATGGTTACGGATGGCATTGTCTTAGGTCATCATGTGTCGTCTAAGGGGTTGCAGGTTGATAGAGCTAAGGTGGCGGCGATTGAAAAATTACCTCCACCGATAAATGAGAGGGGAGTGCGGTCATTCCTTGGACATGCAGGATTTTACCGCAGATTCATTAAAGATTTTTCTAAATATTCTAAGCCTCTATCTCATTTGTTAGAAAAAGATGTCCCTTTCAAATTTGATGATGAATGTTTGAAGTGTTTTCAGGTTTTGAAAGAGGCATTGACGTCTGCCCCTATTCTAATTACTTCGAATTGGACTCAACCCTTCGTGCTTATGTGCGATGCGAGTGATGTTGCTTTGGGAGTAGCTTTGGAGCAGATGCGGGATAACAGGTTTCGAGCCATCTACTATGCGAGCAAGACATTTGATGCAGCTCAAAAAAATTACACCGTGACTGAAAAGGAATTTTTGGCTGTGGTGTGTGCTTTTGAAAAATTTAGAGCATATCTGGTGGGGATGAAAACTGTGGTGTATACGGATCATTCTGCGATCCGATATCTGATGGAGAAGAAGGATGCCAAGCCCAGGATTATTAGATAGATCCTACTGTTGCAGGAATTTGACATGGAGATAAGAGACAAGAAGGGGAGTGAGAATGTGGTGACTGATCACCTTTCTAGGTTGGAGAGTTCGTCAGTATTGCTTACTTGAGAAGGAGAACAAGAAGGTTCAGAATCACGGAGGAGAGAACGGAGGATCGCACAATTCTTAGGGTTATTCTTATTCTTTCTTTCTTAATTTTGAATATGCTTTTATACCTAACCATGTGTGTTGCCTGTAACACCATGGGCTAGTACTTCTTGGATAGCGCTAGGTTTGAAGGTTAAGTTGTTTTGAATTGATGATCTAGATTTAGAGTTGGATACCTGCAATATACTTATTCCTTTATTAATGCTTTGATTTGAGATTGATATTTTTATCTTATATGATTTGTCCTTATTCATGGGTATGTCATTGTCCTATGCATGTTCATGATTATTGCTTGTGTCATAGAAGAGATTATATTTGTCAACATGTTATGAGTAAAGGGGATCTAACCATATAACCTTTATTCATTAGAATAATTAATACTGGACACCTAATATATTTATTAATTACCATTCTAGAGGATTTGGTTTCTTAGATTATTATGTAGGAATTGGGGTTTGATTCTTAAGTACCTATAAAGGGAAGTCTAGTGCACTAACCTTTAATGGAATTTTGCATGAATTACCTAGAAAGGGAGTAGGGATTACTCTTCTGCATATGAGGGTTTAAACCAGATTTATGTGTTAAGTTTACTTTAAAAAAGGGATTTAACATAATTTAGTGATTGCTTTCATAAGAACTGCAGGGACTCTAACTGATTGTCTAGCGATTTGATTTGACCAACTTAACTGGATTTCCTAGTGCTGTCTGTCTTCTCTCTTGAATACTTTCCTTATTTAATTATTTGCTATTTTATTATTTTTAGTAATTATTTTCTGCATAGTTAATTTAGGTAACTCTCTTTATAAAACACCAGATTTGTCTTAAATTAGAATAGTCATAAGTAGATTAAATAGTAGATCTACAATTGATTCCCTACACTTGGGGACATGCACAATTGTGAACAAGCAAATGGATCCTTGCCATTTCGATGAGCCTATTGATTTTTGTCGAGCTCATCGACGTTAAACATGAGCGCATGTTGGGGGCTTACCCTCCTGTTTTATTGCTTTAATATTTTTGTTTAGTGTAGGAAATTTTATTAGGTGCTTCTTCGTCTATGATATTCACTTTTTATAAACTAAGTTTCTCACTTAGTTTGAACTAAGTTTGGGGGGTGGACGTGCATCCCAATGTCTTGAAGCACCAAGGTAAGTTTTCTTTCACTTGTGTGTGATGCTTGGAGGTTGATTTTTTTAGAATTTTTGGAATTTATTTCGAATGTTCGAATTTTTTTGCAATTATCCAAGTGTTTTGTTTTGTCATGTTTATTTTTTTCTAGATTTGGTGTGGTTAATTTTTTTGGTTGAATTTTTTTAGTTCTACTATGATTTTACTGATGAATTGTGTTTGAGGGGTGATGAAAGAATGAGTTCTATCTAAGGCCTATGCCTGACTGAGTTGAACAATTCGAGGAGCTTACAAGATGTAGAAGAGATTAAAAATCAGGTGTCTTCGTTTTCTTATTTTAATTTTCATGTGATAAATTGTGAGGATTATTGAGTAGTTGAGGTGTTGAAGTATGAGTTTCTGGTTATGTGCTTATTATGGATATTTATTTGTTAAAATTCTTCCAGAAATTCATATGCTCTTGAAATTGATGAAGAAAATGTGCTTAAATTATATTGTGATATGAAGTTCTATGTGTACTTGTGAGACATTGCTTATCATGAAGAGTGCTCTGTTACTTGCAAAAATCATGTGAGATTTTGAGCCTTTAGATCATACACATAAACACATGACTTCTTTCTGGTGAGTATCGTTCTGGTGTGTGTATGCTAGAACTTGTCTCTTGTCTTACTTGAGACCGCATGTTATGTTTGATAATGGAAGATAATTTTAGGCCATCTTTGATTTTTATGAGTCACTTTGCCAAATAATTTCCTACCAAATAATTATATATCCGTAGTTAGCCCTTTTGAGCCTAAAAGCCTTATTTTTTTGGCAACCTACGAAGATAGCCATTTTGATATCTTATTTGAGCTTTAAATTCCTATATTTAGTGGAGAATTAAATGCTGTCAAAGTGTGTGAGTTGATTTTCATGGAGTTTGGAAGGAATATAATATTTGGAGCTGTACAAGTGATTATGCGCTGAAAAGTATGAGCTGAAAATAAATTGCTTAGGGGTAATGCCCGAAACTGGTACCCCGAGATGTTAGAGGTAGTGCCCAAAATTGGTACCTCAAGAAAAGAAAAAGAAAGGAAAGGAAAAAAATGTTGAGCTTGAAGGAAAGGAGAGAAAAAAAATTAGAAGATCATAAAGTTGGATAGCCTTGAAGTGTAAAAATCTGCAGTACAAAAGATCTCCCATTTTAATTCTCTACCAAATAGCCAACATTACATCCTAATACAAGTCCTTTTTGATCCCATTGTCGAATCATACTTTAAGTGGTGGAGAGTTTGAGACGTTTGGCAAGCTTATGGTTACGCATTCACTTGAATTAAATTTGAGCGCAAACACCATACCCCATAAGTGTACATATTTTATACTTGAGTGCGAGTGAAATACTTCCCGCGAGAATAAGTTGATGGAGCATTTGAAGTGGTAGTGATTGTCTTAACTTGTATGCTGTGAATGAATTATTGCATGTAATTAGAGTTGCATGACCGGAGTTAATGACAATTGTATGTTGAATGACCTAGTTGTCATATCCTTTGTTTTCCATTTGATTTACACACTATCTTTCCTCTTTGATCGATTTCATTGTTTGGGAACGAACAACATATTAAGTTTGGGGGTTTGATTAGTGTGAAAATCTGCATGTTTTAGGGTCCGATTTAGCACAGTTTTGAGGAATTTATGTTCGTATTTTAGCACTAAATGGTTAATTTTTATATATTTTAGATATTGGTGCATTTGAGGTATTATTTCGTATTTTTAGGTGGAAAACGGATTACAGGTGCAAAGTTGGAATGAGGAGTGAAATCGTGAAAGAATGCTGAAAAACGCATGTCCTCTTTGCACAATTTTTCCGTATTGATGTAGAGATACAAATTGATCATGTGATATATGGTTGGAAATAAACTGAAGAGAAGGTCATTTTGGCTCAAGAAACTCCTCAATTGGAGGTCAGATGAGGGAGATATGATCAAAACGGTGAAGACGCGCAAGCTGTGCCGACCAGCACGACCAGTTCCACTTTGCACGAGTCGATTCATACGTAAATGGACGAATTTCTAGAATTTCTTTACATGATTGGAAAGATAAGGAAAAGAGGATCGCGTGAGCACAAAAATCACCTCAATCAGAGATCGAATGAAGAAGTTATGAGCAAAACCGTGAGGACACGCGGGCTGCTGAAGGGCTGCACGACCCGTGCGGGAGGCGGCACGACCCGTGCAAGGCCGGAACGACTCGTGCCACCCTTGGCACGACTCGTGCAACTATCCAGCAGGCCCGTTTTGTTATTTTTTGGCTGGCCCGTTCATCGTTTTTGACGTGAAAAAGCCTTATTTTGAGGTGGAATCCGATTTTCGCAGCCTTCAACTATAAAAGGACCCCTTGGGGTGTTCAAAACCCGTTCATCGTTGTTGCTTGTAACACCATGGGCTAGTACTTTTCTGGATAGTACTAGGTTCTGAAGGTTAAATTGTTTTGAATTGATGATCTGGATTTTAAGTTGGATACATGCAGTATACTTATTCCTTTATTAATGTTTTGATTTGAGACTTATATTTTTGTCTTATATGATATGTCCTTATTCATGAGTATGTCATTGTCCTATGCATGTTTATGATTATTGCTTGTGTCATAGAAGGAATTATATTTGTCAACATGTTATGGGTAAAAGGGATCTAACCATATAACCTTTATTCATTAGAATAATTAATACTGGACACCTAATATATTTATTAATTACCATTCTAGAGGATTTGGTTTCTTAGATTATTAGGTGGGAATTGAGGTTTAATTTTTAAGTACCTATAAGGGGAAGTCTAGTGCACTAGCCTTTAATGGAATTTTGCATGAAGTACCTAGAAAGGGAGTAAGGAATATTCTTCTGCATCTGAGGGTTTGAACCAGATTTATGTGTTAAGTTTACTTTAGAAAAGAGATTTAACATAGTTAAGTGATTGCTTTCATAAGAACTGCAGGGATTCTAACTGATTGTCTAGTGAGTTGATTTGACCAATTTAACTGGATTTCCTAGTGCTATCTATCTTCTCTCTTGAAAACTTCCATATTTATTTTTATTTGCTATTTTATTATTTTTAGTAATTATTTTCTGCATCTTTAATTTAAGTAATTTTCTTAAAATACCCAGATTTGTCTTAAGTTAGAATAGTCATAATTAGATTAGATAGTAAGTCTAGAATTATCCCTTGGGTTCGATAATAGACTTGGTCACACGCTTATCTGCAACAGATTCTCTATACTTGGGGACACACAAAATTGTGAACAAGCAAGCACCGGTATTTGTGCTAGTTTTGGAGAGTTTGAAGGGTGAAATATGTGGAAAACCTATATATATTGTGAATTAGCATGAATCAGGTGTTGTTGGAGCTATTTGAGTAGTTTTACTAGCAAAATCGGAGTGAAAGTGTCAAGAATTGAAAAGACAAAGTCGAGACCATTCGAACCGCCAAAGAAAGAGGAGGGTTCGACATGAAGGAGGAGGGTTCGACCTCTCCAACAGGTCGAACCGGCGACGTAAAGTGTACAGAAGATAGGTTCGATCAGGACCAGAGGGTTCAACATGATCATCAGGTCGAACCATGGTCGAACGCGAGAAGGAGGGTTCTACCACGACATCGGGGTTCGACCTGCCCAGTTGGTCGAACCGGACGCCGAAGACTTCCAGTAGCTGGGTTCGACCTGTGGTTCGAGCTGTGCATAGTGGTTCGACCTGCCCAGTTGGTCGAACCAGGTGCTGAATTCATCTAGTAGCATGGTTCGACCTGTGGTTCGACCAAGGAGGAGCGGTTCGACCTGTTTGTTGAGGTCGAACCGATGTGCGGACACTTACCATATTCAGATTTTCAAGGCCTAAACGCATGAGATCACTTGAAAAGCCCATTCCAAGCCCTAGAGACGTGATTACAAGTATAAAAGTAGGCTCATGCAGTACAAAAAGAGAGCTTTTGATCAAGAATCATAAGAGGAGACAAGGAGAAGGAGATTGGCGATCTACCACCGTCCGGAGGGATGTGACAGAGCTCCGCTGGAGGTTCAAGTAAGATCGGTCCATCTAACCATGATTGCTCTTAGATCAATCATGGGCTAGAGCCGCTTCGGTTGTTCTAGGGTTATGAAAGTTTCATGAGTTAATTTATCTTTCGTGTGTAAACTCCATACAACACTACCTGTGGTTTGTTTTATATAAGATTGCGCGTTTTTAATCCATACTCATAGTCGTTTTGTGCATCAATAATCGTTGTGTAGAGTCTGAATGCATAACATGGTTATTGGTTGTGTGCGTTCACTGTTGAGCAGGGTTTATTGTTATAATTCTAAGTGAAGGGATTACGAAGCCTTATTAGAACTATCTTATATAAATACTTGTTAATTGAATCATATTCGGGTTAATAAGTAGGATAAAGAATATAACTTTATAGTACCTATAAAAGGAGATCATATCGGGTTAGAGTACTAAGCGCGCGGGAAATAATTGATACTGATAGTACCTAGAAAGGGGGGTGAATTATATCTCTTGCTCCGAGGATATTCACACGTGTCAAACGCATATTTACTTGTGTCTATAGAGTTGATTTGCATGGCCTAGTGATGCGTCCACAAACCACAGGGCAGAGTCGGACACCGTCACACGAAAGCATGAATTAATAAGTGAAACTGGATGACCTAACGAACTACCTTTCATCTTACTTGATCGCAACTCTCTCATCTCTATCTCTTGTTATTTTTACTTGATATTTAAATCATTAGTTGTTACTTAATCTCAAATCACAACTATTACAATTTCCAACATAGTCTAAAATATACTAGAACATAATTGAATTGATATTTATCCGTCCCGTGGGTTCGATATATAACTTGGTCACCTTCGAAACTACAATTGATATCCTTATACTTGAGGATTATTTTGTGTGTTGAGAAAATCCCTATCAAGTTTCTTGCGCCGTTGCCGGGGACGGCTTAAAATATCTTTTTGTTATTTCTAGTTTTATTAGGACTATTTTAATTCATGTTTTGTGTTCTAGCTCTTAATCTTTTCAAGTGTATGCTTACTAGATCAAAGGTTGGAAAGCTAGCAACTTTTAATCCAGAGATCGGGGCATCAACAAAGAAGAAGAAGAGTAAGAGTCAAAGCAAGAAGGAAGAACTGAACTAGGAAGCGACTGAAACTGTGGTTGATTTGACAAGAAAAGCAGAGGAAGTCGAAATGGCCAACGATGTGGCTAATCCAGATAATCTGGCCATCCGTGAAGTCTTCAAGAATAACGGGGCTGGACACTTTGGGCTTCTAGGAGCAAGGGGGCTAATGCGGACTTCGATCTTCACCCCACTCTTATTAGCATGATAGAAAGGAACTCCTTCGCATGAGGGACTTTCGAGGATCCGCAGCAGCATCTAAACAAGTTCTTGGGCTATGCTAGTACTCAAAAAGATGCAGGGGAACATGAAGATGCGCGGAAGATCTTCTTTTTTAAGTTCTCGCTTACTGAAAAGGCGAGAGATTGGTATGATACTATAAACGCAGCTGAGTGCACCACTTGGGAGCAGTTGAAGTTAACCCGAATGTTCTTAAGATCATCAATTAGGGTACGACCACTAAATTGAACTATCTATGAGTGACCCTATGGATTCGAACTTATAAACGCATTAAAACTCTAAACATAGGATTACTAGGCTACGAAATCCGGCTAGGTATCATACAACCTAGATTCTATTACACCTAGAGGGAATAATCTCTATTTGCTACTCAATTCAATCCTCACAACAATTACGGATCATGAATTATGAAATAGCAGTAAGCAATTAAATAATTACACTAGATGGCCGGTCTAAAATAATTATCAAAGTGCTATAAAGAACATCAAAGCATGTAATAGAATAAATTCATATAAAAGTTTGCAACATAAAATTCAAAACAATTAAAATAAATAATTTATGGGAGGTTCACAACCTTCGGATTAGAAACGAAATTACATAATAAAAACTAAATTAAATTAAAAATAATAAAACCCGTGTTCTTCAATTGGTGTTCTTCCCCCAAATCTGCGTTCTGCAGCGTAGTGATGAACGTGTGTAGCGTAGAGAATATATCCTCCTTATTTATCTTCTTGTCCCCCAAGAAATCTAATTGATTTCTTTCCTTATCTGTTTCTTCCAAAAATATCACCAGGATCTCTTATTTTCCTAAATTATCTTGGTCAACTCTTTAATTTTCCTGCAATAAAAATTATTGTATCAGTCACAAAAATAAATTATTATGACCGTACAATTTATCTTATTTTTGGTCTGTTTAGACAAGAATTAAAATATTTAAAATAGAATGTGTGAAATAGAAATAAGTCATAATTAATATAAAATAATCACAACTCACATAAAAATATATATGAATTCATCTAAAATAGTATTGTAAAATTACGACTTATCAAATATATAATTGTATCATATATTGTCTCTCAAGATATATTTTATTCAAACAAATTAGACAATTCATTTATATAAAAATTTATAATTGAGCACGATATAAAAGTCGTGTAAAATTAATATAGTCATGATGTGAAGAATTTTTAATAAAATTATTTTATTCATATAATAGAGAAATATATATGAATTATCAAAACAAAAATTTAAGATTCTTAATGTTATTATTACTGAAAGAGTGAAGATGTAAGTTTTAAAGTAGTATAAAATCAAAAAACAAAATACGCAAGAAAAAAAAGATACGCACAACAATTTACTTATTTAATAGTTTATAAATTGACTATTAATAAATTGAATGAATATTGTAAACTAAAGATATACAATTTACTTATTTAATAGTTTATAAATTGACTATTAATAAATTGAATGAATATTGTAAACTAAAGATATTGTATATAAAGAAGTTTTGATATCATTAATAAATAGGTTATTTACTTAAATTATTCATTACTATATTAAAAATAACTTTTCAGAATAAAAAACAAGTATAAAAAGATTAAAAAAACAACAACAAAAAAAATCACTAAAAAGTATGACGTGCATGTGACGTGCAGCGCACGTCTAAAAAAACTAGTATAAAATCATATTGAGACACTTAATTATATTGTATAAACTATTTAGAGATACATGTAAGTGTCATATATCAGTACATTTAGAGACATTTATAAATGTTCACATGAAGTGTCCCAAATCACCATTACATGCAACACTTATTTAAAGTGTCTCAAAAATGGTATGTGTCAAAATGTATGCAATTGAGACACTTCTTGTTGTCCCTATGGCTCTTTTTTGTTGTAGTGTCAATTCTGTAGGAAGGGATAGCAGTTGGGAGAACATTTGCATCCTTAAAACTACCAAGTCGATGGGAACAAAGAAATGTTGGCGATCGGCCTCATGAACATGGCTGGCTCTTGTTTGTCTTGCTACGTCACCACAAGTTAGTATTCTTACAAACACAGCCTCACCATAATGTTTTCAATGATGCCTAATGTGTGTTTGTTTGTTTAGGTTCGTTTTCAAGATCAGCTGTGAATTACAATGCTGGCGCACAAATGGTCTTCTCAAACATAACTTATTAAGTTCAATATATTAAAGAGTGATCAAAGGATTTACGGTGTAAAACCGATTCAAAATAAACTAATTCATAATACCGATTTAAAGGAGACTAATTAATAATACATATTTCTCTTGAACAAATATAAAAAAGTTTTTTCTTCGCTACAAATAAATCTGGATAAACGAGTATAGAATAACATTAAAGACATTAAATCTCATCCACTAGCTTAGTTTAACATTTGCAAATTTTAGGTGGAAATCAAATCCTATGTAGTGTTATTTAGGATGAATTAGATTTAAACCACAGAAAATATGAATCAGATTAAATTTATTTGATGGGAAACAATTTATCACTCAAATTTATGTACATAATAATAAAATAAAAATTAACATTTCTAGACATACTACACAGTATGCATGTTGACGAAGCTCGGACAAGGGATAGTTTATTACTGATCCGATCCTCTCCACTGCTTAATTTATGTTTGGTTGTGCTTCATTTGGTTGTTTTGTTTTAGATGTTTAAGGTTATGTTGTTGAAGTGATGTTTAAGGTTATGTTTGGTTAGTAATTTCACAGCTCAATTATCATCCGCAATCAATATCCAACAAGTCAACCAATTTCATCCACATATGTGGGACAACTTCACATATGAGATGAGGACCTGGTCAGCTCCCATGGCTTTAGTCATGACAGATCATCAGAACAATACTGTACTCCATCTAGCTGCCGGGCAGCCCGTGCATCGTATGCCTGAGGATGAGTTGCATCCAGTCTATGAATTAGAAAGACAAATGGCTTGGTTTGAGTTAAAACTTTAAGTTAGTTATTTTTATGTCTATTATTTATATATAACTCACTATTTTTTCTAAGCAGAAGGTCAAGAATTCTGCACCTGAGTATTTGAAAGGCAAGGAAAACAAACAATACAAGACAGCGAGCCAGCTATTCAATGACAATCACAAAGAACTGCAGATGAAAGCTGAAATTTCTACTCGGAAATTGGTGGAAGCTGTCTTGCCAGTCACAGCCCTAATGCTTGCGGTCGTTTTCGCTGCAGTATTCACCCCACCGGGTGGGGTGATTGAGGGTACCAGAATGTCATTTCACTATCGAGATCTTGAGTTTAATGTTCATATTACTGCAGGTTACTGTTCTATGATGTCTTCCATCATAGCGATGCTCTCCTTCTTCGGGCTAATCACCTCTTCCTACGGTTTGATCGCTTTCCAGCGATCAATCCCAAGCCTTCTTACCTATGGGATAGCCTTCCTCTTATCTTCCATCTTATTGGCTACTGTCTTATTCATTACGCCGTACTATTACTTGGGCATACAACTGCAGTGGAAAGGAGGAGTACCGTTTTATACGGCTTTCGTCTTCGTTTCATACTACACAATACGCATGTTGACGAAGCTCGGACAAGGGATAGTTTATTACTGATCCGATCCGCTCCACTGCTTAATTTATGTTTGGTTGTGCTTCATTTGGTTGTTTTGTTTTAGATGTTTAAGGTTATGTTGTTGAAGTGATGTTTAAGATTATGTTTGGACCTGGTCCTCATACCTCATCTCATATGTGAAGTTGTCCCACATATGTGGATGAAATTGGTTGACTTGTTGGATATTGATTGCGGATGATAATTGAGCTGTGAAATTACCAACCAAACATAATCTTAAACATCACTTCAACAACATAACCTTAAACATCTAAAACAAAACAACCAAATGAAGCACAACCAAACATAAATTAAGCAGTGGAGCGGATCGGATCAGTAATAAACTATCCTTTGTCCGAGCTTCGTCAACATGCGTACTGTGTAGTATGAAACGAAGACGAAAGCCGTATAAAACGGTACTCCTCCTTTCCACTGCAGTTGTATGCCCAAGTAATAGTACGCCGTAATGAATAAGACAGTAGCCAATAAGATGGAAGATAAGAGGAAGGCTATCCCATAGGTAAGAAGGCTTGGGATTGATCGCTGGAAAGCGATCAAACCGTAGGAAGAGGTGATTAGCCCGAAGAAGGAGAGCATCGCTATGATGGAAGACATCATAGAACAGTAACCTGCAGTAATATGAACATTAAACTCAAGATCTCGATAGTGAAATGACATTCTGGTACCCTCAATCACCCCACCCGGTGGGGTGAATACCGCAGCGAAAACGACCGCAAGCATTAGGGCTGTGACTAGCAAGGCAGCTTCCGCCAATTTCCGAGTAGAAATTTCAGCTTTCATCTGCAGTTCTTTGTGATTGTCATTGAATAGCTGGCTCGCTGTCTTGTGCTGTTTGTTTTCCTTGCCTTTCAAATACTCTGCTTAGAAAAAATAGTGAGTTATATATAAATAATAGACATAAAAATAACTAACTTAAAGTATTACCTCAAACCAAGCCATTTGTCTTTCTAATTCATAGACTGGATGCAACTCATCCTCAGGCATACGATGCACGGGCTGCCCGGCAGCTAGATGGAGTACAGTATTGTTTTGATGATCTGTCATGGCTAAAGCCATGGGAGCTGATGCCCCACAAATATCCAAGAAAAGATCAAAAACAGCCTCCTGCCGATGGACTACAGCTAGATGCAGAGGAGTAACCCCTTCATTAGAGTGAGGCTCTTGTGCACCCGGGCGCACGGAACACATTCCGTGCGCCTTTACAATTTTCATGCCCCTTTACAATTTAAACCCCTAGCAATACATAAGTTTAAATAGGATTGGAGGGGAGGGTTGTGTTCACATGGGGACACGGAGCATCTTTCCGTGTCCCCGGCGCACAGGAGCTTTTGCCACACAAATTTACTTTAACAAATTTAAAATAAACTCTAACAAAATACTACCAAACCATCCGTCCGGGTGGATCACTCCAATACTAGCTAATTTATGCAGAAACGTGTTATGGTGTTCATGACTCGTGAAAGCAAGGGTAGATCCAGCAAGGCCCCATTGTTGCGAGACAATATCTGCAGAAAAAAAAAAAACCCAAGATAAATACATACATAACTAAGTTCAAAAATTCATACTATACGATGACAATATTACTTACCAAAATATTTAGCATCCATGAGGTGGCCAATCAACACGGACAGCACATCATTTTCCAAACACTTATACTGATTCAAAAGTAAACTCTCCAGAAGACTTTTTTGCCTAAACAAGCAACACTTCACGATGGGGATCACTCCATCCTTGTCTTCGTGTAGGAAAGCTTGTGGATCTTTGTTGATCAACAAATTAGCCATCTTAACATTTCCGGTTGCCGCTATGTAACAGGCCGGATTTTTTCCTTCTCCGTCCAATTGCAGAGACCTCTTATGAGTTAGAAATTCGAGTAGATTCTTCACGAATTCGACTTTATCAGTAGCTATGGCAAGATGCAAAAGCTTATCCCCATTAATGGAAATACTATCATACTCAAGCTTTTCGTCATTCTTAATTATAGCCTTACATTTTTCCCATTCCCCATCGCCAACAGCTTGAACGAGGTTTAGATGAATTTCAGTTGTAACACTCTCTTTGTTAAAAAGCTTTGTAGGAAAGGGAGACATTTTTAATAAGAAAGAGAGAGAGAGAAAAGGTTTTTACAGCATTTGCTGAGAGAAAAGGTTTGCCCTAAACTTTGGGAGAGACAACTCTCACCTTTTACTGAGAGAGAGAGAAAAGGTTTGCCATAAACTTGGGCAAAGGGCTTAACCTTCAACTTATTTTGTAATATCAGATTGCCCTTTTATCTTTATTTTTATTCATTCAAGTCCTTTGTTTATTTTGATGTGTTCATTCAACCCCTTATCTTTATTTTGAAGGTTCATTCAAGCGTTTCAAATGACCCATTTATTAAAAATTAGCAAATGTCAAAATAATTAATTTCTCTTTCTCTCATAATTAATTTGGGGTTAAAACTAAAACCCAGTTCATCCCACTTCTTCATTCACTAAGAAAGACACCTGCATCGGTGTAATGGGTAGGAATTATGGATAAGTTTCTTTTTTAACCCAAAATTAATTAGGAAGTTAACAAAAATTAACTATATAGACATTTAATTTTTTAGAAAAGGGGTCATTTGATCATTTAAAATAGATAAGGGGCTTAGATGAACAAAAATATAATTGATCTAAACTACTTGATCCCATAGGATAAAATTAGGGTCTAAATTGAACTTTTGCCCTAAACTTTTATTCTTGCAATTTCAACGCTCTTACACCTTCGTATAGTTGAAAAGGTTTCAAATATGCACTCAACTAAAGAGGATAAATCCTTATACATTTATTTAATTAAGCAACTGTCCTAACACTTAAGAGAATGAAGTAACATGGCAAGGATTTCTCAAAATAAAATAAAAATACTCTCAACCAAAAAGATTTAGAATCAAATTAATTAGATGTGACATGAATTATGATAATTATATTCGTCATATATGTGTACCATATCATCATTAATTAATATAGTAACAAATTAGCTTAAACAAAATTGAACAAAATAATAGTATGATAAGTTAACATTATTGGATTATAAAAGTGTACAAGTAACTAATATTCTATAATAATTCGGTAGTATATTTTATTTTTGTTTTTAAAATCAAAGGGTTCAAAATTCAAGAGATAAAATAATCTTCTAAATAAAGATGTGACTAGTTTAATATGAATTTTAAATAATCAAAGAGTTTAAAGTTAGTATAAAACTAACAATTTGAATATATATTTAAGTTATGACCAACTATTCCTATCCTATCTATCTCCAACTAACTATTCCTAGTTAATGTAATGATGTTTTTGTAAATCTAAATTCTAGCTCTAATGCTAATTGTTTGTGGGTGTGCTAATGTTCATGAATCATAGCTATTGTATTTAATGCTTTTTAACGATCTCACATTGATCTCGTTGTTGAAGTGAAGTGAAAATGTAAGATCGTAATGAAAGGGCCCTGCCATGTGGTTGTGAGAACAGTAGTAAAATTGGTAACAAGGATCAACTTTTTTATATGGGTAAAATGGTGGTCGATAAATTTTTAGCAATAAAAAATCAATTCTATTGATAAAAAATTCTGCAATTTATATATCACTTTTCATTTATATTAATGGATAAATTGTGAATAGTGTAGTGTAATAAAGTGAGAATAAAATCTCATATTTTCTTCGTTCGCTCCAAAGAGTCCCATTTTTCATTTTGGGCGTCCGCCTCCAAGTGTTTCATTTCATTTTCTACACATATGGGACCCACACACACCCACTAATACAACTAAAAAATTGGACTTACACATTTACTAATATAACTATCCATTACACATTAAATAATAATATCCTTAATTCATGTAAGAAAAGCAAATGGCACCTTCAAATGGAGTAATTGAATTAGAATAGTGTAGGTTCCTCAATCTCCCATACTAGAGAGCGGATTGAAGACATGGAGGCAATAAGAAATTAAGGTAAAGTTTCTTATAAATAGAATTTTTATGTCTTAAATAAATCAAATTAAAAGCTATTAAGTACATAAATCATTAATACTTTACATATATATAGTTTGACAAAGTCTCTTGTGAGACGGGTTATTTAGTGAGACGGGTTGACCCATCACTAAAGTATGCTTATTGTATACATAAAGTATAAAGTATGTTTAATATTTGTTAAAGTATGTTTTTTAAAGTGTGTTGAATTATGCATTAAAGTATGATTTTAGGGTGTTATAATACGATTTATTATTAACATACTATAAGTACAAATAAACATACTTTAACTCTACATTAAGCATACTTTAGTGATGGGCCAACCCGTCTCACACCCATCTCACAAATAACCCGTCTCACAAGAGAGTTGCTCATATAGTTTATATGGAATAAATTATAATTTCCTTTAAAAAAGGTATGTGTTTGGAGTAGTTGAGATGTTGAAAATTATAATAATAAATTTGAGAGATTACTTACGTGATCAATCATGTATTATCCAAAATATTACTTGCAGCATTAATTCTCACAATAATTTTTTTAAAAGTATTTTATTTAACTTATTTCCTCAGTCTCTTTCTTTCCTCTATCACATTATGTTCAGCATCAAATTCTAACAGATTATATTGATCAGTTCGTTGATCCCAACGTCTCTCTCTATTCAATTCATCCTCTCCATTATTGGGACATTAAATTTAAAGAGAGAAAATCAATATGAATTGTTAACATAGCAATAATTTTTTAGTCGGATTTATAAACTGAATTCAACAATGGATTCTAAGTACTCTTCTAATTCTTTCGATTTATAACGAATGAAAGAGAGCTATAAAATTGGAGAAGATAAAAGGCTCTGGAAATTAAATAACGGTTATTGGGAAGAATTTTATGTGGAAAGGGATGAAAGAGAGAAATTAAAAGATAGTATTATTAAATAACCTTCTGTACCCGTAATTAGTTTATTAATTATTATTGAAAAAACAAATACTTATTGATCTAAAAGTGTAGAATAAATATACTATATCTAACTGCATTTAGTGATTTGGGTAATGCATTGCACAGGTTATAGTTATACAAGAATTCCCTAGATTTGAAGGATTTGATTCTGTCTGAGAGAATTAAATCCGCATCCCTTTTTCCATCATGTCCAGATTAAATCATCCACGTTTTATTAAGGAAATTGGACCCCATTTAATCCCCTCATCTATTCTATTCATCTTAAGATAGACATCTTTTTCTTCCTTTTTCTTATTTTATTTTAATACTAGGAATTTACTTTTGTTGGGAGTAATATTATTGCCCAAAAACTGCTGCATGGCCCAATTTTGTTGGTAAATTAACTATATATGTTTCTTATATAATATATTTGGCTAATTCGTACGTAACCTTAATAATAGATAACTCAAATAGATATGAATCATTAAATATGTTAGATTTAATCACCACTGTTAGATAAATAATTTTATTTTAGAAAAATTAAATACCTATCTAAGTAGGGGCGGCTATTCGCACCCCCGATAATACTAAACGTACCCCTAATACTAAATGTACTCCACAAAAATTAAAAAATTTATACATAAATTGTTAAATATACCCCATTTAAGACCATTGTACCCTTTTTTAATTAAGATGACAACTATTTATACCCCAAATTTTGTTAAACATACCCCATACATTAAACACAACCAATATAATTTATTAATTCTACTATATGCATGCATCATACTCATAACATTCTTGCTTAATTATTTTATTTCAGTTTGGAGTTGTCTTCAACTCTTCATGAGAAGTATGGCTCTGCACCATTATCTTTTGCAGTTTTGCTAGAAATGGAGCCTTGCAGCCTTCCCTCTCCAAATTCTGTAGAATTGAGAATAACTCCATTTTTTTGGATTTCTTTAGCTTTTGCCTTAAAGAACCCTTCTTCTTTGACAGTGGATTTCGAAAGCCGAAATAGTTTTCGTAAACTGACGGATTGATACAGATATGGGAAAGTACAATCATTGCATTAAATCATCAAATATTATTCTGTAAATAAATGCAAAATTCTCTAATTAATTTTTGACAATTATAAACGTAGAAAATGAAACTGTAAATCCAGAAAAATCATATAAAATCTACCGCCAATCATACGAACACATTATATCAAAAGACGAAACGAGTCGGAGAGAAGGTGAAAAGCAATTCCATGCACTCCACCAACGTGATTCCACTTGACTCAATTCACTTTCATAGATTCTTCCTCCATAAATTCCAGTATATCGCACGAAGGGATGACAGGAAGCTTTGGGGGTATATATTTAACAAATGAAAACTTAATTAATACCTAATTTTTAGAAGGGTGTTTATGTCTTATTACTTGAGAGTATTTTAGTCTTACAATATATGTTTTTGGGGTGTGTATAGTAAAATTGGGGGGCAAATAGCCGTCCCCATCTAAGTATCCGGTAGTCATATATTTTCTTTTATCACATATATACGCATAATTTGCAATGTGCATATTATCCAATTAAAATGGGTTAAAATACTTTTTATTAATCTAATTTTTTTATATAAAAATTATAATCATTTAAAAAAAATTATAAGTCTTCTGATTACATATATAGTCCTGTATTTATTTTCATTTTTAAAAGAATATAATTTTTTAAAAAAGTTAAAATTACGTTTGAAATATTATAAAGTAAAATTAATAAAAATAAATAAAACATGTGTCTTTATTATAACTAGCTACCGAACCCGTGCGTTGCACAGGGAGGTATATTTTAAAATATTTTATATTTATTATATAATAAAATATACTAATAAAAAAATAGTTGGAAAAATTTTATCTCTTTAGTATAAAATTTATAATAATGTTAATTAAATTATGTTACATATTGTTTGTATTTTTTTTTTTGTATTCTTTTGCATTGTACTTCCTTCGACCTAAATTTATCTTTATATTTACTGTAGATATGAAATTTAAGAAAAGTCACTTTTAACTTACTTTTAGGGTAGTATGATATTTTTTTATAATAATTAAATAATAAAGTATATTATGTATGTTAAAAATGTGATGATAAATTTGAAATTAAAGTGTGTTTAAGTGATATTAGTTAGTTTTTTGTTTTCTTTTTATGGAAGTGTGATTTGAATTTGAGACAGATCAAAACGAAAAGTGTGAAGTTGAAGTTGAAGTTGGGAGGGAGTATTTGAGAAAATTTGAATGTTAGTAATGTAATATCTTTTTAAATTTATTTGCGTCCATGAATTTATTTGTAACATAAAAGTTAAAAGTCCATCTATATTGATCCAATAGTGTTACCCGTGTCGTGCGTTGTACATTTAGGGATTTTTATCAAATAAATAACTCTTAACTAAAAATATAACTTAAATTATCTTTTATACTCTAAAATACTCCCTACATCCATGTTTAGAGTTAGGGTTTAAGATCAAGGGTGAAGGGTTAAGGATCGGGAAACATTATGCTCTAAACCATTGGGATACAGTATATCAATAACTACTGGAGTAAAATTATAATTTCACCCTTGTAACGAACACTATTTCCTACCAATAAATGGTAAACCCTCGGGGTTACGTATGTCCTAAATCACTGGATAAGAGTATACCATAAACTACAGGGGTAAAGTCATAATTTCACACTTGAAATGAACACTAAACCCTGCCGATATATATGAAACCCTCGAGGAACATTATGCCATAAACCATTGGGTAAGAGTATACCATAAATCAAAGGGGTAAAAATATGATTGATTATTTATTTTTTTTCAATCTCTGAAGTACTTTCTCTTAATAAATTTCATGTTGTGTAATTCTCACCAGTAATTCTCTACATAAATTGTTGTTAGAAAGGTTCTAATGTTTGCACCTTTTTTTTTTTTGCTTCAAGAGCATATATTTGAATAACCTTTTCTGAATTTCCTCATTTAATAAGTTGAGATTGGCTTTTGAACTATAACATTTGTATAATAATTTACCTACATTAAGAAAGTGGTATAACTACTTCAAGGAATGTCATAAGTGATGATGAGAGTATATAAGGGATTATTCTTTGTTTGTTGTCTCCTTTTCCATTCTGAACTTCTGCCAATAGTTATTACATATTTAGGTAGCAATAGTTCATATACCGTCGGTTTCACTATTAAATGAATTATGAAATGTAGGTATAAACTTATATGTGAATCCTATAATTTGAAATTATATGCTAAGAATATAGTACAAACTCAAGAATACATTAAATCATAAACAGTTGGATTTAACATAGAAAAATTTAAACATGAATAATTAATTTTCAATAATTTTCACTCAAAAGTAATCGCTGACCAACTGTGCCACCACCCCAATTGTTATTTAGTTATATTGTCATATTGTCTTTTCAATCATAATTGGAGGTAATATGTGAATACGATTAAGACCAAATTTCATTTTCTCAAATTCAACTCATCATATTTAATAAAAATAATATGCCAGATGTTATTTAGTTAATAAGAATCAAATACTACATTAGAATTGACCAAAGGTATGCAGCTTCACATATATGGCAAACAAAGAGGTTTGGATAATGAATATCAATCACCATGAACTCTAAGCTACAATAAGAAAATTTTGAACTTCAAGAAGAGGATTCTTTCAAAAAGGGTATTAGATTAGACGGGAGCAATGCCTTTTATAAGTTGCATTTTATATACTAACATTTGGCATGACCATAAAGAAAAAAAATAATGAAATCAATGAGATACAGAATAACCTAAACCATATGTATAGCTTCTTCCAAATCATCTTTTTTTCACCAACTACACGCCCTTTTAGAGCTTCTAGTGCACTCTATGTTTCTTAATAAGTACATGTTTATCTAACGAAGCTGCCTCTTCGAGTCTAGCCTGTAATGCATAAAAAAATCACATCAAGAAACAGAGATATGGAAAAAATAAATTCTGGTTCAAATGATTCCTCGAAAGTACACCTATTGTAGAGATAAAATATTTTATCCACCCATGATTTTCACACATTAAAAGGCAGATATTTCACCTGGTGTGCTGCTACATAGGTGTAGGCAATCCATTAGTTATAAGAAAAAAAAAAAAGCAAACCTTATCAGATTGCTTCTCAAATTTGCTACCAAGATCACGTACTAAAAGATGTTTCAGCTGTTCCAGCAACAAAGCAGCTTCTCGGGCATCCATATCTTTCATAGCCAAGGTTCCTGCATCCTCTTTAACTTCAACAATCTGATTGTTAGCCCCAATTTTATAAATTCAGAAACAAAATGAGGCAAAAAAAAAATCAACTGAGACTGATCTCATTGTAATGACGTTTTACATAATAGTTCAATAAAACAACATTTCAACTGATCTCACTTCATGTTGTATAACGAAATCAAGCAACATGTAGCAAAATAAATTAAAAAAAGGTCAGATTTTTTTTTTCATTTCAATTCATAAGAAAAATATTTATGTTGTGTAATGCATATATCCATGTTTCTCCTACCCTCAAATTTACACATTCAACGTCTTAACCATTTAATTTAAAAGGTGACAGCAATGGAAACTGCAAGAAAAATGTGAAATAATATATTATGAGATACTTGAACAAATACTTACTTTACATTAATCATGAAATCAATCTAATTTTTTACAACATTACTTTCAAATCCTAAGTTTCAAAACATTAACATGATGAGAAACAGAAAGTAATATTAAATTTGAACACCCGAAGGATATCACTTTTTTGGCACAAGTTTACTTAAAGGAAAATCACAACTTTCAACACATTTAAAGAATTTCAAGAGTACAACCTACCTACCTCGCTCTCCAAGCATTCCGCCACCGTCCACCTGCATGAAGAAGTGTGAAGTGTCTCAATTAGAATACTGTAAACTTAAATCAAAATTGGAGAAGAAGAAGAAATGAACATAAATGTGGCAAATTTACCTCTTGCTCTAACATGTCGAAGGTGTTGCAAAGGCAAGTAGGGTACATGTTGAACTTATGCAAATTCATAAATCTTAATATAAGCTGGTATGCGAAAAAAAAATTATACTACATGCTTGTCTTAAAATCTATTTATCTCTTTACTAAACTATTTATGATAAAGTAGACATATCTTTCTTTCTAGAACAATATAAAGGGCGAGAAATAATTAGTAAACATTAACTTCCAAAGAGAGTATATGAAGACTATTAAAAGAGATTATTCACAAAGAAGTACCAACAAAATGGCAAATGCAAGAAGTGACTGATGCCAATGACAGGCATTACTCTTGAATCTTCATAAACTCATAAAATGAGCGACCAATGCATCAAGTACACAATATGGCAAAGTATATTTTTCTCGATAGGTAGCTTAATGCATTACTAACCTTTAAGTCTTCTCATCTTCATTGAAACTTCAGCCACATGATCGATATTATCACTATGATGTTTCAAAATACAATCTTCAACATAAGTCTCAAAACTGAAAAGAAAAGGAGAAAAACTCAACTTATATAAATGATCACATCTCACATGCCTAACTAAATTAACAAACCATTATAGAGAAAAGAACTCAAATCATGCACAATAAAACCCAATATGTGCTCACATGCCAAAATGAGAAAAATTAGCCAAATATTAAAGAATAAGGGAAAAGAGAGAGAGTGAGAGAGACCAAATCAACCTCTACAATAATAAAAAAAAAGAAAAAAGAAAAAATATCAAGTCATCATTACAGTGACTACACACATGGGGAAATAGCACAACTATACAACATAGAGGCTTATAGGCCTCTTTTGTTAGATATGTTGATTCATTGATGTTTTTTAAGCGATTTAATAAAATGGGGATAGAAGAAACTTGGAGCGGCCAAGATGAGTAAGGGACATGAGGCATATGAATCAAGAAAATGTAAGAAAGGGATAAGAGAACACAACTTGAGGATTTCTCCGGTTAAAACCTCACATGCCGTGAAATTATCTGGCGGCGAACATTTCTATTATGAAATCCATCCAGTGAACATCCTGTGCCCTAAATGCAACCGCGACGCGAAGTACCCCTCCTACCTGATACTAATTCCTATCAGTCGACGGCCGTCTAAATCAAATTGCCCTAACTTAAGACCAGTCGCATCCGACGATGACCATCTCCTTTGTTCACTGAAGAAGAAGGATTCAGAACAGAGAACTCTGGTTTGAGAGGAGAGATAACGTGTATCTCTATGTGAGAGAGGTGAGTGAGGAAAAAATTATTATGAGTTTGTCAGTAGATTGAGTAATTTCAGGGATTTCAAAGCACAACCACAATTGATTAATTAATTAATTACAAAGAATGGTGATGTTCTTATAACGCAATGAGATAAATTGATAAAGATAAATTCTCTTGTGAGACGATTTGTGAGACTTGTTAAAATATGTCTATTATATATATAAAGAATGAGATAAATTGATAAAGATAAATTCTCTTGTGAGACGTTATATATGTGAGACTGTTTGTGAGACGTGTTAAAGTATGCCTATTATATATATAAAGTATGTTTAATGATGGTTAAAGTATGTTTTATAAAGTATGATAAATAATGAATTAAAGTATGATTTTAGGATGTTATAATAAGATTCATTATTAACATACTTTAACTACAAATAAACATATTTTATCATATAATAAAAATAATCAGTGGCAGAGAGACGGATATTAAATGCAAATTAATATATAAAAATATATATGGTAAGATAGAGAAATTAATTAAATACAATATAAAAATATATATATAGATACAAATCATTTTCCATAATTATTTTTCAAAAAATACACGTTTTCACACCTTATTTAATCATTAATTTAAAATACTGAATAATATATTACAACTTAAATTAATTTAATTTTAAAAAATAATATGTTAAATTTAATATTATTACTATTATTTGATCAATTAAAAATAAAATTATATATTAGAATAATTAGATTATTATAAATAAGTTTTTTTTTTTTGAAAACATATTATAAATAAGTATTAATCATACTACAGTTAATAAACTAACTAAATTTGGGAACGTGGTCAGTAAAATTGAGGATGCGGCAATGATAAAAATTTAGGTGATAGAAGGCACTTAACTAATCCCCAATATGTTAGAAATTTTTAATATCCATTATAGTCTTATTGTTTATGGACTTAATTAAGTGATCCAATTAAGATATAAAATCCATGGACTATAATATTTTGATATGAGTCAATTGAGTAGATACTCAATACTACTTAATTAGGTGATAATGAGTGGCCTGATTAAAGTAGTATACAAGGTTACCAGGTTATGGTCCCCAATATACTAAGCCGCACACGGTCTTCTTACTACGGTCCCATTAGGAATAAGGAGACTTAGTTGAGGAAGACCATAAGACCTCCAATCTCCGAGTTCATATTCCATCTAACAACTTCAGGGATCAAGATACGATTCCGCTTTACGATTAGATCTCGTTTATTATAATAGGGTTAAGGTTTCATGGATTATTTCCAACACAATATACTATTTATTCATTGTCATTAAATATTACTATATCTTTGTTAGTCATATAATTAAGCATTTTAATTAAAAAATAATAATCATATTTCTCTTGTAATAAATTTTCCATTTTCCAATTTGATTATTTTCACAATATACTTGGTCATAAAAGAAGTAGAGGGTGCAGCAGATAGCCTAGATAGGTAATTATAGCACCGACTTGTGGGGGCTTGTCAGAGCCAGGCGCTGGCGCGTGTGATTCAATCAAATGGAAGTTTTGTTAGACACTGTCGTGAGGTCCCATCTGAGAGTAAGGGTGCCGTCTTGAGTGTCCAAACTGCACCCCCCATCCCCATGCCAGGCCTCTAGGAAATTGGACCCCATTTAATCCACTCATCTATTCTATTCATCTTAAGATAAACATCTTTTTCTTCCTTTTTCTACTTTTATTTTAATACTAGGAATTTACTTTTGTTGGGAGTAACATTAATGCCCAAAAACTGCTGCATGGCCCAATTTTGTTGGTAAATTAACTACTCCTTCCGTCCCGCCGATATTGCTACGTTTATTGTAACTTTTGTGAGAGCTTTTTATAGTCATACGTAGCAGTTTGACCGGGACGGAGGGAATATATGTTTCTTATATAATATATTTGGCTAATTCTTGAGATGGATAAATGTGAAAAGTGTGCAATCAATTTTGGGATTGAGAAAATATATCTTTT
The DNA here is from genome assembly GCA_023678885.1 of Pogostemon cablin. Taxonomy (NCBI): domain Eukaryota; kingdom Viridiplantae; phylum Streptophyta; class Magnoliopsida; order Lamiales; family Lamiaceae; genus Pogostemon; species Pogostemon cablin. Next base: position 2,988,387 of record CM042959.1, on the reverse strand, counting down.
GTTAGTCATATAAGCATTTTAATTAAATAATAATAATCATATTTCTCTTGTAATAAATTTTCCATTTTCCAATTTGATTATTTTCACAATATACTTGGTCATAAAAGAAGTAGAAATATTACTCCACTTATTAGTTTAAAATATATTTTAATTCATAAAAGAAGTAGAAATATTGCTCCACTTATTAATTTCAAAATATATTTTAGATTTAAAATTATCATTTACATTTAAGCACATATAGCATGTTTTTTTACTTTATTTATTAAATGAAAAAGACTACATTACATTTGAAAAGTTGATAAAAATCAATTAAGAAAAAAAAATCTTAAATATTGGTGTACAATGTCAGTAAAATTGATTTGGAGAAGGTATTTTGGAGTTCATAATATACTCAAATCTCATTAATCAATTGTCATGTTCTTGATTTAGAGAACCCAAAAGTCACGAGTTGCCTCCCCTTAATACCCATCCCTTCATCACACCCCTCCATATCTCCAAATCTACGGCTACGATTTCATCAGATACTTTTATTGAGTACCATTTTCATTTGAAACCACCAGATGCATTTCCGATGTGAACCCCACCCATATTCCCACATCCAGCTATTCAACTCCACCGCACCCTATTTCTAGAGCCGTCAAAACGGGTCAGCTGGGCTGGGCGGGACGGGCCAAAACCCGCCTCAACCCGCCATTTGGCGGGCTTAGGCGGGGCGGGTCTAGGCAGGTTGCGGGCTAGAAATGTTCGGCCCAACCCATTCAAAGGCGGATCGCGGGCTATGGCTGGCCAACCCGCCAATTTTTTTTTCTTTTTTCTTTTTAATTAGGGATGATATTATTAAAATGAAATACCAAAATAATGGTACAAAATATTACAATATCAACAAGACAATTAAAACATAGTAAACATGATTCCTATAGAATGTGTATTCTTACAAACTCATCTCTTCACAAAAAAGTTTCAAACATTTGAAAATTCCCTCGACTTATATTTACCACTTGAATTCGTATTTATAATATCATATATATTATTACTTTGATTCAAATCGGCAAACTCCATAATTTTTCTTCTAATATGCAAGAATATAAATTCAAACAAAATATTAATTACCCCCAAACAAAATAATTACCTAAACATAATCAACATTTCTTTTTTAAATTTTCAATCTAGATCAAGAATTAAAAGAACATGTTTAAAGCAGTAGACTTTTGTGAAGCATAATACACGAAAGATAAACTTTAGGCATTTCTCTCGAGTTTGACATATGGCGGGCTTAGGCGGGACGGGGCGGGCCAAACCAGCCTCAACCCGCCATTTGGCGGGCTTAGGCGGTGCGGACCTAGGCGGGTTGCGGGCTAGAAATGCTCGGCCCAACCCACCATTATATAAGCGGATGCGGTTCGACCCGACGGGCCCAACCCATTTTGACGGCTCTACCTATCTCTTCCATTTATTAATAATTAAAGAAAAAAAGATAAAAGTAAATAGAAGGCAGATAGCGTAGGTAATAATAGCACTGACTATGGGGTCAAAGGTTGAACATGTTGGCTAGTCGGGGCCACGCGCTGGCGCGTGTCATTCCATCAAATAATAATTTTGTTTTGTTGGACACATGTCTTTGTGATTCGATCAAATGACAATTTTTGTTAGACACGTGTCGCGTTGTGAGGTCTCACCAGAGTAAGGGTGCCGTCTTTGAGTATCCAAACTGCACCCCAACGCCAGGCCTCTAAAACAGCTGCCTCGCATGCGACAGGAATGCCTGGAGGATACGATTTTATTTCCTCTAATAGCCAATAATAAATCTTGTAGGTTAGTTCAAAAATGGATTAAAAATTGTGGAAATGGTAAAAAGTGGCCACTTTTGGATAACTGTAATTTTAAGTGGTCATATTTATTATACATAATTTTTTCTAGCCACTTTTAAATGAATTGGCCAAAATGCCCTTGTGGGGACCCACTTTTCAGCTGGTTGCAAAATAGATTCCACACTTTTTGACCCAAAGTACAGAAAAGGAATCAGATTCTTCTTTATTTCTGAATAAAGTGTGGAAGTACAATACCTAATACCTAGTACTACTATGTAGGTATGTGCTCCCGCAGCTCCCTCATATCCATACAAAAAAATGAGGTAATATATAGTGGAAAGTGGAAAATGGTGGTGGTCGTCCAACACTTATAAAATTTTTTTGGCCAGTTTGAATTGAGCATTTGGGAGCAAATTTCCAGTAATTTTGGAGAGAATTGAGATATTGGGGAGCAGGTGTACAAGGTATGTTTAAACTTGTTTTAACATTTATGAATGCTTTAATATTATAGTTGTGATGCCCTAATTTTATAATTGTTGACATGGCTCATGAGTGTATTCTAATTATTCAACGTTTTTATAATAGAATAGAAAAAATTGTATGACTTGTAGAATAATTTTGTAACATTCAAAAGTTTTTCTCTCTTAAATCTTCACCACTCATGTTACATCTTGGTTTTTTAATTAATCTTCTCAAATTTGTTAAACAATGGTGAGTAGGCCGAATAGATTCAGTTGCTGGGCCGAGTAGAACAACTTTGTAGGCCGAATAGAACACCTGTTGACCGAAATGCCCAAAAAATGATATTTTATTTTCTGAAACTTAGTAGGCCGAATAGAAGAAGTTAATGGGCCGAATAGAGAAACCGTTGGCCGAATAACCCAAAAAAATTCTTAAAATTTCAGAAAGTTAGTAGGCCGAATGGAACAACGTTGGTAGGCCGAATAGAAAATCAATGTGGGCCGAATAGAAAGATGTAGGTCGAATAGAAGGACTTAATTTTCCACGCATTTTTATGTTTAAAAAACCTGTAGGCCGAATAGAGCAAGTTACTAGGTCGAATAGGAGACACTTTTGGGCCGAATAGAGGAATAATTGGCCGAATAGAAGAAAAAATACTGACACATTTTAAGGTGTGTCAAGGGTTTAGGGTTTGCATACATTAATTTGTTGACTGGATAGAATACAAATTTAGTACAAATTTTCTAATGATTTAATGATGCAACTAATTATCTAATCTTTTAATGTTGATGTCATTAAAGTCGTTTTTGAAAAAATGTGCAGATGAGTTATAGAAAAGCTGTGATGCGTTGGGGTGGAGCATGGGAAGGATTGCAATACATAGGTGGAGTGGTGAACTGGTTGTTCTTGCCAGAGGCCAGTTTGTGTTATAGTAGCTTGCTAAAAGAAATTCATGACATAGTGCTAGCTGATTTGAGGCATTGGGGTTATGTAGTTCATTCTCTAGTTGATTACGATGGCCGTTTGTTCAAATATAAGATAAAGAATGATGCACGTGTGGCAGAAGTGTTCAAGTGTGTTGATGATGTCGGAATGATGTACGTCACACTCCGTCCTATCGCGGGTGCAGGGAGTTGTATGGTTTCAGGGATGGGTTATGATGACGGAGGTGATGGTACGAGCAATGACCCACGTACGAGGGCACATTCTTGTGGGAGGCATGATTTTGATTTGAATGTGGAGTGTTGTCCGGCCTCAGAGATGCAGTGTGCTGGTTCTAGAGAATCTGTAGATGCAGAATCTGGTGCTGTCTCTGGTGAGGGTGCGGAGGACGTAGACGATTGTAATGATGATGATGATGACCCCGGGAATAGAACGGTGGAAGAAGGGGATCACATACAGCAGGATACTAATCAGTCTTCTAGCGAAAGCGATGATGGTACTGAGGAGAGAATACGCCAATTGTATGAAGAAGTATGTGATTACATACGTAAGAGAGGAGGGCCTAGCTTTCTTGAACCGATTAATCGTGAGTTGCGCCGTCTTGAAATGCAGTCAGAAGAGTTGCGTAGTGCACGGCCCAACACCCGTCCTTGGTTGATTCCAGGTATGGAAACTATGTTTAGTTATAATAGAAATAGAACTAAAGTATAATTGTAGATGAAACTAATGCACCTGCCACGTTCATAGGCATGCCGATTGAAGCAGAAAGAGTAGATCAGCTGACTGGCCTTGAGATTGATGCGTCTGGTGTTATTGAAAAGGACAGTGTATTTGAGACAAAAGAGAAGATCCAGACAGTAGTAGGCATGTATAACTTGCGGCACTGAGTGGAGACCTATGTTGAAAGATCTAGCACGACAAGGTACAACGTTGTATGTAACATGAAGGGTCAAACCGGCAGTCCATTTAAGTTGCACGCAAGAATCAGCTCTGGGTTGTGGAGAGTGGTTAAATTCGTCGAACATCTTGGTTGTTTAAATGATCCAGACAGGTCTGCTCCTACACAGGTGTCGTCCAAAGTAATCGGTCAAAATTTTGTTGCTAGGCAGTTTGATAAGGTTCATGGCCTCCGACCCAGTGCAATGATAGATGAAATCAGGACTGATTTTGGATTCAACATTAGCTACAATATAGCGTTAAAGGTGAAACACTATGTTGTTGGACACACGTACGAGGATCACGACAGCTCATACAAATTGCTCCCTGCGTACATGTATCAGTTGGAATCCACAAATCCCGGTATGTACACCCGAATATCTGTCGATGAAGATGACCGTTTAAAGTTTACATTTTATGCACTTGGATCATCGAGGCGGGGGTTTTTAGAGTCTATCGTCCGGTCATTGTCATTGACGACACTCATACGAAAGGGAGTCACAGAGGAACCGTGTTTGTTGCAGTCACGCATGATCCAAACTATCAGATATTTCTACTCGCCTTATGCACTGGCGATGTTGAGAGCAACATGTCGTGGACGTGGTTTCTAGAGAGGTTACGCGAGGCCTACGGATGTCCACGAGATCTGTTGATAGTTTCTGACGGTCATGCCAGTATTGCACACGCTATTTCTACTGTGTATCCTGATGTCCAGCACGGTCTATGCGGCTACCATTTAAAGCACAGATTGACCGGCTTTGGAAAGAACGTTTTATATACATTCCATCGTGCGATGGATGTATACGTATCGAAAGATTTTGATAAGTGAGTCAGCCAATATATTACACTTTTGTAATATTACATACAAGAAGAGCCGGTACAATGTCTTTTTTAATCTAATTTTACCACTCCTACCTTGTTATTTGCAGGATGATGGAGTTACTGAGATGTGGGACACGATCGCAGGAGTTAATGGAGTTGATTGGGTCGTGGGGATATGAGAGATGGTCAAGGGTGCATTGTCCTGTCAATAGATACGAGTTTATGAACTCAAATGTAGCTGAGTCGTATAACAATGCCATCCTTTGGGCGCGGAAGCTACCTATCTGCACAATGCTAGAGGTTTGTTGGACTACCACTGAGAGGTGGTTTTACGAACGTCGAACAGCAGCTGAACAACGGAGTACCATCCTGTGCCAGCGTCTTCATGACGAACTATTGAAACTTTCTCAATCAGCCCAAAAGCTAGAATTTTCCATGCTCATTGAAAATTTAACTGTGCAATCATTTAAGTTAACCCACTGAGTGTATTTTAGACGCTCACCCCTTATCAATTTTCAGAAGAAGGTTTAGAAGATGGAAAGGCCCATGCAAGTGTACCAAGCCCTTAGAAGACTTTATATGACTTATATTTTATTATTCTATTAGAACTTTATTTCAGATACATCATCTGAACGAACTTTTTTTGATATTTTACTCTACTCGGTGAGTAGACGCTTATATGTAATAATCTTTATGCAACTCTTACGTTATTATACTATCGCTTTGGGGATTATAATTTCATTTCCACTGCGTATTCTCGACTCCCTCTATTATTATATTGGGATATGTATATCTAGTAGCGTCCCAACCCCATAACGTAACCCAGGGCGTTACAACATCTGTTCTTACATTTAATCTCTCTCTTCCACACTTTTTGTAATCATCACAACACAATTAATTATTGAAAAAGACACAACAAAAAAATAAAAATATGGATCTACGATTATTTTAATTCCTTGTTCGTTGACGTTCTCTATATTCAATCCCATCAAACGCACAGTCTTCCGATACAGATCTACAGTTGAAGGGAAGAAAGATTATAACTTTTCCACAATAAATCTTATTCATTAAAATGAAATAAAGAATAGAGAGAGATAATAAAAGCATAAAATTACAGGAAACGTGTCTTACCTCATACTTATGTTATTCTATGTCCTTGTTCGTTGTCCACCACTTAATCAATTCGTTGTCCACCACTCTATTCCATTGTCCACCGGTCAATTCCATCAAACATATCATATTTTTTTCGACACTGCTCATAAAATTAAATATTTTTGATGAAGGAGGAGAGAAACATAAGATTGAAAAATGAGTGAGCAAGATTTATATAAAAAGGGATACAATTATTTATTTAATGAGATTTAATGCTACAAAGAATAAAAACAAAAAAATAAGTATGGAAAGTTAGAAAAAGTAGGCAGAATTAAAAAAAATAACGCATGTAAGATTAAGAATTATAATGAAAGCAAAAAAGAAAAGAAAAAAACGTAAAAAAAAAATAAAGCTAGAATGGAAAGTGCTGTGAATTATCTCCTTCTGCCATGTCACTAAGGAAGAAGGATACCCTATCCACATCAGCAAAAAAAACTGTGAAATAGATGTTTTAAGATAAGATTAAGATTATGTCATGTGTAAGTGTAACTGATAGTAATAGTTATATGGGGAGTCAAGTTTATCAATTCTATTAGAATTTTAGGACATTTGGTTGGTACAATGGATAAATATCAATTGCTGATCTGATCATCATGCAAAATTATTATTTCTCCAACGCAATAGAATGGTAAGGTTTGAATGCTTAAATTGTCAATAATCTTTGAGTGCTTAATTGATAGTTAATGTAGAAGTACATATTTTGGGTGTTTTGATTGATAAATTCATTTTTGACAATGACTGAGGTGGAGAGGGGTGTCAATTTTGAAATATACAATCTTCTTCCTTCATCTTCAGTGTATGTTTTTCTTTTATTTTACTTTATTTTTTGTTTTTTTTTTCTGTTTTTTTATTTACTAATTTTAGGGGTATAATTATAATTTTATCCTTGTGGTTTAAGGTATAATTTATCCCTAGGGTTTTGGTTTAGGGTATAATTGTAATTTTACCCTCGTAGTTTAGGTTATAATTTTCCCTAGGATTTAGGATTCATGGTATAATTATAATTTTACTCTTGTGATTTAGGGTTTAGGGTTTAGCCCTAGAGTTTAGGGTATAATTGTAATTTTACCCTTATTGTTTAGAGTATAATTTATCCCTAGGATTTAGGGTGTAATAGTCATTAAATATAATAAATTTAAAAATAAAATAAAAAACAACATTAATGAAGGAGAATGAATTAATTAAGAAAAGTGAGGATGAAGAGAATATCAATTCAATTGGTACTACCCTAGTCATTCTCTTGTAGAATACTCCCTCCGTCCCACATTAAGGTTTACATTTTTCCATTTTGGGTTATCTCAAATTAAGGTTTACATTTTCTTTTTTATCAAGTTGGGCTCACTCAAAATAATTAATTATTACATACAACACTAATACAATTACTCACTTTACATTAAATATTATTACTCTCACCTCATTATCCGTTAAAATATTATATCCCCATGCAAAAAACAAACGTTGTGTGATGGAGGGAGTATACGATAGCCTCTTGCTTTGCTATTGGAGTAAAAGAAATGGTTATAGTTGGACGTTGAGCTTGAGAGCTTGACAAAATCTAACCCTATCCAAAAATTAAGTTCTTTAGTAGTCTATATCGAATTGGACCAGTCCAAAGGGCTAATTTGAATGTAATGGGTAGGGATGTCAATGGGTTGGGAGGGGCGGGTAGTTGAGTACTTGGATCTGGACCCATTCTTTTGTCGTGGGTTCAGGTCGCCCTGTGACCCGTACGGGGCAGGGTTGGTCCGCCCAATTTTTGACCCATTTTAATTTTTTATTTTATTTTAAATATTTATATCTATTATAAATAATGTGTAATATATATTATTTCATTTAATTAGTAATTATATAAATATAAATATCATGTATTTTCTATTTAATTAATCAATTAAGCAAATATATCTTATAAATAATGAATATAATAAAAAATATAAATGTTATGCACATAATATGTTATTTAATATAAATATTAAATGGGTTCAAAAGGGCTAAAACGGGGCATTACTACTATCCAGACCCACCTCATTCTTAATACGGGCTAGATCGGATCCGCCCCTGGGCCAGAGGAGGGCAGGGCCATTTTTGACATGTCTAGTAATGTGGGCCAATTTCTCATGGGTTTGATTTAATTAATTGAAATCGCTGGTGGGTTTGGCCATTCGTACAATATGAATCAGTTACAACGACACAACTTTATTAGACTTTTTTCGGACATCCACGACTTTGTGACAAGTACTTAAGTAACTCAAGTATGTTTGGAGTTAGGGATTATGGAAAGGAAATGGTCTATTTATATATTTTAAGGCGTCTTTTCGTGAATTGATGTAACTTTTGGAATGAATTTGAAATTTAATTCAAATTCTTTTAAGAAAAGAAACAATTTAATTATGATTCACACCTTGTCATCTCATCTTCTTCTTCAAGGAACGTGACTTTTCACGAAAAGAACTACTCTTTTGCAATGTAACTAATTGTCTGCATAGATTTCCCATTCTTGCAAAACTATATTAAAGAAGTCTTATGAAACTTAATCCAACAAACTTGAATTTCCTCTCAAGATCTCACGCACTAACTATCTTATGATCACTCACTCAATCACGTATTGAATTGCTAAAAACAAAATCAAACCGAGATGAACACAAGGATGTATAGTGGTTCGGCTATGCCTACATCCACTTTCTTAAGGAGAAGATTTAACTATGATGATGATGAAGATTACACCTTACAAGAATCAATCAATCCACTTATATGAACCCTAATTGACTAATCTGTAAGCTAATAATGTGAAGATGTGATAATGATTTAACTGTCAAGCTTCAGCTTATAAACGTGTGATCATAGCTTAGATACCCTTCTAACCAATCAGATCAAGTCTTGTTGATTCAGTTGCAACCAACTGAATCTTCCAACTGCTTCATACGTTTGCTTCTTCTCAATCCTTTGCCATGTCACCAATCTGATCACCTCAACTTCAGAACTAATCAAACGGGTTAGCTACTTCTGCATGCAATCCTTTTACATGCTTAATATCCAATAATTAATCTCATCGTGTCACATTACTAATTCTCATGCAACACCCACATGCAGGTCTACTTCTTCACAAGAAGGATTATATAAATCTAAAAAAAAAAAGAAGGTACGCGAATTTTTAAAGTATTTATGATCGTATATTATTCTGCATGCGTTGGACATTTCATTCTTATGTGAAATGAATTAAAAGCATATGTTAAATCGTCTCCCTAAGTTCAGACTTTTACTTTCTAAATAGGTAATTAGGGGCTGATCACTTTAGAAATCCTCTTGAAAAGGTGCGTCGGTTCTGAAAATGAGTAAACAGACAATAATTTGCTAAATAAATAAAAGGTTAGTGCGATGCACCCAAAATTTATAGGGTAAATATTAAAAAGTAGTGGGTAGTTATTGTGTATAATTTCAATTATTTTATTTATTTAGTGGTTAGTATTAAACTAAAATCTAGCTAATCTAGTGGTTTAGATTATTCAGGTGCACCGGTTCACCCGATGCACTGAAGTTTAACTCATAAATAAATATAGTGTATATTGGGTGCACCCGGGTGCAAAGGTGCACCCATATGTGTATGACTTTTTATTTTATTTTGTATATATGTACGTGTTTTGTAATAATTGTATTTTTTTTTCACAATAAGTTTTTCATTAAAAAAACTAACATTCATATGTATATAACTTTTTATTCAATAATGTATACATGTTTTTTAATAATTGTATATTTTTTACACTCAATTTTCATTAAAAAAATTAACAATTAAATTATATACATTTTTACTCATAATTGTATATATTTTTGTTTATATTTGTATATGAGTGCACCCTACTATTGCACACTATAATTTGCCATAAATAAACAAATAAATAGCAAGTAATAAAAATCTAAAATCCTTTGTCGCTTATGCACATTGTTTGTTGATTTGATGATAAGTATTTTAAAGATTGCATGCGATTTACTGTTTATAAATATATGTTTATTGGGCGTATAACTTGTTAGGCATGCATATTACAGAAGAAGATAAGATTTCTTTCTATAATTTGATAATAATAAAGCATAAACTACTTTTTATTATATGAGGCAGTTACGCATTAATTATGATTTTCTAATTTTATCGTTGGACATTAGAGATCCAGGCAATACTCTGTTGGGAATTTAATTGCAATAATTATGGGAATATATGTATTGGATTGGTAGTATGGATTCTTGCATGGCTTTATTGTAGTAAAAGAAAGGAAATGGCCTATTTATAACTTTTTGTGACTTGATCAACTTTTGGAATGAATTTTAAATTTAATTTAATTTTTTAGAAAAGATACAATTTAATTATGATTCACACTGTGTCATCGCATCTTTTTATAGACCGCTTTAATCTAATAGAAACCATTTAAAGTGATTTTTTCATTCACCTAAAATTTTCAAAAATTATTTGATTATAATCATTTTATATATTTATTTAATAATGTCTAAATTTAATAATAAATAAATATATACTATAACTTTAGGTATAGATATAGATGCTTTAAATTTATTTGATGTTCAATATATACTATAACTTTAGGTATAGATATAGATGCTTTAAATTTATTTGATGTTCAAAAGGAAGCACTTTTCATATTATGCAGCTGCTTTAGACAAGTTCATGTGGATACAACATTGACTAGGTGATACATGGGCATTTCTATTTTAAAAAAAGATAATATCAATTTTGGTCCTTTAGGATATGCTAAATCCATTTTTAGTCCTCAAAATTGATAATTTCTCAAAAGTGGTCCCTTTTGGTCCGTTTTTTGTCCTTTTAGTCCACTTTTGGTCCTTTTGGTCCACTTTTGGTCCTTTTGGTCCACTTTTGGTCCTTATTTTGCACATCCTAGAAGACCAAAAGTGGACCAAAAGGATTAAAAGTGGACCAAAAGGACAAAAAATGACAAAAAGGACTACTTTTGAGAAATTTCCAAACTTGAGGACTAAAAATGAATTTCGCATATCCTAGAGGACTAAAATTGATATTTTTCATTTAAAAAATATGGCTCCGTGACCTCCCTCGACAAATGTTGCTATGTATTGGTAAATTATCTTTTTAAATACCTACTGTAATATATTGAATTTGGAGGAATGTTTAAGTTGATAGTTAACTAGATGGTCTCATAAATACATATACCTCTTCTCTTGTACTCCATCCCTTCGCGTACAAACGTCACAGGTTGCTTTTTGTGCGTAGATTAAGAAGTAGTGCAGTGAGTAGTTGTATTAGTCAGTATTTTTATAACTGGATTAGAGGCTGAACCGGTAGATGCAACAGTTCTAGGTTCAACCGGAATATTGAATTATACATATTTTCAATTATATTTTATAATATTTACAATTCATTAAAAAAATTTATACTAACCAAAATTATTTTATAAATAGAAAATTCAATTTACATAAAAATATGATTAGATAAAATATTTATAGTTTATAATTCATATTATATACAAATTTTTATATATTTTTTTAATAGGATATTACTAAATTATACTCAAATTACTATACATTTGGTGCACCACTCCAGAAAAATTACATAATTTAATTCAAAAATTAAATATTATATTTTAAAATAAATTAAAATAAAAGTTAAATAATATAAAAATATAAAATATAAAAAGAAAAATAGAAAAATTAAAAAAATTAAAAAAATCAAAAAATCGATTGGACCGGTTCAATCGATTTTCCTGATTTTGGCCAGTTCTGACCGGTTCAATTCAAAAACGGTTTTATAGGGGTTTTTGACCGGTTTGGAGGCCGGTTCCCAGTTCAACCGGTCGATCCAACCAGTTCTTGAAATCATTGGTATTAGTAGTGAGTAGGGGTAGCAATTTCCGACACGACACGATAGTACGACATGATAATTGCGGATTAGTGTTTGGCCTTATTGCGTTAGTGTCATTATCGTGTCAACCCAATAAGGACACGAAAATTTTGTATCGTGTTCGTGTCGAGTTCGTGTTAACTCGTTATGCACGATTAATATTAACAGATGACTCATTAACCTGTTAACAACCCAATATAAATATAAAATTCGAAAAATATATGATAAAAATATTTAATAATAATTTTAAAATATATTAATTTAAAATTTTTATTTATTTTAATTAGTATTTTTTATTTTTTATTTTCTTATCGTGTTGTTATCGTGTCGTGTCAACCCGTTATTTTTCATGTTCGTGTCGTGTTCGGGTTTGTCCTTATCGTGTCGACACGAAACCCAACCCGTTAGCACGAATTGCCACGCCTAATAGTGAGTGGTGGGCCATATGTGGTACATTTTTTTACTAAAAGTGAAAAATGGTGACATTATATAGTAAAATTGTGACCTTTCCGTCGGACGGAGGGAGTATATTCATAATTTAAATTAGGGTTCTCAATTTGTGTTATTAGTCGGGTTTCGTGTCGACAGGAGAGTGAAATGACACGATAAGGATAAATCTGAATACAATAAGATAATAATTCATTACGAAACGACACAAACACGAAAGATAATGGATTGACACGACACAATAAGAAAACCTAAAAAAAATTATTTAGGATAATCTTATTTGCACATCCATAAAAAAAAAAAAAATATATATATATATATATATATATATATATATATATATATATATATATATATATATTTAAAAAGTCTAATTTATCCTTAAATCATTGAATACACACCTATATATATTAATTTCATTTTATATACACCTTATCACCTCTTTCTTCTACTTCTTACAGATAAATCAATGAAACAAATCTTGTCACCCATTAATTCAAAGCTTTAGTTTCAACAATAAGCCAATATGATATAAATTTATTTATTTTAAAATTCAAAGATTAAGACTGCATACACCATGAAATCCTCCTATATAAGAAGAAGGGATGATCATTTAATTGTGCGATTTATCAATAAGAAGAAAGCGCTAGATGGAAGAGAGATTTATTTTCGATGAATGATTCTTTATAATTCATTGAGGTTTAATTTTTAATTTAAAATTTTTATGTTAATTTTTAGGATATTATTTTAATTCTGTTTTGTAGTTCATAAATTATTTTATTTATTATTTTATTTTATCATATTTAATAATATTAATTTTTAAGGTATAATTATATTTTTACTCTTAGAAATTAGGGTAGATCTTGCATGAGACCGTCTCACGTAAGATTATTTTTTACCTTTTAAAATAGTTATCACTTTCAGTATAAAATGTTATCACTTTTTTATTTATACGTACTATAAATTGTTCATGAAACAACATTATCACTTTTTATTAATTTCACTACAAAAAAACTGTTTTTTAGCAATGGAATATTCTGTTGCTAAAAGCCTTGATTCCATTATTAAATTGGCTTACCAACGGATTAGCAACGGAATCCGTTGGTAAAATTTCGTTGGTAAATTGGTGGTTGGTAAATTTTTAGCAATAAAAAATCAATTCCGTTGGTAATTTATTTAATTATTCCCTTGTAATCCGTTGGTAATTACCAACAGATTGAATTATGTTGTTAAAATAGAGAATAAATTCGTTGGCATTTCGTTGTAAAAAAAAAAGTCATTTTTGTTGCTAATCCATTGCTAATTACCAACGGATTAAATTCCGTTGCTAAATTCAATTGCTAAAAAATACTTTTTTTGTAGTGTTTATTATCACTTTCCTTTATAAGAGTTACTCCCTCCGTCCCGGGCAAAGGGTAGTGTTTGCTTTTTGGCACGTGGATTAAGGAGTATTATTATTTAATGTGTAGTGTGTAATTGTATTAGTGGGAGTATGGGTCCCATATTTTGAATGTATTAGAGGGGGTGTGTGGGTCTCATGTGTGTAAAAAAGAAAAGAGAGGACCCTTTGGGTGGGACGACCAAAATGGCAAAAAGAGACCCTTGCTCTGGGACGGAGGGAGTATAACTTTCTGACCGTCTCACGTAAGCCCTCACGTGATAAGGTCTCACACAAGCCTTTGCCTAAAATTAATGTACTCGTATTATTTTATTTTTATAATCAATTTACATAACATTTTATTTATGAATTTTAATATGGGTGATGCTAAATATACATATTATAGACATCCATATATTATAATAAATGTTTATTTACTAATTTATCCTTTATTAAAAAAATACTCTAAACCCTAAAATTATAAATTTAAATCCTTAAAATATTAAACCCTAAATTATTATACCTTAATTCATAGGCTAAGTATCGCTTAAATGGTTGATAGTAGTTTTTAAAAAAAATTCTAGATATGGACAAACATCTCTACCATTTTAATATTAATTAAATCACATAGCCTAATTATATTCTTGTACAAGTATGCGTTATTAAAGTACATGCAATGTTGTACACAATACATTCTCATTATTCTAATTGGAGCCCTTTCACATTAGTTTAATTTAATATTAGATGGAAAATTTATTACAATAGAAAATTACAAATTAATCAGTGTGCATGATTTTTAGTTTAAAGCATGCCAATTTTCACAAGGATATGATTATTATTTTTTAATTAGGGTAAATTACCAAAACCCCCCTCGAGGTTTGTCCAAATTACCAAATAAACCCCGTAGTTTGAAAAATTACCAATTACCCCCTTTAAAAAATATTTCTACAGCTTGCATGCGTATACTCGAGAGATTCCACTTCTCCTTACATGGGGGTTAAGGTTTCTGTTGCTTGCTCTCTTGTCTTCGAGTGCTGCATTCGTCGCAGCTTTCTGCTTTGTTGCTCCAGGATTGAAATGGGGGTCTCCACCTGAAACCTGATTAATCTAATTCTGCAAAGGCTGATCAAACCTTTTGATTGGATCAACACTGAAAGTTTTTACCTTTTTATTGGATTAAACACTATCAAACTTATTATTTGGAGATGTAATATATAAGCTTTGAATAACTAAGTGTTTGTTTTTGCACCTCATTTAGCATGATAACTGTGTAATTTTCTGTGAATTTGATTCTGCAAAACACCTTACAGTTTTTGATGCCACATATTCATAATAATTTCGGTATTTTTTATAGGTAAGAATGTTCTAATGTCAAAAAGGTCATTTTTGTGACTAAACTAATTCCGTAGGAATTTTTAGCATTACTTTCCCATAATAATGACAAACATAATAAATCACGTGACACATCTGGAAACCCAATAAAGTCATTTTTTGTACGGTAAGAATGTTCTAGTGTCAAAAAGGTCATTTTTGTGACTAAATTAATTCCAAAGGAATTTTTAGCATTATTATCCGATCATGACAAACAAAACAAATCACGTGACACATCACATGCACTATTAGCAGGGTGCCTGGAAACCCATTGACGTAATTTATCTCAATTTCAAAAAATCTTTTAAGCTCTAAATTTGAAGAGATAAGTGAAATTAGCGACATGTAATGTAATATTGTTTACCATCTGTACAGTTATATGTATCTACTAGTACGAAACCCGCTCGGGGTCAGTAAAATATTATTTTTAAAATATATTAATGAAATTAAATATTAATAAAAATAAAAACTTGCGTGAGATCGTCTCACATAAGGGCTTATGTGAAATGGCGAGAAAGTGATAACTATTATATAGGAAAGTGATATTAAACTAATGAAACGTGATAATACTATTTCATGAACAGTTTATAGTATAAATAAAAAGTGATAACATTTTATAGCCAAAGTGATAATGTTTTATAGCGAGAATGATAATTATTTTAAAAAGTAAAAAATAGCTTCATTTGAAATGGTCTCATGCAAGACCTAACCTTAACAAAAATGTCTAACTTTACACGTAGAATAAGCATTATAATAAGGCAAAAATTTGTGTCCCCGGGACATGCTGTGCACTCATATCTTTAATATAATTTTTTTATTTATCTCATTTATATAAAAAAAAATTAAAAGTACTTTGTAATGGGAAAGATCAAAATGACAAAACGAATATTTAAAATAATAATGAATTATCTCATGCATTTGATACACGCGTACACCCATCTATATTAATTTTATTCAATAATAATATATATGTATTTTTTAATAAATGTATATACTTTTTTATATTCAGTAATTTATTAAAAAATTAAGTAAAAAATTGGAAAAAAAAATTATTAACAAACTTTATAAATTCTCTTATTCATTATGTGCAATAGGATAGGTCTTGCATGAAACCGTTTCACATAAGATCATTTTACACTTTTTATAATACTTATCACTTTCGCCATAAAATATTATTACTTTCGATATAAATTGTTATCACTGTCACTTATACCATAAATTATTCATAAAATAGCACGATCATTGATTTAATATAATTTTTTATAGTACCCGCGGGTACTGCGGTATTATCCGTACTCGTTCTAAACCCTAATGTGAGTTCACAACTATCTGTATCCGTCTCAAACCCGTTTATGATTACCCATACATGCTCTATTAAGATTTGGATAGAATTGGTACTTAAAATGCCCATTTCATTACCATCCCTAACTATTATCATTTAATAAATAAAATTAATAAATATATATAATAATTATAAATTATTGTATAATTAAAATTAATTATTAAAAATAATAAAATAAAGGGTCACTTACTATTAGCTATACAGAAAAATACATAATTGATATTACATACATGACTCAAAACACTATTACTCATAACAACACAATTATGACTGTAATACCATAAATACCCCTATATATTTACACAATTGTTCTGCACAAATTGATTCTGCACAATTTGGTTTTGCATAATTGTTCTGCACAATTTTATTTTTGCACATTTTGTTTGCACAATTTAAATTCCGGTAGCAGGCGGCGGCGGCCAACGGCGGTCAACGCCAGTCAACTCCGGTGGGTGGGTGTGGGGTAGGGTTGTTGGTTTAAAAGTGTATTGGGTATAAGGTTATACTTGCTATTTTACTTTAATATTTTGTAGTTGAGAGTAATTATTTAAATTCCATGTATCTAATAGTAATTTAGGTTAAAAGTGTGTACCTATTAGTACTTATCCCTAAAATAAATATAAAATAAATAATTAATGATAAAAAAAATTATGAAAATTAATTAATATTAAACTAAGATTTATTTTTTCATGAAATTCCTCATTTAGAATTATATAATTAACTAAATTTATTAAACTTAAAATTCTAAGGATAAATAGATTAAATATATTAAATAATTTATTACTCTTCTAATAATATTTTATTTATAAATATATTTTATTAAAGAATATTTTACAATATAAAAATTGTTATTAAATTTAAGAAGCCCGCGTAATACGCGGTATATTCGTATTTTTTATACAATCAGCTATTCGTATTTTTGAATTTGCTAAATGTACTTAAAAAATAATTAAATTAAAATATTCAAAATTAATAAGATATAAATATTCTAATAATTAAATTTTTACATTGTGTTCGGTTGTAGTACCCGAACAATATAATATACTTATTTGGTTTGAGTACCCTAAAGATGTATTCGGTTGGAGAAATTGAATGGTCCCTGAAGGATTGTGATATCACTTTCACTATGAATTTTATCACTTTTATTATAAAAATTTATCATTTAATTTTTATTTATATTATAAATTTTTCATAAAATAATATTGTCGATTTTCGTCAATTGAGTATCACTTTCCATTATAAAAGTTGTTACTTTTTATACTTATGACGTAAGCCCTCACCTGAAACGATTTTACACAAGTCTTTTTCATAATATTAACAACTACAATATATAAAATTAATAAAAAATAATTTTATTCATAAAAGTTTTAATTTTTTTAATATTAACATTTTTAAACAAAAAAAAATTATATAACACGTTAAACTTTTGTAATGTTTATTAAAAATTTCATAATATTATAGTGTAAATTTATATATAATTTTCAATATTATATTGCCAATACAAAACATATATTTTATATATTAGCTTCTTATATTATCATATTTAAATTATTAAATAAAAAATACTCCCTCCATCTCGATAAAATGCGAACAATGCCTTATTATTAGGTACCTATTCGCATTTCACTGGGACGGAGGGAGTATATAATCTTAAGAAATCATAATTAAACATAAAATTATTATTAGGGATGACAATGGGTAGGGTATTCGCTTATTTTTTTTGGTACTCATACTCTTATGCGATTTTAAAATAAAAACTAACCGTACACATTCCATTTAAAAATTTATTATGGTATTCGATTCGTAACCATCTCATACCCATTTATCAATACCCGCGGGTACCCCTCACCCATTTAATATTAATTTATTATATAAATATTTATATCTCTTCTATTATTTAAATTTAAATTATTATGAATTAAATATAAAATAAATTCTATTGTTTTAAATAAATATATTAATGTGTAATATATATATATATATATATATATATATATGTGTGTGTGTGTGTGTGTGTGTGGGTACTCGCGGGTATTGAGGTATTATCCATACTCGTTCCAAAACCTAATGAGATTTTCACAACTATATGTATTCGTCCCAAACCCATTTACAATTATCCATATCTGCCCTATTAAGATTAGGATAACGGGTACTGAACTTAGCCTCAATTTTAGTACAAATTGATAAGAGTAAGCGTACTCTATCGTTGTGTGTAGACGTGGTGACCAAGTGCAAAATTTATAATATCGAACCCAAGGAAGAAATCGATGTATCCGTATTCGAAATATGTTTCACTCTAGAAGGACTAATCAATAGAGGGAGAGAGTGATTAACACTACAAACTACCTAAGAAAGCAATTAAAGGATAGAAAATGTACATATGAGATGGATAATGAGTGATGGTGAGCAATCTAAGAAGTATGTAAGGCAAGCAATATAATGGAAAAGGTTCATGTAGATTCACACACACACATACTTTGAAGGTCATCATGTTATGATATTAAGGGCAATCACTTATGTACCCCTAATCCTTATGGCCAAGGCAATTAGGTTCTCAACTCTTTTACAAGTTTAAATCTCTTAGGATTGTGTCTTACTCTCAATTCCCATGAAGGTACTATGATCATAAGTTGGGTTCCCCTCACTAGTTCATCACTAATGTCCTATCATGAAGTTCTAAGCACAAGAAGGGTATGGCTTACCTCCCCTCACACTAACTAAGTCATCTCATGCAATCAACAATTCAATTAAATCACTAAGCATAATATTGGAATGGTCATCCTAACACTATGAATAGAAAATTCAACCACACAAATCATACACGAAATGAGAATAAGCATTCATGATAGAAAATATTCATACAATCAATTCATCGAACATGTGGTGTGCAAAATCTACATTATCCTTCACAAATCATATTGCTAGCCTCACATGAGGACTAGCCACTATAAATCATTACAAAATCAATATTGTCCATGGAATGCTCCAAATGAGCTAAATAATGAAGAAAACAACAAATCAAAGGTTGATGGGCTTCCCTTTTGAAGATGGCATTCTCTTCCTTCAACATGCTCCAATCTCCACTCTTTGATGTTCTTCCCTTTTTAGATTGGTGGATTAGTGGAATGGATTGATGGATTTGAGGAAATCAAGAGGAATGGATGAATGGAATGAAGGATAGATGGATGAGATGGAAGATGTAAGATGGATGAAGATGGAGGTGTGAAATGGGTAGAGTGGTGTGTGATGTGTGTGGGCACCCAAACCCTTGATTTTCTACTTTCAAATAGTGATATTGGGGGTATTTATACCCCCTCAACACACCTGAAAATCGCACAAAGGTGTAAAACGCGATTTTAGGCCAAGTGCAAGAAAACACGGGCGTGTTTTTCTGCACTTGCCCGTGTTTTCCTGCAAAATTTCGACATTCTGTAAATTTTGACACTTGCAGATAAACACAGGCACTACATAAAAACACGGGCGTGTTTTTATGTATTTTGGCCAATTTTCTATTTTCTTCAAATTTCTCCTTTCTTCATGCTTTTTATCACCATTTATCTTCATAATCACCTATTCAAAGACATGAAAATCATCATCATCAATTTTCCAAAATACTATATAAAAAAGATACAAAAATACGAAACAAAAGAACGAAAACACACATAAAAATGACACAAAATCTAGGTGAAAAATACGACAATCAGGTACTTGAAATGCTCATCTTATTACCATCCCTAACTATTATCGTTTGATAAATAAAATGTGTAATATATATATATATATATATATATATATATATATATATATATATATATATATATATATATATATATATATATGTGTGTGTGTGTGTGTGTGTGTGAGTACCCACGGGTATTAAGGTATTATCTCAACTATCTGTATTCGTCCCAAACCCGTTTACAATTATCCATATCTGCCCTATTAAGATTAGGATAGAACGGGTACTTGAAATGCCTATCTCATTACCATCCATAACTATTATCGTTTGATAAATAAAATTAATAAATGTATATAACAATTATAAATTATTGTATAATTACGGATAAATTATTAAATATAATAAAATAAATAATGAATGATAAAAATTATGAAAATTAATTACTCTTAAACTAAGATTTATTTTTTTCATAAAATTCCTTATTTAGAATTTTATAATTAACTAAATTTATTAAACTTAAAATTCTAAGGATAAATAAATTAAATATATTAAATAATGGATAGGTCTTGCATGAGACCGTCTCACGTGAGTCCATTTTTCACTTTTTAAAATAGTTATCACTTTCGCTATAAATCGTTATCATTTTCGCTATAAAATGTTATCACTTTTTATTTACACTATAAATTGTTCATGAAAGAGCATTTTCACTTTTCATAATTTATTATCACTTTCCTTCATAAAAAGTTATCACTTTCTGGCCGTCTCACGTCACTTTCCTGTAAGCCCTTACGTGAGACAGTATCACACAAGTCTTTGCCTTAAATAATTTCTTACTCTTCTAAAATATTTTATTTATTAATATGTTTTATTAAAGAATATTTTACAATATAGAAATTATTATTAAATTTAAGAATCTATTTCTCCAATCATATACTTGATAATATGGATGTCAAATTAAAGATCATAAAAAGACAATTAATTTTATATAAATCCAATTTAAAAATAAAAAGTTAAGAACACTTAAAGTTTTAGAAAATTTTTTAAATAAAATAAAGTAAAATAAAATATTTTGATTGGTTATTTAAAATAAAGCAATTATATTATCATCCTTCCTGAGCAAGTGCGCCACCGACCTCCAATTCTTTTTTTTTAATTTATTGTTTTTCTGTCGAAGCTCTGTTTTGCCATGGGATTAATCGATGCTTTTTTTAATTGGGAGCGTCGGGTTTCACATTGATTGAAGACTATTACATTCTAATGTTGCGTTTGAAGATTTGAATAAGACAATTTATAGTGTGCACCCACATACAAATATAAACAAAGACATATACAATTAAGAGTAAAAATGCATACAATTTAATTGTTAATGAAAAATTGTATATAATATTCAATAAAATATTATACACATATGGATGTTAATTTTTTTAATGAAAAATTAATGTGAAAAAAATATACAATTATTACAAAACACGTATACAAAATAGAATAATATGTATACAAAATAGAATAAAAAGGTATACACGTATGGGTGCACCCAATATACACTCTTGAATAAATCAACGATCAATCCATATTTAAAAATAATCGAATATCTTTTTATGCAAGGAAAAAAATTCTTTTAGGTAATATAGAATCGCGTAAATTAGTGAAGATAAAAAAAAAAAAAAAAAAAAGTAAAGTAAATCTCTCTCAAGAAAGATGGTAGATTAAACGAATATCTTTTTATGCAAAGGAAAAAAAAAATTTAGGGTGATATAGAATCACTAAATTAGTGAAGATAAAAGAGAAAAAAAAAATACTTTCTTATTTGTATTAATAATATAAGTTATACTAATAGGACTATAAAATTATATTTTAATACATTATTTATCATATTAGACATATAATCTAATATATTTTAAAAAATATTTTCTCCTGCCACTTGAAATATAATCGTTTGTTTTTTGCACGTGGACAATTCTAAGGTCTTTATTTGCTATTAGCACGTGGATTAAGGAGTATTATTATTATAGGTAAAGTGAGTAGTTGTATTAGAGGGAAGTGGTGGTCATATTGTGTACTTTCTTATTATAGTAAAGTGTAGTTGTATTAGAGGGAAGTGGTGGTCATATTGTTTACTTTCTTTACTAAATAGAAGACTTTTGAAGCGGATGCTAGAAATAATGAAATGGATATATTGGCGGAGGAAGTATATTTTAACTATCCATATTTTATCTAAATAATATAGATACTTTACACGTAAATAACGTGTAGACTTTGTCAAAAAGGAAAGTAAATCTCTCAAAAAAAAAATGGGTAAATTAGTGAAGATAAAAAAGTAAAGTAAATCTTTAGCTAATCAATAATTATTATGTAATCCGAGTGTCAAAAAGAAAAGTAAATTTCTCCAAAAAAAAAAAAAGGTAAATTAGTGAAGATAAAAAAAGTAAAGTAAACTTTACCTAATCAATAATTATTGTGTAATCCGAGTGTTAATCGGAAAAGGGTCTAACAATCCCACCATAAATATGACTACTAAGTACTAGTTTTTAATAAAAAAATAAGAGTGTATATTAGGTGCACCCGGATGCACCCTTGCACTCATATTTGTATAACTTTTTATTCTATTTTGTATACATGTTATTCTCTTTTGTATACGTGTTTTGTAATAATTGTATACTTTTTTCACACTAAGTTTTTCATTAAAAAAACAAGCATTCATATGTGTATAACTTTTTATTCAATAGTGTATACATGTATTTTAATAATTGTACATTTTTTTACACTCAATTTTTTATTAAAAAAATTAACAATTAAATTGTATACATTTTTACTCATAATTGTATATGTTTTTGCTTATATTTTCGTGTGCACCCGGGTGCACACTATATTTAGCCAAAAAATAATCCTCAATCCATAAAATGCGATGACTTTAACTTAATTCTTATAACTTACTATTTTACTATTTATAACATAAAAGAGAATATTACTACAAATTTTAAAAATAAAAAAATTCTTTAAACAACATGAAAGATTTAGTATAAAATATCAATCGAAGCTTAAAAAAAAAACATATCTTTTACCAACGTGAAAGATTTAATACTAATTATTAATTGCATGATAAAAAATAATAAAACTTGATTAATAAAATAAAAAAATAATATAACGAATAAAAGAAATTAAAAACACACATCCTGATTAATTACAAGCATAATATAATTTATTTTTGATGAAAATTGTCAGATCACCTCTTATATTTAAGTACTAGGAAAATCTTTTCCATAATATAATATATGGTTCCTTCCATAAATACCTAATATGTTTTTGTTTACAGTAGTAACAAATCAATGTAAATCTATCTCACAATATTAATATAAAAAAGGTATATATATTTAATTTAATAAAAATAAATCCAAAACAAATTATATTATATACTCCCTCCGTCCCATTTATATTGCTACTTTTGACTGCAAAAAGCTCTCACAAAAGCTACAGTAAAAGTATCAATAAAGATGGGACGGAGGGAGTATTATATATTCTGTTTTTTTTTTTGAAAGCATATTATATTATATATTCTGTTAAAAAAAAAAAGATACGCTTTCCATTCATCCTATATATACTCGAAACTAAATCCCTAATCTCCACTATTCACATTCTCTATACTCTCGAATTCCCTCCGTTGCGCGGTTTTCACTACCTACAGATTACAATTCTGTCCATGGCTTCCGCGGCGGAGAACTCCGGCAAGAAGTTTGTCCTTCGTAGCTCCGATGGTGAGGTTTTCGAGGTGGAGGAGTCAGTGGCTGTCGAGTCTCAAACGATCAAACACTTGATCGAAGACGATTGTGCCGAAAATATCCCTCTTCCGAACGTCACCGGAAACATTCTATCCAAAGTCATCGAATACTGCAAGCGCCACGTCGCATCGGTTGAGAACGAGGTTGTTCCCAGCGCCGCCACTGATGAGGACCTCAAGGCTTTCGACGCCGACTTCGTCAAAGTCGATCAGGCCACGCTCTTCGACCTTATTTTGGTATGCCTTTTAATAATTTTGGTGTTGTTTCGGTGATCTGTTTGCAACTATGGTGCTTTTTTTAGCAGATTGTTTGTTACGCATGCTATTTGTTAATTGTTGTTGCTTGCCTTTCAATTTGGAGTGATCGTTATTTATTTATTCAAAGTTAAGTAAAAATAAAAGTTTAATCAGGAAGTTCCGATAAATTGTGTAATAGGTTGTGTGTTATCTATTAATGGTTTTGGTTAACTTGTGGGTTTTTGGGATAATTTGTTGGTGTTGCTTGTTGAGATTTGGGTTAATCTAGAGTTTCTATTCATTCTGCTTCTCTGTCTAAAGTTGTTCTTCGTATTTCTCTAAATTGTTTGTCTAGAGGGTACTTTTATGGTCAATTATTTGATCTCTATTTCAATTTTTAAGTTGCTGTCAATATGTATCTCTTGCTTTTCCGTGTAATGTTCTATTAGGGTGTCATGTCTACTTATCTGTACTCCTATTTAGGTCCAATCTTAAGTATGTGCTGCTGGTCATACATATCTATAGTATGATAATCTGTGTGCACCATATAGATGCATCTATTATTGACCATAACAGATCTGTTCCAACTCTTAGTTGCATTTTACTGGACCTACATCTGCTGCTAATTGGGTATGTTTCTGCTTTGCTAATTTTTTCCCCTTGTATAATTTGATATACTTCACTAGTAAGTGTTGGGCTTGCCCTTTTGCTGTATCAGATATACTTTATTCTTCTCATTTAGTACCATGTCAAGAGTTCATTTGTGTCTGGCAATGTTATAGATGAACATGCTAGACTGTTGCTTTTTTTCATTATTTCATTCGTAGCTAGAATGAAGAAGTTGAGATAAAAATTATTTTGAGCTATCAGCCTACCATCTTTATGTATTAACTGTTTGATTGACACATTGCTACAGAGTTTAGATCTACATTTGCATCTTCCCTTATGAAAAGGATAACCAGATATAAGAACCCTAGTAACTAAAAGTTTGAACCCTTTTGCACCCCACTAGGACCTTGCTTAGATGCTTGACCTGCTACCTGCTACCTGCTTGGTGGCTGAGTTGTGCAAACGTTATTTATCATTTATCTTCTAAAATATCTAACGTTATTTATCATCTCTTTCATGGACTTGGACACATTAAATAGTTTTAACTCTTTACGTTTCAGGCTGCCAACTACCTCAACATCAAGAGCCTTCTCGATCTGACTTGTCAGACTGTTGCTGATATGATAAAGGGAAAAACTCCGGAGGAGATACGGAAGATATTCAACATCAAGAATGACTTCACTCCTGAGGAGGAAGAGGAAATCCGAGGAGAGAATATGTGGGCTTTCGAATGAGAGCAGCATATGTCTAAGTTCTAGTATAACAAAGAATTGTAGATAATTTCTTAAGTCTTATTTAGCTTGATTTTTAAGTTATTTTTAAGTCTTCAAATTTTTTGAGATGGTTATATGATGATGATATTTTGATGATAAGATTTAAACACTTTATAATTTTTTGTTGGTTTTTGATAGATTGCTGTTAATGCTTCTCTTTGACTTACTTTGTTATGTAGGCTTATTTCTGTTTGGGCCCTAAACATTCTTAGCCTAGTCCAATTGTTAAAAAAAAATTATATATATATATATATATATATATATATTGAACCCTAATCTCTTAGTCCTTATGTCACAAAATTCCAACCTAAGTATGGAATTTACATAGATTATGTGTGTTATCTATTTGCATCAGCCAAAATAAAACAACATCGGTCGGAGGTTTGTCAAGTTTAATCATCACAAAAACCAAATCAATATAATTTGTTAAGATTCTGCATCTCTATTTTCGTTAGTGATATTTTCATGTCATAGGATTCTGCATCTCTATTTTCGTTCGTGATATTTTCATGTCACTATGACGGACAAGCGGGCTGTTACTCCTCTTATACAATTGGTACTATATTCTATACTTCCTCTCTCATCTCCTCTAAAATACTCCTTCCGTTCCATTTCAGATGACACTTTCCATTTTGGGTTGTCCCACAAAAGTTTTGCACCTTCCTAAAAAAGCAAAAAGTCAAACACAATTACCCTTTCCCCATACACTTTATTTACAAAAAAATCACTCCTACCTAACACACTTTAACTAGTTTATCATTTATTTATTACCAAAAAAATACTATAATACCCCTAAAAGTTATCACTTTCTTAATCTCCGTGCTAGAAAGAGGGGTGCAGTCTTTTGTGGAACGCTCCCTCTATTCCACTAAACTCTTTACTCTTTTTTTATTTGTTTGTCTCACTACACTCTTCACCCTCGAAAAATAGTAAAATGTTCAAATCAAATAACCTGTTCAAATCAAATAACCTCTTACTACATTATATTTTAAAAAATGTCACTATCACTTAACTCACATGACTTACTTTATTATTTATTTATTAATTAATTAATACCAAAACAATGAAAAGCTTAATGGGATAGAGGTGAGTAATGATTTGTGTTCATTTGTATCGTTTTCCAAAATCTAGTATTTGTGCTAGCAATTGATCGTTTTCACTATGAACTAACCGTTCCCCTAAGATATCCCACAAACCATACAAGTACAAACATTGTAACATATTAAACCGTCCTATGACCGATTAAGTTCCGATTCTTAATTTTCAAAAACCAGAACTAGCACTCGTGTCTACTTTAATGAATTGAGAGGAGCTCGCTCAGTATTTTAAAGCCAAGCCGAAATCAAATATAATCTGGTTAGCTTGTGGAGCCGAGCCAGAATTAAAGATTGACACCCTTTCCGCTCTCTGAGATTTCTCATTTATGATTCTTCTTCAATCTAATCTAACATTACTCCATTTTGCGCCTCGTTGTTAGTATATAAGCACATCAAGAACACAGCCATAATATCTGCGGCTGTTGTGAATTTAAGTGTACAAATATCTTCTCTACGGACTCAATCCCCAAAATTTTAGGTTTTTCTATTGACGCTCACTTTGCTCAATTCAAAATTTTAATTTCCTTCTCAGTGCGCTGCAACTGATTCGCGAATCGGTCGCGAACACTGAAGGATATCTGGGTTCTGATTTTTCATTTTATGTGTGGGTGAAAGTAAGTTTTTTTTTTTTTTTTGAAATTCTTTTTGGAGAATTTGACGGAAAGGAAGAAATAAAGTCATGTTCTATGGTACGGTGGCGTGGGATCCATGGCTAATAGTAGCACAAATTGTCTCTCTTCAATGTCTGTACTACCTGTCGATGGGGGTGTTCTTGTCAATTCTGGTAGGCACTCGGGTTTCGAAGATGAGTCTGGTGTATTTCTTCGATTATGCTACTGTTAATGCATCTACAGTTACTGGCTGGTGTGTGATGACTTCCATACTCCTCAGCTCTGTTGCTGGGTAAGTTTTGATTTTGCTTTATGTTCAATGATTTATTCCCTTGTTATTGATATTCGTTGTATTCGCCACTTGTTTTCTTAGTGATCTAATCCTTTGGTGCTTTGCTATATGGGACAATTAGCGTTTGATTCAATTATGTTATACTTTCGAAATTTCAAATTTACAATAACGTAATGTGCTTTATGTACATAGAATTTTGGGAGGTTGATGTCCATTGGATGACTATTCTATATATATTTAATGCAAAGAGTGATTTAGGAGCGCTTATCATCTGTAAACTTAGGCAGAAATGAATAGTTTTACTCCATGCTAAGGGAAAAGAAGGATTCCAGAGAAATTTCGGTGCTTGATAACTTTTGATTATGTAATTTCTCCTTTTCCAGAGTGTAATGCTACTCTTTCATTAGGGAAAGAAAAAGTGATGTTCATAGATAATTTGGTTAATGAGAGGCGAAGGAAGGGCATTAATGTTTTTGTATTCTTAGATGTGAAGGCCTTTCATTTCATCATCTTTTTTCTTGTGATGATAACACGATTTGCCGATTTCGTTGTTGATTACAGTACTCTTAGATGTGAAAGAGTTTGACTTTTTATACTAATATTTGTATTTTGTAAATATCTTCTTGACAATATCTTACTTTTTCATATAAACAGAGCAGGTTTCTTAGTCATTTTGGTTGAAAGGGCAAAGAAGTGCTTGGATTTTTGTGCAACCCTTTATATCGAGCACCTTTTCATTTGCATCATGTATGGAGGTTGGCCCTCATCAATCACTTGGTGGGTTGTGAACATTACAGGCGTAGCGGTGATGGCATTATTAGGTGAATATCTGTGCATGAGACGTGAATTACGAGAAATTCCTATCTCAAGATTTAGATCTAGTAAGCCCTTCTTATTTTGAACAGTTCTTTTTTATTGAAGTTTTATATCTTTTGTTTGATTTTTCATTCTGAGCTTATTAGGAATAATCTCATCCTTTTTTACAATTTCTCTTTTACTTTCGTCTTTGAACATCCCTTATTTTTCATCTCATCTCAGTTCAGCTTTGTTATATGTTCATTTTAAATCAGATTGCTCTCAACTCATGTTCTTCATAGTTACAGTTACAAGTGATTCATCTCCGTAACACTAGTTTTTTCGTTGGTACATCAAGTTACTGGTCCTGGTTTTGTCTCAGTAACTCTAGAATACCTCTATATGATTGATTTTACTTTAATTTCATTATGCAATCAGTCTGTGATCAATAAGATATCATTTGATGTCCATTTAGAAGTCTACGGACATGGTGGAAAAAGTTTCTACCATTTGAAAATAAATAGTTTTATCAGTTAGTAACATTATTTCTTTGAAGTTACAACTTACAAGTGCTGTCATATGTTACATAATGAATTATCAGAGGGTTTGCCCTTGCTTTTTCATGACATGAGGTATTTAAACACTCTTATACATATTTGGAAGACTATATCTGCTATCATAGTTCTCTTGCTATACTTTAAGAATAGTTCATCGAGGGTCACTGCTGCACTAACTGAATTCATTTAGAACTACCTAATATTTGTTACATAGAACTTCATGCGAATGTTGTTGGTTCCACGATTCCGATTGTCAATTATGAATTTTGATTGTGTTAGTAAATTGTGGCATGAATATACCCCAGCTTATGGCTTTTTTATTTATTTATTTATTTGTATTAATGTGATTCTGCTTATTTTAATTTCAATAAATTGTGGCATGAATATACCCCTGCTTATGATTTTTTTTTTTTTTTTTGTATTAATGTGATTATGCTTATTTTATTTTCATACTGTCTTTCCGTCAAAGGTACAAGGTTTTGTGATCCTACCATTTGTAAGCTAAGATCATTTTTGCTTGAGTTTTAAGAAACTTTGCCTATTGATGGGCTACTTGAGAAAAAGAAAGACTGAAGTTTCTTAATCATCCTCATGGTCCACTTCACCTAACTTGATCATCCTTCATATAATTAATTTTAGATAGTGCTTGTACTTTTTATGTGTTACTACACAATAGAGTCGAACTATCTTATTTTTCTTGGGCTCTATTAATGAAACTTGGGTTTGGATGCAAATTTTGGACTTGACTTGGGTATTAAAACTTCCTCTGAATCTTGAGCTTTGATACATTTGTATTTTTTTATTTTTAATCTGGTTTGACATGGTCTCTTTCTCTCTCTGTACACACGCACACAACCTTTCCTTTTTTAAAACGATAACACACCTCCACATAATCTGCTTTGCAAGAAACACATCTGATTGCTTAACTTCTTATCATCATGACATCCATGTGATATCTTGAGCTGCTATTGCTGCTTTTGTTCTTTATACAATGACAATGTTTGCCTGATTAACAAAGATTTATAGCAGCCATCACTTTTCTCATCAACAACTGTTGATAATCCAAGCCTGATGCATATCTAGTGGTTGATCTGTGGGTATCACCATAATTAGCTATTAATCATGTCATAATTTTCTTATGAAGGATGAAAGGCTTGAGTTCAAAAGCTTGACATTGTAGTAAAGTGTTTAAGATCATCTCAAGCTCAAATACTCTTGATTAATTCTTGACCAGTTGTATCCTCCCCTTGAACCTTCTTTCATGAATTACAAGCTAGGCTAACTGATCTATGATTCATGAATGTGTTTAGGCCTTCTTGTGTGATGATTTTATATTTGGCAAATTATCAATGCAATGTTTGCTGATATGTCTAAGAATATACTCAATTTTCATTGTTGTGCTTCGTATAGAAGTCCTAGTATCAGTTGCAATAAAAGCATGAAGCCTGATCGCCTGTTTGTTTTCAAATTCTCCCTGTTCATTATTGCGTTAACTTACAATGTGTCTGTGTTCATCGTTGTGCAGACGCTTGATAAACGAGAAATACGAGCGGTTGCACGTTTGAAGGTGTTGGTCAGTGATCATAACTTCAGTTCATCTGGACTCTTAAACATATAGCAGAAACCTGTGTATTAAATATGCTCATGAATTTTTTTATTTTTAAAATTTCTTGATATTCTCAGCAGTTTGACATTCATTAAGCAATTTTCAGCAGAAATGAGCAATGATATCACTTGGTATAAATGATGGGAATTAAAATTGCCAAATTAAATATCCAGTTGGATATTGACATGATTATACAAAAATACCCGACCCGGCTACATCCAGATCCATGTGACAAAATTTATTTATTTATAATTAAAAAAATTGTTGGCATTTGAGAACGAATCCAAATTCTATATTTTCTTTCTAAAGAATCGAATTGAACACCGTTATTATTGTTTTGTTCAATATTATTGATTCTTTTCTATATGAATCGATTTTAGTTACATAAAATTTTTAATACAAATTGATTTGTATGTCATAAAATTCCCTCTTTCTTGAGAATAAAAATTCTAATTTAATTTCATTATCCTCCATTTTGTTTAAACAATTGATGAATATTAACTATCTGATGATTGATGAAAAAAATAAACACAACCAGTGACGGAGCCAGAAAAAATAGGTAGGGGGATCAAATATATGTAAAAGTTTAGTTAGGGACCAAATATACGTAAAATTTATGATGCTAAACGAAAAGAGAATAAAATATTAAAATTTAAATAATTAAAAAAGATTTAAACTAAAAAAAATAATTAATAAAGAAATAAAAAACAAATAATAATTAATAAAGAAATAAAAAACAAAAGATTAAGGAAACGCAATTAGACCGATAGAGAATAAAATATCAAAATATAAATAAATAGAATAGATACAAAATGATAAATAATAATAATAAAAAAATAAAAAAAAGGTAAAACCTCTCATAATGAAAAGGAAAAAAAAATTAAAATGCCACTAGAAGGATATAAATAAATAGAATAATTTAAAATGAAAAATAATAATTAAAAAATAATAATTAAAAAAGGTAAAACCCTCATAATAATTTAAAAAAAAAAGATAAAAGTATAATGCCACTATTTGGGTTTGAACCTGCGTCAAGGAGTGGCATGGTGGAGTAACAACCCAATAGGACAAACTCAATTAAAGTGACTATATAATATATAATATTTATTACTTTTCCGGGGGGCCAGTGCCCCAACTAATCTTATGCTGCCTCCGTCCTTGAACACAACGCTAAATCGAGTACACCTTCAAATTAACGTAGTTTTGAACAATATATTAAAAAGAAAAAAAAGGTGAGTATTGATTTCAAATCAGGTAATCTTTATTAGCTTATTTTTTTAATTTTGCAAGGACACAACGCAAAGTCGAGTACACCTTCAAATTAACATAGTTTTGAACAATATATTAAAAAGAAAAAAAAAAGGTGAGTATTGATTTCAAATCAGGTAATCTTTATTAGCTTATTTTTTAATTTTGCAAGGACACAACGCAAAGTCGAGTACACCTTCAAATTAACGTAATTTTGAACAATATATTAAAAAGAAAAAAAAAGAAAAAAAAAAGTGAGTATTGATTTCAAATCAGGTAATCTTTATTAGCTTATTTTTTAATTTTGTTTAAAATAAAAGTGACCACAGTGGGAGTCGAACCCACAACCTTTTGATCCGAAGTCAAACGCGCTAATCCACTGCGCTATGCGGTCTACTTTTATGATGATGTTCTATATTTAAATATCAAATTCAGTTCAAATAAAATTACTCAATTTTTTATTCTATTTTGTATACATATTATTCTATTTTGTATACGTGTTTTGTAATAATTGTATATTTTTTCACATTAAGTTTTTATTAAAAAAACTAACATCCATATGTGTATAACTTTTTATTGAATATTATATACAATTTTTCATTAAAAAAATTAACAATTAAATTGTATTATATTTTTACTCTTAATTGTATATATTTTTGTTTATATTTGTATATGGGTGCACCCGGGTGCACACTATAAATTGCCATAAAATAAAATCAGTTACTCAATATAATATCAACTTAATACTATGAGATAACAACTTTTATCCCGTATATACATTTTTTTACTACACATGACAATGACAATTTATGTAACATTTGCTGCACATTAGATAAATAGTTATATAAAATATAAAATATTACGTGTAGGCATATCGCATAGATAATTTTGGAAAAATCATCATCATATATACTATATAGCTAGTAATTTTTATTCCATTATGTGAATGACAACACCCATAACAGAGTTCATTTTATAGTAAACTCTTTCGGGTTTTTTAGTTTGCATCTTTCCACCCGTACAAAAATTAAGAAAGTTATAATTTTTAAAGGTATTTTGATAATTTTTAATAATAAATAAATAATAAAGTAGGTTATGCATGTCAGGGATAATTTTTTTTAAATATAATATAAGTGAGAGTTAATATTAAATGCACTCATCACATGTGTATAACTTTTAATTCTATTTTATATACGTGTTTCTTAATAATTATATACTTTTTTCATACTAAATTTTTCATTAAAAAAACTAGCATTCATATATTTATAACTTTTTATTCAATAGTTTATACATGTTTTTTAATAATTATATATTTTTTTACACTCAATTTTTTATTAAAAAAACTAACAATTAAATTGTATACATTTTTGTTTATAATTGTATAGTATTTTTTTTATATTGTATATATTTTTAAAAGTTGGTATACCCTATCTTACAGGCACCCGGGTGCACAGTATAATTAGCCATTGAGTAAAAGGATAATTATTTAGACTTTTTTTTTTTCAAGGAAGAAACAAACTTAATCAAAATGAAAATTGCGCAAACATTAAATTAGGGGGAATGTGATATATCCCACCATTTTAATGTGGTATGTATTCTTTATTGATTAATGGGCAATAGACATTTAGACCTAGTTTTAATTGAAAGAATTTTGATTGGAGCATATAAACATAATTTATAACAATTTTTAAAACTACCACAATCATGAAATTATGGTTGAGATTTTGTGATTAAAAATTGGGCCGGGCTTGGCAAAATGGGTGATTTAAGAGGAGTTGGGTATCAATGGCCGGCCTTATGAGACGATTATTGGGCTATCTTTTCGGGAGCCCAAATAACAAATTAAAATATATTAGAAGCTAACTAAAAAAATTAAAATAATACTCCCTCCGTCCCATTAAAGTCGTGACATTTTTTTTTGGCACGGAGATTAAGGAGTATAATATTTTAATGTAAAGTGAAGTGAGAGAAATAATATTTAATGTGCAGTGGGTAAGTGTATTAGTAGTGTGTGTGGAGTGTGTGTGGGCCAATGTTAATATGTTAATATTTTTTGTGTGAGTCACATATGCTTTAAAAGGAATGTAACAACTTTTATGGGACAACCCAAAAAGAAAAATGTCACAACTTTTGTGGGACGGGTAATAATTAATAAAAAAGGAAAGAAAAAGAAAGAAAGTGTACATTGGAAATTAATTATATACTCCACTACTACTACCAAAGACTGAATTAAACCATAGTAATTTAATCTAATCTAAATTGTTAACATAATTTAATTTAATATTTTAAAACCACTAATGACTAAACCACCAGAATTAAAGAATGAGGGCTGTAGGTGTTTGGTGTTTGTTCTCACTGAATTTTTTTATTCTGATTTGATTAATTCCGTAGAAAAAAACCTCCCAAGAAAGAATCTGCAAATGGGGTTCGCCAGTGGAAGAAGTTGCCCTTTCCGTCGATCCCTCCTCCCAACATCTTCTTTTGCAGATCCTCCATTCTTGTTCTGTTCTTTAAGAAATGGACCAGCTCGGAGAAATAACGCAGCGATCATGGCTTGTAATGGAAGAGACAGCAATTCTTGCCCGAGGAGGGTGGTTCTTGTTATGGGTTTTGCAGTAATCCAGCTACTGAAAATGAGGGCCGAAGCCATTGATGCCCCTGCTGCAGGTTATACAACTGTGTGTGTGCTTTCTTTACTTCTTTTCAATGGACATTGGATTTAATATCTTGACTTGATATCGTTTAGCTAAGTGTTATCTGATTTGCAGGTTTCATTCCAGTTTTTATGTAGCTATTTCATAATGTGTAATGTGTGTTTGGATTCGACCATAGCCAATTACAGACTTCTTTGACTTCCAGTTGGAGTTTGAAGAGATTTAGAGCTAATCTTCTGTTGATCTAAGCTTATCCAACACCTCATTTATACTTGTCTAAATTTAAGGTTCTGGGAGATGTGATGGCAATAAGTATATATTAGGCGAGCATTTTCAGTTGACTGTAGTAAGTTGGTGGCTTACTATGTTTTTCATTTTAGTTCACAAACTTGTATGGTGAAACTATCGGAAGGATGATAAGTAGTATCTAGAATGGTTTGTACTACTTTTAGTCTCTTAAGCTTGTTCACTTAGGTTCTTCACTATATGGGGTGGATGTTTTATAGCTGATAAAGCAATGTAACAGAAACTTTGTCCTTCAAACTCAAAATTTGTACACATTGCAAGCTTTCTCAACCTAGGATTCTTCTTCTTCCTATTCCAACACACATTTGCAGCTTCTGTACTCTGTTTCTTATATCCTGCTTCCGGAGTGCTAAACGATGCATGTTAGACTTATATTCCAATCAACATTTAACACTGAACTGTAGTCTCCCTTTTAAGCCATTTCAGACAAGCTACCTTTTCATTTCAGAAAATGCTGAATCAAGGGCACCCAACCAGAAACAAAATGCTGTGGTATGCATGTTTACCAGATATAATATGATAAAATATTTGTATAAGTTCTTGTGTTTGTAACTCACTAATAATAATATGCATGCTAATGTGGATATTTCGCGTGCCCATCTATCGGTTCAGGGAAGTTCATCTCAAAACTCATTCTTTTCACTTGTTAATGCAATTGGGTTTCTGGGATCTGGAGTGCTTGCTGCCTTCTGTGCATTAACGAAGAAGGAAAAGGCCGCTTCAGATGCAATTGTAGAATCTGTAAGCTATCACAATGCATTATTAGTTTTATATTGATTCATGCTACTCTTAGGTTGATGCAATTTAGTTTCGACCATTTCTCTGAACTTGAATGAGTCCACAATAGGTGGCTTAGATATCAAATTCTTCCTCGGGGTTCCCTCGGATTGCACTTGGTTCCAGCATCAAATCAAATTAGCATCTGTTTAATGATTTCATGTGCTGTGAAATACAGTATCTCGTGTGATTCTGAGTTTAATTCTTTGTTTTGTTTTGCTAATTATCATGTTATTTTCTTTTTGCCATAGATGAATATGAAACTAAAGGAAAAAGAAGTTGCTGTCAGCTCTCTGGAGGGAAATTTGAAGAAGAGCTGTTAAATGAGGAGGTTCAACGCAAGGCACTTGCGAAAGCGAATGAAGAGCAGCAGTGTTTAGTTAATCAGTTGAAGCTTGCAAATAATACGTTAGAAGGCCTCAGCCTAGAACTGCAAAAGGAGAAAAGACTAGTCAAAGAACTAACTTTCCTAGCCGATGATCTAGAATGTAATGTTGATGAAGCTGAGGAGGAGAAACGGCAAGTCCTACAACAGCTGAAGCATAAGCTAAATTCTGTCTGTCTTGCAAGAAAGGATAAATTTGATTTCATCTGAAATTAAGGATAAAGAAGTGAAGAACGCTCATCTTAATTCTAAACTTGCTGATAAAGAAAGAGAGCTCGATCAACTAAAGTCTGTATATCAGCAATCTGAGGATCAGCGCATTAGTTTGAATACAGAGATCAAACAAGTGAAAGATGTACTTATAAAGAATGAAGAGGTGCTGAAATCGAAGGATGAGATGGTGTGTAAACTGAATGCAGATTTAACTTCTTCACAAGCAGAGAAAGATGAATTGACCAACAACTTTGATGCTCTTTTGGTGGAATATAACCAATTTGATTCGTCCATAAAAACGAAGTCAGCTTCAGGTACTGAGCTTTTGTCTAAAAGAGATGGAAAAATTCACCATCTTGATGAACAACTTAGGAATTCACTGGATGAGGCAAAGAAGACGAAGGATTAATATCCAATTAGCTTGGGAGAAAGCCAACTTGAGAGAAATGCTGAACACAGAATTGGGAAAAGTGAAAAATCTGGAAGAGAAGATTAAAATTACAAGTGAAATTTTAAAGAAATCAAGAGATGAAGCTTGTGATTTGGATAAACAGTTGCAGCAATCAAGACACTTGTGCTCAGAGCTTGAAGCTGAGCTGAACAAGGTTCAGGCTGAGTCTAGTATAGTTAGAGAATCATTACAGACAAACCTTGATAATAGAGAACGTGGCTTGGAAGCATTAGCTGGAGAACTGAGATCAGCTAATGAACTCCTTCGTAAATCCAACGAAGATCTGCGACTTATGTCACAAGAACTGGTTACTTCTGTGCAAAAATGTGAAAACTTAGAGAAAGAACTCATTGATGCCAGAAGGAAATCCCAAGGGGCTACTGTTAAACTGAATGAAGAAGAGAAGATCACATCTTCCTTGAATGAAAAGTTGAAGGATCTGGAGACCCAACTTTGCAATGACAAAGAAGCACAAAAAAGTTTTGAAATGGATTTAGAAGAAGCTACACAATCCCTTAACAAGATGAACCAAAATGCATTGATACTTTCAAGAGAACTTGAGTTTGCTCATTCTCAAATTTCAAGCATGGAAGATGAGAGAGATGCACTTCATAATTCATTGGATGTGCAAAAATGTGCTACCCAAGAAGCTCTCGGAAAACTTGAAGATGCTCACAACCTGATAATGAGGCTCGGAGAGGGAAGGGAACGATTGACGAAGAGAGGAACGAGACTAGAAGAAGAACTAGCATGTGCAAAGGGAGAGATATTGGGGCTAAGGAGTCGAATTAGTTCTTTGAAAACATACATCCAAGACAATGTAGGAAACAAAGCTTATGTAAGCACATGGAGAAGAAAGGTTGATACTCATAGTTGACAATGTCTGTTAGTTGCATTGTTTGAATTAGATATTTTTCTGTTGCATTTAGATTTTCTTTGATTATTTATTTAGTATCGAAGAGGAGTTTTTTCAGCATTCTTTTTGCTGAAATATCACTGCTCATAACAAATTGCCATGCAATTTGATCATATAGCAAGTAAATTAAATATTACAACACTAGCTAATATAATTACGGCTACCTCCAATATGATGTCATCTTAATTACGACTAGCACCAATGTGATCAAGCCTTGTCATTTTTTATTAATTTAATTAATATTGTTATAATTATAATTATTATTTATTTATTTTATTTATTTCTTTTTTCATTTATTTATTATGATTTTTTTTTTGGAGTAGATTTGTGTAACGTGTGTGTGAGACCATTCTATATACTTTTTAAGTTAGTTATCACTTTTATTAAAAATGTTATCACTTTTTATTTATATTATAAATTGTTCATAAAATAATTAATTGCAATACTATTGTCATTTTTTATCAATTGAGTATCAATATCTATTAATAAAATATTATTACTTCTTATCCGTCTTTCAACCACACTTTAAAAAATAAAATAACTAAGGGAGAAGTTTTAATCTGTGATTTAGGCTCCATGAATAAGGCCCAATATATTGATAACTCCAGCCCACCCAAACTAAACTTCTCTAACTGTTCCATTCTCCCAAGCCGGTCCAATAATCACAAAATTTAAATTCTAAAACCTAATTAATAATTACAAACCATATGTATAGAATTCAAAATAAATATATTTTCATGATTTAATTAATAAATTTCAATGTTGGTTTTTAATTAAAAAAAGGTAATTCGAAATTGGTTATTTCAAATTAATGCTTGCATCATTAAGTTATAATTCCATACTACACATTTAAGAAAATAGAATTAATTATGACAAACTAGCTTCTTCACTAAACCAAGAACTTTCACATAAAATTTAATAATTACAAAAAAAGAAACACACTCAAAGCTACTTATAATTATAACAACATATAATAAAAACACTCAAATAGCTAATTAAGGCTCAATAGTAAAAATGGAAGGTCTCTCCATTGTAGAGATCTCAAAACTACGAGTTTCTTTTTTGTTCACGTCCTCATCCTCGTCCTCATCTTCATCCTTATCGACTCTCATTGTTTTCTTGCACCAATGGCGGATTGCACAAGCCTTTAAACGACAAGAAGGGCTACAAAACAAATAATCCCTAAAAATGCACCACATAAGATCCCAACATTATTTGATAAACACCAAGAAGAAGAAAAAAGAGAATAGGGT
Organism: Pogostemon cablin; assembly: GCA_023678885.1. NCBI lineage: Eukaryota > Viridiplantae > Streptophyta > Magnoliopsida > Lamiales > Lamiaceae > Pogostemon > Pogostemon cablin. The sequence goes on along the minus strand of CM042959.1, from coordinate 2,949,621 downwards.
TTTTTCTCGAATCTCTCTAAAATTACGTACCTATTCATAAAGACCGACTTTTGAGACGATAAATTCTTGAAGCATTCATAGCACTTGCTCACATAACCATGTTGCATGAGATCATGTTCTTCAAAGCTACCGATAGGAGGAGGATCATCATGAGGGAATTGAAGAACACATTCTTGAAAACGATGAATGATCACTTTGATCAAATTGGGATACTTATTATAATAATGTGTTGTTCGAGTGTATTCTTGTAGTTTGCTCACATAATCATGAGGTAGGAAGCCTACATTTCCATGCTTAGTGCATGTTGTCAATGGGAGTTGGTTAAGAGCATGGTCAAGTTGATCGGGTTTCAGTGAGCTCAAGTTGATTTCACCTTGGTATCTATAAGATCCGTGAGACGATAACACACATTCGTGTTTAATATTTTCAATTGATTTGTTGGTTTTGATGAGTGATTTGGATAGATTTCTGGTTTTGAAAATAATGTCGGTTTCCTTGAATGGTTTGATCACGTCATGATAATTTGATAATCCAACCTTTTTATTCATGGAGGAGGGTCCATTGTACCTAAAAGTTGGAATTTGAAATCAATAAAAAATAGGCTAAAGTAATTAATTATAGGTTTTATTGAAAACCATGAATATATAAAATAAATGACTTAAACGAAATTAATGAAACGGGACATATATATATATATATATATATATATATATATATATATATATATATATATATATATATATATATATATATATATAATTTAGGGGAATAACTAAATTTGATGGAAAAACATTGTTCTAAAGTTGTTATTAGTTTGAAGGCAAACCATTGGATTCTAAATCAGAGTGGTTAATCAGAGTGAATTAACAACCAAAAGAATTAAGAGAAACAAATTTAGTTTAAATTAAATAGGCCAAAATTTCATTGTATGCAGATTAAAAGTAAGTAATATATTTATTCTATTTTTTAAAATTTATCAAAAATTAATACCCCTCTCAATTAGCTCTTAGATTTCTTGGAAATGAAATTCAATTTGCATGCACATATAAACAACTCATGAAGAAGTGGATATACATGATACATCTTCTTAATTACTTTTTGAAACATTTCATCTACAATTAAACTAACTTTTTAGTGCATGCATATATACTCAAAATTAAGCATTTTTAAGTTTAGAGAGATTTTTTTTTTTGAAGGGGGGGGGGGGGGGGGGGGGGGGGGGGATTTCATGCTGAAAATTAAGATTCATGATCAATGACATTTCCTTAACTTGAAAAACCTTCTAGAGAGAAAATGTGAGATTAATTCACCAAAGAAAAATAATTTGATTAATGCAGAAATGAGGAGGATCACCATAGAAATAAATACCTTGAGTGTGTGTGAAAGAACTCCATGAGATTGTGAGAGAGAGAGTTGAGAGTACTTTGTCACTCTAAAAGAATATACTGTTTTTACATTTAATTCACTCTTTCTTGTGAATATAAATGAGGAAAAAGAGACACCTATATATAACCACTATTCGAAGGGTTCTTTCAAATTTCAACATCATTTTTTAACAATAAAAATGTGATATACTATTATTTATTATTAGAAAATTAAATAAAGGAATCTTTTGTGTAATTTTAATTTTTTTAAATACAAAATTACCAAAACCACCTTAACATATATGTAACCATGAAAATTTTTGTGTGAAAAAGGATGACTCACATGTTTTGTATGAGATGAGGCAATATGTTCAATTTGAGTTGAAGTGTTTTTGGACTAATTTTAGTTGGGATAAGTTTTCAAACAACCCTTTTGTTGTTACTGAATTTTTTTTATTTTATTCAATAAAAGCTTGATTCAAGTGCAAAAATTGAAGCTCATAAATTTTGTTGAGGTTTTTCTAGTGCACTTTCTTGATCTTATGGTTAATATAATTTCATTTCATAAAAATGAAGTAAATTTAGAAATCAAGGTAATATATATAATACAAATGGCAAAAATAATACTTTTATTAAATTTGTACACAACAAATGAATATTTGTTAAGAAACAAAATGTATTTACTACAAATTTATACATACGATTGTTTTATTTATATATGGTAATAATAATGTATAATAATTACTAACTTACAAAATTCATTCATTATTTTATCTGTACGCTTCAGTTGAGTATTTTTGAAAGAATTAACAAGTGAGACAAATTATACTCATGACAAATTCTCCTTATAAACGACAAAATTGTACGTGCGTTTTTCTCCATTTATGATACTAATGACTAACGACCAAAATTATTTCATTCGTATGATGAAGATAAATGTTTAAAAACATTCACGAACGAAACAAAATATACTAAAACGATAAAAACTCAATAATAATAACGTAATAACGACAAACGAACTAGGAATTAAACCTAATTTGTATAGACAACTAAAACTATAACATAAATTTCCTAATGTACTGATCTTGTTGTTAACAAAACATATTTGTAAGAAACTACTATTCTGGCCATCTATATTATGAATGATATAATTCTTCTTTCTTTATGTGTCCTTTTCAAACATGCATCACCTATATATTATTATTATTATTATTATTAGTATATTTTTTATTTTTTTATTTTTACTCCCTTAATCCCAGTTATAGTAATATTTAGAAAATAGAAAAATTATATAAAAATGGATGAAGGAAGTATAAAAAAAATTAGATTATTTTTAAAAATAAAAATATGGAGTATAAAATAATGAGAGGATATATGAATATCCCGATGGGGGACTGGGGAGAACGACGCCGTTAGCTTATCCTCACAAGTCACAACTATATTGGTGGGACCCTTCGACACCGCGAGCGCATTTTAGTAATTGTAACTTCCGAATTAACGTCATCGTCTCTATCCTACGCCCCTAAAACATGCGCCTTTTTCCACTTTCTCCACTCCCCAACACACAAAATTCATATCATTTCACCAAATTTTCAACCAATTCATTCCGCCTTCACGTGGGCTGCAATGAATTTCATTAATTTTGTTGCGTCGTGTTCTCCGAATTCTTTTCAGGCATTCCAAGCATAATGAGGTGGAGTCATTCTAATGGATTTCCAGTTTATGAGATTTTACATATGTGGGATGAATAAAGATTACAATTTCAGCTTATGACATTGATGAATTTGTCATTTTCTTGATGATTATATGTAAATTGGAGTCTTTTCTTGGGATATTATAGATGCAGTTATTTGTTATGTATAATTCAATTTTTTATAGCTCCAAATTTAATAGTCCTTGGAAATGTTGCAAGAATTAGGTCTGATAATTATATGCCACACACACATTTTCTAATATGAATTAGCAATAACGATCTGAACCCTTTGGACATGTAGGTGCTTCATCTTATGTTGTTGATGATGATTGGTTGACTGATGTTGTTATAGGAAGTGTATATTCGGTTTTATTGGGTTTTGGCATGATGAGTGATGAGAATGATAAGATGTGTTCTTCCAATTGCAATGGCAGAAATTATCAAAAGTTGTCAATTGAAAATATCGGTTATCCTCAGAATGTGAATCATATTTGGAGGATAATGATAATGAGGAGGATGATGGCTGATAGTGTTCAGAGGATATGCAACGATGATTATGAAGATGGTGATGATTCTTATGATGATCTCTAATTGAAGAAGAGGAAGCTCAAAACCCTGTTGTCAAGTTATGAGTTTGCTCCTTGATTACCAGCCCCAAAGCCATCATTCGGGGGGTGAAATCCACTCTTGGATTGGACAGAGGACGAGACTTGCACCTTACTCAGACACTTGGGGTGAGCAATATCTCAAACAAGGGAGAAAGAGTCTATGTTCTGAAGAGTGGCAAGAAGTTGCTGAGAAGGTCTCACTAGAGTCAAAGATTGAAAGAATGGACATGCAGTGCAGGAATCGTTTGGATACATTGAAGAAAAAATACAAAAAGGAGAAGATGAATTCAGGGTGTAAATGGCTTTATTTAAAGAAAATGGACACAACGAGGAGGTTTATCATGTGGAGTGAACTCAGGAGAGTATGTGTTCATGAACAAAAGCTTATTCGAATCAATGAATGCAATGGGAGATGGTTAGCAAATTCAGAATCAAATGAAGGCTAATCTGAGTGCCTTCCACCGCAGAGGTTAAAAAAACGGGAGATGCTCCTTCTATCAAGATTCTTGCTGATTCTATAGTGAAGTTTGGGGAGCCGGTGAGTATATACCAGAATATCGAGAGTAGTAAAAGACAGCTAATGGCGAAGAAATGCGGATGGAGTTCCTAGTGGATTTGGAAGTGGAGAAAATAGAGATTGTAGAGAGAGCTCAAGTTGAGATTGAAAAGATCTGGCAAGTGGTGATGATGATAAGGGCAGTGGATCATGTAGTTTAATGGGATCATATGTGCATTGTACTTGAATTGTTGTATTTAGTATAATTGATCTTGAATTCTTGATTGCAATAAGAAATGGTGGTATGTTAATATGATCAAAGTATGATATAGCAGTAAGCTCTCTGTAATATTTATCAAAAATAAAAAATAAAAAATTCCAGCAGTTGTCGAATGCAATGCCTTTGATCTATAATAATAATGGGGTCGACCGAGATAAAGCCCAGTTAAGAAGTTGTGGAATGCAAATCTTGGGCCATCCTTTTTTTTTGTTTGGGCCTTTAACATTCTTAGCCCAGTCCAATTTACCCAAGAAAAAAAAAAAAGGACAACGCCGTTGCCGGGGATCGAACCCGGGTCACCCGCGTGACAGGCGGGAATACTCACCACTATACTACAACGACTTGATGTTGAGACAGCTAAAAAAATATTAATATTTTAATTTCTGATATTTACACATGCTCTCTCTTATAAAATCTAATCAAAATTCCTTAATTAATCAATATTAATTTGTAATATTTACACATGCTCGCTCTTGTAAGATCTAATCAAAATTCATTAATTAATCAATATAAATACCATCTAAATTAGCGGATAAATATGTTTGGATTCAATCGACTCTAAATTGGAAACATGAGAATTGATACAACAGTAAAACTCTGAACTGAAATTAAGCAGAACAATGGCATTTGTGATTTTATTTTTTTTATATCAACATTTATTACATTGATTCATCAATACTACCAAATGAGAGCTAAAAGAAAACACAATTGCGATACTGATCTAACTGGAGCCCTAAACTGTGTCAAGAAAAATTTTGTAAGAATCTCAAATCTTAGAATTTCCAAAGAAACCGAAAAAGGAAACAAGTGAAAGAAAAACACTGTTAATGGTAGTGTTAGTCTCGATAGCTAGGCTTGATCCCCAATGGATCTGATGAATGTTGAAGATGCTGCCATTACTATACGGCGTGGATACGGTTTGACAGCATCGAACGCACGCTCAATTTGTCGCCCCAAAAGATCCTGCTGGAACGAAAACTCAAGAATACAAACAAGCATTAGCCATACCGTGTGTTAGTCATGAAGCTGCAATCTTTAGATCTTCATCAACTTTACCCACAGCCTCTAGTATGGATGAGTATGTTATGAGATCGTATTCAAAACCGTTCAAACGCATCTCTTTCATTAGCCTTGCAGCTTCCTCAAACATACCAGCTCGGCTCAGACAGCCTAGAAGGGTATTGTATGACACTGCGTCTGGCTTCATTTTTGAATTCTTCATTTTATGGAACATCTCCATTGCCATTTTGTGCCCGCTAGTCCGGGTCAAGCCATTCAAAATAATATTATACGAGTTGAGATCAGGATCACAACCACTTTCTTCCATAGTACGAAGCAAGGATTGAGCCTCATCTGTCATGTTGGCCCTCACCATCCCAGACATGAGTGCATTATAAGCATAGACATCCGGGTTGCAACCAAGTCTTTTCATTTCGTTGAAAAGATCAAGGGCCTCACTTAAACGTCCACACTTCCCAAAATGCTTTATCATCACAGCATACACACGAGCACTCGAGGATCCACAGTTTTCTCTCAGTTCTTGAAATAACTCATGAGCAGCATCATAGCGTTTTGATCGGCCAAGACTGTTGATTAAGCTGCAATAGGCAGCTGGACATGGGGGAAAACCCTTCTCATCCATCTCTTCAAGCATTAATAAAGCCTTTTCTAAGCTATTTTTCTTGCAAAATCCATCTATGAGAATCGAATAAGTATAAGCACTGGGACTAATGCCACTGGTTTTCATTCTCTCGTACCACAACATAACCTCAGATGCCGTGGCTTTTGATTTAAACAGGGCTTTAATGATAGTATTGTAAGTAACCACATTGGGAGTACAGCTCAAGGACTCCATTCCTTCAAAAAGCTTAATCGCATCAGGTAATTGTCCCCCCCTACCCAAGAAGTTTATGACATTGTTTAACAGCACCACATCTGGCTTACAGCCATCATTTAGCATATTTAGAAATACTGAATAAGCCTCGTCAACCCTCCCAGCTGCACCAAGCCCCCTTATAATTTCCGTATACGTGTATACAGTAGGAGCACAGCCCGTATTTTTCATCTCTTGAACTAATCCTAGTGCATTTTCAACCCTACCTTGTTTAAAAAGGATACTTAACAACGTAGTATATATTTTAGCAGTGGGGTATAGGCCATTCTCTTTCATTTCCTCAAACAGCCTAATTGCAGAATCACCACGTCCTAATTTCCCAAAAGCAGATATTAGAGCACTATACGTTACAGTATCCGGGAAACAATCACCTTCGCGACACATCTCGTTATATAGCTCATGAACCTTCTCATGATGACCCTCTTGCATCAGCATCAAGATCATGGAATTGTATGTACCTGCAGTTGGTTTGCACTTGTGATTTTTAATCTGATAAAAAACCTGAAGCGCTTTATTAACCATCTTTGATCTACCCAAAGTTCTAACAATCGTGGAGAGATCGGACGGACCAATGGCACATGAACTCTTCACCATTTCTTGAATCATCTTCCACATTCCACCAACCAACCCTTGTTCCTCAAGACAATGAATCATAGCCATGTAGGTGGTACAATCATGCTCAAAATTCCTTCTCTTACCAGCCCACCTAAAGAACTGCAGTTTTACATTGATCTCCACATCTATTTTCAAAACCTCACGAACCAATCTATGATCAACCTTTAACTTTAGAACCTCCAGGGCCTTTTCTGCATCAGGACCCCACTTAAATATCTTCAAGATCCTTATAAACCTATCATCAAGTTCCCTTGAATTGCTATTCTTCCTTATCGTTTCACGATTCCTAAAATTTGGTGGTGACTTATCTTTTGGAATTCCCAATCGAAACATTTGAACAATTTCATTTTCTGCAAATAAGTAATTAAACAAGAGTTGAATTAACTCACTTCCTACCATATGGCCCTAAATTTGCCAAATAGTTATCAGAAACGGGTTACTCACTCATAAGTCGACATGAAACAAAAATAAAATTGCTGAAAAATACAGTACTTGATGTGTAAAAATGGTGAATTAGAAAAAGTCACCTGTTTGTTTGATCCTCTCGAGTAAACAAGAACAAGTAAAAAATCCCCGCTTACAGACGATGGATTTCCCCAACATTTTCCCTTTCATCTTCAATAAACAAGTTGAAGATTCATACTTGAAATTCTGAACGTGATTTCTGAAAGAAAAAGTTAAGCGTAAACATTTATTTTTCAAGCAAAACACAAATAACAACGGGGAGGGAAATTAATTCATTTCGCCATTTGAGCGAAGGAGCGACTAGCGAGGGCTGCCGCAGCACCTGAACGATAGAACCTCACTCAATTTTTATTTTTACTTTTTCTAATAACATTTTGTTTGTTATTCTTATAAATAAATTATACTCCCATTGTTATATAAGACTAGTGGATAGCACCTCACTCCGTGAGGGTTAACCCATATTTTTGGACATTTTAATGTATCCATGGTCTCATATCTTATGAATTTTAATGTTTCTAAACTTGTGGTATCTTAATTAGTGGAAGTTGTCCTACACATTATTATTTTGATCTGTATTTAGTTTGACATGTGGGGCATTTATATTGATAATGATACATATAAAAGTACATAAGTTTGCTGAAATGATATACACGTTACACAAGTGTTTGAGCAAATATGAAGCATGAAATGATAATGATACAACAAAATAGTGGATACCTAATGATCGCAAATTGGACAGTTACAAATTTGCTACAAAAGAAATGCACAGTGGCAGCACCATTAGCTCAACTTAGGTAGTTCAAAAGTTATAACATAATAGTCAGACACATATATTTTAACATAAGTGCATGTTACAAGTCTACAACCCATCAACTAACAAGAAAATCCACAAAGTATGTATTCTTTACAACTAGGTAGACTACAAAATAAAAGTTGAGCAAACAAGGGTAATCAACTCAGTGGCCTAGCAACACCCACCAATTCATTTTACAATCTTCCAATTTAGATTTATGGTAAGAAGCAGAGTCACTGATTAATAAAAAAAAATAATTTAAGTATTACTACCTAGAGTTATTAAATATTAAAAGTACCAAGTTAGTTGTTTGGAAGAAAATAAGAAGAGGTGAAGTAGCTCAATACTTTTTGGGAACAAACAACAAAATGTGGGTACACCAAAGCGAGTAAAAGACTCAACATCAGATCCAAAAATGCTTTCTCACTCAAAACTAAACCAATCACATGATCACTTTCAAAAGACTTAAAAACTTTCGATTGAAACAGAGCGGAAGGAAGATGTGATATTACCTATGTGTGTGCAATTAAGGGCAGAAAGAAGCCTGCGATTATCAAGGTAGTATTAATTGAAGCCCATGGGAAGTTGTTATGATTACTGGGCTTGGGCAAAATAAAATTTGGAGCCCATCACTTACTTGGAGCACAAATGAGAAGAGGTTGGCCCAGATTGAGTGGATAATCTCCGTTGGTGAAGAAGAGAAAGGATATCAGGCAGTTGCGAGGGGACCAAATGTCAGAATCCTTCAGTCGTGTACCAATTCTGTTCGAGGAGAGAGAAAGCCGTTAGTGGAGAACTCATGAAGAAAAGGATGGCAATGGAATCAAGGAAAAATTAAGCAAAAACAAGTAATTCCTCTTCCCACTAAAATTCTCTCATCTCCTTCTCCTTTCCCTAAACTCATCCTCTGTTATTCTCACTTCTTACAGGTGATTCAAGGCAGCCATGGATTACTCTACTTCTTTACCGCTTTCCCTAAAGAACTCATGTTGCTGAGTTGATTGTCAATTTCTATTGTGTTTCTGTAAAACTTAAATTAATACCAATCTTGTTGGGACATAACAACGTGGTATCCAGAGCAGTGATCCTCCGAGCTCTGATAAAGGAAACATGGCGGATGGAACAAGATCAAAGGATATTCAGAAACTGGAAACGTTACTCAGTGACGAGAAAGGCCATAGAATGGTGATAGAAGAACAACTTCAAACAATGAATCAAAATCAAGGAGAATTTCAGCATGTGGTTGAATCATTACAAGAATCTCATGTGAGTATGCAGAGTTCTATGAAGGTGTTTGATGCGAATCAAAAGGCGATGACAGTACAGATGCAAGAAATTTCAAAACAACTACATCTGCTAAATAAAGGGAAACAAGTTAACGATGGTATTTTACCAACGCCTACAGCAAGCCATGCAAATCACGGAGGAAATGTGCTGCTGCAAGAATTTGGTTCTACTCAAGGAATGGCAAGTATGGACCATTCAAATGGTAGAGGAAACAATAGCAACAATCACACACCTCTTCAAAAAATTGAGTTTCCAAAGTTTGATGGGGCAGAACCCAGGGCATGGTTGAGGAAATGCAACCGGTATTTTCAGATTATTACAACTATTGCTGAAGATTGCAAGGTACTCTATGCTAGTATGCATCTAGAAGGAAGGGCTGAGTTATGGTATCATGGTTATGCTGAGAAAAGAGAGGAAGTTAGTTGGGAACAATTTGTTGAGGCTATTCTCAATAGGTTTGATGATATAGATCCAGAATTGGTCGTTGGTGAGTTTCATAATTTGAAACAAACAGGAACTGTTGCTGAGTTGGTTGAGAGGATTGAAGAGCTGAAATCATACCTCCAACTGTACCGGAAGGAGTTATCTGAGAAGTATTTCATCTCTTGCTTTATAAACAAACTCAGAGATGATATTAAAGGAGCTATCCTTATTGTCAAACCACAAAGCTTTGAAGAGGCAGTATCTATGGCCAGAAAACATGAGTTCACAGCTGATGCTATGGTTAAAAGGTATAGGCAAACTCTTAAGACAACTTTCAGTCAGGCTCCAGTGAGATCATTATCCAGTTTTCCTAGGTCTAATAACTTCAAAGGGCCTCCAGTGGATAAAGTGATACAGAAAAATGATGAGGAAAAAAAAATTTCCACCGAGAAGACTTCTAACTGAAGCTGAAATGGCAATGAGAAGGGAAAAGAAGTTGTGCTATAACTGTGATGAAGTGTTCGTCCCTGGACATAAATGCAAAAATAGACAAGTGTTCATGCTAATGTCACAAGAAGAAGAGGATGCTGTAGCTGAAGAATTAGAGTCAACGGAGTTGGAAGGAGCTATTATGACCGACGACATGATGGTATCCTTGAATGCTATTGATGGGTATTCCAACATAAATACCATCAAATTTAAAGCGACGGCATTTGGTGTTGAGATTTACCCTTTAGTAGATAGTGGAAGTACCCACTGTTTCATTGATGAAGATGTTGCTTACAAGACTAAATGTCTAGTGGAAGATACTACAGCTATGATGGTAACCATTGCAGATGGCAGCAAGGTGATTAGCAGGAAGATATGTCCAAATTTCACATGGGAGATACAAGGTCACAAGTTCACATATCCTATGAGGATTATCAAGCTAGGAGGATGCGACATGGTGTTGGGAGGAGATTGGCTAAGGAAATATAGTCCCATCGAGATAGATTATAATCAAATGAAACTTTCTATTAATGACAATGGGAATAAGGTGAATATCAAAGCTGCCACCACAGAGGCTGAAATCAAGATCATTTCGGGTGGAGGGATGCATAAGATATTAAAGGGTAATAACTATTGCATGGTTGGAAAACTTTACATGGTACAAGATGAGAAGAATCATAGTGATGAGAAGCTTGGGGCATTGTTAAATCAGTTTGATGATGTCTTTAAGGAGCCTACCACCCTACCACCAATGAGAAACATTCAGCATCATATTAAGCTTATACCAGGAGCAGTCTCAAGGAAGCAAACACCATACAGGTATGCTCATGCACAAAAAGGGGAGATTGAGAAAATCATCAAAGAATTGCTTACTGCAGGACTTATCCAAGTGAGCCAAAGTCCATTTGCTTCGCCCATCATCCTGGTTAAAAAGAAAGATGGAGGTTGGAGAATGTGCGTAGACTACAGGTATTTAAATACTCTTACTGTGAAGCAAGTATTTCCTATACCTGTGATAGATGAACTCTTAGATGAGTTAAATGGGTCAAAATACTTCTCCAAAATGGACCTACGGTCTGGGTATTTTCAGATCAGGATGTGTGAAAATGACATTTCAAAAACCAGTTTTGTTACACATAATGGGCAGTATGAATTTGTAGTGATGCCATTCGGTCTGTGCAATGCGCCAGCCACCTTTCAAGCACTCATGAATCAAGTTTTTGGACCTCATTTAAGGAAATTTATTTTGGTGTTTTTTGATGATATCTTGGTGTATAGTCCAGATTGGGAAACACATATTGAAAACTTGAGATGTACTTTAGAGATTTTGAGATCAAATGAGTTGTATGCAAAAAGAAGTAAGTGTTCTTTTGGAGAAAGGGAGATTGAATATTTGGGACATATCATCTCAGACAAAGGAGTAGCCACAGATCCAAGCAAGGTTGAAAGTATGACTAATTGGCCTGTGCCTAAGAATGTCAAGGCATTACGGGGTTTTCTCGGGTTGACTGGTTATTACAGAAAGTTTGTGAAGGGATACGGAATCATCAGCAAGCCCCTTACTAAATTACTTAGAAAAGATTCATTTTTATGGAATGAAGAAGCTACTAAGGCATTTGAAACCTTGAAGTTAGCAATGACTACTGCACCGGTCCTAGCACTCCCAGATTTCACACAAATATTCACGGTGGAGACTGATGCTTCTGGAGTCGGCATGGGAGCTGTACTAATGCAAAAAGGAAGGCCCATTGCATACTTGAGTAAGGCATTTGGTCCTAAAAATATGGGGCTATCTATATATGAAAAGGAATTCATGGCCGTTTTGTTAGCCATAGATAAGTGGAAACACTACCTACAAGGAAATCACTTCATCATCAAAAGTGATCAACTTAGCTTGAAACATTTGTTGGATCAAAGACTCTCCACTACGTTACAGCAGAAATGGATCAGCAAACTTTTGGGATTTGATTATGAGGTTCAGTATAAAAAAGGTACTGAAAATAGAGCGGCAGATGCCTTGTCAAGGAAAGAAGGAAATGAGGTTGAAGAGATCAGATGCCAAGCAATAACAGAGGTACAACCAATTTGGATCAGAGAAATTAGTCAAAGTTATGAGGGTGATGAAGTTATTCAAGATATTGTAGCATCTAAGTTATTGGATGAACAATCTTATCCTGAATACACCTTCAAAGGGAGCATATTGAGGTATGGAGAAAGAATATGTGTAGGAGGTCAAGAGCGGATTAAGAATTTGATCATTTCAGCATTACATGATTCAGCTTTGGGGGGCCATTCTGGAATACATGGTACTTACCAGAGAATCAAAGCATTGTTTCATTGGGTTGGGTTGAAGAAGAGTGTAGAAGAATTCGTTAAGGAATGTGATGTTTGCCAGAGGAATAAAGATGAGCACGTTCCCTATCCTGGGTTGTTGAATCCTTTACCAATCCCTAAACAATCATGGAGCCATATTGCTATGGATTTCATTGAAGAACTTCCAAAATCAGAAGAAAAGGGAGTAATTTTAACAGTGGTGGATAGATACTCTAAGTATGGACATTTTCTAGCACTCTCACATCCGTATACAGCTGAGGGAGTTGCTAAAATATTCTTAGATCATATCTACAGATTACATGGAATGCCTAAAAGCATTGTTTCTGATAGAGACAAGATTTTCACTAGTGTCTTTTGGAAACACTTGTTCACTTTAGCTGGAGTAAGTTTGGATACTAGCACGGCCTATCATCCCCAGACGGATGGACAATCTAAAAGGCTAAATCAATGTGTGGAGAGTTATCTCAGGTGCATGACACATGATAATCCTAAGCAATGGGTGAAGTGGTTGCCATTAGCTGAATTCTGGTATAATTCTAATTTTCATACCGGAATTAAGATGACTCCGTTTGAAGCCTTGTATGGTTATCCTCCACCCCAACTCAGTTTTGGAGAGATCTTATGGAGTCATGATCTGGGAGTTAAATAATTAGTGCAAGAAAGGAAGAAGATAACTCAATTACTTAAGGAAAACTTGGAGATTGCTCAGCAAAGAATGAAAATGTATGCTGATAGAAAGAGAACAGAAAGAAACTTTGAAGTATATCTTAAACTACAGCCTTACAGACAAGCTACGGTGGAGTTAAGAAAAAATATGAAACTTGCTCCAAGGTATTATGGACCCTATTTGGTGGAAAAGAAGATAGGACAAGTAGCTTACAAGCTTAAGTTGCCTTCTCAATCCATGATTCATCCAATTTTCCACGTTTCCTTGCTCAAGAAAAGAATAGGAAATAAGTACATTCCTAGTTCTGAATTGCCTCAAGTTAACAGTCAAGGGTATGTTAGAGTTTATCCATTATCAGTGGTGGATAGGAGAGTTTATAAGAAAGGAAATGCTATGGGGATAGAGTTGTTGGTGAATTGGGAAAATCTACCAGCTGATTATACAACTTGGGAGGATTATGATCATCTTATGGCTCAATTTCCAGACTTCGATTCTTGTGGACAAGGATCAAATCAAGCAGGGAGGAATGTTATGATTACTGGGCTTGGGCAAAATAAAATTTGGAGCCCATCACTTACTTGGAGCCCAAATGAGAAGAGGTTGGCCCAGATTGAGTGGATAATCTCCGTTGGTGAAGAAGAGAAAGGATATCAGGCAGTTGCGAGGGGACCAAATGTCAGAATCCTTCAGTCGTGTACCAATTCTGTTCGAGGAGAGAGAAAGCCTTTAGTGGAGAACTCATGAAGAAAAGGATGGCAATGGAATCAAGGAAAAATTAAGCAAAAACAAGTAATTCCTCTTCCCTCTAAAATTCTCTCATCTCCTTCTCCTTTCCCTAAACTCATCCTCTGTTATTCTCACTTCTTACAGGTGATTCAAGGCAGCCATGGATTACTCTACTTCTTTACCGCTTTCCCTAAAGAACTCATGTTGTTGAGTTGATTGTCAATTTCTATTGTGTTTCTGTAAAACTTAAATTAATACCAATCTTGTCGGGACATAACAGAAGTGTAAAGCTTGGTGCACAAAATAAATATAGATAGGGACAGTGGATTAAAGTGTGCTTAAACTGTATTGCGGTGGAGTAAGAAATGCCGAAAACAAATCAACAACGGAGAGCTTACCACAAGGGAGGTGGTGGGGCGAACGGGAATAGTGCAGCGGGCGGAAGCGAAACCAGAAAAGGAGAAAGGAGAGCAAATTGGGAACCAATTAGCGACTTCATGGCAAGGAAGGGAGAGTAAATGGAAGGGGGAGGTTCCCAGGTATCATCTCTGTCTTCAATCGTGTGAAAAATGGCCAACAAAAACTGGCCCAACTGAATTCGAGTGAGATTAGATACTGAATTTCAGAAGAAAAATAAATAAAAAATTAAATAAAATTATTGAATTTTGAAAGATAATCTATTAGATAATGGGTTATTCTATAGTGCATCTGGTACATAGGTGCACTTGGAGGTTTATAGATTAAGTTGGGATTGTAGTGGGTAGTTATTCATTTTATTTTTAATTATTTTATTTTATTGGGTGATGAAAATTAAATAGAAATATGATCTAACGATTGAGATTATCCAGAATAAACAAGTTATAAAATATGATTTAAATTTGTAATTAAGATATATTAAGATGTCATACCCGTGCTTTTTTTTTTTTTCTTGGCAAGCTGCTGTAAGTCGATGAGATCTAATTAATAATATATGTATGATTTCCTCAATAAAAAAATTGAAATAATAGAGTATGAACCTTAGATTCACACGCTGAAATTCGTGGATAATCACCAAAACCCAAGTTTAAGGGTGATGTTTGTTTTGAGTTTAAGTGGAAATAACTAATTGAAAAGGTAGACTTATGAATCCAAAAACTCTATATTTGTTTTTCAAAATTTAAACAAGGGAGATTTTAATTTTAAATGAAATTAATGTGAAAAAATAGAGGTGATTATGTGTGCGAGAGTGGATGTAATGTGTATAAGATACATGAGATATTTAATCTTATTTTACTAAACTAGAATAAAAAATTGATTACATAATTTGAACAAAAAAATCAAAACAAAAAAAACCGTACTTATAAAATCAAGAGTTGATATTCGAAACAAAAAAAAAGCCGTATTTATAAAATTAAGAGTTGATATTTGGTGCACTTGGGTGCAATAGTGCACACATATGTGTATAACTTTTATTTTATTTTGTATACATGTTATTCTATATTGTATACATATTTTTTAATTGTATATACTTTTTTCACACTCAATTTCATTAAAAAAAACTATCTAAAATCAATACTTTTCCCTTAAAAAAGGTAAAGAAATTATATTATATATGGAATACAATATAATAAATTAATGCTTCTAGTACATGTTTTATTTGCATCACTTTTCATTGTTTTCAGGTATGTTCATATAATTATCAATTCTTACTTATCTTTTGATCATTTAATGATAATAACTTATGAAACACTCTGGTAAAATAAATAAAATGTAATAATATTTTATGTATGAACAATTTAATTAAAAATATATAAAACCATTGTTGATATTTCTCTTATTTAATTATTATGTAATCATTAGTACTACCTTCTCTTCCGCATATACAGACATTTTTCGTTCGGGAAATGGAAATACGACAGATTAAATCATTAAAAACAGTGTATATTTTGACCTTCAAGCAAACGTTGTCAAACACTAAATTCACCATTTAAAATTTTCAAACCTCTGAAAACGATTGTATAGCAATAAAATATCCCAAGTGTGTAAAGTGCATAAATTTTACCATGACTTTAATACAAATTTTCATGCTACATTTTATACATTTACAAGTGCATAATCATTTTTTTGATAATTTCAATCTAAAATTTACACCATTTTTTAATCACATTCGAATCTCGATGCATGTCTGCTACTCAGTTCCACATGAGACTTGTAACAAGTATATACAAAATAACTAATCCAAATAACCATCAATAAAATCCGAAATTACAAATTTCAAATCCACGGTTATAATGTTGCATGACCACAATCCAAAAATCCACGATTTAATTTATCTAAAAAAAAAAGTGGAAACGCATTGACGAGATGATAAACCATTAAAGAATATATGGCAAAATTCGCATACATAATATGAAATTAAAGGAAGCAGCAGTAGGCACACCCTTAAACCAAGGGGTGGTGTACCAAGCACAAGAGAATAAACCACCGTCGTTAACCTATTTCTTACAAACCCTCGTCCAAAATAGGATTACAGAGACGTACCTACGAAACGATATCATCTCCGACCAGCTGAAATGTATCAATAACCGTCCCAAAGTCTCATCATGTGACATATCACGAGCAGCATAGCCCCAAATTCATGCTGATCTTCAAGTTGTACAAGAGAACCCCCACCATAATCGTTATAAGAAATTGGTGCAGATTTAACCAGAGGTAGGTCCACTGTCAGGTTTGTCGGTTTCCATAGGTTCTGCTGCTGCTTGTGGTGCTTCTGCAGATGTAGCAGTGTCTGCTGTACTTGCATTTTGGCCCTGGCTACTGTTTTCAGTCCCTTGAGAATGAGATTCGCCACCTGCAGAGGGTGCTGGAGATGATGGCTCGGGGGTAGCTGGCTTTGGAGTCGGCTTTGGTTTCGTCATCACAGGCCTGCAGAACCTGTAGAAGCAGATTATTTTCTCAGATATCCATTTAGGAGAAACAAAAGATAACACCCAACTTATGCCTTAGCAGCCATGATCTTATCAAATTCTCTGTTTACGTGCTCTGCCATATAGCGTGTGCAACACAGAAGGTATTCAAACAAGTCATCCATGAAGACGGAAAAATAAGACGATAAACCAGTACCTGTCGAGAGCTTCCATCTTCTTCCTCGCATCAGAAGATAAAAGTGCTGGCTGAGCATACTTTGGGAGTGTATCCTGGTGCTGCTTTTTCTCTCTGAGCCAAGCTTCAGCTTCCACGCATTCATTCATAACCTGATCAACGAAAATATATTTACTCAAAAACACTAACAAGCCCTCGAACCTCACGGAGTTGTCAAGCAAGGAGAGAAGGAAATACCTTTTGTTTCTCTGCCAAGTCAATGTGATCAAACTTGGGATCAGCAGACAATGCAGCTTCCCTGTAACTGTTGATGCAATAAATGAGTTGATCAATGACGGTTCCCCTTTCTGTGTGCTCTTTGTAGCGCTCCTCGATGGGATCACCTTGCTAAAGATCACAATTTGCAACTTGCTTCATTATTTTTTTTCAAACAACAAAGCAGAAAGAACACGGATATAATGAATGTCAGGGTACTCACTTTCTTGAGTTCCTCAAGCTTAGCAATATAAACTCCTTTAGTTTCATCCTCCCCATCCTCGTACAACCAATCTTCCATCTCCTGGAGTTTAGCAATAAACTGCTCTTTATCTGATTCGGTCACGAACTCATTGTACCTGTCATGTAGCTGCAAAAACAATAAACAATTTAGCTCCAAAAATGTCCAAGGGAATGTTTGGTCAAATTCAGCTTCAATTTCTTCAGTTCTCAGTATTTCCAGTGGTTTTGGCCGAATGATTTAAAATTTTAGAGACAGATCTGAGGACAGATATATGTTAAATTGGGAAATTTGGTGTATTATCAGCGAGGAACTCTGCAATGTTTGTTTTTTCAGAGTGCATATATAATTTTAAAAGGAAGTTTAAACAAGTGTTTCAAGAGAAAATGTGATGATACAATTAAGTGTTTGACACAGTAAAGAACAGAAAACAAAATAAAAAAATTTCAAAGGAGCAAACACCATCACTGTCATGCCTACCTTGTTCCGCATGTCATAGACGTATGCTTCAACAGCATTCTTTTTATCCTTTGTCTCTTCCATAACACGGTCCTGCAAAGCCATCTCAAACTCCTTCTCAACCGCTTTTTGCACATCTGATGCAGCCAATCCTCCATATACAACTTCTGATACAGGCACAGTGGTTTTCTTAACCTTTTTCTTTGAGGTCTCCACCTGATAAACACATTAAAACCACAGTGAACAGTGATGAGAATGTCACTTTAAAAAAATCTTTCCAAGAAAGGAGGACAAAGGCATAGCGGTGCAATTACAATGATATACTCCCTCTGTCCCGCATTAAGGTTTACACTTTCCATTTTGGGTTGTCCCACGTTAAGGTTTACATTTCTTTTTTGTCAAGTTGGCCCCACATAAAATTATTAATTATTCCATGTAGGGCCCCCACACAATACAAATACAACTACCCACTTTACATTAAATATTATTTCTCTCACCTCACTATTTCTTAAAATATTATACCTCTTAATCTCCGTGCAAAAAGCAAACGTCAACGTTAACTCGGGATATATATATATATATATATATCCCGAGTTAACGTTGACGTTTGCTATATATATATATATATGTATAATCCTGCGAGAAACATCGTGAAACTGAAACAGGAGTCCAAGAGCATCCTAAGTGACCAGTTTTTCTACTTTCTAGTATCAGTTATCAAGTGACTACATTCCAAAAGCAGAAAATATAAAATACTAAAATTTCTCAAAATTGATAGTGCCATTAAGAAACTCTACAAATTCTCAATCAACACAAGTTTACCACTATATTCTTTGTTTTGGCTAACCTTAGTATCTGTTTCCATCTGAGCTGCATTATCTCCCGACTCTGTAACACCATTTTCAGCTCCAGGGCCATCAGTTTTAGCATCATGCATATTTACATCACTTTCAGTGGTGCTTGGAGGAGCATCATCTGTTTCCATCTTGGTCCCCTCTTTAGCTGCCTCTTTCGTAACTGGAACTTCAACCTCCTCCTCTTCTAAGAGCTGTTTTCAGATGGATCATTTAAATCTCATGGAAATAAGTAGATACCTCCCCACCCATTTAAAATTGAAAGGAAGAAGTGCTTAAGAACAAACTCTTTAATAAGGAGAACAAAATCCCCAACAAAAAACCCATTCCTAATGTATTCAATTTTTTTATAAGATATTCGTTTTAGATTTGATAAACTAGTTTACACTATCTATGAATTGTACTCTTCCATTGAATACAATTTTGATCATAAAATTCAACTAACTGTTTCATAAATTGCAAAAATCATTTGAATATGATGCATATAAAACATTTAAAGAGTAACTTATCACCACATGTGCTCTTTTCAGGCAGCAAAAGTTTATCTTCATAACAAATATATCCGACTAAATTGTAGTCTTTTATTTTGTCCATGTATAGTCTATAATGAAATCTTACCAGATCCTTCATGGGAATAATTACAGAGAAATAATTATTACAAAGTCTAAAAAGAGTTGAAAATTATATAATACGTAATTACGTGTCTCTATATTTCATGCAACGATTAAATATTAATTAAAAAAATCTAAGGGTACTAACACACTTAAATAAATAATGCATTATCTGCCAGTAAAGTCACAGATACATCAGAATTTACTTTTTATAAAATAACTATTCATCTGTAGCCAGTTATTATCCACAAATATCACACGCTTGTATTACCAGTAAACATGGAAGATTTGAAATTGAGATTTGAGATTCACAATGGAAGCTTACCGTTGCTGACTCAATTGATACAATACCATGAAGATTCAGGCGTACTCTGACCTTCAATTTTGCCCGGTCACCATTTGTAGACTGAAAAGGTCCAATCTGCGACGCACAAAGGTATAATATACTGCATCAGTGATGCTCTATATAGCATTAAATAAGGAACTAATGGATCCACAATAAATTACCGTGTAAGTACTAATCTTAGCTGGTGCCTGCAGTTCACTGACATCAGAATATTGCACATCTAATGTGAAAGTGCCTGATCTGTAGAAAGTCAGCGCCTTCACACTTGGTATAGGATTACCCTTTGGGAACACAATAGTACTTTGCTGATTGTCCACTGCTCCATTTTGTGCATCGGGAGCAGATCCTTTCCATGACAACGAAATGGAAAATGGAAAGCTTTCATTAACCTGTAAAAGAGCACAGAATGTATCTATCATCATGTGATAATCTTCGAGTAACTAACAAGTTCTACAGAGAATTATATTGGTCGGACTTGAGAGTTGATATGCATCAAGAAAATATTAAGAGTACAATTGTCAATAACACAAAATCAATTCCTGAAATTTGAGGAAACCCAAAATGGACCCAGTAATCAATATATAATGTTAAGCCACTGAATCCCAAGATAAAGCGCACAAAGTAGTGTGAAGAAATCAATTAACCTATACAATCTAAATAAAGTCATAATCATGCTGTATCTAAGTATGATGATGCATAGTTACTTAGAATAAATAATTACCTGGAACTCTTTTACTTTAAAAGTGGGGCTCAGTATGGCACATTGGAGAGCGCTGCCTTTCGCAACACATTCACTAGCATTCATTGTTCGCCTAGGTTCCTTTCCAAAGAACTCAGTCAAGATTTTCATAATAGCCGGAACTCGAGAGCTTGATCCAACAACTTCAACAGAATGTATATTCTCAATACTGAGTCCAGTTTCAGCAAGAGCCTTCTCTAAAGGCTTTTTCACACGTTCTAATATAGGGATACTAATTGCCTCAAACTCTTCTCTCTTAATCATACTCCTGACATCCTTTTCATCAATTAAGCACTCAATGTTCAGAGGTGCCTCTGGATTTGCACTCAGAACCTTCTTCAACTTCTCACATGCAGCACGCAACCTTAGGCAGGCCTTAGCATTTTGATAAACATCAATCTTATATTCTTCCTTAAATTTTGCAGCAAAATGCTGAAAAAGCACTTCATCGAAATCCCTTCCTCCTAAAGACCGATCAAAAGAATGAGCCAAAATCTTTAGCTGACCTCTCTTGAAAGCAGCAATACAAACTTGCATGCTTGCATGGCCAATGTCAACAAAAGCAACATTCATTGGTTCATTTTCAGGTAATTCAGTCTTGTAAATACCATAAGCTAAGGCTGTAGCTGTTGTCTCATGAATGAGGTGAAGAGGGTGCAAACCAGCTATGGTCGCAGCATCTATCACAGCTCTCCTTTGCAGGTCAGTAAAATAAACAGGTATCCCAATGCAACAATCCACAACTGCTGCATTTAAGTTAGTTTCAGCGATAGTCTTCAAATTGGAAAGTACCATTCCCAAAACCTGAGTAGGCGTAAATGTCCTATTTTCTCCCAAATACCGAGCATGGATTAAAGGATATCCATCAGGACCTTCTGTCACCAAAAATGGCAGCGATTTGAGATCACGCTGCAACTCAGGATCCGAAAACTTGCGTCCAATAAATCGTTTAATTTGAGAAATTGTATTTTTTGGATTCATCAAACTTGATGCAGCTCCTGCTGTTCCAAGGAACCTCTGCTTATCGCCAAAGCACACAAGAGCAGGAGTTTCTCGCTTAGACTCATCATTAAGTACAACATCGATACCTCTTTGCCTTGCAACAGCAACAACGCAGCTTTCATTCCCAACATCAAAACCAACCACACTCATGCTTGCTTAAATATTTAGTGTGGTGAAAAGTCGCTGAGCTATGAGGTACTTAATTACCTGAAACATTAGATCAGAAGACATAAACATAAAATTGTATTTCACACAACAAGAACCCTTCCTTTATTATTTGAGAAATCCAGAAACAGTAGAGTGATCTAATAAGGAAACACAGCATAGTGAATATTTAGTAAATTTGATTTCAAATTTTCCAAACGAGGCCCAATCACACTTCACAAAGTCACACATTGTATAGCAAACATGCCTTAAAACACAATTACAACTACATAAACAATACCCAAATATAGGTCCTACGAGGTGAAAGAACAGAGTTCACGTAAATAGATGGCGTTAGAAGCAATGTCACTACCCAATGAATTATAGTAAACTTTCAACACCTGGAAGCAATGATGACAAACTCCAACTACAGAACCTAAAAAGCAAAATCGAAGCCACTAAAATTAATGCCAAAAAATATATACATATATCGATCAAATCCATCGAATTACAATAGAAATTTTTCAAAAATTAGAATCCACACTCTCAACACACAAATCCATGAAATAAAACTAAAAGACAAGATCAAACAACAACGAAAATTTAAACTCTGATTAGATCTGAACATCGTCAAGAATATATATCAACGTTCGGGATTCAAAAGCATAAATCACCTCAAAACAGATCGAGAGCACCGCTCAGATGATTCTCAGGACTTCTCAGCGGTGAAGTTAGAGGGAGAAACGGAGAATAAAATAAGTAGGTAATTAATTATTATCAGGCAACAAAATATTTAGAAGTAGTGGAGAAATAGGGTTTATAAGAGACAGAAGGATCGAGGGTTTGTGTGGAAATTTTGGAAATTAATTTAATATTTATATATATGTTTATATATATAAATAAATAAGGAAAAAGGGAAATTGTGGAAAAGAAAAGTTGGTCAATTGGTCCAAACGTATCTATGAAAAAATACTTTGTGCTGCTTTATCAAAATCAAAGTGTTGGGCCGTGTTCTAGAGTTTATATATGCAATGTGGGATTTATGGCCTAGTCGCTCGATACACGACAATATGTTACTGCTGATAGTTTTTTTATTTTTTTACTATTAATATACACCATTTACCTATAATAAAAATAATTTTTTTAATATACACAATTTACATAAAATCAAAATTTTTACTCAAATTTACTGTAATGTCAAATTTTTTACACAAATTTATTGTAATGTTTCTTTAATATCCCATTCATGAATATATTGCACCATAACTAAATATCCGAATACATCTTATCATTTTTCATAAATATTGATAGATATCAGATATCTAAAATTAAAGTATATACTCAAATAAGCAATTCCATAATGTGAATACATTGTATTATACTTGATTAAAGAATCAATTTTCTCATCATTTTTTTCATAAATATTGACAGATATCATATATCTAAAATTAAAATATATACTTAAAATTTCATAAATATTGACAGATATCAGATATCTAAAATTAAAATATATACTCAAATAAGTAATTCTATAATGCAATTAAAATATATACTCAAATAACTAATTCTATAATGCATAATATATATTATTATGTTAGGATTTAGGAATTTATTAATATATATATATTAATTATATTAATAAACCACATTTATATTTTATATAATATTTTAAAATATAAAATATATAAGTTGGAGTAATATAAAATTTATTAAAATATTAAGTATTTAGAATATATGTAAAATGAATTAATATTAAAAAGGTATTGTAATCCGCAGGTATTAATAAATGAATTTGAGACGAGTTGAGTATTATAAGAGATATTTTTAATGGGACGAATATCGATACAGGTAGTTGATATTTAAACGAGTACCCTAAATGAGTGTGTACATACACATTGTCTAACCCTAGTATAACTAAAAATTGACGTTGTCTAACTTAGTATAAGTAAAAATTGTCTTAACCCTAATATAAGTAAAAATTGATGATGTCTAAACTTATTATAAGTAAAAATTAACGTTATGAAAAAATAAACATTAGTAAAAATTGACGCTGTCTAACCTTAGTACAAGTAGAAATTGATGTAAATTGACGCTGTCTAACCTTAGTATAAGTAGAAATTGACGTTATGAAAAAAATAAACATAATATACCATATGATTTAATTGATAAATATAAAATCCCGTTATGTTTACAAACAAAAAAAATATTCCCTCCATCTTATTCATAAGTTTCCGTTTACTACTTTAAGAAGTATTATTAGTATTATTTTATGTGTAGTAAATAGCTGTATTAGTGGCGGAGGGAGTATACTATATAAATAATTAATAGTTTATTTATAAAATACATATTAAATAAACAATTATTATATGTATTGTAATTAACATAAAAAGAACAATTTAAATGTAAAAAGTAAATAATTACTCCATTCTTCTTGTCCTTGTGTTACTTATTATTTTTAATTTGGACGTCTCATCTTACATTTCCTTTTATAGTATATGAGACTAATACAAAAATAATTCATATATCTTAATTGGACACATTTATCACACTAATACAACTGCACACAATGCATTAATTAGGAGTATATTATAGGTGAGTTAATGTGAATCGATTCACACTTTTATTTTTTATGCAATAAAGAGTAGTCCAAAAGTTAGGGTTTATAATAATTTGAAGATTAGTGTTTTCATTTAGAAAAGTAACATTTTATGTTTTTTTCATGTATATTAAAGAGTAATGGTTGGAAACATGGTTTACATGTGTTTACCAAATATTAAACTATCTCATATTTTAACATTAAAATACATATTTTTTTAATATTGTGTAAAAAAAAGTAACTACTATTAGTCTATTATAACGGGATGGATCATAATAACTAGTATGATGTCGGCATGCGACGCGGATTATCGTATTTGTTATTTATTTATTATTTTTAAATCTATATTTTTTAAACAGAATTTAATCATATACATTGGAATAATTGAAAGTACAAAATTTTTTTTTGACCAAGCAAAAAAAAAGTCTTAAAGTATACAAAATAAAGCGAAAAACACGCATTCTCTATTTATTTCATATTAATTGTAAGTTATTCTTCATTTATACACAAATAATCACATAAACAAACTTTTTAAATAAGGAAGTGATAAACATAAACATAAAATTTTCTTTCTATCAATCTTAAGCAACAATAAATATGTAGCTATAATTCTTAGTAATTGTGTTTATAAATTACATTAGTTATTTTAAAAGTGGAATAAATATTTTTTACCTCCTTTTTTGTTTACATTATAATCTAAGTTATTGAAATAAGTAAATTAGATTATTCATGGGTCAAACAAATTACTTCGACATACCAATTTGGGCTAATGAGAAATATAAACTTAAACTAACGTTAAAATAAGAATCTCAAATATAATTTTCAACATTAACTAAACTTTCAGTAAAAAAAAAAAAACAAACAAACAAAGAATTTCTTGAGGCTGGAACCTAAAACCTCCTTAGAATAAAATAACCAATTAAACATTGTCACCTTACAATTTAAGAGAGAGTGTATATTAGGTGCACCCGGGTGCACCCTTGCACCCATATTTGTATAACTTTTTATTCTATTTTGTATACATGTTATTCTCTTTTGTATACGTGTTTTGTAATAATTGTATACTTTTTTCACACTAAATTTTTCATTAAAAAAACAAGCATTCATATGTGTATAACTTTTTATTCAATAGTGTATACATATATTTTAATAATTGTATATTTTTTTACACTCAATTTTTTATTAAAAAAATTAACAATTAAATTGTATACATTTTTACTCATAATTGTATATGTTTTTGCTTATATTTGTACGTGGGTGCACACGAAGCTTCGTGTGCACCCGGGTGCACACTATATTTAGCCTTTAAGAGAAATTATAAATACCAAATACACCTAAACTTGACAGCTCACAATCTCACATATTTTAATTATATATTTAAAAAAATATATTTTACTTGTTAAAAATAATAAAAGTAGGGTACAAAATAAATCTTTCAAATCAATAATAATAAGCTATTTTACATTTTTTAAAATGTTATAAATATTTCATAAATCTAAACTTGTTATCTCACATTTTGAAAATTTAAATTGAAAAAATTATTTTATTTTAATATATAAGAAGTTTCCTAAAATCTAGTTTAATTTAATTTTAAATCACACTACCACGATATTAAAAATTTATAGAAAACAAACATAGTATTAGAAAGGTGTGCTAGTCTGGGTTGACACTTGACACAAACGGTGTCGTTTGCGTGTACTCCATTGCAAGAAAAGGCGGGAAAATAGGGGAACATAAACTAGAACTAGGGTATAAACCACTACAATCTGCCATTGAATTTCTGCAGTCGAAATCTGTTTGATTTCATTATGCCGATTTACAATATCAGGGGTATCGATGTCGATTTCCCTTACGAGGCGTACGATTGCCAGATTGTTTACATGGAAAAAGTCATAGAGTCTCTTCAAAACGTATGAAGCTTCTACATTTTTTATTTGTTTTCAGTTTTACTTATGGGCCTTCTACTGATTAGTTGGATGTATGACTCTGTTTCTATTCATCGAGGCAAAATAATAATAATAATAATAATAAATCCGGTAAGAGTTGCGCTGATTTTGTATTGGAAATTTGGAGTAAACATATCTGTATCTCGATGGCCGGATAATCATTAGGCTGTATGCACATTCATATGCAGTTGAATTGCCCATCACATTTCATGCTAATATAAATACAAATGTCTATTTGTAATCATTCATGTAGTTTAGTTGGTAAATAAAAACCTTTCTTGACAATGTTTAGTTTAGTTTTATACTCGCCATTTCTACGTGTACTTGCTTTGTAGTAAAGTAATCAGTGATGTGCATATTTTAGTCGTCTCTAAAAAACACTCGAGTAAAGTGGAGTATGAGTTTCTTAAAACATTAAGTGCGTGTTATTCGGAATATGAAACAATTGCTGGAATGGGGGCTTTATCACCAGCATATCAGTTTCATATACGAGTAGTTCTAAAATATATTTAATTGTATTTTAGACACAACCTGCCTGGTGGTGATATTGCTCAATTTGATAATTCCCTGTAACTTGTTTCATGATACGTTGTCGTGGGTCCCTTTTATTTGTGGACTGTCGATGGCAATCAAGCAATTCATAATCTTGAAAATTCCAGTTAGCAATCATCAACATGAACTTAATTCAGTTTATTATCTGTGCTGGCAGAAATGTAATGCTCTATTGGAGAGCCCCACTGGAACTGGAAAGACATTATGTCTTTTGTGTGCTACATTAGCTTGGAGGAAAAGTTTGGGTGAATTTTCTAGAGGTCGGAGTGAACGAAGTAACATTAGAGGAAGTCAACATTCAGATGAAGACCTGCCACAATCTCAATCTTCTAAATTTCCCAAAATAATTTATACATCGCGCACCCACAGCCAGATTAAGCAAGTGATTCAAGAGCTAAAGAGGTCCAATTACAGGTCAGGTCTGTCACATTAGTATCTGATGTCTGTTTCAACCTGATCTTCTTTGAATTACATTCAGATTGTATAGCATTAAGCGGTAATTTTTTTTTTCACTCTTTCTTCCTATGCTCTGTCTCTCTGTGAAAATACTTGGTGCATTTGTGTGGGTAATGCTTAGAAAATTGCCCTTTTTGAGACTTAATAGATCTGATGCTTAGGGATATCTATGGAGGATGGCTTTCATGTGTGTACATGGGTTCTAAGAATTGAAGTTCACAAATATTCGTGTCATCTGCATGGTTGATGAGAGACCTGATATATGTATATCAGAGAATTTATGCAATAATTATGGAGACTCTTCTTTATTTCCATTAAATATGGTACTAGTTCTTAAATAGTAAAAACGCACATCCTCAAATATTTGCTGACTGCAGATTGATGTTTATTGGTTTTGATTTCTGTTCTTTTGATTTCTTTTTCTTTCCATTTTTCTTGTGTATTTATGCTAAAGCTTTTGTACTTACTCTGCTACTTCTTGTCACACCTGTGTCTGTTAAATATACTGGTTTCATAAGGTAAACCGAAGATGTATTTGTGGATTGACGAGTGCATTTCATGTTGATGTGGGTGAATTTTCACAACGATACAGTATATAATGGGCTAATATAATAAATTTTAGGCCCAAAATGGGGGTGTTGGGATCTCGAGAGCAATTGTGCATTCATGAAGAAGTGAGTTTACTTCAGGGAAGGGCTCAGACAAACGCTTGCCATGCTCTGTGCAAAAAACGTACCAAGCAATATTGTGCTAATTTCTCTCGTGTTACAGGTATGTGCTTTCTTTTGGTGGTATTTGCAAATGTGAAAAACGCTCATCTTATGAATCTCATGGTTTAGATTAATATATATTATCGCTATCATCTTTTATGATGTTGAAATGATAAATAATTCCAATTGATTATTACATACTTAAGGCCATTGTTTACACTTTACAGTAATAAGTGTCTGTGATGCATTTAAATAACCACTATGTTGTTTCATACATATCACTTCCTTTTTTTGTCTAATGTAGAATTTGTGAAGTTGAATCCTAGCATTGGAGATGATCCTATTGATATAGAGGACCTGGTTAATATTGGAAGAAGCATGGGACCGTATGTTTCTGATAATAATATTTATATACACCAGAAAGTTGATGAAGTTGAACTTGAAATGATGCATCTTCTATATCTTTAGGTGCCCTTATTATCTCTCCCGGGAGTTCCATAAGGATGTTGACATCTTATTTGCACCATACAACTATCTCATCGATCGTCGCAATCGCAAATCTCTGAAAATTGACTGGAGGAGCTCCATCCTTATTTTTGATGAAGCCCACAACTTAGTAAGTATAAAGATATTGAATTGGGCGCTTGACACCTTTGATTTTCTCCTCATCATTTTCTGTTATGTGGATAAAGATTTCTAATCTATAATAACGGATCTATTGAACTTGATTATAAATTTAAGTAGTAGGAAGTGTTCAAATCTTTGAATTTGCATTCTGAGATATTTTTTGAGTCATTAATCCATCTAAACATTTAGCCATTTGAAGCTCTTACCAAATAATTCCCTCGTTCTCATTATCCTTCTATGCAGTTAAATACATTTGTCACTTAGTTTGTGCAAAAAATATCTGCTAGCTAGTTTTCTTCTGACATTTCTTTGTATAATGCAGGAAAGCATTTGTGCTGATGCCGCGTCGTTTGACCTTTCATCTAGTCTTTTGACAGCTTGTATATCGGAGGCCAAAAACTGCATTGATCTTTGCATCACTAGGAGGGAAACATCTAATGATGTATCTTGTAATCCAGATAATTTTGCTATTCTTAGAGGTATGCAGATCTTTTGTTGAGTTGGTGAAATGGTACATGTTGATTTCACTGATCCTGTATGTTTCCTCTATCAATTTCCATTTTCCACTTCAACAATGATGTGCTGGAATGTTATTCTCTTGGGGATTTCACACTTGATCTTACAATTTCAATCTTTTGTCATCCTTTCATGATATCTGTCATTTTATTCCCAATTTGTTCACAATGTCATTTTGGTTTTCCTGCAGCACTTCTTTTGAAGCTTGAAAAGATAATAGCTGAGGTGCTAATTGAATCAAAAGAATTAGGTTTTACAAAGTCTGGCCCGTTCATTTATGAGCTACTGTCTGAGCTAAATATAACTCAAAAAACTGCAGACATGCTCATTGGTACCATAGAGAAAGCATGTGAGCTGCTCGAAGAAGGTACTATCAGCAGTCACTGCAATTGACTCTCTCAAGATCTGTTTCAATATTAAAGTTTATTATTATTATTTTTTTATATTTTATTTTTTAAATTATTATTCAAGTTTTTAGGAAAAAGTGATTATCTGTGTGTGGTTGTTGTATCATTTGTCAGAATTATGTGCAATTTTATCTTCAGTTGACCATTTTTTGTCATCTTTGGTTTATGCATGCTCATACATAGAGTGCTAATTTTTTAAGCCAATATACTCCGTGTTTACCTTAACTTTCAAAATACTTTATCGAATTGTTATTATGTTCTCTTGATTTCTCAAAATAAGGATCCACTACAAACTTTTCTACTTTAAGCTCATTTTCTAAAACTTATTTGCCGAAATCTATTGGAACACTATCAATCATAAGTTACTTGATTTGGTTATTTTCCTCGATTTCTCTGATATTTTTGTAAATCAGACACTATTTTACTGGAATATAACCTTGTTGGTGATTCTGCAATCAATATTTTCTTATTTGAACTTTCTTACTTTACCCTCAGATGCAAATATTAGTCAAAGTGGAGGATCAGCAAAAACAAATGGAATAATTTTCCGGCTTGAGAGCATGGGTGACTTCCTTAGCCTGATTTTCAAGGATAGTTGTAATTCACATGCTCAATATTATCGTGTAAGTTGTATTATTTCTGACATCAGTTAACTAATTGTATTTTGTTCACATCAACTTTTGGAGGGATATATCTGATGTGATTAATTGCTTTGACATTTGACAGGTTCATGTCCAAGAAGTTGAAGCTAGTGCTACAAATGCTTTTCGAGGTATATCTTGGACATAGTTTGCATCAAAGAGATGGACATCATTTGACATTTATATTTCCCTCATTTCTGATTTTACTGTTTTTTACAAACCCATGGGTTGATACAATTAGCAGACAACCTGCCTTTCATTTCTTATTATAGATTAGTTTCAACTTATTAAATGAAACGTTGAAGAACGCTTGGGTTATTTGTCTTGTTCTGTATGATAATTTTTGTGAAGTGAAGCTTTTGGTAGCTCATGTGCACATTTGAAGCTTGTGATTGATGCACATAAATTTTATTCAATATTCTAAATTAGGGAAGACTTCTAGAACTTTAAGCTGGTGGTGCTTTAACCCTGGAATTGCCTTGGAAGACTTCTCCGAGCTTGGTGTCGGTTCTATCATTTTGACGTCTGGTACATTATCACCAATGGATTCCTTTGCAGAAGAACTGAAGCTGTGAGTGGATAATAATTGTTAAGAGTTATTAACTTAAACTGTTTTCATGCAATCTTCCAAAGAATGAAAATTTATTAGTGTTATGCTGTTACAGAGAATTTCCGATCCGTTTGGAGAACCCTCATGTTATATCAGGAAATCAGATATGGGCTGGAGTTGTACCAGTAGGGCCATCTGGTTATTCTTTCAACTCTTCATATCGTACTCGTGGTTCTGTGGAGTACAAGTTGGAATTGGGCAATGCCATTGGTAAGCGTAGCTTTTGTACAATAAAACATTTTCTTGATGTGCCTGTGGGGTGATTATGCATTATCTGTGGGCAACTTTTGTCTATGGCTTGTTATCAATGTTCGAGTTCCAAAGTTAAAATAAATTAGAAAATCACTGGCTTGGGTTTTTTGTGTCAGTGAACTTTGCTCGAATTGTACCAGATGGGCTGCTTGTATTCTTCCCTTCTTACTACCTCTTGGAGCAATGCATCAACTGCTGGAAAACTATGGTAAAGTATTTCACATCCGGTTAATGAATGTCCTGTATTGCTGTTTAATCGATTAAGCTTCTTATACGCAGGGTCAACAAAATTTATCCAACTCAACCACAATCTGGGAAAGAATATGCAAGCATAAGTTACCTGTTGTAGAACCTAGGCAATCCTCACTTTTTCCTACGGCAATTGATGTGAGTTTTTCAAATCCAGAGTGGCAGAATATTCTTTTTTGTGCTTCGGTTAAGCTCTCTCCATAAATTGTACTTGTTTCCTTAATCAGGATTATATGACAAAGTTAAAGGACACCTGCTCTTCTGGATCAGTATTTTTGGCAGTATGCCGTGGCAAGGTATGAGTTATTCTGTACAGCAGAGAAGTTTTTCATATTATGCACATTTTGTATGCTAATTGTTGGTGCTTTAGAAAATTAGATTGCTTTATTATGCTCAATCATGCATTGGATCTCCAAGATCATATCCATTGTGCAACATTAAGTTGATACAAATAAAATGTTCCCAAGGGTAAGCATGCATATTATATTCTGTGACATATTGCTGCAGTGAATTCATTGACATGTATGCGTTAAGTAACCCTGAGCAAGTAAGTATCACTAACTACAGCTGAAATGCCTTTTTTTTGGGGGTAAAATATTAGCTAATACTTGTCTTTAAATACACATTTTAGTCCCTCCTTTTTTCCTAACTATACTGTGTACAAAAACATATCTTCTTGTGTCTAGATAAATTGTTTATACAATATCACTAACACATGCACATGATATCTTATATATGTGTGTATAGGTTAGTGAAGGATTGGATTTTGCTGACCATGCTGGCAGAGCTGTGGTCATCACTGGATTGCCATTTGCCACCTTGACGGATGCCAAGGTTTGTCTTATCATTCCTGCAGTTCTTGCATCTGTCCCAATAACAATATTCACCTAGTGAACTTCATGAGGTAGAAGTGAATATTATGCTTTTTTAATGTTCTCCAACAGTCATAATCATTATGGTAGCTTTTTAAAGGTTTGTCTTATATGAACTCTAGCCTGAAGATAACTTTCTATGGGGATCTTGATTTGATTTTAGTTTTTGATATTGTCATACATCATCATTAAGTGCATTTTTTCTATGGCATGCTATTATTATTTTTACATCAAACAGGAAAAATTCATTTTCTTTTGTAAGTAGTGATATTCAGTTAATTTGCATTGTTTATCTCTTTAAATGAGTATCAATGAACTTATTTGTTTTTTAATCGCTGGAGGCAGGTTCGGCTTAAACGCGAATACTTGGATCAACAGTCACAGTTACTGAAGACTGGAACCAAGGTAGCATGCAATAGCAAAATAACAGATGTGTCTTATCATATCCAGAAATATTTTCTTATGTCCCAATATCATGATATGTACTAATAGCACTGTGGTCAGGGTCTTGTTGGGTTCGTCGTAGCGATCCGGGTGAACGCAGCGGAATTTAAAATTTTTCATAATTAATAAATCATATTTATTAAATACATGAAAAGGTTTCACCCGGATGCTCTAAAACGATTATAGAATCCGGTGTTAAAATATATTGAAAGAAATCTACGTAAAAATTATTCTTACCCTCGTAGACTTTCTTCCAATTGATGCAAGGAGTGAGGGAATCGATTCCCGGATTGTGGCTAAAACTCCGTACTTCTCAATAAGGGATCCAAGTGTATCCCCTCTAAAGTAATCCACCAATTGAATGAACAACACAAATATTACACTTCGCTAGTAGTGTAAAACTTGTGAATTGGAATAACAAAAATTGGTTTCAAATAGCACAGACGTGTGCATTTATGGAGAGAAAGCCAAGCTAACATATGATAAGAATTGCAGAAGAAGCACTCACTACTTTTGGGAATGATCAATGGATTTTATAAAATGAATTGAGAACATGGGTGTAGTCAATTCAAAAATCCACTCACAAAAATGGTGATTAGCTTTACATACCACTATATGCCATAATGCATGCTTTACACGCCACAAATGTCTCCACTATCATCATTCCAATTTTTATTTATTTTTTTTTTATTTTAATTAAATAATCAAATTATTTAATTATAATAAATAGTTAACAATTTAACTATTGTTCCAATTGATAAAAATCGTTCATTCAAATTAAGGTGTGATCCTTTAGGTTCACTACTAACTCTAGCAGTAGGCTTACAACACTTGTAACTTATGAATAACAATTATTATATTAATTAATCCAATTAATTAATTCACTTGAAATTAACTAATTAATTTCAAGAACCTACTAATCACGGTAACACCTAGCAAGTAGCGTGATCTTCTAGTGTTAGGTGAATAGCGAGTAAACCTTCAAATTAACGAGTAACATACACGTACGGTCTTTCTAACAATTAATCTCCCGATTGAGTCTAGAGTAGGAATATTAGTCGAAACTCTACTAACTCAATAACTGTGTTTCTATTTCATGTTACAATGATTCATTGTGAATCTTTATTCTCATTGCCTTGGCCAAGGTCTTTGAATCATTAACAATGAAATACACAGGAGATTCTCTTGTCCTAGACAAGTGTTAGATTCTATCTTAGCCACACATAAGTCTCCATGTACATCAATATAATACCCAATATATCCCCTTTAAGATTGCTAAACAATCAGAAGATAAGTCTAAGTATTAGATGAAGTACACAAGACTACCATGGTGCTTCAAGTCTAAAGACTAATCGTGTACTATCGTAATTAGAAAATTCTAATTTCGACATATCCAATAAGAATTTTCTACGGACCATGTTCGATAAACTTATTCTCTAATAAGTATCTACATATATGAATTTGTGTCACAACACTAATATTGATGGAATACAATATTCTCGTCCAACGAGCATTCATCATATGTACGAGTCTTTACTGAATTATTCTTTGTCCCATTTAGAAAAATTCTTGACTCGGAACCATGTTTAAGACCAAAGCTCTATGTATAAATTCCATGATCACCATCATATGCGTAACCATACATTTTAGCTTTAATTGGTCTAGGGACTTTATCTAATAAGCATTTGTTATAATGCATAAAATAGATAAATTAAAACAGCCTTTAATAATATAATTTCCAATGAGATTGTTTATATTCAAAATATAAAGAGTACAAATATCCAATCTAATTGGTGCGCTGGGCATACTACTCTAACAATCTCCCACTTGCCTTAGCTCCAATTACCCATATATTTAAGTCCCATCTTTTCAAGATGTTTCTCAAATATCTTTTGAGCCAAAGGCTTAGTCAGTGGGTCTGCTACATTTTCTGCTGAAGCGACTCGATCCATAACGACATCGCCTCTCCCCATGATTTCTCTAATCAAGTGGTATCTTCTCAAGATATGCTTGGATCTTTGATGAGATCTTGGTTCCTTTGCTTGCGCAATGGCTCCATTGTTATCACAATATATCATTACTGGATCAACAATGGATGGAACTATACCCAACCCTTGGATAAAGTTTCTGATCCAAACAGCTTCTTTTGCTGCATCTGATGCAGCTATATATTCAGCTTCAGTGGTGGAGTCTGCAGTAGTTTCTTGTTTGGAACTCTTCCAACTTACTGCACCACCATTCAAAGTGAATATATAACCTGACATTGACTTAGAGTCATCCACATCAGATTGAAAACTAGAATCAGTATATCCTTCTAATTTCAGCTCTCCAGGGCCGTATATCAAAAAGATATCCTTAGTCCTTCTCAAGTATTTAAGGATCATCTTGACGACCTTCCAGTGTTCTTCACCTGGATTTGACTGATATCTGCTCGTGACACTTAGAGCATGCGCGACATCAGGCCTTGTACATAGCATTGCATACATTATGCTTCCAATTGCTGAAGCATAAGGCACGCGAGTCATTCTTTCTCTTTCTTCAGGAGTCTTAGGAGACATAGCCTTAGAAAGTGAAACCCCATGACTCATTGGCAAGAATCCTCGTTTGGATTCTTCCATACTAAATCTCTTTAGTATCTTATCTATGTACATGGATTGGGATAAACCGATCATTCTTCTAGATCTATCTCTATAGATCTTTATTCCTAGAATAAATGATGCTTCTCCCAAGTCCTTCATAGAGAATTGTTTAGACAACCAAGTTCTTGTTGATTGCAACATTCCTATATCGTTTCCGATAAGTAGGATGTCATCAACATAGAGCACAAGAAAAGTAACTGCACTCCCACTAACTTTCTTGTATACACATGATTCATCCGGATTCTTTTGAAAATCAAACGATTTGATTGTTTCATCGAATCGAATGTTCCAACTCCTCGAAGCTTGTTTAAGCCCATAAATGGATCTTTGGAGCTTGCAAATCTTTTGCTCACTTCCACTAGATATAAAGCCCTCAGGTTGCTTCATATAGATCTCTTCCTTAACGTTACCATTAAGAAAAGCAGTCTTTACATCCATTTGCCATATCTCATAGTCATAATATGCTGATATAGCTAATAAAATTCGAATGGATTTCAGCATTGCTACTGGTGAAAAGGTTTCCTCATAATCAATTCCTTGTTTCTGAGAATATCCTTTAGCAACCAGTCTTGCCTTATAGGTTGCTACCTCCCCATCAGCTCCAAGCTTTCGCTTGTAAACCCATTTGCATCCAATAGGAACTGTTCCTTCTGGTGGGTCTACCAAAGTCCATACTTTGTTAGAGTACATGGAGTCCATCTCGGATTGCATTGCTTCTTGCCATTTCTTTGAGTCAATGTCTGACATTGCCTCTCCATAGCTTCTTGGATCATTATCCAAAAGGAGTCCCTCTTCTTTGTTTTCTAGTAACAAAGTGTACCTACTAGGTATCTTAGGTATCCTTTCGGATCTCCTAAGAGGTTGTGTATCAGATGTCCCAGTTTCTACTGGTTGTTCACTCACTGCAATTGGGAGGTTTGTTGTTTCTTGAACTTCTTCAAGTTCTACGAGTTTGCCATTTCTATCAGATAGAAATTCTTCTTCAAGAAATGTAGCATTCCTTGAAACAAATACCTTTTGTTCCGAGGTATCGTAGAAGTAATATCCAATTGATTCCTTTGGATATCCAATAAACTTACATATTTTGGATCTCATATCCAATTTATCTCCCATTTGTTGCTTCACATAAGCATCACACCCCCATACCCGAAGGTATTTGTATGAGGGTGCTTTACCACACCATATCTCATAAGGTGTAGTGGGGACGGCCTTAGAAGGCACCCTATTTAATAGGTGAGCTGCTGTTTCTAAAGCATAACCCCAAAAAGAAAGAGGTAATGAAGTGAAACTCATCATAGATCGAACCATGTCCATCAAGGTTCGATTCCTGCGTTCCGAAACTCCATTGAGTTGGGGAGTGCCAGGAGGAGTCCACTGTGAGAGAATCCCATTCTCTTTTAGATATTCTAGAAACTCTGCACTTAAGTATTCACCCCCTCGATCTGATCGAAGTGTTTTTATACTTAAGCCAGTTTGTTTCTCTACTTCAGTTCTGAATTCTTTGAACTTTTCAAAAACTTCAGATTTGTACCTTAATAGGTACACATAACCATACCTAGAGAAGTCATCGGTAAAGGTTAAGAAGTAGCTGTAGTTCCCACGAGCATTAACATTTAATGGCCCACATACATCTGTATGAATTAATTCCAATAGATGTGTAGCTCGCTCCACTTGTCCAACAAATGGAGATTTGGTCATTTTTCCCTTGAGACAGGACTCACATGTTGGTAGTTCTTGCTCGTCCTTTAGGTCAAGCAATTTTGCCAACTTATTTATCCTTTTCTTAGAAATATGACCTAATCTTGCATGCCATAATATGATAGAACTACGATTATCTAATTTTCTTTTATTCTGTTGAAGATTAAGAATGAAATTTTGGGGAGTTAAGGTATATAAACCATTCGTCAATATGCAAGTAGTGATTAAAGAAGAACATTTAGAAATGGAACAACTTCCATGTTCAAATTTAAAACAATAACCTTCTCTATCCAAAACAGGAATAGAGATAATGTTCTTAATAATCTCAGGAACATAAAGACAATTATTCAATACCAAAACATAATCATTATTTAAAGCTAGATTAATAGTTCCTACGGCTAATGCAGCAACCTTTGCTCCATTCCCCAGCCTTAGAACCATTTCTCTTGTTTCTAGCTTTCTACTTCTTTCCATCATCTGCAAATCATTGCAAATATGTGAGGCACAACCGGTATCCAATACCCAAGAAGTATCGTTAACTGATAAGTTAACTTCAACATAATAAATACCTGAACTCTTCAGGGTTGCAAGGTAATCCTTGCAGTTCCTCTTCCAGTGTCCAGTTTGATTGCAGTGGTGACACTTATCATTGGACTGAAAAGTTTTCTTTTTCTTGATACCTCCCTTTGCTTTCAGTTTGTTGGGATTGTTAGAACTCTTTCTATTTCCCTTCTTTTTCTTTGGCTTTGTAGCCTTAGATCCAGAAGTGGACCCAACAAACATGACTGGTTTGTCCCTTTTCATCGTGGACTCAGTTGTCTTTAACATGCTAACAAGTTCAGTGAGACTTTTTGTCATGTTATGCATGTTATAATTGACAACAAATGTGTCAAATGAAGGGGGCAGAGACTGCAACAACAAGTCAGTGCAAAGCTCAGGTGGAACCTCAACTTTCAATGACGCGAGTCGTTCCGTTAGGGCTATCATCTTCAATCCATGTTCCTGGACTGAAGAGCCCTCAGCCATATGACTGCGGAAGAGCTCTTTAGATATCTCATATCTTTGTTGCCTGCTATTCTCACCAAACAAGTTCTCAAGTCGTTTAAGAATAGCATAAGCAGAGGTTTGATCCTCATTTTGTCTCTGCAGCTCACTTGACATAGATGCTAACATGTAGCACCTAGCTTTCAGATCGTCATCTTGATGACGTTTGAACTTCTCAAGTTCCTCAGTCATAGCATTAGCACCAGGTGCGTCAGGGATTGGTTTGTCAAGAACATATTCACTTCTTTCAGATTTTAAGAGAATTTTGAAATTTCTCAGCCAATCATTAAAGTTTGGTCCAGTTAACTTGTTTTGCCCAATTAAAGCGGTTATAGGATTGTTTGCCATTTTAGTAGATGAAGTGAATCTACAAAATGATGAAGCAGAAAATGAGAAAACTATGAAAATTAATATTAATTTAATATAAGGTCTTCAATATTAAATGTCTCCCACTATTTTATTCGAATTTCATAATCCCAATGAAAATCGGAAAATCATAATTTTCTAGTAGGTTTGAGGCCTAAATAGAATTCCTCACACCCCAATTTTATGAGCCCATGAAAAATTCTCTTCGGTAGTAAAACGTTTTACAATTGTATCACTATACAACCCTCAATTTGTTTTACCTCACCTTTCACGTATACCTCAATTTTATGAGCCCATACGTTACTTAGTGTCAAACAATACCTATCAAACATTCATGCAATTAAAACATCAAAACACCCCACGACTCATGGCCGATGCAGTGATGCATTTAATTCATGAGCATCATTATGATAGATAAAGAACACAACTTTCTTCCACAAACCCACCCCACGACTCATGGCCAGTGGTTAAGTGTAGTAGCATCATCATGTCTATATCTTTTGATAGTAGGCATGGATTGATGGGTCATACTCATCATATCCATATTTGTTTGAAATAAAATTTTCGAAAAATTTTGTATAAGTTTCAAAAACTTAGGGATTATTTTATTTCCAATACCTCATCATTTCATTATGGTAAATTATTTAATGTCTATCATCAAATGAATGCATTAAATAAATTCTAGCATGCATATATCCTATACATACATAAAGCGGTGGGATGATCATGGCCTACCTATGCGACCCGTTTGAGCCAAAACGGGTCTATGGTCAATCTAAGGGACAATGAGAACTTTTACATCATAATGTAAAACCCATACACTTATGGGCCTTGAGCATCTATTCTATTACATTTAATTACCCATCAACAATTGGGTCTTCTTTTGGGCTTCCTTCAAGTTCTCCAATTTACAATGAATAAATTAAATCCTCACGGACTAATCTACTCTCATTGCATAAATTTAAAAAACTTACAAATGTAAATAAAAGAGGCTCGCAGTCCCCATAAAACCAAATAAATTACAACCATCACATAAAGTCCAAGGCTCATGATCATCCCTAAATAAATAAATATGCAATCAACATATTAAATTTATTTACATCCATTCACAATGAATAATTCCATAACGAGATATAAGAATAACAATTATTCCTATTTCTCATTTTAAAATAATACTAGTTGAGAACTATGACTAACAATTAGTCAATATTACAAAACTAAATTTTAGAATTGACTTTAAGAATTTTGTTGGCCTTTATTAATTAAGAAACAATTTCTAGATTAATAAAGTCAAATCAATTCAATGATAGCCAATTATTTCTACTTAGAAATATTTTCTAGAAACCCATTTCTATAAATAGCCATCATATATCATTGTTGATAATAAACATCTAATGCTTATATCAAATTAAATATTAAATATTGATAACAAATTATCAATAATAATTATTATTAGACAATGATATTTCAAGAAATAATTTCTTGATAAATACAACGTATTACTAAACTTCATTCCAAATGAATATATTGAATAAGAAATATAAATAACTTTTATTTAATATTTCATATTCACACTTGAAACCAATATAATCATAAATTAATTTTTTTTTTTTTTTTTTTTTTTTTTTTTTTTTTTTTTTAGCCAATTATATGAATTACCGAAAAAAAATAAATTTAACGGTATTATGATTGTAGAGAAACTTTTTCTCGTTGTTTCAAGTTTTTCTTATTTAACCATTAAATAATACTAAAACAATTTTAGTATTGCATATATTTCAACACCGTGAACCTAGGCTCTGATACCACTGTTGGGTTCGTCGTAGCGATCCGGGTGAACGCAGCGGAATTTAAAATTTTTCATAATTAATAAATCATATTTATTAAATACATGAAAAGGTTTCACCCGGATGCTCTAAAACGATTATAGAATCCGGTGTTAAAATATATTGAAAGAAATCTACGTAAAAATTATTCTTACCCTCGTAGACTTTCTTCCAATTGATGCAAGGAGTGAGGGAATCGATTCCCGGATTGTGGCTAAAACTCCGTACTTCTCAATAAGGGATCCAAGTGTATCCCCTCTAAAGTAATCCACCAATTGAATGAACAACACAAATATTACACTTCGCTAGTAGTGTAAAACTTGTGAATTGGAATAACAAAAATTGGTTTCAAATAGCACAGACGTGTGCATTTATGGAGAGAAAGCCAAGCTAACATATGATAAGAATTGCAGAAGAAGCACTCACTACTTTTGGGAATGATCAATGGATTTTATAAAATGAATTGAGAACATGGGTGTAGTCAATTCAAAAATCCACTCACAAAAATGGTGATTAGCTTTACATACCACTATCTGCCATAATGCATGCTTTACACGCCACAAATGTCTCCACTATCATCATTCCAATTTTTATTTATTTTTTTTTATTTTAATTAAATAATCAAATTATTTAATTATAATAAATAGTTAACAATTTAACTATTGTTCCAATTGATAAAAATCGTTCATTCAAATTAAGGTGTGATCCTTTAGGTTCACTACTAACTCTAGCAGTAGGCTTACAACACTTGTAACTTATGAATAACAATTATTATATTAATTAATCCAATTAATTAATTCACTTGAAATTAACTAATTAATTTCAAGAACCTACTAATCACGGTAACACCTAGCAAGTAGCGTGATCTTCTAGTGTTAGGTGAATAGCGAGTAAACCTTCAAATTAACGAGTAACATACACGTACGGTCTTTCTAACAATTAATCTCCCGATTGAGTCTAGAGTAGGAATATTAGTCGAAACTCTACTAACTCAATAACTGTGTTTCTATTTCATGTTACAATGATTCATTGTGAATCTTTATTCTCATTGCCTTGGCCAAGGTCTTTGAATCATTAACAATGAAATACACAGGAGATTCTCTTGTCCTAGACAAGTGTTAGATTCTATCTTAGCCACACATAAGTCTCCATGTACATCAATATAATACCCAATATATCCCCTTTAAGATTGCTAAACAATCAGAAGATAAGTCTAAGTATTAGATGAAGTACACAAGACTACCATGGTGCTTCAAGTCTAAAGACTAATCGTGTACTATCGTAATTAGAAAATTCTAATTTCGACATATCCAATAAGAATTTTCTACGGACCATGTTCGATAAACTTATTCTCTAATAAGTATCTACATATATGAATTTGTGTCACAACACTAATATTGATGGAATACAATATTCTCGTCCAACGAGCATTCATCATATGTACGAGTCTTTACTGAATTATTCTTTGTCCCATTTAGAAAAATTCTTGACTCGGAACCATGTTTAAGACCAAAGCTCTATGTATAAATTCCATGATCACCATCATATGCGTAACCATACATTTTAGCTTTAATTGGTCTAGGGACTTTATCTAATAAGCATTTGTTATAATGCATAAAATAGATAAATTAAAACAGCCTTTAATAATATAATTTCCAATGAGATTGTTTATATTCAAAATATAAAGAGTACAAATATCCAATCTAATTGGTGCGCTGGGCATACTACTCTAACAGGTCTGACGGGAGAAGAGTGGTACTCTCAGCAAGCTTCACGGGCGGTAAATCAGGCTGTTGGACGCGTCATTCGTCATCAACATGATTACGGAGCAATTATATTTTGCGATGAGAGGTGGTCTTCATCATCAATTTCATGTTTGATCCTGAAACTTCTATGGAAAAGCTAACTCCTAGAATATTCTTATTGACTAAAATAAATAGTTTCCTTTATTTTCTGTTGATACTCAAACTTTTTAATTTGCCATCTATGAGACTGCATTTAATTCAGCCGCCAGAAATATTAGGTTTGATGTTGTGTCTTTCTGGAGACACTATCAATCATGGTTCAATACCTGGAGCATATCACTCCTAGTCCCTTAATTATATTTTTGGTGTCTACATGGCAGCATTGCCAGATGAAATCCAGTAGCTTTCATAATTCTTTTATGGCCCAATCTTGTGGATCTCCAGGATCTATTCCGTTATCTAATAATCTTTCTGCTTGTTAAATAGGTTCACGCAGGCAAATCGCCAGTCCCAAATATCATTGTGGATACAACCCCATGTCAAAGTGCGGTTTGTCTGTTTTCCAGGCTTTTCTCATTCTAATCCTCATTGTCTCTCTTTTTCGCCATTCTCTTGAATTTTATGTTATCATTAAAGCTTTCGCAATTCGTATTTGCAGTCCTACTCAAAGTTTGGTGACGTTGTTTACACACTGACTCAGTTTTTCCGAAATGCCCAAACACTCCCTCAGAAGCTTAAATTGACACAAAATGAAGATCAAGGTAAAATCTTCTTATGCATAGAATTCAGCCTATTCAGTAGCCATTAGTTTTGTATAATTAGAATTCAGTAGCCGTACATTTATCATTGCAGAAAGTGTCAAAGTATTAAAAAGCTCCCAAGCCTTGGACCAGTTTCACCTTGAAAAGCTTCTTGTTCCCCAGGTAATTTCTCTGTGACACTTTCATTTCTATAGTGTTTTATGACGATCCTTTCGTATAATCTTTTAATAATTGGTGTCTCATTGGAATGTCATCAGAAGACATCTATAGATTCGACTAGCTTCTTGAACTTGTTTTCTTCTAGGAAACAAGTCAAACAAAGCAGTGTTTCTAGCCATCTGAGGGAAGTAGTTCCTGCCAATCGATCATCTCTGACATCGGACAAGCTTCTTCAAGGTTCAAACTTGAAGCGGTTGAGCAATCTGACAAGCATTGGGAAAAAATCTTCGAGCAGTTGCTCAAGAAATACAGAAGATTTTCATGAAGCAGCTTGCGATCCACTCGCACCTTGTACATCGAAAAAACCTAAATTGCTCTTAACCATGCCTAACCAGTCAAAACATTGTGAAAAGTCTCACCATCTTAATAACTCAGTACAGAAAGAAAGTTCAAGGTTTATAGAGAATGTGTGCTGCCAGAATCTTGAAGAAAAAGATGTGTTGGTCTGTGATGAAATTATTGCAGAAAGGAGAGCCGTTGAGATTAACATTGGGAAACACAAGGATGTCATGCCTCAGAATGTACCTCACAATAAAGATGAGACGAAAGGATCAGCCTTTCTCATCCAGGTAAAGATCTTTGACCTTCCCCTCTGGGTTGCAGTTAACAAAATCCCGCCGCAATGTATCCTAAGCATGTCATTTTATGTGTAAATGACCTCGCAAAAGTAGACTTCTGCCTTACCATTATGTATGAATCTTTCTCCATATAACATTTGTGGGAAAGAAGTTACGTAAGCAATCTGTATAACTTGCAGGTTAGAGAAAAACTTACTGATGCTGAGTACAAAGACTTCGTAGGCTTTATGAAAGCGCTGAAGTCTAAAGCAATGAAGATAGGCCATGTTCTGCAATCAATTGCAAGATTATTTTCTCTCCCTGGCAGGCTCACTCTTCTTCATGGGTATGAGATCATTATTAAAAAAATTCTCTCATCGTCTTTGTTCTTCTACTCTTGTCCATTCATGCATTGTTATAAAAAAATTGTTCCATGAAGTAGTTGGTAATCTTAAACAAACATTCTTGGTTTATACCTTCCCCCCTCCGCCTCTTAATTTAATATTTTTCGTGAGGTACATTTCATTGATTAATATACCAAGGCATCTTTCTAAATGTTTGGACAGTTTCAAGGATTATATTCCTGCAAAATATCGTCCTCTATACGAGCAATATGTGTGCACTAATGAAGATTCTGCTGAAGTTAAAGTAACTCCTCTCAGCCGTACTATTTTGCAGTGACTTCTATTATTTTGCTGTACTCTAATTTACCATGTCATGCAGAAG
Source organism: Pogostemon cablin (assembly GCA_023678885.1). NCBI lineage: Eukaryota > Viridiplantae > Streptophyta > Magnoliopsida > Lamiales > Lamiaceae > Pogostemon > Pogostemon cablin. The sequence continues at coordinate 2,905,299 of CM042959.1, read as the reverse complement.
CTGAAATTTGCATCCGATTCGTGAGGAAGAGCTCAATCGAGCGAAGAAGATGCATCGTTTTGATTCGTGGGGCGAAGGTACCACTACTTGTCTCCGGGACTCATTCTGATGATGTTTGTAAAGTTTGCGTATTGCATTCTAACAAGTTTTGAGTCTAGATCAGTTATATTTATATCTGGATTTATAGTTCTTTTTTCCAGATTAGTAGTAGATTTTTTTTTAAGAGTCATTTTTTCCATTAAAATTTACTACAGGTTCCTGATTTTGGATAAAAATGCAAGTTGATGTGCAATTAAAACTTAAAAGAATGTGATGCTTACTAAAATTTGTAGAGTTTTTTTTTTTTAATTTTAATTTTTTTGAAGGGTTGGTCTCTTGTTCGCCCGAGCACACAAGACGTTTAGGTATAATATTTTGTTCTAAATTGTATACACTTTAATTTATAAGATAAGAATATATTTTTTTTTTTATGAAAGAGTTCGTCTGAAATATGAATGAAATAAATATTTGATTAGGTTTTTTATTTTTGGGAATAATGAAAGGATATAAAATTTTATATTTAAAGGCATAACATTTAATATTAAAGAGACAACTTTATGAAATCGTCCATCCGGAAACATTTGAGTCCGACGCGTTTTATCCTTAGTAGAAATGCACTCTCTTTCTCGTTTAACTTGTGCTTGAAAGAGGTCAAATCTATGTCAAAGGCAGAATTCGAACCTCCATCCTTCAGCAATCAAGCTCAGTTGGAAGACCTTTCCTCCTTCCCCTCTACCACTTGAGCTATGCCCTGTACTACTCACGCTGTAGTTATTTTAAGATGTGGTTTGTCTCTCACAAGCACAGAGGCTACTGGCACTGTAGTTATTTTAAGATGCGGTTTGTCTCTCTCCCCATTCAAAACATCTCTATTGATGCCAACTACTCTGCCAGTCTGCCTAACTAGTTTTCACTTATACTAAAATAATTTGTGAGATCACTTGGATGACCTGTGGTCACCGATGATCCTCTCACATGAGGGGTGGGGGCAACTCCCATATTGGCCCCCACCCCCTCATGTAAGAGGGTCATGTGTGACCACGGGCCACTCAAGAATTACCCATAATTTGTTCCTAAACTTCAAAATTTGCCACCATTAGGAACGACTTGTCACTTCAAGCTTAATTACTCATAAGATAAATTAAAGTAATAGTATTGTACGGTATTTAATTCATGTGAGGCTACTTTAATTAATTATTCTTGAGACTCAGATATACAATCCTTCACGAGCTCGAACTACCTCTACACTGTAATTTAAAATTTAAAATTAAAATTTAATAGCTTTAAAGATAATAATTGTTGTAATTCACCTGAATATAGATTGAATTCGATATGTTTTGGTTTGTTGCACTTAATTATACCATATTTAGTTTATATTGAATTCATAATTGTCCAAATTTTAATATTTATAATACTAATGTAAAATAAAGGAAATTATATTCATGCTTAACCTTATTTGTCATATTTTAAAACGTTATTAAACCACTTATTTAACTTTGTGAATAAACATATTCAGGGTGCGTGCCTGAATTATATTACTAACAAAAAAAAAATTCAATTTTGAAATCAACAATTTTAATTTAAACTGCCGAATTAAATTGTAGAACAATGGTGACAGAGAGAAATTTATTATTTCCATTGATCATATTTGAATTGCAAGTTTTTTAGTAATCGATACAATGGATTTCAGAAGATCACCTAGTTCGATTTGAATAATTTAAATTTTAAATTTCGTTACCAAAATTGTTGAATCACAATCCGAATAGATATGATTCATGTTTGAAATGAATTTTAATAAAAATCTGAATTCTTGAAATTGAAAATAGAATCTAATCGATTATTTCAAAATCTAGCCAAATTTGGTTCGACAAGTAAATTGAAATACACACCGTCACCGTACTATTTTTTTTTTAATTAAAAAAAAGCTCTTTTAATTTTCTAAAATTTTCTACATTTGTAGATACACTTCCTTTCTTCGATAGTAACTCGCGCAAACAAATTCATGCATGCATTAATACACTTTCCCTTTACTTAAGCTGCCTTCTCCGATCTCCGCCGTTCCACGGCGGTTTGCTCACCGGAGACTTCCCGGAGCTCTCACGCAACACCACTATCAAATCGACGAATGCTCGCAGTATAAACCTGTAAGATTTCTTGTTATTCAAATCTAAATAACAAAACAAAAGCTCCTCCAAAAACTCCCAATCAACTTTCCCGTTGTGCTCCATCCTCGCATCCACCATCTCCTGCATCGATAGCCGGAAATCCTTGTACGGACTCGGCGAGTACGTCAGCAGCGCGATGAAATCCTCCGGCGCCGATGTATCGTTCGCCGCCGGTGATTTCTCCGACGCCGCTGAAGAATCGTTCGTGGCGGACGTTGAGGAGGAGCTCGCCTCGTCGACGATGAGCGAGCTCGAAGATCCGGTGGCGATGAAGAACCGATCCGAACGGCAGAGGTTCTCCGGCGGCGGAGGATCGAGAAGCCTCGGCGATTCGAACAGAAACGCCGCCGTTTTGGACGGATCGTTCTTCTTCGAGATTTCTTCGTCGTATTCCTTCTGGTAGAGTGATCGGAAATTCTCGAACAGAAACTTGTCCACGTCGGACAACGTTACGGCGTCGTCTTCCTTCTCCTTACCGCCGACGCCGAACGACGTCGTTTTTGGGTGCTTGCAGCCACGCAGTTGCAGTTGGATGTGTTTGTTGGAAATTTTGATTTTTGAGAGGCATTGTTGAAGTGATTTCTGAATTTGATTTTTTGGCATTTTTTTGATTTTATTTTCACTAAATAAAAACCACTAAATCAATCTGCAACAACAGAAGTTGATACATACATATATATATATATATACACAGTAAAATTAAAAATATTAATTTAAAAAAATGTAATATAAACTTAGGAATAGGCATTAAATTTTGTAATTAATAATAGAGACGTTTTATTTGTATATGTACCGTGATAGGTATGTCTTCATAATGACAATATTTACTGTTTCTTATCTCTCTTAAAAATTTTATTACTTGCTCCTTTTCACTTTCTATCAATTATGAATATCTATTTTATGGAGAAAATCTCTATTACATGAGATAAATTGTGGAATTTGTCAAAATTATTTTTTAATTAAAAGTAAATATATAGACAGATGAAAAAAAAATTGAATTTTAAAATTGCGTACAATTTATTTGTATATTGCATTACTACTTTAACCAACAAAAAAATATTTAATTTGTTATTTTGGATTAATGTATTTTATTTATAATGTGGTAGCTGAAACTTAATTTGGTTACTTAAAGAGTACAATTATTACATGGATGATATTTTATTAGAAGGTGCATTTTTTTAATGATGACTGGTTGCAAGAATTAAATATTTGTGTCCTCTTTATCTTATTTTTTTAATTAGTCAAAATATTATGTGAATTATGTTTCATAAACGTTTTATAGCTATATGTATCTACTCATTGGATGTTCAGAGTAAATTCATTTAATTGTTGTTTATTAGTTTAATTAATGACAATTTATAATGTGCACCCGGGTGCACTTAAAGATAGGGTGCACCCATATACAAATATAAATAAAAATATATACAATTAAGAGTAAAAATGTATACAATTTAATTGTTAATTTTTTTAATGAAAATTTGTATATAATATTCAATAAAAAATTATACACATATGGATGTTAGTTATTTTAATGAAAACTTAATGTGAAAAAAGTATACAATTATTACAAAATACGTATACAAAATAGAATAATATGTATACAAAATAAAATAAAAAGACATACATATATGGGTACACCTTTGCACCCGAGTGCACCCAATATACACTCTTAATTAATATATAGGACTAATAAATGTACTTCAATATTTAACCTTTAAATTTTTTAATTTTTTTTATTTTATAAAAGTACAATAATTTTTTTTTTAAATTTTCAAATATAGTATGATTTTGTTTAAGTAATTCTTTGAAATTAGCTATACGTACACCATTAATATATACTCATATCATGCAAAAGTAACACCAAATGGAGGATAATTAATCTATATATTTGGATTTTTTTTTGTCATATTACTTTGAAATCTGATAAAATAAAAATAATCAGTTCAATCAACCTTTTGCATTCTTCCTACCAAATTTATATCTGATATTTTTTGACTGCGAAAGACAAAGTAATAATATTATTATGCATTCTTTGCTACATAATTTGTAATTCGTATTGATTATATATTTCTATCTTACTTTTGCACAATCTTTAGTCCGAAATATAAAATAAAATCTAATGTTAAAAAAAAAAATCTTGGTGAAATTCAGCATGATTAATGGCATGTTGCAAATACGTTACATGCTGCTTATTTTCAATTATAAATAAAATGTTGCATGATTCTTGTTTTAGTAATTGTATTTTTGTTTTTTTTTTAAAGTAATTGTATTTTTGTTTTTCAAATTAAAATAAATTGGACTAATATTATAAAATTTACTCGAAGTCAAGGATAACTCCTAATTAATAATTTGAAATGGAATTACATTACATTATATTAATAAATATAGTACAATCATTCCTTAATGAATGTGGAATTATTTATTAAATTAAAAATAGCATCTATTTTGATAATATATTATTTTTATTGTTATTAAAATTTAATAGAGGTTTAATTAGTGAAGATACATGAAAATGACGTGTATAATATATTATTTTAATTGTAGGAAATAAAATAGGCTTAAGAAGATGAAACCAAGCATAATCATTAAAATTGGGACATTGCAGGGCTATTCTAAAAGCCCATTGGACATGGTGTTCCGAAAAGCCCATTGGACATGATGTTCTGAAAAGCCCAATTCGAAATGTTCATGTTAATTTGAGAAAAAAAACATACCGAAAATCAGAGCGAGGGAGACGTACAAAAATGGAGAGAGAAGCAAGGAGGAAGAAGATAGCGTCTAGAGAGACGGATCGCATTGCACTGATAACGGGCCGGATCCACAATCTCAACCCAAATTACCCCAAATCTTCTTCATTTTCCAACCCTCGCAGAGATCATTTACAAGCCGCGCAGCACGCCCGCTCCTCCTCGGAACCTGTTGTGGTCAAAAATGACAAAGCGTTTCTTCAAGAGTATCCTCATGGTGCGTGCTTTAATTTAATCGTAATGATTTCAAAAATTCATCCGTTTTTAATCTATTGATCATTTCTTTCTTCTTTTAGAAATAAAATTGGAGTTAATTCGTGAATTATGTGGTTTTGTGTTCATCATCCTGATTGATTTGCATGGATAACGAATGACGTATTGCGTTTTGTATTCATATTGATTTGATGAGTTTTGGTAAAAACGTAATGTTAATCATTCATGTTGGCCTTGTTTTATTGGGGCTATATACTCTGATCAGAGAACAGCATTTCATCTCATAATTTGATGTGTTAATGCCCGTTGCACAGATAGAATCGCATGATTAGTATAAATGGGAGTTGAATTATGGTGTTTTAAACCTTTGTATAGCTACTAGCCATTGAAAAGAAAATGATATAACCATAATGAAACATGAATATATATCATTCATGATGTATACGTATTAATGTGAGTTAAAGAGCATGAAGTGATTTATTTGAGTAGAAGTTCGACGTGAGGATAGCAACGGCCTTTTGCATAATAGTTGAGGCAAAAATCTGAGCATATTGAGAAGCAGTTAAACATTTATGGTGTTGATCATTGCTGTTTTTTCCCCTATATTATTGGTCGTTACGTAATTAGATTACTGCATTGGCCTACATTAGTTGCTCTTATGAATGCAAGCAAGTTTGAGCTACTCTTTGATCACACTTGCACACTCTATCTTTCTCACCCTCTCTCACGTATTGAATCAATTGAAAATGAAATCAAAACGAATAAGAACACAAGGATGTATAGTGGTTCGATCTTAAAGATCTACGTCCACTTTATGGAGAAGTAAAATCACTTTGATGATGAATTGTTTACAGCTACACAATGAAGATGAAGAATAAACTTCCTAAGAACCCTAATCTTTTCATCAACTGATATGAACGAATGATGATGATAACTGATGCATTCCTCCCTTATATAGCATGCATCAGCCTGACTAACTTCCATGTGTGTAATCCCACGTGATCAACCAGCTAGCAAACGGTTGCAGCTGATCATCAACCAACTAAGATTCTTGCCATGTCATCAATCCATCAGCTCAGCCTCTCTTTTGATCCTACGGCTCACCTTATGCAGCAAGTTGATCCTAACCTTCAATCGAACTTGCTGCTCAACCAATCATCATCCTCCTCCATGTGTATACAGCTGTCTTATATCACACACGTATGCATGCATGATCTATTTTCAACAGTTGCAATGATGGGATCTCAGAGATGATAGTCCACACACTACCAACAGTTTGTGATGAGCTAGAAAATCAAAGTGTTTTCACTTCAAATTGGATTTAATTCCATGTATGATGTGTTGTATCCTTAGCTTCATATTATTAAAATGTGTGTTGTTCAAGTCGTGCAATATGTGCTGCAAATTGTCATGATTTTATATTTTCTTTAACTTGAAGGTGGAGATTATAATGATAATGATGAGGATGTTACTAATAGAGAGAAACCAGAATTCCAGAATGGAGCACAATCAGCACTGATCACCACAAGCGTATCCAACTCTTCAAAGGATCAAAAATTTCCAGAGAAGCCGTTTGAATACAATCTGAGTTCAATCTCTGCAAGAGAGATACATTTCAGCATCATATCCTCGGAGAGGACACGCGTTCTCTGCTCATTCGTGATAGCAGTACTCGTTGTTCTATCTCACGTTAATCTTCCCCACAAACTGATAACGTCAAAGAGTCTCATTGCTTATAGGCCTCTCTACGCAGTGTTACTAACAGATGTGTTGATAGTGAGTGCAAGATTAGCCCTTTACTCACAAGGGAAAGAGGAGGATAAAGAGGTGAAGAGTGAAGAAGATATTCAGAATTGGGATGGTGCTGTTAAGTTGTTGGAATTTGGATTGATGATGCATCAGGGGCTTCGTGCTGTGTTCATCGATTGCAGTTTGTATTTGGCAATCGTCATATGTGGCCTTTCTCTGGTGTAATCATAGTTGTTAAAAGCGAGAGGCGCACCTAGGCGCACGGACCCCTAGGCGCGCCTTAGCTATATTTTGCCCAAAACTGAATTTACAATATATATACACAAATATATCCTACTTACAATCATATTACCTATCTAAACTAAGATAAAAATCACATAACATCACATAATGATACATAATAACTCATAATAGCATTATAACACATAAAAAATACACACAAATAAAGTTTAGCTACATTTTGCCCAAAACTGAATTTACAATGTATATACACAAATATATCCTACTTACAATCATATTACCTATCTAAACTAAGATAAAAATCACATAACATCACATAATGATACATAATAACTCATAATAGCATTATAACACATAAAAAATACACACAAATAAAGTTCAAGTAGGCGGCAGATGGTGGAGGTAGGCGGTGGAGGTGAAGGCAGCCCACCTTTTTGTCTTTGTTTTGAAAATTCAAGTACTAAAACCCTAACCCTAATTCTCTATTTATATCATTTTATAAGTGGGCTGTCCATTTTTATCTTAAAAATATATAAACCCTTTAATAATTGAGTAGCAATTTCAAAAAACTTGAAAAAAAAAAAAAGAAAAAAAAAGATGTTGAAGAGGCGCGCCTAGGCGCAACTAAAAGGCGCACCTAGGCATGCGCCTTTGATACATGAGTCTGGAATAGCAAAAAATCAACAATCTAGGCGCAGACCCCTGAGCGCCTTAGGCGTGCCCAAGGCGCGCCTTTAACAACTATGGGTGTAATGATCATTGTACTGGTGAAAGATTCATAAGGTATGTATTATTTTCTCTAGCATTTAACTGTTTAAATTATGAAAAATTTGGATATAGTCACTTATTCAAATCAATAAAGTGATGATTTTCAAATCCACTGAAGATCAAGTGATCCACTATCTCGAGCACATGATGAAGCTTACTTGAAATTATCGTATGCTCGTGATCTCCCAAATTCTATAGAACACAGCATGCTTAACGAAAAGACAAAACTTTAATTTTTATAGAGGCCACCTTTTCTGTCTTGTTACATGCCAAAGGCCTAAAATGGTTAGATTGCTTTGGTTTGAAGTTATATTTCATTTAATCATCCTAAATGTCAAATTTTTATATTTACTTCCTCATAATTTTGAGTTGTATAATGTTGTGATGGTTCCCCTTATGCAGATAAGATCTTCCTAGATGTAAATGCCACGTAGCGGCCAATAACTTGACGTAATCTTGAAAGTTGTTGAGACATAGAAATTTGATACATAAGTACAAGTTGGAGTTTTGTTCTTCACAAACATAGTTTAATAGTGCAAGGATTGTAAATGTTTGCTGTACTGAAGCCTCATTTATGATTGGAAAAACTTCTTGGTGAGTCACCAGACATCATTGATGATAAACGGGACGAATGCAAAGGACTTGGACCGGATGATCCCGGCAAGCATTAATGTTAAAAGTGATAGCACACATTGGTCCATGTACTTAGTTTCCAGTTTAGATGCTACATAATATGTGTTTGAGAAGATAGTGTTGTGTAGGAAAATAGTGAGTTTTTCTTTTAATGTGTTTGGGATGCATCAATTTCTTCACAGTGAAATACATTATTGAAAAATATGGTACACATTTTTAGAATATTCTACTAAATTCTAGAGAATACCAACTAGCACTAGAATTATCTATAAATTGTAAACTATCAAATGTAATCTAGATTAATCTAGAAAATTAAGAAAAGTCACCACCAATCTAGAATGTACTAATAGCAAGTATAAATAGGTGGTGTTGTAAGACATTTGTGAATGAAAAACAACAAACATTCTTCTAAATCTCCAAAGCCTTTCAACTCCCCTATTAAACATCTTTTCCTACATTCACTAATCCAAACCTCTAGCCTAAATCACTAACCACTTACATATAAACCTTCCATCCTAAACACTACCAACCCATATCCCATATCCTAAATACCATCAGTGGTATCAGAGCCTCGTTCGATACAATCGGGCGTCACTATGGCCGACACATTCCGCAGTATTCCAATTCCAATCTTTCGTGGTGACAACTACGATTTTTGGGAGATCAAAATGAAGACATATCTTTGTGCTCAAGATTTGTGGGATATTGTTAATGTTGGATATACAACACCAACAGATATCTCCACATTGAATGAGTTACAAATAAAGGAAGTTAAGGAGAATCAAAAGAGGGATTCTCAAGCACTTCTAGCTCTACAGATGAGCTTGGCAGACGAATATTTTTCGAGGATTATGGGAGTAAAAACATCCAAAGAAGCATGGGATAAGTTGAAGGAGGAGTTCCAAGGCAACGAAAAGGTACGCACTACTAAACTTCAAACTTTAAGAAGAAAGTTTGAAAATTTGAAGATGTTAGATTCTGAGACTGCTAAGGATTATTATGCTAGAGTAAATGAGGTAATTACTCAACTACGGTCCTATGGAGAAGATTTTCCTGACAACAAAATAGTTGCTAAAATTTTAATAACTTGCACAGAAAAATATGATCCTATAATAGCAGCTATTGAAGAGTCTAAAGACATAACAAAATTAACAGCCACAGAATTAATGGGATCTTTAGAAGCTCATGAAAAACGATTAGAAAGGCGTTATGAAAAGGACATTGATAATGTCTTTCAATCTAAAGTAAATTTGCAGTCTCAGAATAATAAGAAGAATGAAGAAAACATTAAGGAGGACAATAATAAGTTCCCACCATGTCGTATTTGTAAAGAAGAAATCATTTAGAAAAAGATTGTTGGTTTAAGGACAAACCCCAAACTCAAAAGAAATTTGGACGTGGAGGAAAGGTCAATCGATTTAATCGTAGGCACCAAGCTAATTTTTCCGAAAGTTCAGAAAATGGAGATTATATGTTTTATGTCTGCCAAGCTGCATCTAAAGAAGAAAAAGATACTTGGTATTTGGATAGTGGTTGTAGCAACCACATGACTAAAAATAAGGATATCTTTTGTGAACTTGAAAAAGTTAACACAAAAGTAAAACTAGGAAATGATGCTTTTATGGAGGCAACTGGTAAGGGAACCATTGCCATAGACACAAATAAAGGGAAAAGATACATAAGTGAAGTCCTCCTAGTCCCAACAATAGATCAAAACCTACTAAGTGTGGGACAAATGATCGAGAAAGACTACTCCTTACACTTTGAGAGAAATACTTGCACAATCTACGATAAGAAGGATAAATCTCTCATAATCACTAAAGTTCAAATGAGCGACAATAGATGTTTTCCTATCCAATGGAGATATGCAAACAACATTGCAATGAAAGCTCAAGTGGACGACACATGGCTATGGCATAGAAGGTTCGGGCATTTCAATCTACAAGGATTGAAGTTTATAAACCTAAAGAATATGATGCGGGACTTGCCATCAATTAAAGAGCTCAACGGAGTCTGTGAAGGGTGCATGCTCGGGAAACAACATCGACTACCATTCCCATCCGAGAAATATTGGAGAGCGAAGAAGCCATTGGAGCTCGTGCACACCGACATATGTGGTCCGATGCGCACTCTATCACACGATAAAAATAGGTACTTCATCCTATTTATTGATGATTATACAAGAATGACATGGGTCTACTTTCTACGCGAAAAATCGCAAGTTTTCGATATTTTCAAAAAATTCAAGACCTTTGTCGAAAAAGAAAGTGGCTACAAGATCAAGACTATTCGAAGTGATCGTGGAAATGAGTATACTTCCAACCAGTTCACAAAGTTCTGTGAAGATGAAGGCATGGAGCACCAACTCACAGTCGGATACGCTCCAGAACAAAATGGCGTATCTGAAAGGAAGAATAGGACCGTGATGGAAATGGCAAGATCTATGATAATGGAGAAGGGTCTTCCAAAGACGTACTGGGCAGAGACTGTGAATACTGCTGTCTATCTCCTCAACAGATGTCCAACTATGGCAGTACAATACAAGACACCAGTTGAAGCATGAAGTGGACGGAAACCATCGGCAAAGCATCTAAGACTCTTCGGGTGCATTTGCTATGTCCACATCCCTAAGGAGAAAAGGAGCAAGCTCGACAAGAAGATAGAAAAAGGAATTTTTCTAGACTATAACACTCAATCAAAAGGTTATCGAGTCTATAGCTTGGAAAATAAAAAGTTAATCATCAGTCGGGACGTAATGTTAGATGAAGACGCGACTTACAACTGGGAGACAGATCAAATTGAGAGAAAAAATATATACTTACCGGCGCCAGCCCAACAACAAGAAGATGAAGCTGACCCACAGGAAGTGCCGAGACAAGCCACAACTGAAGACGCAGCCGCATCTCCAGAATCCATTCCAAGAAAGTATCGATCGTTGACAGAGATCTATGAAAGATGCAATTTTACAACCATGGAGCCAAACACCTATGAAGAAGCTTCTAGAGAAGACATTTGGAGAAAAGCAATGGAGGAGAAGATACACATGATCGAGAAGAACGAGACATGGGAGCTCACAGACCTTCCCAAAGACAAAGAAGCCATATGAGTTAAGTGGGTCTACAAAATAAAACTTAACTCTGATGGTTCAATACAAAAACACAAGGCAAGACTTGTCGCTAAAGGATACGCACAACAATATGGAGTCGACTACAATGAGACATTCTCTCCAGTTGCAAGACTTGACACAGTACGAGCATTGATCGCGCTAGCAGCACAAAAGAAGTGGAAAATCTACCAGCTCGATGTCAAATCAGCATTCCTCAATGGATATCTTAATGAAGAGATCTATGTGGAGCAACCTCAAGGGTTCGTGATACAAGGGCGCGAAGATAAAGTCTTCAAACTAAAGAAAGCTCTGTACGGATTAAAGCAAGCCCCACGAGCCTGGCACAGCAGAATTGATGATTACTTCACTGAACTTGGATTCAGGAGGAGCATGAGTGAGCCAACACTATACATTAAGACCCAAGGTACGGAAGACACACTCATTGTCTCTCTATATGTTGATGATCTAATATACACAGGAAACAACAAGACAATGATCAAGGAGTTCAAAGAGGACATTATGAAAAAGTTCGAGATGACGGATTTGATGCAATATTTTCTCGGCATTGAGATAAATCAAAGAAAAGATGGTATCTTCATCTCTCAAAAGAAGTATGCAGAAAATATACTGAAAAAGTTCAAGATGGAGGGATGCAAAACTGTGGCAACTCCACTCGACAATAATAAAGCTCTACAGAAAGAAGATGGCTCACCTAAAGCAGACAACTCAAAGTTTCGAAGCCTCATTGGAAGTCTACTATACTTGACGGCGACTCGACCAGACATAATGTACGCAACAAGCTTTCTATCAAGATTCATGCAGGATCCAAGACAGACTCACTACGGAGCAGCAAAGAGAATACTCCGATATCTTCAAGGAACGAAGAACTTCGGCATCTGGTATGCATCAACTCCTAACTCTAAACTAACATGTTATACAGACAGTGATTGGGCAGGTTCAGTTGATGACATGCGAAGCACATCTGGCTATGCATTCACAATGGGTTCAGGAATATTTTCCTGGGCATCTAAGAAGCAAGCTACAGTTGCACAATCATCAGCCGAAGTAGAGTACATAGCAGCGGTAATGACTACAAGCCAAGCAATATGGTTGAAGCGAATACTTGAAGATATGGGAGAGCCACAAGATGAAGCTACAAAGATCTATTGCGACAGTAAATCAGCAATAGCAATGGCGAAAAATCCAGTGTTCCACAGCAGAACTAAGCACATCAAGATAAAGTATCACTTCATCAGAGAAGCAGAAGCAAACAAGGAAATTGAGCTGAAGCATTGCAAGACGAAAGAACAGCTAGCGGACATATTTACCAAAGCACTACAACGAGGAAAGTTCGAGACATTACGAGGACTTATTGGAGTTACAGAAATGTGCCCCAAGGAGGAGTATTGAAAAATATGGTACACATTTCTAAAATATTCTACTAAATTCTAGAGAATACCAACTAGCACTAGAATTATCTATAAATTGTAAACTATCAAATGTAATCTAGATTAATCTAGAAAATTAAGAAAAGTCACCACCAATCTAGAATGTACTAATAGCAAGTATAAATAGGTGGTGTTGTAAGACATTTGTGAATGAAAAACAACAAACATTCTTCTAAATCTCCAAAGCCTTTCAACTCCCCTATTAAACATCTTTTCCTACATTCACTAATCCAAACCTCTAGCCTAAATCACTAACCACTTACATATAAACCTTCCATCCTAAACACTACCAACCCATATCCCATATCCTAAATACCATCATACATTAGGTGCGAGAGAGAGGGAACCTATTCTTTAGAATTGAGTAACATCTGATTGATTACTGAGGTTTTTATATTATTATATTATTTAATACACATGACAGGATAAAATATACTCCTTCCGTCCTGGAGAAGTTGATATAATTTTTTTTGAACACTGAGATTAAGGAGTATAATAATTTAATGTAAAGTGAAGTAAAGTGAAGTGAGAGAAATAATATTTAATGTGAAGTTGGTAGTTGTATTAAAGGCGATATGTGGGGCCCATGAGAATAGATTAATTGTTTTTTTTTTGGTTCCATATATTAAAAAGGAAATGTGTCAACTTTAATGGGACAAACCAAAAAGGAAAGTGTGTCAACTTTTATGGGACGGAGGGAGTACTATATAATCTAAGAATACTATATAATCTAAGAATAGAGAATCGGGCTTTCTATTACTGTGATCTGTATTAGTACTTATAACCACTTGTATGTGAAAAATTCTAACAAACAGTGAAGATTGGTTGAGCATTATTAAGAGAAGAAGAAGAAATCAATTGTCTTGATTTCTGACAATGACAGCTAACTGTATTAATATAGGTACTGGTTGTGTTGCCAATGGCATTTGATACATACATTACTCATTTACTGGGATGATAAGGATTTAGCATAGCAGTAAAGCGACTACACCTTTATTATCATAATTATTATTTTTACTCTTTCTTTAATGTATTATATTAGATAATAATAGAGTCTCATGTGAGACGTATAATTGTTATATTATGTAAAATATGCTTATGAGTAGTTAAAGTATGTTTTCTAAAGTATGATGAATGACGTGTTAAATTATGATTCTAGCTTGTTATAGTATGATTCAATATAAACATACTTTAACTACCAATAACTATACTATTTATATAATGATTATACTTTAATAATGAACTGACCCGTTTCACAATCTGTATCACGATAGAGTGCCCTTTCATAAAATACATTTTGGATGTGTTAGTCTTCATGTATATATTCAAATTCGAGACATTACATTAATGACAATCTTTCACTCTAGAGACATGCTTGATACCCTAAAACATTAGGGTAGCTGTAATATTCTTTATTGTATTGTATATTTTTATTCATTTGCTAGTGTCTATATCTACAATTTTGAACATATGATACAAATAATTAGAGATTGTATATATGGATATTAAGGGTAGAGAGGAAACACAATTAAGAGAGTGGTGTGGTCAGAAAAGGAGGGCCCAACAAGAATGTTGGCCCATCATAATTTCTAGGTTTTGAGGCCTCACAATGTGGTCCATCCACATTGCACATTTCAACACTATTCTACAAACTTTATTCCCAGTAGAATATAAAAGAGTACTAGTTCTAATTGTAATGTGAGTGGCTTTTCCAAAAGGGCATTTTAGTAATATCCCCCCCAAAAAAAAAGGAAAGAAGCTAATAGCTACATAAGTATCCAAAATTAAAAATCCAAGAATATTATCATATAACCAAATAAAGGTTTTTGATAATATTAATTAGTTTTTTGTATGAATTCATTGGGTGCATTCCTCACACGCTGACAACTTGCTTTCACATTTGATGGTTCATAACATGACTAGTACCTCTCAATACGTGTTCTTTGTGTGTTGCCAGTTTTATTTATTTATTAGTATTTTTTATTTGAAAAAAGCTTTTATACTTATTAATCGCTTCAAAGAATTAATTAAATAGATTCCCTTCGACATTAAAAATGTCAACAACATAAAATTCCAAAATAATTAATAATAAAAGACAGTTAGTTCGGTGTGCATCATAATTCATACCTGCATTCAATCATACTTTGATAATTGGCTAGTGTGATATGGTTTTTATAAGAGTAACTCAAATTAAAATGTTTAATTGTAGGTAAATATAAATAAAAATATAATATAAATATTATTTACCGTTAATTATTATTAATTAATAGAGTGTCAGCAGTTAAAGTCAAATATTGCAGCAGAATTCACTCTCTAGTCCATTGTACATTATCATAATTACAAATGGACCCATCAATATTGGTTCAATTCTTTATGAAATTTATTAATTATTATATGGAAATCTAGCAATTTGATTCCCCCACCTAATTCAGTTGTTGAAATCTTTAAATACGGTTCGTTTGATCTTTAGGTTGCAACATGAAAATAATAATATTAAATGATTTTAGCATTATAAATTATTTTACGATTAATAGTACTATATGCGACTGGCATATTAATAAAAAAATGCAGACAGTTCAAATTAATAGACAACAAACGAGACCACTCATGAATGAGTTTATGTGATATTGATGAAAAAAATAAATAAATATTTGAGGGAATAAAAAGTGATTAAAGGTTAAATAAAAAAGATTACATAAAAAGAAGATATTCAAAATGCCAAATTGTTTCCTTTGTACCTAAATTGCTCTAACACATACCCATATAAAATAAGAAGACAACATATTTTCTTTACTTTGTCAATTTTTTTTTAAAAATTAAACTCAATTTAAGGTAACAATTCATGACTCCATATAACATATTACTGCTGCATACATAAATTAATTAATATAAAATAAATAAATCTGAGAAAGTGAAAAAGATATAACGTGGATTCCATTTGTCTGCTGCTTCTACATTTAAGAAAAAAAAGAAAAAAAAGTCAATAAAGAGAGTGCAGATTGAATCAAGAAAAAGAAACCCCTAAAGCATCTCCCTTTACTTGCAAATCAAGACAGAAAGATAAACATCAACAAGAATTAAATTTGACTAAATATTAAAAACCCATTAATGCAACCAAATTCACATAACTAAGAATTAAACACATGATTCTCATTAACCTAAACACCATAAATTACAAGAAAATAACAACATCATCTCTTTCTTTATCAAAGATTCTTGATGGAACTGCAAAACGAGCTGAAAACGAACGATGATCTCGATCGCCCCACAAAGAGCTCTCATGATCATCAAAGTTTTGAGCATAAGAATATGGATCATAAGTAAACCTCATTGAATTTGAACAATGAAACATTCTTTTCTTCTCTTTAATCTTGAAGTACTTCCTCCATATCTGTCTCCAAATGGGATCTTTCGTCTTCGTTGACACGAAACGGTCGTATTTCCGGCACGAGTAGCTCACGGGCCAGCACACAATGCCCTCATGGCACCATTGTTCTTGATCATGATCCATTCTTGGTCAAGATCTCTAGCTAATGATACATATATACTTGGTGTTTAAACTTTTTTGTGGGAAGAATGTGCAACTTTGTGGGAGTAGGGTTTTTATATATAGTGGAGATAATGATTTCTTGAAATTTTCTACCATATCTCATCTCTTTGTATTTAATATTTATAAGTGTCTTCAATTTAGGTTGTGTGATAAAACATGGTGGGAGAGGTGAGAGAGGATCATGTGACAACTTTCCAGGGGCAAAATTATCATTTACTTTATGTGAATTTTACTTCAAAATACTTAAAATCAATTCTTGCTATAAATATGGTGTACAACATTGTGGTGTATCCATTTTTACCAAATGGGTGAAAAATTACCTTTTTCGTAGATACATTGTTACTTATATATATTAAAAAAAAAACACTACTACTCTACTTTGATTATTGTAAATCTCTCGTTTCCTTAATTTATAAATGGGTTTTATTATGAAATTACAAAATATGGAGATTAGAATTTAGATCTAATTGGGCTTGTGGTTTATAATTAATTGAATGAATTTCAAAGTTATCAATGGCTAACAAAATAAATGTCGTAAAATAAACTGATAAGTTAATGAGTGTGATTAGGTACACTTGAATGGTTAGATTAAATAAAATAAATTAATTAAAAAAAAACACACAATCCACTACACTCTAAAAAAGAACTTGTAAATTGAGTACACATAAAATGACCTATAAACTTGCATGTATGTATTGTTCCAAATTTACGCACTTCACAAAATACACTACAATTATTATGCTAATTACATATAGTACATGGGATATATAATTTTTTTAATGAAGTCAAATTATACACGTGACTAAACTTTATTCATTGATTTAGAACGTAAATTTTTTTTTCTTTCGAAATCTCATTTATACGGTGTCTAATCTGCATAAGAATATCACCATTTAGTTCTTCATCGAACTGTCAATTACAAATTAAAAAGAAAGAAAAAATTTCATATGAGTACACTGGAGTGCATTAATTATTTAGAAGTAAAATTTCACGAAGAGATAATGATAGGAATGAGAAGCATTATTTAAAATGAGTTGAATAGATAAGAAGAGAGCATAGTTGAGATATTTGGTGGAGTTAGACGTGGGTTTCATTGTTTCAACAACTCATCTCATTAATAGCATTACCCTCTCAATTATTAAATTTCAAACTCCACCACTTTAATGATCGCAATACCTTATAATTATGGAAAATATTTGTATGTGAACGTGCAGAATATGATCTACACAATTTTCATGAATAATCTTCTATGTAACACGTTATATAATTGACACATAATTTTTAGAGTTTATATTTTCTTTTATAGTTTATCTTTCTCTCCTATGTGATCCATCCAATGGTTCAAACGGTGTGCACAAGAAATAATGTACCAAAATGACACAAAAAATTCGAATCGATGTAGAATGACTTCCGTGATACAGATAATGAGTGATAACATTTTTATAAAAAGTGATACTCAATTGATGAAAAATGATAATAATGCATTAAATTATTATAAATAAAAAATTATAACATTTTAAAGAAGAATGAAGTAGCATTTTTAATAAAAATTAATATAATTAATTAAGAAAATGTAGTGATCTTTTAATGATAAAAAATGTATATAGATTCCTTGTTCATATTCGACCCTATTCAAAGAGTTTAATTAATTACTCTGTAATATAAAAAATAATAACTTTATTTTTAATTATTACTTATTATATTACTACGTTGATATTTTAAACCGGCTTATTTCTTTCTTCGTTTGTCCAATGCAAAACCAAAATCCATTCAATAGAATTGCCTTCTTCCACCGCCTGATTATCAACCTATTAACTTTAGGATAATTCTTGTGTAATCGTGTCACCCATTACCCTCTCAATATGAGGTGGGGTCTCACCCTATGTGAGAGACTCATATGTGAGAGGGTAATGGGTGACACAGGTCTCCAAGTAGGCTTCTTAACTTTACTAATTTTAATTGGCTATTAATTCGGTCAAAGTGGGCCATATTAAATGAAAAGTTTGGATAATGATCAGCAGAAATAGCCCAACAAGCTGATATAGACTATCCGGCCCATATTCAGATTGAAATTTAATGTGACCAAATTAAGGCGTTTAAGTTTTCTCACGTTCCACCCACAAAGCACAGACTCCTCAAAAACAATTCATAATATTTAGCTCCTCACATAGTTGTTAATGGCGCGCCTTAGATGAGGCGCGGCCCAAAACGCCTGGGTTTTGAGGTTTTTGGAGGTTTTGACCAATGTTAAAAAAAACCTCGCCTTATGCGCTTTTTTGAGAGGAAAAAGACGGTACAACAAGCTTCTAATGGAACTTTTCTTAAAGTTGTTATTTTAAAAACACAACTTTATAAGTTAAATGACACTTTTATTTATATATAATAGTTAGGTTTTGGTGTTTGGTACTTCATTTCATTTAAAATTTGGAATTCAAAAGCTAGGATTTTAAGAGAGGAGAGCTCTCAGCCTCTTCTCTGCCGGCAGCCGCCGCCGGCAGGCTAGGTTTTTTTTTATTTGTTTTCTTTTTTTTTTTCCTGTTATTTCTCTTTTTTTTTTTTGTTTTGATTTTCATTTTCTAACTTTAAAAAATAAAAATCAGTAATTTTTTTTGAATGAAACCTTACAAGAAGTTTGATATGAGATTTTTGGCTAAAACTTACATATTTTATTCATGAAATTACAATATTAGTTATGAACTTATGGTGTTTAGACTTCAATAATAAAGCTATAAAATTTCATGTAAAATTATTTATTATACATCAATCAATATTGATTAATTAATTATTAATAATTATTTGTTGGTCATCTTTGCAAGAATTTTTAGAGTTTCAAATTTGTCATTATTGTTATTTATGAGTTATTATATGTTATTAATTGATATTTTGTGATTTTGATCTTAATTTAGTTGAGTAATTATATGTAAAATTGGATATATTAATATATATATGGTGTAGAGTACGCGTGCCTAAGGCGTGTCTTGAGCCTCAGGCTCCTTACAAGGCTTTGCGACTTGGTGCGCCTTTCACATTTAACAACTTAACAACTATGGCTCCTCAGATGAGTTAATAGACATAAATTGTAAAACATAAATCCCTTCAATTTTAAATTAATTATGACTTCAGTTTATAGTAATGAATATGGGAATGAATTCTATTTCGACTTTTAATTTATAAACAATGGTCTAGAATACATGTCACATTTCTAATGAGTTAATATTCAGTAGTAGAGGTTATGTATGCTTGATGAACTAATTACTAATTATACTAATAAATAATATTTATCTATTAAAAAAAAGTTCAGCAGTAATTAAACTTATTTAAAGGCCACAGTGTTCACATTGTAATGATAATGAATCATTTAGTCATAGATAATGAAACAAGGTGAAAGAAAAACCTCCAAAGATGGACTCAGCAAGTGATACATAAATTACAGACACAGCAATAAGAGCAGGAGCTTATATTGGACCAATCTGTGCATCTGTGTGTATATATTCACATCCCAGTGGAACATAAAATGAATATGGCACAATTTTTCTGTACAAATATTTCATCAAGATTGTGTAAATTACACTAACACATGGGTACGTATATGGTT
The DNA here is from genome assembly GCA_023678885.1 of Pogostemon cablin. NCBI lineage: Eukaryota > Viridiplantae > Streptophyta > Magnoliopsida > Lamiales > Lamiaceae > Pogostemon > Pogostemon cablin. Next base: position 2,885,046 of record CM042959.1, on the reverse strand, counting down.
GCTTTCTCGTCACTGGTTTAACTGGATGCTGGAAAAAATTGCACAATCCTACCTCACTTCAGATACCTGTTACACGTTGCAGTTCGTTAACAACGAGAACGAGAGATTAGTATCCATCGAAGAGAAGATGGTTGTTCGTAAAGCGAATTATAAGTTCACGTCAGTTTCTGCGGTGTTTACTCACTAGATTGTATGAGTTTCTAGCACATGGTTGTTTCATTAGTATTCTTTTCATCTACCATTAATTTCATCATTAACTAGTGGATTAGTAATGGGTAAAAAAGCTTACCTCAGGGTAGCAACTTTGACGAGAAATAGATTGGTTCCGTGTATTTACAATAACTTCACAACTCATTTTTGTCTGCAAGATCAAACAGAGGAAGGTATTAAGCGAATGTCCGAATCAGGTCTGAGTCGACAAACATTCTTCAACTTCATTGAAGTTAAACACACCAAAACTAGATTTTATAAACAAAGGGCAAACACGTTCACGGAGCAGCAAGATGTATTCATTCAGAGGAAAACATTTTATCAGGATGATACAATTATACCAGTGATTTAAAACCAAACATCTAATACAGTCTATGCCAGCACGTGTAATAAGTCCGATTTCAATTAAGAAGATAATTCACTAAACACAGAATCTAGCAGCACATCACATACTTTGTATTTGTTGAAACATACTTAATTCCTTAATGTATTCACAGAAACAATCCCAATGAACTTAATTATCAAAGAAAGAATTTATCTTAACAACCCTCAAACATATACTCCCTGGCTTTTATCTTTTCTATTCTATCTTTACTGTCTCACCTTAGACCATCATAGAATAATGATCTATATCCAAATTATCCTAAAACAGCATTCTCAAGAAGAAATTTAGCAATTTACAGGCGCTACTGAGTATATTCTAAGTAAAGGAAATGACCATGTTTTCTTTTATGTCATAGCAATAGACAAGCTAAAAATCCAACTCGAGTAGAATCTGATTTTATTAAAGCCAGTAGTTATTTACAAATATAAGCAAAGCAACAATACACAGACCGTTTCTACATACATAATCTATAAGTATAACAACATTTTTGTGTTCTATTTATGTTCAATAGAAAGAAAACATATGCAACAAAAATCTAATACCATGAATGCCCAACAATTCGTATATTTATTTTATCAATGTTTCTAAACTCTCCCTGCAAATCCATAGTCAAAATTCAAGTTCCATTTTCACACGGTTTAGAGTGTCAACACGTGAATCTAAGTCAAACTCCGGCTAGTAAACAATCTAGATCAATAAACAAGAAATGCTATGGAACTTCAATTACTTCATTGGATGTTCTTATTTAGCTAAAACCATGCATCAAATTGTTACAGCAGGGACGCGCTATGAAGGAGCAGTAAATTATTGCACAACTATAAAGATGATTGCAATATAATGACATCAAGCAGAATAGAAGGAAGATTTACCTTAAGAGGCAGGTCAAAGAAGAAAACCTCAAGCTTCCCACTGATCTCCGTCTCCGTATCAAACGTAATCGCTCCTTTAGCCAAATCCTCAAGCACCAAAATCACATCGCTCAAAATCTCCACACGATCGAGCTGGAGCGTGGCGTTCACATACGAATTCTCGCGCGATTTGATATGGCCTCCATCGGAAGTCACATACCCCAGCTGCTTCCCACGGTACCTAATGGCCACGATTAAGGAATCGTAGTCCAAAGAGTAAAAATCCTGGTTCCGAATCCTCACGGTGAGGTCTAGGGTTGCGTCCAGCGAAACTTTGGGGCGAGTATGGAAATGGAGGCGATCGAGGTGGAGGCGGACGACGGAGATTTTAGGGTGCGAGGGCCAGAGGAGGTAACCGGCGGCGATAAGGAAGAGTAAGACGGTGGCGAAGCAGAATATACAGCGCTGACATGATTTACGGAGGAGACGGTGGCGGTGGGAAGGAGGGTAGGGAGGTAAAACGATGACGTATTGCGGTGGTTGGGGTTCGGCGAGGAGCGGCTGCCTATCATCAGAATGTTTAGCAGCCGCCGTCATGCTTATGTATGTATGTATCCTAATTATGCGCATATACACACACCAATATATACTCCTATTATATACACGTTTCATATGTCAAGTAAACGATACAAAAGTGGTCCCCACCTTAGGGTTATCTCTTTTGTTTATAATACAATTCTCTCCAGTTAGAGCTGAAGTCGTGTTTTCATTTTACCCATTTTCGCTTGTAAAATGTAAAACCGAAGGAACAAGCACATGACGCCAATCATTTTAGCTGTGCCTCAAGAAATAAGAATCCTAAATTACAAGTTAAATATGGAGTATTTTAAAGTCATTTCTCTCTATAGACCTGATAAAAATTTTAAAATTTTGATTTAATTTTTTGAATTATTTGTTTAGTTCACCAAATATGTGCATGAGATGGATTGGTCCACTGTTAAATAATCCCTCACTATTAAATTATATTTATAATGAATATTATATTTTAGAAAAATCATACTTTAATCAACAAGTTTATATACTTTGTCTATTTTTTTTATAATTAATTTTCAAATTCAATTTACGTCCCCATGCTTTTGATTGAACATGGGGTTTGACATCGTTAGAATTTTCTACTTTAATTTCTTTTTATATGGAATAAACAATATATACTCAAATTTATGGAGTATTATAGTATATACATAACTATTAATAATTACTAAACAGTATTATTTTCCTATGGATAAGATATATAGTTATCAATGCTTGATTAAATATAATTGAGTAGAATTCCTAAATAAGGAAAAAGAATAATATGTCCATTAAACATCTCATATCTTATAAGTTGAGAAATCAGAATGCATACAACAACAAAAATAATTACTAAAATTATCTTAGCAAACCAAAAAAGTGTTAAGCAAACATCAAACAGTTTCTGAATGGTCGTTCATATATAAGGATGAATTGCAATCCCATGGATATGCTATACAAAATAAAAGGAAACTATTTCACAACAACACAACAAAATGGTTATTATTGGGATAAATAATACATATGCAAGATACATAAGGGTGGTAATACAAAGAGTGGGAATCATGGTACCTCGCTTCTGTTGCGCGAATGTGCGATCGAGCTCAGGTTTCTATACATATCCGACGAGGCGAGGGAAAAATCCGACAGAGCTCGGAAGAGTTCCGGCAAGTGGCTTTTCAGACTCATGAGAGACTTCTCTCTTACTTGAATGCATTGCTTCTGATAAGCTATCTCATCTTCCTCCAGTTTCTGTTTGGCTGCTTCCACGACCAACTGCCTCTCCGCAATGTGTTCTTGGCTCACTCCCCTATCGGGATCAGTATCATCATGAGGCGTTCGTTTCTGCATATACTTGTTATACCAATTCTCAAATTCTCGAGTTTTTCTGATGAGCTCCTTTCTGGATTCTCCACATCTGAGCTTGTGATCCAACTCCTCTTTTTGATATTGCCATATATTCTTGATAATAGCTGCAAAGTTGTTGATGGATGCTTTTGCTGGCTCGTCTGGGAGTCTCTCGAGGAACTCGTTCCAGGAGTTGAGCAGCTTTTGGATCAGGGGATTTTGAGGTCTACCTGGAGATGAAACTTTTTCCTTCCAGTTTGTATCTATAGGGACGAGATTTAGCTTTAACCAGCTGTTTAGTGCTCTGATGTATTCTTTTTGCTGGCCCATGAGTTCACTGAAATTTACGGACCACTCTTGGACGACACCTCCTAGCTGTCGTGTGCGCTCATGGTGGTGCTCGGTTGTTTCTTTTGGGGATTGAGAGATGTCTAAAAACCTCAATGCATCAACGATGTCGGACTGGTTTTTGTTGTATATTCTGATTGTTTCCCACATTGTAGCCATCCTGCACAACCATCCAAATCAGTCAATATCTGAATCAGGGTGGTTCCATGGATTATGTATCGCCACTGTGTTCCATAAATGCATATGTTTAAACACATATATATATATATATACACACACAAGCATAACATAACAATTAACAAAAACCAACACAAACCATTATCACACTAATGTAGCTTAATAAGATCGAGAATCAGCCCAAGTTGCTGCATTCGAACTATAAGTGAGATGATAAAGGCATCACATTATTGACAAGAGACAACAACAATCTTTCTTTCTAAAATGAGAAGCCTTAAGAAGTTAAGAACTCACGCATCAACTAGAGCAACCAGTTTTGGATAGAGTTGTTCATCGCGGAGACGATTAATTTCAGAGACGGTTGAGTCCATGGACTGCATGTCAACAATATATCTTGTATGCAAATGACTGACAGCTGCTTTCATTCTCTCTAATGCTTCTGTGTTTGAACTGCGTCTCTTCAACTTATTCAATGACGCCACCTTTTTTTGATATTCAAGTTTCATCTGCTCACCTGCCTGTTTGGCACCAAATAAACAAACATATAACAAAAAATTCTTATACACACCGGGTTGAGTTGAGTTCTCAGGAAAGAAAAATCATGCTGTCATGAAATAGAATCTCATTTTGATTCTATAACAAAATATGGTTTCACAATTCTTAATTTTAGTTTCTCTTGATTGATGAACGAGTATGACACATCCTATGATAGTAAATAGACATCCCTGAATGTGGATAGTATTGAAGTTGTAATGGAGAAAGTTAAAGATAGGCACTAGGCAGCAGCACAGCAACACTGATTTTGCCATTGCCATTTATTAATGGTGAGCCTGATTTCAGTGAAAAATGCACAAGAAGCAGATGGAGGAAACTCAAAAGGAACCCAGAGTAGAATTTTTCAATACATACCTACAAGACTGTACTTTCTGCAACACTTGGTTATTATGCCATCTAGACTGGAAAATTTTATCATGTTTTACAGCCAAATAATGGATAGTGCATAACTTTTTTTTTTAATTATTTATTTTTTATAAATAATAATAATAATTAATAATAATACTAATTATTATCTTTTTCTAAATGTTCTGGCTGTTTTGAAGGCCAAATGAATTGAGATTCTTGATGTAAATTTCATTGACCTGCAAAGTTCTTCTGATCTATACAATGCTAGACAATTTCTATTCCATCTTAATGAGTAAAAGAAAAAGTATACAGTTTTGTCAGTTCAAGCTTAAAGTCATGAACATGCACTTAGTTGAAAAACACTTTAAGAGAACAAGTTCAACACCACAAGAGTGTTAAAGCCATGATATTCCAGCATATATAAATTAAACATTGAATCATTGATCATCTCTAGCAGAACATACAGTTTTTAAAAAAAATTAACCTAGCATCTAAATACCCACACACGAGCCAAATCTTCAAGAGCAACCGATTGAAGTTTGAAAAAATAAAGCAAGAACTAACATGATTAAAGCCAGAAAGAATGAACATTGATGAAGTGTGATGATAGGAAAACAACAAACACGAAGGATGGATGAGAATACCTTCACTTCATCATAAAGTTTTTTCTCCCAAGCCAGCATCTTGTCCAGCACAGTTGCATGAGTTTCATGCTCTTCTGAATCAAAATCATCCACACCATCATCAGCATTAGGCAAACCTTTGAAGGATCTATTCCAAGTGATGACTCGCATTACCCTTTCTGAATGATTAATATTTCCTGCCAATTATGAACACAATACTTGAGTTTTGCTTCCATTATTCATGCCTCAAGTCAACTCGACAACCAAAAGACAACTTGAAGGCTATACAACCACCTTAATAAAAGTAATACTGAAAAGATGCATAGATAGTTTATAGTTAACATAGAATGAAAGGAAACACTAAAATATAAGTCCACAACAACAAAATTAAACTCTGTTTACTCCAGTAACATTCACTTAAGATATTATATCTTTTAGCACCTCTCTTATCTGCAAAATTGGAGTGGTAATGCAGGCGGGTTGCTTCGAGCATTCTGGATACCTCATGAGCACTTTCAGAAGCCTTTAGAAAACAATCATCAAGTTCAACAAATATTTGCAACAAGTTCACATTACTTCCCCAGTTCTTCTTTTTCCCTTCGGGAGGAGCCCCTTGTTTCACTCTCTTCCCAACCTTCGCTGCCGCCATTGCCGCCTCCGGTGGTGGTGGCTGTGGGGGAAGTTCACTCAGAGTTTCAACCTCTTGCACCGGCTCGGCTTTGGCAGCCTTCTCCTCCATTTCTTTTCTCCTATCCCTTTCTTCAAGCATCTTCCGCATAATTTCCTCTCTTTCTACATTTTTCTCTTCCACATCCGCCAATGTGGGACCTGGGACGTTGTCCGTTTGGAAGAAGTAATCCCAAGAAGAACTATGCGTCTGCGGAGGAGGAGGCGGCGGCTGCTGCTCCCGCTGCCGATCACGCTGATCATTTGCGCGTGACTGATGCAAGACTTCATCCTCTGTAACCTCCGATGGTAAGATCCCACTTCTACCAGCATTCTTACTACTACGTCGTTTTAAGCTATGACTACTCTCCGCCTCAATTTCCTCTTCGGTTTCTTCTTCAATTATAGGATCGGAATGTTTGGTCTTCGGTGGAAGGATCGAGAATTCGGGCATGGTGGCGGCGCGTTGAAGAGGGGATGAATTACCGAATAAAGCAGAGGGGAGGGGCGGCGGCGGCAGGAAATTCTCGTAACCCGGACGAGGAGGGGTGCCGCTCCCTACAGCGGCAGAGGATGATCCGGATGCAACTGCGGCCGCCGATGAGGGATACATAACCTCACCCTGCGCGAAATCGCTGAGGGCGGCGCCGGTGTTCTTCAACGACATGACGTGGGCGGAGTGGGCGGCGGCGAACTTGTTTCTCGCCGTCACCGCTCTCTCCATGTGCTGCTTCCGTTCCTTACATCGATTAACCGTTTCTTCATTCTCGATCTTCGATTGCGTGCAACCCATCGGGCTTTCCGGCGGGCTAAATCACCACCGATAAACACACACGCACACCCACTAAGTATACGAAATTAAAAGGGACACAATTCAGGGAAATTGGAGATGTAGATCAACTGTCTGCACTTTTTCCCTTTTCCTGTTTGAGGGAATAAAAATTGGAAAAGAGTGAAGTAGAAGCAATTGACTGCGAGCGATGAACACCAGCGTAAGTGTAGAAAACGACAGCGTTGGATTCTTCCTTCCCCTTATTACCAGAACAGTGAAAAGTAGCCAAATGGTAAAATTCGTCCTAGTAAAAAACGAAATATATCAGTAATATTTCTAGTTTTGGCTTGAGTGCTTGACTAATTTTTCCCGCGAACGAATTGCCGATAGTAAAAAACAGCTATCTACGCCGCCGCCGCCCGGCAGCGTCATTCCGCCTCCGAAGAGAGTGTAAGGTTAGTGCAGTAGAGGATCGATATAACTCCATGGCAAGTTTTAATTACAAGTACTAACGATTAATTTTAGTAATTTGTTTTTTTCTAACATCAAAATATTACACTCGCTGTAAAGATAATTTTGTAACTATCTCATTAGTCCCTTAAAATAAAAATATTAGTTTCTTAAGATTCATAATTTGTTTTTGTACAGTATAATAATTTAAAAATATTTACTAAAAGCGTAGAAACTTTAGTGCGTAAAATCCCTTAAAATTAACCATTGGTATATATTTATAAATAAACGAAATGTTAGTTAGATCTAGTATACAAATAAGTAGCAGCTAAAATAGAATACCCTTTTTGAAAATGAAACATTGAAAAAAACTAAGAAAAAGAGTAAGTGCGGTCTATTTCTCTCCCATCCAGTTTTTGATGCTGAGACAAAGCAACTTTTTGAGCCGACCATGCAAGATTCTAGGGTTAACATGTGACAACCACAACCCAAGTTTTGCTCAATGTAATCCAGACTAGCAAAACTCGTCGTTTTATGTATCCATGTTAGTCCATTTTGCAATATTCTTGACATGGAAGGATTACCAGGTTTAAGGTTCTTGTTTCACATATCGAATCTGCCAAATCTCGACATCGTTTCCTCGATCGTACTCTTGCACATACTGAGGAATCTCTTCTAGATCGATCCGCCTACCCATGAACCGAGACGTTCGTACAGAACCATCCTCTGCAAATACAAAACATAATGTGAGGTTTTGGTGTGTAGTCTAGAGGATTGCTAGGCTTACGAACCTTCTTCATCTTTGATATAATTGAGGAAGCGCGAGTAGCCATTTGCAACAACATCAAGATCATCCATGGTGAAGTTGTACCGTTTCTCTAGAGCTAGGTACAACACCTGATATACACGTAACAAACTTCATCATCCCTCAACATCCATGTCCTTGTAAGGAACATAAATGCAAGTGGATATAAGCAATGAATGAACTCAAAAAGCACGAAATGATGATAACCTTGTCATTGTGGTTATTGGACATGACTACTTCTAATAAACTGAAGAAGGCATCAGTTAGGTCATCACTGTAGATTACATCAGCTGCCAAGAGCAGAGAAGCTCTCTGTAGCTCTTCTACCTCTGATTTGCTCCAACCGTACCTGTACAAAGTGATGTTTGATTTATTGACATCTTCTAACAGGGGAATTCTTGAGAAAGTATAGCCAGTCGTAGAAAAAGCAAAGAAGGAAACGAGTATGATGTAAAAAACGACCATGAAAACTCAATTTCCAAGACTTTGGATCGAGTAAATTAACTTGAAAATTGAAATGGTTACTACCTTTGCTTGGATTGAGAATTTACAACCTCAGGGACTGGATGGTTCCAATCAAGTTCACGTACGTGAACAGAAGCCTTACGGTGGAAAATTCCAGCGTTGAGACTAATGTTCTTGGCACAGTTTCCCAACACATCATCACCTTTGTCTGTAATACATAAGAACAGTGCTATTTACTAAATATGCATTTCTCTATATATTAAAATGAGAGAGTTAAGGTTGTAGTACCTGTTATGTAGACAGTATTTGCAATGCGAGCAAGTAACATGCCAACCAACCCTGTCGAATATAACGACACAAAAAACTGTTGAGCATAAATCATCTGTGGAGATAATACACTCTACTAACTATGAAACTGTGATATCTGACTGGCATTTAGGATTTTTGGTTATAAAAGTATTAACAAAAAACAAGCATAACTCCACGACTCACCAAAACTAAGCACAAGAAACTTTACCAGTGCCAGCACCAAGCTCTACGGCAACAACTCCAACAAAATCGAACGATTTATACATCATATGCAGCACAAAGTCAGCTAAAACCAGTTCTGCTTTCCAAACCTGAACTAGGAACCCAAGAGGCAGAGTTTAACATTGGAGAAGTATCACAAAACACATGCACCTATACACTTGCAACGACAGCACATCATTAAACTACTAATTCCAAAAGAAAGTTTGAATACAAAGTGGAGCATCATTACATCACAAATGAAACATGAAATCAGACTGTTCATAAAACAACTCAGAACAGATGAGGTAAGCCGCAACAGGACTAAAGTATTAAGATGTCGAGGATCTATGTTGTCGTACCTGGAGGCCAACACTTGGGATGGAAGAAGTAATGTTATGCTGTATGCTGACAACAAAAGAATCCCTTGGTGCATCTGCATATTAAATACCAAAAGGATCCCATCAATTACTTTGGCAAGATATGTTAAACCTTAAGAACAACAGAATCAGAAGATATCTCAAAAATATTACACTCGAGGGATAATATTTTTTGAAGCTGCAAACAATTGCAAACCTCCACGTATTGTTTGAATTCAATTGAATTCATGCCAAACCAAAGAATAACATGCTGCATTCAAGCATTCTAAGGAATGTCATTCAACAAGAATGGTGTTTATCTTTTTCAACAAAAAATTCCACTGATGTAATCAAAATGCAAAGATAAGAAAACAAAATCCCACGTCACAATGAACAAAATCAATGAAAATTTAACAATACACTTAACTATAACAGATAAGAGGAGAAAATTCACAAACAGTTTTCCTCAGCAGAAAAAATCATCTTACTCAGATATTTAAGTTCCTGTAATGAAAGAAAACTCACTACGCCTTCGAGTAAGAATTAAATCTCCATCTTCATCCACTTCAAAGACCTTCCCCTTAGTCGAATCCAAACTATCTTCAATTTCTTCATCCCCTTCATAATTGCAGAAAAAAAAATTAAAAATGATTAAATCAATGACTCGAATACGGTAATCGCAAGCCCTAATTAAACAATAAATTAACGATAACAGCTATTTTCACATAAGCAAAGCCAAGAGACTCTCATAATTTCTTCATTGCAAACAAATTTACACAGAATCAAGGAATTAACCATAACGACGTGGAAGAGAGACGATGAAACGGGAGATGTGCGGCCCGGAGTGGTTCGGAGGGCACCCTAGGTGAACCTCGCTCATCACTAGATCCTCCACTAGCCCGTCGCCGTCTTCTGCTGGATAAAACGGCGGGTCTTCATCTTCCCTTTCCATTTTTACCCCTACTAGACTTTAGAAGCGAAATGAAACATAAACGTTGCGTTTGCCCCATCCGAATTGAACCGGTCTCGAGCCAACCCGGACTATCCTGGACCGGGCCTATATATGTAGGCCCGACCGCCCGAGGCCTGCCGATTGAAAAATATTTTTTTTCGACAGTTGTTGATTTATAGATCCTTCATCATAGGTTAATTTAAGCTGTTTGTAATGAAAAGAACAATTTTAATCGCTTGATCGAACTCCACAGCAATTTTCGAACACCACAAGAATGTAAAAAATGGCTGATATATTGAAATTTAACAATTAAGTCTTCAAATCACCTCTGTTTTGAGCTCGATATACAAAATTTCTGCATCAAGATGGCAGCATTGAATAAAAGATATGAATAGAATATTCATAATGCATGAATATACATTACGTTGCAACCTAGCAAGGATGGATGGAATTACACTAGAGAGCTATAAGATGGCTAATTGTAATTTAGAACCCCTAGATAAGACATATACATTTGTATATAGTAACAAAGAATGATTGACATGAGGAACAATCTATCATCTATGCAGTGTATGAAGTATGAAGTGGATTCATTCAGTTCATTTTCCCCTATAAGCTGCCAATCGAGCGACAAAGTCGTCGTAGTTTGGCAACTTCGGATGCACGTGAGCATTGTCCGGGTGGAAGGAGGCAGCCCGTGTATGTGTTTTAGGAGTTTCAAATGGTGTCGTCAATTCGGAAGGAAGAGACGTTACTCTGCCTGGACCGTCTCGAATTCTACGTCTTCCAGCTTTGCTTGAATTAGCTGAAGGAGTTTGGTTGAGTTTTGACTCCAATTCCCCCTCCTTATGAGCACTCTTTTTCCTGCTGTAGTGTTGTAGAAGCCTGTCCATCACCTTTTCCTCTTCGTCTCGTTGATCACCGCGCCCACCATCCAAGAACTTCAAGACTCTTTGACCCAATGCTGCTTTTTCTTTATTTGCCCTCTCTTTCTCATCACCTTCAGTGTCTCCAACTTGTGAAGGTTTGAGGGTCCTTGTCCGGACTGACTTCAGTCTTGGCTCAGCCTTCACGTGGTTTTCTCCGGCATCAGATGGTTCAGAAAGATCCACCTTGTCTATTTTATCAACCTGAGTCCCATTGCTTTGAGGCGAAGCACTTTCCTTTCTACGAGGTAATCTATCTTCATCAGTATCCTTGGATTCCTCAGAAATTTTCTGAAATGGAGTTGAATAATTCACAAAATCATTAAAACAGAGAAAATTTTAAACCAAGGTAATAGTGGCAGCATTTCGAATGATACCTTCTTATGAGCAGCATCACTGAAGATCTTGTTTTCCAAAGCTTTTTCGTTCCATTCTAAGCCGGATTCAGCGGCTATTTCTTGCAACAGCTGAACCTTCATATCTTTCGAAGGAAGACCCGACTTCAACTTCTCTGCAAACTGAGTAAAGGAAGGCGAACATGAAAACCAAAAACGCAGACGTGCCTTTAGCTTTAACAAGCTACAAAATATACCTGCTTATTGACATGGTACTCAAGGGAAGAATTCCCATATCTCTCAGAAAACATAGTTCTCATCTCTCGTAGCTCAGGAAGATCTGCAAATCTCGCCGCTGCAAACATTAAGGAGGATGCAGCTTCCCTGCAGTCTTCAGGGCATTCCCTGAACGTTTTCGGAGGGAAATCAGCCTTAAAGATCATATTGGATAAAAAGTTGAAAATATAACAGAACAAAATCAAATCAAACCATGCATTTAGTTATTTAGAAAATAGCAACTCTCTTTTACCATAAATTTTCTACTTCTTATGATCAGCATTGTCTATTTATTACAACACACACAGTGCTCATGGAAAATGACTACAGTTACATGAACCATTACGAGTAAGGGCTCAATACCTCTGTTTGTCCATGGCAGAGAGATTATTTGAGATGAAATCACAATATTGGTCAATCAACTCATAACATTGAGATCTGTTCATCTCAGCAAGAAGGCCTTCAGCCTGTTTCGACAATTTACGACGGTTAACATAAGAGTCATAATGCACAGTTCTGAAAGTTCAAGAAATACAGAATCACAATCAAAGAGAACAGAAAGAAATATGCTAGGCCATTTTTAATGAGATCAACACATTTCATTAGTTCCTTAGATTTTTCATTATCGATTGGTTATTGGATTGATCCATTTCATTTTTTATTTTTAATATATCATAAATTTCATATTCCCTTTAAAAGATCATGATCATGTGATGGAAATTTTATGAAAATTCTTGAAATTTTACACTTAAAATAATGAATCACAAAAATAATTAATGATCTTACACCAGAAACACCAGAAATGAGTTTTATCATTTATTTATTTTGAGGAATTGAGTGCATTTAACTCTTGCATTAATCTCTCATGATTCCAAACTGAAAAACAATTACTCCACTAAATTCCCAACAAACAATTAATGCAATTCAATTCATAGACATATCACCAGCACATAATGGTTCGTTACCAAATTTTCATGTTGAAGGAACCCTTTTATAGCAACATGGGAAGATTGCAACCAAATTCTTGATGACATCATATTCAAACAGAGGGCTATCATTAAGATAATCAAGGGATCACAATTATATGGATAATCCTTCAAGATTCTTGCACTAATTAATCTTCAAGAAACAATATATGAACAGTGAAGATAAACCTCAGCCCAGAAACCCCTTAATCCATAGAATTGTCGAAAATTTTAGGTCAAATTATTTTAAATATCTTTCAAGATTTCGTTCAAGATCCTGCTATGCATAGAAACCCCAGATGATTGAAGAATCAAAAAGTTAAAAACAGGAAAGACAAATTTCACGAACATTCTTGAATATGCAGAATGAAATGAATTAAAATGCATAAAAGTTGATGAAAGAAAAAAAAAAAGCAAACAAAGGAAGAACAGAGGGAGAGATTACTCTGCAATAGGCGTTATAATCCATTCCATCTCTAAGCAAATCAGCAACATCATTCCTCAGATACTTCTGAGTAGCATTTCTCTTCCTCTTTATCAACTCAATTCGGGTTCTTGTCAGCTTAATATCCGACTTGCTGTTCAACACCATCGAAGAAAACCCACAAAAAAATCAACAAGAAACTCAAAACAATCACAAACCCACAAAAATTTAAACATATCTGATCTCACCATTTGGAATAGAATTTGCTTTTCAAGAGAGAGTCGAACATTTTCACTCCTCCTCCCTTTGGAAAAGATTATCTAGAGAGAGATATCACGAAAATGTTCTTTTTAAAAGCAGCAAAAAAAAAAGGGCGAAAGAATAACCACATTCAATTCAATGGCAAGAAAGAAAAGAAAAGAAGGTGTTTACAGGTAAAGAAGAAGAACGAATAATGGAATTCCACGAAAAGAATTTAAATTAAAAGGAAATCTGAAAAGGGTGTTTCATAATTCATAAGGGAATGTAGTAGGATTTGTAATCGACGTATTGAAAAAAATGGAGAAGATCATGGACTGCAAATTCTTGTATATATATATTTAATAAAAACAATGTATACATACAAATATATACAGAATTAGAGAGAGGGAGAGCTGTGAACAGGTTGTGCTTCCGTGCCACGTCGGATTATTACTTAACTGTCAATTACGCCAATTGTCTCTATTCTCGTTGTAGTTTCTATATATAGGTATCTGATTAATTTATATATTAAAAATATTTTCCTTTAATAACAAGATTTTTCAATTAGCCAATATAATTCACAGAGATTTCAATTAGCCAATATAATTCGCAGAGATTTTAATTAAAATTGAACTTTATTCATCAAAATATATATGGTAGATAAATATTTACTTAACATAACGTGAAAAGATAAGTTTGTAGGAATATAAAGTTATCTGATTAATTTTATATTAAAAAAATAAAACAAAATATTCCTTTTATAAATTAGGAATATGAAACGCGGGAGACAAATTGGTGTTCTGTATTTGGCGGTTCATAAATCATACCCATGTTCCATGTACCATGTTTTTACTCATCCTCTGTATCTATACGTGTATCTATAATTACATATTTATTTTTCTACTGATATTTTTGTAAATTTTAGTGCAAAGTTGATCAACGTCAACATGTATGTTCTTGTGACCGAAAATTAAGGTTGATCAAAAGCCATGCCCTCAGTCTCAATTGTTATTTCAGAAAAAAAAACATTTAATAAGCGTATTATATTAATTTTATGAGATAATATAATTTTTTAATTGAGTAATAATAAATTAAAGTATCGTATGAATAGGGATGAAATGGAAACTATGAACAAATAAAGTAGGAAATATAGAATTAAATTGATCCCTAACAAATAAATCAAAACATATTGTAAGCAATTAAAATTCACGGTCCAATCAAATGGCGACACGTGGATTTTATTGATTAAATATCAATTTTAATTTATTATATTTTATTTTGGGGATTTAATAAATTAATTCCTAAAATAGATTAATAAATAATTGATAATTAATTTAATACCCGACAAATTAAGTAGGGTTTAAATTAAGTAAAGCTTGACCCCTAAGTTAAGTAAAGCATGGAAGATTCCAGAATTAGGTCAAATTAAGCAATGACCAATCAAGCTGTGATATATTTGGAACGACCCAAGCCCGCAGAACCAGGCCAAATCTGTCATGGACCAATCAGATTGCAAGTTATTTATGGGGCATGCTCATTCCTTCACCTATATAAGGAGTCCTCCTTCATTCACTACACACACTCAAATACTTGAAGACATAAACGCTCTGAAGAGATCAAGAACACGAGCAGCGCTCCCTTGAGATCTTCAAGCATCTTCAAGTCAAGAACGGCAAACGATTCGGGATTAAGGTGCGGAGCCCCCCAAATCAAGCGTTCTTCATATACTGAGTTCTTCGGTGTTCTTCGCGCCAAGAACAACATACGACCCGGGATTAAGGTGCTAAGCCCCCCAGATCGAGTGTTCTTCGGATCAAGTACGTTTAATCCAAATAAAGGCTCGACGCCTCTGGATTAACGTTATAAGATCCAAATCCGAGTTTGAACAAGCTTCAACTGAAGATCCGACTCAAAACACACGCGGTCAAGTCAACAAGTCAAGTCAAAGTCAAAGTCCAAATTGGTTCGAGAGAAGAATCAGAGGATTGATAGAGATTGTTTCCTAAATTTTCAAGTTTAATCATTTGGATTATTATTGTAATTCTCTTGCGTTTATTTTATTATAAATACAATATTTGTTGTTACAAATTTTGGCACGCCCAGTGGGACGGTCTCTACCTCTCATCTCTTCTCTCTACAAGCTCGAAGTACGATATGACTCCTGTCAGGATTACTGTAGGTAGGACTGCTGCTTCTAAGCTCTCAGAGGCATTGACTGAATATGTTGCTGTTGTTACAAGGAGCATGTCAGAAAAAGCTCGTTCGGAAGCCTCATCTGGATCCAACCCTTCGGTTGAGGAGGCTTCGAGAAAACAACTACTTATGAAAGATGATAGTGATGAAGATTCTGCATCTTCAAACTCTTCATCTGACTCCGTTGCAGCTCCAGTAATGATGGCAGGCGCTACGACTGTTGAGGAACAATTAGAAAACATGATGAAAGCTATCGAGGGGCTCACGAAACACATAGAAGCTCAAGACACGAAGATCTCCCAATTGATGAAAAGAGACATCGCGGAGACTAGCCATGCAAACGGAAAAGGAGTCATGGACGATAGTGAAGTGGAAGAGGTCACAAGGCGCCAGGCTATTGAAAAGGAGCAAACTCAAGGAACGTTGCCACTTTCAGCTGATGGAATGCTCCAAGTAGATCAACTCAAGGATATTATACTTGGAACAATAAAAGAAAGGTTTGAGGAGAATTCCAAGCCTACTGTTACTTATGTCAAGCCATACACGAAAAGAGTGGATAACTTGAAGTTGCCAGCTGGCTACCAGCCTCCCAAGTTCCAACAATTTGATAGCAAGGGAAACCCGAGGCAGCATATAGCACACTTTATTGAGACCTGCCATGACGCTGGTACTTATGGAGATCATATGATAAGGCAGTTCGTTCGCTCTCTCAAAGGAAATGCATTTGATTGGTATATCGACTTGCAAGCTGAATCCATTGATAGTTGGGCACAAATGGAACATGAGTTCCTTAATCGTTTCTATAGCACGAGGAGAACCGTTAGCATGACTGAGCTGACTAATACTCGCCAATTGAAAGAAGAGCCTGTGATTGATTATATCAATCGATGGAGAAATTTGAGTTTAAATTGCAAGGACCGATTATCCGGTGAGTCTGCTATTGAGATGTGTATCCAAGGGATGGAATGGAATCTCCTTTATATACTCAAAGGAATTCAACCTAAGACTTTCGAAGAGTTGGCTACTAGGGCCCATGACATGGAGTTAAGTATGGCTGCTAGTGGAATCAAACATTCACCAATGTCGGACTCCTACAAATTTAAAGATAAACAAGATTTCAAAAAGGGGGGCAAGTCCTATGTTAAAAATTCCAGCAAAGAGTCAATGGCCACAAATATTATGACGGTCAAGGTTCGAAAGAATGAAAATGACAAGAAAGATAAAGGAAAACAAGTTACCCAAGAGTGGGGGCAAAGAAGGTTAACTCTGAAAGAGATGCAAGAAAAAGAGTATCCATTTCTGAACTCAGACCTTTCTGGCATATTCGATGATCTAATGAAGAACAAACTCCTTGATCTTCCTGATATGAAACGTCCAGAAGAAGCCGGCCGAACTAATGACCCAAAATACTGCAAGTATCATAGGTTGGTGAGTCATCCAATTCATGATTGTTTCGTTCTTAAGGAAAAGATCATGCAATTGGTTAAGGAAGGAAAAATCGTGTTAGAAGATGAGGCGGGCACAAACTTCACTTCTGTAGAAGAAAGTCATAATGGAGGCTCATGTCATGTCGTGAATGAGGACAATGAAAGCGAACAACTTGAAACTAAGGGTAAAGCTTACTCCATGAAGGTGACCTTCACGGATGAAGATATGTTGTTGGGTATGCAATCTCATAATCGACCTCTATTTGTGACTGGTTATACTAAAGGGATGCGAGTGAATCGTATACTTATTGATGGAGGTTCGGCAGTGAACATTTTGTCCTTGAGAATGTTGAAGAAGATAGAAATACCAATGGATGAACTAATCCATAGCCGATTGATGATCCAAGGGTTCAACCATGAGGGACAAAGGACTCTCGGCACAATAGTTCTTGATTTGCTAATTGATGAGATGAAATCCACAGTCCTTTTCCATGTTATTGATGCAAAAACTTCCTACAACATGCTTTTGGGGCGTCCATGGCTACATGAGAATGGCGTGATTCCTTCTACATTGCACCAGTGCTTCAAATATAGTGAAGGTGACAACGTGAAAAGAGTATTCGGTGATGACAAGCCATTTACTGAAGCTGAAGCTTACTTTGCCGATGCTAAATATTTCTTCAAGAGTACAAAGGAAGTAAAACGTGAAGAAGCCCCGGTGCAAGATAATGGGGGCAATAAACAAATAAATGATGAGGAAGGTAGTACATCATCTGCCACTCTCAAGGAGAACAAAGGCAAAGGGCTTGAGACCTCGGAAGAGTTAACGTTGCCTTTAACGAAAATTGATGCTAGTAAACTTTCTTCTCCACCACTCAAAGGGTTCACACGTCCTATTGAAGGACCAAAGACCGAACACGGTGAAGTATTTGAAGCTGAAATAACCAAGTCGTATAGTCCACAAGCTTATAAACTCCTTATGAAGGCTGGTTATGAACCAAGGGAAAAAGCGATGGCGAGCAAGGTGTGTCAAGAAACTATCAACCCACCAGGCCAGGGGCTCAATGTTACTCAAAAAATGTTGAAAAATAGTGATCACACTATCAAGAAGGCTAAGCCAGGTTTGGGATATGTCCCTCAAAAGCCAGTCCGCATTGCAATTAGAAGAGCAAGTACAAATTATATCACCGAGGGAGAAGCTTTATCCACGGAGGATAGGTTTGATGCAAGTAGTAGGGAAGTCAAGAGAATATCTGTTTTTGAAAGGCTTGGGAGTGTCTTCGAAAGGCTTGGACCCTGTAAAGGGAAGTGTAGGAGGCAAAATCATGTCAAGTCCCTTAACCTCCGAAAACTCCGGAGTCAAAATCCATCTCGTATCAAGCGGCAAAATATCTTGACTATCTCAAGTGGAAGAGTATTGAAAGCTAAGGTGCGAAGAATCGTCTTGACCAAAGATGATAGTAATAATGATAGAGAAAGTGTAGCTTCCACCAATCATATTACTGCTGTGGAAGATTCTCAAATGGAGGAAGTAGATGCTGAAGATGCCCCTCCACAATTTGAAGAAGGAGTAAAAGCCACTGTTGATGAATTGAAAGAAATTAACTTAGGTGATGAAAATGACCCACGTCCTACTTACATAAGTGCTCTGCTAAATGTTGAGGAAGAAACAAAGTATGTCAGCCTTTTACGAGAATTCAGAGATGTCTTTGCATGGTCGCATAAGGAAATGCCAGGCTTAGATCCAAAAATCGCAGTGCACCACTTGTCCATTAAAAAGGGAACTCGGCCGGTTAAACAAATGCAGCGTCGATTTCGACCAGAGTTGATTCCTTTGATTGAGGACGAGATTAATAAGCTTCTTGAAACAGGCAAGATCCGAGAAGTCAAATATCCTACATGGATTTCCAATATCGTGCCGGTAAGAAAGAAAAATGGGCAACTCAGAGTATGTGTTGATTTCCGAGATTTGAATATGGCATGTCCGAAAGATGACTTTCCATTACCAATTACTGAACTCATGATTGATGCAACAACGGGGCATGAGGTCCTTTCATTTATGGATGGGTCATCTGGCTACAATCAAATTGGTTTGGCTCCTGAGGATCAAGAGAAGACAGCCTTTCGTACTCCGAAAGGGATATATTGCTATAATGTTATGCCATTTGGCTTAAAGAATGCTGGTGCCACTTATCAGCGAGCCATGCAAAAGATATTTGATGACATGCTTCATAAGATTGTCGAATGCTATGTTGATGATATTGTGGTGAAATCAAAGGAAAGGAAAAATCATTTTCATAATCTAAGGCGAGTGTTTGAACGATTAAGAGAGCATCAACTCAAGATGAATCCGCTCAAGTGTGCATTTGGAGTTTCATCTGGGAAATTTCTTGGGTTTATTGTTCGCCGTCGAGGGATTGAAATTGAGAAAGCAAAGATTGACGCAATCATGAAAATGCATGTGCCTCGGAACATACATGAACTCAAAAGTCTGCAAGGAAAGTTGGCATACTTAAGGAGATTCATATCAAACTTAGCTGGCCGATGCCAGCCATTTAGTCATCTCATGAAGAAGGGCAGCATATTCGAATGGGATGAAGTTTGCAATAATGCTTTCAATAGCATTAAAGAATACTTGATGAAGGCACCAGTGTTGAGTGCTCCAATACATGGACGTCCGTTAATTCTCTATCTAGCTGCTCAAGAGCGTTCTGTGGGAGCTTTGCTTGCACAAGAAAATGATGATGGCAAAGAAAGAGCTCTATACTATCTAAGTAGAACCATGACTCCAAACGAGTTGAAGTATTCACCCATTGAGAAGATATGTTTATCTCTTATCTTCGTGATTCAGAAGTTGAAACATTATTTTCAAGCTCATACAGTTCGGCTAGTTTCGAAAGCCAACCCACTAAAATTTGTCATGTCAAAACCAGTACTCTTTGATCGGCTTGCAAGATGGTATCTCCAACTTCAACAGTTTGAGATCGTGTACGTCCCTCAAAAGGCCGTAAAAGGACAAGTGTTGGCAGATTTTCTAGCTGATCATCCAATGCCTGCTGAATGGGAACTATCTGATGAACTCCCCGATGAAGATGCTTTCACTGTGGACATAGTTTCTCCTTGGAAGATGTATTTCGATGGAGCATCTCATAGAGAGGGAGCTGGTGCGGGAGTCGTGTTTGTAACATCCAGTGGTGAAGTTCTACCTTTCTCATTTTTCTTAACAGAAAATTGCTCTAACAATGTGGCTGAGTATCAAGCACTCATACTTGGTTTAGAGATGGCCGTCGATATAAAGCAGCTACACCTTAGAGTGTATGGTGATTCGCTATTGGTAGTAAATCAACTCCTTGGAGTGTATGAAGTGAAGAAGCCTGAGTTGTTGCCCTATTACAAGTATGCTCAAAAGCTTATGGGTTATCTCGGTGATGTTGATATTAAGCATCTGTCTAGAAGAGAGAATAAGCAAGCTGACGCCCTCGCTAAGCTAGCATCAACTATAGCTATGCCAGAAATGCAAATTCAAATACCGGTGTGTAGAAGTTGGGTTGTACCACCAATCTTTGAAGATGATGATTATGAAGAAGTTGAAAATCATGCGGTGGAGGTTTTCGAAATTGAAGAAGAAGATTGGCGCCAACCACTTGTGAATTATTTGAAATATGATAAGTTGCCTAACGATCCACGACAAAGAGTTGATATTCGGCGTCGGGCACCTCGGTTCATCTACTTCAAGGGTACACTTTATAGAAGATCATTCGATGGAATTTTCTTGAGATGCTTGGGTAAGGAAGAAACTATTCAAGCAATGGAGGAGGCTCACTCCGGAATTTGCGGTGCTCATCAATCCGGACCGAAGCTACATTTCAGAATTAAAAGGATGGGCTACTATTGGCCAACCATGGTGAAGGATTGCATGGATTACGCACAAAGATGTCAAGCTTGTCAGTACCATGGAAATCTGATTCATCAACCTCCGGAGCCTTTACATCCGACAGTCGCTTCATGGCCTTTTGATGCTTGGGGTTTAGATGTGGTAGGGCCACTTACAAAGTCTTCTGGTGGTCATCTCTACATTCTTGCTGCAACAGATTACTTTTCAAAGTGGGCTGAAGCTGTGCCTCTGAGGGAAGTAAAGAAAGAAAATGTTGCTGATTTCATTCGGGTCAATATCATTTATAGATATGGTGTCCCGCGCTACATCATCACTGATAATGGAAAGCAGTTCAGCAATAGTTGGATTGATAAGCTATGTGAGAAGTTTGATTTCAAACAAAAGAAATCTTCAATGTATAACGCAGCTGCTAATGGTCTTGCCGAAGCTTTCAATAAAACTTTATGCAGTTTATTGAAGAAAGTGGTCTCCAAGTCAAAAAGAGATTGGCATGAAAGGATCAATGAAGCTTTATGGGCGTACCGTACCACCTATAGAACACCTACTCAAGCCACTCCGTATTCCTTGGTGTATGGTGTTGAGGCTGTTGTGCCTCTTGAAAAGCAAATTCCTTCTTTGAGGATAGCCATACAAGAAGGCCTCACCGAGGAAGAAAATGCAAAGTTACGTCTTCAAGAGTTAGAAGCGTTAGATGAAAAGAGGTTGGAAGCACAACAAAGACTTGAGTGTTACCAATCTCGCCTTTCTAGAACATACAACAAGAAAGTTAAGGTACGTTCTTTTCAAGTTGGCGATTTGGTGCTTGCTGTGAGAAGACCTATAGTAGTCACCCATCGCATTGGAAATAAGTTTCTACCCAAGTGGGATGACCCTCATGTTGTGAAAGAAGCCTACACAAATGGCGCCTACAAATTGATCTCTGAAGATGGCGTGAACATTGGCCCCATAAATGGGAAGTTCTTGAAACGCTACTACGCGTAAAACAAATACAAGTACAACGCTCCTTGACGCACGAGCCTAAACTGCATGTTACTCCTGGTCCGCATGAGTATAAACTGTGTACGACAAACTCCTGGTCCACATGAGTGTAAACTGTGTACGACAAACTCCTGGTCCACATGAGTGTAAACTGTGTACGACAAACTCCTGGTCCGCATGAGTATAAACTGTGCATGACACCCACCAAAGGTAATTATATGTGGTTAAACTATCAATTCACCCCACTCAGATATTTTAAGTGGTTAAAGCATTAAATATCTTACTTTGTCTAAAGTGGTTAAAGAATAGTCACTCCTGGCCCGCATGAGTATAAACTGTGTACGGCACCCCCCATTCAAATCAAATCATGTCCCCTTGAACTACGTAATGACTTGATCCTCTGCGAAGAGGTACGTAGGCAGCTTAGCATTTTACTAAATTCAGTCATAATCCAAGCAATTCGAGTCGAGTTTGTGAGGCAAGCGATAAATTGAAGTGTGAACGAGTTAAGAAGAAAAAGGTTGACAAAGAGAAGATGTGGTTGAATGCAAAGACAGTGGTGAAATGATGAAGGTGGTAAAGTGATGAGGGTGATCCATGTTGTCCCTTAAAGCTAGCAAAGAAAGAGGTTTAAGCTAATTTAAATTTATGGATTTAATTAATTAAAAGGTCCTAAATAAATTATGGGATCAATTAATTATTAAAAACCAAAATTATAAATTAAGCCCATGGAGAAGCCCAAGATGCTTAAGTGAGCCATTAAAATAATTCATGTGTGTTTAATTAATTTAAGCCCCAAATCATGAAAATTAAAATCAATATAAGCACTCTTGGCCCAAAATATGAAGCAGTAGGCGGCCCAAGTGAATAAGAAGGATCAGATGGCCCAAGTAGAAACTGAAAATAAAAAAAAATAAAAAAAAAATATAAAGGACCCAATTAATGTTGGAAGCACTTGAATGCAGTAAGCAAGCTGATTTGAGATTGGGTGAGTTTGAGCAAGTCAAAATTAACTTGATGGGGTCAAAATTGAAGTTATTCTTTTTTTTTTCCGTGGAATGGGTTTCTCCAGGAAAAGGGGATTAAGCTGCTCAACCAATTCCTCTCTCTTCGAAAAACAACAACCAGCCATCAGTACCCGTCAACACCACCGGGGATTCACCTCGCATCGCCACCGGTCACGCACCCGGCCGCCTGAAGCTCGCTGTTGCCCTTCACATAAGAAAATCATAGCCAAACACAGTCGGATTCGCGACCCAAGGAGCGCTGCTCGCTGCCGAGGTACGTTTCCGCGCGCGCTACTTCCAGAGCTCGATCGACGTGCCGCAGCCAGGGTTCACGCCGGATTCTCGCTAGCGAGCAGCCGCCGCGAGCAGTCGTCGAGAGCAGCCATCAGCCGCCGCTCTCACACGCCATTCTGCTTCCCAGTCGCCAAGAGCATTACCGAATCCAGTCTGAATCACACTAAAGCGACGAGACCATCTTCCGGCTGGTCCGATCAAAAGCAGACAACAACCGCCCTCCCGCTCTTCAAATCAAAGCTGCCGGAGGTATGAGCTCGGTAAGCAGTCACCATAGGTGGTCTGCCATCAATCGCCCTCCCGCTCTTCAAATCAATGCTGCCAGAGGCATGAGCTCGATAAGCAACTACCATGGGTAGTCCGCTCTCGTTGCATCAACACGTCGGAGGTGTGAGCCCAACAAGCAACCACCATGGGTGGTATACCGTTGACTGCTTTCCACCTCGCGGTATGAGCCCGACAAGCAACCACCATGGGTGATCCGCCGTCAACCGCTCTCTACCTCGACATCGTTGGTTCGACTGCCTGAGTATGTTAAAAAGCTTCTCTTTGGTCAGGTTTCTTCATATCGTCGCCAAAACGTCATCAGAGATGTGAGCCCAACAAGCAACCACCATGGGTGGTCTACCGTTGACTGCTTCCCATCTCACGGTGCGAGCCCGACAAGCAACCACCATGGGTGGTCCGCCGTCGACTGCTCTCCACCTCGACGATGTTGGTCCGACTTGAGCCTCCGTCCCAACGTCATCGGAGATGTGAGCCCAACAAGCAACCACCATGGGTGGTCCACTGTTGACTGCTTCCCATCTCACGGTGCGAGCCCGACAAGCAACCACCATGGGTGGTCCGCCGTTGACTACTCTCTATCCCAACGTCATCGGAGATGTGAGCCCAACAAGCAACCACCATGGGTGGTCCGCCGTTGACTACTCTCTATCCCAACATCATCGGAGGTGTGAGCCCAACAAGCAACTACCATGGGTAGTCTACCATTGATTGCTCTCCACCTCACGGTGCGAGCCCGACAAGCAACCACCATGGGTGGTCCGCCGTCGACTACTCTTCACCTCGACGAGTTGAGTCTTGTGTGTTGGATAGCTTTGATAAAAAAATTGAGTTCATGAAGTACCATTATATAGCAGTGGATTCATGGATAATTATGGAAATTACTTGTGGACTCATGGATAATTATGAAAATTATTCATGGATAATTATGGAAATTACTAGTGGACTCATGGATAATTATGGAGATTATTGTGAGGTGCGCAAGCTCTTTAAAATTGTAGGAGATTCTTTACTACAAATAACTTTGATAATTTTGGGTAAGGTTCATGAAATCTTGGTGAACAAGAAACAAATCTTTTGCGATTCCTTCACAACAAGACATTCTGTCCGTGAACAAATCGCAAGGGGGCATTTGTAAGCAATTAAAATTCACGGTCCAATCAAATGGCGACACGTGGATTTTATTGATTAAATATCAATTTTAATTTATTATATTTTATTTTGGGGATTTAATAAATTAATTCCTAAAATAGATTAATAAATAATTGATAATTAATTTAATACCCGACAAATTAAGTAGGGTTTAAATTAAGTAAAGCTTGACCCCTAAGTTAAGTAAAGCATGGAAGATTCCAGAATTAGGTCAAATTAAGCAATGACCAATCAAGCTGTGATATATTTGGAACGACCCAAGCCCGCAGAACCAGGCCAAATCTGTCATGGACCAATCAGATTGCAAGTTATTTATGGGGCATGCTCATTCCTTCACCTATATAAGGAGTCCTCCTTCATTCACTACACACACTCAAATACTTGAAGACATAAACGCTCTGAAGAGATCAAGAACACGAGCAGCGCTCCCTTGAGATCTTCAAGCATCTTCAAGTCAAGAACGGCAAACGATTCGGGATTAAGGTGCGGAGCCCCCCAAATCAAGCGTTCTTCATATACTGAGTTCTTCGGTGTTCTTCGCGCCAAGAACAACATACGACCC
The DNA here is from genome assembly GCA_023678885.1 of Pogostemon cablin. Lineage (NCBI taxonomy): Eukaryota > Viridiplantae > Streptophyta > Magnoliopsida > Lamiales > Lamiaceae > Pogostemon > Pogostemon cablin. Next base: position 2,859,700 of record CM042959.1, on the reverse strand, counting down.
GGGATTAAGGTGCTAAGCCCCCCAGATCGAGTGTTCTTCGGATCAAGTACGTTTAATCCAAATAAAGGCTCGACGCCTCTGGATTAACGTTATAAGATCCAAATCCGAGTTCGGACAAGCTTCAACTGAAGATCCGACTCAAAACACACGCGGTCAAGTCAACAAGTCAAGTCAAAGTCAAAGTCCAAATTGGTTCGAGAGAAGAATCAGAGGATTGATAGAGATTGTTTCCTAAATTTTCAAGTTTAATCATTTGGATTATTATTGTAATTCTCTTGCGTTTATTTTATTATAAATACAATATTTGTTGTTACACATATCAATTTCCCCAAAATCCTTTCACAATGATTATTTGTAAGAACATATTTTTCTTTTAATTCATTTATGTATAATACAATGTAGATATGATAAGTATTACACAAAATAAGATTGAACAAATCGAAATAGAAGTAAAAGAAATTATATGAGAAAGCGAGTATGTACATAAGGGTGTTTTCTTAATTGGTGAATAAAATATTGTGCAAAAAGGTTTAGTATTTTATTTTAATAAGATTATCATGTTATATAAGCGAAATAAAAAAAAATACATTATGCTTGGCTTAATATTGTTCATTATAATAGTTTTCATATACTGTGACATGATCACTACAATTTTTAATTTTTAATTTTTAATTTTTAACCATCGGAATTTCGTCTGCACTGATTATTGATGATGCTAAATTGCTAATATATATTAATAAAGAAATATGTTTAAATTAAATATATTGTCATTTTATTGTCGTTGATAATTTTTATACTATTTAAAACAACGAGATACTCTCTTGTGGGACGGATTATTTGTGAGACGGATATGAGACGGATCGACCCATCACTAAAGTATGTTTATTGTATAGATAAAATATGCTTATTTGCTGTTAAAGTATGTCAATAATAAATCAAATTATAACACACTCAAATCATACTTTAATGCATAATTTAGCGTACTTTAGTAAACATACTTTAACAATCATTAAACATATTTTATCTAAATACTCCCTCCGTCCCGTAAAACATATTTTATCTAAATACTCCCTCCGTTCCGTCCTTATGGTTACGTTTGCTTTATGCACGGGTATTTTAATGTGTATTGAGATGAGAGAAATAATAATTCAATGTAAAGTGGGTAGCTGTATTAGTGAGATGTGTTGGCCCATGGAGAGAGAAGTAATTAATTTGTGTGGATCGCATATGCTAAAAAGGGAAATGTAAACATTAGGTTGAGACGCCCAAAATATAAATATGTAGAGAGAAGTAATTAATTTGTGTGAGTTTTATATGCTAAAAAAAGAAATGTAACCATTAGGATGAGACGTCAAAAATAGAAATATGTAATAAACATACACAAATCGTCTCACCTAAATAACGTCTCACAGGAGAATTTGTCTAAAACAACAACTCTAATGCTTATTTTTATTTTTATTTTTATTTTTATTTTTAAAACAATGGAACGATAAATCAATATTGTCGGAAGTAGAGCTGTTAAACGAACCGAGCCGCTCGAGTACTCAGCTCAACTCATTGACTATTCGAGCTCGCGCTTTTGCTCGTTTTCTTAACGAGCCGAGCTTGGCTCGGCTCGTTTAGGCTCGAAAATAAGTAATTAATAATAATAATATTATTATTATATAATTATAATAGTATATAATAAAATAAATATTTTAAATATAATAAAAATATAAAATATATTAGTTAATACTCGACTCGACTGAGCTCGGCTCGACTCGAAAACTCGATATTTTTGCTTAACGAGTCTCGCTCGAGCTCGCTCGAGTATTTTTCAAGCCGAGCCGAGCTCGTACATAAGCTCGTCACCATAACGAGCTGAGCTCGAGCTCGGCTTGATAAGTACTCGAGCCGAGCTCGAGTATGGAATACTCGATCGAGCTCGGCTCGTTTAACACCCCTAGTCGGAAGACGACAAATGCAAAGAAAGTGTCCTCGTTGGAGTTTCCGCAACAACATACTCAGCCTATCACGATCACTCGCCTAAATATTTTTAGTTATTTATTTATTTACCATCAAGATATAATTCCTTTTATATATTTTTAATTAATTATTTACCATCAAAGATAAGCATATATGATTATTTAATTGATTGAGATAGCATATTCAATGTTTGATTGAAATTTATTCATTTCTTAATATATATTATATCTTTCATTTGTAACGTTTCAAATTATCCTAGTGTATTAATTTAAGCGCGTTAAATATGACTTTTTTATTTATTTGTAAAATACAAGAAATACAATACAAATTTATAACGTAGAATATACCAAAAACATAAATAAAAAACATATAATAACTTTATCAGTTTAATGAGTTTTATTTTTATATAAGATTTAAGTCATTATTTAAAATTTAGATTAATTAATACATACTCTTAATAATTAATAAGAAAATAAAAACATACTCTATATAGTTATAATTATTTTCTAAATTTAACCCGTTAACCAAAATTTCCCGTAAAATAACAGCAAAAAATGACATATTCACTATATTTGACATGTTAGGGTTGAAATTTATCTCATAATAATAATTGTAATTTTATTTTGTCTAAACATTTAAAATGATGATATTTATACATATATTAGTGACTGTAAATTTTTTTAAAAAATAAGAATATTAAATAAAGTTTCATATATATTTATTGTTATTTAATGGTTTTATCAATTAGCCAGAAATATCTTTATACATTAACACTTTTACTCAAAATCACCTTTCACTAATGTTCATCTTATATGAATTATTATAAATTACTTTAACCCAACAAAAAACATGCTAAGTAATTACTCCCTCCGTCACAATAAGTATTTCATCGTATTGGTGTACGCGGAGTTTAAGAAAATTTTGTATTTTTATATATATAAAGTAATAAAGAGAATATATATTTTAGTTGATTTAATGAAAAAAAGTGGATAAAGTTGTTGAGAGGTGTGTAAAGTTGTTGGGAGATGTGAAAAAGTAAGTGTAACAACAAATTTTGTATTTATTAAAATAATAAACACAAAAGATATTACAATGATAATCCGAGATGGATTAAACTTGAGAATTTAAGTAAACAGTTTCTAGCTATCCTCTGATTCCTCTCTTGAGTTGACTTCTTTGACTTTATCAACTTTCTGAGCCGGATCTTCGGATGAAGCTTGTCCGTGCTCGGGGTTGACTTGAAGCTTTAAAATATTTATCCAGAGACGTCGAGCCTTTGTTCGGATAAAACGTTGACTTGAAGATTTGTTGTGAAGAAAGCTGTTCAATTTGGTAGAATGTTGACTTCACGGAGACTGCTGGATGAATTTGATATGAAGAACGCCGGATCGGAGGGGCTTAGAATCTTGATCTCTGATCGGAGGCGGTTGGATGGAAAAACACCGGATCGGAGGGACTTAGAACCTTGATCTCTGATCGGAGGCGGTTGGATGGAAGAACGCCGGATCGGAGGGGCTTAGAACCTTGATCTCTGATCGCAGACCGTTCTTGACTTGAAGATGCTTGAAGATCTTAAGTCTTGACTTGAAGATGCTTGAAGATCTTAAGTCTTGACTTGAAGATGCTTGAAGATCTCAAGGGAGCACTGCTCGTATTCTTGATCTCTTCAGAAGCGCGTCTTCAGATGTTTTTGGTGTGTCTGGAATGAGGACTGAAGGCCCTTATTTATATGTAGAGAAAATAACCACTTGAGAGATATTTTCTCCTTTAAAAGATATGTTGGGCTTATCTCCTTTAATTAAGCCTGCTGGATTGGATAAGGCTCAATTATCAATTATTTACTCATTTATTTTAGGAATTAATTTATTTAAATTCCTTAATAAATAAATAATTAATTGATAATTACTGCATTAATTTGCCATATATTTTATTTAATAGGAAATAAAATTCAGGTGCCTACAAATGCCCCCTCGCACTTTGTTCACGGACGCCTTTGTGTTGAAGTGAACAAATTGCGACACTCCATTATTGATTAACATGACTGAATTTTATTGCTTGTCTCAGCAACTTGATACGAATAGCCTGAATTATGACTGAACTTAGTGAAGTGCTAAGCGGCTACGTACATCTTCACAGAGAATCAAGTCATAACGTAGTTTAAAGGGACATGATTTGGTTTGAATGGGGGTACCGTACACAGTTTATACTCATACGGGCCAGGAGTAACATGCAGTTTATGCTCGTGCGTTAAAGAGCTTTGAATTTAAACTTGCTGACAATTTATACTCATGTCACGGAGTCTTCAATTTGAATTTGTAGACAGTTTATACTCTTCCCGATGAGTCTTGAGCTTGAGTTGGAAAGTTTAATCTCGTATCAAGGAGTGTAACATGTAGAGAGTTCCATCTCTTCTCAATAAGATTTGATTTGAGTTAGATAGTTTAAGCTCGTATCAAGGAGCATAACATATAGAGAGTTTCGTCTTTTCTCAAGGAGATTTGATTTGAGTTAGATAGTTTAAGCTCGTATCTAGGAGCATAACATGTAGAGAGTTTTATCTCTTCTCAAGGAGATTTGATTTGAGTTTGATAGTTTAGACTCGTATCAAAGGAGCATAACATTTGGAGAGTTTTTAGATAATTTAAGCTCGTATCAAGGAGCGTAATGCAGACAGTTTTAGCTCGTATCAAGGAGCATAAAATTTGGAGAGTTTTTAGATAGTTTAAGCTCGTATCAAAGAGCGTAATGCAGACAGTTTTAGCTCGTGTCAAGGAGCATAATATTTGGAGAGTTTTTAGATAGTTTAAGCTCGTATCAAGGAGCATAATGCAGACAGTTTTAGCTCGTGTCAAGGAGCATTGACTTTGTTAATAGTTCATTGCCCCCAATCATTGGGTGCATTACTTTCTCTTGCTTTAACTTCATTTCTTTGAATCTTTATTGACACTGGCTTCTTTGACTGTGATTCCTCCTCGAGAGGTTCATCAAGTGAAATGTCTTCAAATTCATAAGAGTTGTTGCTTGGAAATTCGAAGTCACTTGATGGCATACTTAACTCCATATCATGAGCTCTTGTAGCTAGTTCTTCAAAAGTCTTTGGTTGAATCCCTTGGAGGATGTATCGCAGACTCCATTGCATTCCTTGAATGCACATGTTGATGGCAGAGACTTCGGACAATTGATCTTTACAATTCAAGCTTAGATTTCTCCATCGATTAATATAATCGATTACTGGCTCTTCTTTCCACTGGCAAGTGTTAGTCAATTCGATCATACTAACAGTCCTTCGAGTGCTGTAGAAGCTATTGAGAAACTCTTTTTCCATTTGCCCCCAACTGTCGATGGAGTTAGCTTCCAATTCGATATACCAATCAAAGGCATTTCCTTTCAGCGAGCGGACAAATTGCTTGAGCATATGATCATCAAAGGTTTCAGCATCGTTGCATGTCTCGACGAAATGCACTATATGTTGCCTTGGATTGCCTCTGCCATCGAATTGTTGAAAGTTAGGAGGTTGGTAGTCAATTGGCATCTTCAAACTGTCAACTCTCTTTGTATATGGCTTTTTATAGGCAACAGAAGAATTTGAGCTCTCTTTAAATTTGTCTTTTATTGTCTCTAGTACGATACTCTTCAATTGGTTCATAGGGAGCATTCCGTCAGCAGAAATTTGTATATGTTCTTCAACTGGCTTCTTTTCAGAAAGATGATGTTTCGAAGAGTCTTCCTCCTCGTCTTTACCTTCAACTTGCTTATCATCTGCATGGCTTGTCTGTGCTATCTCCATCTTTTCCATCAATTTGGATATCAACAGACCTTGTTCTTGGCTTTGTTTAGTGAGTGCAGCAACGGACTGAGTCAAACTTGCCAGTTGTTCTTCGACAGACGAAGCATTTGTTGCCATGGCAGAGGCTATGGGTGAGTCATACGCTGAATTTTCTATGGATTGAAGAGTTTGGATGTTAGAGTCACCTTCACTATCTTTGTCGTTGTGCATTGGCTTATCGAGAAAGATCTCCTCCACAAGGTTTGTCATAGAGGAGCCTTCAGATATACTTCTTGTAACGACTTCGACATCTTTAGCCTGCAACTCTGAAAGCTTTGAGGCAGTAGATCTTCTTATTGCAATCTTGATTGGAGTTGTCCTTTGAATCTTCACAGTCTGCAGCTCTGAAGGCTTTAAGACATGAGTCCTTCTTATTGCAATTCTGAGAGGAGCCATACTTTGTATCTTTGAACTTTTAAAGAGAAGAGATGAGAGGTCGAAACTGTCCCACTGGGCGTGCCAAAATTTGTAACAACAAATTTTGTATTTATTAAAATAATAAACACAAAAGATATTACAATGATAATCCGAGATGGATTAAACTTGAGAATTTAAGTAAACAGTTTCTAGCTATCCACTGATTCCTCTCTTGAGTTGACTTCTTTGACTTTATCAACTTTCTGAGCCGGATCTTCGGATGAAGCTTGTCCGTGCTCGGGGTTGACTTGAAGCTTTAAAATATTTATCCAGAGACGTCGAGCCTTTGTTCGAATAAAACGTTGACTTGAAGATTTGTTGTGAAGAATGCTGTTCAATTTGGTAGAATGTTGACTTCACGGAGACTGCTGGATGAATTTGATATGAAGAACGCCGGATCGAAGGGGCTTAGAATCTTGATCTCTGATCGGAGGCAGTTGGATGGAAAAACACCGGATCGGAGGGACTTAGAACCTTGATCTCTGATCGGAGGCGGTTGGATGGAAGAACGCCGGATCGGAGGGGCTTAGAACCTTGATCTCTGATCGCAGACTGTTCTTGACTTGAAGATGCTTGAAGATCTTAAGTCTTGACTTGAAGATGCTTGAAGATCTTAAGTCTTGACTTGAAGATGCTTGAAGATCTCAAGGGAGCACTGCTCGTATTCTTGATCTCTTCAGAAGCGCGTCTTCAGATGTTTTTGGTGTGTCTGGAATGAGGACTGAAGGCCCTTATTTATATGTAGAGAAAATAACCACTTGAGAGATATTTTATCCTTTAAAAGATATGTTGGGCTTATCTCCTTTAATTAAGCCTGCTGGATTGGATAAGGCTCAATTATCAATTATTTACTCATTTATTTTAGGAATTAATTTATTTAAATTCCTTAATAAATAAATAATTAATTGATAATTACTGCATTAATTTGCCATATATTTTATTTAATAGGAAATAAAATTCAGGTGCCTACAGTAAGTATTATATTGGGATGTGTGTAAAAAGTGAGTATTGTTATAATATATTTTTTATCAAATTTAGTAAAAATAAAGTGTGAAATACTTTGAGGAACGGATGAAAAAGAGAAGTGTGAAATACTTTTGGGGGACGGAGGGAGTATACGTTTAATTTGATGAAATTTATTTGAGAGAGTATATAATTTGTAGGTTGAAACGACTTTATGATGGAATTCGGCTTTTTGTGACTTATTATTACGTGCAAGTTTTTAATATATAATACCATGCAGTATTATGTTATTTTAAATATAAAATAGATATATAAAAAATAATTTTTATAATTAGTATTTCGTTGGTTTTTGACGTGATGTGAGAAGGCCACGAGTGATTGTCCACGTGGCGCAGCCCTGTGACTTTGCCCCCAAGCAAGAAAATTGAGTCAAACGGCCCACTGAAAAAAAGTGCGATTTCTTAACAGAATACAGCTGGAAAAAAAAATACATTTATATTAAAAATATATTACTATATTATTCTTTTCCCATTAACTCCTCGCTGAGCTGTCAACGCCTCTCATTTTAGTAGGCAACACATATAGTGTCCTCTCACCATAATTTTTATTGTACATTTATTTAATTATTATTATTTTTATTTAAAATATATTCACTTTTTATTATATGAAATATTAATTCATGCGCCCATGTCTAATTTTATACTTCATTTGAAATATAAAATTATACTAATAATATATATTTAGTGGGTGAGTCTCATATTTTATTTGCATTAATGGAGGGTATGAGTTTCATAAGTTTTAAAAAAGAAATTGATAAATTAAGGATTCACAGTTCAAAATGGTAAAATGAAAAAATTAAAGATGTACATATGGAGTACTATTTAAAATATATAAGAACTTATATTCTCAATTTTTTTTAAAGAAAAATTATTTTTTTTAATCAAACTTTAATACTAACTTTTACTAATTTAAAGACTTTTAATTAAAAAGATAATAGTTTTATTAATTAAAATATATATCCTCTAAAAAATATAATACCCTTAAATAATGTATAGAACGTCTTAACAAGATATTAACTGGATAAATATCTATGTAGTTTTTTTCCCTCGAATGTAAAGGCAAACAAAGAGACATAAACTACTACTTCAATATACTATGAAGAAAATAATACAGTAAAGAAAATAAATAATCATATTACACATAATGGGTTAGTTCAATTGCAATCTGCCATAAAATTAAAGTTTTTTTTTCTTTTTCTTTTTCCAAATGAATAAAAGGACAAGGGTGATAGCTAGCTGGATCCGATATAATTAAATAAAAAACTTTATTTTTATTGTAAAGAGTCATGATTTTGGGTAAATTAACTTTCAAAATTTTAATAGAATCCATGGTGTGTACCTAATATTTTTAGTTTAATATTAATGAATTGAAAAAAGAATTCATATAGAATTGCTTTATTTGGAATGAATTGTCATTAAAAGTTCTTTTAAAAAATAATTAATAAATATAAGAATAAAAGATAAATCCTATGACATAAGTGTTAAATTAATTTGAATGCAAGTAAGGTTTTTTCATTTTAATAATTTTATACTCCAACTTAAGTCTACTCAATTTTGACTATTTAAATATTATATATGGTTTCAAGATTCTGGGAGTTATGGAGCACTATATTAGAACATTCTAGTACTCTTTAGTGCTTAAAACACGATTTATGGATAAGAAGGGCGTCTTTTAATTTTATTTTTTTCAATTCTTTAATGAGAAAAGTAGGCCACTCAAAAGTGGAGAGGTGGCTAACAATTGACATAATATCTTAGCAATAAAATGACGGAAAAAGCTATGAATGAATCTAAATAATTTAAATCGTTAAATTAAAAATTAATTTCGCAAGATAAATCACGAAATTAACTCGTATAATGAAAAATTGTTAAAAAAACAAAACAAAATAAAAATAATAATCTTAAAAGTTAAAACATTGCAAAACATACTCAAATTCTAAAAAAATCCATTTAGGCTCATATATATATTAAAAAATATATCACAAATTGAATGCATTTGCAATAATACTTATATGTGTAATTTTTTTACAAATTTTTAAAGGTGAGAATTAACCATGGAGGTAGAGTTTGTTGTTTTTCTTGTAATTAACTCTTAAATTAACATGTTATTAATATATTTTTTAAAATTAAAAATAATTTTGAAAAACATATACAGTATATTATTACCCACTATCCCTTGGAATTAGGTGGTTAAATGAGTGACTAGGCCGGACTAGAATTGTTCAAAATTATTTGAATTATTATTAAATGTGAAAATAAAATTTATGTTTGAGTATGTTTGATAATTTTAGGTTAGCACCGAACTTTTTAATTTTATAAAACACATAAGTCTATTCGAGTTTGTTTAATTTTTTTTATCAATTTAAGCTGAAAGGAATTTTTATCCAACAATCTCAAATTTAGTATAAATGCTCATTTGGAATTAAATAGGAAAAAAATACAATAATAATGATGCATTCTTATTTTAAGATATCTTTGCAAGTACAACAATAATTATTTATTAGATGCTTTGCATATACGAAAATTTATTACTCCTATGTTGCCTTAAAATAATTTATGTGATGCATTCTTATTTTAAGGTATCTTTGCAAGTACAACCATAATTATTTATTACGCTAAATTCGAACTTTAAAATCTATTATTATTATTATTATTATTATTATAAAGTATATATAATTATGTCACAAAAAACCCGGAAAAAAGAAAAGGTGCACAGCGAACGTGGTAAGTGTGATGGTGGTCACGTGAGTTTTAGTTGTGATCACGTGGTGTCAACCTTAAAGTTGACCACATTTGCGTCATCCTAATTAAATTAGGACCAATAGATTTAACAATTATTCTCAAGTAGATTTTTTTTTTCTTAAAATGATAGGAAATTTAATTGAAATCAAACAAGCAAGCTTAGCGGGTTCAACGATGCGGAGAGAACGATGACCGAGAGAACTGTACTCTTACAAAGAAGATATGACACCCCATAAAATACACTATTAACTCTATTAGGGAGACAAAAGGCTCAACCAAACTAGCAAATTCTCAAATAGATTCAAATACACAAATTAGCCCCATTTACATCCTAAATCATTGTAAATAGATTCAATACTATCTATATACACCAACACATAATTTGTGGTGTCAAATTAATATTTATTTTAAAAAATTAAAAAGCTGCACTTGGTTGAAGCCATCTTACAATATTTCAATAAGATTATTTTAAGCTTATATAATTAATTATTATTATTTATTAATGATAGTTATCATTGAAGTGGTATTAGTTTAGTAGTTGATGAATTAATGCTGCCGTTCAACCTTCCCACGTCGCGCCCATAGTATCAACCCCTTGGGAATTGAATTAATTTAATGATTAATAATAATAAAAAAAACATATAAGTATTTTTCTAATAAATTAATACTATAAACTAATATTTCCAAACAATACGAAATATTTATAGTATTTTTTAGTTTCACCACATAGTGCACAATCAAAAAATTGGTACTCAGCTCAATAACTCCACAATTTCTTTTAATTTCAAAATTATTATAAAAAAATTAAAACATAAAATATAGTATTTTTATATTACTTTTTTGTTACTTAAAAATACTGCACTACACTTAAATATATAAATAAATGAAGTTTGTCAAAATTTTATTTTTCTTACTCCACATAAAGAATCAATAGTTGACATTGCATGGGGCGAGAGAGTATTTAAAATCCTAATTTCAAGTTAAATAGACTTCCTAGATTAGTCCTCTCTAAGTAATACATGTACTATCTTTTAAAACTTGATAAACTAATGTTTAGTTGGAATTTCAAATATTATAATTCAGTTTTAAAAGAAGTAGCAAGTTAAATTTATTAGAGGAAAATCATGATGGAATTAGGTCAAAATTTTATAATATTAGGTAAATCAGGAAATGATTACTCTATTTATTTTTCGAACATGACATAATTTGTTGAGCTAATTTGGTTAATAATTATGTGAATTTTTATCAAATCTGTCACGCGATTCCTGGATTAGGTAGCAGCATTAATTAGTAATACCTTTTTTGAGATGGAAAAGAGGTAGCAATGAAAATTTTAAGATCTATAATGTAGTTACAATATTCAATCCTTGAAATTTATACAGAATTAAAGCAAAAACACTTCCAAACTTTATTAAGATGCTAAATAATTTTAATAACCACACAATAATAATAATAATATTTTTTATAAAGGTTGTGAAGTTGGCAGATAAGAAGAGTTGTTGGGTCTTCCTCATAATTTAGGGTTTGGAAGAAAAATGTCAAAAAGTCTAAGTAGATGATGAAAACACTTGGTAATGTCACATCAATTAATAAAAAAAAAATTATTGCAACTCTATTTGCAGGTAAATAAGTTTGTGGGTTGGTTGATTTCTCATCATTTGGTAAAAATGGTTGTGAAATTTCTAAGATGAAAAATGTCAATATTTAATAGTATTTCATTCCACTAATAAATGCTAAAGTAAATTATCCTGAATCATCCAGTATACCTTCTCTTTTTAGAGTTGACAGAATAACTAAATTATAAATAAAAATTAGAGATTTTTTTTTCAATTAGTTTTGGAATTAGAGTATTATTAAAAATAATCCATCAATATTAATATTAAATTTCCATATAATTAATGTCCTTTAGTTTGTTTGTTTTTTTTTAATTTTATTTTATTTTACATAAAATGTGACCGTCGGTGAATTAATAAATATTTCCCAATGAATCCTAATTCAATACAAATGCCAACAAAAGAAAGGAAACAAAGAGGGTGTTAGTGTCAAACAATTAATGCATAAACTTTATAATTAAAATTAAATTTTAAAAAAGAAAAAAGAAAAAAAGGACATGAGTACTATAATTCCACCGCCTTGAGAAAGTTTCAATCAGAATTAGAGCAACACTTAAAATAAAATTAAAAAATATTTTGGGGACATATATAGAGTGGAAGACACATTTTTATTGAAGGATCCAAAACAACTTCTTATACAATAAAATATGAAAAATAAATTAGTGTATATAGAAAAAATACAAAATTCTTTTGTTATGTAGGTAAGTTAGGTAATTTGCTTATTATAATACACTTCCCACTTCCTTTATTTGATTGGTGCAATAAATTTTATATTAAAAATAAAATAAATAAATAAACAATACAGTAAAATTAGAAAGATGAAAAAAAATTAAAGATATAAATAGAATTTTAAATTTATATATATATATATATATATATATATATATATATATATATATATATATATATATATATATATATATATATATATATGCAGCTTTCAACGCTCTACAAAACTACTCTCTCTATCACTCAATATGATGAACACACACAGCTGGTTTGAATTTGAACCAAATCAATCAATGAAACAGTAAGAAAAAAGAAAAACAAAGAAGCAACACTCAAAGAATTATAGTGGTTCGATCTTAAATATCTACGTCCACTTTCAAAGGGAATGACCTCTCTTATTGATTGTTGTTTACACAAAGATGAAGAATATATCTCTCTAAACTTGATCACTCCTAGATCAAATACACTTTCAAGAAGATAAGATGAATGAAGCAGCAAAACTGATTCTTATGCAGCTAGCATGCGGTTTTTCACTTAGTTGTAGCTGTATAACCAACTTTGGATCCCTCTAATTAGCTTGAGACACAGTCCCTTAGCAACAACTTAGGATAACCAACTCAGCTAAACCAACTCTTAAACCAGTTTATCTTCACCCTAACTGATCCTTCCTCCCAAGCAAACTAACCCTATTGTGCATGAACTCTGTAGCACCCCCGTATGTCTAGTTCCCAACGTATTAACTACATGCAATACGTACAACTTACATACATCACCTGGCTCTTCATCATACACCCGCTGCATGAGAAATTAGATCATGTTTTACTCAACAATTCTCCACCTTAAAACATGTATCACAACCTTCAATAATCTGCTGCCAAAAACCCCTTGCTGCTGCTCAATCATGAGCAGCACCCCCCCAAGCTCACTGGATTACATACCAACTAAGCCCAAGCTTAGTTCAAACTTTGAACTAGGTAAGGCTTTAGTCAGACAGTCTGCAGGATTGACAGATGTGTCAATCTTGTGCACTCTTACAGCTCCATTTGCCACAAGATCCCTTACAAAATATAATTTGACATCAATGTGCTTTGTACTCTCATGATAGCCCTAATGCTTGGCTAAATGGATTGCACTTTGATTGTCACAGAATACTTCCACAACCTCCTGTCTTACTCCAAGTTCTTCCAATATTCCAGAGATCCACATTCCTTCCTTGATAGCTTCAGTTAAGGCAACAAACTCAGCCTCAGTTGTGGACAGAGCAACAACTGATTGATGGCTTGCTTTCCAGCTTATAGCTGTTCCAAAAAGAGTGAAAACATAGCCAGTCAATGACTTTCTTGTGTCTAAATTTGCTGCATAATCTGCATCAACATATCCACTTAACACTTCACTGAGCTGCTCTTTTCTTTGAAACTTTAACCCTCTGTAAGTTGACCCTTTCACGTACTTCATAGCCCACTTAACAGCTTCCCAATGTGGTCTTCCTGGATGTCCCATAAACCTGCTTAAAATACTCATGACATAGGCCATATCTGGCCTACAACATACCATACAGTACATGAGGCTGCCAACTGCACTAGCATAGGGAGTTTTATCCATTTCTGTTGATTCTGATGTGGATGAAGGTCCTTGCTGCAGAGATAGTTTCAAACCTTGTTTAAATGGTGTTGAAACTGATTTATTTTCATACATATTGTACCTCTTCAACACTTTACTCAAGTAAGCTTCTTGATTAAAAATCAAGCTTCCCTTGCTCCTGTTTCTGTTGATAGACATACCAAGTATCATCTTAGCTTCCCCTAGATATTTCATGTCAAACTCTGATTCCAGTATATCTTTAACTCTCTGTATACCAATCATGGAGTGACTAGCTATCAACATATCATCTACATAGAGCAACATGCAAGTATATGATCATTTTCTTGTAAGTAATACACACAACTGTCATATGAACTTCTAGCAAATCCACAGCACACAATGTATTGATCAAACCTCAAGTACCATTGTCTAGGGCTCTGTTTAAGACCATAGAGAGATTTCTTAAGCAAACAAGCCTTAGAATTTTGATTCTGAACACTTACTCCCTCTGGTACAACCATGAAAATTTGTTCTTCCAATTCACCATGTAAAAAAACTGTTATCACATCCATTTGATGTAGTTCAAGATTATACTATGCAACTAATGAAAGTATGATCCTTATAGAGCAATGTTTGATAACAGGTGAGAAGATTTCATTATAATCCACCCCTTCTTTCTGTGAGAACCCTTTGGCTACAAGCCTAGCTTTATATCTGACTTTTCCATTTGGAACTGCAGATGGCTTCCTTTTGAAAATTCATTTGCATCCCACTAATTTCTGTCTCTGAGGTTTGTCAACAATCTCCCATGTTCCATTCCTCTCAAGTGACATAAGCTCTTCATTGATGTCAGTAATCCACTGATCATTATCAGTGCTTGTTATAGCTTCCTTGTAGCTCTTAGGTTTACTTGATTCAATTTCTGTAGCTGTGTATTGGGCATATGATACAAGATCAGCTTGTACATATCTTGATGGTGGATTAATTTCCCTCCTCTGTCTATCTCTTGCAAGGTGGTAAGTACTTAGCTCATTTCTGTTGTCTGCTACTTCTGGATTTCTCTCTGAAGTTTTTTCAAGCTCCACCTCAGACTCAACACTCTTATCAGCTGTTGTAGCATGCTCAGTTTGCTCCAAAAATGACATCCTTGACTCATCAAACTTGACATCTCTATTTACAAGGAATTTATGATTATCTAAACTCCATAACTTATAATCCTTCACTCCTGATGGATATCCTACCATCACACATCTCAGGGCCCTTGGATCTAATTTATCTTGCTTTATGTGTGCATAAGCAAGACATCCAATGACTCTTAGATTGCTATAGTCAGCAGGCTTTCCCTTCCACACTTCTTCAGGAGTTTTGATCTTTAAAGGTGTAGAGGGACTCCTGTTGATCAAGTATCCAGCTATAGTTACAAGTTCCCCCCAGAAACTCTTTTGAAATCCTCCTGCACTGATCATACATCTCATTCTCTCTAAGAGAGTTTGATTTAACCTTTCTGCAACTCCAATTTGTTGTAGAGTTGATGGAACAGTTCTGTGTCTTTTGATTTCCCTATCTCTACAGAACTTATTGAATTCATCAGAGAGATATTCTAATCCATTATCAGTTCTGAAACATTTCAATGTCTTTCCAGTGATGTTCTCAACTCCTGTCAGCCAATCTTTGAACTTTCCAAAGGCTTCATCCTTGGATTTCAAAATATATATCCATGCTTTCCTTGAGTAATCATCTATGAATGAGATAAAATACCTTCCTCCTCATTTTGTTGGATTCTTGGAGGGTCCCCACAAATCAGAGTGAACATAATCAAGTATAGAAACTGATGTATGTTCACCAACACCAAATTTGAGCCTCTTTGATTTTCCCATTACACAGTGTTCACATAGCTTCAGATTAACTGATGTTTCTCCACATAACAGGTCATGTTTTATTAATTCTTGCATCCACTCTCACTAATATGTCCTAATCTTCCATGCCATAATGAAGATGTATCAAGATTCTTGGTAGCACAAACTTGTCCAGAGACTGCATTTCCATTAAGGAAATATAGATCATGTTTCCTGATTCCTTTCAAGAAAACTTCACTTCCTTTTATAACACTGATCATGCCATTTGTCAAGATAGATGTCTATCCCATGGAATCCAACATACCAAGAGATATTAAGTTCCTTCTGAGCTCAGGGACATACCTGACATTATGAAGAATTCTTACTTCTCCATCTGCCATTTTCAACTTCACAGATCCCATGCCTTTAATGCTGCATGTTTGATCATTTCCTAGCAAGACAGAGCCTCCAGTTTGTTGCTTGAAATCAGTGAACAAGTGCTTACTAGGTGTTATGTGGAATGTACAGCCTGAATCCATTATCCATTCATAATTAACCTCTGAATTTGCAACAGTTAGAGCTTCAATGAAACCTTCACCACCTTCTTTGGCTTGTACAATCTGATTTACTTAAACTTTTGGTTCTGTTTCTTTGTCCTTTTCTATTCCCTTTCCCTCATCAGCTTTCCATTTATAACAATTCCTCTTCATGTGGCCAGGTTGGTGACAGTAGTAACACTTTCTTACTTCACCTTCCTTAGTCGATTCACCTTCTTTACTTTCTGTCATTCCACTGTTAGTATTAAACTTATTCTTCTTGTTATTTTTCTTAGATTGATTGTTCTTCTTGACAACCAGTCCTTCTCCCCCCGAGCTTGCAACATTCTGTGATACAAGCTGTAATTCTCTTGACTTGAGGGCAAGCAATACACTGTCAAACTTGACAGTGCCTTGATTTGCATATAATAAGGTGTCTTTAAAACTTTGAAATGACTTTGGAAGTGCAGTCATCAACATGAGAACTCTTTCTTCTTCTGATATCTTAACATCAATACTTTCAAGATTATCCAAAATCTTTATGAATTCATCAACTTGACTTAGTATGGGCTTTTCATCAGTTATCTTATATGCATGTATTTTCTCTCTGATGTGCAGCCTATTTGCTAGTGTTTTCACCATATATAGAGACTCCAATTTATCCCAAACACCAATAGCAATTGTTTCCCTAGCTACTTCCCGTAATGCCTTATCCCCAAACACAAAATGATTGTAGAATAAGCTTTACGGAGTACCTCATTATCAACCTGCACACTTGGAGGTCCAGCTGCTAATGGATCTTTGATGATCTCAATCTTGGTTGGTGGAGGTGGCTTCAATGCATCAATCAACTCATATTGTGTCAAGATCGCATGCATCTTGAGTTTCCAGAGACTGAAATCCATTTTCTCAGAGAGCTTCTCAATGTCAAACCGGGTGATGTTCATCTTCCTGGATTCAGCTTCCTTGAATACCCACGGGACGACGCCAATTGTTGTGAATCTTGCAGCTTTCAACGCTCTAGAAAACTACTCTCTCTATCACTCAATATGATGAACACACACACATACAGCTGGTTTGAATTTGAACCAAATCAATCAATGAAAAAGTAAGAAAAAAGAAAAACAAATAAGCAATACTCAAAGAATTATAGTGGTTCGATCTTAAAGATCTACGTCCACTTTCAAAGGGAATCAACCTCTCTTATTGATTGTTGTTTACACAAAGATGAAGAATATATCTCTCTAAACTTGATCACCCCTAAATCAAATACACTTTCAAGAAGATAAGATGAATGAAGCCGCAAAACTGATTCTTATGCAGCTAGCATGCGGTTTTCACTTAGTTGCAGCTGTATAACCAACTTTTGATCCCTCCAATTAGCTTGAGACACGTCACAGTCCCTTAGCAACAACTTAGGATAACCAACTCAGCTAAACCAACTCTTAAACCAGTTTATCTTCACCCTAACTGATCCTTCCTCCCAAGCAAACTAACCCTATTGTGCATGAACTCCGTAGCACCCCCATATGTCTAGTTCCCAACGTATTAACTACATTCAATACGTACAACTTACATACATCACCTGACTCTTTATCATACACCCGCTGCATGAGATATTAGATCATGTTTTACTCAACAATATATATATATATATATATATATATATATATATATATATATATATATATAAATATTATCACTTTTTATTTTTCTAAAAAAAACCTTTTCAACCACCTTACAAAAGTCTTTGTTTTCTCACAAAAGTCTTTGATGTGACTTATCACTTTTAATTCTGAGTAATTGTATTTTATTTGATTTTTTTATTATAGTTTAATTTATCGACTTCCAAAATACATCGACATATACTACATCGAGATGATGATGTCATAACTCCACTGCATGTAGCAGTAATTCACAGGCAAGGAGTGGTCTTTGACCTTCTTCTAGAAAATTGTGAAGTAATTACGATCGTAGCATTAAGCATGAGAGATAAACGCCAAAACTCTATTCTTCATTTTGCCGCCGGGCTGCCAGTACATCTAATCCCAAAGGATGAATTGCTTCCCGTGAGTTTGAGAAGGAGATGGTATGGTTTGAAGTGGAGTATTATTTTTACATTTATAATTTAATTATTAAATAACGTACTATTTTATTAAGCAGAAAGTTAAGCTGCAACCGGAGTTTTTATTGGGCGAGGTGAATGATCATGATCTTGCTAGGTGAAGCTGGTCTGCTAGTGGTATCACTCATGCAAACGATAGTGTATGCTGGAATATTCACCCCACCAGGTGGATTGAAGGAGGGTTCCTCTTCACCAGGGAGCTTGAGTTTCTTATTTACGTTATTGCGATTTCTCTCGTCGATTTTAGCCATTCTCTTGTTTTTTGGGTTGATATCCTCTAGCTATAGTTTGTTGGCTTTCCAGAAATCAATTCTAAGGCTTCTCACAGTAGGGATATTCTGCCTCATATCTTCTCATGATTTGCCAAATAAACAAGAAAAAGGTTTGTGAAATCCTCCAAATTTGCGAAAACTACATAATCGTAAAATTTTCGAAAAATTGAAAAACTCTCCAAGTTCATACTTTTTTGCTTCATTAATATATAATTCTATTATAAACACTGCCTGCAATTAATTTGGTTCATTATATTTCTTACATTTTTATTTTTATTAGTAACAAATACAAGATGATTTTCTCCCAATTATTAATTAGGAATATAAAATTATTAATTTACAATATAAATGATTTTTAATATTAAACTTAAGAGGATACCTCCAACAGCTTTTTCAACTGTCAAAATTACTCCCCTATATTAATTTTGTCATTTTGATCCATTTCAATACAAAACATTGTTATTGTTTTTTTAATTAATGTGTCTCACAAAATAATATTATTGCAATTAACTCATTACACATTGACTCACATTCAATATTAATACAACTACTCGCTACAAATTAAAATATTATATTCCTAAATTCACTCTCATAACAATATTATTTGACTTCTTCAATATGTGTAGTGCTAATTTTCTAACATTGTCAAGTTTAATAATAATAATAATAATAATAATAATAATAATAATAATAATAATAATAATAATAATAAGACAGTCTCTTCAGTAGATGATGAAACGTCGCATCAATTAATAACAATAAAAATTTGTGGTTGCTAATTGTAGGATTCTAGCCTAGCTATTGAAAATTGTAGTTGGGCCAAATTCAATCTTCAACATTGGATCTAAGATTTGGGCTTAGTCATGTTGGACCAAACTTATGTTTGGGCTTTCTTCTATAATAGCACTATAGGGCCAAACAGTATATTAAGGCTATATCTGAATTTTGAACTTGATTTGGTAGAATATATACGCCGGGCTAGGCATGCACCCCGGTTCGGAACCGCCGGTTCCGGTTCAGAACCGGCGGTTTCGGTTCCAAGATAGGGGGAACCGGAACCGAACCGGGGTATGAAGGGTTCGGTTCCGGAATCGACGGTTCCGGTTCCGGTTCGGAACCGCCGGTTCCGATTTTATTTTTTTTATTTTTTTTTTGAATTTTAAGCGTAAAAAATTAAAAAAAAAATAAAAAACCGGCGGTTCGAACCGGAACCGCCGATTTTTTTCCCAAATATGAGGAACCGGAACCGAACCTTCCTTAGCCGGTTCCGGTTTTTTTTTTGCCGGTTCTGGAACCGGCGGTTCCGGTTCCAGTTAGAACCGGCGGTTCCCCGGTTCGAACCGCCGATTCCGATTTTTTTGTACATGTCTACGCCGGGCCAATGCATTAGTGGAATCCAAAGGCTTATAGAAGCTGTATTTTAATATAAATAAATTATAGTAAGTAATAATAATTAATAATGTATTATTATTATTATTATTATTGTTATTATTATTAAACTTGAAGTTTTTTTATTTTGCAACATATATTTATTTGTATTGATTAATTAAAGAAACATATTTTTGCAAGACTATAAAATATCAAAAGCATAATTTTTGAACAAAATAATTGATGCTGAAAAGCGTTGATCAATTTTCTCCCTTGCAAGTCCCAAACAATTCTATTTTCACTGTACTTTAATCTTGTTTGATTTTTATTATAATAAATATTCAATGAATTATATTTTTATAACATGCATTACTAAGGATGAAATATGATCAAAGCAAATAAATACTTACCTAGACAATTAATAGTAAACAATGAATTATATTTCAAAAGATAGGAGCTGGATTAGTTTCCATAATCCGATCAATACTATCGTTGTTGCTGTCATTCATAATCCGATCATTACAGTCGTTGTCGTTCGTGTTCGTCTTGCTGAGCTTGATTTGGCCATAAAAATAAGAAAGAAAACCCCAAATGGCTAGGAAAAAAGCAATACCCTTTTCTGCGTAGAACTTTTCATGGTAGAAAAGAATACCTAATGTTTCAGTAATTGGAAATAAGACATGGATGATAATAGCAGAGAGGAGTGATGATGAGTAAAATATAACTCCAATTGCTCCCAAGAAGAAACACTGCCAAAGTATGGCACTCCAAATTATTACCAAGTAGTATTTTCCTTCTCCAAGTTCATACTCTTTTGCTTCTCTTGCAATTGCCTGCAATTTATTTTGTTTCATTATATTTCCTACATTTTTATTTACTTTAATGCAAAATTATAGTAACAAATACAATAGTGATGATTTTCCCCCAATATATTAATTTGGAATATAATTTAAAATATAAATAATTTTTAATATTAGTATTATTTTTTGTTTGTTAATGCAAGAGCTTTTTGAACCGTAAGATTTACTAATTAAAATTGTTTTAATTTTATCAAATTGTCATTTGAGTCTAATTAAACTGTCTCAAATTTTGAAATTGAGAACATAAATTACCCCACTCAACTTTTGAAGTCTACATTAAAAATTTTATTTTTAGGTTGAGAAAAATATTGTTTTATGAATAATCAATTAATTATCCCTAAATTTTCAGGTGAAATAATTAGTAACTTAATAAATAAATAAATAAAATACTTACTAGAAATTTCACCTGAAAATCATTGTTGATGAGCATTCCGAGAGTGCAGAAAACAGTAGAAAAAAAACACATGACCATCTGAATCTCCATTACAAGCGGATAAGTTATCCTCTGTTTGGCCTTCTGATACATCAGCTCCACCAGCGGCAGGATAAAGCCGTATAGCGCCGCCGCCGCCGCCGTCATGAAAAACCCTACCCAATACTCCTTATTCGACTCCCCCTTGGGCCTATCGCTGCCGGTGCGCAACCCCAAGACCACCGCTCCCACCGTCAGCAGCACCACCGCGTTGATCGAGTACGCCGTGAACTTCTGCTTCACCAGAACGAAGGCGAACGCCGCCGTGAACACCAGCTGCGTCGCCACGATCAGGGCGGAGGTGGACACCGGCAGCTTCGACACGCCGTACGCGTACAGGTAGTCGTCGAGGCCGGTCAGAACTCCGATCGCCGCCGCAGCTAGGAACACGCGGGGTTTTATGAAGAGGAGCTTGGCTCCGGGGGTAGTGCTGCGGCGGCGCGTGTAGGAGACGAGGAGGGGGATGAGGATTACCGGCCAGCCGCCGGTTTCGAGCCAGCTTGAGAACCAGATTCGGCTGCCGCCGCGGATGAAGTAGAGGCGCATGATTAAAGGGCCGCCGCAGTTTCCGATGGCGAGGAGGATACAGTTGATGACCAGGAAAAGCTTCTCCACGGCGGCGCCGGTTGATCTCACCTCCATGGATTCTGAATTTTTTTTTTCTTCTAATTTTGGTTCATATATTTTAGCTGAGTAATTAAAAACATTTAAAGAGTGAAAATTATAGTAAGATTCCATCTTGAAAATTAAATCTTTTTTCTATGTATTTGTAAATGATGGGGTATTATTTATCTATTAAATTAAAGAAAGTAACATTCTTTTATAAAAGAAACACAAAATAATAGGACTCTATACTTATCCTTATTAGCATGATTATTTTCCACCACATATATTGGAAATGATTATAAAAAAGCACATGATAATACTCCTATAATAGGATTGGGGGAATGATATTAGCATACAAATAAAAGATACTAGATGACAAAACTTGCATCCCCAAAATAGAGATTCTAGAAAAAAAAAAACTCAAATGACAAAATAAGATGTTGGATATATCCAAGGTAGAGGAAGAAATAATCATGAGAGATTATGAATGGAGTGATTGATGATATTGATTAGCGAGAAAGATAAAAAAATTTATAGGTTAATATGATTGATCCATCCATGATAAGCTAAAAATTACTAGTTAACGATCGATCAGACACATAAATTCATCCTTTAAAAGTCTCTTATATAAATTCAACCAATCAAGTCAAGTATCCAAAAACATCAGGAAATAATCAAACTCAGAGTTAATTAGGTAAAATGAAAGATATAAAAATCACATCTTTTATCAATAGCGATTGATAAGAGATGAGTTTTGACCATCAAAGAGACAACAAACAACAAACTAAAACAGCCAAACCAAAGAAAATACTAGTTTGGCTATAGAAACCGGGGATTTCCCCAGCTTCGGCACCCCGTCCCCTAACTCTTTAGGGGACGGGGCCTGACTACTTTAAGATGAGGATAACTCGTTATCCTACTAAAATGCAATTAAGGAACGACCGTTTGAATGACTAGCCGTGAATCTCCATTCATCGAGTGGTTGCTGTGGGCATCGTCGTCATCTTTGGCGTTTCGAGGGTCTCTAATCTCTCCCCAGAAGTAGGAAATGAAACCCCAGAGAGATAGGAAGAGGGAGACACCCTTCTCAGCTTGAAACTTCTCTTGGTAGATGAAGACAGCTAGGATTTCAGTGATGGGGAGAAAGACAGCCATGATTGTGCCGGAGAGGAGAGACGATGCATAAAAGACGGTTCCGACAGCTCCCATGAAGAAACTTTGCCACACTATAGCACTACCACACACCACTGCATAGTACTTCAATGCCCCATCTTTATCCTCCCTCGCTTCCCTCGGGATCGCCTGAGTCGAAGAGTAACACTCGACATTCTAAAGAGTAAAAACTCACGGGAAGACGATAAAACGACTACTTACTTGGAAATCATTATTGGCGATCATTCCAACCGTGCAAAAAAGAGTTGAGAAGAAACACATCACCATTTGAGTCTCCATAACAAGTGGATAAGTTATGACTTGTTTCGACTTCTTGAACATTAACTCCACGGTCGGAAGAACGAACCCGTATAGAACCGCCGCCAATAGGGTCATACAAAACCCGACCCAATACTCCTTATGACTCACACCCTCCGGCCGGTCACCGTTACTATGAAGCCCTAAAACCAACGCACCGAGCGTTAACAGAACCACAGAGTTTACAGTGTAAGCCGTGAACTTATGTTTAACCAAGAAGAAGGCGAACACCGCCATGAACGCTAGCTGGGTGGCGATGAGGATCGAGGAGGTGGACACGGGGAGCTTCGCCACGCCGGTGGCGTACATGTAGTCGTCGAGGCCGGTTAGGGTTCCGAGCACGGCGGCGCCGACGAACATCCGCATCTCCATGTGGACCATTTTCGCCGCCGCACCTTCCGTGCTGCGGCGGCGGAGGTAGGAAACGGTGAGGGGGATGAGCATGATCGGCCAGCCGCCGGTTTCGAGCCAGCTGGCGAACCAGATCAGGTCGCCGCCGGCGAGGTAGTACTGGCGCATGACGAGAGGTCCACCGCTGATGCCGAAGGCGACTAAGGCGCAGTTGATGAACAAGTAGAGGTTCTTTCTCTTGCCGGAGGTTGTTTCATGATCCTCGTAAGCTTCCATGGATTGTCTCTCTATTCCAGACATGGTGGATCTACAGACAGAGGGGAGGATGATTAATTAATTAATTGTGTTGATTCAGACAATGGGGAGAGTTTGATTAATGCAAGAATAAATGGAGAAATTGATGACTTGTTCAAATTATAGTTCCTGTTGTTTAGGAGTTTAGATGATGGAACTAGGGTTTCCAAGGTACGGTTTGTTAGAGCCTCAGGTTAATTTGACTCTATTTATGGAATGTTAGTTCAATTTTATTTAATTAATTATTTTTTATTTTAATTTATAAATGATTAAACTTCTCAACTCCAAGTAGTAGATTATATTAATTTAAACAAGACTCAATTTTTCTAGCACAATATAATAATAATAATATAATATATATAGATAGATAAAATATAATACTTTAAGTTATAAATTATGTTTTGGTAAATTATCAATGCTCCCTCAAAAATTTATTCAAACTATAAAAGAAAACTACAAAATACTTACTTTTAACTTTTTAAAATAAATTCAATAATTAATAAAATATTTTAGATTGAAATTACAATTATTAATTTTCAATTCTTCAAATTGAAGATTGATTGTTTAGTCTATTGTTAAATATTTTATAAGGAAAAAACAAATTAAGGGGTCTTTGATTTCAAAAACAGGATTTGTTTGATAATTAATTAAGATCAATCTCCTGGTGAGTGTTGGAAATTTAGTCATAGTTGTAAAATAAATATCCCTATATATATATATTATTCAAAACTGCAATTTAAAAATGGTAAACATGACTTATTGACATAAGTATATGTATATATAGAGGGAGGGTTTATTTCTAATGGAAAATATGTAATTTTAGACTTTTAGTTCAACAGATTTAGATTTAGTACTACCGATTTTAAAATGGGGAAAAATGTCTCATTTTCACCTGAAAATGATGAAATCACTAGCACATGATGAATCAGTGATGATTTAAGCATTTTTGGACGAAAATAAAGGCATTTTTGCCCTAAATCAGAACTGATATTACTAAATTGAAATTTTATCTTATTTTCCCAAAAAAAAAAAACATAAATAAAGTTATGTGACTGAACTCTATTTTTTTTCCTCTAATTAATTTGGGGTCGGCAAAATGCCCAAATTCGATCTCAATGCAAAATTCAAATCATGAAAATCATAATTCAAATTCATTACATAGTGATTTTTCTATGAATTCTTCATTAATATATATAATAAATAAAGACAAGCGTAATATGTTAAACAGAAATTCTCACCTTGATCAACGATAAGATGTACTTACACGGTGTCTCGTTGCCTTCTTAACCTAGACATAAAAAAATGTATGTTATTAATAAATAAATTAGAGAAAATAATTGAAAGGAATTTTTAAAAATAAAGAATAATAAGTGAAATAAAGCCGTGCAAAGATTTAATGTGGCAGATCTACAAATTCTGAACCTCATAGGGGCTAAAATGCAAAAAACTGAATCTCCGGTGGTAGATCTGTAAATGTGTATTTTCTTCAACACTAAATTAGGGTTTTACAGCCGCCGCCACTCCCTCATCCATTTCTCCCTCTTCTGCTTTGTTCTGGAACGCATGCGTTGATGGGTGGCGCCGAGCGGCGGATGGTGGCGGAAGGCGGCGGACGGTTGCCGGAGCGGAGGAAAAATATGCATTTTAAATTAAGAAGAAAACTTTACCTTGCAGTAATTTCGTTTGTTAATTTTGGGTTACGATTAATCTGTATTTATAGGCCGTGTTAGATGGTCTTCTTCGAAATGGTCAACGTTCGTTTATGGGTTGTCTGAATATCTTTGGGATTAGTTACTTGCAATCTTAATTTTTATTTTATTAACTAATTATTGGATTAGTCTTCTTGATCTTTTGGTTTAATTGTACTCCTAATTAATTATTTTTAGTGACAATATGATACCATATTGGCCGGGCCTGTTCTGTACTAGACTCGTTTAATAAAAATGTTTTTTTTTTTTTTTGGAATTTACTAGATCTAAGTTCAATAGTGTCATGTAATATTATTTAAATAATTATTTTTACTAGTTACTAACAATGTATGAAAATGATCGTATAATACAGAACTTATTATAAGTTACAATCATGTAAATTTCAATAAAACTCGATTATTTGATTTAAATAGGCTAAATATAAATGGAATATGAATATTGTGTACATACGAAACCAAATAAAAATCCAAGAATTTATGCCTGAATTCTAGGAAGAAATTTTGAATTATTCATTGATTTAGACTTCCTCAATCATATCCCAGCCCTAAATTCTACAAGGAACAGCTCAAGAATGGAAACGGAATTCTTTCAATTCATTCGTAAAAACACAAACACATGAGTGTGATCGTTTTCTTATTGTCGTCTTTGTACTCACCTATGAAGTAATAAATAAAACCCGAGAGAGAGAGAAAAAGAGAGATGCCCTTTTCTGCTTGAAACTTTTCGTGATAGAAAACAACAGCCAAGAGTTCAGTGACGGGAAGTAAGACAGCATGGGTGGATTGTCAACTAGTTAGCCACTCCTGATTTACTAATTTAATTTAGATATCATTAATTCAACGGGTGAAACATTCTCATGAAACACAAATAATTATGAAAAGTAGATATGGTTTGGATGGAAAATTACTCTATTTTCTTTAAATATTATCTTTCATACTATTTTAAAAGAAAAATACTCTAATTCAATAACACAATACACTATAATATTTTAAAACAAAGTCTTTTATAATGAGGAATTAAAATATGATGGTTATATAATTAAAATATGTTGATTGGAGAATTGGATCTTTTGTTATATTTTATTATTATATCACCTGGTACATGTGTTAAATAAGCGACATTTGTATGGTAGGAACCAATTTATTGGTATGTAGTTAAAGTATATATTTTTAAAGTATGATTTTTTAGTATCATAATATAATTAACTATAAACATACTTTAACTCTTAATTAACATACTTTACATATATAATAGAGTAATCATATTTTAATAATGAGTAGGCATGTCTCACACCCTATCTCATATATTTCCGTCTCAAAAAAAATGCATCATATTTATCCTTCAATCTTAAATTACTTGATATACTTTAAATTTGATTTATTAAAAAAAGACAAATTATTCGTTACGCTTAAGTTTACAATGCACCATGATATTAATTTTTAATATAAAAAATTACTCCAAACTACTACTTTTGAATGAAAAGTATTTTTAGTCAAATTTTAATATGTTCTAATTGTTTATATTCCAAATAATATGTATTATTTAAAAAGGTAATACTTCCGTACTCAGAATAATTTTTCATACTCTCTCCGTCCCACTTATTTTTACTTACTTTCTATTTTAGGTATCCCACGTATTTTTATCCATTTTATTTTTGGCAAAAATACATATTATTTTATTACATACTTTTTAAAATCCCAACAACTTTAATTACTTTTTTACACTTTATTCATCATTCCCAATAACTTTATTCACTTTTTTTTTAAATTACTAATTTATCCCTACTTTTTCTTACATTATATATTAAAAAAATAAAACGTCTTAATCTACGTGTCCGTACAAACGGGTAAAAATATCTGGGACGGAAGGAGTATTATTATTATTATTATTATTTTGATAAAATTGAGGTACACTGTACGACGAGTTTACAGGATATAAAAGGGAGAAAAAAATGAACTATCTCTAAAAGTTGATAAAAGTACAATTTATTTTAAAATTAGAATCCATAATAATTATAAACTTTTTATGTAATGGATGGAGTATCAATAAAAGCTATGCTTGGGAATTCCATTTCACAATCAATTTTTTGTGTAACCGCTCCACCAAATTCTTTCTTAATTCGTGATATTTAAAATTTTAAATATCCTCCACTGCCAGAGTGTTTGGGTGCTCTAAGACATCACTGAAAAATACTAAATTAAAATAGAATTAAAGAATGTCCTCTGAAATACTCCCCTAATCCTACGTCCACTATGACATGAATCTCTCTTTTGTCTTCCCAATAAAATTAATGGAATCATTCAAAAGGTGTTATAATAATAATCACATTAAGATAGTACACGGGTATATCGGTGAATCTAACGGCTGATATTATTTTTTTTAGGTATAATTATTTTTATTTTATAAAATTTTTATTATTGTATTCAATCAAAATATGATTATTAATTAATTATTTTTTTTATCTAATTATTCCTACTAACTAGATGTATATTTCAATTGAACTCTAATTAATTTGACTTTGGAATTAATATATTACTAGGGCAAGTAGAGACCGTTACATAAAATTATTTTATATTTTTTAAATTAGTTATCACTTTTAACATGTTATATGTGTTACATTAACTGAATACCATGAGTTACATTTTGAACCATAAAATGAAGTATTTTCTAGTTTACCGGATATTTCTCTCTCAAAAAAAAAAAGAAAAATAAATAAATAAATAAAACAAATCTTAATCTTTTGAAGGGCATTAAATCACGTCTTTTATTGATGTGCATAATGCTCTCTATGCACCGTTCTAAAATTCATTAATTATTTTATTTGTTTGAAAAACAACAAATATTTAAACTAATATATATATTTATTTGAAAAAAATTGAAAATATGAATTAATTAATTGCAATTGAAATAGATGTGATGTATGATTTTTTCTAAATCAATTAATCTTCCTTTTTTTGAAAAAATGGTCCAAGTGGAAATATTGAAACATTAATTTGGCATAGAGTGTCCAGCTATAAGTAATTGACGGGCTTGACAAGAACCATGCCACGTAGGCATAGCCACGTGTCACGTTAGTCCACTTATGTATATATTCGATCACTAGTATAGAACCCGTGCGATGCACGGGATGACTTTTTTTAATGAGATAATTAATTAATATAATTATTAATATATAAATATAATTATACGTATTTATAAAACTGATCATGTGGGTATCTTAAAAGTAAAAATACATGTTTATAATTATTTTTTATTTAAATATAATAAAAATTACATATGTATCAATTACATATGTAATAAGCTTTTCATTATAAATCTTGTACATAACGTTGATCTCTAATCCATTTTTCTGAGAAATATTATCGAAACACCAATTTTTAACTTGCACTAATGATTCAAAAGTTCAAAACCTCTAATTATATTATAAAAAATCTAAGATAGTTGAGTTTCTAATTTGTGTTGGACTTTCTCCTAAACATACAAATACTATAAAAACTCAAATACTATTTGCATGACTAATAATTTGTTTTTAGGCCTTTTTTTAAGCGCATGTTTGGCTTTTCTTATTGACTTATGTCATATTTTATGTTTCTCTCATCTCCTCATTTCATATTTTTATTTATCTTTTAATAAAATTATACTTAATGGTCTATTTACATGGGACTAATAACAAAATATAGTTACAATTTGTCTATATTATTTTTTATTAGTCAAATAATGTGTTATAACGATTTTCTCTTCAAAATATTTCATTTCTCTAAAATCAAATTCATACTCAAATGAATTATTCTAATGATAATTCTAATTTTATCACCAATATCTATAATTTTAATAAATATTTTTTTATTTATTTTAACAACACCTTCATCATAATTATTATCTTTCCATCTATAATCTCCCAACTTTAAATCTAATTAGAAAAATACCTAAATTTTAATTAAATCTGCTTCAATTGAACTATCTTACCATAAACTCATATTCTTCCTAACTTTTAAAATATGACAATCTTTCCATAAATATGATAAATTAATGATTCCAAAAATAATAATATCATTCCAATAAACAAATAGATCAAAGTAGTCATAGTTAAATCTTTTCTCAAAATAATTATTTTTAAGCCAAAAGGTAATCTCCAAATGCATTATAAACTCCCATTGATTAATAAAAAAATGTTTAAATTTAAACATCAACACAAAAGAATTTTTTATTATAAAGATTAAGTAATTTGAGATATAAATGAAAATTAATAAAAAGCAATAATAAAATAAAATAATAAATAATAAATATAGTGATTATAATTCATTCAGTGTGTCCATAAGATTTGCTCCCATTGATTGATATTATAATAGATAGATTGTAGATTTTAAAATTTATTGACTAGTGCATAATTAAATTCATTCATGTAATATATATTATTAATAATATAAGAAATCTATAACATTGAGTGCTTCATTGAATGGAGTAACAGTAAAAAATTATATATTTAGATTTAATTCCAAATTTTATATATTTAGAGGCACATATTTAGATTTAAACCCAAATTTATATATTTAGAGGCAGATCCATAAATCTAAATTTATAATAGTTGAAATTTAGAAATTTGATGTAAAAATTAATATTAGATAAGTCTAAGTTTTGATAATTAATTGATAAATAAAATAAGTTTAAATTTAAACATCGAAACAAAATAAATTTTTATTTCAAAGGTTAAATAATTTAAGATATAAATAAAAAATAATACTCCAGTAATAATAAAATGAAATAATTAATATAATAATAGTGATTATAATTCATTCGATATGTCCATAAGATTAGCGCACATTATAGATAGATTGTAGATTTTAAAATTGATTGATTAATGCATAATTAAATTCATTCATGAAATATATTATTAATAATATAAGAAATTTATAACATTAGATAAGTGCTGTATTGAAGGGAGTAACTATATAAGTTTATATGTTTAGATTTAAACCTTGAAATTTGTATATTTAGAGGTAGATTCGTAAATATAAATTTATAACCATAGAAATTTAAAAATTTGATGTAAAAATTAATATTTAAAATAAGTTTAAGTTATGATAATTAATAAATAAAATAATTTTAAATTTAAACATCGAAACAAAATGAATTATTAGTACAAATATTAAATAAATTGAGACATAAATGAAATAAAAAGTAATATAAAATTAAACAATTAATTAATATAATAATAGTGATTATAATTCATTCAATGTGTTCATAAGATTAGCTCCCATTGAT
Source organism: Pogostemon cablin (assembly GCA_023678885.1). Classification (NCBI taxonomy): domain Eukaryota; kingdom Viridiplantae; phylum Streptophyta; class Magnoliopsida; order Lamiales; family Lamiaceae; genus Pogostemon; species Pogostemon cablin. The sequence goes on along the minus strand of CM042959.1, from coordinate 2,828,645 downwards.
TGATATTATAATAGATATATATTGTACATTTTAGAATTAATTGATTAATGCATAATTAAATCCATTCAATATATTATCAATAATATAAGAAGTTTATAACATTAGATGAGAGTTGTATTGAATTGAGTAATAGTACAAATTTATATATTTATATCTAAATCTGAAATTTATATATTTAGAAGCAGATTCGTATATCTAAATTTATAACAGTAGAAATTTAGAGGGAGTAATAAAATAATAAATTCATATCTATTCATTAGTTTAAAAAAAATTCAAAAGAATTAACAATCAATCTAATCTAGATTAAGTTTTACATATTTAGATTTAATCGATAATAATAAATAGATCCTTAAAATTAATCATATAAAATCTATTTAAATTTCATATATTTCTTAATTGATAATTATAATGATTTTAATATATAAAATGTGCACCAAATATATATCATCTCATTTACCTTATTTTTTTAAATATAGAAAATTAACTTATTTACATTATTTTTCTAAATATAGAAAATTATTTGTGTATATCAATAATTAATTTATGAGAGGGATTAGCATGGGACCGGTCCTACCAAATATTGATGGAACCGGATCCTCTTTGTGCGTTAATTTCTTATTGGACATCTATCTGATCCACATGGGCATGTAAAATTCTCTCTCTTCTCCCTCTCTTCTCTTCTCCCTCCTCCCGTGACCTTCCATCTCCAATCCCCCCCATGTCTTCCTCCACCCCCATCCCCACCTCCCCGCTCCTCTGCCTGCGCACCGCTGCATCCCTCCCCTCAACCCTATCCCTCATCCTCTCCCGCGACGCCTCCACCTCCCAGCGCCGGGGTGGAGCCTCCATGCTGGTTCGCGAGATCGCCGCACGCGAGCTGGAGGAGCGCCGCGCCGACTGGGGGTACTCGAAGAGCGTCGTCGCCCTCGATATCATATGGAATTCGGCCAAGTCAAAATTCTGGAGAAGAATTTGAGGTTGCAAAAAAGCTTGAGTCAGATAGGAATGTGCAATTGTTTCTCCAATCTTAGTGTTTGATTGATTATTAGGAGTTCTGGGTTGTTTCTATCTGTTCTTAATTTCTACAAGCAATTGTTGTTCCTAGAAAATAAATTAAATCAATTATTGGTCATAAAAAGCCTTCTGTTAATGTTACTGTAAGCTAAACGAAATGCTTAATCTTTTGTTTATGTTATGTTCTGTTTCATGATTTTGATTAACAAGAATGTAAGATTATTCCTTTTTGTAGTTTGAACATCTATTAATTGTTCCCAATTTTCCAATTTACTTTATTTTTGTTGTTTAGGTTCCTGTTTTGATTTATAATTCCTCAAAATAGTTTTTTTTCTTTTAAATTTTTATTTTTGTGCATTTATACAATTCAAACTCTCAAATCATATAGTGATCTAATTCATTTCAAGGAGTGACCCTATTAAATTCAAAGAGTAATCTAATTGTTCCTATAGAGTAATCTATGAACAACCTAATTACATACAATTTAATTTCTTCAAAAATACATGATTTCATTTTTAGAAGACCAAAGTCCCAAATCAAAGAGTAATCTAATTCATTACCAAGAGTAACCCAGAAAATTTGAGTCTCAAATCAAAGAGTAACCTAATTCATAACAAAGTGTAACCTAGAAAATCCGAATCTCAAATCAAAGAGTAACCTAACTCATTACAAAGAGTAACCCAGAAAACATGAGTTTCAAATCAAATAGTAACTTAACTTATTACAAAGAGTAACCCAAAAAACTCGAATCTCAAATCAAAGAGTAACCTAATTCATTACAAAGAGTAATCCAAGTAATGGGAAAAAGTAATCTTGTTATCCAAACAGAACATAACATATAGTAATTCAAATAATTATAAAGAATAACTCAATTAATAGAAAAGAGTAACCTAAAATATGTTGACCATATAAAACAATATATAAACAAATTATATTAAAAATTAATGAGTTGGCCCAAATTCAATAGAGGAATTTAGGGTTTGGCAGGCCCAAAATAAACTCAAGCTTAGTGGTTTGATAAGGGGCCCAAAAATTGTGAAGCAAAGTTGATGTCCAAGTGGTTGATTCTTTTGGTCAAGCATTGAGGTCAAAAGAGGAAGTAGGAATTGATTTTCTCTCTCTTCCTATGAAAATAGCGCCGCCCATCTTCACCGTCTGTCTCCCAAGAACGTGAATCTGCCCATTTCTCACCCTTCATGAGATCAAGATCTGTCACCACTCACTGGGAACGCGACTCCGCCGTAGTTGCCGCTGTCTACCGTCGTTCCGACGCCGTGAGCAACCGATCTATCTTCACCCAGATCGGACGAACGCCGCACCCGTCAGCATCGCCAAGCCGCTGCCGGATCTGACTTCCGTCATCGGCAACACGCTCCTTCCATGTCTCTCGCCGGAAATGCAACGCCGCCATCCGCCACTCGCCGGAAGCCCAGTTCGTCTCGACTCAATTTCACACTCCACCGCTCCAAGATTTGAGAGCCCCGAGCCACTACGGGTAGCGAAAAAGTCAAGCAATCGTGGATGGGGACTGTTGACAGAGTAGAAGAAGTACCCTACCCCAGTTTTTGCCTTAATTTATTACCTCATGTGCATTACTTTTCTAACTATAGAAAATTAACTTGAGAAACTAAATAAAAATTAAAATAAATAAATTAAAAAGTCTAAGAAATATGAAAGTGTTATATTATTAAGAAAGAAAAAAAACATAAAAACTCCACATCATCGTTAAAAACCCTCAAAGATATATAAACACGGTTTAAATTATTACAATTAGCAAAGATTTTATAAAATTCCCTCAATTTTTAATTGATTTGTTATTTGTGTGATGCAATATTGTATGTAGTTTTTATTCTTTTAATAATATTTTTGCATAGTTTAGAATGTAAATATATAATTTTTGTTTGTGTGATTTTTTTTTAAATTTTTAGATTTTATCCATTTATTTTTTGAATGTAATTGGTGCATTATTATTTTAGTAATTTTATGTTAATTGAAATAATTTTTAAATATTACTTTCTTATAAATTATTCACATTTTATAGAAATCTAAATTTTATATATAATCACGTAGGGAATGTTGAAAAAAATAAATTTAAAAGCATCAAAAAATATCATAAGACACTAATTAAACTAAAAAATTATAATTAAATAATGCTCAATTTAATAAATAAATAAAATCTAATTTTACATGTAATTAAATTTAGTGAAACTATAAATAATAAAAAAAATATAAAAAATGAATCACAATAAATTATAATTCATGAACATAAAAAAATGAATACTTAGACCTAGAAAATATATTAAAAATTAATAAGGAATGAAAAAAAAGTACATGAATCATTATTATATAAAATATGAAATATTCACGGTTAAAATAAAATGGTAATCTCATAACTAACCAATCGAGTTGGTAACTAATATTTTAAATTTTTCTTTAGTTTGTACTTTTCTCTCTCTCTCTCTTTTTGGTCTACTCGAGTTTATACTTTTCTAGGAGGTGAATCTTCCACGATACAATACATATTTTAATAAATTTAGTACAAAATAAATAAAATTTGTGGAGATGAAACACATCAAAATAATTCTCTAATCTAAAAATTATTAAGGACATAATAAGTAAAAATAATTACAAAAGCGTATAATGAAATTATATCACTACATAAATGTTTAAAAACAAAATAAAAGCATAAAAAATTGTAGTACTCCTTTTCTTTTAATTGACTCTTCACATTTTCTTTGTAAATGAGAAATAAAAAGGAATGAAAAGAGAGATTAGTGAAGTGAGTTATCCAAATAGAGAATAAGGATGTGAAATGAAATATTAGTGTATTTTTATATATATTGATTCAAATATATATACACAAAAAAAATTAAATGCTACTTAAATTATAATAAAATCAGTATTAATTAATTTTAAATGGGTCAACAATTTATTATTGATTGATTACCATTAAAAGAAAGAGAATATTCAATTTAGAAAACACGAAAAAATTAAAAAAAAATAGAAAAATTATATGTCATCAAACACAAAAAAAAGCTATTAAATTATAATAAAATCAGTATTAATTTTAAATGGGTCAATAATTTATTATTGATTTATTACCATTAAAAGAAAGAGAATATTCAATTTAGCAAACATGAAAAAATAAAAAAAAAATAGAAAATTTACATGTCATCAAAGTGGACTCTTAAGCATGCCACATCAGTGTAAAAAATGTTCAAATAGTAGTATAAAGATTTAATAAAAAAATAAAATAAGATAAGATGTGGTCGAAACATAGAAGATTTCGAGCATGTGATAGAATGGAAGAAAATTTTAATGACTTTAATACTCCATATTTGACTAATTTTGTAATTTAAAATATTCAGGAAATTAAAAAACAATTTCTAAAAGGAGTTAAAGAATAACGTTTCTTAAGTTTGGTGCAACACATTCCATATAACAAAACCAAAAACAACAAAAACGTACAAATTTGATGTCAAATATTGGCTAGAAAGGCATCATGCAGTTTTCCATGACAATATAATGACTTTTAATAGAAATATTATTATTATTATTATTCTTATTTATATATTAACATTACAAGTTACTTATATATATCTAATCTCTTCCTCATAATTAAACTATGCTTCTCCTCCTAGAAATCTACTAATTCCTTCCCCATATATTGCTAACTCACTTAATTGTCACACATAGTATCTGAAAAAAATAAGTACTTTAGATATTAATTCCCTAATAAACTAATAACCTTAAATATAATTATCAGGGATAAAAACCTTTTTAGTCCCATAACTTTTCACATGGTCTTTTTTAGTCCCAAAAAAGATAAGTTTGCCAAATTAGTCCAACCGACGAAGAAATAGGGCCAAAGACGTCCTATTTTCGCCGGAAAAAACTGACATCACCTGGAAATATCCACGTCATAGTCGGAATCCTAGAATTTCGACCGGTATGATGACATGGCGCCTGATGGCAGGTGAGTCAGCGGGATAAGAGTCTATTCAGTCCCATAACTTTCCTCATGTTCTATTTTAGTCCCAATAAAGATAAGTTTGTCAATTTAGTCCCACCCTTATAGAATTAGGACCAAACAAGTCCTATTTTCGCTGAAAAATACGGACATCATCGAAAAATGGCACGTGATTGTCAAGTGACAGCCAAAATCGTTGATTTTCAGTCAAAATTAATATTATTTTAATACCAACAAAGCATTTTTATTTTCTAAAATTTTAAATAATTAGGAAAAAAATTATTAAGGGTCATCAGCCCATTTCTCTTCTGGCACGAAATCGCCACCATCAAGGCCCACATCACAAACACCAGAACTTCGCCAGCGACCACGATTTCGCCATCGGCCATGACACCGATCGGAATTGTTTAAATAAAAACATCTTATTAGCATTAAAATAATATTTAATTTGTTGACTCACCTGCCATCAGGGCGCCACGTCATCGTCCTGGTTGAAAATTGGCAATTCTGATGATGTCATCATTTTCTGGCAAAAATAGGACCTGTTTGGGCCTATTTCTACACGAGTGGGACTAAACTAACAAATTTATCTTTATTGGGACTAAAATAGAACATGAGGAAAGTTATGGGACTGAATAGACTCTTATCCCGCTGACTCACCTGCCATCAGGGATCCATGTCATCATACCGGCCGGATTTCTAGGATTCCGGCTGCGACGTGGGTGTTTCCAGGTGATGTCAGCTTTTTTCGGCGAAAATAGGATGTTTTTGGCCATATTTCTTCGCCGGTAGGACTAATTTGGCAAACTTATCTTTTTTGGGATTAAAAAAACCCATGGGGAAAGTTATGAGACTAAAAAGATTTTTATCCCGGGAAATTATCAAGACTTAATTAAATTGAATTCAAGTATGAGAATCATGGAGCAACGGTATGAATGGCCAACTCATGATCATGTGTTTCCGCATTCCTTTCGTTAATGTTGTCTTTATTAACGTTGTCGTTGTTCTTCTTTTCCCTGCTCTCTTTGATCTCACCCCAAAAGTAAGAAACGAAACCCCATATGGAAAGGAAGAGAGCAATGCCCTTCTCCGCCTGAAACTTTTCATGGTAAAAGACTACCGCCAAGAGTTCGGTGATGGGGAGGAGAGCGCTGATGACGATGCCTGATAAGAGAGACGACGCGTAGAAAATCACACCGATGGCTCCCATGAAAAAACATTGCCATATTATGGCGCTCGCCACCACCACAACATAGTATCTCGTCTCCCCGAGCTCGTATTCTCTTGCTTCTCGTGGAATCGCCTACACAATTGTTTCATCAAGTAACATAATGAAATATCATGTCCAAACTAAAATTCAACGGCTTTAAATATATGTTATCATGCATTTAGTAATAAGTTGGGATAAAAAAAAGTTGTCATAATTTGGACTAAATATCGAAATTTAGTTAATAGGAGGTGCTTCCAAGAGATTATAGCTAGTCACTTTTTTGAAAAGATGTAACACATTTACAAATAATAAAAATGATGATTTATACTTTATAAAAAAAGTGATGATTATTATCTATTAACGACCTTACCAAAAATGTAATAGAAGAAACTAATTCAATTCATTAGATCGTACATAACATAGATATGGTGAGATCTTTGTATGTGCTCCCATTTAATTGTCTATATTGTTTTGATATTTTATCACTAGAACAGTCTCATTAAATTTAAGACACGTGGATGAAACATTTAATTTGAAAACCCAATATTTATATAGCTAAGCAAATATCTAAACTTGTTTAATTTCAAAAGATTAGAACCCTCCACCGCTATAAATTGGAAAAATAGCTAGTACCATGTCATAATTTCATAAATGATCGTCTCCTTTTTATGAAATGAATAAGAAATTATAATTTATTTAACAAAAAATAAATTTCAAATTAATAAAAAATAATAATGATATAGTGAATAATTTGTAATATAAATAAAATTTTAATTAAAAATACTATATATTTGATAAAAATGATTAAGAAGAAGTAAAACGTGTCACTAGTCCTATAATTTCAGAATACACATAAAAATGAAAGTTAAGTTTTATAAATTTGGAGATAAAGAAGATTTGTGGGTTTGAAGATAAAGTTTGTGATATGTTTGGGTCTTATTTGACCAACCAAAGAACTTTTTACAGCATTTTCTTTGACTTAATATAGTAGTTGTTGTAAATTGTAATAATTTCATCCTTATTTCATTGAAATCACGTCATCTTAAGATCTGCTGGTCAGTTGTATCTATCACAAAATATACTTATTTTTTAAATTGACCGATGACAAATAGATGCATGCATGGAGTTGTTTCACACGTGGAGTATGATCATTGGGTGTCCAGTTATGATGTCAACGTATTGCATGTGAGTTAGAAGCAAGCTGGAGCAGTTGAAACGAGCTAAACAACTCAACTGTCAAAAACTGCCAAATTGAGGGCAGTGTTGAGGTGCCCTTTTTGAAGCAGTTTTTGAGCGGTTTATTGAGCTACTTGATACTTGCTAACAGGTTGCATCTCTTCTATGAAGTAAGGTTTTCTAGTGGATACTTAACCGGATCAATAGGTTAAGGGAGTAGCAAGATATAAGGTCTCAAAGTAGCTTGATAAAATCACTTCTTCACTTTTGAGTTTGACAGTTTGCAGCTTTGTTTTTCTTTCTTCTTGTTGCAGATTGAGATCTATCCAATCTGAGTTGTAAACATTGAGTGATAATAAAGGTTCTTCTCCCCAAAGTGGATGTAGGTTAATCATAACCGAACCACTATACATCTTTGTGCAAGTTTTACATTTCATTTTAAGTTCTATTATTTTATGTGTTTTGATTCTTGAGTGTTTGTGAATTTTTTGTGTGTTTATCACGTCAATTAGCGCCGTCTGTGGGAAACCAGACACACAGCAAGCATTCAAGATGAACACTACAAGATTTGATGTTGAAAAGCTCTCAGAGAAGTCAGATTACAACCTATGGAAAATCAAGATGAAGGCAGTTCTAATGCAGCAAGGTCTGATGGATGCTCTAAAACCTCCTCCACCATTGAAGATTGAAATCCTCAGAGATTCTCAAACTGCAGCAGGTGGTGTAAGAGCACAAGTGGATGATCAGGTACTTCAAAAAGTATATTCTACAATAATCCTATGTCTAAGCGATAAAATACTCAGAGAAGTATCAAAGGAGACAACAACTATTGGGGTATGGAATAGATTGGAAGCTCTGTTTATGGTTAAATCATCTGCCAATAAGATGCATCTGAGGCAAAGGCTTCATGCATTCAAGATGACTGATGAAAGGTCTCTGATGGAACAAGCTGATGAATTCTGCAAGATCACAGATGATCTGGAAAGTGTGAATTTCAAGCTGTCCAGTGAAGACAAGGCCATCATGTTGCTGTCAGCATTGTCAAGATCACAGAGGCATTTTAAGGATGATGTTCTCTACGGAGGGAAGGATGTGGTGCGGTTTGAAGATGTACTGAAAGCACTTAGATCAAAAGATCTAGAAGAGGGGGTTGACAGTAAAGAAAAATCAGAAGCAGAAGGACTCTTTGGCAAGAAAGGAAACCAAAACAAGAAATGGAACAAGGGAGGAAATTCTGATCAAAAGAAGGGTGCAATAGAACAGTCAACTGGAAAGAAGTGTTACTACTGCCATGAACCAGGTCACTTCAAGAAACAATGTGCAAAATGGAAAGCTAACAAGTCCAAAAAGGTTGATGCAACTACTGGAAATCAGAAAAATCAAGTCAATCAGGTTGGTGAATTACAAAATAATGCTAGTATGGAAGGTATTGAAGCTCTGGCCATCGCATCATCAGACCATCACATCATCAGATGTGTCTGTTGAGTGGGTATTGGATTCAGGGTGTACATTCCATATGACACCTATGAAACATTGGTTTGAGGAATTCAAGCATCAGGAAGGAGGATCAGTATTGTTAGGTGATGATCATTCTTGTGAAATAAAGGGAGTAGGATCCATCAGATTGCTTATGTTTGATGGAATTCAGAGGCTTCTTAGGAATGTCAGATATGTTCCTGGATTAAGAAGGAACCTCATCTCCCTTGGGATGCTTGATACTCAAGGGTATGATTCAAACCTGAGGAGGGGAGGTCTCACAGTGACTAAGGATGATAGGACAATCATGAAGGGAACTAGGAGATCTGACTTGTACTTTCTGGATGGGAGTGTTGTTGTAGGACAGATACACAACACTGATCAGCAGGATGATGTCAAGATATGGCATGGTATGCTGGGATATGTTAGTGAAAGAGGAATGCAAGAATTGGCTAAACAACAGCTGATCAAGTTCAATGCAAATGATCAGATCAGACAGTGTGAATATTGCATCCTTGGTAAGTCCAAGAGACTTAAGTTTGGTGAATCAGAACATACAACCAAAGAAAGAATGGATTATGTTCATTCAGACCTCTGGGGACCTTCAAAAACTATAACCAGAGGTGGATGAAGATACATAATGACCATAATTGATGACTACTCAAGGAAGCTGTGGGTATATGTTCTGAGAACCAAGGATGAAGCATTTTTACATTCAAGATTTGGTTAACAGAAACAGAAAATAACACTGGGAGTAGTTTGAAGTACTTGAGGACAGACAATGGATTGGAATTTGTGTCTGAAGAGTTCAATTCATACTGCAAGGAAAAAGGGATTAAGAGACACAAAACTGTCCCTGGAACTCCACAACAAAATGGCATTGCAGAAAGAATGAATCAGACACTTTTGCAAAGAATTAGATGCATGTTGAACAGTACAGGCTTAAGCAAGATATTTTTGGGAGAATTAGCTGCAACTGCAGCTTACTTGATCAACTTATGTCCTACTATAGCTCTGAATTTTAAAACTCCAGAAGAAGTCTGGTCAGGTAAGGTTCCAAGCTACTCACATCTTAGAGTTATAGGCTGTCAAGCCTATTCCCATGTGAAACAGGATAAATTGGAACCTAGAGCACTTAAATGTATTATGATTGGTTATCCAAAAGGTGTAAAGGGATATAAACTGTGGTGTTATGAAGAGAACAGACTCTTAGTTAGTAGAGATGTTGTTTTTATTGAGAATAAGATGTCATTGATCAAGGATGATCAGAGAAGAGAGTCTGAGCTTGAGGTGGAGCCTCAAAACATGAACAGATCAGGTGAAAGTGAAGAGAACTCCACTAACAGAGGTACAAATGGAGTATCAAGAGTTAAAGAACAACCTAATACCTATCAACTTGCAAGAGACAGACAGAAAATGACTATAGTGCCATCTGCAAGGTATGTGGAAGTTGATATAGTGTCATTTGCACTATATACAGCAACTGAAATTGAAGCTTATGAACCAAGAAACTACACTGAGGCATTGGCAAGTCAAGATAGTAATAAGTGGCTAATAGCCATGGAAGAAGAATTATTGTCTCTGAATAAGAATGGAACATGGAGAATTGTTGACAAGCTAAAATCTCAGAAGTTAGTTGGATGTAAGTGGATTTTCAAGAGAAAACCAGCACCTACAGCTGAAGGTGGAGTCAGATACAAGGTTAGACTAGTAGCTAGGGGTTTTTCACAGAAGGAAGGGGTGGATTACAATGAGATCTTCTCACCTGTGGTTAAACATTGTTCAATCAGAGTATTACTAGTACTAGTGACTCAATATGATCTTGAGCTTCATCAGATGGATGTAAGTACATCATTTCTACATGAAAAGTTGGAAGAAAGTATCTACATGAAGATACCAGAGGGTGTTACAGTTGAGAGGGCTAATAGAAAGGCCTGTTTACTACTCAAGTCTCTGTATGGACTTAAACAAAGTCTTAGACAGTGGTACTTGAGATTTGATGAGTATATAGTTGCCAATGGATTTCAGAGAAATCTCTATGACAGCTGTGTATACATCAAGGAGGAGAACATCTGTTACACATACTTACTACTCTATGTGGATGATATCTTGATTGCTTGCAAGAGCACTCAAGACATTGATGTAGTAAATGGATTACTCAAATTAGAGTTTGAGATGTAGGATCTTTGTGAAGCTAAGATGATACTAGATATGGAAATAAGCAGAGACAGACCAGCTGGAATACTTGTGTTGAAACAACAATCTTATCTTGTTAAAGTACTCAAAACGTACAATATGGATCAGTGCAAGCCTGTTACAACACCTGTTAAGCAAGGGTTAAGTCTGTCTCTACTTGGTGGAGCTAAATCAGACAGAGAAATAGCTGAAATGAGCAGGATTCCATATGCAAGTTCAGTGGGCAGTCTTATATATGCTATGGTTTGTAGTAGGCCTAATCTTGCTTATGTAATGAGCTTGATTAGTAGATTCTTAAGTTGTCCAGGGAAGCAGCATTGGGAGGCAGTCAAATGGGCTTTGAGGTATGTCAAGGGGATTGAACAAGTTGGTTTAAAATTTCAAAAAAAGGAATCAAAATCAGGAGCTGTCATTGGATATGTTGATGCTGATTTTGCAGCAAATTTGGATTCTAGGAAGTCTCTTACAGGGTATGTGTTTAATATGTATGGTACATCAGTGAGCTGGAAGGCAAACCATCAGTCTGTAGTGGCATTATCAACTACAGAAGCTGAGTTTATTGCTTTGGCATAAGCAATTAAAGAAGGAGTATGGCTTGTTGGTTTGCTGAAAGAGTTGGGGGAATATCAGGATACTGTAGTGGTGTATTGTGACAATCAAAGTGCAATACACTTAGCTAAGCATCAGGGATATCATGAAAGGACCAAACACATTGATGTTAAGCTATACTTTGTGAGAGATATGGTGGATAGTGGATTTGTTGAAGTAAGGAAGATTGATACAGCTGTGAATCCAGCTGATGGACTTACTAAAGCATTGCCAGCAATAAAATTTGAGCTTTGCAAGACTTTAGTTGGTATGTTTTCAGACATAGAGGTTACTGCTCCTTAAAAGCAGCAAAATGGGAAGAAGGGCTCAAGATGTGCATGCATACATCTAAGGTGGAGATTGATGACAAATAGATGCATGCATGGGGTTGTTTCACACGTGGAGTATGATCATTGGGTGTCCAGTTATGATGTCCACGTATTGCATGTGAGTTAGAAGCAAGTTGGAGCAGTTGAAACGAGCTAAACAACTCAACTGTCAAAAACTGCCAAATTGAGGGCAGTGTTGAGGTGCCGTTTTTGAAGCAGTTTTTGAGCGGTTTATTGAGCTACTTGATACTTGCTAACATGTTGCATCTCTTCTATGAAGTAAGGGTTTTCTAGTGGATACTTAACCGGATCAATAGGTTAAGGGAGTAGCAAGATATAAGGTCTCAAAGTAGCTTGATAACATCACTTCTTAACTTTTGAGTTTGACAGTTTGCAGGTTTGTTTTTCTTTCTTCTTGTTGCAGATTGAGATCAATCCAATTTGAGTTGTAAGCATTGAGTGATAATAAAGGTTCTTATCCCCAAAGTGGATGTAGGTTATTCATAACCGAACCACTATATATCTTTGTGCAAGTTTTACATTTCATTTTAAGTTCTATTATTTTATGTGTTTTGATTCTTGAGTGTTTGTGAGTGTCTTGTGTGTTTATCACGTCATTGACAATAAAACATTACATTTAATTTAATTATATAATTAATAATAATCAACAAATATATCTTATAGTCGACGTGAGTCTCATGTTTGACTACATATAGTACCGTAAAGTGTAACAATGATTGGAATAGAGATAACTATTTAGTGGCCATCCTTGACCAGTTTTATTATTTTAAAATTATGTCGGAAAATATTTTTTAAGGAGAAATTTCTTATCCAAAAATTTAGTGCTTGCAGAATTTTTAAATATTTATTTATGCATATGTAATTTTAAATTTTAAAATATGCTTGTAAACATTTTGTAGATTATTTTGACTGACTTTATTATTTAAACTTATTAATTTTTAAATAAAAAAACAGAAATAAAATGAAAATTAGATCTTTGCTAAGTAAATTAGAGATTAATTCTTAATAAATGAAAATTTTTATGTGTACAATTTATATTATTTAAGGTGAAACTAATTAAATGGGATCATTTTATTTATATTTTTCATAAAATATGTAAAGTTAATGCTGTTATATATTCATATAATTTTTAAAAATAACATTATCATTACAAAAATTAATCACAAGATATTGCAATAAAAATAAGAATAAATAAATAAAAATAAAAATTATTCACCTGGAAATCTTTGTTGATGATCATTCCGACAGTGCAAAACATTGTAGCAAAAAAACTCATTACCATCTGAATCTCCATTACAAGTGTATAAGTAATTTCCTGTTTAGCCTTCTTATAGATCAGCTCCACCGCCGGCAATATGAATCCGTACAGCACCGCCGCCACCAGCACCATCATGAACCCCATCCAGTACATTTTGTTCGACTCCCCCTTCGGGCGGTCACTGCCGCCGTGCAGCCCCAGCACCACCGCCCCCACCGTCAGCAGCACCACCGCGTTGATCGAGAACGCCGTGAACTTCTGCTTCACAAGCACAAAAGCGAAGAGCGCCATGAACACCAGCTGGGTGGCCAGGAGGAGGGAGGAGGTGGACACGGGGAGCTTCGCCACGCCGTAGGCGTACAGGTAGTCGTCGAGGCCGGTTAGAACTCCGATAACGGCCGCCGCCAGGAAGACGGGCGGCTTAATGAAGAAGAGCTTAGCTCCGGCGGTGGTGCTACGGCGTCGCAGGTAGGAAATGAGGAGGGGGATGAGGATGATGGGCCAGCCGCCGGTTTCGAGCCAGCTGGAGAACCAGATACGGCTGCCGCCGCGGATGAAGTAGAGGCGCATGATTAAAGGGCCGCCGCAGATGCCGACGGCGAGAACGAAGCAGTTGAAGATCAAGAGAAGTGTTTTCATGGCGGGAGTGGTGGTTGAATCTTCCGTTGTTTCTGTTATTTTTTTTACTTGAATGAAAATATTTGAGTACCCTTTATAAAATGAGTATATTTATACAATTATTAATTAACTATTTTTTGGAGAGTTATCATAACGTAACTATCATCAATTACACTCTCATGTTTTATTTAATAATTGTCCGCATGGGCAGCTCAACTGGTCAAGCAAGGGGACAGCTTGTACAATGACCAAGAATCGAATCCCACCCACCTCTTAATTAAGGGGCTCCTTGTGTGGTGGTTAAAAGGTCTAACCCTTGTTATTTCATTTAATATTCCATATGTTAAAGCCTTTATTAATAAAACAAATTTTGTTTAGGCAGAACTATTGTCACTCAATTATATCAATTATATCCCTATTCCTTTTTTAAAACTTAAACCCATTTGTTAAAAATAAATAAATAAATAAAATAACAACGCCATTATTGATGCCCAAGAAAGCAGAGAGCAGCTTCAATCAGCAAAAGTTCCATAGAGCTTCGGAACTGTTTTTAATCCGTCGACTGCCATCATCGGAGCGGGCGTCATGTCGTTACCGGCCACCATGAAAGTTCTTGGCCTCGGACTCGAAATTGCATCCATAGTGTTTTGTCTCATTGAGTTTTCTATCGGAATATTGCTGCGATTCAGCAGAGCCGGTGGGGCAGCCTCTTACGGCGGAGTATTTGGGAATTTGGGAACCAAAGTGTCGCGTATGGATGGCGCGTCGACACCATGCGGAGGCACACATTAGCACAACCCATCGCTGCCATACTCCAGGCGAATCTCCACCTCCACTCCCCGGAAAAAGCAACCGACGTCTCCATGGAAGCTTCCGGTGATCAGCAACCTCCACCAGCTCGGAAAGCATCCCCACCGCTTCACTCCTTCTCGCAGCGCTACGGCCACCTGATGCTTCTCCATTTCGGCGGCGTGCTGATTCTCGTCGCCTCCTCCGCCGACGCCGCTCGCGAGATCATAAAAAACCAGGACCCGATTTTCTGCAGCAGGCTCAAATTGAGCATCCCGACCGGCTCGAAGGACATCGTCTTCGCGTCCTACGGCGAGTATGGAAGATGGGCAGCAGCAAGTCAAGCAAGAATCCATAGATTTGAGACTGCTTTGGAACCAGTTTTAAGTCTCTGTTTTGGGTGTGTCAGGGGTGCGTAAAGGAATTTTTCTTTTATTTAACAAATGAATTAGGATTTTAAAATGGAAAGATATAATTGATATTTTACATATTTTTTGTTTTTAATTCGGATGCACATGGAATACGGAGGGAACACATGGGGACACAGAGTTTCCCTCCGTGTCCCCGAGGCACAGGAGCTTCTGCCAAAGAAGAAATTTGTGCTCCTTCCATCTCAAATTCATCCAGACGTTTATGGTAGAAACGGAGTTTATGAAAAATTATTTTTTTTACTTATTACTTTTGTGATAGTATGATATTTTTGGGTAATATAATAAATAAATCATAAAGTATGTTATATGTATTAAAAAGGTGATAACAATTTTGAAATTAAGAGGGATATTAGTTTTTTTTTTCTTTTATGAAAGTGTGAAATTAAATTTGAAACGAATCAAAAAGAAGGATGTGAAGCCTAAAGCAAAACTTTGGGTGACAATAGCGCCACCCTTTTTGTTTTTGTTGTTTTATGAAAGACGTTGACTATGAGCATGTGATTGTAGGGAGTCGAGTACTCCCTCTATCCCGGTCAAACTGCATCGTTTGATGTATAAAGCTCTCACAAAAGCTACAGTAAATGCATCTCTTTGGGCGGGATGGAGGGAGTAATAGAAATGTTAAACAAAATCATATATTATTGGGGAGAAATTTTTTATCCATTTTTATTTTGAGGTTATATGTATAATATACTGCCTCTATCCCGTATTCATTTTTTTTTATATTAATTAAGGAGTATTGTTATTTAATGTATAGTGAGTAGTTGTATTAATAACAGTAAAAAAAGGTATTTTTTAGCAACCGAATTTAGCAACGGAATTCAACCTGTTGGTAATTAGCAATGGATTAGCAACAAAAATGATATTTTTGTTTTAGCAATGGAATGCCAACGGAATTATTCGCTATTTTAACAACAGAATTCAATCCGTTGTTAATTACCAACAGAATAGCAAGGGAATCCTTATATAAATTACCAACGGAATTATTAGCAACGTATTACCAACAGAATTATTTAGCAACGGAATTATTTTTTTGTTGCTAAAAATTTACTAACCACCACTTTACCAACGGAATTTTACCAACGGATTCCGTTGCTAATCCGTTGGTAAGCCAATTTAACAATGAAATTAAGGCTTTTAACAACGGAATATTCCGTTGCTAAAAAACAGTTTTTTTTTGTAGTGTAAAGTGTATTAGTCTTGTATTTTAATTGTATTAGTCTTGTCTTCTTAATAATAAAAAATATAATTATTTGAATAAATTATTTATTTGCAGTATAAATATAAATAAATAATAATTTTAATAACAAATGATAACATGTTGGATGAAAAATAACTAAATTTTTAAAAAAATAAAAACGGTTTTACAAAATGTTAGCTTCAACAAAATGATACCATGAATTTGTGCAAAATTTGCAGAATGGGAAGTGTTTATTTATTTTAGAGAAGAATGAAATCTCATTTTCCCCAACAAAAAATATACACAATATTTACTCAAATTTTTTATTTTTCTTAAATGAACAAATTTCAATCTTTGAACTCGTGCGTAGACAACTAGTCTACCATTATATTCAATCATTTTCTAAAGAAAAGAATTTCACTTTGAATTTGTGTGCAGTATTAAGTTGTAATAAAAGTATAACTTTATTCTTGTGATTGTAAGAAGCCCGATAAAAAGAGAAAAGGAAATATCGAATTGATTGGATCGATTGATTTTTGTCATACTGATAATAATTGATATATTTCTGATCATATTTGACTTTTCTCTATAAAAAAAATAATCAATAATTTATAATTAACGTTTTTTCCATATGTCATATATTTACACTCGGTGATGTGGATGTAATATATCTTTCTTGAATATCAAATGTTTTTGTCGTTGGAGTTAAGCGACCGACTCACACTGATATACTTTGCAATTAACTATCACTTCTATTTTGAAAAAAGATGTTACTATTTAAAAAAAAAGTATTATAACTTTTCATTTATATTTTAAATTATTCTTAAAATGATTCATATTTTACTGTCCAAAAATTCTATTTTAAATCATAATTTTGAGCTTTGTATAAATTAGCCATACAATTGTTAATTAATCACACTAACGGATTTTGAATTTAAGATATTAGAGAATTTCAGGCTAAGACATCTCAAACCCTATATCAAGTTGCGAACAGGGCTGCAATAAAATCTAATGGTAAGATTTTGTGTGTGGAAAATAGGATACTTAATTTGAAATTGATCCATTTTATTAGTTAAAACTTGTGTGATCTTGTGATACCATGCCTTTAAATACCACAATTTTTCTTTAATAGTTGTACTCTTTTAATATTAGTATAAAAACTTATACCTTTTTTTGAGAATTTTTTTTAATCAAACATTTATCCTATTCATATTTCAGCTGATCTTTTCAATGAAAAAATAATGAGTTAGTCTCTTGTAAGATGGGTTATTTGTGAGACGGGTCGATCCATCACACTTGTTTGTAGTTAAAGTATGTCAATAATAAATCATATTATAATGCATAATTCAGCATACTTTAAAAAACACACTTTAACAATTATTAAACATACTTTATCTAAATAATAGACATACTTTGACACGTCTCACACGTCTCACAAGAGACTTTGTCAAAAAGAATACCTTTATTAAATAAAATATATACCTTTAAAATAAATAGTTATATCCTATACATCATGTGCAACCAAAGAAACAAGAAACTAACTCATTTTTATTAGGACAAAAATGCAAATTTTCTTCGAACAATTACATCATAGCAGTCCTAGTGTAATTAATGGCGAATAGTGCAGAATTAAAAACTTAGTACTTGCATATTTGACAAGAAAGATTGATGATTCAATTGTAGTGAAATTTTCATCTCCAAAATGAATTGTGTTGGTTATTCAAAGTAAACTTTAGCTTGAAATTAATTAAAGTCCCTTTCACAGAATGTCTCAAAATTTTTAAAATTAATAAATGCTCAATATAAAAATATAAACATTTACAGTTTCATGAAAAAATTGATCAAAATATCACATTTTTCATTAAAAACTATTCTTTCTATATTTGTAGTACCACAAAAACTACCATGAAATCGATTTTACGATGAAATCGGAATTATTATTCTTTAGTATTTCATAATGGTTACTCTACAATATAAAAGATGATTTCTCTTCTTTAGAAAAAGTAATCAATCTCCCGAATAAAATAACTATACGTATTTTTAAAAAATATAATACTTGATATTTAAAGAGTAATCAATCTCAAAACGAAGCATCGTACATGCGATTGCTCTAATCCTCTCTTTACGATAACTAAGGGTACTCCTTATCTTTTGTAATTCCAATAATAATTTTCTCCCTTAACATTTTATAGTGAGATGGATGGTTCCATGCAATACTCCAAAATTATATTTTAGTGAATAATTTATTATACTTTTAACTACTCAATTAAATACTTAATCTATATAATAATCATACTTAATAATAAATCAACTGGCCTTACACATGTACCGTCTCAACTTTGTGTTCATTATTTACTTTTGAAAATGTGACTTAAAAGGTTAAATTTATTTAACGAGTGTTTACGTTCTCTTGATCAAAACTTTAGAAAGTCGTCGCTGAGTTATAATTATTTTCAAGAAATTACTTTTTAAATGAGGTTAGGTTACTTTATAGTATGTTGTATTTCAAAACTAATTTAAAAATGTTTAATAATCGATAACAACATTAGCCCTAGGGATGTTACCTGCCTAACAGATATTAAGATATAATAATTCATAAAACTATTAATTTAAATTATTGAAGTGTAAAAGAAATTTAAAGAATGACCAATATGTATTAAGAGATTTTGAAGAAATTTTCTTTTGACATTTTGAAATATATTTCTCCAAAAAATTGTGGAAAATTTGGAAGAATTAAATACCATATGCTCCCTTCATCCCGAGTTAACGTTTACGTTTGTTTTTTGCACATAAATTAAGAGATATTATTTTAATGTGTAATGGGATAAAAGAAATAATATTTAATGTAAAGTGAATAGTTGTATTAGTGTTGTGTATGAGCCCTACATGGAATAATTAATTATTTTTGTATGAACCCAACTTAGAAATGTAAACTTTAATTTGAGATAAACTAAAATAAAAAACATAAATTTTAACACGAGACATTGGGAATATGTGTTATAATTCTAATAATTCCAACATCCAAAAATAAAAAGGTAAATGTTCTTAAATCCAAAAGCAAAATACCAAAATAGCAAAAGTACCACAGAAAAAGGGTCAAACATTAAGTTTGGCTTTCTAAATAAAATAAAATAAAATAAAATGTTTGTCCATATATATTATATTTTTATTTTTATTTTATTTTTCTTAAAAACTTTAATAAAAAATTATAAAATAAATTATATGTAATATTATTTTCAATAAAAAAAAATAATATTTTTAATAAAAAATAATAAGTATTTAGAAAAAATATAAAAACAATCTCACATGCCCACTTGAGTATTTACATGTGGGCTGCTGTCCGGTGAACAAAGAAGTCTTGGTCCACTAAAAATTTGGGCCATAAGAAATAGAAGTTGATGTGGTTGTATGTGCTTTGGAACCATGATTTTTATTGGCACACTTGCTATACAATAATTTAATCGGAATATCATAAAAGCCACGTGTCACGCTACAGCCCACTTACAAATTAATTAACGAATTTTTTTGTCAATAATTTTACTTTCCTTAGCCATATATGCACACTTGAATCGAATCAGATCAAGTGTGAGGTGACTGATGAAGCAATTCTGGAATGGTGAACTCATGATCATTACGACATTAATGTTCTTCTTTTTCCTGTTGTCTTTGATCTCACCCCAAAGGGAAAGGAAAAGAGCAATGCCGCCTGAAACTTTTCGTGGTAAAAGACGACCGCTAAGAGTTCAGTGATGGGGAGCAAAGCACTGATGATGATGCCGGATAAAAGAGACGAGGAGTAGAAGATGACACCAATGGATCCCATTAACACACTTTGAAATACTATGGCGCTCCACACCACCACTACGTAGTATTTCCTCATCCCCAATTCGAATTCTCTTGAAAAATCATGTTTCAATTTCAGATATTTGAAGAAATGTATTATATAAATGATGCATTTAAACAATTAAACAGATGGAGAGAATAATACTTTATGTAAACTCATTCTAACAATTGAATAAACGTACTACAAGTGATAATCGACCCAATATAAATACTAATATAAAAAGTTTAAATATAATTGAATTTTATATATAAAGTCGAAGCATGAATAACATTATTTTCCCTTGAAATGAAATTGATGTACTCAAGTACAGGATTTAAGATTTCATGTTACATCTTCCCACCTTGGATGTCCCGTTACATTTTGATGTTACATCTCCTGTTACACGCGTTAGATGAGTGACACGTATGCGAAGACTACGTTTCAATCATCCAACGGTTTGTAATAGGAGATGTAACATCAAAATATAACATGAGATTCGAACCGACATCTCTCATTAAACGTATTATATAACTAATATGTACATAACTACATATGCATAGAGAAAATATCAATTTTTACTCTTACATTTGTTATTTTACTTTTAAGATATAAATTTTATTACTATATTCTATCCATTATCTAATAATTTACTATAGAAGATGTATTATTAAAATGTACAACAGGAGATCCAAGTGGAGTGGTAGCTTACAGCCGTGTACAATTTTTTTTTTTTAACGTACAGTATGTGATTTCAGTCAAGGAATATGATCATCTCAATTAGTAACAATAATAGAAAAATAAACAATTAAGTTTAAAATTTTACTATTAAATTCGAAAATTGGTACTAATTTTTTCAGAAAATAATAATTGTAATTATGACGTCGAAAAGCAAAATAAGAATAAAAAAAATAAAATTACGTATTGACCTGGAAATCGTTGTTGAAGATCATTCCGACAGTGCAAAAAGCTGTTGCGAAAAAACCGATAACAATCTGAATCTCCATTACCAGCGTATAAGTAACGGCCTGTTTGGCCTTCTTGTACGTCAGCTCCACAGCCGGCAACATGAATCCGTACACCGCCGCCGCCCCCAGCGTCATCATGAACCCCACCCAGTACAATTTATTCGACTCCCCCTCCAGCCTATCTCCGCCGCTGTGCAGCCCCAACACCACCGCGCCCACCGTCAGCAGCACCATCGCTGTTGGGCCCGTTGGGCTTTTGGCCCAAATGCCGGTCTTCTTTCTCAAAGTATTGGGCCAAGTTTGTCTTTGCCCATAGCCTTACACTTGTGGCCTATTTAATCGCCCATTTGTGACCCTCTCGGGCAGAACGTGGATTTGAATTCTTGTGTGAGTTCAACAGAAATCTGAGCACTGTGGAGTTCTTCCCTCGACCACCTTCTCCGGTGTAGACGACGAACACGGATGACGATGACGACCGTATCCGCCTAACAGTGGTATCAGAGCGGGTTTCGTCGTCCGTCCATCTCCCGAAGCTGCTGACCGTCAGCCGCCGGTGGGAGATCGCCGCCGTCCAGTCGCCGCCGGACTTCCTCACCGGAATCGCGATCTGAGTCGCGATCTGACCGGATCAGAGCCGCCGGGCTCTGAAGGACCGGATTCGTGACTTCTGCCGCCGCCGGCTGTTATAGCCCGCCCGCCGCCGAGCCACCGCTGCTGCAGATCGAACCGCCGCTCGTCGCGCCGCTAGGGTTCCGCCGCTGCGCGCCGCCGCCTGAAGTCGTCCATCGCGACCAGCGCCGCCGCTGCAGATCTGCTCCGATCTGCCCAGATCCGACGCCTGCCGCCGCTCGAGGTCAGCCCTCCCGCCGCCGCTGCACTATCCGCTGCGCAGGTGCTGAAGAGGAGAACCACGACCGCAGCTGTTTGACATCACCGGCCGCAAGTCACTGTCGCCCCTACCGGGAACGCGATCTGTTCGCGTCGCCGCCCGTCGTCCGCCTCCTAGGAACGCGCCACCGCCGTTCGCCTGGAGCTGACCACCGGTGCTGCCTCGTCCACCAGCAGTAGACTGCCGCGACCTGTCCTCCTACCGCCGGTGACAGCTGCCCGCCGCCGGAGCAAGGGTTCCGCGTGTCAGCCGTTCGTGGTCAGTTCATCCAGCTGCTGACCGCCGCCATCCGGAGCTGACCGCCGGATACTGCCGGATCTGCTGACTGCCGCCGTTGACTGCCGGAGTTGACCGCCGGAGCTAGAGTTCCAGTCAGATTGGAGTGTCCATTTTGAGGAAGGGAAGTGTCTCTCCTCTTCTCCTTTTATAGTGTTCCGAAAAAATTTCAGATTTGTTTTGTTATTTTTCCGGATTGTTCTTTTCTGAAAATTTTCAGATTGTGCCTTCACTAACCCCCAATATTTCTCACTTTGTGTGTAGGTTGAAACTTGGAGTGGAGGCTGCCCCGTTCGTGTTTGGTACGTGAACAAGACTACGAGGGATCCGCCCCCGTTAAGTAACGGGCTGGTGGCTCGTAGGGGTGGTACGGTGTTCTCGTCGGAGACACCGCTCTGGTGAAATAGCTTGAGCCTTTCTTATTTAATTTTCTTGTCTGATGCCCTGAGGCGGCTGGTCCTCTTATTTGCTCTTGTGTGATGCCCTGAGGCGGCTGGCCCTCTTATTACTGTTCTTGTTTGTTTCTTTTGTGAAACTGTCATCTTAGTCTTTCAATTTCCGCTGCTGAAAATCTGTCCTTGTGTGTTATACTGCTCCGTTTCTCGCTTTGTGTGTGTTTAGAGTAGTGTCAACCTGGTGTGTGACAGATTGTTGCTCTGTATTTTTATATTTTCTCCGTTCAAAGTGTGTTCTACTCAACTTTAAATACCCATGGCTTCGTCTTCGTTTGGACAAGCACCGTTTGATGGTAAGCGAAACTTCAGTATCTGGAAACAGAAAATGAAGTGCATACTCATTCAACAAAGGGTATTCAAAGCTGTAGATCACTCGTATGATAAGGATGATACACCTGCTAAAAAGGCTGAGATGAATGAGCTTGCTTTATCTGCGATTATCTTGAATCTTTCTGATCCTGTGCTTAGAAAAGTTGGTGTGCATGAGTCCGCAAAAGTTTTGTGGGAAACGTTGGATAAGTTATACACTGAAACATCTTTGCCTAGTAAAATATTTCTTCTGGAAAAATTCTTTGGTTTTAAACTTGATTTAAACAAAGATGTTGAAGAAAATTTGGATGTGTTCACGAAGTTGATTCAAGATATTAAGCTAACTGGTGACAAGCATATTGATGAATACACTCCTATTGTGCTTTTAAATGCTATACCTGATTCTTACAATGATGTCAAGTCTGCTATAAAGTATGGTCGTGATGACGTTACTCTTGATATTGTGGTGAATGCCTTAAAAAGCAAAGAGCATGATTTAAAACAAAATGGGGGTGTTAAGAATTCTGAGGGGGTTATGCATGTTAAGGGGAAACCTAACAATCGTAACAAGAACAAGAACAACAATAAGAACAAGGACAAAAATTCTGATGTGAAATCCCAGAATAATCAGAATGGGGACAAGAAAAAGAAAAAATGCTTTAATTGCCATGAAAGGGGACATTTTGCAAACAAGTGTCCTCATCCTAAGAGGAATAATTCTAATGATCATGCTAATGTTGCCTCTGAATCTGTGAATTATGGTGATGTGTTTGCTATTTCTGATAATTGTGTGAATTCTGTGCATTCATCTCTGTGTGATAGTGAATGGCTTGTGGATTCCGGTTGCACATTTCATATGACACCTTTTAAACATCTTTTCTCTTCATATAAAAATGTTTCTCATGGATCTGTGTCTATGACTAATGAAAGAAGATGTGATGTGCTTGGTGTTGGTGACATTTGCTTGCGTTTTGAAGATGATTCTGTGTTCACTTTGAAAAACGTGCGACATGTGCCTGATTTGTGTAACAACTTGATTTCCTGTGCTGCACTTGAAGATGAGGGACTTGAGGGTAGGTGGGGAAAGGGTTGCATGTCTATTGTAAAGGGTTCTGTGCCCATCTTTAATGCTGAAAAAAGGAATAACCTGTATGTTTGTTCTGCTAAATCTGTTGTTATGTCTGCTAACGCGGTTAAAGAAGATAAAACAAATATTTGGCATGGTAGGTTAGGTCACATAAGTGGAAAAGGTCTTGAAATATTGTATAAAGCTGGTTCTTTTGATAATGATAAGCTTACATGCATTCCTTTCTGTGATTCTTGTGTGCAAGGCAAACATGCGAAGGTGAAATTTCCTGTTTCCCCATACCCTAAGACTACTTCGTGTAGTGATATACTTGAGTACCTGCATGCTGATGTGTGGGGGCCTTCTAGTGAGCCAACTCAAGGTGGCAATGTATATTTTCTGTCCACTATTGATGATTTTTCAAGAAAAGTGTGGGTAATTTTGCTTAAAAACAAATCTGATGTTTTT
Organism: Pogostemon cablin; assembly: GCA_023678885.1. Lineage (NCBI taxonomy): Eukaryota > Viridiplantae > Streptophyta > Magnoliopsida > Lamiales > Lamiaceae > Pogostemon > Pogostemon cablin. The sequence goes on along the minus strand of CM042959.1, from coordinate 2,804,138 downwards.
GAAAAGTTCAAAAATTGGAAAACTTTGATTGAAAATCAAATGGGTAAAAAGATTAAGTATCTTAGAACTGATAATGGATTGGAATTTTACAATAATGCCATGGATGATTTATGTGTCAAATCTAGAATTGTGAGACATAAGTCTGCTCCCTACACTCCCCAACAGAATGGGGTTGCTGAGAGGATGAATAGGACTTTGTTAGAAAGGGTGAGGAGCATGTTGGTGTCTTCTGGACTTTCTAAAAAGTTTTGGGGTGAAGCGCTTATTACCGCTGCTTTTTTAATAAACAAATCCCCCTCTGTGCCTTTAAAGGGTAAGTGCCCTGACTATGTGTTCTTTGGTAAAAGTATTGATTATTCTGTGCTACGTGTATTTGGCTGTGCTGCGTTTGTGCGTCAGAAACATGACAAATTGGATCCTAGGAGTAAAAAATGTATTTTTCTTGGTTATCCTGAGGGTGTTAAAGGTTATAGGCTGTGGGATATCTCTGAACCTGGTTTCAAAATCGTGATTAGTAGGGATGTGATCTTTAATGAATCTGAATTTCCTTGCTTATCTGCTCCTTTGCCTGATGTTGTGCCTTTACATGATCCTACCACTTCTTCGAGTGAGGTGAAGTTGTCTCCTGTGTTATCTGATGTTGAAAACTTGCCTGACACTGTTGTTGATCAAGAACTTGTTGCCAATGAACCTGTTATCAATGATGAAAATGTGCATGATATTCCTGAAGATGATGACTATGTATTGCCTAGGGATAGACCTAGAAGGAATATTAGGCCACCTGCTAGGTATGATGATTTTCATATTGATACTCATGCTTGTAATGCGTTTGAAAGTGTTGATAATGAACCTAAGACCTATCAAGAAACTTTAAAATCTGACGACTCTGTGAAATGGTTAAATGCTATGAAAGATGAAATGAAATCGTTGCATGTTAATCATACTTGGACTCTGGTTCCAAAACCTGCTCATTGCTCTGTTGTTGATTGCAAGTGGCTTTTCAAAGTGAAACATGAGCCTGAAAATGTTAGATTTAAAGCTAGATTGGTAGCAAAAGGTTTTACTCAAAAGGAAGGGGTTGATTATAATGAAATATTTGCTCCTGTTGTTAAATTCACCACGATTCGGATAATGCTTGCATTAGTTGCTCATTTTGATTGGGAATTGAAGCAAATGGATGTAAAAACGGCTTTTCTTAATGGTTATTTGGACAAAAAGATTTTCATGAAACAACCTGAGGGTTTTGTGGACCCCAAAAATCCTGATCATGTATGTTATTTGAAGAAATCCTTGTATGGCTTGAAACAATCTCCTAGACAGTGGAATAAGAAGTTTGATCAATGCATGACATCGTTGAAGTTTAAGAGAAGCTTGCATGATAATTGCCTTTACTTCAAGATTGATACTTCTGTTCCTGTTTTTCTGCTCATATATGTGGATGATATGCTAATTGTTAGCCCTGATCTTGAGTATGTTGAGCTTGTTCAAAAGAGTATTTGTGATAATTTTGATATGAAAGATCTTGGAGATGCTAAAAGGATTCTTGGAATGAACATTGATAGAGATAGGAAGAACCATGTTCTCTTGCTTAATCAGATTTCATATGTTGAAAAGATTTTGAGTAAATTCTCTATGATGTCTGCTAAAACTGTGAATGTGCCTCTTGCTGCTCACTTTGCGTTAAGTAAGGATCAGTCTCCAAAGACTGATTCTGAAATTGCTGAAATGGAAAAGGTTCCTTATTCCAATGCCATTGGGTCTGTTATGTATCTTATGGTTAGCACTAGACCAGATATTGCATATTCTGTTAGTTGCTTGAGTAGGTATATGGCTAATCCAGGTGCGCCTCATTGGGAGGCTTTGAAATGGCTCTTGAGATACCTCAAAGGCTCCATGGAGGTAAGTTTGCGTTTTTCCAAATCTCCAAATGGTGTGAGCCTTGTTGGCTATGTTGATTCCAATTATGCAAATGATAGAGATAATAGGAAGTCCACAACTTCTTATGTGTTTACCTTGTGTGACTCTTGCATAAGTTGGAAGTCTCAGTTACAGCATGTGGTTGCTTTATCTACAACTGAATCTGAATACGTGGCTATTACTGATGCTTTAAAGGAATCTATTTGGCTGCAAGGTCTTCTGAATGAAATAGGTTTTCTTGACAAATGTGCCACTGTGTTTTCTGATAGTATGTCTGCGATTCAGTTGTGTAAAAATCCTGTTTTCCATGATAGAACCAAGCATATAGATGTTAGGTATCATTTCATTCGTGATATTGTGAAAAAAGGTATTGTTAACCTGGAAAAGATTGCATCTGAGTTTAATCCTGCTGATATGGGTACTAAATGCTTATCTGTTGAAAAATTTAGGTCTTGCATGAAGACTTTAAATTTCGACTCTCTTGATTGAAGCATGTTGTATGCAGTTCTTTTCCGTGGATGTTGTGTCCACTCTTGAGCTTGTGTGCTCCGTTTATTTTGTCCTTGGGATATTTTAAACATTTTGTGACTATGTGTCCATGATCTTTGCGTCGGCTTAGATTTGTGTATCTTTTGTGATACCTTGACTTTTGTGTCAAATTTTCTGGATCTTGCATTTGACTTTATGTCTTTCGTTTTGCAGGTGCCCGGGGAAAAGTGCAATGATGAATTCCCATTTAGTTATACACAAGGGTAGATGATTTGGGCCAAGGTGGAGATTTGTTGGGCCCGTTGGGCTTTTGGCCCAAATGCCGGTCTTCTTTCTCAAAGTATTGGGCCAAGTTTGTCTTGGCCCATAGCCTTACACTTGTGGCCTATTTAATCACCCATTTGTGACCCTCTCGGGCAGAACGTGGATTTGAATTCTTGTGTGAGTTCAACGGGAATCTGAGCACTGTGGAGTTCTTCCCTCGACCACCTTTTCCGACGTAGACGACGAACACGGACGACGATGACGACCGTATCCGCCTAACAACCGCGTTGATCGAGAACGCCGTGAACTTCTGCCTGACGAGGACGAAAGCGAACACCGCCATGAACACCAGCTGGGTGGCCACGAGGATGGAGGAGGTGGACACGGGGAGCTTCGCCACGCCGTAGGCGTACATGTAGCCGTCGACGCCGGCAAGAACTCCGATGGCGGCCGACGCCAGGAAGACCCGAGGTTTCATCAGGAAGAGCTCTGCTCCGGCGGTGGTGCGGCGGCGGCGCATGTAGGAAATGAGGAGGGGGATGAGGATGATCGGCCAGCCGCCGGTTTGGAGCCAGCTTACGAACCAGATGCGGGCGCCGCCGCGGATGAAGTAGAGGCGGAGGATTAAAGGGCCGCCGCAGATGCCGACGGCGAGCATGAAGCAGTTGAAGAGCAAGAGAAGTGTTTTCATGGCGGGAGTGGTAGTTGGATCTTCCATTGATTAATTATGTTGTTTTCAATCAACTCAAAATGTTTGCAACATTTACAGATTTTAACATTTTTTTTTTCTTTTTTCGACTAATAGTTATCTCATACGTACTATACTTTTATTAATAAATTTTGCTTTGTTTTTTTGTGAAGGACTAAATAGTTATCCATAGAAAATATGAAGCAAAAAGTTGAATCATTGTGTCTATCTTTATACTAGTTACTGATGGATACATATTATAGAATCATAAAAAAAATTATTATTATCAACTATACAATTATATTGTAATGTTCCACTAGTAGCTCTGCAGTAAAACTTTCACATTTATATTTGAGATTAAAATCAAAATCATTTCATACAAATTTACTTTTTTCAAAATAATTTTAAGGAACTTATTTTTTTCGAAATAGTCCCATAACTTTTAAATTCTCTCTAAAATGGTCATTTTTACTTAAAAACATTCAATTTTTTTTAATTTCATAGGATGTGATCGAATTAGTGCTTTTACAAAGTTATGGGACAATATTGGTATAAAAATATTATTTTGGGACAAAATCGAAGCAAAATTAAAAGGTTTGGGACGAAAATAAATATTCTAACTATTTTGGGACCTTTCGAAAAAAATTTAAAGATATTAGATGATTTATGTTTTTAACTCTTTATATTTATATATAGATGAGATGCGTGGATAAGCAGGTAATTATAATAAGATAAAATTGTTTTAAAAAATATCATTCAAATGATCATTTAACATTAACTTATTAGGGTATAACCTTCTATTGGTCAAAATTTCAAACAATTATTTGTCTTCTAAGTTATGTGTCGTGATTTGAAGCCCAAACGATATCAAGATTGAGTACGAACGGATGTGTGAAACTAGATAAACGATAAGCTAAAACTTAAAGAAAAGAAATCAAACGCAAAGAGATTTAACGTGGTTTGATCGTAAGATCTACATCCACGGGAGGGAAAAGTGTTCTTTATTCATGAGAGATTTCAGAGCAAAAACGCACACCAACTAGATGATGAAAACTCTGTACCCTAATGATCACATGAGTGAATACTCCAACTTATAGGACTAAGTGAGCAGTTGATTTTGCAGCTGTGTTTGATGAGTATAACTCCCTCCTAATTAACTCTTTAATCAACCAATAGGAAGCCTTACACTCCAATTGTTCAATCCAGCTGATACTTGGCCAAAACTAACTCTTTAAGTCCAATCAAATCGCTCCACATCAGCTCATGCCAACTGCCATCAGTTTCAATCTTGCAGAATATCCATTTGCTTCCAACTGATCTGTACTGATGGTAGAACCACTCAATGGCATGCACCCGATGCATACAAGCAAGGTTTACATGCAACTATCTTACATTATGATTATTTTAAAGAGAAAGAAAGAAATCTTACTCTAACGAGAGTGATATAATTATAAATATTTCGTATGATTCGTTGATTTTCTTCCACATGGGGTCATATGAATATATTATTCCTTATTTTGTGGAAAATTTTGTGAGATTTTAATCCTACATACGCCAACAACTAACATCCGAAAGTAAAAGGACAAATTGGACACACATGTGGTGTACTAGGAAGTAAGTATCCTATGTGAATACATGAAGAAACATTTATGGTTTTAGAAAAATGGTTTTATATGATATTGGTAATTGTTTTCTAATGTAGCAATAGATTATCAATCAATAAATACATTTTTAAGGGAACGTACAAATATCTTGTAAATCGGGTCACAGATATAGATGGATATATAAGTATATTCTTTAGAATATTAATAATATTATTTAAGATTCATATACATAATTAAACGTCTGTTAATTGACCAAACGATGTAATGTATAGATCGTTAGGAAAATGTCATTTCACCCAGTTAGAACCACATGTATATATTCATCCTCTAATTCAATTCAACTTGTATAGTTTTGAGTGTGCCGGGCCTTGGCAGTGGAGTGGGTTAGAATTAATATTGATATAAAGGGTTGGGCTGGGCTGGGCTATCTAAATATTTTTATGGCCCATAGTTGGAGAAAAAGCGGGAAGTACCAGAAATATTATACTTGAAATTAAATTAAAGAACATTTTATGAAATAGATTTGATGTATTTAAGGCATAATGACAGTTTTATCTAGTCTAATAGTTCATAGATTCGTGCGTTATTTTATTCTCAAAACATAATATTCATTCAACAAATTTAATGTTAATATAATCTTATATTATATAGTTATTATCTTTTAAGCCACTTAAATTCAAAATTACACAAAACAAGCTATTCGAGAAGATGTACAATTTCCACAGAGTGATCTCCACTGGGGTTATTAGTATTTTCGATCTCTATCTTCTTCTTTTTCTTCATCTGTTCAATCTTACCCAATATGTAAGAAATGAAACCCCAGAGAGAGAAGAAGAGAGAGATTTCCTTCTCTGCCTTAAACTTTTCATGGTAAAAAATTACTGCTAACACTTCAGTTACCGGAAGTAACACGGTAACAATGGTGGATGATAGAAGAGATGATGAGTAGAATATCACCCCAATTGCCCCCAAGAAGAAACCCTGCCATATTATTGCACTAAAAACAACCACAATGTAGTATCTTGTCTCACCAAGTTCATAGTTTTTTGCTTCTCTTGGAATTGCCTGCAAATTTATATAAATCTCAATTTAAAATAACCCATTCAGTACTCTAATTAAAAAATATATCTATGATAGTAGTATTAGGATAATATAAAAAAATTAGGTGAGTTAGACCACTGAGACCCTCACTAAGGTGATTGACCCATATTCAATTCTCTTTAAGAACGAAAATATGAGGAGTAATAAGGAGGCTCAGAGATAAAAAGATTTATGGGTGCTCGGTGAACTACCTACGCAAAATTTGTATTCTATTCTTTAATAACAATGTTAATAATATATAGTACTAATTACTATATGTATATTTTTTAATAACATTCCTACCGTCGGGGTGCATTTGTATTTATATGTTTCCACATGCATCATCTACAATATCTTTAATTTCAACTCAAATATTTTACTAAAAGTGGAATAAAAATGTTTCAAGTTTCAACTGTACATATACCATAATTGGAAGTGTTGTCATTCAAATTATTTTTAAATGTTAGTTTAATTGTCATATCAACATCGAAATAACTTTCACACTTTAACGACTATTTCCATCTGGTTTATACCATTTTTTTTCTTAATAAATATCATACTCCCTCCATCCATTAAGGTTTGTTCCACTGCACTCTTTCACCCTAAAAATATAGTAAAAGGTTCAAAACAAATTATCTCTCATTAAATTATATTTTCAAAAATACCACTCTCCCCTAATTTGTATAATTTAATTTATTACTATTTATTTATTAGTTAAAAATGCCACAATATCTTTAAAAGTCAATAAAATTGATAAAAAAAATAACTTTTTTAAACTCAATATCTACAGTGAAGGTGAAGAGCTTAGTGGACGAAGAAAGTATTATACAATAGCTTCACAATTTACTTTAATTTTAAATATGTTGCTCCAAGGTACTTAACATATATAATATATTACTTTATAATTTATTTATTATTAAAAATATTAAAATACCCCTACAAATTAATAATGCTAATTAAAAAAGAAAAACAGTTTTTCTAATAAATTAGAGCAGTAAACGTGAACGTAGATTTAAGGGAATATTCTTTTAATTTATTATGTTTCTACAATTATTGCTACTCGTATAACTGAAATGTATACGTTTGTTCTTATATTTAAAAATTAATTAAAAATATAATATTTTAATGAATAATACGTAAGTTTTAATTGTATTTCTATTTTTGGCTCGTAAAAGTTTCAATCGAAAACAGATTGTGATTTTTTTCAAGAATTAATTTGAGCCTCACTTTCTAAAAGTAAAACATGTACTGGAACTATGAAATAATAATAATAATAATAATAATAATAATAAAGGTACTCGTATCTAATAATAAAATGGTTCATTCTTAAAAGAAAAATACTCGTTCGACCCCTCACAATTTATTCATTTTACTATTACGAGCTTCCACTTTAAAGGTATTCATTTTCTTATTTAGTAAAAAAAAGTATATGATACCATCATTTTCCTCTAATATAACTATTCACTTTACATATAATAATAATACTCCTTAATTTACGCGTAAGCAAACAATCCCCTTTCAAGTGTTAGGATATTAATCAACGCCTACTTAAACCCTTGAATTTTTTTTGTTTTACATGAGTGACGGTTTACACCCATCTAAGAACTTAAGTTAATAGAAAGTAGAATAGTTTAACACTATCGTTGAACAACAAAGAAGGGTTGTCATTCAAATTGTATATTTTTAAATGTTAGTTTAATTGTCATATCAACATCGAAATAACTTTCACACTTTAACGACTATTTCCATCTGGTTTATACCATTTTTTTTTTCTTAATAAATATCATACCCCCTCCATCCATTAAGGTTTGTCCCATTGCACTCTTTCATCCTAAAAAATAGTAAAAGATTCAAAACAAATAATCTCTCATTAAATTATATTTTAAAAAATACCATTCTCCCCTAACTTGTATAATTTACTTTATTACTATTTATTTATTACTTAAAAATGCCACAATATCTTTAAAAGTTAATAAAATTGGTAAAAAATTAACTTTTTTTAAACTCAATATCTACAGTGACGGTGAAGAGCTTAGTGGATGAAGGAAGTATTATACAATAGCTTCACAATTTACTTTAATTTTAAATATGTTGCTCCAAGATACTTAACATATATAATATATTACTTTATAATTTATTTATTATTAAATATATTAAAATACCCCTACAAATTAATAATGCTAATTAAAAAAGAAAAACAGTTTTTCTAATAAATTAGAGCAGTAAACGTGAACGTAGATTTAAGGGAATATTCTTTTAATTTATTATGTTTCTACAATTATTGCTACTCGTATAACTGAAATGTATATGTTTGTTCTTATATTTAAAAATTAATTAAAATATAATATTTTAATGAATAATAGTAAGTTTTAATTGTATTTCTATTTTTGGCTCGTAAAAGTTTCAATCGAAAACAGATTGTGATTTTTTTCAAGAATTAATTTGAGCCTCACTTTCTAAAAGTAAAACATGTACTGGAACTATGAAATAATAATAATACTCCCTCCGTCCGGGTATTTTTACTCGTTTGTACGGGCACGGAGATTTAGACGTTTTATTTTTATAATATATAATGTAAGAGAAAGTAGAGATAAATTAGTAATTTAAAAAGAAAAAGTGAATAAAGTTATTGGGAATGATGAATAAAGTGTAAAAAAGTAATTAAAGTTGTTGGGATTGTAAAAAGTAGGTAATAAAATATTATGTATTTTTGTCAAAAATGGAATGGGTAAAAATACGTGGGACACCCCAAAATAGAAAATAGATAAAAATACGTGGGATACAGTGAGTAATACTAATAAAAAAAGGTACTCGTATCTAATATTAAAATGGTTCATTCTTAAAAGAAAAATACTCGTTCGACCCCTCACAATTTTTTCCAACTTTAAAGGTATTCATTTCCTTATTTAGTAAAAAAAGTATATGATACCACCATTTTCCTCTAATACAACTATCCACTTTACATATAATAATAATACTTCTTAATATATGCGCAAGCAAATAATCACCTTTAAGTGTCAGGATATTAATTCAACGCCTACTTAAACCCTTGAATTTTTTTTGTTTTACATGAGTGACGGTTTGCACCCATCTAAAAACTTAGGTTAATTGAAAGGAAAATCGTTTAACACCATCGTTGAACAGCAGAGAAGGGTAAGGAGGGGTACCTGGAAATCGCGGTTGATGAGCATGCCGACGGTACAAAAGACGGTGGCGAAAAAGCACATAACCAGCTGAAACTCCAAAACCAGATCATAAGTTATACCCTTTTTGGCTTTCTTATAATAGCATAAATCCGTACAGCCCCGCCGCCGCCACCGTCATGAAGTACTCCTTGTTCGTCTCCCCTGCAGGCCGGTCGGCGTTGGTGTGCAGCCCCCAGTGTCAGCAGCACCACCGCGTTTATCGAGTACGCCGTGAACTTCTGCTTCACCATCAGGAATGGAACACCGCCGTGAACGCCAGCTGCGTCGCCACGATCAGGCTGGAGATCGACACCGGCAGCTTCGCCATCCCGTACGGTACAGGTAATTGTCCAGTTCAGTCAGGGTGCCGATCACGGCCGCCGCCACGAAGACGCGGTGGTAAAATCAGGATGAGCTTGGGTTGTTCTTCTCCGGTGGTGCGGCGGCGGCCGGTGTAGGAAAAGATTAAAGGAATGAGGATGATGGGCCAGCCGCCGGTTTCGAGCCAGCTGGAGAACCAGACCCTGGCGCCGCCGGGGATGAAGTAGAGGCGCATGATTAGAGAGCCGCCGCAGTTGCCGACGGCCAGAATGACGACGTTGATTATCAGGAGAAAAAATTTCATGTTTTCATCCATTGTTGGAGATCCACTCTTCCTTATGGTTGTGTTTTTTTTGGCCTGCTTCACATATTTAACCACTTAAAATTCAGTATTTTTTGTGTTAAAAAACAAATTAAACATTATTATAATTATAAAGGTTGCTGAATAGTTCAATGAATTTTAGGATTTCTTTTTTTTTCCAGCTAAAATAGAGTATTAATTTTATGTATGTTGGGGATTATCACTGTTACATATATAATTTGAAATTTAAAGGAATAATGGGAATTAATAAATTACAATTGCACAAGAGTTTCAATAAGAAATTCTTCAACCTTTCATTTATGTAGAATTGTGAATCTCCATCTCTAATCCAAATTTGTCTTTTTCATTTCATGACACGGTTTAGTCTTTGCCTTTCTTTAATTAATTAATAGGCTTCATTTAGAGTTTAATGAAAAATTAATGTGAGATTCCTGAACTATTAATAGTTGATATCTTGTTAGAGACATACCAAGTGCTCAATGGTATAATTTGTTTTAAAAAATATTAATTATAATTAATAGTGTAAATGAATTTTTTATATATTAAATTATATTATCTTGATTACGGTAGACAATCACTCCATCATCAGTGGCATTTATAATATTGTGACTATTAATTATCTTTCCAAATTATACAAAACAAGCTAGCTATTCCAATCATCATACAGACAGGAGATTTGTTGTTACACAAATGTGTAATATTTTCAATTACATGACCACCTACATAACATGCCTTCAAAGACTGTACTTCACCTTCATAATCATTCTACGTACACTTCAGTATCACATATGCATATTATTACACCATTGTATGATAAAAATAAAGACTAATCAAGCAGTAGATGTTTGTATGACTAATTGCGTTTCTACAGAGTCATCGCCGTTAGGGTTGTTCGTATTTTCGATCCCTATCTTCTTCTTTTTCTTATTCTGTTTGATCTCACCCAATATGTAAGAAATGAAACCCCAAAGGGAAAAGAAGAGAGAGATTCCCTTCTCTGCCTTAAACTTTTCATAGTAAACAATAACTGCCAGAATTTCAGTTACCGGAAGTATCATTGTATTAATGGTGGCCGATAGAAGAGATGATGAGAAGAATATCACCCCTATTGCTCCCAAGAAGGCACCCTGCCATATTATTGCACTAAAAACAACCACAATGTAGTATCTCGTCTCACCTAGTTCATAATTTTTTGCTTCTCTTGGAATTGCCTGCAAAATTTATAAAAATCTCAATTTAAAATAGGGTAAATATCAAAATTAGTCATGTAAGTATGACGTTTTTCAACTTTAGTCTTTTTCTTTTGCAATTCTCAATTTTTGTCATTTTTTGTCAACTTTTAGTCCTTTTGGTCCAATTTTGGTCATTTTTTCAAAATTTGGTCATTTTTTGTCCACTTTTGGTCGTAAATGTATACAGTTTCGGACAATTTTTGGACTTTTTTTAACATAAAGGACTAAATTTGTATAAAAATTACTAAAAGTTGACAAAAAAATGACCAAAATTAAGAATTGCAAAAGAAAAATTACTAAAATTGAAAAACGTCATACTTAAAGGACCAATTTTGATATTTACTCTTTAAAATAACCTATTCACTCTAATTAAAAAAATATATCTATGATAATGTATTGATAGTATAAGACGACTTCATTCCTTATTTTACTTTCTATGTTTTATTGTATTCTGTACATGAAAAATTATATCATATAATTGATTATTAAACCCTAAAACATGTAAAATTAATATAGGGAAGAATGATAACATGTGTCATTTAATTAAAAATTAAAATATAAGATGAAACACGAAATTAAAATAGGTAAATGGGAATCACATATTTAAAAATGAAAAACACCTCAATCTAATAATTTGATTAAAAAACACATTTTAATTTAAGAAATATTACACTCTTATTTAACATGTGTAATGGATAATTTATTTTGTAAAAAAACTATAAATAAAAATATAATAATATGTTAAAAATATATTCCCTTCGTCCCAGGTTAAGAGTGTCATTTTTCTATTTTGGTCGTCCCACCCAAAGAGTCTCATTTCCTTTTTTATACATATGTGACTCACATACCCCCTCTAATACAATTAAAACATGTGACCTACACTCCCACTAATACAACTACCTACATATTAAGTAATAATAATCTTTAATCTACATGCAAAAAAGCAAATGACCCTCTTACGCCGGGAAGGAGGGAGCAGTATATAGTACTCCCTCCGTCCCACAATAAGGAGTGCATTTTACCATTTTCGTTCGTCCCAATACAAGAGGTGCATTTCCCTTTTTAGTAAAGGGGACCCACACAAATTAACTTTTTCTCTTTCCATAACCATACACTTCACACTAATGCACCTACCCACTATACATTAAAATATTATTTCTCTCACCTCAACTACCCATTAAATATTATATTCCTTAATCTACGTGCAAAAAAGTTCCGCCACTCTTGTTGTGGACGGAGGGAGTAGTATATATATCTCTTGTAAAACGTTATTTATGTGAGACGTGTTAAAATACGTCTATTATATAGATAAAGTATACTTAATAGTTGTTAAAATATATTTTCTAAAATATAATGTGTAATGAATTAAAGTATGTTTTTAAGGTGTTATAATATAATTTAATATTGATATATTTTAACTATAAATAAATAAACATATTTTATCTATATAATAAACATACTTTAATAATATGTTAACCTGTATAAAAAATCCGTGTTATTAGAGAGTGCCCCATCTTTAATTTCAAATCAAATATTTTATTATAAGTGAGTATTGAAATGTTTCAACTGTATATGCCATAGTTGGAAGTTTTATCATTCAAATTTTAATTTTAATGTTAGTTCAACTGTCACGCTAAATTTTTATTCTATTCTTTAATAACAATGTTTAAATAATATACTCCTTTTAAATACCGTGCCTACGTCTGGGTGTGTTTGTTTGTATATGTTTCCACATTATCTACAATATCTTTAATTTCAACTCAAATATTTTACCAAAAGTGGTAATAGAAATGTTTCAAGTTTCAACTGTATGTGCCATAATTGGAAGTGTTGTATTTTTTAATGTTAGTTTAATTGGCATATCAACATCAAAATAAATTTCAAACTTTGACTACTAGTACTCCTGGGTTAAGATATTTTAATTGATAGGAGTATGAATTAGTGCACCATCGTATCTAATAAATTCATAGTCCAAAACTCAGATTTTTTAATTAATTATACCTTCTATATTATGATTATGGAAGGTAAATTTTCAATGACGCTTCCTCATATATTAAATTTTTTAACAAATTCATATTATATGGCAAGCATCATAAAATTTTATGATACTTTCATTTAATTCTATATTAATTTTTTCTTTGCTTTCTAGGTCAGTCCTACATGAATGATGAATTAATATTTAATGTTTATGAAACACCAATATAACACCACACCAAATATGAAATAGAAAATTCAAAAATTCAATCCCAAATGTTGGTGTACAAATAAAATCTTAATTCACTACTTTAAATTACATTACAAAAAATATCATTTACTTTTTAATTATATCATACTCCCTCCATCCGTCTGAGAGAGGATCATTTCCTATTGTGCACGTTGATTAAGAAGAATTATTATTTAATGTGTAGTGGGTAGTTGTATTAGTAAGAGTATGTATCCCATATTTTAGAGGAAATGATCATTTTTTGAAAAATGAAAAAAAACCATCTCTGGAGTAGAGGAAGTATATGAGAAGTGTAATAAACGGTGATAAAGGGGTACCTGGAAATCGCCGTTGAAGAGCATGCCGGCGGTGCAAAAGGCGGTGGCGAAAAAACACAATACCACCTGAATATCCAGAACCTGAGTATACGTTATACCCATTTTGGCTTTCTTATACGTCAGCTCCAACAGCGGCAGTATCAGTCCGTACAGCGCCGCCGCCGCCACAGTCATAAAGAACCCCATGAAGTACTCCCTGTTCGTTTCCCCCGCCGGCCGGTCGCCGTTCGCATTCAGCCCTAATATCACCTCCCCCAATGTCAGCAGCACCACCGAGTTTATGGAGTACACCGTGAACTTCTGCTTCACCATCAGGAATGCGAACACCGCCGTGAACGCCAGCTGCGTCGCCACGATCAGGTTGGAGGTCGACACCGGCAGCTTCGCCACTCCGTACGCGTACTGGTAGTTCACGAGTCCCGTCAGAATTCCGATCATGGCTGCCGCCACGAAAATTCGGCGGTTCATTAGGATGAGCTTGGGTTGTTCTTCGGTGCGGCGGCGGCGGGTGTAGGAGAAGATTAGGGGAATGAGGATGATGGGCCAGCCGCCGGTTTCGAGCCAGCTGGAGAACCAGATTCTGTTGCCGCCGCGGATGAAGTAGAGGCTTATGATTAGAGGGCCGCTGCAGTTGCCGATGGCTTGTATGACTACGTTGATTATCAGGAGAATAAATTTCATGGCGGTGGTGGTGTTTTCATCCATTGTTGGTGCTGGTGTTGTGTTTTTTTTTTTGGCCTGCTTCACTCTCCATATTTAACCACCTAAATTTTAGTATTTTTTTGTTAATTTTTTTGTGTTAATAAACAAATTAAACATTATAATTAGAAAGGTTGCCGAATAGTTTATAATGCTACTTTGTGAGGAGATGTATTTTCGTTTTTTTTTTCCAGCTAAAATACTACTCCATAATTTGAAAATTAAGGGAATAATAGGAAATTGAACAAGAATTTCAATAAGAAAGTCTTCAAATTTGGATTATACAGAATTATGAAGAAAGTCTTCAAATTTGGATTATACAGAATTATGAAGATCTTTAATCCAATTTTGTAGGATGGACCCTATCCACAAAGTGGTAAAATTACTTCCTTTCTACATATCATCTCAGGCGTTCAACTAAGATTGGATCATTCTGAAATGATGCCGTGCAATGCAACTATATATGCAAATAATAATTTTCGATGTTGTGTGTTTGAGTTGCATGGAATCAGCCCTATTTAAGTACATCCTTCGATTCACATAAATTAGGGAATGAGATCACCTGTTACATAGTGGTGTTTCATCTCCTATTCCACTAATTAAATGATTGCCACGTGGTATGATCAATGCCCAAAATTCAATGCTTGCCCCAAGGGTTTATTAGTCATTTGTAGGGTATAGTTTTTTTATGTTGTGGAACACCAATGGAACACCGAAAATGTAACAGGGAAATCAACTTGATAAATTAGGGATAATATATGGTAAGTTGAACCAAATGTTATTCACCAGATCCAGTTGTTTAGATTCATACACTTGCCTTATCATCACATAAATTAGGGATCCTAATGGAAGCCCCATAAGGTAAGTTGGACCAAATTTCGATGAATCTAGTTGCAGGTGTGATGTTAATGTATGTAGGGAGAGGGAGGGGATGAAGAGAATTAATGAATTGAAGATGGGAGAAGACGAGTTTACGCTTCCTGGTGCAAAAAAATATCTAGTCTCTTTCTCCTCCTACAATGGTTGTACTTAAAAGGCATTGAGGTGATACAGTCAAGTAAATTAGGAAGTGCATGTGTTGGAGGGTGTTTGAATCCAAAGACTACAATTTATGCTTATTTTGTAATGTTTGGATATGATGTTGGTGAGAGACTCAGGTTCGATTCCTATTGGAAACGAGTTAGGAGAGGAGTTAAAAAAAAATTGATGTATAGCATAAACTCAAATATTTATGTATCTTCATCAGCCCTAGCTCCTGGGTCAAAATATAAACATTAAATAATGAGTGAAGCTCCTGTGCACCCGGGCGCACGGAGCACATTCCGTGCGCCTTTACAATTTTCATGCCCCTTTACAATTTAAACCCCTAGCAATACATAGGTTTAAATAGGATTGGAGGGGAGAGTTGTGTTCACATGGGGACACGGAGCATCTTTCCGTGTCCCCGGGCGCACAGGAGCTTTTGCCTTAAATAATAATCAAAGGTGTCATGAGTTCAAAATATTATACTTGAAATTAAATTAAAGAATATTGTATGAAATAGATTAATTTGATGTAAAATTAGATTTTAAGGCATAATGACAATTTTATCAAGTAGTTCATACATCGCACCTTATTTTATTCTTAAAACTAAATATTCATCCTAAAAATTTTATTAGTAATTATCTTTTCACTAATTAAATTCAAAATACCCAAAACAAGCTATTCAAGAAGATGTACAGTTAATATAGAGATGTTACACAATTGTGTAAAATTTTCAATTACATCACCTTCATAACGTACCTATAAAGACATGTAATTAACCATCATCATCATCATTCTACATTCTTTACTACTTATCAGTACCACATGCATTAATTGTATGACAGGAGAAGGGGATAAAAACCTTTTTAGTCCCATAACTTTTCCATGGTCTTTTTTAGTCCCAAAAAAGATAAGTTTGCCAAATTAGTCCCACCGGCGAAGAAATAGGGCCAAAAACGTCCTATTTTCGCGGGAAAAAACTGACATCACCTGGAAACATCCACTTCACAGCCGGAATCCTAGAATTTCGACCGGTATGATGACGTGGCGCCCGATGGCAGGTGAGTCAGGGGGATAAGAGTCTATTCAGTCCCATAACTTTTCTCATGTTCTATTTTAGTCCCAATAAAGATAAGTTTGTCAATTTAGTCTCACCCTTATAGAATTAGGAACAAACAAGTCATATTTTCGCTGAAAAATGCGGACATCATCGAAAAATGGCACGTGATTGTCAAGTGACAGCCGGAATCGTTGATTTTCAGTCAAAATTAATATTATTTTAATATCAACAAGGCATTTTTATTTTCTAAAATTTTAAATAATTAGGAAAAAAATTATTAAGGGTCATCAGCCCATTTCTCTTCTGGCACGAAATCGCCGCCATTAAGGCCCACATCACAAACACCAGAACTTCGCCAGCGACCACGATTTCGCCATCGGACATGACACCGATCGGAATTGTTTAAATAAAAATATCTTATTAGCATTAAAATAATATTTAATTTGTTGACTCACCTGCCATCAGGGCGCCACGTCATCATCCCGGTTGAAAATTGGCGATTCCGATGATGTTAGCATTTTCTGGCAAAAATAGGACGTGTTTGGGCCTATTTCTACACGAGTGGGACTAAACTGAAAAACTTATCTTTATTGGGACTAAAATAGAATATGGGAAAAATTATGGGACTGAATAGGCTCTTATCCCGCTGACTCACCTGCCATCAGGGCGCCATGTCATCATACCGGCTGGATTTCTAGGATTCCGGCTGTGACGTGGCTGTTTCCAGGTGATGTCAGCTTTTTCCGGCAAAAATAGGATATTTTTGGCCCTATTTCTTCGCCGGTAGGACTAATTTGGCAAACTTATCTTTTTTTGGACTAAAAAAACTCATGGGGAAAGTTATGGGATTAAAAAGGTTTTTATCCCCAGGAGAAGAAAGTAATTTAAAACTAAGCGGTAGATGTTTGAATGGCCAACTGCGTTTCTACTGAGTGATCTCGACTAGGGTTATTCGTGTTTTCGCTCTCTTTCTTCTTCTTCTTATTCTGTTTGATCTCACCTAACATGTAAGAAATAAAACCCCAGATGGAGAGGAAGAGAGAGATTCCCTTCTCGGCCTGAAACTTCTCATGGTAAAAAATAACTGCTAGCAATTCAGTTACCGGAAGTAACACCGTAATAATGGTGGCTGATAGAAGAGATGATGAGTAGAATATCACCCCTATTGCTCCCAAGAAGAAACCCTGCCATATTATTGCACTAAAAACAACCACAATGTAGTATTTTGTCTCACCAAGTTCATAGTTTTTGGCTTCTCTTGGAATTGCCTGCAAATTTATATAAATCTCAATTTACAATAAATTTAATTATAAATATTATCTCTAAAATCCTGTATTATGATAGATGGAGTATTCGACAATATAAATGCACATTCTTGAAATTTAAATCTCCAAATAATAAAAGAAATACACATAATACAGAAATGAAAAATAATCAACTCCTATGACTTAGGTTTAGGGCCAATCTAAAAGCCTATACTCATTTTTTCAAAATGTTTCTCTTTTTAATAAATGTGGCCGGTCGACCCAACATCAAAATATGATTATACCTAAAACTTTAAAATATTATTATATAATCTATTGATTTAAATTTGATTAAACATATATATTAATCATAAATAATTTGTATCAAATAATTAATTTACATTTGCAAATTATTTATTTAAAGGCTTTTGAGATCACAAATGTGTGGTAATACAATCACTTTAAAGAATATTAATTTTATTTAAAATGAATAGTTTTTCATCCTTTCACGTAATATATATATGATAATAAATCTGAAAATATCAAATGCTAATATTCTACTCAATTCCATGATTTACAAACAAGACTTAAACTCTCAAAAAGCGTGATCAATTACTAGTAAATTACGTATTGAAACACCCTATTATGATGTTGTCTATTTACAACGAATCAAAATCTATTAATAAATCATGCAAATCATATAATAATAAATAGAAAAACATCTTACATAGCATATATAATGTCACCACATGTTCGATTATATTTACTGTTGCACTAGCTAGTTAGATGAGTGACATTAGTGCGCAATAGAAATATCTCAACATTTTTTTTAGAATTGATATTTCTTTTAGAATATATATTCTATTTTTTAATCGTATATTATTTATTCAACGCTTCCAAACAAGAAATATAAAATGAAAATACAACTTAAGAATAGATGGATAACATGTTTATTTTCTAGGATACAATGACAGTACCATGCATCAAAATATGTCGGAATACCAACAATTTTGTTTTATTTTTTTTTATGGGAGGATAAAAAATATTTTGATCAAGTATCATGGGAATAATTTTTTTTTGTAATAAATTAAATCAATGCAAATATAAATATAAAGTAAATTTATTAAATATAGATCACTTATTATTTTTAAAGATAGATTCTATTTTTACGGTGCAAACTGAAACTTAAAAAAGTGGCCCAACAAAATGGCCCCTCTACCACTATTGTTCCCTAAAGTTAAATTGTAGTACTAGAAAATACTGTAATGATGTATAGTTGGACGTATTAGGGCACGTGGTCCTCTTAGATTTAGACATATTAAGATCCCTAATCCATTAATTAATCTCCCTAATTTTTATAATCAGTTGTAAAATAATAATACTTTAATAGAATATCATAAAGTAATTAGGTCGAGATTTAGTGGTCAATGCTTGAGTGATGATTTTATATCCACTAATTGTCATCATCATGCATCGATTCTTGAAATTAATACGTGTAGGGATATTATTTCACGATCCTACACTAAATATTTAATTTAATTTGCAAACGATATTTAAATAACGTGCCCCAAAAGAATACCACACTCAAATAACGTGCACTCATGGATGATAATATAATCTATCACGAAATACTTATAATGATATTAGAATTGAGAGTACAATTGCTAGCCCGGGTTTATCGGTGTAATTAGACAATTTCACCGTTTGATTAAATTTTAATTCAAAATTCACTATTAAATAAAATAAAATAATTAAAAAAATTTTAAAAATAATACTCTCTCCGAAACTCGTTATTTTAGTTACTGTAAATAAGGAGTTTAAGAAAAGTTACTTTTTGACTAACTATGTTGACTTTTTAGGGGTATTGTAGTATTTTTAGGTAATAAATAAATTATAAAGTATGTTATGTGTGTTAGGTGTGAGTGATATTTTTAAAATTAAGATAAACTTTTTAAGTTATTGGTTGATGTAAAGTTTCCATTTTTGAAATAAGACAACTAGTTTGAGGCGGATGAAAACGGAAAGTAAGACAATGATAGAGATGCCAAAATAATAAATAATATACACCAAAGACACACGAAAGTAATCCCTCGTGAGGGCCACGGAGAATGAAGTCTCCGTCACAAGCCCGAAGGCTGTACTTCTTCAAAGAAGGCCACAAAGATAATCTTTGCCAAATAAATAATTCTTATTCCCCTCTCAACCCTGAATAACATACGTATTTAAAGAGGCTAAGGCCCAATCACAACCCTAACGCTAATTAATGCAAGAATAGGAAATAAAGAAATAAGAAATCAAATATTCTAAACAAGAAAATTATTGACTTTGCTCTATCAAAGCCTCCGTTCCCAAACAGCCTTGACCTCAAGGCTGCAATTAGGAAAATGACCCAAGGATCAACCGTATTCCGTCGTTTCAATGGTGCTGGAAAGGGATGGGTTGACCTCCTCAATGAGGTCCTCCGTCTCGGGAAGGAGCAGGACGCGCAACTACTTGGCCGCACACCTATGCAGTGGCCCCCAAGGTTGGCCACATCTGTAACAAAGACCCTTAACACGGTAGGCGCGGGCATCCTCCGCTGTTAAGTGACGTATATTTCGATGGTGTTGCGGACCTGAATTAGGAGGAGGGCATGATTGTGGATGGGTTGACTGATGAGGGACGAGCAGGTAGTGGAGGACGAGAATACGTAGGGTTCCCAAAGGAAGGAGAAGGGTTAATAACGCGGGAGACTCGACGCGCCGCTTGGATGGCAGTAAACATATCTGCCAAGTCGGAGTCGAGAATGTAGTCACGGACAGCCTCTTGAAATTCCCCCAAGAACATCCCCAAGTATTGTTTGGAAGGGAGGGACGGAAGTTGGACGACACGTTCTTCAAACAAAGCAACATAATCATCAATCGTACCGATTTGGCGCGTTGCTTGCATGGTTTCATACGCATTGATGGCTGAACTATCAACAAAATGCTGAATCAAATCCCTGAAAAATTGAGGCCATGTGATTGAATCATTGCAGCGAAGGGCCCACTGAGCCCAAAACATCACTCTTCCCGACATAGCGATGAGGCTCAATTTGACGCGGTCACCGAACGGAGTGTCATGAACTAAAAAAAATTGCTCAGCCTGTGCTAGCCAAGCAATCGGATCCAAACCATCAAAGAATGGAAGGTCCATCATTGGTGGTGTGACTGATGTGGGAGGTGAAACTTGAGTGGGTGTGGTGGTGATGCCCAGTGCTGCGGTAGAAGAAGACGCAGGCTGCATGACAGACTGTTTGCCCCCAAAAATTGATCCCGCAGCTGCAGAATCTGACGCCAAGGTTTGCAAGCCCACCACTTCCAGTTTCTTGAGGATGAGATCCATCTTGACCTCCAGACTAGAAACAACTTTACCCTGGACAAGTAGGGTGTCATGGACGTCGCTCACAGCCTTCTCCAATTCATCACATCTCGCCAGAGCCGCTGAATCGGATCTCTCTTTGTTAGCCGTCATTGATCGGGTGTCAGGCATGATCAAGAGAGAGGCAGGTCGGACCAATTGATAGAGATGCCAAAATAATATATAAAATACACCATAGACACATGAAAGTAATCCCTCGTGAGGGCCATGGAGAATGAAGTCTCTGTCACAAGCCCGAAAGCTGCACTTCTTCAAAGAAGGCCACAAAGATAATCTTTGCCAAATAAATAATTCTTATTCCCCTCTCAATCCTGAATAACATACGTATTTAAAGAGGCTAAGGCTCAATCACAACCCTAACCTTAATTAATGCAGGAATAGGAAATAAGGAAATAAGGAAATAAGAAATCAAATATTCTAAACAAAGAAATTATTGACTTTACTCTATCAGACGAGTTTGGGACAAATTGGATCACCTGTTACACAATGGTGTTTCATGTCCTATTACACAAATTAAATACTTTCCACGTGTCTTAATCAAAGATCAAAATTCAATACATGCCTCAAGGGTTTAATGGTAATTTGTAGGGTATAGTTTTTTATATAGGGAAACACCAATGAAACATGGAATGTGTAACAGTGAATTCAACTTGAGTTTGGGACGGAGGGAGTAACTACCTAGCTTCTACATTCTATTTTTAACTCTTTAAATTGTAGATATACCAATACATCATGGAGTTGATATTCGGTACACCCGGGTGTACCCATATACGTATAATTTTTTATTCTATTTTGTATAAGGTGCACCCATATACGTATAATTTTTTATTCTATTTTGTATAAATGTTATTCTATTTTGTATACATGTTTCTTAATAATTGTATATTTTTTTCACACTCAATTTTTCATTAAAAAAACTAGCATCTATATGTGTATAACTTTTTATTCAATAGTGTATACATATTTTTTAATAGTTCTATATTTTTTTACATTTAATTTTTTATTAAAAAAACAAACAAACAAATTGTATACATTTTTGTTCATAATTATATACATTTATGAAAGTAGGTGCACCATATCATGGACTGCACTCAGGTGCATAGTAGTATTAGCCTACATCATGTGCACCGCATAATCAAAATGATGATTTTATGAGTAAAATGACATGAATATATAACAGGTTCAACATAAAATAAAATAGAATGTTATACTCTACAACATCTTATACACCCAAATGCATCCATTCAAACAAAATTATCAATTAACATAAGTTTTGCACGTGGTAAATCATTAATTAACATGGGTGATTCTACTAAGAGAAAAAAAAATCATTTGGATTTGAATTTATGAGTAATTATCTGCAAATTGCAACAATATTACATATATTTATCTCTTTGCAAAAAAATACCAACAGATCTATAAGTATTTTTAAATGCAATATCTAAAACGACCTCATTATTCATAAAAGGTTAATGAAGTTAGATCAAAGAATTTTTTTTATTGCAATATCTTCAACGATATGAATCTTCGGTTACATTTTAAAATTATATATCTTTATATGAATGGTTAAATGAATAATTAGTAGAATATTGATAAAATCTATATATACCTGAAAATATCAACTCTAAAGGAAGAGTTGAAAATTTTCTGCAGCATACCTATCACTCATTTAAAGGTATAATTAGAAATGTAACCAAAATATAGGAGTTAAAATCATTTTTTGTCCCATAACTATAGAGAATTTTTGATTCCGTCCCAAAAAAATAAAATTTTCAATTATGTCCCGTAACTCCTAATATTGGCCAATTTTGGTCCCAAAATTGCCGAAAATTAATTTTTTGGCTGGAAAATCGCATGTGCAACACACATGACGCCTCAAATTGGGGTTTTCTGATAGTTTCATCCAACGTGGCAATTGAGGAAGAATTTGGACCAATCCCAACTTAAATTCCGTTTTATTTTTATTTTTCATTTCCACATCATCATTAAGAACACACCCACCTGGAAAAAAGCAGCAAATCTCATCCATGCTCGCAGAGCTTCACAAACAGATTCCGCCCTCTATGCCGCTACCCTCCCCTTCCAACATTTTGCTCGTGAGAGTCTCCTCCTTCGTGCCCTCTATCGACAACGACGTCGCTTTGGGATGTAGTTATGCCTTCTCCCTGTTCGCGCATTTCCGCTTAGTTTCCATCATATACATTATTGGTCGGAAGTCGATGCTGCGCTACGACACCTAGACGGGGACGATCTTCCTCAGGAAAAAGTTCGCCGCCGCCGCCGCCGTGGTGAGGAAGATATTCATTGCCGGCGGTTGCACCATATCGTCGGTCGTGGAGGAGTACGATCCTGAGGAGAACGCATGGCGCGTGATCTGCGAAGCCCCTCGCCGGAGCTATGGTTGCATTGGTGCCTCGGTGGACGAAGTGTTTTACATCATTGGCGGCTCACTTATACGCGAGTTCAATGGACCTAATACCTATACGACGTTGCATCGGGCGGGTGGCTGAAAAGCAGATCAGTCCCCGGCGGCATTGACGTAAAGCCCCGGCGGCGTTGACGTAAAGCCCCGGCGGCGTTGAGCTGGGATTGATCCAAATTCTTCCTCAATTGCCACGTTGGATGAAGCTACCGGAAAGCCCCAATTTTAGACGTTATGTGCGGTGCACATGCAATTTTCCGGCCAAAAAAATAATTTCCGGCGATTTTGGGACCAAAATTGGTCAATATTAGGAGTTACGGGACGAAATTAAAAATTTTATCTTTTTTGGGACGGAATCAAAAATTCTCTATACTTATGGGACCAAAAATGATTTTAACTCAAAATATAACATTACATCGTATTTTAATCCTACTATATTTTTTAGTATGGTGTAAACAATTTCCATGTGTTTCCATATTGTCTGCCGTATCTTTAAATTCAACTCAATTATTTTACAATAAGTGGGTATTGAAATGTTCAGTCAACTGTGTATGTCACATTTGGAAGTTTTATCGTTCAAATTTTATTTTTTATTCTTAGTTTACCTGTCACGCCAAATTTTTGTTCTATTTTATTATAATTCCTCGGTCAATAAAACGTAATCCAGTATTTTACTACTGCATTTTTAATTAAATAAAATGATTCTTTAAAATAATGCTTACTATGTACCCATCAAAATATGGAAGTATACGTTGGTCTTTTTACGTAAATTATGATATTTTAATAATTAATTGATAAATGTTGGTCGCATATTTTTTCTTTTAATTTGGATTTGAATTAAACACAAATGGTGTAATATTATAAATTTTTTAGAAACCTTTTTTTATGTTGCATATATGTCACTTTTAATACTCTATGCGTCCCATTAAATGATTTTCATTTTATTATATCTAGTGCCTCATTCAAATATTTGCATTTTTCCCCTTTAATAAAAGAACCTCACCTATGATTGGAATGGGAGAGTAGATCATTTTGGATAAATGTCACTTTTAAATTTTGAACATTTTAACCTTAGTTTGCAACTTAATACACAATTTTCATGCTAACACCTCACGCGACTACACCCTTAATCTCATGT
Source organism: Pogostemon cablin (assembly GCA_023678885.1). Taxonomy (NCBI): domain Eukaryota; kingdom Viridiplantae; phylum Streptophyta; class Magnoliopsida; order Lamiales; family Lamiaceae; genus Pogostemon; species Pogostemon cablin. Next base: position 2,779,510 of record CM042959.1, on the reverse strand, counting down.
ATTATTTTTTTTATTCGATGTTTCTTGCGACCACGCCTACGACGTAATACATACAACTCTAGACGTGACTATATGTACAACTATACATATACTTTTATTTACTAATAAATGTACTAATACATTTAGTAATTATATAATTAAAATGGATTAAAAAAAGTAAAAAATGAGGAGTGCTATTTTTTCAAAAATATTTGTACTGGTTAGCATTTTTCAGAATTTCTAATAAAAATATAATACGAAAGTTTTTGACAAAATGGGGAGCGGATTATGAGAGATGATGGGATAATAGGGAGATAAGTGAGAAAGCAAGGGTACCTGGAAATCGCGGTTGATGAGCATGCCGGCGGTGCAAAATGCGGTGGCGAAAAAACACAAAACCAACTGAATCTCCAAAACCAGAGTATAGGTTATCCCCTGTTTGGCTTTCTTATACATGAGCTCCACCAGCGGCAGTATAAAGCCGTAGAGCACCGCCGCCCCCAGCGTCATAAAGAACCCCATCAGATACTCCCTGTTCGTCTCCCCCGCCGGCCGGTCGCCGTTGGTGTGTAGCCCCAGTATGAGCGCCCCCAATGTCAGCAGCACCACCGAGTTTATCGAGTACGCCGTGAACCTCTGTTTCACCATCACGAATGCGAACACAGCCGTGAACGCCAGCTGCGTCGCGATGATCAGGGCCGACGTCGACACCGGCAGCCGAGCCACCCCGTATGCGTATAAGTAGTCGTCCAGTCCTGTCAGGGTTCCGATCACGGCTGCCGCCACGAAGACGCGGCGGTTCATCAGGATGAGCTTGGGTTGTTGTTCGGTGTGGCGGCGTTGGGAGTAGGAGAAGAGGAGGGGGATGAGGATGATGGGCCAGCCGCCGGTTTCGAGCCAGCTGGAGAACCAGATTCTGTTGCCGCCGCGGATGAAGTAGAGGCGCATGATTAGAGGGCCGCCGCAGTTGCCGACGGCCAGAATGAGGATGTTGATTAGCAGGAAGAGTTTCTTCATGGTGGTGGTGTTTTCTTCCATTGTTGGAGGGGAGATGGATTCTTTCGGTGTTTGGAACCTGTTTCACAGCTCCCTGATATCGATATATAACTACCCACATTTTAGTATTGTTTTCTGTCAATTTCTTATTTTATGCGCTAAAAAAAATAAAATGAAAATGGTTGAGAATAAATTAATAATCTTGACCCTGAGAGGAGATTTAAGTTCCACTTTTTTACCGCTAGAAATAGTGTCTTGTATAAGTACATCGTTGAGAGGAAGCTATACCCTACTCTCTTTACCACAAACAATGTTAATACAACTATTAACTATAAATCACCAACATGTGAAACGGATTTTTTTTTTTAAAAAAAAGAAAAAGAAAAATTGCTAAAGACAATAGTTAACTTTTTTTCGCTATACTGTATATAATTATTGTGCATTAAGTTAATGATGTGGATAAATATATTTATATTATATTGGAGTATTTAATAATTATATTGTGGATTTACGATTAAGTGAGAATATGGGATTACGTGGGTTACTCGCGTAATTCCACTACCTTACCCAGAAGAAGAAGTATGCTATATTATTATCATTTATTTGGAAGAGAGAGGTAAGTATTCTTATTACAATTTATCTTGAGATATTGATTTGAGATGAAAAATTGACTTGAGCGGCAGAGGGTCTACGCCGGAAATCCTTTTCGACGTAGTTTTGCAGGTCTATTTTCACAATGACGTCGAATATCTGGAAGAGACAATGTAAAATCGAATACCACTAGAAGATTGAAGAATATATAAAAGATTACATTAATACATCTTAATCATTTATATACAAATATTTTATTTATTTTATTAATTATTTGATGCAGCTTCATCAGTTATTAACTACCATATTAGCATAGAGTTTTATGAGGTGTCTTCATTTGTATGATATATTCCTAGATTATTAAAATGGTACTAATACTCTAAGGATCGTGTTTGTTCAATATATATCCATACACAATTTTTTTTTTTATTTGTAAATATTATTCAGATCATAAGCATAGAAGAAAAAAAAAATACTGATTCGATTCTATTGTGCTAATGCAAAAGCAGCACAACCTGTCTTCCATGAAATTCCAAATGTTTGATAAGTAAGTTTCGTTAAGCTATGAGCCATAATCTGCAACAATGCTTAGGAAGGTATTCATTTGTGCCACATACGAGAGAATATGAATCTATATATTGTCTTCCTCCCGTGGCACATCATAAAATTTAATAAACTAAAATGTGTAAATCAATTATTTATTTATTTATTAAATTATATTATCTTATCTTGTTTATGGTATTTCTGAAGTCAACCGCTCCATGAGTGGAGTGGCATTCAATAGGGGCACTTAATGTTAAATTGGGTACATTGTGTTACTAATGGAGTATTCCCTCTATTCTTATTTTGATATACTGCTTAGTTATATTTTTCTTTTTATAAATAAGATTTACATACAATAATTAATACTCCATATTTTTATGGAATCTACTAATTAAATTATTTACTTTACATTAAAATATCTTATCTTTTCATCTACTATACATCAAAATATTATGTTTTTTTTAACCCATGCATGTAGTGCTATTTATCTTTGGCATGGCAGTATGTAACTATGTTTGGATTGAAATGGTTTCATGTACTATTGATATAAAAGTAAAAGTAGGATTTTTTTTTCTTTTAATGTATCCAACTCATGTACTTATAATTGAAATTACTGAGTCAAAGATTACGTCATAAATCATAAAATTAATAGAATAAATTCCAATTATAAGTGGTTGGATTTCATTAAGGAACCAACATTAAGTTATAATATTCGTCCAAGAGAAAATTTCGTTAATGTACGTATTTTTTTAAAAAAAATAAAATTAATTTAGTAGTTTTTTTAAAATAAAGTTTAAATATGTTACATGTCTCAACGAGAATAATAATTTTAAAAATAAAATATAATGAGAAAATATAAAAAAATTAGGAAAAATATATTTTTTTGTCCGTTAACTTTGCCCAATTTTGAATTTAGTCCATAAGTTTTTCACTTTTTGAAAATCATCCATTATATTTGCAGAATTTTGAAAATCGTTCATTATATTTGAAAATTTTGAAAATCGTCCATCATGTTTACCAAGTTCAACAAAATCGTCCGTTTCAACAGATCATTAGCAGGTTATTCTAAAAAATAAAAAAAATATGATATATATATATACTATTTAAAAAAAATAGCCTCCACTAAGAATTTATATTATACTCTATCCGTCCGCACGAAAGAGGTCATTTTGCTTTTGTGCACGTTGATTAAGAATTATTGTTATTTAATGTGTAGTGGGTAGTTGTATTAGTGGGAGTGTGAATCCATATTTTAATTGTATTAGTGGGTGTGTGTGTGGATCTCATGTGTGTAAAAAAGGAAGTGACCCTCTTTGGAACGGACGACCAAAGTGGAAAAAATATCCTCTTTTGAGCGGACGGAGGATGTATCAATATTTAATCAAATTTGCTACACTTTAGTAATGAGATTAATATTGTTTGTTTGATATACGGAAGTGAAAAATGAAAAATGAGATAAAATTAATTAAATAAAAATATGATATAGATTAATTGGGGTGAAAATATTCAAATGACCTGCCATAGTAGGTTAAAGGACCAAAATGTTGAATTTTATGAAGTTAATGGACTAATTTCAAAATAAATGAAAATTAACGGACCAAAAAATCTATTTTCCCAAAAAATTATAACACATAGAGGAGTATTTTTATTGAAAATAAGTACTCCATTAAAAAGAGATGAATAGAGGTAAGCACAATGATTGGATTAGGAGTGTGATGAAGACTTTTTTCCCATGTGAGTTAGTGGAGCTGATGTTTACGTCTCATTATATGTACTCTCACTTTTCTACCCCAATAATTTGGTGTCCCATAATTGTATTGAATGAATTTATGTAAAACGTATAAGAATGTATATTTTTAATCAGAATTGATTTTTAATTGATGGAGATTGATAGTAGTCAGTTAAATTATTTTAGTTGTGGTGTGTAGTGAAATAATTAATAAAAATGAAAAACTTGTGTGAGTGCGTCTCATAAAAATTATTTTGTGAGACAATTGATAAAAAGTGATAATGTTATTATGAATTAATATTTCATAAATTTTATAATATAAATAAAAATAATAATATTTTAAACAAAAAATGATAACTAAAAATGATAATTGGAGTATTTAGGAAAGTGTAAGATGAACTTATTCGTAAGAAGATCTCAAACATCAATGCGTCGTCATAAAATAAGTTAAACTATGATATGCACGTTTCATTGATACTATATGCTACTCATTCGGACCTAACCCATCATGTTTGTTTTTTGGACTTTATTTATGGTTAATGTTTCTTTTGGGGTCAACTTTATTCTAGGTATCTAAAATTTTGTTACTACTATATATCTTCGCATGATAATGATACAATACTATTATAAGAAAACTGTCAAATTTTAACAGAAAAATTATAATAAAAAGAAAATTCGTTGTAAATTTTAGAGTTCCAAGGAATTTTCCACTGAAACTTTAAATCATTAGAAAATTCCAACGAAAATTTTCATAGAAATTTAAACCGTTGGAAATTTCCAATGTTAATTCCAATAGTCTGATAAACTATTGGAAATTTCCAACGAAAATTCCTATAAAACCTAAAATTATTGGAAAGTTCCAGCAAAAATTCTCATATAAATTTAAATCATTCAAAAATTCTAATGCTAATTTCAATAGCTTGATAAACAATTGGAAATTTCCATTAAAATTTTCAATTAAACTTAAGCCGGTGAAAAATTCCTATGAAAATTCCATCGAAAAAAGAAACTTCAATATATTTAAATGTCAATTAATAACATAAAATATATATTAGTTAAGTTGCTAAATGATAAGGTGATATATGTAAGAGGTCAAGGGTTCGAATCTAAATAATATTTTTTTATCGTTGGAAAATTCCAATGATAATTCCAAAAGAAAATTATGTTGGAAAATTTTTTGAATCACTTTTAAATAAAAAATATTCAACAAAAAAATGTTGTTGGATTCATAGTTGGAAAATCACTTTTAGATAAAAAAAAATTCAACAAAAAAATGTCGTTGGATTCATCGTTGGAAATGCTATTGAAAAAATGACATTCCAACGGTCACTTTTTCAACAGAAAAAATTCATGAGAATATTTGTTGGAATCATGAGTTCCAATTGTATTTTTTCATTTTCCAACGATTTTTCGTCGTTGGAATTTGATAATTTTCTTGTAGTAATGTTTTGAATATATATGATGTCATAAAATTCTATGTCTGGTGTGAATATAAAGTAATAACAAAAACAGTAAATTTAACAACTCGACTAAAATTGTTCGTTATTCCCTCATTTATATATCTCTTATAATTATATATGTAACAAAAAAAAAATCTTGAATAAAATGAAATAATGCAGGCTAATGTAGATGTAAGAGTCGAGAGAGACTAAAATTCACAAGATGTAGAAAGAGATGAATAGAACATACTCGTGTTAGTTTTCATAATATGAATTGAGTTTGACAAAATTTAAGTTCAATTGAATACATGACTACTTGAATTAAATTTAAAATCATATTATATCAATAAGTTAACGAATTTAATTGCCCGCAATTCGAAAAGCTCATCGAACAATTTGATAATAATAATAATAATAATAATAATAATAATAATAATAATAATAATAATAATAATAATAATAATAATAATAATAAAAGGAAAACAATTTTAATATTTTGGGCTTATTTTTGAATGAGTAATTTTTGAATAAAATCGAAACCAGTTATTAAGGTTATTACTGGATCGAATTGAACTTGAGAATGAGATAATATTTAATGTTTCAAGTTATCATCAATTTTGCAAGATTTAATGTATTTAATAAATTTAATTTATTATTTCATAAATACTCATTTTGTTTCCGAATAGTTTACGTCATTTTTATAGATGAATTATGCAAACTATATTAAGATAGAGAAAGTATTAGATAATAAATAGCAAAATATATTTGAAATATTATTTTATTTGTTTCAACTACGACTCCACACCCACTTTTATATGAAAAAAATAGGACATTTAATCATTATTGATCTATATTAATGGTACGTGAACTATAAAAATTGGGATGGACCTAATATTTTATTAGGTGTTATTTATCAATCATTAAAAATATTTTTTTTATTTTCAAGATGACCTTGATCAATGTGAGAAATCACGTGGCCTCAATGTAAAGCTTCCACGTGTCTGTATGATCTAGAAATTAGATGAGCCGGACCTGGGATACCGGGCGGGATAAGTGCTGGAATGATAAAAATAAAATAAAACAATGCTAATTACTTCAATTTTAGTATATTATTATAAGTAAAAATAACATCTTTGTCATATTATACGTCATTAGCTTATATTAAACTTAAGATATTTTTTCTACCCATATCATCTCTATCATCTCAGTTGTCTTCATTAGACTTGTTTGTCAAACGAAACCTCTTTATTTGACTCTCTTCATTCTTTATCGCATTCAAACTTTCAAATAACATTTAATTTTCATATACATATTGTAATTGTATAATCAGATTTAAATCCATTATTATGAGATTGTCAAAATTCTTAATCACGCCTGATATTTTAACAGTTAAGTCAAAGTAATGGTACGAATTCCTTGACAATCTTCGTCATACAATACTTTTATATTAAAATTTTAGTAATTTTTCTCTCCTTAATGAAATTAATTTATACAACAGCTCCAATTTTATACGCATTTGTTTCTGGCTCTATTACAAGATTTCAACCAAAATAAGTTAAGGAAGTACATCCAAACTCAATTGAAAATATTTTTTTCTTAAATATGAATTCTTGCCAATGTAAGAATCGCATTTCACTTTAAAAAAAAATCTCTTTTTTTAATAATAAAATTTTGTTGATAATTTCCAACTAATTGCTAATAAAAATTACATTTTATTATTTTTTGTAATAAAATACCAACAAGTTTATTCTGTTTTGACCAACGGAATAAAATTCATAGCTATTTACCAACATAATTATTAACAACGAAAAACTAATGAAATTATTTACTAAGTTAGATGTTTGTTTTGCGATTTTGGGGAATTTAAAAATTATGATAGTGATGTTGTGTTTGTTTTGAATTTTTGATAGGGTAGGTTTTAACTTTATGTCAAATCAATGTGTAAGAATATATTAGAGAGAATGTATATATGTATATATGGGGGTGGTTTTTAAATTTTGGGTGTGGAATTTCAATTCCAATTCAGTGGTTTTAAAACGCGGAACAAACATCCCTTAATAGAATTGAATTTTCGTCACTAAAAATTTACTAATCAATACTTTATCAACGGAATTGAAACTTTACCAACAGATATATGTTACTCTATAGATTAATCAATTTAATAATAAAATTAAAATTTTAATAACAAAATATTATGTTAATAAAAAAAAATTAGTGTGTCACAAAACAACTCTCCATTCTATCTCCTCTTGTGGTGCTAGCTCAGACTCTATGGACAATATGAAAGACTAAAAAGACCTTCATTTATTCCTTCTCTCCACATATTCCCAACTTTCAAAGCCTTTAAATTTCTTCTCTTTCTTCAATGCAACTTGAAACTCGTAGTATTAATCTTTTTCTCTTTTCTCTTTTTTTGTTTTTAAATATACATTCCATTAAATTTTTAAAAAATATGTCCATAATACTACAAATCAAGTTTTACTTGAGTTGAGACTCGTGATAAAATATGCATGAATTACTATTGCCACTAAGATGGCACTTGTAGCACTTCAAATCCAAAGTTTTTTTTTTTTTTTTTTAAAAATAGAGAACTACTTAATAAATCAAAATATATGTTAACTTTTATTAGAGTATAATTTTCAAAGTAAAATACTCTTTAAATTTTATTTATAAATTACAATGGAATAATAAGATTCATTTAAAAATATAGTATTTAAATATTATAAATACATATTGAGAAAAGAAATAATTTTATCTTAAAAAAAGGTATAAAAATGTAAATTGATATATTTATTTATTCTTTATTTAGTAATACAATGTAATAAATTCTCATAAAATATATTATATCAAACCAAACGTATTTAAGAAAATATAAAGATACTTATTTTTATATAAATAGGTATAGTTATATAAATATAAATATATATTTGTTTTATTATATATCATTCGGAGTTTTCACGTCTTGCTGCAGACCAAAAGACTTCCTTCCTTAACCTGAAATATTGTTGTTTGAAAATGTGAGATTGAAATCTAGTGGGTAATTTTGGCGGAATGTTAATCAGTAAATACATAATGATATGATTCCTATATGTTAATTAATGCTTCACAGAGAGAAAAAGGAAATAGTAATAGTAATTCAAGATCACCCAAGACATGGGCATCACCCAAAGCAGCTCCTTTTGCTTTATATGTGCTCAGTTTTTTTGGGTGATTCTGTGCTATTTCCAACTGCACAGGGAAGACTATAAGTCCAACTTTCATATTTTGGGTGGAACTGTTGGCTTATTTTTTTTCCTCGGACAAGACAATTGTGATTTATAAGTTTTTGGGATTTTGAATTCCAGCCATGCCCATGCCTAGAGGATGAAATACCTTAGTTGAACTGGTGATCTTCGTATGGTATGTTATTTCACCATCTACACTTCTATCATTCGCCGCCACCACAACTCACCCACTCTTCACTCCTCTACCCAAACTCTCTTCTACCTTCACTAAACTTTTATCTGGTTTAGTTTAGGGGAGAAATCATTCACTAAAATTTCTCATTTAATTTCAACTTAAACATCAAAACCGGCCGTTTTTGGTTTACCCGGTTTAAATATTTAAATCAAATTAATTAACTTAATTGACACGTCATCCACAAAACTATTTCATTCTCGAATTTATGTTCTTCAATTCTATTTATTTTCTTTTCTTTTCTTTTCTTTAGTTTTGTTTTTATTTTATGTTATGTCATTTAAATTTTTAGGAAAATAAAAATTTATTAAGTGAGCAACTAGGGTGAGTCAAAGATCTTAAATGCCAAATCTCGGGGATCCCCTCAAGTGTCGTCCCAACATTTTCTCTCTCTTATTATTAACTATCTTTCTTTTCTGTCACCTCATCCCCAACTTTTTCTCTCTCATACACAATTAATACTCTTTCCTTTAGTGTTGTCCTCTTACCTTAACCTTTTTTTCAATACGACTATCAATTCTCTTACCTACCTCACATTTTCTCTCTTCCTGTACTAATTATTCCTCCATTAATTTTACCTTCTTCATTTCGTCTTTCTCATATTCTCTTTTCCTCTCTTACTCCAATCAATAATTATCGTTGCGACGCTGACAAAAAAACAGTGTGGAACGTTCAACGAGCTTAAAAAGTGATTCAATTAATTTTAAAAAATAATTTAATTATTTTTGTATTATGATCCATTAATTTTAAAAAATAATTTAATTATTTTTATAATTTAATCCATTAATTTAAAGATGATATACAATTTAATTTTTCACAATATATGATATAATTTATCAATTTACATATTGCATAAATTTAATCATTTACAATATACCACTTTTTTTTTAGAAAATTTGAGTATGAAATTAAAGAGTAACTCAAATTATTATAAAGGATAACTTCATTAATAGAAAAGAGTAATTTAAAAAATATTAGCCAAATAAAATAATCCTAAGACAATATTTTATTTTTTGAAATTCGTGTGTGTGTATATATATATATATATATATATATATATAAAATTAAAGAATAATCTAAATTATTAAAAAAAATCCAATTAATAAAAAAAATTAATCTAAAAGTTTTGACCAAGAACGTAACATAAATAGTAATCCATACAAGATTGAATTAATAACCTAAAATAAACTAACACCAATAAAAAAAATGAAAGCAATGAAGAACGTAAAAAGAATTCCATGTTCATTCCAAAAGCAAATTTGCTTGCAAAACTATAGACAATTATCCATTTATGCAGCACCCTCTCTCGAAACTCTCATGTCATCACACACAAAACTAACAATACTCCAAAATCCCCAAATTCAAGCCGGGGCAATAAATGACCAAATTTTCAATCATTTGTACAAATTAAAAAGCAGAAAACCCAAAAACTCATGACCAAATTTTCAATCCTAAGTACAAATTAAAAGCAAAAAAACCCAAAAGCTCAACACCTAACAACTTTTTCAATTCTCTGTAAAAATTAAAAAGAAGAAAACCCAAAAGCTTAACACCCAACAATTTTTTCAATCCTATGTTCTTACATAGTGGTGTAACACAACTATTTTTGCAAATATTAATTGAGAGTAAAATAGAGATAGAAATTTTTTAATTGGGAAAGAGGTGATGATAAGATGGAGAGGGAATGATGAGAAAAGAGTGATGAAGTAGAGATATGGGGATGAAATTGATGTATTGAGGGGTCATCCATGTTCCACCACTACGGCCGACGCTCTGATCGGGCTCGGGCTATCCAGTGCGGCGGTGGGTTCGGTAAACCTGAGCCCGTAAAAAGATCACACACCCATACAAGCCTCACTCACATCTATTTTACAGACGCCTTATCAGCTTCATCTGGGGTGCCTTCATTATCAACGTGTCAGTTGAAGACAGTGTTGGTGGTGAGAATTTCAACAAAAAGAAAAAACAGAAGAAAAGGAGAAAGTGAAAAGAGAAGGACACGTGGAGATGGAATGGTAAAGCATCTGACGTGATGAATTTGGCTAACGGATTCGGATCCGAAATTTTGGCTTGAAATGGGCTCCGATTCCATGAATTTGAAAAATAAGACTGACCAAGCTAATGATTGTCATTTATTAATTAAAATTTTGATGTGGGGATGACTTATATATTTTTTTTTTACAATTTAATGCCACATATCATATTGATTGATTGAGAAATAATTAAAGTCGTCATATATATATATATATATAATTCTCTATATAATCCAATTCTTCTCTCTCTTTTAATTATTTAGAAATTATTTAATTTTAATTTTAACTAATACTTTTGATATAGCATGGATTATATTTTTGTTAATAATAGATTTTTAAAAATTTTTTAATTAACAAAATAAATAATAAATATAAGAGATATTTTTGACACATTTATCTTTAAGTAATTATAAATAAACTAATTTTCAATTAATATATTAATGAAAAATTAAGGGTGATTTTAGGTGCACCGATGCACCCTCAATATTTATAAATTAAAGTAGAGTAGTGAATAATTATATTGTAAAGAAATATTAATTATATTATTTTATTTAATAGTAGAGATTAAATTAAAAGTAATTTTGTACAAATGCACCGAATTAATATATTTGAAAATTATTACTATTTTAACTATTTAAAGGCTTTTGAGATCACAAATTTGTGGTAATATAATAAGCGTCATTTAAAAGAATATTAATTTTATTTAAAATGATTAGTTTTTCACCCTTTCACGCAATATGATATTACTATTGTAAAATAGAGTATACCTGAGAAAATTTGTTAGATTTTAAAGTTGAATTCGCATAATTTTTACATGTTTTTATACTCCCTTCGTCATATTTTTTTTATTTTGGTTGTTACATTCATAGAGTCTCATTTTTTTTACACACATGGCACCCACACACATTTACTAATACAATTAAAATATGGGACTCACACTCCCCCACTAATACAATTAAAATATGGGACTCACACTCTCCCACTAATACAACTACTCACTACACATTAAATAATAATACTCATTAATCTACGTGTAAAAAAGTAAATAACCCTCTTAAGCCGGAACGGAGGGAATATATTTTTCCATTCTTCCTGCATAAAAAATTGCATAATTCACACAATTCGCCCTAAAAATACAAACAACAAAAAACACTAGAAAACTTTCGCACTAAACAAGAGTATACTTTATTTTACAATAGTAATAGCCATTTTCAAAATGCAAACAACAAAAAAAACACTAGAAAACTTTCGCGCTAAACAAGAGTATACTTTATTTTACAATAGTAATAGCCATTTTCAATAGTATATTAAAAATGGCATGATTCACACACTTCACCCAAAAAATACTAACAATACAAAATACAAAATTAAATGCTAAAATAATACTCCCTCTATCCCTTGTTAAGAGGGTCTTATGCTTTTCGGCACGTGGATTAAAGAGTATTATTATTTAATGTGTAGTGGGTAGTTGTTTTAGTGGGAGTGTGTGTCTCTTTAATTGTATTAATGGGTGTGTGGGTCCCATGTATGTAAAAAGGAAATAGAACTCTTTGAGTGGAACAACCAAAATGGAAAAATGAGTATTATTTTGGAAGAAGGTAATGAACATAATTTCGCGATGTGCACACGATTAATTATATGAATAATGAAAAATTCAAACAAGTTTACACTTTTTCATACATGACTTTTTCATAATTAATTTTGTTAGCAGCATCCAAATTTATAATTAAACTGAAGCTTTATACTTTATTGGCCTTTTAGACTAAGCACTTGTGATAATTGCCTAGGTCGCTTTAATAAAGCAGCAAAATACAAAATTATTTTAAATACAATGATTACAGAATGTGAAAATGAACACGTCACCATCGAAGTAGTCTATTTTAGCACACTAAATGACGCAAGTGCAATGGGTCAGCAAAATGTCTTTGTTAAATCTCATTCAGATTATAATGGTTGTATGAAAATCAGCCTAAACCACGTCTCAACATGAGATTCAAACGCATAAATTGTAGTGGATTCAAAGACACTCTAACACACTCGACTCGAGTTTCCAGAGGCAACACCTTTAGCTAGGAGAGGAGGAGGAGGAGGAGAAAGAGATCCCGAAGTTGTAATAAGAGACTTGATTTTTTTTGCACCAGGAAGCGTCAAGTAGTCCTCATCTTCTCCCATTTTCAATTCATTAATTTTCTTCATCTCCCCCTTACAAACATTAACATCACACATTTAAACATCCAGGATAATATGAGGAATATATTTGAACCCGTCCTCATTCTCTCGCGAAGAATGCAGAACTCGCACACACCATTCTCATCTTCACCTGCGTGATAGAATCCGACAGAAAACCATCACATCAGGCAGTGATGATGTTTCAGGGAACAAATAACACCAGCTAGAAACTTCATTAATACTAGCATCACCAATATCATTGTGGTATCCTGCCTTCCTAGTCAAGCAGACTTCATTTCCAAGTATCAAAGAGTGAAAATGCAGGGAATCATTAAAAGATACTAACCTCCTCCATCATGCGTTTCTCTAAATTCAAATCAGAGACATCTGCTTCCAAGTTATAACTGTAGATGGATTTGCCTTTATTAAAGTCTTGGAACACGTACAATGTTGATTCAAAGACACAAAAGGCCGCCCTATCAAATGCTCTATCACGTAGTCGAACCTTAGGGCGTAACAAGCTGAAGCCATCGGAGTGGCCCTCAGATTGAAGATCCACACAAAATATACACCATATGATGAGGAGCTAGTGCAAACAAAATACACCTTTTTTGATGGCCCAGGACTATCCATCGCATCCTTTTTTGATGGTGCTGGTATTGATCGTAAAATCTGGAGGGAGAAAGTTGTTAGTTTTCAGAAATTAAAGAGCTATTATTTTAACAAAAAAATAAAAAATAGAATGAGAACCCAACACTACATTCAAATTTACAACCACATTAGTACATCTATATAAAAGGGCTAGTCTCCTTTGAATAGAATTCAGTGCCCTACTCCATGTAGCTAGGGTTTATGTTAAGGGGATCCCAGCCTACATAAGGTTTAAATTAGGGGATCACCGATTCAAAAAAAGAATCCAACTAATTGTAACAAAAGAAATAGATAAATATTTATACCAATTGTCCATCGGTAGGAAGTATTTGCACCAAAAGAACGAGAGCAGGCGATCCGGAGAGCGGAGTGTGGAGAGAGAGATGATATCGGCATCGACGCCCACCGTAGTCTTGAGTGAGACGAGAGAGATGGCATCGTCATCGGTGCTTGATGAGAGAGAGATTGGGCCTTATAATGGGCTGACGTAAATTGGGCCTTTTCATGTAAACAAAGCCATCTTGTTTTTGTTTTAGGCTTAGAATTAAAATTTTATTATGAAAATTTTACATTAGGCTTACTTAGAATCGGAGTTCATTTTTCTCGAAAAATATGTCAACAAAATTTAATTTTATTAATTTAATTTTTTATAAAAAAAATCAGACGTATATAATTCACATACTTTTACTCCCTCAGTCCCGAAGATATTGACACATTTTTTTTGGCACGGAGATTAAAGCTTATAATAATTTAATGTGAAGTGAAGTGATAGAAATAATATTTAATGTGTAATATGTATTTGTATTAAAGGTGAGTGTGATGTGTGTGCAGGCCCATGTAAATAAATATTTATTTTCTGTCGATCTCATTATCTTAAAAAGAAAATATGTCAAATTCTTTGGGACAACTCAAAAAAAGAAGTGCCTCTATTTATGGGACGGAGAGAGTATCTAACAGTTTTTTTTTGCTCTCTCACTCTTAAATCATTACATTATTGTCGTATCATTTTTCATGATATAATATTCAAAATAATATTACTTATAAAATATTAGTCTCGCTATTACTTAACAAATCAAACAGACATGCACAAAAAAAATCAGAACCGGAACTGCCGATTTCGAAACTAACAAAAATGGAACTGAAATCGAATATACTTCGATTCGGTTCCGATTCCTCATTCCTCAGGAAAAAAATCGACGGTTCCGGTTCGAACTGTCGATTTTTAATTTTTTTAATAGTTTTTTAAGCTAAAACCAAAATAAATAAATAAAACCAGAACCGTAACCTTCTTACTTTTGATTCGATTCCAGTTCCCCATTTTCAGGAACCAAAATCGACGGAGTACGTATTTTACAAACTAAATAACATCCATCTTCAAAATTAGCTTTTCTAACTACTCCCTCTGTCCGCTTCTAAGGTATTCATTTACTTTTTGCACGTGAATTAAGTATTATTATTATATATAAATTGGGTAGTTGTATTAGAGGGAAGTAGTAGGTCATATTGTGTACTTTTTTACTAAATAGGGAAAATAAATACCTTTGAAGCTGACGCCAAAAATAATAAAATATTCAAAA
Source organism: Pogostemon cablin (assembly GCA_023678885.1). Taxonomy (NCBI): domain Eukaryota; kingdom Viridiplantae; phylum Streptophyta; class Magnoliopsida; order Lamiales; family Lamiaceae; genus Pogostemon; species Pogostemon cablin. Next base: position 2,764,347 of record CM042959.1, on the reverse strand, counting down.
TAATATCTACTTATAAAATATTAGTCTCACTATAGCTTAACAAATCAAACAGACATGCACAAAGAACCGGAACTGCCGATTTTGAAACCAATAAAAATGGAACTGAAACCGAATATACTTCGATTCGGTTCCGGTTCCTCATTCCTTAGGAAAAAATCGACGGTTCATGTTCGAACTGTCGGTTTTTTTATTTTTTTAAAGTTTTTTACGCTAAAACCAAAATAAATAAATAAAACCAGAACCGAAACCTTCTTACTTTCGGTTCGATTCCAGTTCCCCATTTTCAGGAACCGGAATCGACAGAGTACGTATTTTACAAACTAAATAACATTCATCTTCAAAATTAGCTTTTCTAACTACTCCTTTTGTTCGCTTCTAAGGTATTCATTTGTTTTTTGCACGTGAATTAAGTATTATTATTATATGTAAAGTGAGTAGTTGTATTAGAGGGAAGTGTTGGGTCATATTGTGTACTTTTTTACTAAATAGAGAAAATGAATATCTTTGAAGTGGAAGTCAAAAATAATAAAATGAATACCTTAGAAGCGGATGGAGGGAGTATTACTTAGTATACGATATGAATTTGTACATTTTCTTTTATACCTAATGTTATTTATACTCCCTTCTAATTAATTGAGAGTTGACTGAAAAGTTAATAAACAAGTCATCAATATTCTTGACTAATTGCATATATATATATATATATATATATATATATATATATATATATATATATATATATATATATATACGAAAATTATTTAATCATACAATATAGACAAATTCTCTTGTGAGACATTATATATACGACACAACAACATGCCTACAGAAGTTCATGGCATCAATTCTCAACTCAAATACATAATTTAAACATGTTAATAATGCTTCACAACAGTTTCACTACACCACCACCACGCCTCTCCATTCAACCTGAAATCATGTGAAAGGGGTGAGTACTACAACCGTTCAGTGGAGAAACATATATCACAGTTAAATATCATGTAATTCACTTGAGATCATACAATAGTATAACTTGTAAATTTAGAATCATACATCTTGTATCATGTAACTATGTCATGTGATGTAGCTTGTCATGCCGTTGGCCAACTAATGTCTGTGCACGGTGAAGAGGACTTCATATAGGACTGTCGTCCCCACGATGCATGCTTAAATGCACTGTAACATTTATTACATATCACAGAACATGATAAATTTCATATCATTTCATGTCATACACATCGCAGAGCAACAAATGCATCACATAAAATTTAAATGTAAATATGTAAACCCCGCATTCGATCCAATAAAAGTGAAATGGTTTAAAAGAATTATCCGCCTTCACTCACAGAAAGCCTAACAAACAAATATTAAGAAATCAATATAATATAACTGAATATACGTAATCTGACATTCGAGAAAAATATAAAAATATTTTACCCACATAACCTACGAAAAGTATCAAATCATATCGGATGAATGAGCGAGGAATAATATATAATAGAATTTATGTATTTTATGTGGAAGAAAAAGATTTGCAGATCTATACGTTTGGAATAAATGAGAATTTTGTATAAAATTGAAAGAAATGAGTTTGGAGGAAATTGCAGAAATAATTGATGATTTTGAATGACAACACTTGTAAAAACGGTAGATAGCACGATGTAAGTAGATAGTTGATGGGAGACGATAATAACTGACTTCGAGATCGTGTATAAAGAAATTGAATTTGACGGATAAAGAATACCGCGTCGGCAACTCTCCATACAATATTAGTAATTAAATAAACAATTATCCATATCATAAATTTTAAATTTTGGAATTCAAAATAAATGCTTATTATATTTAAATAAATTGAAAATTTTAGGATATTATACCAATTGTACTCTGAAAAAGATAATTGATACCCATCTTAAGATGTCATGATAGCATGCAATGTGCATATTTATGCATAGATGTAATTATCATATTACTTTTTTGTGTAGGCTGAACTTAGAACTTATGTACAGAATAATATGTGGAACCTGACTATCCAAAAATTGGAATACAAGAAGAAGTGAAGATAGCTATGGCCATAACAACTCTATAATAATTGTTCCACATAATGTATGCAAAGAATTTTATAGGTTAGCTCTGTCTTTTTTCTTTTTTTTTTTGTTGTGGTAATGTCTATTCGTGAATTTTTTTCCTTCGTAAAATTAAACCATCTAAATTTATGATTAAAGATGGGATAATACATTATTTTGTGTCTAATAATATAATAATAATTGGAGTGAGTAATATATTTATGAAATGTTGTGATAGCTGTATTAGGTTGATTAATTATTAGTGCTCATATAATTTTAATATTATAAAAGTTTATTGCATATATTACATCTTTTTATGGGTAATAGGCTGAGATGTGAAAAAATGTATATTTTTATTTCAATGAATGATTAGGTGATATTGTTCTTGGAATTAGTTCATTGTTATGTTGTTCTGTATTATTTATTTAAGTTTTGTATGATCAATTGTACTTAATTCTATGAAGTTTCAATATCAAAACAGTTATATAAATTTTATTTGAAAAAGATGACGTGAGGCAGAGGAAATTTATATTTTGCTTTTTACAGGAATTATGTTTTTAGGGAAGTATTTAGAAATGTGAAATTTTTTTTGTTATGGACTAATTTTAGATTAAATAAATATTATAAACCCTCTCAAGATAGGATTTTAAAGGAAAAATTTAGAAACATAGGGAATAATATTAAATTAGATAAATATTATACTCCATTAGTCTCAATATAAGGTATACATTTCCTTTTTTTACAAGTGTGGCTCACAAAAAAAAATTATAAATGTGGTTTACACATATCACTAATACATTTACCTCATGTATATAGTATTAAAATAATATCTTAATTTCCGTTAAAAAATATTACAAAATATTTTATCTCTTAATTTATAAAAAAAAAATGTATACTTACTTAATGATAGAAATTACATTATTATAACTATTAGCATGCAACTGGACTGTTTCTATAGTACATAAAAATAACAAGTATTATTTTGGAAATGGGTATGTAGGATCTGTTTGAAAGGTTTTATAACATATGCATTGATGATGTTATAACGTTTATGTATTGTAGAGATAATGGGTTGATGTTTAGAATTCATGATGACAATGAATTTAAAAGGAAAATGAAAGGTGGACTCATTACATTAATGATCGTATTTTATTTATAAATTATATTGTTCAAAAGATTAATCATTTTTGTTAATATTATTTAATTAAATTAAAGTTTTGGTTTATAATTTTATAAATTCAGTCAACCTTTTTGCAATTAAAATATATAAACATATAGGACATGGAATCATAAAAGAAATACATAATTTTATCAAATTGATATAAAACAAATTCGACGATTATAAAGAGATTAACACATATGAATAACTTCGTTCCCAAAACTCAACGTCTTAAGGGTAAAATAAACAAATATTCAAAGAAAAAAATTTATAATATGTAATCTTCAAATTTAGTTAATCAATACTCTTTACTATAATACATCTTTGTAAAGTGATCTATAACATTATTCGTCTTTTTAAATAGCTAGTATCAAATTAAAAAAAATTTGTTAAACACAATCCCGTGCGATGTACGGGTCGAAACGCTAGTTTTCTACCAAAAACATGTCAAGAAACGAACTAGAAAATGGAAGAAGAAATTGTCGGGTAGGAGCAAGTCGTGGTGAAGGAATCGGGTCATGGTGAGAAGGTTCCTGGGCAGAAGGCCGCTGCAATAGAGGAGCGTGGTGAGCGTCGCCGCCGGCTGCACCACCAGGGACGCCGTCGTTTTGACCATCGACTGCACCATCATCGCCATCAGACGCTGCACATATATAATTAACAAAATTAGTCAAACACAACCAAACAAGTTGGAAACAACTCATTTTAATCAACCATGCATACCATGGACATTCAATATTGGACTGTAGAGGAGAAAGAGATATGAAAGAGAGAGAGAGGGAGAGAGCAAGAAAGGTTGGTCGAAATTGGGTTGTTGAAAAAGACGATTCTTATGTGTTTGTTGCCATCTGGTGAGGTTTCTCTGCAGGATTACATGAAATCAAGAGAGAGAGGGTGGTTTGCAATGAATGGAGTAATCAAGAAAACATTGGGTTAGGACAGGACCTCGGAAGTATCGATGGTATCAAACTTAGTAGAGGAAACCCCAACATCCAAAAACATGTCCATTCTTCTTCTCCAAGAATATGTTTACGGAATGGGATCACCTGTTACATAATGGTGTTTCATCTCCTATTCCACTAATTAAATGATTGCCACGTGGCATGATCAATGCCCAAAATTCAATGCTTGCCCCAAGGGTTTATTAGTCATTTGTAGGGTATAGTTTTTTTATGTTGTGGAACACCAATGGAACACCGAAAATGTAACAGGGAAATCAACTTGTTTATTTACCCTTTTTTTTTTTGGTTTAATTATGGTAATGTGTACGTTTTTTCTTGCTACACAACAATTTGGAGCTTCTTGTCTTGCTTCACAAAGCATTAATATTAATTTTCCCTTTTCGAATATTTCTAATTATGTGTCTGGATATTATATGGAGTAGTATTCATGTTGGTGGATTTTTAAATTAAAGGTTTTAATTTCGATGATATATATTGAGTCGAAGTTAATGTTGAATATATAAGTGGAGTAGGGCAGGATGGTGAGGCGGCATCCACGTCATAACCCATGGTGCTCCTATTGGCCGACTAAATATACATACTATGAATTCCTATATACGGCTGGTCAACTATTTCTCATTATATTTTGTGACTCATTATTATATATTTTGTGGTGTATTAATCTCTCATATTAATTTTTGATCGGCTCGGATTCTCTGTGTCATTTGGTACCTAATCTGCTGTGTCACACCATTAGATGGACGACACGTAGGAGAGAGAAATTATACCTCAATCATTAAATCCTAGGGGGCAACGGTTAGCCTCCTACGTGTCAATCACTTAACGTAACACATAAGATGATGCACCAAAATAATCCGGTGTGACTTTCGATGAGTGACACTTTGTGAGAGAGCTTATGTTAGTCCAATATACATATAAATCATCGAATTATAAATGGTAGATGAAAGGTATATGTGTTGTCATTCTAAATTGTTCCACTGTAAAATACATCGAATAAAATGGTAGATGAATTAGATATGTTTTGTTGTCAATTTCACTTCTTTTTTTTAATCTCTACCACAAATTAAATATTTCACTTTTTTTTAACTAAAAATGCATATATTTTATATACATTCCAACATAATACTCTTTTTCTAAACATATCACAATAGCTTTACATACTTTTTTCATTAAATTAACTAAAATATATATTCACTTTCTTATTTTATACATTAAAAAAATTTAAAAAATTCTTAAACTTCTGGCACTAAAATATGTGAAATTTTTGGGTCCTGAAATTTTTAATTAAAAAAACTAGTATATAATTATAAATAATTGTTTAAATATACATATTTTTTTTAAATAAGGTAGTTTTATGGTAGTTTTATATATAAATGCTAAGTTACAAGAACTCAACTGTCATATCCTACTCATTAAGCACGCAATTACCCATTTGTAAATGCTTTTTTGTTGGTGCTTTTTGTCTGATTACTAGACTCTCCAAACTCATTATTTTGTTTCATTTGTGGACTTTCTCCTTATTAAAATAACTCAAACCTCACTATCCAAACTACAATAAATAAATAAACAATGATTAATATAATAAAATTTCCACCTCTTTCTCTCAACGAGAAGGAATTACTCAATTCAATACGGCAGGAATCATTTTTTGGTGTATATTTTGGACGTCGTCCGTGATATTTAAAATTCACTCAGAATAATTTATTTTAAATTAATGGATCGATAAAATTTACGTGTCACCGAGGGTACCGTACGTTCAGATCCAACTAAATATGTAAATGAATTAATCTAGCCGAAAGAAGAATTGTTCAAGCAAAGACTAACTAAAATTAAGTGAACATCAAATGGGAATCAAATTAATTACTGCCAAAAATATATTAATAAGATCAAAATTAAAAAAAAAAATTAACTCACCTGTCTATGAAGACGTGTATACAGCAATCGATACATTGTATTGTGAGTGATTAAGCAATTACACCCAAAAGAGGATGTTTTGATTCAAAATTCAATACACTTCGTAAAGATCAAAGGTGTATATATATATGTGGAAATAATGGGCGTGTGATCAAGAAAATGAAGCAGCAATTTTAATGGCAAAGTTGATGACTTCATGCATAATTTCTTTAATGAGTATAATAAACAATAATGGCACCGTCTACGTAAGTTTTTTTTTTAAAAAACTTATATAGAACTCATGCTTTGTGACATTGGAAGAGGATGGGGACCCACAATTGTTCTTCATTTCACCATTAATTAATTAGTTCATGTCTCGTGACATAATCCTGTATTAATGGTTCGCATACTCGTATTTCCAATTAAGAAGACAATTACATCTTAATTTTAACTTTTTTTAAAAAATTTAATTTAAGGTAAAAATTAAATTTAGTAACTAAATATATAATATGAATCACTTAATTAAAATACAACATGAATTACTTAGGCGAAATGATGCGAATTAATAATAAATTTTAAAATTTTAAGAATAAATATAATAAAACTTAATAATAAAATAGGACATGAATCGGTATAAATCTACAATAATCTACACCAGTATATCTACAATCAGTAAAAATTATTTATAACGAATAATACTACTCTTACATTTAAACTCTTTTAAAAAATAATTCTTACTTATTTTAAAAAGTAGTATTCGATATTTTAAATTTCCCTTCTCAACCATATTTTTGGTTGCACATTAATTTTATTTATTTATGCTTGCTTACAAAGTTGAGAGTGTAAAGTTTTTAGGTAACGTTTGGTTTGGGTTTACGTGGGGTTTGAAAATTATGAATAGTGTGTTCTATATTCGTTTTGAGTATGATAGATTTTAATTTATGTCAAATTAATGTATTAATTTATTTAAAAAGTTAAATTAGAGAGGAGAGATTAAGAGAAAAAGTGTATTAATTGAGGAGATGGGATGTAGTAGATATATATAGAGGTTGTTTTTAAAATCTGTATGTGGCTTTTAAAAACAAAAACCTGAATTTAAAAATCAAATAGCATTAGGGTATGCGAAATCTATCTATGTTCCATTAATTTTATTATTAATTAATAAGTGTGACAACGGCACTACTATCTAATATTATATGATTATGTTATTAATATTTTTCTATGTTTCCTTTTAGTATTTTTATTTTTATAAATTATTTAAAAGTATCTATTGTTACTTTTTTTCGTGTCTAACATAAATTGGGCCAAAACAATAACTCGGCTCATCACAACAAATAAGAAGTGTCATTGTTTTGCTATCACTTGCAAATGATTATCATTTTTCCTATGCTTTGTCTTGCTCTTGTTTTGCTTGAGGATAAGCAAATGTTTAGATGTGGGTAGTTTGATAAGTCGTAATTTTACACGATTATTTTGGATTAAATTTACTTCTTTACGCGTGAGTTGTGAATTATTTAGTATAATTACGACTTATTTATAAATTTCATAGTTGAACCTTAATTATTTTATTTTTTTATTGAAATAGGCCAAAATTGAAATAAATATTTTGTGGGACCGTTACAATAATTTTGATTGCAGAAAAATTAAAGATTTGACCAAGATAATTAAGGAAAAGAAGAGATTCTGGTGATATTTTTGGAAGAAACAGATAAGGAAAGAGATCAAGCAGATTACTTAGGGATCAAGACACATATATTTATGGAAGATATTTTATTTATTTCTGGGATCATCATCACATACGCAACATCATCCGGGAAGGCAGAGGAGAAGACAAATTGGGGAACGCAGATTAGAGAAGGAGTTCCACCATGAAGAACACGGTTTTATGTTCTAATTTATTTTGAATTTAATTTTGATTATGTAATTTCGTTTCTAGTCCGAGAGTTGTGAACCTCCCATGAATTATTTATTTTAATTGTTTTGAATTTTATATTGCCAACTTTTATATAAATTTATTCTATTACATGCTTTGATGTTCTTAATAGCACTTTGATAATTATTTTAGTCTGGCCATCTAATTTAATTATTTAATTGTTTTAACGCTATTTCGTGATCCACAATCCGTAATTGTTGTGAGGAGTGAATTAAGTAGCAAATAGAGATAATTCCCTCTAGGTATAATAGGATCTAGGTTGTATGATTCCTAGCCGGTTTTCGTAGCCTAATAATTCTATGTTTGGAGTCTTAATGCATTTGAGAGTTCGAATCCATAGGGTCACTCGTAAATAGTTCAATTTAGTGGTCGTACCCTAATTGATGATCTTAAGAACATTCGGGTTAATTTGGTCGTACCATTAGCCTAGGGATTTGAGTTTGTATAATTGTTTGCATGTTTAATTCTTGCGATTTTATGAATTAGGATATGGGAGGGGATCAAATCCTTGGACTAGGTTGTTATTTTATTTGTTCTATTATTTAATTTTATGTTTGTTATTTTAATTAATTATTTTCATGTTTATTAGTTGTTAATTCAATCCAAACCCCCCCCTCCGGTTACTCATTTGAAAACACATAAATTCAATTTAAATTCAATTACTCCCTTGGGTTCGACCCGTACTCATCTTACTATATTTTAGTGGATTTGTTCGGAAATTTTATAAGTATTATTTTTGGGTGCCGGCGACAGCACATCAAATTTTGACGCCATTGCCGGGGAGTAATCCCGAATTTGGTTGAATTTTTTGTGTTTTATTTTTAATTTTTGAATTTTTCAGCAGTGCACTGACACTGAACTCTTCAGTGTCAGGTCTGCCCTGTTTTTATTTTTCTATTTTTTCGAGTTTAATCACTTTCTCCCCTTGTAGGTTTGCTTCTAATGGATCAAATCATGGTTATTATGGTTGGAATGTTCAACCATGTAGAGTTTGTGCAACCACACTCCATACCACTCATGATTGTCCATCCTTGATTGATAGATTAGCGGTGAGACAAAGAGATGAATATTGGAGTGCTAATCAACAAAGGCATTGGAATGATCAACCATATGTCAACACTTACAATCAAGGGTGGCGTAACCCTCATCATTCCCGATATGTGGACCACTATCATAATCAACCTTACGAATATCAAAGGCGTGACTACTATCAGTATAGACCTCAATCCTTCAATGATAGTGAATGCTATTATGAAGATGATGGATTTAATGGAGATGAACAAAGTTCGAATGCTTCATTAGAGTCCTTGTTGAACCGGATGGAAATTAGTAATTTGTTATTTCAACAAAAAACTCAATTGAGTCTTTGGAGTTTGGAGTGCCGATGTAGCAAATTAAGGACCGAGGTTGAACGTATGGTGGCACAACAAAGTGTAAACCAAGTGGAATATCATGAGGAGGCCACCAAAGACAAGAATTTTGAGATGGAGACCGAAATTGAGGAGGATAAGTATGCTGAAAATTCTACAGATTTTGTGCAGGAAACTGACACTGATGCCTTCAGTGTCAGTTCTGATGAAAACGAAAATGAGGTAATATCATCCGAATTAATGTCCATCAGTTCTGATACTTTTTCTTCTCATTTCAGGTTGGAAAAAGTTGTAGATATCCCTCATGAAAATGGGACGGTTGAAGTGTTTCGCATTGATGAGATCAAAGATCCTTTTCTTGAGGCGATCAAACAATTTTCTGTGGAGCTTGACATGTTAAGGCTGACCAAGAACCATATAATTTTGAAGGGAGAGAACACTTCTCGCAAACCAATAAGATTATTATATTGGTTTGAACATTTTACTCCTATCACGTGAAAGGGAAGTGAACGTCGAGCCAACGACGTTAAGAAAAGACGCTTGTTGGGAGGCAACCCAATATAGGTTCTTATTTTTATTTTTAATTTTATTTTCTTAATAAATAATCTTGTTCTTTTGGTGTGTGCTAATTTTCAGGTTATGTTGATGACATTTTTGGAGAAAAGAGAAAAATTCCTACTTGTGGTCAATAAAATGAAGCTTAGCCCGGTGACTTCTTTCCACTCTTGCACTTGATTTACCTTTGAATTTTATTGTGTTTGTTTGCTTGAGGGCAAGCAAACGATTAGGTGTGGGTAGGTTTGGTGTATTGAGTGGTATTTGAAGTTGCAATTTTATTTTAATTAGATGTGCATATAGTATTTCATTTGAAATCATATTTTTACATTTGTGCACATGTGAAGTTGGTATTGGATTTATGGTGAAATTGTGCTTTGATTTGTGAAATTTTTGGCATGACAAGATAGTTGGATTTGATGTACCTTTGCTTGTGAGTTGTTGGATTTGTCTTGTTATTTTTGTGACGTATGTGGAATAATTTTTGTTTGAGAATTCATGGCAAATGATCCATATTCTTGTGAGCTTTGAGCCTTGAAGAGTTATCATCTATATAAGCTCTATATTTTTCTTGATTGAGTGCAAATTGGACTTGATATGTATATTCTAGAACTTGCTCTTTGAATACATTTTGAGATCTTACATTTGAGCATGTGTAATTAAATGATAAAGACACCTAGGCAAGCCGTATTTTGGCCTTCTTTTTACCTACCTAATCATATAAATCTTTTAGGAGAGCCACTTTGAGCCTAGTCTTTTCTTTGATGAATGAGCATATAAAATAGCCATATTCCATTTTCTTTCTTGAACTCTTCTGATTGAACCCCTTACTATTTTGCATATTGTGGAATTCATTGAAAAATATTTTTGGTGGTTGAATTGATGATGAAGGGGAGATGATGGTTGAGAGAAAGAAAAAAAATGGAGAAAGCAAAAAAAAGAATGGAGAAAGGAAAGAAAAAAAAAAGAAAAGAAAAGGAAGAATGGAAGATTAATGGTTGCAAAAAAATAAGAGAAAAGAAATTGGAGTTGAAAAAAAAAAGAACGAATCTGGAATTTGTTGCTGAATTTTTCTGAAAGTGACACTGAACCCTTCAGTGTTGCCTCTGTTTTTACGAATTTGAAAGAAACAGATATGGGTAGTTGGATGTGATGATAAAAATCATAAATTTATCAAAAGAAAATGAAGGAGTGGATGTGGAAGAAATTGAGAATGGCATGATGCATCATTTTGATGTTCTTTCTTGATGTACATATTTGCAAAGTGGTAAATTTAGCCTTTCTAATCCTTTTCATCCTACCTTATCCCAAGCCCCATTGCAACCATTTAAAAGTCCTTTTGATATTTGCGCAATGCTTATTGAACTTGGTGGAGATTTGATTTGGGAGCAAGCTTATGGTAATGTCTTGTCTTGTTTAATTTTGAGTGTTTTGCTACCCACTTATATACTTGAGCGTTATTGAGTGAAACCATTGTGAGGCCATGAATTCTTAACTTCTTTATCTTACATAAGTTGCAAATATTTGTGAGACATTCTACCACTCATTTGTATTTGGTGTATCTTGTTTGATCTCTCTTGGAAGTGTCATTGTTTTGCTATCACTTGCAAATGATTATCATTTTTCCTATGCTTTGTCTTGCTCTTGTTTTGCTTGAGGACAAGCAAAGGTTTAGGTGTGGGTAGTTTGATAAGTCGTAATTTTACACGATTATTTAGGATTAAATTCACTTCTTTACGCGTGAGTTGTGAATTATTTAGTGTAATTACGACTTATTTATATTTTTCATAGTTGAACCTTAATTATTTTATTTCTTATTGAAACAGGCCAAAATTGAAATAAATATTTTGTGGGACCGTTACAATAATTTTGACTGCAGGAAAATTAAAGATTTGACCAAGATAATTAAGGAAAATAAGAGATTCTGGAGATTTTTTTGGAAGAAACAGATAAGGAAAGAGATCAAGCAGATTACTTAGGGATCAAGACACATATATTTATGGAAGATATTTTATTTATTTCTGGGATCATCATCACATACGCAACATCATCCGGGAAGGCAGAGGAGAAGACAAATTGGGGAACGCAGATTAGAGAAGGAGTTCCACCATGAAGAACACGGTTTTATGTTCTAATTTATTTTGAATTTAATTTTGATTATGTAATTTCGTTTCTAGTCCGAGGGTTGTGAACCTCCCATGAATTATTTATTTTAATTGTTTTGAATTTTATATTGCCAACTTTTATATAAATTTATTCTATTACATGCTTTGATGTTCTTAATAGCATTTTGATAATTATTTTAGTCTGGCCATCTAATTTAATTATTTAGTTGTTTAACGCTATTTCGTGATCCACAATCCATAATTGTTGTGAGGAGTGAATTAAGTAGCAAATAGAGATAATTCCCTCTAGGTGTAATAGGATCTAGGTTGTATGATTCCTAGCCGGTTTTCATAGCCTAGTAATTCTATGTTTGGAGTCTTAATGCATTTGAGAGTTCGAATCCATAGGGTCACTCGTAAATAGTTCAATTTAGTGGTCGTACCCTAATTGATGATCTTAAGAACATTCGGGTTAATTTGGTCGTACCATTAGCCTAGGGATTTGAGTTTGTATAATTGTTTGCATGTTTAATTCTTGCGATTTTATGAATTAGGATATGGGAGGGGATCAAATCCTTGGACTAGGTTGTTATTTTATTTGTTCTTTTATTTAATTTTATGTTTGTTATTTTAATTAATTATTTTCATGTTTATTAGTTGTTAATTCAATCCAAACCCCCCCTCCAGTTACTCATTTGAAAACACATAAATTCAATTTAAATTCAATTACTCCCTTGGGTTCGACCCGTACTCATCCTACTATATTTTAGTGGATTTGTTCGAAAATTTTATAAGTATTATTTTTGGATGCCGGCGACAGCACATCACTTATATTTATTGTGGTGAATTTGGAGGGAAAATGAAGCAAGCTTCTTAAATATTGGAGGGAAAACTCTTTTGAGAGGTAAATCCAGACCATTCAATTTTTTTTTCATGTAAAATTTCATTAGATTTGGAGGGATTTATGCTGATTTGGAGGGATTTACATTGATTTGATAGGTTTTTAGGAGGGAAAAGTTCTTAAACTCATTTGCAGGATGGAGAAGTCTATATTTTAAGGACACAGTACTTCAACAACTTTCTTAATGTTAGGAAATCTTTATTTTAAGTTTACAATTTTGAATTTGGTACTGTATAAACATCGAATTTAAATTTATTTTGGGAGTGTTCCATTTCAAGTAATGTGGTTGTATGATTTTCTGCATTTTTTTTATGCACAGTGTATATTTGGGATTAAACTATAATGATGCAGTTAATCCCAAATGCTTTATTAATGATATGGACAATTTTACCCTCAAAAATATAGTTGAAAAAAAAAACAACTTTTTTTAAACTCCGTATCTACAGTGTTGGTAAATATGGGACGAAGGGAGTATATTTTACTAAAATAAAATTAGGAGATGAAATAAAGAAAAGTGAAGTTAGTAAATTAAGTTAAATAGTTTTTGGGTGAAAATTAAAGGTATACTAAAATAAAATTAGGAGATGAAATAAAGAAAAGTGTAGTAAATTAAGTTAAATAGTTTTAGGGTGAAAATTAAAGGTAGAGTGAAGTACGTATTTTCTACCAAAAACATCTCAAGAAACGAACTAGAAAATGGAAGAAGAAATTGTCGGGTAGGAGCAAGTCTTGGTGAACGAATCGGGTCAAGCTGAGAAGGTTCCTGGGCAGAAGGCCGCTGCAATAGAGGAGCGTGGTGAGCGTTGCCGCCGGCTGCACCACCAGGGACGCCGTCGTTTTGACCAGCGACTGCACCATCATCGCCATCAGACGCTGCACACCATTAGCAAAATTAGTCAAACACAACCAAACAACTTGAAAACAACTAATTTTAATCAACCATGCATACCATTGACAATCAATATTGGACTGTAGAGGAGAGAGAGATATGAAAGAAGAAGAAGAGAGAGAGAGAGAGCAAGAAAGGTTGGTCTCGAAATTGGGTTGTCGAAAAGACGATTCTTATGTGTTGCACAAAAAACTAGGTTAGTTTGTTGCCATCTGGTGATGTTTCTCTGCAGGATTATTATATGAAATCGAGAGAGAAAGAGGGGGGGTGGTTTGCAATGAATGGAGTAATCAAGAAATTAAACATTGGGGTAGGACCTCGGAAGTATCGATGGTATCAAACTTAGTAGAGGAAACCCCAACATAAAAACATGCCCATTCTTCTTCTCCAAGAATATACCTTCTTTTTTTTTTTTGGTTTAATTATGGTAATGTGTACGTTTTTTCTTGATACACAAGAATTTGGAGCTTCTTGTCTTGCTTCACAAGGCATTATTATGTATTTCTAATTTTCCCTTTTCGAATATGTCTAATTATGTGTCTGGATATTGTATGGAGTATTCGTGTTGTTGGATTTAAAAAATTAAATTAATGGTTTTAATTTAGATGATATATATTGAGTCGAAAGTTAATGTTGAACATAAGTGGAGTAGAGCAGTGTGCGTCATAACCCATGGTGCTCCTATTGGATTAAATATACATATACGGCTGGTCAACTATTAGAACAATTTGTCTCATTATGTTTTGTGTCTCATTATTATATATTTTGGTGTACCAATCTCTTATATCAACGTTTGATGAGTGACATTCAATGAGAGAACTTATGTTAGTCCAATATTATATAATGATATACAGTATAAATCATCAAATAAAATGGTAGATGGAATGTATATGATGATTTGTCATTCTGAATTGCTCCCGTGTTAAATACTCCCTCTGAAAAGTATTTATATTTATTTTTTTAATCTATTCCAAAAATATTCCACATTTTTCTTTTATAATTTTTTTACTACTCCCTCCGTACAATATTAATCTATCCATTTTTTTTTCACATAAATTAAAAAGTATTAATATTTTATATATAGACTACATAGTGAGTTGTTGTATGTTGAGAGTGGAATTTCACGCATTTTATGTGTGCACATTACACCATTTTGCTTAGGAAATTGATCGTTTTTGCATGGAATTGTGTATGTTTAAGTATTTACACGATTTTAAGGCTATTAAGGTGTTTTTGTGAGTTTCGAAGGCAGGAAACAGGGTAAAATAGGGCAGGATCGGAAGAGGAGCAAAACAGACCCGGAACGGCCCAGCTCGGGAGTAGCTCGGCGAGCCGCTCGAGCCGAGCTGGGTGCCGAGCGGCGGTAAACAGCGCCGAGTGGGGTCCCACTTGGACCCCAGTGACGTGGCAAGTTCGAGGGCAGGCCGCTCGGCCGGGTCAGGACCCAGCTCGAGCCGAGCGGCTAGCCGAGCGGCCCAGTTCTGGCCCAGACGACGCCTGTTCGATTCAGCAACGTATATATATGTGTATTTCGTCATTCAGACGCAAGATTCGTCGCGAAAACAGCCCTGCATCCATCTTAGAAACAATTAGGGAGATCGAGACGTTAATCGGAGAGAGCCCAGCCATAAACCATCATCAATCCACACTCCTATCACACCCATATCAGATTACAACCTGATTTCACCATCCATCCAATTCCACAAGGGTTCCAAGTGCTAATCGAGGGAGAATCAAGCAATTGAAGAGACGGAGAAGGAACGTGAGATTGCTCCTACACTAGGGTTTCACAATTCCTATCTATTCCTTTCTATTACTTTGATTATTGTTATGAATTGCTTAGCCATGAGTGTTGCTTGTGACCTCATGGGCTAATTTCCTATACAGTTCTAGGGTTTGATGGATTGATTTAATTGATTTGGGGATTTAGACCAAAGATTGGGATTTTATGCAGTTGAGCTTTTGATTTTACTTATTTTACTAAGACATGCTTTTCTGCTTCGTAACGTCTTCATAATACATTCATGACATCCGCTATAATGCTTGGATTATTGTGTTAGCTTGTGTGCGTTCATGATTGGTATTGTCTATCTGTTAGAGATTAGAGTAGCTCCGCTATAAGCACTTTAATTTCATGAACTGGTTAATCAAATACTTGATTTGTTTAGTGGAACAATGCAATTAGACAATCAAGTAGGAAGTGAATAGAACCTTGTAGTAATTCCAGAAAATATCTTGTTAGTCAGGCTTACCATCCGGAGGTATTGTTGCTTGCTTTGATTAGTATCTAGGAATAAGGCTTGGTAATATTTGCGCACCTTAGGATTTAAACCAGATTAGACTGTTAGCTTTGAATCGAATCATATTCGGTGGGATAACAGGGATATGTGGTGTATTTTCAGTAAAACTGCATGAATGAACAATCGTAAGTCTAATAACCCAAATTAATTGGTCAATACCTGATACCTTAGAACTGTTTGTTATATCTTGATTAGACACTTGCTTTTATTTTTCCTTGCTTTTAATTATTCAGTTATTTATTATTTCGTTAATTTAGATAATTAATTCACTTCAAAACATTGAAAATCGGTTACTCAATTCTGATTAATTAGTAATTAATAGTAAAATAAATAATTAGCTGTCTCAGTGGGATCGATAATTTAACTTGGGTACTTGTTGCTACAATTGACATCCTTATACTTGAGGATTAAATTATAGTGCGCAGAAAAAAGCCTATCAAGTTTTTGGCGCCGTTGTGCCGGGGACAGTTTTAATTATTTATTTTCTTTTATTACTTAGTTAATTAGAATATTTTCTTTGGGATTTAATTATTTTTCTTTGGATTTTTCTTGAAGTTGCATGCAAACTAGGTCAAAGACGAGAGCACAAGATCTTGAATTTGATCCGGAAATTGAAGCTTCTGCGAGGAAAAGAAGAGTAAAATCAAAGAATACCAAGACACCTCCTAAAGCAATTTTAGAGGAGGAAGAAGTGCAGATTGAGAATCAGGCTATCCTAGAAGAGGCTGAATCGGAGTTTGAATCAGAATCTGAGACAGAATCTGAAACAGCATCAATGGGAGAAAGAGTCGATGAGGATGACATCGTCATCCGGGAAACATTCAAGTCCACCAATCTAGGAGGATCAGGCGTAGTTGGAGCCATTCAAGCTGATGAAACGAACGACATAAGGCCAGCCCTGATTCATATGGTGGAGAAAAACCCCTTTGCCGGAGGCGTTTTTGATGAGCCCTATGGCCATCTTAAGCGTTTCAACAGCTACATGGATACAGTGAAAGCTGCTGATGCTACTAATGATAGATGGAAGATGAGGCTTTTTCAGTTTTCATTGGTTGATAAGGCAAGGGAGTGGTATGATAAGCTAAAGGGAGACAGTTGCTCAAACTGGACTGAGTTGCAGCAGTTGTTCGTGGATCGATTTATGCCACCAGGAAAGGTTCTTTTACTGAAACAGGAGATCAATCAATTCAAGCAGCGGAGAGATGAGTCGTTTGGAGAGGCTTGGGAAAGGTTTACTGATGCGTTGAGGAGATGCCCACAGCATGGATTCAAAAAGTCTCAACTCATCAGTGTCTTCTATAATGGCCTTGACAACGAATCGAGAGTGTTGGTTGATGCTTCTGCTGGAGGAACATTTTTTGGCAAAACATCCAATGCCGTAGAGAAATTATTTGATGATATCTCTTTGAACTCAAGGGATTGGCCATCTGAGAGGATCCGAGGGACTTATATACTTGGTAAAGTTGCAAAGGTTGAAGAGAAATTTTCTGAAGCTGATAAGAATGATAAGGTTGTCGCTCAATTGGAACAGATGAATAAGAACCTGATTACTCTGATATCAGGTAATAATGGGGGAGGCAACCGAGGGTCTGCTAGTGATGATGTAGTGATGAACCTTCAAGAGGTCGAGGATGCTAATTGGGCTATGGGGCAGAGTCTTCAAGGTTCGAGAGCTCCTCAAAATTGGCAAGGAAATAGGTACCCTCAAGGTAATTCGAACCAGAGGAATATCCAAGGGGGAGGTCCTAATAATCAAGGAGGCAATTGGCAGAATCAGAGGCATGAGAACTTCTCTTATTCAAATCCGAATAATGCAGTTCCATATCCTCCTAATTTTGATCCTGGTGCTAAGACTGAAGAAGGGAAGTCCAGTATTGATGATGTGTTGGCCAGGTATATGAAGAAGACTGATGGAGATATTGACAAGATTAATAATTGCATTGTTCTCATGGATTCAAATATGACAAAGCAACATGAAGAAGTGAACAAGCAGTTGAAGAGTTTGTCATATAACATAGGGCAGATCTCCACTACAGTAAATCAGCGGCAAGTGCAGTTGCAGAAAGGGAAGTTTCCTTCAGATACAGAAATAAACCCGAAGGAGACTGCAAATGCGATCACTTTGAGGTCCGGGAAGCAGTATAAAGGTACAACACTAATGCAGGATGTAACAGAACTTGTACAGCATGAAGCAGAACAGAAGCAGAACGAAACAGGGGCGGAGCAGAACGGAAAAGACGCCGCTCGGCCATCCGCTCGGGCCGAGCCATCTGCCGAGCGGACTCAATCGCCGCCGAGCGGCCCACCAGCCGGTTCAGAAGGTCCCTTCGGTTCAGTTGGAACCCTGCTCGGCTCAGTTTGTCCATCGCTCGGCTCGAGCGAGCCGACGAGCTGTCCTCCGGGGTTTCCTGCGTGTCCGAATTCTGTACAGAGTCAATCTGATCTGGAAATTTCTGATAAAAAGTGGCAGAGAGCGAAGAAACTGAGAGAAGCGGAACAGGTATTCGAGAAAGATAGTTTGGGACTACCGATCACAAAAGTACCAATTCCTTTCCCTCAGAAATTCTTGTCAAAGTGCCTTGATGAGAAGTTCCGGAAGTTCGCTGATGTCATGAGAGATGTCCAAGTCACTATTCCATTCTCAGAAGCATTGGAAGAGATGCCACATTACTCTAGGTTCATCAAGGAACTTATCTCCAGAAAGAGGAAGCTTAACAGTGTGGAGACAGTGAATTTGACAGAGAACTGCAGCTCCATTATTCAGAAAAAGCTTCCAGAAAAATTGAAGGATCCAGGGAGCTTCATCATTCCCTATGAGATTGGAAAAGGGCCATCTAGGAGAGCACTGTGTGATTTAGGAGCCAGTATAAATTTGATGTCTTTATCAGTGTTCAAGAAGCTTAGTTTGGGGGAGTTGAAACCTGCGTCTGTTGCCCTACAGTTAGCAGATCGGTCGTTGACATACCCCGAGGGAGTGATTGAAGATGTGCTAGTGAAGGTATCGAATTTGACTTTTCCTGTGGATTTCCTTGTACTTGACATGGAGGATGAAAAGGATGGTGCGCCTCTGATCTTGGGGCGTCCATTCCTTGCAACTGGGAGAGCTCTAATAGATGTGTTCAAAGGAGAGTTGAGGCTGAGGGCTAATGATAAGGAGATTGTCTTTTCTTTGAATAAGGAGATGCAGTGGCCTACAGATCAGCAGCACTGCAAGTCTGTGGAAGTAGTAGAGGACTTCACCCTGCCTGATGCAGAGTTTGAGAGTTTGTCCAATGATGCATGTATTGACTATCTTGAGAAGTTACTTGCATTAGGTGATGCAAGGGATGAACAGATAAGAAAGACCACTGCTGACATAGTGAATCAGAATAAGAAGTCCACTGTTAAAGAGGAGATGCAGCCTGCTGCTAAGGAAGAGAAGCATGAGAGCCAAAGAGTTGAAGTGGTAGAGGAGATCGCAGGACCAGGCGTATCTCTTACTTTTCCTACTACTAACTCTAATGTGATATTTGATAATCTTTTGGTTGCAGGAACAATGGATGATCCATATTTGAAGCCTCCGAACATACCTCCCGATTTTTTTTCTTATATTGGTGTTATAATTTCTAACTTGTTTGATCCTTGTTTTGCTACACAGGGTGAGCCTACAACAGAATGGAAGATTGACAAGAAGGAACCAAGCCAGTCATGGGAGGAAAAGAATTTAAAGAGTCCTGTTTCAGTGACAAAGAAAGGTAAGGTGGTTGGAGTAGAGAATAAGAGAGGGAAGAAGTACTTGAAAGTAAGGATGCGAAAAGACTGTCCTCCGATCCAGTAGTTAAAAAGAGGTATCCGTCGTGACTCTTCGACGTTAAACATGAGCGCTTGTTGGGGGCTGTCCCTTCCGTTTTATTGCTTTTATATGTCTGTGTTGGTGTAGGAGTTTTATTAGGTATTGCTTGACTGCGGTATATACTTCTTTGCAAACTTAGTTTCTTACTTCGTTTAATCTAAGT
This sequence comes from Pogostemon cablin, assembly GCA_023678885.1. Lineage (NCBI taxonomy): Eukaryota > Viridiplantae > Streptophyta > Magnoliopsida > Lamiales > Lamiaceae > Pogostemon > Pogostemon cablin. The sequence continues at coordinate 2,744,222 of CM042959.1, read as the reverse complement.
TTGGGGGGAGGTTACGTACATACCTTGTCTTGTAGTACGTCTTGTAGTACCGAAGTAAAATTTTTACATTGTGTTGTTGCTTGGAGAGTCGATTTTTTGCGGATTCTTAATATTTTTGATTTATTTGAGAATATTGAGGGTTCGATTTTTTGCGATTTTTCAGGTTTCGTGTTTTGTGGTGTTTATTATTTGTTTTGTGTTAATCCTAGTGTCGGTATAGTTGATTTTTGGTTCTCTATGATGATTTTCTGATTTTTCATGGCACTTGATTATATGTGTGATTGTGTTTGAGAAGCAGTTTGAGATTGTGCTTGGATATTGAGATGCTTGAAATTTGATTATGTGCAAGGATGATTAGCTATGTAGCTTGATTAGGTTTGCTCGTTCATTCCTATAGCCATGTGAGATTTTGAGCCTTTTGAAATCATGACTAGTTGCATGATTTAGTTTATTCTTGTGAGTGTCGTTCATACACACGTATTCTAGAACTTGGCTTTTTATCTTGCTTGAAGCTACGTGTTTGACTAGACAATAGGAAATGATCTTAGGCCATCTTTGTTGTTTATTAGTCACTAGCCAAGTTATTATCCTACCTATTGAAAATATCCGTAGTCAACCCTTTTGAGCCTAAAAGTCTTATTTGTTGGAAGCCTACGTGATTAGCCAATTGATCCCTTTGTTAGCCTTTAAAAATCCCTACCTAGTAGAGAGTTGAATGAGTCAATTTGGTATATTGAGAAGAAACATAAAATGAGAATAAGTTGGAAGTGATGAAAATTGTTGAAAAGAGTAGTTAAATTGTTGCATAAAGGGGTAGTGCCCGAAACTGGTACCCCATGAAAAGGGTAGTGCCTGAAACTGTTACCCTTATTTGAAAAAGAAAAAAAAAAGAGAAAAGAAAAGAGGAAAGAAGAATATAAATTTTCAAGTAAGGATGTGGTGTTCAAAAGTGAAGGAGGAATCAAATTTCAAGAAGCATTGAAGAGCGTTGAAGAAGAAAGAAGAAAGTTAAACTGTTTGTTGAAAAGCTGTAAGTCTTCTTTGATTCTCTACTAGTGATTGAGTCACCTTATCCATATACTCCCTACCTTTACCAAAGAGCCAACATTACAACCTAATGCAAGACCTTTGTGATCCTATTGTCGAAATTATTCCTTTAGTCGAGAGTTGAGATGATTGCCAAGCTTATGGTTACGCGTGTGTTTGGATTGATTATGAGTGAAAACACCATACCCTAAAGTGTATATCTCGCACTTGAGTGTTGAGCGTAAATACTACCCGTGAGAATGGGTGAATGAGCATTCCGAAAAGGTGAATTAGTTGATTTGAATTGTATGTTTTTAAATGGATGGTTATCTTGTATCCAAAGTATGATATTTAAATTGCTATATTGTCTTGAATGTTTTCTGCTGTGAAATTTCCTCTCAGTTAATCTATTGGTTTTTGATGTTGTTGCCTCGGGACGAGCAACAGGTAAGTTTGGGGGTTTGTTGAGAGTGGAATTTCACGCATTTTATGTGTGCACATTACACCATTTTGCTTAGGAAATTGATCGTTTTTGCATGGAATTGTGTATGTTTAAGTATTTACACGATTTTAAGGCTATTAAGGTGTTTTTGTGAGTTTCGAAGGCAGGAAACAGGGTAAAATAGGGCAGGATCGGAAGAGGAGCAAAACAGACCCGGAACGGCCCAGCTCGGGAGCAGCTCGGCGAGCCGCTCGAGCCGAGCTGGGTGCCGAGCGGCGGTAAACAGCGCCGAGTGGGGTCCCACTTGGACCCCAGTGACGTGGCAAGTTCGAGGGCAGGCCGCTCGGCCGGGTCAGGACCCAGCTCGAGCCGAGCGGCCCAGTTCTGGCCCAGACGACGCCTGTTCGATTCAGCAACGTATATATATGTGTATTTCGTCATTCAGACGCAAGATTCGTCGCGAAAACAGCCCTGCATCCATCTTAGAAACAATTAGGGAGATCGAGACGTTAATCGGAGAGAGCCCAGCCATAAACCATCATCAATCCACACTCCTATCACACCCATATCAGATTACAACCTGATTTCACCATCCATCCAATTCCACAAGGGTTCCAAGTGCTAATCGAGGGAGAATCAAGCAATTGAAGAGACGGAGAAGGAACGTGAGATTGCTCCTACACTAGGGTTTCACAATTCCTATCTATTCCTTTCTATTACTTTGATTATTGTTATGAATTGCTTAGCCATGAGTGTTGCTTGTGACCTCATGGGCTAATTTCCTATACAGTTCTAGGGTTTGATGGATTGATTTAATTGATTTGGGGATTTAGACCAAAGATTGGGATTTTATGCAGTTGAGCTTTTGATTTTACTTATTTTACTAAGACATGCTTTTCTGCTTCGTAACGTCTTCATAATACATTCATGACATCCGCTATAATGCTTGGATTATTGTGTTAGCTTGTGTGCGTTCATGATTGGTATTGTCTATCTGTTAGAGATTAGAGTAGCTCCGCTATAAGCACTTTAATTTCATGAACTGGTTAATCAAATACTTGATTTGTTTAGTGGAACAATGCAATTAGACAATCAAGTAGGAAGTGAATAGAACCTTGTAGTAATTCCAGAAAATATCTTGTTAGTCAGGCTTACCATCCGGAGGTATTGTTGCTTGCTTTGATTAGTATCTAGGAATAAGGCTTGGTAATATTTGCGCACCTTAGGATTTAAACCAGATTAGACTGTTAGCTTTGAATCGAATCATATTCGGTGGGATAACAGGGATATGTGGTGTATTTTCAGTAAAACTGCATGAATGAACAATCGTAAGTCTAATAACCCAAATTAATTGGTCAATACCTGATACCTTAGAACTGTTTGTTATATCTTGATTAGACACTTGCTTTTATTTTTCCTTGCTTTTAATTATTCAGTTATTTATTATTTCGTTAATTTAGATAATTAATTCACTTCAAAACATTGAAAATCGGTTACTCAATTCTGATTAATTAGTAATTAATAGTAAAATAAATAATTAGCTGTCTCAGTGGGATCGATAATTTAACTTGGGTACTTGTTGCTACAATTGACATCCTTATACTTGAGGATTAAATTATAGTGCGCAGAAAAAAGCCTATCAAGTTGTATTAGAGAGATGTGTGAGTTCATATTTAATTGTATTTAGTGTGTGAGTGAGTCACATATATATCTAAAAAAGGAAATGGATAAATGATAAAATTAATAAATTAACAGTGGACAACGAAGGAAGTAAATTAATACCCAATTTTTTACATAATCCCAACATAATATCTACTTTTTTATATATCTCACCATTTTTTATTAAATATTAAATTAACTAAAATAATAATCTAAAAATTTAAAGAGATTACATAGTTTGTAAACAATTCAAATTAAAAGTAAATACAAAAAAGTAAATGTATAATCAAAATTTCAAGTATTCATTAATCTAAGTAATAAAAGCAAAGGTATATGTTTTCTTGAGACACAAGATATATAGTTAAATTATATACTGAGAGGACCCATCTTGCTATTTTTGTCTAAGGATATTTTTGGTCCTAAAATAAAATAAAATAAATAAATAACTAATATATGAATATAATTAATTGTTTAAAGATTTTTTTAATTATTTTAAGTAAGTTAGTTTTTATACTATAAATAAATGCTAAGTTACAAGAACTCAACTGTCATATCCTACTCATTAATGGTGTATCTCATCGTTAGGGGCCCCACCATATCTGCCCTGGGGATTGGTAGAGGAGGTAAATCGCAGAATGTGCTTCAAATGGCTTATAGGGAGGGCTCACTGTTAAACTTGTGCTTGCAAGGGGCAAAATCCATGCCAAAGGCAAGATTTAAACCCTGCAACAACCAAGCTCAGTTGGAAGGCCTTTTCACCCCTCTACTCATTAAGCACTCAATTACCCATTTGTAAATGCTTTTTTTGTTGTACTTTTTGTTTGATTATAGACTCTCCAAACTCATTTTTTTGTTTCATTCGTGGACTTTCTCCTTATTAAAATAACTCGAATCTCATTATCCAAACTACAATAAATAAATAAACAATGATTAATATAATAAAATTTCCACCTCTTTCTCTCAACAAAAAGGAATTACTCAATACGGCAGTTGTAATTTTTTGGTGTATATTTTTATACATACGTGATTTTTAAAATTCACTCAAAATAACATATTTTAATGAATCGATAAAATTTATATGTTACTAAGCGCACCGTGCATTTAGATCCGATTGAAGATGCAAATGAATGAACAAAAAATTGTTCAAACAAGAGACCCACTCAAATTAAGTGAACATCAAATGGAAATCAAATTTATTACTACCAAAAATATATTAATAAGATCAAAATTTAAAAAGCAATTAACTCACCTTTTTATGAAGGGACCGTGCTAAATGGACAGAATGTGGCCAACCAGAAAATGACAAACCTGTAAATAATAAGAAAGTTAAAATATTAAATGACAAATATATCCTTTAACACATCTCAATAATCTCTTCCTTATTAATTTATCTACTTTAATATCCGTGTATTACCTTTTAAAATGCATTTATCAATTAATTAGTGCATTCATTTCAACCGTTTATCTTTTCCTTTTTATTGTGACCAAATTTTTAACTTTTTTTTTCTTTCGGGTGGAGCATATTTTATTTTATAGTACTAAATAAAAAATATGAATATTTGGAGTTCATGTAATGAAGAATATATAAGGAAAATTTTCATTTGATCAATTATTTTTATCTGATTAATTTTTTAAAATTTATTAAAAAAACGTATTAATTCCTAAATTTATAATTAAATGCTTATGTAGTATTTATTTATTTACGGTAGTTCGTTTATATTTATGAAAATGTTCATTAGCTAGAATGTTAGAATCCTAATTTATACTCCCTCCTGAAATAATGTATGTATATTAATGCATGAAGATTAAGAAAAAATATTTATAGAAATGTGTAAATTAATTGAGCCATCGATACATTGTGAGTGATTAAGCAATTACACCCAAAAGAGGATGTTTTGATTCAAAATTCAGTATACTTTGTAAAGATCAAACGCGTGTATATATATGTGGAAATAATGGGCATGTGATCAAGAAAATCTGAAAATGAAGCAGCAATTTTAATGGCAAAGTTGATGACTTCATGCATAATTTCTTTAATGAATATAATAAACAATAACGGCACCCTCTATGTAAGTTTTTATTTTATTTTTGTAACTTATATAGAACTCATGCTTTGTGACATTGGAAGAGGAAGGGGACCCACAATTGTTCTTCATTCCACCATTAATTAATTAGTTCATGTCTCGTGACATAATCATGTATTAATGGTTTGTTTACTCGTATTTCCAATTAAGAAGACAATTACATCTTAATTTTAACTTAAAAAAAATTAATTTAAGGTAAAAATTAAAATTTAGTAACTAAATATAATATGAACTAATTAAAATACAACATGGATTACTTAGGCGAAATGATGCGAATTAATAATAAATTTTATAAAATTTAATACTCCCATGAATCAGTATATCTTCAATAACCTACCCCAGTATATCTACAATCCGTACGTAAAATCTTTTAAAAAAATTATTCTTATTTTAAAAAGTAATATTCGATATTTTAAATTTCCCTTCTCAACCATAATTTTGGTTGCACATTAATTAATACCTAGCCCCCAGGGCATAGCTCAAGTGATAGAGGGGAGGGTGGAAAGGCCTTCCAGCTGAGCTTGGTTGCTGCAGGGTGGGGGGTTCGAATCCTGCCTTTGACATGGATTTGGCCCCTTGCAAGCACAAGTTTAACAGTGAGCCCTCCCTATAAGCCACTTGAGGCACATCCTGCGATTTACCTCCTCCACCAATCCCCAGGGCAGGGGCGGTGGGGGCCCCTAATGGTGGGGTACACCATTAATTAATACCTAATTTTATTTATGCTTAGAAAGTTGAGAGTGTAAAGTTTTCAGGGTATGACATTCTTTGTTCCATTAATTTTATTATTAATTAATAGTGTGACAACGGCACTACTACCTAATATTATATGATTATGTTATTTATTTATCCATGGCTTGTTGATCTACCCACATGCATGTACATTGCCACACCTTACCATCTTCTCGTTTTATACAAAATATTTCACAAATTAATTAAGAGTTAGGCTATTGTTACATGCACACTATGCACATTTACAATTTAAATCCCTAACAATATATAAGACTAAATAAAATGTGGAAAAAGAATTGTGTTCTTATGTGGCACGATGTGTCCTGGGACACACGAGTCTTTGCCATTAATTAAACTTTGTTCATGTAATAATTGGGCTCATCACAGCAAATAAGATAAGAGGGGGCAAACACTTGGGCCTGATAAATAGGCCCACGAAAGTATCCAACGCAACTGCTAAGAAAATCAGGATGCGAATCTATGGTGAATTTCATACAATCATAAATATACTAATGTTAAGTATTTCTATGACACGTTTCGTCTTTACAATAGATTGTCTCATATGTCAAGTTTATAGGAAACTTGCATATTATAAGCTCCTATTTTAATTTTAATTTTAATTTTAATTTGATGTTTATTAATTATTTATTGTGTTAATGGTGCAATTATCATAAATATTGGAGTTTTATCTTAAACATCTTTTAATTATTATTTATTTTTATTTTTAATAAGTTAATCCTCAATAATTTTTGTATATTAATATTATGAAATTATATATGTATATTAATTATTTACTGCGTTAATATCGGTGCAATCTTAATAAATATACTAATTATGAGTTTATTGGAATTTTGTATTAGTTTGTTAAAGAAATATGTGGAGTAAGAGATTTAAATTTATAAATGAATTATTTCTATATTTAAATATTATTTATTTTAATATTTGTTCATGAAATAATCACTATCATCAATATCACTTTTTCATTATTTAGAATATTATTTTTTATTAAAATATTATCACTTTAATTTATCTCACAATTTTTTTTGAGATGATCTGACACAAATTTTTGTCCATAATAAATTTGAAAATAAATAATATTCATTTGTTATCAAAATAATAATAATTCTAGAAAGATTATAATGTAATAAGTTTCCTAAATAATTTTTTTTATGAAAATAATTTAATTATTATAAATTTTACTCCCTCCGTCCCACAATACCTTTCATCATTTTTTCATTTGATTGTCCCACAAAACCCTTCACCCTCAAAAAAGGAAATATCATCTTATCCAACCACCCAAAAGTTACATTAATTTCAAATTCGCCATTACTTTTTCACACACATATCATTACTTTATACCTTTTTATTACCTAAACATACTACAATATCCTTTAAAGTAAAAAAATAACTTTTTTTAAACAACATGAAACAGTAAAGGTGAAACGTTTTATCGGACGGAGGGAGTATTACTTAATTTTATTATATTATCGTATGTGGTCAAAATTATTATTATTAAACAACATTTATACTTTTATTTTTTAAATTAAAAAATCATATTAATTTAATTTAGAATTGATGTATTAGGGCTGTGGCTCCAGCCAGAGGGCCCTGCTTCTTTCTTGCTCCACGACCATGGTTGGCGAACTCGCACTTTTATTTTTTTTTCAATTAATAGTTTTTCCTAAACTGTTTTTCTTTCCAGGTCGTGTCTTATAGTTTCCAATTTGATTACATCTCTAGTTTTCGCTTAGATTCTCGTTCTTGCTTTATGGCTCATTCGTGCAATGCACATGCATAATACTAGTTTTAATGTATAATCATGATGCGATTCTTTATCAATTGACTAAATTTCGACATGTATAAGAGAAAAAAAAATCCTTTAATCCTTTAAGTTGATGTTAATCCTTTAATCCTTTAAGTTGATGTTTTCTTTTTAGTATATATATACGCATTGCTTGTCATTACTTGAACGAAAGATATTACATCAAACTGAAGAAGACTATGGGAGATTCTTGGCACTCAAGGGCCAATTTCTTTGCACTTCTTGGATAATTAACGGGGGAGATGAAAAAAATAAAGAAGAATAAAAAAATTTTGATTTCATTAATTTAACCAACGCGTAAAAACAATGAAAGAATTTGAAACAAGGTTGATCATCTCAAAAATAAACCAAAACAAAAAAAAAAATATTCATTCAAAAAATAAATAAATCAAGAACTAATCAGAGCTCAATAACCGGGAGAAGGAGCAAGCCGGAGCTCCGATAAGTTGGTTCGGATCTTGATTATGAAAACGGGATCTCAACCAGAGCAATTTAACTCGATAGGAGCAGCGGCGGAGATCGAGATCGCAGATGTGGATATCAACCAAACGGATCATTCTTATACCAGAGTAGCAGCCCTTCCACGTATTCAGGCGGCAAGTGGCCGTCGGTGATGTACGCCATCTTGACGGCGCGGAGGGCGTCGCGGCAGTTCTGGGCGGTGAAGCCGCTGGCAACAAAGGCAATGGAGGAGTGTTCTTTCACCCAATCTGCATAAGCATCTACGATGTCCATGCATTGGCGGAAATACCATCTTGAATTTACAGGGTTTTCTGATGTTCCACCGGAGAGGAGGAGGAGTAGAAATATGGCGGCGGCGATGGATCGAGTTGCCATAATAGTGGGGGAGATGATTGAATGAATTTTGGTATGACAATGAGGGTATTTATAATGGTAGAAAAATAGAAATCTAATCAACGAATAAAAAAGGAAATAGTTGTATCTTAATACACACGCTATAACGAACACACACTGAAAAATACAAGATAAATATACGATTAAATTTACTATATCCACCACTTGTAAGAAGATAATTGTAATATTCTTTTGTAGTTTTTATTGAAAGTATTATATGAACCGACACTACAAAAAAAACTGTTTTTTAACAACGGAATATTCCGTTGCTAAAAGCCTTAATTCCATTGTTAAAGTAGCTCACCAACGGATTAGCAACGTAATCCATTGGTAAAATTCTGTTGGTAAAGTGGTGGTTGGTAAATTTTTAGCAACGAAAAATTAATTTCGTTGCTAAATAATTCCGTTGGTAATCCATTGCTAATAATTCCGTTTGTAATTTATATAATGATTCACTTGGTATCTTGTTGGTAATTAGCAACGGATTGAATTTCATTGCTAAAATAGAGAATAATTCCGTTGGCATTCCGTTGCTAAAACAAAAATATCACTTTTGTTGCTAATCCATTGCTAATTGCTAACTTATTGAATTCCGTTGCTAAATTTGGTGGCTAAAAAATATATTTTTTTGTAGTGCGAAAAAATAGCTTAATTATTAACTTAGGATCCGAAAATTTTTATTTTCGACTAGTAATCTGAAATTATAAAGTTATCGATTGAGAATTAAAAATCATAAAATAATTTTAGATAATTTTATATAACAAATTATAGTTATATAATTATATATCACATTAGTCACATGTAAAAGGATAATAAATCATACTCCTTTCCAAATTCGTTGTCTTAGTTATTGTAGACATCGAATTTAAGAAAAGTTATTTTTTATTAATTTTATTGACTTTTGAGGGATATTGTGATATTTTTAACTAATAAATAAATTATAAAGTATGTTATGTGTGTTAGGTATGAGTGATATTTTTGAAATTTAAGATAAACTTTTGAGGTTATTAGTTGATGTGAAGTCTTTTTTTTGAAATAAGATAATTAGTTTGGGACGAATGAACATAAAAATTGTCTTAAATTTTTATTGGTAAAAATTTGTGTGAGTGGCTCACATGGATAAAAAAGTGAAGAGTTTGATATACGGTGCACCAAGATGTAGGGATGTATCCATATGTGTATTATTTTTTTTTATATTTGTATACATATTTCTTAATAATTGTATACTAATTTTTATTTATAATAGTATATGTTCTTATTCTTGATTGTATACATTTCTTAAAATGGATGCAACGTATCCCGTGGTGCACTCAAATGCACAGTAATATTAGTAAACAAAAAGTGAAAAATGATATTAAAATATTAACAAATAATAATGTTATTTTTATAATATAAAGAAAATGATATCCAATACCTATCCTTTTTTATTAGTTTGATGGGATAGTATGATTCATCTCTCCCTCAAGTTAAAATTTAAGGAGCTCCTCGGTTTTAACTACCAATCTTTGAAGAGAGTAGGACCGATTAAGTATAATTAGTATGTAAATTTTCCTATTTTTAATAGATTTTTAAATTCCATGCAATATTATTAATTCAATCCAAACTAGAGGACTAGGAAAACTATATATATATATATATAGACCAAGTACTAAACTTCTACCGACTTAAAAAAAATAACTATTTTTAACTTGGGTTTGAAATTCTTCTTAATAAATTCACAGTGCCCTATAGATTGATTCACTTTCTTATGGACTTGAAAATGATCACTCTGTCTCTTTTTCTTCTTCTGAAGGACTAGGAAAGTGCAAAATTATCATTATCTTTGTAAAGAAAAAAGAGTAAAGCACAAAAAAAGTCTTAATGTAAGAGATCAGTATATACAACAATGAGTTGAAAGCACTTTGTGAGGAATAAAGAAAGCAATGGCTGTGGTGGATAGGATCAGTTCACCTTTCGGCAGTTAAGACGAATCTGACCCATCGGAGCAGTCAACGGCTTGAGATTCGACAGCTTGATCATCGAGAGACCAAAGTGTTCGTGGAAGAGGTTCACATCCGAGGCAAATGCTTGGACCCAAGTGTTGGTTGCTGCATCAGCTGTCATCTGCTGATCAACAAACAGCAATCCTTTTCTGTCCAAGAGACTGCGGTAGTATACTGCACCGAAGCCCTTCCCAGGTCCCTCATAGTCCATCCTCATCCCTGGATCCTCGGATGATGATGTTGATGAAGATGGTGATGGTGATGATGATGGTGAAGCTGTTGGTGATAGAGTGTTGCATTTTGATCTTAGGACTTCAAGAAAATCAGCATCTATGGAAGGGTCTGGTCCTTCTCTTCCTGAGTAGTTGTACAGCCGGTTCGACATGAATCTGCACCGAATTGTTCCTGTGCTATGGGCGCCTTCGTAGAGTAACATAAGACAGAGTAACAGAAAATGAGAGACGAGAAAATACACTTCCAAGATTATCTGTTCAACTCAAAAAACTTTAAGAATGACTAAAACACAATCCATTGCTTGCCAATCTAACAATCAAACCAATAAAGGTGCCATAGATACAGGTAGAAGAAAGGATTCTGTTAGGATATATTGGTCTTAAATGTTAAATGCAGCAATGCTTGCTTAGCAAGAAGCTGATACATGTAGGCATATGCATAACCACATCAATAACGGCCCCAGAGTTCTAACAAGTATGCTAGGAAAATTATGACCAACTACAGGAGTATTAAGATCTTGGCATTAAGAAACTGAGAATCAAGCTCACTGATTTACTGAAAGTAGAGAATACAGGTAGGAGCACTATATATATATACCTAGTAAACTGACTGTCTCTCTTTCATCAAATCCTTTTGCAGCAAATGAATTAATTGCTTTAGAATGATCATCATCAGGAGTGGGAAGCTCCTTTGATGCAATTTGTTTATAAGCAACTGTGCTGTCCCTCCTACCAGTTAAAACAGGATAGAATGGACCACCAGCCTGAAACTCATACGATCATCAAAATGCTCTAAACACATATACACACACACGCGCAGAGAGAGAGATAGACCAGAAGGACAGCTTCTCTTGCAGCCAAAACAAGAGTATCAGCACAAGAAACAATTCCAGAGCATGCTACTTCAAGTTGTGACTTGATAGAGTCGATTGCATCAAAGCCCTTTAGCGACTCATTTGGGGGAGAATCTTTCTCACTATCAAATTCATTATCCGCGTCCAATAAAACTGAGGCATCACATCCCTACACAAATTAAAATTTTATAGAAAATCTGAAGAGATTTGCATAATAAAGTATGTTTCACAGAAACCCAAAACTTCAGCTCAAGTCAGCAACATCAATAAATGAAAGGGCGAATTCAGCCAAATAACCCAAGCAACAACTAATTTGAATTAGAGAAGTTCAATTGCAGCGAAACTCAATAGAAAAATGGAACAAATTCAGCTCCACCAGATGTATGCAAACAGAACCACAGTGGAAAAATTTTCAACAATTTCAAAAAAAAAGAGAAAAGGGAAAGAAGGTAACCTCGATAAAGCAGTCGTGGAAGAACAGTCTCAACAAAGCAGGGGCAACATCGCGCTGCATATTGAACAAATTTTGGACTGTAGATCGGATAATCTGCTCTGCTAATGCGCAGGATTCACGGTAGTAATCGTAACGAAGCGATCCGTTGAGAGAATCTTTACCAGAGACATTCTCCTGGAGCTTTCTCTCAGCCGATGAAGCCCCGAGAAGCGAACACGAGTAATCATTTTGATACGAAATCTTTCTACTACCGATTTCAGAATTCTGATTTTCGAGAGTGATCAAAAGGCATAGTAGAACAACGAGAAAGCTCAGATTCTTCGCCAAATCCATGAGATCTTCACTCCCCACTGCGTGTATGTATGTGGAATTGCAGAGGTTGAAGAAATTCGAGAAGGCAAGCCGTTATATAAAACGCGGGAGATGAAATATCTGTAGTATATATTTATTGAAAATTAAAATTTTACTCCATATTAATATGTCTAGCTAGAACAAAAACCATACAACTATTTTAGTGAGAATTAAAACTAGTGAAATTTTTTTAGGATGTGTTTTTGTTATTTCATGTAAATTATACCATGTGTTTTTGTTAACATGTGTTTAAGTTAGAATAACAAATTTAAATTTAGGATTAATTAGATTTAGTAAATTTTTTTTAAAAAGGAAAAGGTTAATTCATGAGTATTTATTTTGAAATTTAAGTATAATAAATTTTAATTTATGTCAAATTGATATTTAAAAGGTAGAGAGAGATATAGTAATGTATATAAGAAGTATATATTCTCTTAAGATGTAACCAAACCAAGTTATTTGAATCTCGATTCGATAATATATTCATTCAAATTCGTTTGTTAGGTTAAACGAGTCGAGACGAGCCCGAATATCAAGCTCGAATAACTTATCGAGTCGAACTCGAGTCTACTAGTATTTAGTTTGTGAGCTTGTTTGTTAACGAGCTCACGAGACTGATTGCAAACAGGTTCGTTAAGAGCGTCGCATTCATTTTAGAACCATATATAAAGGAGCTATAACAAATTCGAACTAGAGCTTTAACGACCTCAAATCCGAGTTTAAATATAAATTATTATTATGGAACTTTAATCGAGTCGAACTCGAACTGTTCGCGAACTCATCATTTTTCAAACGAGCCGAGCTCGAGTCGAACAAAATATAAACGAGCCGAACTCGAGTCTGGTGATATTTGGCTCGGTTCGGCTCGATTACATCCCTAACTCCTCCTTTTCCAATCAACTTAATCTTCACTGGGAGTTTAGAAAAAAATATTTTCAATTAATTTTATTAATTTTTGAAGGATAATGTGGTATTTTAGTTAATAAATAGTATATTATAAAAAATCTTAATATATATAATTGTAAAGTAGTTGCTTAATATAGATTTTCTAAAAAACATACATGTTGCAATTGTGTGAATCTCAAAATAAACATTTGTAGGTGTTGTTGGTTGTGCTTTAATGGTAAATAAATGTATATTAATTCATTAAATTAAATTGTTGACAACATCATATATTTTTAAGCTTTTATTTTTCTTATTATTTTTGTTGATAAGCATAACAATATGTAAGCATAATTATTTCCTGATTTAATTATTCTTATGCTTAATAATTTTTATTGATCAGCATAATTATCGGTAAGTATTAATGGGCGGGCTATTATATATGTTAACAACTTTTGGTTCATTCTTCATACTTTAAATCATCACATTTAGTCACTTTTATTGCAAGTAATTGTATAATATTATATTTTATTGGATCACATCTACTTTTTAAAAATGTTTGCTTTTTTGACTCTATTTCAAAGGTTAAATATTAAAAAATTTCTTTGTTGAAGAAACAATATATCTTAGTTCAGATAGTATATTCTCAACTGATAAAACACCATGTTCTATTGATATATACTATTTTTTTTAAAAATAAATAAATTATGTGTTCAAGAATGCCAAATCATATTTTACGGCTAAAGATAGAGGTGTTGATAATACAGTCGAGAACATCAATCCAACATCTGATTTGTGCAATGGATCAAAATTGACTGTAGTAGACTTGGGCATCATCATGTTATAAAGACAAGAATATTGTTGGGAAGGAATGTTGAAAAATTGGTCATAGTACCAAGAATGCTTTTAAATCCATCTCGCACCAATAAGCTCCAATCATGCTCTAAAGAAGGTAATTTACGATTTTACTACATTTTGCCATGACTATAAATAAGAGCCAGGAACAATTGTTGTTCGGTGTAGATGTGTTCCTCATGAGACCTGTGTTCACAAATGAATAATTGTATGCTTCACTTACGAGGGTTAAAAATATGAATGGTTAAAAATACTTTGTTTAGACAAAGAAGGCAAAGCAAGGAAGACAGTTGTTAATGTCGCATACATTTAGGTATTTATAAATTTGGAATAATTATTTGCATAGTGAATAATAATATAAAAATATATAAATATACAATCAAATAATTCAAATGACAAATAATTATTTAAAGTGAGAAAATAATATGCTCCATGCTAGGTATTTATAAATTTGGAATAATCATTTGCATAGTGAAATAATAATATAAAAATATATAAATATACAATCAAATAATTTAAATGACAAATAATTATTTAAAGAGAGAAAATAATATACTCCATTTTTAATTATATATAATAATAAAAAGAATATTAAGCTCCATGTCACGCACGGACATTAAACTAGTATATATTTTGTGTGTTAGGTGAGAATGATATTTTGTAATTTAGATGTATTTTAGGATGATGATTGATGCGTGCTTCCTTTTAGTTTTAAATTTAACGTGACAACTGACAAACAAAGTAATTCTAATTTATCTAATCTAATTTTGTTTAAGTACAAAATAGAATATGAAATACTCCTAAACTAAATAATCTTCACTTAGAAACGGAAATAACACGCCCTTAAACTAACTACTCCACTTAACACCTGAGGGGGACAAATTGAAATTTTATTGAATTTAGGGCTTACTTAGTTATTTGTATTTTGTACGGTAGAAAAACTCTCCGTCCCCATTTATTGGTGGGGAATAAATCCGTAAATTCAGGTGCTACATCCTGTATATAAAATCAAGAATCTTGAGAACGTCAACAATTCAATTATTTTGCTTCTGGGTTGGGCAGCTTGTTGTTCCCCTTTTTGAAGATTGGTATTGCGATCGATCAGAACCCTAACCCTAGATTCAGCCATGTCTTCCAAGCAAGGTAATTGGTCTTGTCGAATTAAAGAAGAAATTTCTTATGCGTCAGTTATGTTGAATTTCCTCTTTCTCTCTTTGTTTATTTGTTTATTTTCTTTTTTATGTCTAGAAAATGCTACAATTTGCTGATTTCCTTGTTTTCTTTTGTTTTGGGATCTTGAATCAGGCGGAAAAGCGAAGCCTCTGAAGCAACCTAAGGCTGAAAAGAAAGAGTACGATGAGGTATCAATTTACGCATTTAGTTTGCTTGGTTCGGAAAGTTGGAGTAATTATTTCATCTAAATATTACAATGGATATCTTTGTTATGATTTGTTATGTTTAATTTTTTATTTTATTTTTTCGCTTCCTTACCTTTCCGATTGAAATTCAAGAAATTAATGGTGATTGCGATTAGCGTATGGTTGTGTGTGGCAGTGTGGGTGGGGGGAGGTCTGTGGTGTATCAAATTCTTGAACTATACCTTTGTTAATAGGACGATCCTCTCTATAGTTTTCTCACTATTGGTAAATTTGGACTGATATTTGCTGCACATTGTTGAGGTTAATCTTCGTATCACTTATGTTCAATTGGAGCGAAGTTTTAGTTCATGAGATTGAGAAGGTAGGGAGCTGACTGTAGAATGAATTGGATAATTTTCTTGGTAGTTCGTATGTTACATTCTTTGTAGTTGTAATATCTAGGAAAGGGATAAGGAACAGTCTACCCAACAATCAACACAAACCCAATCCCTATTCCAAGAGGACCTAGACCAAACAACACATAATCCAACGTCCTTTGTCAATGGTAATAAGAAGGTTATTATTGGATGGGCATTATTGCATTGCAGATGTCAAAATGGGTCTTTCCTCTTTTATAATTCTTCCTTTCCCAGGGGTTTATACATGCTCAGAATGTGGTTCTCGTTTATAGAATCTATCAGAATGTATATTATGTTATGGAGTATATATTTCTGCATGTGTTGCTCATCTTTTTTCCTTTGAATTGGATAAATACGAACATGATGAACTCATGCCCATTAGAAGTGGTAAATACTTTTGCATCTATTTAGAAGTTTTCTTTAAATAATATATTTATGTTTCCTCTTGGTTTTAACACACAAAATATTGCTTCCTTGCAGATTGACAAAGCTAATATCCAAAAGAAGAAAGATGAAGAAAAGGTACGATGCTTTCTGTCTGGTGGCTTGCCCAGCCACAACCCTAACCCCCTGTTAAGTGGTTGATCTATCTTGCATTTGACCTACAAGTAACTAAGATTATCATGCTCTTGCAGGCTCTCAAGGAGCTCAAGGCAAAGGCCCAGCAGAAGGGGTCTTTTGGAGGTGCCGGTCTGAAGAAAAGTGGCAAAAAATAACCCCGCTAATATGCCCAAGCAAATTTGACAGAAATGCTTATTGCGTGTATTATTGTGTTATTATTATGTTTTGTTGTCCTTTGAATCCGGTTATGTACAATTTAAACACAGTTCTTAATGATGGGTTGTAACACTTGAAAGAACTTTTGGATGTAAGATTGTATATCCAGTAGTTTATGTCATAAGTGTTTTCCTCATCGAAGAGTATTTAACTGAATGATTTGTTTTATGGTTCTGAGCTATTTCATTTGAATGATCTACGGAAAGATGAGTAATGGGTTGATCTTGCTTAAGTTATAAGATCAGCTATCTAGAGACGGAAAGATGAGTAATGGGTTGATCTTGCTAAAGTTTTACATACGAGCATCTATCTACAGATAAGAAATTAGTTATGATTTAGGCATGCACACACTTGTGTGAATCGAGTCCTCTTGCACCCTAGTGGTTCATGTCATTGGTTAAGGACTTGGAAAATTTAAGGATGTTTTTTCAACCTATAACCTAGTGGTTCATGTCATTGGTTAAGGACTTGGAAAATTTAAGGATGTTTTTTCAACCTATAAATTAAAAAAAACAATGGGATTACACCGTGATTCCGATTCGTTCATAGGATGCTCACTCTTTGATAAAATGATGAACAAGAACGCTGTAATTATTGATAAATTTGAAGAGAAAGATATGTTGAGAAAGTGATGATTGTTGACAGATTTGAAGAGAAAAAATGTTGCGCATCCGTTCATATCGACTAACAACAGTCAAAACCACAAACGATTGAATTACAATTTCAAGATGGGAAAGCGCAGATCCTCATTCATTATTCATGAAGGTCGAAAAGACAGTGCCTATAAATTGTGCTAAATATTTGCTATATCGCGATTGTTTGACACAAAATGGAGGTAATGTTGCCTAAGCAGTTTGCATCAGGTAAATCCATCCAATATATCAAGCAATGACGATTACATTCAAAAGCAAAACTGGACTGATGCTACAGATTTGGCTTGTCGGGATCCTCCTTCTCAGGGTCTTCCTCCTCTTCCTCTTTTTTATCTTCTTCCTCTTCTTCATCTTCTTCAGGAGGATCAGCTGGCATTGGAGGTGGTAGTGGAGTTTTCATGGGGCTGAACTGGGGAAATATGTCGGGTCTCCTTCCAGGCTTCGGTCGATCCCACTCCTGAAATGAAGAATTTTTATGCATCAAAGACTGCACATCACATTCACTCTGCTGAGAGAGTATGTGGGCAACGTGTATGCATCATCTCTGATTCTAGCAAACTTGTGAAAGCATATCCTCTTTGATTCTATTCATAAAAGAACAATTCCAGATGTTTGTTAAACATTGGAGTGTATACGTGGAAATGTTTATATGACCATAATGAAATAGCCAATGGCAATGAATAATTAAATTAACCAAATGCTGCCAAAATCCAATGCACCCAAGACTCAAACAGTATTTCACCATTGTGAAGGCCAAAACAACAATATCACCAACAAGTCCAACTTCAAATGGATTTAACAATATGTGCAGTTACAGATGTTCTTTAGAGCAAAAGTGCACGAATCATATTGGTCCAGCAGAGGAATTGCCACACATATTTTAAGATCTTGTGCATGACAAAATTCTTTTGCATATCCTGTACATGACAAGATTCTTTTGTATTATTTCATGAAGATTATAATTGACAGAAGATAGCTTTAAAGTATTTTCACAAAGATCTTATTGCTTAGCTGCTAGAATAGATAATCACCTGTATTAATTCACTTCTTCACAAAGATCTTATTGCTTAGCTGCTAGAATAGATAATCGCCTGTATTAATTCACTTCTTACATGCTATCTAATGGTAGGGCGACCTTATTCCATAACAAAGGCCTATAAACAACATAGATTCGACATATTTCTCTTTCATAAAAATGAAAAATTGAACTCCACCAGCAGTTTCTGCTATTCAAGACTACCTCAAGATTGCCCCATCATAGGAAACCACTTCTCAAAACTGCAGTCAAAGATTTTTTCCAGGGCTTTCAGAACTATATGCTCACAAGGGAAAGAGGAACCATTTTCAAGAGATGCAACTGAGGTCAACAATACAGATGCCAATTGTAAGAAAGGATTATATTTCAAGCCATGTAAGAACATTTAAAAGGTTCCTCTGCCTCTCTGGATGATAACCAGCTGACTATGGAGAGCCCTACTTTTTATATAATTCAAAGCAGGAATCATAAGCAGAAATTCATTGAAGTTATCCCATCTAACAATTTGTTTAACACTCACCCCGCAAGCACAGTGCATGCAATTCAACCTAACTTCAAGACTACCAAATTCATGCGCCCTAATATCCAAAATATCAATATCCCACCTTGTAGAACAATCGACCCATCAAGCTAATTGTTCAAAATTTATTGTGACACACCCAGCAAGGACACTATCACATATAAAAATTTATCCAGATATTTAGAAGTTAAGACACCACCAATTTATGATCCATTAATTCATATCTTTGCATTACTAAAATCTTAAAGCCCGTTTTTCTTTTCCAGGTATCTTCGATTCTAGTTCGGTTGTTCATATCTCCTATTTTCCAATTAGGGTTATAGTTCTTCTCCTCTCCATTGTTTATCTTCATCGACCACAGAGCTAAAAAAGAATATATATATACACACACAAATTGACAAAATAAGATCTGCCAAATTAATTTACAATAAAAAAGTCCTGGATTCCAGTTTGACATGTATATTTCAGAACAAATTTGGAACAGAAATTGAAGGTGAGGAAGAGAAATAAATTACGATTGGAAAATCGAGAGGGGAACGGCGAGTCATCTTCTCCTCCTCGGGTGCCATACCCACAATACACGATCTCCGGCGCCTGCACGTCAAGTTGGAGCTGCGGACTCTCTGAAAACAATTCAAAGGCGGCAACAGAGAAGAGCTGTATGTGGATGATGTGGACGGGGTTGCAGCTGAAGAGCGGGTAAAGAACAACTCCGCCTTGGGAGTAGAAGCTGGTAGACAGAGGGAGAACGTTGAATACGCCATACGAGGCGGCGCGTGAAACTGCGTGTGTAGTTATATACACTTACTCCAGATGTACTCCAAATATCCACTCGCTCCACCGCGAGAGAGAGGTTGGAGGAGAGACGAGAGAGTCCAAATAATAACCTCACTGGGCTGGCACTCTCTCGGCTTATTTTTTATGATTTGGGCCATAGAGAATGGGTCAAAGTTGTCCTAACGGAATTACTAAAAGCCCATAATCAGGCCGAATATGTCTTGCCCTATAAGAAGTAGATATTTTTAGTTTTCAAAATAACAATCTTAAAAATTATTCAACCAAACAAGCCCTAAAGAAACCAGCAATTCACAAATACGTAGTGCATTGCTCTCCCTCTCTGTTGAGGTAGAATTGGTGTGGCTTTGCGTTGAAAGAATGGCCGGTAAGCAAATCTCCGGCGATGGATTGCCGCCGAGTCTCGCCGGAATGTCCAAAAATCAGCTTTACGACATCATGTCTCAGATGAAGGTTCGCATTCTCTTCAGCTCTACTATATTCACCCTCGTACATAAATTATGCACGGACTCGTTGATTAATGGTTGTCATTGGCCAATTTCCTAATTTTTGTGCAAAATGATACTCATTGTGTGAAGCTTAAAAATTGAATTTACGTTCGTGCAGACATTGATAGAGCAGAATAAGCAACAAGCAAAGGAAATTCTAATTCAAAATCCAGCTTTGACTAGAGCTCTTTTTCAGGTATGTTTGATTTAGGTTTCCTTCTCCGATTTTTGTTTTATTTTTAGACTATACTATTGTGCAATAATTATATTCCTTTCCCTCTTTATGTGTGTACGAGGTGTAGAATTGTCATACTTTTTTTTTATATATTAGGGTTTTACATAGATAGTTTGATTAATGCGAAGTTTCCATGGTTTTGACTTTTGAAGTTATCACAGAATCGCCCAGAAAAGTTTTTTATACTTTATTTGTTGTTGAATTGTTACGTTAAAATTTTAATTTGTGTGAAAGGATGTATGAGGTAGGCTGTTTTATTGCTAAGAGAACTAATTTTTTGGACAACACTGTACAAATTGCGATCCTTCAGTTCTCTTTTCTTGAGATAAAAGAGCTAAATTCATTTACAGTTGCCTCTTTCTTTGTTTCTGGGCAATGTTTTAACTTCTCTTCATGAAAATAATGTCTGCCAACATGTATAATTAATAATCTCTAGAAGTACATCATGTTCAAGTTGCGTATTTGATTATTACTTGATAATCAACTTAAGCATTCTGATATAAAGATCATATTCTGTTTAAGTAAAGATTTCATCTTATCAGTGTTTGGTAGATGACCATGCACAACATCAATTTCTGATGTTAGTAAAATAGCAAAGTGGTAAAGTTTACGTACAGAACAGAATTAAACTTCATCACATATTAGCTGTCAGCTGATGTAGTTTCTTAAGTACTAGTGACAGACTACCAGCTAGAAGTGGTTCCTACCTGATATTAAAGTCCTTTGTGGATGTAAGCATCATATCCCAACTTTGCCTGGTTATGTTTTATTTTGCTGACAGTTTTAGATTTTTTGCTGTCTTGTTATGCTAAATTTTGAAGAAATATTTTTGACATGGGTAAATACTATTCAAAGCTTGTTAGTTGTTACAGATTCTTCAGGTGAAAAATGCTTTTAATCACTGACATGTTACTCCTTGTATCTTTCATTAGGCACAAATTATGCTTGGAATGGTGCAGTCCCCGCAAGCAGTATGCTTTCTTCTCTCATTTATACCTTTCTCGATATTAATTCCTCAAAATATTTCTGATTGCTTGACCTTTGTTTAGTCACCGGCCATTTCATCTACAGCATCTCAGAATCCGCCACAATTAGCCATGCCAAATCAGCATTCTAATATTCAGGCATCAGTACCAATTTCAGGTCACGTTGGTCAGAACCAGATAAGGAAACAGCACCCAAACCAACCTATGAATGTGCAGCCCCAACCTATTCCTAATCCAAAGCCTCAAACTGAGCCTACACCATCACTTCCTGCACAACCACTACAGCGGCCCAAGGGACATCTTGGTGCCCAGTCAACACCGATGTCTCTACCACAATCCTCTCAAGTTCCTAATTTAACTCAATTGCCGCAGCATACAGCTTCACAGCCACCCTTACATCACCCGGCCCCTATGCCTTCACTGCCCTCTCAATCGCAACCACACTTACTTCACCCACCCCCTATGCCTTCACTGCCCTCACAATCACTACCACCCTTACATCATCAGCCCCCTAAGCCTTCACTGCCCTCACAATCACAACCACCTATGTCAAATACTGGCAGTCAGTATTTACCCCTGCAACCACCTTTGCCGCCTCAACAAAGACCGTCAATCCTTGGCTTTCCTCCCCAGGCTCAATCTCAGATGAGGCCAAATGTGGGCTTTCAACACCATGGTGGACCACAGATGCATCATTCACAACATATGTTTCATGTGAGTTTGCCATTGATTCTATTAACATTTTCTTTCACAATGCAGTCAAATCTTATTCTACTTAAGATTTTTCAAATTATGTAATTTCAGTCAGGTTCAAATCCTTCTGCTGGTTTGGGGCCTTCATTTCTTCAGGGGCAATTGCCTTTTCCAAATCAGCCTACACCCTATCAGGTTTGCACTGTTATGTCGCAATTAGCTTGATGCCTTGTATAAGATTGAAACAGTGCCCTCTCATTAGATTTATGGCAACATTTCTCATACCTGGTCATTTTTGGGGTTATTTTATTGTGGATCCCGTGAATCTAATATTATTTTTGGCCAATAGTTAGACGCATGGATCCTTACTAACTTCTGCTTATGTGCTTGTCGTTGTTGCCCCTTACAGTTGCATGGTATCTTGTTTTGTTGTTTGCGTGGTAACTGGTATGGATTATCTCCTGATTAGTTCTCTAGGCTTTTCTTATTTGTTTATCCTTAGCAAATATAACTATCTTTGTCTAGCTTAGGAAATTATTATGCTGCCATATACACAAGTCCAAGCACATCTTCACCCACACTCTGCAGTTGTTAGATAACTTAGATTGCAAAAGATGGTATTGTGGGGCCTCGGCTAGGTTCTATGTATATTTACATTCAAGGTCTTGAGATCAACATCGGCACTTGTTTGTAGTTGCTGAATTTGGCTTAGTAACAAAACATGTTTGTCCTTGTTGTTCCAGGCAGGAAATCCTCACATGGAAATGGATTTCAATCAAATTGGAAGCTCCAAGCAAACAGATCGAGGGTCCAATTGGATGCCTGGTCCTTCTGAAAATACAATTGGACCAGTTTCAGGACGACCACCATTTCCTGGTCAAGGTGGCCCCAGCAATCAGCCTCCTCGACCAGCAGCACCAGCGGTAATCATCTCCCCATATATTCTTACCTCGATATTGATGAGTTAAAGGCTGGAATTTCACACTCATGCTGATGATATATTTAACCTTTTAAACTGTGCAGTTGACACCTGAGTTGGAAAAGGCGCTGCTACAGCAAGTTATGAGTCTTACACCGGAACAGATCAATATGCTACCCCCCGACCAGCGGAGCCAAGTTCTTCAGTTGCAACAAGTTCTTCGTCAATGAAGCGTGTGTTGTAGGTGGCACTCATTCATGATCATCCGTCTCTAATTGTTGTAAATGCTGCCTCCACTCCTGATTCAGATTTTAAGTAGACAGAGACGGACTTGATCCCTTTTGACTTGCTATTTGCCTTGGGATTGCTGCTTATATGTACACTAACAACGAAAGTGGCCATATATGTCTTCACCTGTATGCTGTTCTGTAGTTGGATTATGGATTCATAATTTCATGCTTGATTAGATATAAAATAAAATATATAACTCGAATCCACAATGGCCAAAAAATTCTACGTCCTTCCTCATTTTGCTGTTGGTATCTTTTGGCCAAGTCGTGCTTTTAATATAAATAATTTTAATTCATATCCGATAAATTAGGAGGCAGTTATGCCGTCCAAAAGTAATTCATTATTTGATTTTTCAATTTCATTATTATCTCATGTTAAGAAGTTATGGTAAAGAATAAATCAAAACTAACCTCTGTTTGAGAGTAATGAAATGAAATGAAAAGAAATAGTTGTACAGAAATGGATATTACTACTTACAAGTTGTAGTACAACAATATACAGAAGATAATTTAAGCTAGCTAAAAGTGGATTCCAACTTCCAAGTTACTTCTCATGGCTCCTATCATGCACAGGTTATTGCTTTGCGATGCCCCTCGAGAACAAAAATAATTTACACTCATAATTTCTGCCATGAATTCTATCCTGTTTGCTGCAATTCTTTCATCTCCGAATGGGCTGGGTCTGCATCTGCAGAGCTCCTCCTCAAAATGATTCCAATCAGTTACTTGATTGGAGCACTTTATAAGCCTTGTGAGATCTAAATTGTAGGTTTCAATCATCAGAATCTTCGTCGTCCTCCATCTCCCAGTCATCCTCGTCTTCATCGCCTTCAGAACCCATGTTTGAAGCTTCATCATCTTCACTCTGTAAAAAGTGGAAAAAATAGCATCACTCAATATTTTTTGAGTTTGAGTGGTCGAACAAGTATCATGTTATCAGCAGTTAATTCTCTGTGGGAGCTATCCTTTTGAGTGCACAGATAAATGCATTTTAAAGACTCAAGCCAATAGAAAATACAATAAATCATATAACTTACTTCACTCATTTCTGAAAAATTGGTAAACTGGCCATGATCCTCTGAGTTCGAAACATCGCTGATCTGCCGAGTTTCGGAATTTCCCTAATAGAATAATGACAAACGTAAAGCCTCAGAAGAGCAAAAAAGTATCTTATCAAATTCTTTACACTCAAACTAGTTTTTCACTGACTATTTGTATTGACATCCCAGATATATATTGTGTAATTCCACTCGAGAGTTTGTTTAAAACAGGAAACATTAAAGGAAACTCTTATTGACGTCTTGAAACCAGAGAATTCTTAAAGATACATGAGGCAGAGAATATGCTCTATCGGACACAAAGTCACTGCTGCTCTGATTCTACATGATTACTTCCAGACATTCTGGAGTAATAGCTCTTGATACATTCAGCTAGTAATGGAATCAAAAGAACGCCAAGAAAATTGTATTGAATGATCTGTTGGAATATATAGGACTAATCTTGGCAATGTTATGTTGTGTGGGTCAGTGAAAAACATGCTCATCTGCATGCGTCCGTTAATGTTGTTTTATTGTAGTTCGTAGGATGTCATAAAGTGTGGATCATTCAAATGTTTTAATAAATGATTGATAGTGAGGGAGTGCGAAATACAATTCCTACAACTTACAAAAGTTCAAGAGAAGGAAAATGATTTGAGAATTGAATGAAAAGAGGGTACATCTTCCCGATATAATGGATATCTAAATAGAAACAGAAGCACGGACCAATGTAAATCAACAGCCAGATATTCTACCAGTTGATAAGCTATTGCATGGAACACTTGAATATGTTGATAAGCAGAGCTATAGTGTGTAAGTCACAGGTCTAGCAATATATTTGTTCTGATTTCTAAGCTGGTTGAAGAAGTAAAAACTCCTCAATAGTCAATAGTCAGTAGAGACATGAGTCTAAGAGTGCACTAGGTTCTAGTTCCGAAGTATAAAATATATTCGAGAAGCAGAAACTCTTCTAAAGATAGGATAAGGTCAGATCCAGGAAAACAAGTTCAAAAAAAAGGAAAAGTCCTTGGAAAACAGGTGTAGTACTGCAGATCCAGGACCCAAGTTTTTATTAAATACGAAATCAAGTAATGTTCTAAGACCAAAATCTTATTCATAAGTAATGAGACATTTATCCACTGTTATTAATTAGGAAGAGAAGTAAAACTTACAATTTCCTTCTTGAATTGCTCAATTGTGCTCTCCAGTTCTGATATATGCTGACTGAGAGCCTACACAACAATGACAGAGACACAAGTATACAGATTTATTAGCAACTAGTAACTTCAATCATTTTATCTCACAGTAAGTAGGATCAATAACTAGTGTTCCCGTATAAACTGAAACATGAAGAATAATCACTCACTTCATATCGTTGCAAGGCCACCCTACGCTTCAGTGCTTTTGCCTTTGTCAGAAGGTTTCTTGGTCTTATAGTGATAGGTCGGCGATAATTCTTGCCACGATAATAAATCAAGGCATAGCCTTTCGGAACACGGTCAATTGACACTAGTATTCCATCACTCTCATATTCCAAAAGTCTTGCTGTTTCTTCAACAAAAGCAAGTTCTTTTTCCTTTGATATTAACTTAACAAGTTCTCTATGCTTCCAATGCAGATGCATATTTTCAATAACACCATCAAAAACACCACGAATGCCTGAGAGATGGCCACAAACAAAGTATAGAGTCATTTTCTGAATCATAGAATATACTTCATAATAAAGCAGTTTCCCATGTATCATTTGGGTACTAAGATGAAGAAATCTCACCAAGAGGCAAATATGCCTTCATTCGTAATCCAACCTTACGATACATAACTCTTTCCTCATCAGTAATTGTCTCCTGGTCATCTGAAGGATCAACTGGAACCCAGGAAGCCACTATTTTAGATAGAAGTTTCTCTGCTTTGAGCTTCTTTGCCTGAGCCTGTAAATGCATTCAATAAATCGCATGGATAACTAAGGGAGACCGGCAGCACTTGGAACATGACATAGCGAATAAATTAACACCGCCTAATGTTATACTAAACCAAAGATATATTTCTCTTTATGTCAATTAACTGAATCTTGGGACAAGAATAAAATATAATTATTGATAATAAAAGTAGCAAAATTATGTTAAAAAAGAAAACACCACCAATCTTCACGTGACTTGTATTATAATTTATAACATTTTTATCTTTATGGTCTGACATAAGAACACAATTTTTGGGGAGAAAATGAAAAGTGCAGCAATAAGAACAGGATTGTGGGAGAATGAAGAATTTAAAGCTTCATGGACAAGATACATATATTTATTCTTATTTAAGTTATTCTCTTGAATTTGTGGATGCATGCAAATTTGCCTTATATAGAATAAGAAATATTGAGTGCAATCAATGAGCAGCTCGGTCAAACTATCTAACAAAGTGACAAAGATCATATAATCATTAATGACATTCCAGTTCATCATACATCCAATAAGAAGTACTTACAATTGCAATTTTATGCTCAAGTCGCCTGATCACTTTGGCATGTTTGGCTTCAGATGCCTCTTCTATCATCTTTTCACGTTCTTCAGCAGATATGTCTATTCCCCATCGAGCCTGAGCTTCATAAAATTCAGCCAACGAACCTGCCAAAGCCACCTTATCTTCAGCCGGAGGCACTGGTCCATGTCCTCCCACTTCCTTCTCTTCAGCCACGGGCACTGATGCTGTCCCTCCCACTTCCTTCTCTTCAGCCACGGGCACTGATGCTGACCCTCCCACTTCCTTCTCTTCAGCCACCAGCACTGCTTCTGGTCCTCCCCTGACTTTCTCTTCTACATCTTGGATTTGCTTTGTCATTTCCTGTCTTTCTGCTAAAGCACTAGCCACAGTGGGGGGAAGAAAATCCTTTCCGCGGTACATAACTATGTAATATTTATTTCTTAGAAGTAAGACTCCCCCTGTCAAGTTCTACAACAGACAAGGAGCAAGGAAAATAAATGATGTGGCACCTGATGAACAATTTTGAATCTAGACGTGATAATAAAGGCATATCCTTAACACCATGAGCATCCCAGTGATTAAGATGCAACATTTGAAAATAGCAGATAGCTTAACTGAAAACACCTAGAAGTTAGAATGACTTTCTCATCAAGTATAAACACAAATCTTAATATTCTCTCTCTCTTTCGTATATGTTTCACGACATAACGACAATTCGGAAAATGTAATTCACATTTCTGCTTGGGTCACGTACTGGGTATACTGTGCAGACAATTGACAAGAAATGCAATAAAGTAATGACAAAAAGGCCAGAATATATCCAATTTCCATCTGCAAGTATGTACGATAATCAAGCTGAAGGATAGAATCAGCATGCTAAAAAGTTTACCATTGAGAGCCAAAAGAATTTTGAGACATACAAAATATGAAACAATTTTAAGAATTCAAAATATAAACATAAAAGTTAACAACCATGTTCATCCAGCGTGCTATTCCACTGAAACATACAAATTGAAACTTTCATCTTCAGAAAATTTTCAGCCCACTACCCACAATATGAACAGGAATGTTTATAGAAACAGAAAAAGAAGAATATCATGAAATAAGTAATTCAACACGCACATGGCACACACATGCCAAAAGTTTTCTTACCTTCAGTTCCTCGGCCATTATTTTGTTATTTGTATTCTGGATTCCACGTTTCACAGCAATTTTTACGACTAAACTTTTCTCCCATAGTTTAATTATGGCTTTTGCTAAACCTTGATGATTTCTGTTTCTTCCTGGAAAATAACCATTAAAAATCATTAATTAAACCATTTTTTATTTGATGACAGAAGGAGTAAATTACCAAGAGCAAAATGGGAAGGAAGTGACTTGGCAAACTTCCGAAAATTAGTCATCTCAGCATTGGTTAGTCGGGGTCTCATTCCAGTGGGAAGAAGCCTAAAGGGTGTCTTGTATCCAGGTATTGTCTGAGGAAGCAAATCAGCATCAACAGGAAGCACTCCGGTACCCCACCAATCTTCAAACCTTGGACCTAAACCATCTAATAGACTGTTGTATTCAATTTCCTCTTCTGTCATGATTCTGTCACGTTTATGTATAACTGGATTGGCCTTCTGAAGAACCTGAATTTTTCCATCACTACTTCTATCACCACTTTTTGCAACTGAATCATGGGAATAAACATTGGGAACAAAAAGAGCATCATCTTCACTGTTCACTCTCCGTGGTTGTAATGTAGGGCCTTCATAGGTAGCTCCTCTGTACACCACCATAACACTTCCAGACCTCCATGTGACTAGGCCCCCCGTTCGGCGCTGGTGAGAGAAAGGAATTCATCATTTTTTAACCGCAATGCATCTCCTACTTATTCAAGTAAAACATTGACAATAGATTTATCCGTTCCCTTAAGGGCATTTTTTATTCAATGAATTGCAGATTATGTTCATCTTGTCTCTTTCGTTTTTGTTTTTTTGGTAGATTAAGTGAATAAAGCTCTCCATAAATAAGCAGGAATCCTAATGCGTGGAAATCGTAAAAGTAAAGCCATTTGAAATTAAAGAAAAAAATTGTATCAACACTAGGACTCACCAACCTCAACAATCTCATGAGCAGTCCTCATATCATGCGCTAATTCTTCATGAAACTTCAACCTCACCAGTTCAAATTTCCTCCATTTTTGATGGATCTTCTCAAGAACAACGCCTGTGATTCCAGCTTTAGGCACATTCACCCTCTCTCTCAAAGTCATCCCCATTCTCCGCAACCTCCTAAGCTCTTCATCTTCTATGGTTAATTCTGCTAATGTAGGGGCCCGCATTGGGCGTTTTTTCCCTCCAACATTATCATCCAGCTCCTCATCTTCACTCACACTTCTCTCCCATGGCAACAACGCTTCGGAATCAAAACCTTCGTCTTCGACCAATATCGTGTCCGGTCTTACCCAATCTCTCTTCAACAAATCCCCCAACTTTTCATTCCCAAGCTCAGCTTTGATCGAATCATTCAAATTTAAATCATCATTCTCTATACCTAACTCACCTCCATCGTCTTCCTGCTCTTCAATATCCGAGCTTAACCTTAAATTACGCAATCGAAGAACAATTCTATCAATTGCCGTCGTCTCTGTTCGAAATGATTCTGGTTTTCGTTCGGGCTTTTTCGGAACCGATTTAGAACGCTGCAGGGGAGCCGAAGATTGATTTGAAGGCCATTTTTTGATCCAGGTGGAATCCGTTTTGGGTGCACTGGGTTTCCCGGAGGGCGTTTTGGGTAATCTGGTGGAGCGAAGAGAAGAACAGAAGGGTTTGAAGAGGAGCCGGTGAAAATGCGGCGGTTTTCGGCGGGGGAAGGAGAAAGTTGATAACAGGTGGGGTTGTAATTCAGTTAATTTGGCCGTTGAGAGCGCCATGTAGCAGCTGAGCTATCACTGAAACTGAAGTGCGAAGGATTTTGATTTTTGATGAAGACGATAAGATTTTTTTGGATATTTTTCTTATTGGGCTGACAGAAATTTTAGAATCTAAGCCCAAATCTGAGATGAAATCAATGATGGGCCGACATAAATAAAATTGGGCTTACAGCAATTTCAAAATCTTGGCCAAATCTGAGATGAAAGCAACCAAAGTTTTAGTTGGGTCGACTTAAATATTGAAAGTCACTTCCTAAACTTCGACCATTAAAATGAAGGAAAAGCTCTTGCCTCATATGAGAATACAACTCTTTACTCTTTATATTCTATTTCAATATATATGTATTAGTAAGAGTTTAAATTATAAAGAAATACGGAAATTGTAAAGGGGCACGGTGTCCTCGGGACACAAGATCCTCACTCTAAAATTAAAATTTTAATATTTAAAAAATTCACTCATTTTAAAAAATAAATAAATGCTTAATTAAACTTTAAAATTTTAATAATTCAGATAAAATGCGGTCTAGTCTAGTCTAGTGTATAATATGGTGTGTATATCATATTATAATCAATTAATAACATTACCACATACTCCGGCTACTCTAATTTAAAGAAGGAAAAAGGATTAGTTCCGAGACTCTCGCAGACTCTCCTACACAAACATTAATCAATCATGTGATGTAAATCTTAAGTGTGTGTATGGTGAAGTGCCACATGGAGGGTTGTTAGTGGTGCAGCGTGTGTGTTGGCATGAAACATGCACGGGAGTGAGCTGGAAGAAAGAAGGCAGCTCATTGATAGCACATCTGTCCATCCGGTGCATGGTGAGTAGGGTGTGTTCGGCTGATATTTTGGAGGGTTTAAGTGATCGGTTTGTGTCAGTTATCAACGTGAATCAATATCCCAATGATCAAGCAAGAAGCCAGGGTTTGTTACGTTCAGTTTTGACAGCTGGCATGAGGTGGAGAGATTCCCAAAGCTCAGCCAATCAAATGATCCCGTAACCGCCATGCATGTGATCACAGCATATTTAATCTTGTTTCCAGCTTCGTTTAGCTTGATTTCTCTCATTGTAAACTCATCAATAAAGCATGTTCTCCCTCTACAGTGGATGTAGGTTCTTTATGAACCGAACCACTTAAATCTATCGTCTCAAAGCTTCTGGTTTACATACACTACACACACCACAAGCAATCTGCAAGTTTTTATTCAGTTTCACCAAGTTTGAGTTCTTAATCCTTTTGTGTTGAATCTGTCATACGCATTGATCAAATCAGTGTGTATACGTGAGAAGTGGCGCCGTCTGTGGGAAATGCAGGCAATTATCAAAGAAGAAACATGAAGCAACAAGAAGCAGTTTGAAAGAAAAAGAAGATAGGATGGTGTCAACCAAATTTGACATCGAAAGATTCACAGAAAAATCCAATTTCGGATTATGGAAGATTAAGATGAAAGCCATCCTGGTTCAACAAGGATTGGTGAAGGCTATTCAACCAGTTCCTGCAAACGAAGCAGTAGCCATGGATGCACAAGCACAGTTGGCAGATGATGAGATGCAGGAGAAAGCATTGAGTGCTATAGTTCTGTGCCTTGGTGACAAAGCACTAAGGGAAGTTCAGAGATAAACAACCGCCAGAGGATTATGGAAGAAACTTGATGATCTCTACATGGTAAGATCTCTGGCCAACCGTTTATATCTGAAGCAGAAACTATACTCTTTCAAAATGGTTGAAGATAGATCTATTCTGAGTCAGCTTGATGAGTTTTCTAAGGTGTTAGATGATCTAGAAAATGTAGATGTGAAATTAAATGATGAAGATAAGGTTGTGATTCTCTTATCTGCACTTCCAAAATCTTTTGAAAATCTGAAAGATACCCTGTCATTTGGAAGTAAAGAAACTATAACTTCAGAAGAAGTTGTATTAGCCTTGAAGACAAAAGAACTTCAGAAAGTTTCAGAGGGTGGTAATGGTTCAGGTGAGGGATTAGTGATCAAGAAAAATGATCATGGTAAAAGAAACAATAAGAAGCCTGGATCTGATAAGAAACATGAAAATAAAAGGGATGATCAGTCCAACTCAGACAAGGATGGGAGAAAGTGTTTCCACTGCCATGAGCCAGGACATTACAAGAAGAATTGCTATAAGTTTAAAGCATTGAAGGCCAAGAAGGCTGATGCAGAAAGACAAGGGCAAAGAAATCAAGCAAATCAGGTTGCTGGAGCTCAAAACAGAAATGATCAGAACTTCATTGAAGTACTAGCCATCAGTTCATTAAGAATTGCAGAAGAGTGGGTACTTGATTCAGGTTGTACATTCCACATGTCACCAATGAAGCACTGGTTTGCTGATTTGAAGCTTCAGAATGATGGTTCTGTCCTGCTTGGAAATGACTATACCTGTCAGATTAGGGGAGTTGGTTCCATCAACTTAAAATTGCATGATGGAAGTATTAGGGTGCTCTCTGATGTGAGATATGTTCCTGAATTAAAAAGGAATTTGATCTCATTAGGAGTGCTTGCTGACATTGGATATGTTTGTGAATTAAGGAAAGAAGTTCTTATAGTAATGAGAGAAAAATCAGAAGTGATGAGAGGCATCAGGAGAAGGGATTTATATCTTCTGGAAGGGAGCACATTTGTTGGTCAAAACAATGTAGCAACAGAAAGGGAGGATATAAATCTATGGCATAAAAGACTTGCTCACATAAGTGAGAAAGGCCTCCAAGAATTAGCAAGACAAAAGGTTATCAGTGCTGGTGCATCAGAGAGATTGAATCAGTGTGAAGACTGTATAATTGGTAAAGCTAAGAGACTGAAATTTGGAGTTGGTGATCACAATAGCAAAGGAAAGCTAGATTACATCCATTCAGACTTGTGGGGGCCTTCAAAAACATTAACCAAAGGTGGAGGCAGGTACTATATCTCCTTTATTGATGATTATAGTAGGAAAGTATGGGTATATATCTTAAAGTCCAAAGATGAAGCATACACTACCTTCAAGAATTGGTTAATAGAAGTAGAAACCAGTTCAAACTGTAAGCTTAAAACATTTAGAACTGATAATGGATTAGAGTATTGTTCTGATGAGTTTAATAGATATTGCAAAGAAAGGGGAATAGTCAGACATAGGACTGTCCCTGGTACACCACAACAAAATGGTGTGGCTGAGAGGTTAAATCAGACAATTCTTGAAAGGGTAAGATGTATCCTTAGCAGCTCAGGTTTTTCAAAGAGTTTTTGGGGTGAGATAGTTGCAACTGTAGTTTTTCTCATCAACAGAAGCCCCTCAACTGCTCTGAAATTCAAAACACCACAGAAAGTGTGGAGTGGAAGGGCTGCAGATTACATCATGTTCAAGGTTATGGGGTGCTTAGCTTATGCACATGTGAAGCAGGATAAGCTAGCACCAAGAGCTGTCAAATGCATCATGATTGGCTATCCAAAAGGAGTAAAAGCTTATAAGCTATGGTGCATGGAAACTAACAAGTTTCTGATCAGTAGAGATGTTACATTCAATGAGAGGGTAATGCCACTTAAAATTCAGGATAATGTAAATGGATCTGAGTTTGAGGTGGAGCCAATCAGGAATAGTCAGAATGTGACAGATCAAAGTTCTTCAAGACATGATCAGCTTCAAACTGTTGATGCTGATGTTGAAGATAAGGATGAATCAGGAAATGATGAAAACATGCTGAACAATTATCAATTAGCAAGGGATAGGGAAAGAAGGAATATCAAGCCTCCTGTAAGATTTGCTGAGGCTGATATAACCTCTTTTGCTTTATATACAGCTATGGATATAGATGCTTATGAGCCTAGAAACTACAATGAGGCTGTTACTTGCAAAGAAAATGACAGTTGGATTATTGCCATGGAAGAGGAATTGCTTTCTTTGGAAAAGAATGAAACATGGAAGATTGTTAGGAGACCTAGGGATCATAAGTTGGTCAGCTGCAAATGGATATTCAAGAAGAAGGTTTCAGCAGATAGCACAGTTGGGATCAGATTTAAAGCAAGACTAGTTGCAAGAGGTTTTTCACAAAGAGAGGGGATAGACTACACTGAAATATTCTCTCCAATTGTGAAGCATTGTTCTATAAGAATTGTACTAGCCTTGGTAGCTCAGTTTGATTTAGAACTACACCAGATGGATGTCACAACTGCTTTCCTACATGGGAGACTAGAGGAACAAATTTATATGGAAGTTCCAGAGGGGGTTGCTGTTCATGAACCAAATACTAAAGCATGTCTGCTTCTGAAATCTTTATATGGACTTAAACAAAGTCCAAGAAGGTGGTATTTGAGGTTTGATGAGTATGTTATCAGATGTGGGTTCAAAAAGAAGCACATATGATAGTTGTGTGTACTTTAAACATGATAATGAGTGTCATGTATACTTGTTATTGTATGTTGATGATATTCTCATTGCCTGCAAGTCCATGGAGGGAGTTTTAGCAGTAAAGGACATGCTAAAATCTGAATTTGATATGAAGGACTTAGGGGAGGCAAAGGTGATCCTAGGAATGCAAATTGTTAGGGACAGATCAGTTGGTACAGTTGTGTTGCATCAGGTTTCTTATTTGGAAAAGGTCTTAAAGAGATACAACATGGACTTGTGTAAGTCAGTCTCTACTCCAGTGAAGCAAGGGATCAGCTTATCTTCAGAAAATGCTGCTAAAACCAGTGAGGAAATTGAAGACATGAAGAAGGTTCCTTATGCAAATGCTGTTGGAAGTCTCATGTACTCAATGGTATGCTGTAGACCTGATCTAGCTTATGCTATGAGCCTAGTCAGTAGGTTCATGAGTAATCCAAGGAGAGAACACTGGGAAGCTGTCAAATGGATTCAGAAGTACATCAGAGGCTCAACAACAACAGGTTTGAAATTCAATATGTTTAATACTAACAATGACTTTCTTGCAGGTTTTGTTGATGCTGATTATGCAGCAAATTTAGATACAAGGAAATCTCTTTCAGGCTATGTGTTTTGCTTGTTTGGTACTGCCATTAGTTGGAGAGCAACACACCAATCAGTGGTGACTCTATCTACAAAAGAGGCTAAATTCATTGCACTCACAGAGGCTGTGAAGGAGGGTATGTGGCTGGTTGGGATTCTGAAAGAATTTGGCATTGAACAGAAGTCTGTGGTCATCAGTTGTGATAATCAGAGTGCCATACACTTGTCAAGACATCAGGGATATCATGAAAGAACAAAGCACATTGATGTGAGAATGTATTTTGTAAGAGACATGATTGAAGATGGAGAAGTGGTGATCTGCAAGGTTGATACTACAAGAAATCCAGCAGACTTTCTTACTAAAGCTCTTGCTACCTCAAAATTTGAGCTATGCAAGAGCTTGATCAATGTGTGTTGATAAGTGGAAAGAGTTAGCTGCTCTCACTAAAAGCAGTGGAAGGAGTTAGCTGCTCTCATTCAAAGGCAGTGGAGTAAAAGGGAGAGGTTTGATGGTTTCAAATAAGATTTAAGGTGGAGATTTGTGATGTAAATCTTAAGTGTGTGCATGGTGAAGTGCCACATGGAGGGTTGTTAGTGGTGCAGCGTGTGTGTGTTGGCATGAAACATGCACGGGAGTGAGCTGGAAGAAAGAAGGCAGCTCATTGATAGCACATCTGTCCATCCGGTGCATGGTTAGTAGGGTGTGTTCGGCTGATATTTTGGAGGGTTTAAGTGATCGGTTTGTGTTAGTTATCAACGTGAATCAATATCCCAATGATCAAGCAAGAAGCCAGGGTTTGTTACGTTCAGTTTTGACAGCTGACATGAGGTGGAGAGATTCCCAAAGCTCAGCCAATCAAATGATCCCGTAACCACCATGCATGTGATCACAGCATATTTAAGCTTGTTTCCAGCTTCGTTTAGCTTGATTTCTCTCATTGTAAACTCATCAATAAAGCATGTTCTCCCTCTACAGTGGATGTAGGTTCTTTATGAACCGAACCACTTAAATCCATCGTCTCAAAGCTTCTGGTTTACATACACTACACACACCACAAGCAATCTGCAAGTTTTTATTCAGTTTCACCAAGTTTGAGTTCTTAATCCTTTTGTGTTGAATCTGTCATACGCATTGATCAAATCAGTGTGTATACGTGAGAAATCATATGAATTCTAGCTTTACACAAAAAAGGTAAGGCCCATAATATCTAAAATTTTATTTTTAAAAAATATATTTTGAAAAGAAAAAAAAATCTTGACCTGCGCATAAAAAACTGCATGTTGATTGTTGAAATACATGAATCTTGGATTCAAGAAAAAATTGGTAAAACAAAAAAAATTATTAATTGCTTAATATTTATTGTATAGGGTAGGATGCGTGGATTCTGCTACCTGCATTGTAATTAAAGAAGGAGAAGCATAAGAATTTCTTGATTATTATTTTTGTTTATAATTAATGAAAGTATTTAAATATGAGCGATTTGTGGGCGGAGTTTGTTGCAAGCAGTTGGGAAGAGAATTTATGGCCGGAGCAGTTGGCGGCACCGCCGATGTTCTGGCGGGGTATCCCCTAGACACTTTAAGAGTCCGGCAGCAGCATTCAAGCGAGGGATCGGCGTTGGCACTCCTCCGCCGTATCGTGGCCAAAGAGGGGCCGTTCAGCCTTGTTGAAGATGATGATCTATATCAACAATCTTCACACTCCTCTAACAATTAACAATCAACTAACAAAGATTTGAAGAAGAATAAAAAAAATAAGAAAATGAAAGTATGTGTGTGTATGTGTAGTTGTATGAAGAAGAATGCGTTTATAGTGGTTCAGCTTGATTGCTCAAGCTTACATCCACT
This sequence comes from Pogostemon cablin, assembly GCA_023678885.1. NCBI lineage: Eukaryota > Viridiplantae > Streptophyta > Magnoliopsida > Lamiales > Lamiaceae > Pogostemon > Pogostemon cablin. Next base: position 2,707,590 of record CM042959.1, on the reverse strand, counting down.
GTGAGAGAGAGATCCTTTTATTGATTGAGAGAGAAATATGTGTTACACTTCATACATGCACGAATTACAACAATATATACACTTCATGCATGCATAGAAAGTTACAGGACCAGTGTGAGTAACTGACTTCCAGCTGGATTCTCAGTTGGTTAAAACGAATCTCGACGGTTATAACCAACTCCAACACACACCCTGCATGGCCAGCTATCCATTCATGTATGGAACTTTCCAGAAGCCGTTCAGATGCGAACTGTACAACGGCCACAAGTCACCCCGCTCACAACTGGTGCACCCGGTGTAGCCTTGCTTCTTGTCTGTGCGTTTCTTGATCTGCTGGTGCTGGTGCAGCCGTTTTACTTATGCATCATCATCAGCTTCAACCTTAAATACACATACATACTCATGCTAATGTTGATCATTCATTAGTATGTAGTTTTCTCCACAATTCTCCACCTAAAACTTCATACTCAACCAATACTCAACCACTCCTTCACTTCACTGTTTTTAACAAGACTGCCAACTTGCACACTACTTTTCAAGAGAGCAGCTGAACTCTCCACTGATATGTTCAGCATACATTGATAAGACTTTTGCATAGCTCAAATTTTGAACTAGGCAATGCCTTAGTGAGGAAATCAGCTGGATTCTTAGCTGTTTCAACCTTCTTAACCACAATTTTCCCTCCTTCAACTAAGTCTCTAACAAAGTACATCCTTACATCTATGTGCTTTGTTCTTTCATGAAAACCCTGATGTCTTGACAGATGTATAGCACTAGAGTTATCACAATGCAACAGTACTGATCCTTGTATCACTCCAAACTCAGACAAAATTCCTTGTAACCACAAGCCTTCTTTAACTGCCTCTGTGAGTGAAATAAACTCAGCTTCAGTTGTAGACAATGCTACCACTGACTGATGTGTTGATCTCCAACTAACAGCTGTGCCAAACAAACAAAATACATAGCCTGACAATGACTTCCTTGTGTCTAAGTTAGCAGCATAATCAGCATCCACATAACCTGCAAGAAACTCAATGTTAGAAGTAAACTTATTGAAATACAAACCTGTTGACAAGCTGCCTCTGATGTATCTCTGAATCCACTTCACAGCCTCCCAATGATCTCTTCCTGGATTTCCCATGAATCTGCTCACCAAACTCATTGCATGAGCCAAGTCTGGTCTGCAACACACCATGGCATACATGAGACTGCCAACTGCATTAGCATAAGGAACCTTTTCCATTTCTGACACTTCTTCACTAGTTCTAGCTGATTGTTGAGCTGACAGACTCACCCCTTGTTTTACAGGTGTAGTAACAGCTTTACTTTGATCCATATTATACCTCTTGAGCACTTTCTCTAGATAAGAACTCTGATGCAATACTATAGAACCTGCTGATCTATCTCTATTGATCTCCATGCCCAATATTACAGTAGCTTCACCTAAATCTTTCATATCAAATTCTGACTTTAACATTTCCTTCACCACTGTGATACCTTCCATAGATTTGCAAGCAATTAAAATATCATCAACATACAATAACAAGAAGATGTACCATTTACTGTCTTGTTTAATGTATACACAACTGTCAAACTTGCTTCTCTCAAAACCACACTTGATAATATACTCATCAAATCTGAGATACCATCTCCTTGGGCTTTGTTTCAATCCATAAAGAGATTTTAAAAGTAAACAAGCCTTACTGGTTGGTGATTCAACTGAAACTCCATCTGGAACTGTCATATAGATTTTCTCCTCCAAATTACCATGAAGAAATGCTGTAGTTACATCCATCTGATACAATTCCAGATTAAACTGAGCAACTAAAGCCAGCAAAATCCTAATGGAACGGTGTTTCACAACTGGTGAAAAAATCTCAGTGTAATCAACACCCTCTCTCTGAGAGAATCCTCTAGCAACTAGCCTTGCTTTGAACCTGATTCCATCTGCTCTTTCTGGTGAGACCTTCTTCTTGTAAATCCATTTGCAACTTACTAACTTCTGATGCTTTGGTCTCTGAACAACTTTCCATGTCTGATTCTTCTCTAATGAAAGCAACTCTTCTTGCATAGCAGCACTCCACTTAGCATTATCCTTACTATTCATTGCTTCCTGATAGTTTCTAGGTTCATATGAATCTATATCCTCTGCAGAATACAGTGCAAATGATACAATATCAGCTTCTGCAAACCTTGCTGGAGTTTTAATAACCCTCATTTGCCTATCTCTAGCTAGCTGATAACTGTTAAGTAGCTCCTCAGTATCAGATGTAATCTGATCACCTTTTGTTGGTGAATCAGTACTTTCCTGTACTAATTCTTCCTCAGTTCTTGACTGATCCTCCTGAAGCTTGTTCATAAACTCCACCTCAAGCTCAGCCTTATTCTTCTGATTTTGAACTAGAGGTTTCAGTGGCATGATATCCTCATTAAATGTAACATCTCTGCTTAATATAAACTTCTTACTCTCAATGCACCATAATCTGTAAGCTTTAACACCTTTAGGATATCCAATCATGACACATCTGATAGCTCTTGGAGCTAACTTATCTTGCTTGATGTGTGCATAAGCTAGACAACCAATTACTTTTAGTCTTGAATAGTTAGCAACTTTTCCAGTCCATACTTCTTGAGGTGTTTTAAATTTCAAAGGTGTTGATGGACTCCTATTGATAAGAAAAGCTACTGTACTAACCAATTCACCCCAAAAATCTTTGGAAAGACCAGAACTACTCAATATACACCTTACTCTTTCAAGTAAAGTCTGATTTAATCTCTCTGCCACACCATTTTGTTGTGGTGTTCCTGGTACTGTCTTATGCCTTATGATTCCCCTATCCTTACAGAACTTATTGAATTCATCAGAGCAATATTCAAGTCCATTATCAGTTCTTAGTATCTTAATTTTGCTACAGCAAGTATTCTCAACCTCAGTTAACCAGTTCTTGAAAGTAATGAAAGCAACATCTTTGGTTTTCAGTATATATATCCATATCTTTCTACTATAATCATCAATAAATGAAATGAAATACCTGCCTCCACCTTTTGTTAGTGTTCTTGCAGGTCCCCATAGGTCTGAATGGACATAATCAAGTCTGGATTTGCTTGTATGTTCACCAATGCCAAACTTAAGTCTCTTAGCTTTCCCAAAGATGCAATCCTCACACTGATTAAGCTTGTCTATTGAACTGATGTTAATAGCTCTCTGTCTTGCTAATTCCTGTAGTCCTTTCTCACTAATATGAGCCAATCTACCATGCCACATATGAATCTTATCATTTCCAGTAGTGACATAGTTTTGTCCAGTCACTGTATGGCCATCAAGAATGTACAATCCACCCTTCCTGATTCCTCTCATCACTTCACATTCCCCTTTCTCTACAATGAGTAAACCTCCTTTTGATCTATACTCATAGTCTGAAGCATCTAAGATTCCTAATGAAATCAAATTTCTTTTGAGTTCTGGAACATACCTCACACCTGTCAAAGTCCTGACAGTTCCATCATGCATCCTCAATATAATTGATCCAATGCCTCTGATTTTACATGTGTGATCATTCCCTAACAACACTGATCCATCATGCTGTAGCTTAAGATCAGTGAACCAATGTTTCATAGGAGACATGTGAAATGTACATCCTGAATCTAAGATCCAATCCATGGATCTTCTTGATGAATCAACTAGCAATGCCTCAGGATAAGCAACAACCTGATTCTGATCATTTGTTACCTGATTTACCTGCACTCTTTGTTGGCCATCTTTATCTGCTTTTGTTTCCTTTTCCTTTCATTCTTAAACTTGTAGCAGTTCTTCTTATAGTGGCCTGGCTCATGACAGTGGAAACACTTTCTAACTTCCTTACCAGATCCAGAATAAACATTTCTGTTTGCTTGTTTCTTTGAATCAGAATTGTCCTTTTTGTTGTACCTTTTGCCATGATCATTTCTTTTAACCATCAAGCCCTCCCTTGATGTTTCATGATCATCAGAAACCTTCTGAAACTCCTTTGTCTTCAGAGCTATTTCAATCTCCTCAAGACTGATAGTTTCTCTATTTCCAAACAAGAGTGTATCCTTGAAGCTCTCAAATGACTTTGGAAGAGCTGATAACAACTTTGAGGCCTTATCTTCTGTTTCAATAGTGGCATTGACATTTTCTAGATCATCTAATATCTTATTAAATTCATCAAGTTGCACCAAAACTGATCTATCTTCATCCATCTTAAATGAATAGAACTTCTGCTTTAGATATAAACGGTTAGCAAGTGACTTTACCATGTATAGATCTTCAAGCTTCTTCCATACTGTCCTTGCAGAAGTCTCCTTCTGTACCTCCCTCAGAGCCTTATCACCAATGCACAACACAATGGCACTTAAAGCTCTTTCTTGTATGTCAGCTTCTGCAGTGGCTTCAATGGATGATTGTGCAGTTGCTTCAGTGATTGGAGGCTTCTCCTTAATAGCATCTGCCAAACCTTGTTGTACCAGAATAGCTTTCATCTTGATCTTCCATAATCCAAAGTCAGATTTCTCTGTGAATTTCTCAATATCAAACTTGGTTGCAACCATGGTGTGAACCTCCTTTCAACTGCTTCTTGATTTCTTCTGTTTGATTGCTGATCTGTGTTTTTAGATTCCCACAGACGGCGCCACTTTGTTGAAGATGATGATCTATATCAACAATTTTCACACTCCTCTAACAATTAACAATCAACTAACAAAGATTTGAAGAAGAATAAAAAAACAAGAAAATGAAAGTATGTGTGTGTATGTGTAGTTGTATGAAGAAGAATGCGTTTATAGTGGTTCAGCTTGATTGCTCAAGCTTACATCCACTGTGAGAGAGAGATCCTTTTATTGATTGAGAGAGAAATATGTGTTACACTTCATACATGCACGAATTACAGCAATATATACACTTCATGCATGCATAGAAAGTTACAGGACCAGTGTGAGTAACTGACTTCCAGCTGGATTCTCAGTTGGTTAAAACGAATCTCGACGGTTATAACCAACTCCAACACACACCCTGCATGGCCAGCTATCCATTCATGTATGGAACTTTCCAGAAGCCGTTCGGATGCGAACTGTACAACGGCCACAAGTCACCCCGCTCACAACTGGTGCACCCGGTGTAGCCTTGCTTCTTGTCTGTGCGTTTCTTGATCTGCTGGTGCTGGTGCAGCCGTTTTACTTATGCATCATCATCAGCTTCAACCTTAAACACACATACATACTCATGCTAATGTTGATCATTCATTAGTATGTAGTTTTCTCCACAAGCCTCTACCGGGGGATGCTTGCTCCATTGGCTTCCATCTCTATCCAGGTAACATATATTTTTATTTTTATGGGAAAATAATGTCATGCATGCTATACATGATCATACAATAATTATTTGTCAAACATTTGAGTGAGAACATCAATTTATGAAAATTGATCGTAATTTAAACTATATTTCACAAGACAAATATGCTCTTATATGTGGATGGAAATTTTATACTCTTTTATATACGTGCTCATAATGGACAGAAAATATATACATATATATACTTCCTCCACTTCAATTGTTATTTATGGAATTTCTTTTATTAAATACATAATAATGTAAGAGTGATATTATTAAATAATAATATTTTTTTGAGTATTATTAGAAATGTATGTTTTAGCTTATCAAATAATCTGATAAGCAATTGAGTTGAGCTTTTATCTAGTTACACTTATTTAATCTATTTTTATGAATCCAAATTTTTAATATTATGGAACATAAGTATATATCTTCAAACTTGTTTGATATTTTTATCGATAGAATCCAAACAAAATTTTTCGGAACTATCTCAAATCAAGTACAATTAGTTTGATTTGATTTTCAGAGAGTTAGATAATTAATCTTCAAAAAATTGAACTGATTTGGGTTTCCATTTGGACAGAATGCTCTTGTTTTCCAGAGCTACGCGACGCTATCACGTGCACTCAACACCAACCCATCACCTCACGGTCCACCATCCTACACCGCCGTGGCCCTAAGCGGAACCGGCGCCGGCGTGGTACAATCGAGCTACTCAAAATCCAACTACAACTACGCAGCAGCACAGCCGGGCCAATGGAGGTGGCGAGAAGCATCTACAAAACCCAAGGGTGGCGCGGAATATACCGCGGACTGGGCGTCACGATCCTTCGCGACGCCCCGTCCCACGGCGTGTACTTCCTGACGTACGAATACGTCAAGGAAGGGCTCCGCCGGAGGAGCGGGGAGGATAGCCTGAGAGCGATGGTGGTGGCCGGAGGGTTGTCCGGGGTGACCAGCTGGATTTGCATCTGCCCTTTGGATGTGATCAAGAGGAGGATGCAAGTAACGACGTCGTATGGTGGGATTGTTGATTGCTTAGCCAGGAGTGTGGGTACGGTGTCCTGTGGAGAGGGCTTGGACCCACCGTGGCTAGGGCTTTTGTCGTCAACGGAGTTGTTTTTACTGCATATGAGATGACTCTCAGATGTATAAACAACAAAGATTGAATCCTTGTGTAAGAGTTTAGGTGTATAGTTAAATTTTGTATTACTTTATTTTATTCATGGTGAGTTTTAATAATTATTTAATTCATTTCGGAAACATATACTATTTCTATTCAACATTCAAAATTTTTAAAATCAAATTATAAAAAATAAAATAAAATTTTGAAATAACAAACAAACAAACATATCATATGAATAAAATCGAGAGATCCGATTATCCAGAGTCCAGACGATATGAAATGTGTGTATATATCTGGGCCGGCCCTATCTATTTTGGGCTTTAGATGGACAACTCATGTAGAATTTTTAAAATAAAATTATTTAGTATTTTATTTTTATTCAAAGGCAATTATTGATCAATTTTTTGGATTTAATGGTTTATAGTAATTAGGTATAGTGGTGAACCAATTAAGGCACATTCTGCTATTTATTCACAAATTCTCAAGGCAAGGGCGATGGAAGCCTTATAATGGAATACACCATAAAATGGATTCAATTTCATAAAATAAAAAAAAAACTTTATTTTCATAATATTTTTATTTTAAAAAATTAGAAATTAATTTAATGTACATAAGACAAAAAGGGGCTGAGGCGCTAAACGACGCGAATTTATCATGTGAAACGACATCGATAGGCCAAACAGCATCCTCAATTCAAATTTTCTAAGCGGGACCCACGTCATGCGTTGCTAGGTTTCAGCCAATCATGTCTTTCACACGCGTGAAACCCCTTACACATGCTGTTCCCACCATCTTCAAAATTCAAACTACAGTCTAACAGAGGTCCCATTTCCTCTAAATAATCATATATTTTCACTAATTAATTACCCACAGTGAATTATGAAAATTTAAAATTTTTCTCTTTTTTCGCAGTTAATCTTCCCTTCGAACCCTTTAATCGAACTCAATATATTTGTTTTTACAGCGGAGTTGGAGCCAAGACGAATCACAGCCGTTGAATTTCAAAGCTTCTCTCCGACCAAGTCTTCTACACAACAAATATTTTTCTATCTCATTCTGAGACGGATACATTGTACATTGTCTTCTTCTCCAATCTTTGGCCAAAAGAACATCAATCGATTGAGGAAGGATTGAAGATTGAGCAGTGGGTGCTTTCGTTCCGATAATTTTGTTTCAATTTTTTTGATCGGCGAAGAAATGAATACGGTGGGAAGGCAAAGATCGGGTGCACCGCCGGCGCACCATCAGCGGCAGTATTCCGATAATTTTCTAGAGACGTCGTCGAATGGCCGATGGCTGCAATCAGCTGGTCTGCAGCACCTACAGGCGTCAAACAATGCCGCTCCTCAAGTTCAGGTCTGTATCTGTAAATTTTTGAAATGAATCAAGATCTGATTTTCGCAATCTTAAATCCTGGATTTTGGAAAATTTAACATTTTTTGTTACGCAATTAGGATTTTGGTTACTATAATGGTGGTGGGAGAATGTATAGGAGTACTCAGGCGCAGAGAACTTCTAGTGGAGGCAGTGACTTGTTTGCTGAGCCTTTAACGCCGCTGGGGAGTTCACGGAGGGAGGAACAAGTTTCTCCAAGTGAGTTCAGCCCAGGGCTTTTGGATCTGCATTCTTTCGACACTGAGCTACTTCCTGAGGTGTGTTCTTTAATCAAATCTGCTGATTAATTTGTTGTTAATTAGTGGGTAATCGTCAATGTAGGTTGAGTTAGTGAGCTTTGATTTTAGATAGACGGGAGGGTATAATTCTTGTTGTGCACTTGCATATTCAATTAGGGTGTGTAGCATTTAACCGATTGACTTATGATATAGTTTTTGTGAATTCTTACATAGTAAATTGATGAGACCTTGTACTTTTGGAATTCTACAGCTCTGTGTCATTGATCACCCCTTTAAAAGCTAGTAATTGTCATTGTATGACTTTCTGATGTGACAATGGTTAAACAGTTTGAATATTATTATTTCATCCAATCATCAGATGGCCTGCTTTTTCTAGTGGCAAAAGGCAGTTAGGGTGTGCTTCCTTCCTATGACTGGAATTCTTCTTATGGCATTTGTGCATATGATTTGATTACCTAATATTATGCTCTATTCTTTCCTTTCTATTTTGGGCGTCAATGCTGGGGGTAGATGTCAGTACCTGGTCTCTCTGATGGTCCGTCAATGAATCATTTTTCACGTGGAAGAAGTTTTGATGATGCTGATGCGTACTTTGTGAATAATAAACAATCTGGCAGAGCTCGCGCCCTGCCTGAAAACAATGTCTTGAAAAGCAATGTCGCAAAGATCAAAGTAGTGGTATGTATATTCTACTTTTGTACATGTTGATCTCTTCTCTATTCTTCATTTGGCTGGTTGGCAATTTACACTTGACAATTTTACTCAACTGGCTTCTTTATAGACGTCATCAGATTAAATCAGTTGTATTATGCTGTTTTATTATTTCAGAAACTTTGAGTTCTTTTCTCCCCTTCAATGTCCTGCTTTGTAGATAATCAAATTATGGTTTATAAGCCGTTGCTATTGATAGTGTAATTTGATTTAATGATCAATCTACTGCAGGTGCGGAAAAGACCTCTCAACAAAAAGGAAATTGCTAAGAATGAGGAAGATATCATAGAAACCTATTCAAATTCTCTTGTGGTCCACGAGACAAAACTTAAGGTTGAAAGATGTTCAGATTTTCTGCTCTTATTGCACTTTGTCAGAGTTGTGATGATTTTACCTTTATTTGTTGGTGGCATACCTTTCTGTTTTGTTTTGTGATTCTTGGATTAATACTATAAATCTTAATCAGTATTCTTGTAGTTCTAATTTTTCTATCATTGTACATTTCTTAAGCTATCAAGTATTGACTTTTCCTTTTTCTCATCTACTTCATAAGGTAAAATGATAAATTCAAGAAACTTGGTAAAAGTATTTTCCTTAACAAATCCTTTAACATCAGTTTTTTTCAGTGGATTTGGGTTCCCTGTAATGTTTCCTAATTTAACAAAGAGAAATATTGTGCTACTGCTATGTTTTATTGATGTGAGTTTTCACTTTTTAATTTTTATAATCTCAATTTTCTTGTATCATACCAGGTTGACCTGACAGAATATGTGGAGAAACATGAATTTGTTTTTGATGCAGTGTTGAATGAAGATGTTTCAAATGATGAGGTAATTTTTAGCATAAACAGAGCTTAATATTGAAGTCAATGAACTGTTGTTGATTCTTGATATTTTTGTTAATTTTGATTTAAATCGAATTTCACAGGTGTATCGTGAAACTGTAGAGCCTATTGTTCCTATAATTTTTCAACGTACAAAAGCAACTTGTTTTGCTTATGGCCAAACAGGTAATTGGGTTGCATGAATTCTCAAGAATGCTATTCCTAGTAGATGTTTCTATTCAGTTTCTGTTTAATTGATCACCTCTTCATGTTTATTTTATCCATGAGGGTATACCTTGGTTTTTTTCTCATGTGTCTAATCTGAAACTTTTCAGGAAGTGGAAAAACTTATACCATGAAACCACTGCCTCTGAAAGCAGTTAGGGACATTTTGAGACTTATGCACCATACTTATAGAAATCAAGGTTTTCAGCTGTTTGTCAGTTTCTTTGAGATATATGGAGGAAAGCTTTTCGATCTACTCAGTGACAGGAAGTAAGCTGTTTTGTAGAAGATGCATGAAATTTGCTTTTAATTTTCAATTATATTTATAACTTCTGCTCTTACAGAAAGCTATGCATGAGAGAGGATGGCAAACAACAAGTTTGTATTGTGGGCTTGCAAGAGTATCGAGTAACAGATGTGGAGACGATTAAGGAACTCATTGAGAAGGGAAATGCAACAAGAAGTACAGGCACCACAGGAGCAAATGAGGAATCATCTCGTTCCCATGCCATTCTTCAGCTTTCCATTAAGAGATCAGCTGATGGGTCTGAATCTAAACCTGCACGGGTCGTTGGCAAGCTCTCCTTCATAGACCTTGCTGGAAGTGAGCGTGGTGCGGATACTACTGATAATGATAAACAAACCAGGTATATTACTAAGTAGCTTCTTCTGTTAGTAGCGTTATTTTGAGAAGTAAACCAGCCTTCATCTGACATATTATTTTGAAAGCATGAATCTTTATGCCCTCTAAGCTCATAGCTAATGTTTCTAATATGCAGAATGGAAGGTGCTGAGATCAATAAAAGTTTGCTTGCACTGAAGGAGTGTATTAGAGCACTTGATAACGATCAGGGACACATTCCATTTAGAGGCAGTAAACTAACTGAAGTGTTGCGTGATTCATTTGTTGGAAATTCTCGTACTGTGATGATATCATGCATTTCCCCGAACGCAGGATCGTGTGAGCACAGCTTGAACACATTAAGATATGCTGACAGGTGAGTCTGATCTTATGATATGTTATGTTTCCAGTTAACAAATATCTTCTCCTATTAGGCCTCAACTGTCACTTGTTGCAATTCTAGAGTAAAGAGCCTTTCAAAGGGAAATAACTCCAAAAAGGAAGTGCTGTCTTCTACCGCGAACCTGAAGGAGTCAATGGCACAACCCTTGTCATCAGTCATTCATCCAGCGTCAACTTTTGAAGACGACATGGAAAATTCGTGGCCTGAACAGCAGACTGATAGGGAAGAAGTTGATGAAGGTTTCTATGAGCCAGAGAAAGTGTCGTGGAAGAAGAGCACGAAAGCTGAACCATATAGCTTTGTTAATACAGATGATAAACAAAAGAAAGTCAGTAGCCAGTCGAAGTTGATGGAGCCTCCAAGAGCAGGAATGAAACATTCACATTCAGATGATGATTTGAATGCCTTATTGAAGGTAAGAGAGTTTGTACAACATTACAATTTCCAGAACCCTTTTAAGTGTCAATGCTAATGTGTTTTGGTTGGACTTCTTCAGGAAGAGGAGGATCTTGTCAATGCTCACAGGAAGCAAGTCGAAGAGACAATGGATATTGTTCGTGAGGTTTGTTATCCACTCCATTTCATCTCTCATTCATGGATTGGTTCTAGCTAGTTTTTTCATTACAATCTATTTTACCAGGAGATGAACCTGTTGGTTGAGGCGGATCAACCAGGCAATCAGCTAGATGACTACGTCTCCAGATTGAACTTGATTCTATCAAAGAAAGCTGCTGGTATCCTAGAGTTACAAAATCGCCTAGCTCATTTTCAAAAACTCTTGAAGGAACAGAACGTCCTCGTCTCTTCAGGCTATTGACATACAGTAAATATAAACAGTTGCCATTGATGCACCTTTGTGGACAAAGTTGCGAGTATTTTTCGTTTCAGCTATGTAAGCTGAAACTTGAACGGTGTCGCGATTGTTCTCTGCTCGTCGTTTACAAGCCTTGAAGGATGTCATGCCGTGCATCAATCGGATCCCTTCCCTTGTATTGATCATACAATGTGTTTATTGATTTGTTAGTCGTTATTAAGCTGAATAGATAGAGCTCTTCAGCTTTATAATTTGTTTACAATGTGATGAAAAAGGACCTTTGGGGTTGGATGGTTGCCGTGATTTGGTTCTGTTGGTGCAGTGTTGTTGTAAATAGCAAATTTCTTGCATGTAATACATTTTATGAGGTATTTGATTTTATATATATCTGAATAGTGTTACGAAAATACAATATTACTACCTATTTAATCTTGTAATTGACTCATTCTTTGTTTGTTTAAAGATTTTTAAGGGATCAAGCCGATTCTCACACGGGTGCACGACAAGTGACCCAATTGAAATCTTCATTGAGTCGAATGAATATTGATTGGCAATAAACTAATTGAGCAGATATCATGTGCCTAATTAATTAAGTATGTAATTATTTTTAAGAATGATGTATCAAGATAATGACCGACATTAAAAAAAAAAAAAAAGACAACGACAGGTATTAAAAAAAAAAAAAGGAAGAAGAAGAGATTACTCTTTCAATTTAATTGAAAAACTCTTAAAAATTAAATTAATTTAGAATCAAAAAATAAATTAATAAAAGAGCATTGAATCACTACTTGGAATTAAAAACTAAATAAATAAATAAAAGGAGCACAATCAATCCTAGTTGCTCTCACATTGATTATGAACACAATTTGGAAGTCACAAGAATTGAAACTAGCTAGTTTGATCTCATCAAATAATTAATACAAAAGAAATTATAAAATAAGAGTAACGATCAAGAAAAACGAAATTAATAATCGGGAGAAGGAGCAATAGCGGGAGCCAACGTTGGTTGGTGACGGATACGGCGTCTCAACCAAAGCAGGAGCGGGAGCAAGAGAGGGCGTCTCCACCACAGCGGGAGCAGGAGCAAGAGAGGAAGAAAATGGCGTCTCAGCGGAAGCAGGAGCAAGAGCGGGAGCTTCCGTTGCTTGTTGATCAAAACGGGATCTCAACCATAGCAATTTAACTCGATCGGAGCAGCGGCGGAGATCGAGATCGCAGATGTGGATATCAACCAAAGACGGATTATTCTTATACCAGAGTAGCAGCCCTTCCACGTATTCCGGCGGCAAGTGACCGTCGGCGATGTACGCCATCTTGACGGCGCGGAGGGCATCGCGGCAGTTCTGAGCGGTGAAGCCGCCGGCAACAAAGGCAAGGGTGGGGTGTTCTTCGACCCAATCTGCATAATCATCTACGATGTCCATGCATTGGCGGAAATACCATCTTGAATTTACGGGGTTTTCTGATGTTCCGCCGGAGAGGAGGAGTAGTAGAAATATGGCGGCGGCAGCGATGGATCGGGTTGCCATCTTAGTGGTGGAGAGGAGATGATTGATCAATTTGTATGAGTGAATTTGGAAGATATTGGTAATTGAAAATAGGATGTGTGAGGGGTATTTATAATTAACATCTGCTCGAATCCTTTTCCTACCCTGATTTGGATGATTCACCAATATTCTGCATGGATACACATGCAAGAATAAAGTATCTATCTTACCCTTTTAATTAAGGTAAATTATTTTATGAAATAGAATCTTTTTGTCTTTTTATTTATAATTTAGTATTAATTTTAGGGTATAATGGTAATTAGATGAGAATCACCAACCAAAATCCAAGCTCCATGGATACTCCCTTTTTAATTTAATACTTATCATAGATAGATTTATGTGAATATCCACTTCTTGGATAATATCAACTAATTATAATAATCTGAATATATCTCTAGTTTGCACTTCTTGACTAACATATTTCATAATCTTAACAGATACTATAAATAAACAAAATCTGAATGTATATATAATCATAACAGAATTCTAATCCACCGCAAATTCTTAACATGCACTCAAAAAAAAAAATTAAAAAATTAAGAGCATGATATCCACAATGATGTGTGAATTGATACTCCCATAAAATTGATTTTCAAGGCAAAATTCAAACAATTGTTGTTACTATATTTAAACTCTTTGCACACTGCTTGCTACCTTATTTTTGTGCAACTTGAAGAAGTGATGCAGCAATCTGTGAACTTCTCCATAGTTGGTGGTGGTAGAAACCAAACGATTCTTTATCCACTGTGGAAGCTTCTTAGTTGATTGAGAAAAGCTTCCTTTCGTCGGATCAGAAGCGTAACGAGCATCGACCAACAGTATCGCTGCATAGTCGTTAACATGCCTAATAGCTCTGCCTACAGCACAAGATCAAGAATCACACAAACAATCAAGAAAATTTGAAAGCATATTAGCAGCTCAACACTTACCAATAGATTGATTTACAGCTTTCATGCATAGATTTTCATAGTACTCTTTTCCTCTGCCTTTACACCTCTTAAGGATGTGAAACCCACTCTCCACATCTGCATTGTGGCTCTCACCATGGACAACATCTTTGCTCGGGATAGTCTTCTCGAGGCCTTCAATGTGCTTCACCCTTTCTATCAACTCTATATCTGATGGGCTAGGATACGGTAATCCAACCATTACAATGCAACGACCTGCCCCATCGCTAAAATTGATACCTTCGGATATCTTTCCCCCAACGATAGCAAGGAGAATTGCACCATTGCAAGATGTGGACTCCATGGTGGAAACTGCATCAATGGTTTTCTTGTATTCTCTCAGGACAGCTTCAACATCTGTACTCTTTCTGGGCTCTCTGAAAATGTGTTTCTTCTTCGTAATCCTTGAAAGGACTCCTGATGCCTTCCATGCATCATAGACCTGGCTTTCATAGTCAAATGATGAGAAAAATACGACTACACCTTCTGGAACAACTGATACCAGATTAGATAGCAGAAGACCAAGCTGCTCAATCTGTGATTAATTACAAGACAAATGTAATCAAGTTAATAATTAAGATAGCAGAAGAAGTAGAGAACATTAATAAAAACATCCATGGTAAGAACTTACCATGGTTGATGAACTTCTGGCTTTGTAGCTAAAATCAAAGGGCAGACCCGAAGGTCCATGCTTAACAGAAACAGGCAGAATATTTTCAGAAGGAATTATGTGACCACATGAAAAGAAGGGTAACTGATCTAACTGTAGTGATCGGAAAAGCCGTTCTTTTGTTTCCTCTATAGGTTGTAAAGTTCCTCCAGCCAAGATGACAGCATGAGCTTGATCTACCACCTATCCATAAGAAAAGTTTTCACTATGATTAGATGTGAAAATTTCAAATAATTTTATTACTCCAATTTATAAGTTGGGCAATGAAGCAAACCTCAGAGAAGATTTTCTCTCCAGTCAGCATAACATACTTTATATATCTTTCTTCTAGACCACCACATGTTTGCATGGGTCTCGAGACAACAATTTTACCATCGCTGTCCTTATTAATCAAAGATGAAAGAACATCAGTTAATGCCCTGAAACCAGATATGGCACTTTCCTCCTCACTAAGTACTTCGTTGCGCATGTTTTGATAGATGGCTACTTTATCTCCATACCCACTAACCTAAGAAATACAAGACGTATAAATCAAAATTTTATTTAAACATTAAAAGAAGCGACTGCAAAACAAGATTCTGAACATGCATTGGAAAATATTTACCTTGTGAATTATGTTGCTATCTTTCATGTACTGCAACAATTTAACCAGGTTTATATTATCAATATTTAGTGCAAATAGAAATTCATTGATTGTCATTGTAGAAGCGGAGGCAATTTTAGTCCCCTCAGCATCACATGGTGGATCATTGTGGTTCATAACTTTCCAATCATCTGAGAGTATTTGTAAGAAGGCCCGGATAAGGATCATCAAAGTCTGAATATACCTACGGTTTCCCGGTCCTAGAAGATTACGGAATCGTTGGAAATAACTATCGAAGTGTGTATGCAATTTTTTCAACTGAAAAGGAGAGGAAATCATTCTCAAAACTGTGAACAGCTAATGGTTAGAAGAGGAATGATAAAAAAAAAATGCAAAACTACAACTTACCTGGGGCCATGTGATTTTAGCATCATACATACTAATCAGAGTATCAGCTAGATTATGAGCTTCGTCGATGATGATAACACTGTCTTTTAAATTTAAACCCAGGGATTCACGAGATGATTTTGAAAGAAGAGATTGATATGGTAGAACAACGAGATCAGCTGAAGACATCATTCTTCTTGAACCATAATATGGGCAACCTCCAACATTGTGTCCAATACGAACAAGATCTTCAATATCTAAAGCTTCCAGCTTAATAACCTCATCTGCGAATTCTCTAATTTTCCTTCTTCGTAGCATTGGGCATCCAGAGGATGATTTGTGGCTCTGAATCCTTTTTCCGGAACCCACCTTCTGCAGATAAAACATAATTATATTCATAGCCGGTTTTTTTTTCAATAGACGTTAAAATACAACAATTTCCCCAAAGTAATAACAAGATTTTCATGCATCAAAGAACCACTCATCTTCGCATCACAAATGCATCTAAACTGATATATAAATTATACTGTGTCTAGAAAAGCTAATGAATCATGCACTCTTAGAATGCATAGTAGACCATTAACAAATAGTAAAACAGTAACTTGATTTATTATAAGTTCATGATACCACCGCCCTGTTCTGCGAAAAATTTACATGATTAATCCAATGCACACCATCACATAGAAATGAAACCATTGATGCACCATAATCTTGTATAATCCGCATCAAATCCAATATATAGCATTAGAGAGAAAGCTTCTAAATACCTTCATTTTAGAAGCTTCATTTTTCTTATTCTTTTGGAGCTCCAAGCACCTCTCATTTATTCGATTGGCACTCCCCAGCTTCAGCACCTCTTAAAGATAAGTTTCAGTATCCTGACTGAACATGACTTTTACTACTGAAATGCAAGCTGCAACACTAAAATTAGATAATACATTATCATACCTTCATTGATGCAGAAATTCTTCCTAGAACCCAAGCAAACAACCTTCAATTCGCTTGAAAATTTAGTCTTCCTCAGCTCTTTCATAAACTGTGAAAGCTGTGAATGTGTACGGCTACAGAAATAGATCTTCAGTCCAGTCTCTTCTTCCTTTTCAGCCAACTCATCCCCCTCATCTTCTTCCTCACTTGAAAACGTATCTTCTCCCCCAACATTCTTTCTTTTCGATTTCCCACCTTCTGATTCACTATCATATTCTTCCAACAAAAAATCCTCGTCACCATCCTCATCAACCCCACCTTTTCCCTTCACACTGCTCTTCTCCTTGTTATTTTCCTTTCCATTCTCACCTTCTCTTTCACTAGGACAGGATAAATCTCTAACAGATTCCCCCTTTTGCTTCAAACTAAACCCAATTTTCTTCTTCTGTACTATATTCTTTCTCACAACTAAATCGAGTTCTCTATTTGGTACAAAATTTCTTATCCAATCAGGCTCATCATCATCTCCAGTACCCCCGCCAAACTTACCATTCCCATCATTCTCCACACCTTCCAATTTTTTTCTATCCACAAGCCATTGAAGTGCACTGCATATCATGCTTAGGGTTTTTCCAGTCCCTGCAACAACCAAATTATGAATCCAAATACCATCTATACCTATAAGATATCAAAAGCAGAGAGAGAGATACAATCCAATGCGTAGCTACATAAATTAAATGTGCACCTAAATGAGAAAAACAGTTAAATGAATTTGAGTAAACTTGTACCCGTAGGGCTTTCGAGCATGGAAATACCACCTCTTTCGAGGGATTGGTAAAGGAACTTCATGAAATCAAGCTGAATGGAGTAGGATGTGTAAGGGAACGCCGGGAACTCCACTTCGCCGATCTTCTTCATTTCTATCGCTCAGGCTGATCAATTCGTGCAAAGGGAGCGAAAATCGGCGAAAATTAAAGATTTACAATTAACATTAATTATTTAATTTTCCCGCGCTTAAAGAAGAATCCTCTTCTTTTCTTTTCTTTTTTTTTTTTTTTAATTTTTTTGCTTTTCCCTTTTTTTTATATTTCCATTTTTTCATTTTTAATTTTCTGATCTTTAGGCCCAATAGTATATCCTGGAGAAAGCAAATTCAGAAGGCCCATTTAGAGCCCAATAAGCGTCGAAACCCAACCCTAAAACCCTCCTATCGCATCTGTTCTTCGATCTTTCATATAAAAAGATTTCGCAATATCGCCGCTCTCATTTGTTCAACCTCGAAGGTCAGACTAGGTTTGTAGCTGAACTGAGATGGTAAGTTCGACGCATTTCTTTGATACCCAATAGATTTGTATGTATAGGTCTGATCGAATGCATCTTTGGTGAAAATTTGTAGGGGAAGGGAACAGGGAGTTTCGGTAAGAGGAGGAACAAGACACACACACTGTGTGTGAGGTGTGGCCGCCGCAGTTTCCACCTCCAGAAGAGCCGCTGCTCCGCCTGTGCTTACCCAGCTGCTCGCAAGAGAACGTGTATGTTTTTTACCCCTTTTTTGTACAGTAGTTTCTTATTAATTATTTAATTAATGCGATTAAATTGATTTTATTTTCTCTTTTTTTCTTTTGGGGATTCTGAATATTTGAGCTTATTAGTGTAGTATTAGCATTGAATGTGTAGATGATTAGGGTGGATAGAGTTGTATACATTTAGCTAAATATTTGCATCTGATTGTGTGTTTTTTCATTGTAGATTCTTAAATTAGCTTCGATCAATTGTTCTAATTTAATTTAGTCTAATACTAGTGAAGTAATGTGGATAATTTGAATGATTTAATTAAGTGGTCTCTTAAACCTTCTCTAGACAACTGGAGTGTTAAGGCTATCCGCAGAAAGACCACCGGAAGTGGCCGCATGAGGTATCTCCGCCACGTTCCTCGCAGATTCAAGACCAACTTTAGAGAGGGTTAGTGGGTTTATCTAATTTTGATTTCCACCTTTTATTGGCCATCTATTTTTAGACTTCATCTTGGGATTTGTACATGATTTTAGGTACTGAAGCTGCACCAAGGAAGAAGGTAGCAGCCCCTTCTGCTTAAGGGAGTAATTATTGTTTTCTAATGTTCTTTTCTTTCCGTTTTAAAGAACTAGAGAGCAAGTGAATTTGGAAAGCCATTTGAATGGTGATTTTTCCAATGTCCTACCTAGTTTTGAAGCTAATTTTATTCATGTATTTTGTTTGGCATTTAAATACAGATGTCTGAAAGACCATTCATTATTAGTACTTTTCCATGCTCGATTTCCGTTTGATTTAAATACTTGATTTCATAGACAATGACTTTGCTAGTCTTGTGTTGATTTGAGTACAATTTAAAATTAATCAGAGATGCCAGTAAATGATTATATGCATCAACTCTGGCCATTTTACTTTTGTCATTAATGTTGGTCATCATTTTGAGCATGATTCATGGATAGGAAGTGAACTATTTTTTAAAATTTAGTTTGCTATATCATGCAGTACAATAGTAGCCAGCACAGAATTGTTGATATACTGTTAGTTTGGAGATGGATATATCTTGGGCTTTACTAAGAAATAACCAAGTGAGATCATTATAATAGGAGTTTTTTTTTTTCTGTTTTGGATGTGGTTTTGTTTTCAAGACATTTATACTCACTGGTATCTTTAATTTCCTAAAACTACATTTGGTTCAAGAATCACTGTTGTTTTCGGTCCAACTTCTTTTGTAATTTGTAGTTCATGGAATGACTTATCTTGTCATTTTATTACTTGATCCAAACCTCGTATATTTCTGTTTTCCACTCTAAAATTCTGATATCCAAGAATACATTAATGTAGTGATTTGTAGATTGTGTGCCGCAATTCCTGGAAAATTCATCTATATTTGGGCTGTGTTGGGTACATTCCATTCTATATATCTGGTAGTGTTTTCCACTGGTTCAATGAAATCAATATTGTTTTATATTTTCTTGCTAAATGTTGTCATTGAAAAGCAATGTGGGTTTTTTTATTTTTTAAAGCATTCCTGTTTTATGCGTGTGAAATTGGTTCTCTGATGAGTTGTATGTCTTAGGTCATGGTTTTTATAAATTATATGGTTTTTATTGGGAACAAATAGGTTTTTTTAATTTGTCTAGTAACCATACTGTGGGTCGGTTTGGAGTAATTAATGACAATGTATCATTATTATTTAAGTAATTAATTAATTCTGAAAAATGCGATTTCAAATATTTGTAGTGCAACTGCATGTTGGTAAAAATAAGAATGTGGGTCGGTTTGGAGTAATTAATGCCTGCTGCCAACATTATTAGGGGCAACAATTATTTTGATCAATTGTTTAGTTATAAAATAGAGTAATTTATATGCAACTTTTTTATTAATATAAATTATATTGTTAAATCCATTATTTAAACGTTAAACACGTTGGTTTTCGAAGTTGGATCCTTTTCATTTTAATTTTTAAATGCTTGAATCGTTAAATCAATTAAGTGGAAGGAAAAAGACTATTCTCATCAAAATTAGTCATATTGAGAAAAATGGAGGTGAATTTAGAATAATTACGTAATTTTCATAGTCCCCAAGATAGCAGATCGATAGAAGTAGCACAACTGTAAATCCTACTTTAAATTTAAAAACTTTTGGAATGCCAACCAATCACGTAACACGTTAATATTAAAGTTTGTGAATGGAATACATGAAATAAATGCAATATGACCCCCCAAAAAAAAAATCATATCACTGAGCCAAGCATATAAAAGCACACTCAGCTTTCCAGCACACAAAATGGCTGCAAAATTGGTATCCAGCTATACACAATTGAAGGTGGTCCGGTGTCTATACATGCCTATTCCGCCGCAACTCCAATTCACTCCTTGAGCAGCTAATCCTTTTTTTTTTTTTCTTTTTTCTGTATGTATTTCCAATCTATCCTAACTCAACTCGACTTCCCCAAACTTCTCCTTGTCCTGATCCAACTCTTTAAAAACTGGATCAAGCTCAGGAAATGAAGACAACAGCAACAGCTCAAGAAGATCAAAAGCGAGCTGCTTCATGAAGATCGATGACTGCATGCACATCAAAATTACTATTATTAGTTATGAAACCGAAGTGTAACCATAAGATGCACCAGACAAACCAAATAAATAATGATAATACCAACAAAGAATCTCAAGTCGATTCCTCATTTTCTAGGAGAAGACATGATGTCCCACATGCAAGTGTGGAAAGGCATATAAGTGGGGGTCAACCCTTTACCTTCAGCCATGGTTTTAGGTGAAGTTATGGCTCCCTAACTTGTGTGCCTAACAAATAAATAATGATAATACCAACAAAGAATCTCAAGTCGATTCCTCATTTTCTAGGAGAAGATATGATGTCCCACACGCAAGTGTGGAAAGGCATATAAGTGGGGGTCAATCCTTTACCTTCAGCCATGGTTTTAAGTGAAGTTAGGGCTCCCTAACTTGTGTGCCTAACAATTTGGTCCGAGTTTTAGGTGAAGGGCACCCTAACTTGTGTGCCTAACAATTTGGTCCGACCTGCCGGATCCGGACGGACCACGGGAAGGGGCTACCTGATGTGTGAGCCCAGGAGTTGCCACCCCGGATATGGGCCCAGGGGGGTTGCCACCGGGAGTTGTGGGCCCTAGGTATGCAGGTTGCCACCCGGAGTGTGCCGTCCGTGGACGTCCGGTTCGAAGAGGGATTGATTGTTATGATGTACCACGTCAATTCCACAAGCAAGTGTGGAAAGACATATAAGTGGGGGTCAACCCTTTACCTTCAGCCATGGTTTTAGGTGAAGTTAGGGCTCCCTAACTTATGTGCCTAACAATTTGGTCCGAGTTTTAGGTGAAGTAAGGGCTCCCTAACTTGTGTGCCTAACAATTTGGTCCGACCTGCCGGATCCGGACGGACCACGGGAAGGGGCTACCTGATGTGTGGGCCCAGGAGTTGCCACCCCGGATATGGGCCCAGGGGGGTTGCCACCGGGAGTTTTGGGCCCTAGGTATGCGGGTTGCCACCCGGAGTGTGCCGTCCGTGGACGTCCGGTTCGAAGAGGGATTGATTGTTATGATGTACCACGTCAATTCCACACGCAAGTGTGGAAAGGCATATAAGTGGGGGTCAACCCTTTACCTTCAGCCATGGTTTTAGGTGAAGTTAGGGCTCCCTAACTTGTGTGCCTAACAATTTGGTCCGAGTTTTAGGTGAAGTAAGGGCTCCCTAACTTGTGTGCCTAACAATTTGGTCCGACCTGCCGGATCCGGACGGACCACGGGAAGGGGCTACCTGATGTGTGGGCCCAGGAGTTGCCACCCCGGATATGGGCCCAGGGGGGTTGCCACCGGGAGTTGTGGGCCCTAGGTATGCGGGTTGCCACCCGGAGTGTGCCGTCCGTGGACGTCCGGTTCGAAGAGGGATTGATTGTTATGATGTACCACGTCAATTCCACACACAAGTGTGGAAAGGCATATAAGTGGGGGTCAACCCTTTACCTTCAGTCATGGTTTTAGGTGAAGTTAGGGCTCCCTAACTTGTGTGCCTAACATATACTAAATGTTGAGGAAAAAGAATATGTTTGAAATCAGGGTTTGAAATGAGGAGTTGATTGAGACAGGTTGTGTAGATGTCATTTTAACTAACAGTGGCGGAAAGACGAAATATATATTTTACAAAACTACTGAGTGCTATTCATCAAGAAAGACAACGTGGAGTAAATAAATATTTGTGCTCCTGGCAAACACAGATACAAGTGTTAAAGAATGGAGATAACCTGAATAAAGTAGTAGAGATCCTTAGCGCATTGCTCATATTCCTTACGTCCAACAAGGCCTACAACAGCACCTGGAGCCTTATCTGAGGAAAATATCTCAAGTTATTAACATTTTCTACAAAGGTCGAAGAATAACTTGCATCTGAATCCATATTACTATAATTGAGATAATGGCCAGAATCTAATATTACCAATCATCAGTTCATATACTAGTTTGGCCCGCCGATCCGCTTCCCTTCGTTGCATCTCCTCCAGCGATGGGGCATCTTCCTTTTTAGATGTAGAATTTGGAGTGGCTTGTTGACCATTAGGAGAATTGGGAGATTGGATATCAGGTGGAGGTTGCTGCCTCCGTGGGTGCTTTGTTATGAATATCCCATCCGGCCACAGTATCTAGGTTTACAAGTAATTAAATATGATGTGATACCAGTTCTTTTTGCTTTGGAAAAAAAGCTCATAACAAGCATATGCAGCATTTGACAATTTGTCATTGAAGACTTGCAAGTTGCTACAAATAATTTACTTGTCATCCAGGTTACAAATAGATATTGGTCAAAAGGAAATAGAAAAGCAAATGTTGTAACAACATACTTAGTTAAATTCAAAAGACTTTAGTTGAGTATGACACATGAATTTACCTGCTCCAGCCGTCTGATTCCAGAAGCAACCACTGATCCTCTTCGAAGAAGCTGAATCTTCTCAATCAACCAATCATCAAAAGCATCACCCATTCCCAACTGTAAAACTTGTTTGGCCACCCAAAAAGCTTTTCTCCTGTAAATCACTCCGAATGAGCACAAACCAAGAAAAGCAGTTTTGAGTATACTTTTACAAACAACCCCTATCTCAACTTGTTCATATTTTACTTAAATAATACCTGATCCATCCACCATCTTTAAGTTGTAATATTACATCAACCAAATCCAGTATGGGTACACTAAGGTTTGGAGGCACCCACTGTGGGAGAAACAGACAAATCAAAAAATAAGATTTATATGCAAAATATGGAGAAACCATAATAATGCCAGCACTGCGCATAAATAAGGTTTAAACTTAAAAATGTCAAGTGTTATGAGTTCTAAGAGTAGGATCTAGCTACAGAATAGGATAATCAAATAAGAATTGTAAATGACCTCACTCGGAAGGGTTGGATTAGAGGAATCAGTTTCGAAAGAATGTGATTCTTGGTCTTTGTTTACAGTCCTTCCAGAGTTTTTGGATGGTGTATGCTTTTGCTCTTTACTTTCTGAGCCATTATTCAAGTTCTCAACAGCACTTTTGGATTCATTTTCAGGCCTGTTTGATGAAGCAGTAGCCTGGCCTTTAGGTTTCAACCCTGACCCATCAGAAACAAGGTCACCCTTGGTATGTGATGCAAAATCCTGGTTTTTGTAACTGAAATTATCTTTCTTGGATGATAGCTGATCAAATACTGGCCCTACATTATCCCTGTATTCCTTGCTCTTTGCACGAACAGCTTCATTTAGGTCAACTAAAAATGAAAACTAAATTATGAAAAATGTACACCAGAAGATTGAAGAAAACTCACTATTCAAAGAATCACCTGAAAGAGTATCGATTATGGATAATGAATCTGAAAAGACATACATCTGCAGTTGTGGGATGTGAAGAATTAGAAGTCAAGAAAAGTCGAAAAGTAGCAACACAAAGCATTAATAATACAACTTTAAAATGACAACATGCAAGTGAAAATTTCATACCTGAGAATCAACACTAAGAAAATCCCAAACTTCAATTGAGCAGGAGACAGTTGGAAGCTGCAGAAGTTTCTGCAGAGTGGCGGAAATCAGAAAGTTTAAATGACAAAGTAACAGAGAGAAAATTATATTCATTCATTATAAAAGGCAAACACATGGAAATTCTTGCATAGCCTCGACATGTTGTGGTCTATGGACCGAAATGATGTATAATAAATAAACTTCTTCAGGTAAATGGATGATAACTAGGATAAATTTGTATCCATGCATATATTTCATGCATCAGACCAACAGAACAGTCAAACCATAATACCAAAAAACTATGTAAGGGTCAGAAAAGCTCATAGAAGCAGCCAATGTCAACACAAGGAAAAACAGTAGCGTAAAGCTGCTAGTTTTTATCATAAAAGAGGAAAAGTTATACGATTGAATTTTTAGTGTTATTAAAACACCATATTTATTTGAATTCTACATGTAGGTATTAAGATTTGTAAGGTATAAACTTAAAAGAGTAGTGCATAAATATAAGGTGTCAACAGCTTATAAGCTGATTCTGAAACATAAAGAGTACCAAATTTTTTATCAAGAATTATAGCATTTATAGCCCTGGAACAAGCAAATGACAAGGATATAAACATCTCAAAATGATATATCATCTCAAAAAAATGTGTTTATGGTTTTCAAAAGATTTGAGCTGGTGAAATGCAGGTCACACTCTTTCTTATCACATTTGGCATAATACCGTTTTTGGTTCTCTATATCACATTACATAAATTGTCAAATGGCAGGCCATGAGAGTTAGTGAGAAGACATCAATATCAGGTGGAAGTATGACCTTTAAATACTGGTCAAGCAGTTTACACCGCTCTTGAATGACAAATACATCTAAACCAGTTGAGAGGAAATGCTTTGGTGGCAAATGGAGATTATATTCCCGGAACTCTTTAAGACGCCTGTGTAAGTCCTCAAAATGTTGATATCTGGCAGCATGAGATACAAAATTAGCTTCAAGAGATTCACACCTTTCTCTCCATTACATTATATGATATTCCCAGGGTCCAGGAGGACCAGGACTCAACATATCCATAATGAATTATGTTATCACCTTTGATTCAGATTTTACTTTAACCCAATGGTTTGCAATCACTACTTTCATTGGGATAAAGAAAAGAAACATCAATTACTCAATTGTTAAAATCTTATATTAAACTCTAACTACTCAAACGAGGAGTTAATTGCCAAAACAGACGATTTTAAGTAAAGTCTCTATGAAGAACATTATAGAGAAGCATCTTAACAGGAATATGAATTAAATTTTAAGAATTATATACAAATCAAGGCACCTTCTTTTAATAGACCAACTGTGACTGTTTATATCTGTAACAGATATGCAATATACAGCAAACGTTCTAGACCCACTCTTCACAATATTGGCACCCAATACCTGCAAAAGAAGTGAGTTACCATTCAGCTCATTTTCAACACAGTCAGGTAAAGTTGATTTAGCAGAACGCGAAATGTGAGATTGGAGTACCTCACATCTTAATTTAAAAAAAGGATCACCAATTACTGAATTTTTCGCTGAAGTAGCAGCCAGACTTTGAATTTCAGGTATTGAAGCAAAAGACATGGATGATGAAGTTGTGGCTCCGCTACAAATTCTACCAAACAGCTCTGCCTCAGAATCCTCACTTGAATCTCCAGGCTTCCCATTCGTTTTGGAGTAATTTAATACATCTTGCTCCTCTCCTAATAAGAAACTCGTTCTCTCAACCTCTTGCCAGACTTGTCCATTATGAACACTGGGTCTAGATCTTTTCTTCGCAGACTTGTTTCTGTGCAATCTTCTAGAATGATGTTGATCCTTGCTGGTCTTTCTGCTCTTATGTCTGTCAAAAGTTTCAAGTGGATGATGAATGTGGCTGAAATTTCTTTTATTTTTACCATCCCAAACTTTAACACCAGGAGAATCAAGACCCATAACACTGCTCGTATCATCTTCCTCAGAATAACTACTGCTCCAGGAGTCACTCTCTTCAGATGACATACTTTTAAGATCTTCCTCTTTATGTAAGGAAATTGAGGTATGAGCTTCATTGGATAATTTTCCACGCATTGCAGGATTATCTTCCCCTGGCCTTTTATTATATACAGTGTTGGACAAATCTTTCTGAGAAGTATTATCTGTTGTATTTCTCTCCTTCTCACGGAAAACCTTTGTCTGCTCTGCTGAATTCGACACTCCCACTATAGAGTTCTGCTGTGCCGGATTGGTATCATCGACCCTTTTATAATCTCTTCCTTTCGTCCACATATTATCAAAGTGCTCTGGAGCCAGGGCCTCAGTTTTTCTACGAGAGAACTGATCCAGCTTATCACCCCACTCTCCTCCAGAGGTGTGTCGTATGAGATCTCTTCCCTCATCTCCATGAGAGTCCGGCAAAGAATTCCAAGAACGGGTGGACATTGTATCCATGGAAAGCAATGGATCCTTGGAGAAAAGTTTTCCATTCATGGCATCTGATCCATGATTCTTTGACTCATTGTTATTCTGAACCTTCTTCAATTGCACGAGTTCAACACCCTTAGACGAAGGATCAGTTAACTCCGTGGTATGATCTGATAAAATCCTCGAAGGAGTATTTGTTCTCAACCCTGATGCTGTATTTGACGCCTTATTATCTTTATCTATTTTTCTAGCAGAAATAACTAAAGATTCTATTCTTTCATTAATAAACCTGACAACAAATTTGGCAGAGCATAAAGAACAGACAGAGTGTGTGTAAAGACATCAAGACAAATGATACGCTTACCTTGGGTTAGCAAGATTTAGCACCGGTCTCATTACAACACAAGCAAGGAGTTCCCTGACAATAAACCGAAATAAAGAGCACTGCAGATCCTCTGGCTTAAATGTAAGGACGATAAGGCCATCCATGACATGCTGGAGAACCTGCCGTATTCCAGAATTGATGAAAAGAGAAGTTTGTCAAATAAAGGAAACCATACAGCTTTCTGCTATAGTTGCTTGACAGAGACAACCTTATGCTCGGCTTTAGCAGAAAATAAAATGGGATGCAATTTGTTTTCAGCAGCCAGAATTGATTTTAACTGTACGTCTAGCTCTTCAATGGACTGATGCTTCTCAATCTTTGTCTTACTAGCACGAAAGAGCTCCAGTCTTTGACATACAATATTGATAATATCCCTGCAAAAAAGCCAAGCAAATGCTCCTTCAGAATGCCATTCAGATCCAACATCATTAAGAAGAAATATTTGAAGATACAACCTAGTTAAAAGATCTATCAGATTAATATTTCTCATGCGGCATGAAATTTCTCCCAGTACACCATTCATGATCAGTACAAGCTCTTCTGGACCTTGTGTATCAGGCGTAATGCGAGAGTACCACAGACCTGTGACCC
Organism: Pogostemon cablin; assembly: GCA_023678885.1. Taxonomy (NCBI): domain Eukaryota; kingdom Viridiplantae; phylum Streptophyta; class Magnoliopsida; order Lamiales; family Lamiaceae; genus Pogostemon; species Pogostemon cablin. The sequence goes on along the minus strand of CM042959.1, from coordinate 2,679,891 downwards.
ACTCAGAGACGATATGTCTAGTGAAATGGTCAATTGCCTCCTCAACAACAGGGGAGCTCACCTTAAGCTTCCAGTCAGACCGTTCAATCCGAACTTTGTTACCCTCGAAAGGAATTTTATTAGAAGAACTATTAACTGATGTTTGTTTGCCTTTGTAAGTAGCAGCTTTGCGCCGCATATCAAAATCCAGAGACCAGTAGCGAAGTATGACTATCAATAATAGTGCACCAGGCAAATTGACTAGAACTGAAGGACTGGTTACTGAAAGATAAAAAGGATTAAATTATAAAAGAGACATGATCATAGAAATTGAAACTGAAAAAAATGACGATGCCCAAATCTAAAATAAAGTGGTTGGTACTGATAAGTTGCATTAAAATCTATCCAGATGCTTTACTTTCTGCTACTTTCATTGAATACCTACCCTAAAGCAAATTCAAGTCAGCAGGTTTGGATGCATAAAAGAATAAAATCATGCCTTCCAAGACATCTTTGTCGATCAAAAATATCGAATCCTTGCAATATAACTCCATGAGTTTACAAATTTCAACAGCGTATAGATTAGTCTCCAGGTTTAATTTACGCATCGACTACAAATTTGCTTTTTTAATTCCTCATCAGGAAATGAGAGACCAAAGCCTATCCAGAATCAGAAAATTCCCAAACAGAAATTCGCTGAGTAAGAATGAACTTAACAATAATAGAAATTTTATACCCTTCGCAATCACATATCAATTCCACGGATTCTCACTATCCTATTACATAGCACAAGCATTAACAGAAACAAGTTAAAACATGATTTTTACAATAGACTAGCAGAAGCAGAGAAGGTTAAGTAAGAAAGTGACGAACAAACAAACACTTACATGACATGAGGTAAGACAATCCAACAACGCATACAACCAGCAAAACAATCCTCTTCTTAGCTTCCTCCACTAGGTCCCGAACACTCACCGTTTTCCTCTCGTTGCTGCTCATTGTTCCGGACCTCCAGTGGCTACTACACCTTTTTCACACCTCCCCAAACTCATTCAAAACTCAGCACAAAAATGAAATCTCTCAAGCAAATAAAAAATAATTAAAATCCACAATCAAATCCTCCAATTACAGCATTTTTCAAGCGATCACTGCGAAAAACTAAAAGAAAAGTCACTCAAAAACCCAAGAACAATCGGGCAGAACGAATGATTCGCGAACTCCGCACGCCATTACACAATTAAATCGAGTCGCAATTCGCAGACGGTTCTAGGTTTTCAGTGCGTGGGTGTGCTTGCAAGTTTGTATGTATTGCTTTTCTCTCTCTAGACTACAGCTTTCTCGCTCTAGAAATATTTTCCAACTGAAATTGGATTTTCAATTCCCAATTCTCCCGGTGGGGTGGTGTCATTAATTTTATTTTATTGAAAGAGTGTATGTTGGGTGTACTATGTGTATTTTATTTTATTTTGTATATATATTATTCTATTTTGTTTACATGTTTTGTAATAATTGTATATTTTTTTCACATTAAGTTTTTATTAAAAAAACTAATATCCATATACGTATAACTTTTTGTTGAATATTATATACAAATTTTCATTAAAAAAATTAACAATTAAATTGTATACATTTTTACTCTTAACTATATATATTTTTGTTTATATTTGTATATGGGTGCACCCTATCTTTAAGTGCGGGTGCACACTATTAATTGTCTTATTGAAAAGTAATTAGTAATTTAATCACGGTTTTACGTTCTGATTAGTATTTGTTAAGAAGCTGACGTTACAGTATTAATGAAACGACACTTGAACATCTGACGCTGACTATGTCCAAATCAGTAATTTCGGAAGTATTCCCAACTCCAGGTGTTCGTGAAAAGCGGACCCCACTTGAGAAAAGTATATGGACATGTTGCCGTCCTGGAATTCCAGTTTACGTGTTTACCCCTTTCGTGAATCAAGATTCAAAACTGGTTTTTCTGTAATTTACTGTTAAATTAGTCACCACACAATTATGCATGATATGTACATTACATACAATATATTTTATAAAACACATTCTTATTATTATTATTATAAATAAATTAAAATTGTGGTAATATTCGCCGCTACATGAACTAAAGTCCTAAGATATTCTTTTTATCTTATGAATATTAATTCATAAAATATGCATTTAATTTAATTCATCTCATCGAGTTTTAAATTAAAAACATAAAGAAATACTAGAAAAGAAAAGTACAAGGGTTCAAACAAAAGATGACCCGAAATAACTTTGATGAATTATTTACAGGCAAAAATTTGTGTGCCCTTGAGAATACAAATTTATTTTTATTGGGGCACGGTACAGTATACCCACTCTTATTTTCAAACCCGTTTTATGGTCTTAGTCGCAGCGAGTCAATTATACATGAACCTAAGTTATAGGATACAGGGCCGGCCCTGAAAATTTTGGGGTCGTATCAAAATAAAAACTGAGGCTCTTCAATTTTTTTATTTTATTTTTTTATATTAATAAATTTCATAATAAAAATATAACTTATAGAATATGAAAAGAAAAAAAATTTATTAAAAAATTAAAAAATAAAAAATACTTTACCTTCATATATATCTTTGATACATTGACCATATAAAATGGATAGTATTAAAATGAATTAGTAAAATGGAGAATTGAGGATTAGATTGTTAAATTAGGCATTTTAAATTAATAATTTTGCAAGAAATATAAAATTGGTGTTTTTTTATAATTTATGCGTAAATATTGTTAGCTTTAAGAAAAAAAAAAAAGCACAACAGGTAGTGATTTTGTATTTTTTGAGGGGATAAATGATAAATCTCATTGATCATCATTGATTCAATAAAAAAAATATTAGTTTGATCCAATAATATTAAATTAAATTGGTAGCTTATTACATTAAATTAAATAAATTAAAAACTAAATGGTTGGTTGGTTCTAAAATTTAATAAAACTTAATAAATAAATATATATTGGGCCTAAATTTTAATCAACACAATAAATAAATATATAGAGGTATTAAAAAAAATTGGGCCCCAAAATTTTGGGGCCCATGTTGCCACCCCTCAGGGCCGGCCCTGATAGGATATTCTTTTTATGTTATGAATATTAATTCATAAAATATGCATTTAATTTAATTTTCTGTTTAAAATATGTTTATTATTTTTATTATTTATTAAAATAATTCATAACTTAAACTAATAAAATCTAAAAAAAATCCCAATAAATATATTGATCATTTAAAAATATGTTTAAGACTTTAAGTTGACCTTATTTCTTAAAATTTATTTATGCATTAAGACTTAAGGGTCCATAAAAAAATATATTGGGTGACTTTGCGGTGCATTTAGTGCACTGATGCAACTATAGTTAATGGGTTAAAAATAGGGGAGTGAGTAGTTAAAAAAAATTATTTTATTTAATAATAGAGATCGAACTAATAGTTAAGATCGTTCAGGTGCATCGGTAGACCAGGTGGACTCATATTGATTCATAATATTATTACTTCTTCTTTCTTTTTTTTTTTTATTTTTTGAGAATTTTAAGTTTGTTATATGATTTTTTTTTTAAAGAATCCAATTATGGAGAAAACTTAACGAGAAAAGGCACGTATTATTATTTAGAATTTTTTTTTGACATTTATATTATAGTATTTAGATATTTATATAGTACAAAAAGAAATTGATTAATTGATGGAAATAGTTTATACTCCACAAGTCAAATCAATTAATAAAAGTAAATTTAAATCTCTCTCTTTTTTTCATCTTTTCGGAAGAATACATGTATTTCAATTCAATTTCATTTTCAATTTCAATTTCCATACATTTGAGTCGAAGCTATCAGTTTCGCCAAATCCTACCTGCAAATAACAACTGCAAAAAATTATGTCAATTTTTCTCTGCGAAACTTATTACGAAGATATTCCAACGGTACGTTCTTCGCGATTTCCCACCCTTTTTTCTGAGTAAACTGATTTTCCAAATAATTTGTTTGTTGATTTTCTTCCACCAGTTGGATGAAGTTAAACATGAAATCTTCAGTATTGTTGGATTGCCAGAGATCAAGAAGCAGTTGGAAGCGATTGTGGAAAAAATAATTGAAGCTGAAAAGAACGCCACTAATGGATTTAGGGTTGTACCCCCAAAACCCTTTCACATGGTGTTCATTGGAAATAATGGAACAGGTATACCTCAATGTCCTACTTCATTATTAATTTCCTAATAGTATTATCGTCGTTTGAACTCTGCTTAATAATCTCTGCTTATGATTCGTGCTTCTCGATTATTGCTAATTTTGCTGGCATTTTTTTTAGGGGATCTGTTGTATTTAATGAGAAAATCTGCGTTTATGAGTTTGGGTTGATTGAATTAGGATTATTAATGGCTGATTAGGCAGTTTATGATGTTTGCTTTGAAGTGAAGAATCTGATCAGATAGGAAGAGTTTTCAATTACTTCACATTTACTTCCTTAGCAGATATTAACTGTTTTAATTATCAAGTTTTTTTTTCCTCCTTTTCTTTTCTTGATTATCTATAAATTAAATGGCTCATTTAGTGGTTAAATTCACTGGCCAATGTGCATCTTTTTTTCCCCTAGAAATTCTTGTAAAAATATCATGAAGAAGCTTGGAAAATCTTAGAAGATTTTATACTATAATGGAAAATTATAAGCAGCATGTTGTTCTTTTTAAGAATCACCAATTGATAATTCAATGGTTAAATGGGCAAGCAATGAAAAACCATTGTTTGTATATATTTAACAATTTTTCATATATTCTTTACACGAACATGATCCTTCTCTTTAACTATTTTCCAGAAAAGAATAAATAAACTTTTTTTTTTCTTTTTCTCTTTCAATTATGAGCATTACTGGCCATCGTGAATGTGATGCATGTAGCTGTTATAATAAGCATGGAGAAGTTTCACTGCTGAAGAAATTAGAAAACTGGCTGGAAAAACATGAAAGGATTTGACTCTTCAGTGTGAATGAACTCTAAGACAAAACTGCTTCACTGGAAAACGTTGCATCTCTGTTACTCTATTTTTTTCTTCAAAGATCCAACTTTTAGAAACTGAATAAATGAAGGGGGCAGATTTAAAAGATCTCATTATATATTCACCGCGGGTTCTCGCATCATTATCTGGAAAAGATATAATATCACCGTGGGACACTTTAAAATGAATAATGTTTACCATTCTATTATTCACACAAACCCTTCGATGACTTATCGGCTGCCTTGCTTGAGGAATAGTTTCACGAAAATGGAGACGAACCGGAATAACGTCCGATCTTGTTTCTGGATTGAGTAGAAAAGGGATATATGATCGTTTTCTTCTTATGTGCATTTCTGCGATGGTTAAATCTCCATGAAAAAGGGACAACTTTCGTGTAGTTTGTGATTGAATGTAACTGTTAAGATTTTTTATCGAATAAATCTTTCTCTTAATAGATCTCTTCTTGTTTCTCAATCTCTTGAGAATGCGGCGTTGTATTATTGTAAGTTCTCTGTTCCAAACATTTCCTGAAAGTAGACGACAAGTTTGAAATCTTAATGCAGGCAAGGCATATCTCATTGAATCAGTCTTTTTCGCCACATCGCGTATAACGGGAATCGAACCCCCTCTGCTGCTGTCGGGCGGATGGAGAATGCAATACTTCGACCCAGCAACTTGTTAGGAGTAGGTTTGTTTTAGCTTGCCCCTTTCTTCTTATTAGGAATATCCATTTTGAACCCTATTAATTAATAAGGTAAGCTTCCAAAGCTCCTTTCTTCAGCTGGTGCGCAGGAGCGCACTTTCGTTTTCCCCTTACTAGTCAAGGGGCTGCTAGTTGTAGCGCGCAGTGTACTAGTGATTTAAAGAAAGTTGTGTCATCTGTTCTCCATATTACGCTGATTAATTTGTCTAAAATTCATTTTTATTTTCAGAAATTTTTACTTTATTCTACTATCCTTACCGAAATTTTCCACATGCGAAAAGGCAAGTCCACAGTAGCTCGAATTCTGGCTAAACAATTTTATTTGGGTGGAGCTCTATCTTCCTACAGCGTGACTGAAATGCAAGGAAATCAGAAGGTAAGAACCTTTAAATTGAGCATCAATGAAGTTTATTCCCTAAAATCACACTGCATAAGAGAGAGAATCATTGACATCATCAGATGAAAGATGCAGAAGGGGGTCTACTGCTTGTAAACATAGACGAAGAAGATCCCATCAACCCAAAGACGTCGGAGGAGATCATAGCTGCAATGGACGATGGTAGCTCAGCATTGATACTTGCTGGAAATTACAAGGCCTTGAACCAATACATGAAGTCCAACAACGAGTTGTACAAAAGGTTCTCAGTGAAGTTACAATTTGACGACTTGACATGTGAAGATCTTGCTATGATTCTTGAGAAGAAGGCCAGAAATGAAGCAGAGAACAACTTGGTTTGCGGCTTTGAGTTGGATGCTTCATGTAGCACCGACAGTATTGCCCAAATGATTGACCAATTTACCCCTGAAAATCTGAGACGTGCTATGAATGCTCATTTGCTCGATCAGATGCTGATTGAGGCAAAGAAATTGGCTGAAAAGGCCGGAGAAACAACCATCTCTTTAAGGGATTTAGGAGCAGGCATTCAGAATGGGGCAGTAATCTATCAGAAGTTACTGAATTTGTGAGATAGTAGCTAACGCTAGTTTATAATTTTGATGACATGGAGAGACGCCATCATCTACACCACACGCCCCGATGCATCTACACCCTCGACTAGCATGGTTGCGAGTGTGTGGAGGCGCGATCCATCATGTTCTACATTTAGTTGATAGTCATTAGAAGTTGTGACATAACCTTATTACTGCTCTATTGTCAACCATTTTCTAACTTAAGGACCATATATCTGGTGAGACTTATTTTTTTGGTTTCTCATATCTTATTTCATTATAAATTATACCTGTACATTTACTTTTACCTAGTTGATTGTGCTTTGAATTCATGTAATAAAAAATTCTTGTATATGATCAGTTTAGATGTCCAATCTAATTTGGTATGCATTTGTGTTAATCAAGATACTGATTTCTGCAGATATGGCAAAATATATTAGACTTTGGTAGCATATTTTTCAAAATTGTATATGCAATTTTGTATAAAGGGGAAGTAAATCAAGATTTTAAAACGATGTTACACCTTAAAATTTCATGAAAAGACATTAAACTAAATAAGCAAATAAATGTACAAGTAACTCTGAATTATGAATGTGTTGATATATATAGACATACATGTATCTAAAGCAAAACGATCACGCGAGTTCGGTACGGACGCACGTGACTGGCGATTAACATAAATCGCGCATAGTATAAAAGGAAAATATCCTAAAATTAAAAAAGGCATGAGCTATAATGTTGGGCCATAAAACGACGTCATCTTGTTCTCCTTGGACCAGCCACTCTGTCTGCTCAACTGACAGGCGAGAAAGGAAACCGCACGACGCCGTTTGGAGTCACTTTCCATGCTCGGTATGTGTTAAAGTTGCTCTTTTACAGTCCCAAGCAACCCACTCTCTCTCTCTCTAGAAAAATTCCGCCAGGAAAGGAGTGAGATTCGTCGAAAAGGTGCTTTCTTGTAATTACATATTGAAATCTGAAAAAAGTTGAACACCTGCAATGTCTTCGCCGCCGCCGGGGCCGCCGCCGGGGCTTGTTCCCGGTCCGATACTGCCTCCAAGTCCGCCCTCTCCGGCGGTTCTTCTGTTTCCCCCGCCTCATCCAGAGAATATGACGCCGCCGGCTGTGCAGAGACCTCCGCTGGGGACAAGTAACAATAGTACGACACTGGTGGCGCTGGGTGTCGGGATAGGGATAGGCGGGGCGATCGTGCTGGTTTGCGTGGGTATTTTTGTCATTTGGTACAAGAGGAATAGGAAGCGTCTTTGGAAGGACGGATTTGGCCATTCACAGCCGGAGGTGCCTAAAGGTTGATTAATTTTAATATGAAGCTTACTAGTATATAATAATATAGTTATTCTTCTTTGGTTGAATATTTTTATTGTATTTTGCGTAGTATGGCATGTTGAATTGCGATAACTTACAAAGTTTGGATTTTACATATTTTATGTTGATTTGTTCGCTTAATACAGACAAATACTCAAGTTGTCTTTACCTATTTGTCAAATAATCGAGTTTTTTCGAATTATTTAGTTTGGAACTTATTTTCTTTAGTTTAAGAGCATTAGAAATTAGGCCATATTTCCTTTAGTCATTTAAAATGCTATAGAATTCAATATGGGTGGCTTGCTATGAAGCATGTATAATTTCTCACAGTGAAGTCTTGAGTTTCCAATTTCATCATATATTATTTTGTTTCCTATGAAAAGTGGAAAATCATCAATTGGATTAGTTTGTAGAAGGTTTTCGTAGCACCCCTGATAATTATCTTGGAAAATAATGGAAATTAACAGCACAAAATCAAATGCAAAGATATAGCTCAAGATAAAAACAATACTCCAATAACATTGTTCTTTGATTTTGTATGTGATATCTGGACTTAGTATGGTCCCTCACTCTATTACACTCAAGCTAAGTATGCATTTTCTTTTGAAAGTTGGGAAAAACAAAAATGTAATGTTAAGTTTTTTCTTGAATTAAGTAGTTTTTTTTTCTCTTAATTCTGTTTCTTTCCAATGTGAATGTGCAAAAGAAACATGAGTACTTTCAGGGGATCATCAAGCCATGTCCAGGTCTTTATTCTGGTATGCAGAAAGTATTGGAAAATATTCGATTGCAGGTGCTGATTTCAAAATCCTGCAGAATATCTCAAGTTTTAGAAAACAGTACTAAGTGCAACAAACTAGGATCTTCACCTAGGACTTCATGCAGCAACTAAATTATCTTTTTTATTAGAACAGAAATGCTAAGACTTTGAAGAATAATAGAATGAAATAATTGATTCTATGACATCCTTATTTCTTGTTTGCAGTACCACACCCCTCTGTTTTGTTTTATTATTCTGTACTTTCAAATTTATATTAGTTCTTTTATTTTTATAGATGACCGGTTTAATGGTCCACTGTACAATCAGCAGCCTGCTCCGCCATTAGCTGTTAATGTTTCTGGCCGTTCAAAGATCAGTGCTCCATCAGTTGTTTCAACAATGTCATCTGTTAGCAGCGGGAATCAGACAGAGCCTTTACCTCAAGTATCCCCTGACACTTGTTTGAATTTCACAAAAACTGCATTCTCATATGAAGAACTTGCTTTTGCAACGGACAATTTCTCTGGCACAAACCTTCTTGGGCAAGGTGGCTTTGGATATGTTCATAAGGGAGTGCTCCACGATGGAAGAGTGGTTGCAATTAAGCAATTGAAGACTGGGAGTGGTCAAGGGGAGCGTGAATTTCAGGCGGAGGTTGAGACTATAAGTCGTGTTAATCACAAGCATTTAGTATCACTATTTGGGCACTGCATTTCAGGGATTCAAAGATTGTTGGTTTATGAATATGTTCCGAATCAGACTTTGGAGTTCCACTTGCATGGTAAGCACGGATGGAACTCAATTCTTTATACTTACATCCTTCAGTCTCATATATCACCTGAAAGTGCATGGTTGGGGTAATTGACGTGATTATGAATAGCTCAACCACCCTATGCTAAAAGACCTTGTGTAGGAACCATAAGTATCCATTTATGTTTTCATGAAATTACCAATAGTCACTGCTTGTGCAAATTATTTTCACCGATTATTATAGTGTTGTGGAACCTGAATGAGTGCAGATCTCCGTATATTATTGACAAATAGAACATTGAACAACATACAATTTTTTCTTACCACATGCAAATTCTTTTTTTTTTTTCTTTTTTTAACTATATTGTACCAAGCCAAGATATAATTCGTTGTGTTCATATTTTGTGTCTCCAAATCCTAGTTCCATCTCCTTCTCAAACTATTGTCTTACCAGAGAGACAAACAATGTAGGGAAAGGGGAACCCCCTATGAACTGGGCTGCTAGGGTAAAAGTTGCTATAGGCTCTGCAAAAGGATTGGCATATTTGCATGAGGAATGTGAGTCTTCTCCTGCTCTTTTTCTTGATCTTTATGCTTATGTCATCATTTGGTAGATTTCAATCATACTGATATTCAACGAAATATGCAGGTCATCCTAAAATTATACACCGTGATATCAAATCATCTAACATTCTTATTGATGAAAACTTTGAGGCAAAGGTATACGGTGCTGTTTCTGTACAGATTTGTTTATTACTTTCTGCGTCTGATCACTTGATTGTTGCAAATTGACAGCGTGTCTGTTTCCTGTGTATCTGGTTAAAATAAATATTCCAGAGGGTTTAAATTTTATACAATATGAATCAGTTGTTCTATATATTGATGCTGAATGTAAAGTCCCTGATCTCTAAATAAAACTTCTTGTTGTAGTGTTTAATTTATATCAGCTAATTTGCTAAAATGTAGTTGTAGCTATGCACTAAATTATGCTCAATTTTGGAGTAATTAACTGTAGCATTACATGAAACCTTATTCATCATTGGATAATTTAAATTAGGTAGCAGATTTCGGGCTGGCTAGGTTCTACTCAGATACTGATACTCATGTTTCCACTCGTGTAATGGGAACTTTTGGGTAAGCTACTAGAGATTAACTTTCTTTTCTCTCCATGATTGTGATGCATATGCTAGCTTTGAAAAATTAATATATCTACTTTATGTCACATCATGAAATCATGCCTCTTCTGCCCTATACAGTTATTTGGCACCAGAATATGCTCTAACTGGAAAGCTGACGGAAAAGTCAGATGTTTTTTCATTTGGCGTTGTGCTTTTGGAGTTGATCACAGGCCGCAGACCAATTGATAAATCGGAAAACTACCTTGATGATAATATCGTTGATTGGGTGAGACACTCTCTACAAATTTACCATTGTATGTATGATATTGGATTAAGAGAAAAGATGTGCATCCTTTTCTCCCATCTTATTTTTAATTTCAATTCACGTGTCATAGTTATGATTTCCATTTCTTTTTTACTTGGTTTCTGTTCTTCGCTTCATTCCTTGTTGTTTTTTGCTGGAGAGCTTCGTGATGCTAATTGCTTGAAATATTTCTTAATAATATAGGCAAGACCCCTGCTTTCACAAGCTTTGGAAAATAACCACTTTGATAGTGTGGCTGATCCAAGGTTGCTCAAAGATTACGACTCAATTGAGATGGCTCGGATGGTTGCCTGTGCTTCTGTCTGTGTGCGTCATTTGGCCCGACGTAGGCCAAAGATGAGTCAGGTAAATCTAACTTATATTTGTTCAAACAATATCCCATCTCTTTTCACCATTTGAACCACTTGTATCCTCCTCTCTTCGACTACTCCCAATCAGATACTCCGCGCATTGGAAGGTACAACACCTCTCAGTGACTTGATCGAGGGCATTAAACCCGGGCACAGCAGAACATATGACTCTCATGAGAGCTCAGACTATGATGTCTCATACGACACAGCACAGTACAGAGAAGACCTAATTAAATTCAAGAAGATGGCATTAGAAAGCGTCGAACACACCACAAGTGAGTGCAGCGGTCCGACTAGCGACTTTGGCCGTCGGCCTTCCGGCTCAAGTAGTGAAGTCTAAGACATACTCAAGACACTGTTTAGTGATATATATAGGCTGCATTTTTCATTTTCCTTCACTTCTCTACATTTTTTTCCTAATTATGAGCTGAGGTTATGTTAATTGTTTGTAAATTATTCAGATCTGTTGGTATATATTCTCAATATGCTGATGATTAAAGTAGCAATCTCATTATCTGTCCATTGCCTTATAAGTCGTAAATTCAGGCCTTTTAACTTTTCATTTCAGACTTTACTATTTTTTATTTTTATTTTATTTTTTTTGGTTGGTGTGTTTTATATTGTTATTTGAGGTTTAAAATAATGTTACTTTCAAGTGCTTTATTTTTAAAAAATGTAACTAGCTATAATATTTTGTTTAATAAATTTTTTAAAAAATTTGGATTTTGATTGGCATTTTTTAAAAACCAATCATTAATTGAAGCATTTATCATCTTCTTTTCTGTATATTAAACTCAAGTTGGGGTATTTTTCACGATTTTTGTACCTATCCAGTGAACAGTCAAATGTAACTAGGGAAACCAATAATAAAAAAATGAAAGCTAACCATATAATCCAAATCAATATTACTCCAGAGGAGTATTATTTTAGAAATTATAATTTTCACAATACTTGTGCAATAAATCTGTGTACAGCATACAATTATTCTTTAACATAATAATTATGTTTTTAAATGTCGAATTTTACTTTTAAAATAATATATTAACCCTTATTCTAAAAGAGTAATTCTTAACATTTGTTAAAAATCGTATTTTCCAAAAATAAATAAATAAATAATCTGCATTCAATTGCAAAAATATATTTCACATAATAACACAAAAAAATGGTGGTTTGTTTTAATTAAATTAATAAATTGAATTATTAAGTGTGATTAATGTGTCTCAATAAAATAAAGATAAATTTTCTTGTGAGAGTATAATTTTAGTGTGTTAAAATACATCTTATTAAAATCATGTTTTAAGCACTAATTAGTAAGTAGGAGTATATTTTATTCTATATAAGCATGTTTTGATAATGTATTGACTCATCCCACCATCAGTATATATTACATTTATTCGTTTTATAGGAGAGAATTTTTATTAACAAAACATTATTAACCATAAATTTAAATACTAAACACATAAATATTGCATTAGAATGCAAGTAATCTAGTATTGACAAATAAAGGACATTTATTCTCATTTCGAATTGACAATTCATGAACAAACTACCAAAATTTGATCATGTCATCTTCTTCACCATTTATTACCATGTTTTCCTTTTTCATTGCAACACCTACTTTCTCTACTCGTTTCATTTCACATATTTCAAGTCATATATATTTTCAACACATATATTTTGTTTTATTCATATTCTAATCATCCCCCACATGAAAATATAAGAATTCTTGAATTATAAGTACTATATAAAGAAATTTTTTATATATCCACTCAAGATTTGAGTAGGGTGCATTTCAAATATACTCATATTAAAAATAAAATTAAAATTATGTATTTTAAATACAGATATGTCCGATTTTGTTGGGATATTTTTACGTTCATTCTCAAAAGTAGTGAATCCAAAATGCAACCTAAAATACTTTTTGTCTTTTACACAATACCATTTTCAAATGAAATTTTGTCCAAAAGTTGTGAAGTTGATGGCAACTTCCACGAAACTTCGTAACACCATATTTGGAGATGAGTGACTTCCATTTAATTCTATATTTAGCTTTAATTGTACTTAATTTAATTTAATCTAAAATTATACTACGTATGATATAATAGAAATTAGCTTTGTTTACGATCTAAGTAATGTTGGGATAAGGCAGATCCCCATTCATTCCTAAGGGACAAACAAAGAAGAACATAAAAAGCACAACACAAGAATTTACGTGGAAAACTCCAAAACCGGAGAAAAACCACGGACCGAGAAAATACCACTATGTGAAAAATTTTTACAATCACACAGAATTTCTCTCTCTCGACCCCAATCCCTACACCCTTACAAATCTTTGACTAATTCTCACCTTTCTTCCTATTCTCACAACCGAGAATCAAAGAAATGAATTTAACTAGAATCAAATACAAAGATTAAAGTGTACTTGATTGGTGCACTTAACATTGAGGCTAGGGGTCTCCTTATATAGCCTAAGGAGCCCCTCCCCCTTTCTCTCCCACCCGATGTGGGATGGAAACACCCCTTTTATTTTGACAAAAAATCAACAATCTCCACCTTGCCAAAATAAAAGAAACTCATTGTCTTTACCGACAATCATTCTCAAACCGAGAACCCTACTCCACCATATGAGTTGACCACTTAGAATTAAACCATTCTAAGAATTTTCTGCTGCACATATCGAAAATACCTGCTGATATTTATGGTGCTACTTCCAGCTCTTAGCTACCCTTGGAAGTTCATCAGTCATCGATATACATCCACCACACACCCTACATCACCTGCCAAGTCAATGTCCGTGTGCAAACTTGTGGACCAGCTAATATTATTACACCTTTTCCATAACAACTGAATATGTCACAAGGATCCCCAATAATATTAACTCAACATTCAGAACTGTTGCCGCAACAGCTCCTCCTTGACCAGAAACGTCATCATTGCTCCACCGTAAGCAATTACCGTGCCATTGCTCCACCGCAATTACCGCACCATTGCTCCACCTTGAGCAAAGCCCGTCTGTACCGACATGACGTCGCTGCCTTTTTCCGCCAGCTACATTAGGTTTGCTTGAACCCTTTTCCTACTGACAGTGTCCTCACTTGAAGCCGACTCTAACCTCTGGAATTCACGATGCTTTCCCCACTTGTCGGTTGACTCCACGCCATTCTTTATCGATCTAGCGCCACCCGATACCAAGTACCACATCGCCATCTTCCCCGTTGAATCATCGCTTCCCCACGCCACTAGTCATTATCGGAAAACACGTTCCTTTCAAACCTCCTTGAGCCGACATCCATGGAAAACTCCATGCCGCTTTCAAGCCAACTCCACCACCGGGAGTCCCAGCAATTCACATTGCTGCAGGTCCAAGAACTCCGCCAAAAACTACTGTCCTGCAAATCCTACCCCTTGCCACGCCACCGTCGCCACAGTCCGGCGCATTTCACCACAAGAAAGGAGATGCCACCGCATCCGGCTGTTCTTCTGACCCCCTTGTGTCACTAGCTTTTCCCACTTCTTTCATGCCACCCTTAGCCTAATGAATAACCCTCTTCCTCTTATAAAGTCTTTTCTGATGTGGTCTTTTCTGATGTGGAAGGTCAGACTTTGCTGCAACCACAGAGCATACTAAGAACTTTATAAGCACCCGAACCGGGCTCTGATACCACTTGTTGGGATAAGGCAGATCCCCATTCATTCCTAAGGGACAAACAAAGAAGAACATAAAAAGCACAACACAAGAATTTACGTGGAAAACTCCAAAACCGGAGAAAAACCACGGACCGAGAAAATACCACTATGTGAAAAATTTTTACAATCACACAGAATTTCTCTCTCTCGACCCCAATCCCTACACCCTTACAAATCTTTGACTAATTCTCACCTTTCTTCCCATTCTCACAACCGAGAATCAAAGAAAGGAATTTAACTAGAATCAAATACAAAGATTAAAGTGTACTTGATTGGTGCACTTAACATTGAGGCTAGGGGTCTCCTTATATAGCCTAAGGAGCCCTCCCCCTTTCTCTCCCACCCGATGTGGGATGGAAAACACCCCTTTTATTTTAACAAAAAATCAACAAGTAATTGTTTGATTTCATTTATTCTATGCTATTTATAGTGATTAAAATTTTTGAAGTGGACTACGGATGGTGCAAACCGTGCAATCTATACTTTAATAGAAACTTGCTAGCAACACGATGACATTTATGTACTAACTAACTAATATTCTAATATTTGCATGATTAAATTTATATTTTACTATGCTTGTGATCCTAGAAGTAATTTAAATAAAAGGGTGCGTGGACTATATGGAGTACTTTTTAATTTTGATACTTAATTAATTAATTAAACTCACGAGAAACATAAAAATTACTCAATTTTTTTAAACGCCCATCATTAAACTTTCGCAATCATAGTCGTTGTTATTATTATGTGAAGATTAAAGAGAATACATTTTTTTTTTCAAAAAAAAAAACATAATTAGCTTATGTTGTTCATAAGACCTTTATGCATTCAGCATGCAAAAATTTTCTTTAAAAAAATGTCAAATAGAAAAGGTAAAAAAATATTTACAACACAATTATAATTTTTTTTTCTAATAAATATATTCCTCTCATTCCATTTGCACATTTTCTATTATCGTATACTACATACTCAATAAGGTAATATACAAAAATAACTTTTAAATATATTTTATTTTCGTAAATTTATTTCTACCTGACACATATAATGAACTAATCTATATTTTATTTATTAAAGAAAATCTCATAAAATTTACTTTCTTAAAAAAATAATAATAATAAAAAAAAGAAGAAAGAAGAAAAGCAAAGGGTAAACTTCCAAGAGTACATTTTCTTCGTCCAAAATAAAAGTATCGTCAAAGGTGGGTAGCTCAAGTTGTTAGAGCCCCACTACCTAAGACTTAGGTCTTGAGTTCGAGACATGCCAGAGGAATTTTATTCCCCAATGTCTTCCACCAATGATGTGTTGACCTAGTGGTCTGGGTTAACATTGAGGTAGTCCCCCGGAGCACAATGGTGGAACAATTAATATTGAGGGCTAGAAGCGGCAGTGTGGGAGGCTGAAACTCGGTGGAGGATCGTAGTCCCCCGGAGCACAATGGTGGAACAATTAATATTGAGGGCTAGAAGCGGCAGTGTGGGAGGCTGAAACTCGGTGGAGGATTGACTCCTTGTGCGCAGTAGTTAAAGATATTACTTGAGGATCCATTGTGTGGCTACCGCGGTTTACCTGGAGGCAGTTCTGAGGGACCGGGCGATCAAAGTAGCATCATATGTTGTACACACCGACAAAGGTGCATTAATACCCGGATGGGTGGTCCATGTGGATTGTGGACACTCACATGGATAGGTTCATTCTGCAAGTTGGATCGGGTCGAAACAGTAATTAAGGTCGGATTTTGAGAATATTAAAGATGACAACCAATCACAGAAGAGATTAGGCGTGAAAATCATGCCTTTAAATACTTAATTAACGTTTCCTGCAAACTACCACTTAACACCACTGCTCCATTAAAATTTCCATAATTACCAACTAATAATTCTACCGATCATTCTACGGTATGAAATTATTCATTGAAATTAATTAAGATAATTATTCTAAACTTTAGTGAGTTAATTTATTTATTTATAAGGTAAAATTTTATTAGTAAATTAGTTTGGTAAGAGTGTTACCACTTTAGGACTAATCCATTAATTAATCTTGTAAACTCTTAGATAGACTAAACAAAAATAAAATGTGTAACCAATTCCATAATTGATTTTTATATCTTCCAATATTTTTTTCAAGTCATAACATTCTCTTTCGGTGTTGCTGATATTGATTTTTTAATCCTCCAATATATTTTTTAAGTCATAACATTCTCTTTCGGTGTTGCTATATCTCCAATCTTAAAAAAGAGCTTTTCATACTCTCCTTTGTTGTATATATATGTCTTTTAGTACATTCTTGCATCTCCATTGAATTGGTTATTATTGTGACAAAGTTGGATTGCTTTGATAATTTCACATATAAAACGTTGAGATGTGGACGCTGATATTATATTCCTATATGCTATAGTTCTTTATTTTAATTTAATGTTATTGGGAATCGTGCATATTCTACATTTCTACTGCTACAAGTAACATCTTCAAACTCATAAAAAAAAGTAGATTTAATAATATTGGTATAAATTATAATTGGTGGAGGGCCTTTCTTGTAACGTAGTGGTGGACGTGCTGGTGTATCGAACTGACATCAGTATTAAATATTATATTAAATGTCAAACTCAAATTAGAAAAAAATTACTAATTCTTTGGAGTGCTACATAAGTCTGTAAAATATGACCACTGAAATATCCAAACATTATCAACACACCCCACATTTTTTATTCATCTGAAGTTAAATAATAATAGGTTCAAATATTAAAAAAAATGATAATAAAATTAAAGATCTTCAAAATTATAAAATTTCTGCATAAATTTTTTACTTTTGATGAAGGAATAAAAATTAAAAATGGAGTGTAAATTTGTTTGAACAAATATACTGAAGCATGTCTAATTCATAGAAGAAAGAGTAGGCTAGTCAAGAGTTAAATAGAGTAAATAATAAATATAATTATTTTTTAATTTATTTTTTTAGATATTTAAGCACTTATCATCTGTACATATACATATAATGTGGCCCTACATTGATCATGCAATGTTGTGGTATTTATAAGCAGTTGGCACTCGGATTTATTATACCCTTGAATGGTCACAATTAAAAACAGCAACTTGATGATCACATTCAAGTTTTCTTTTCTTGAATTATCGGTAGTAAAATTTTCATGATTCAAACTGTGTATGTGAGCAGTTATTACCATTAGCTGCTTTAATTATAAGTACTTGTTAATGAAGCTGTAGTTTTTCCAACTCTGCATTGATTTCTATTTAATGCACTGCCCCATAATTCCAAGAACCAGAGCCACATCAGCCACATAGTTAGATTCTTTTATTTCATTATTAATTCAGTTGAGAAGATGCAAGAGAGAGAATAGAGGAAGATTGATGAAAATTTGTGGGAATTCAATTTTCAAGATTTGGGTAGATATTCCTTGTGAAAGTAACAGCTGTGTTTTTGGGTACAGAGGATTAACCCTAAAAGAACAGAGTACTGGAGTTTCAGACAAAAGGGGTTTTTAAGACAGCAGAGTTTTTGTTTTCTCTCATGGTGGATGAATCACGGGAGGAGGGTTGCAGAGAGATTGCATATTAAAGAGAAGAAAAACGTGAGGCTTCTATTTGCATGAAACTTGAGACTTTTTCTGTGAATTATTGTTGTATTCTTTATAGCTGTTCTGAGAGGAACAATTCTTGCATTAGTTGTCTCTTTGAGCTTTTTTCTTATCTGAATTCTTTGATCTTTGGTTGCTTTTCTTAGTTGATTGATTCTAGTACATGGGTCTTTAAGAACAGCTGTTGATTTTGCACAGGGTGGAGAACAAGATTTAGGGTTTTGATGGCTGAGATTGGGAAAGAATGTAAGAAGATTTCAAGAAGAACAGCTTTGACTTTGTGTGTTTTACTTGTTCTAGCTTGTGGGGTTGTTTCAGCACAAGAGGATTTAGTGCAAGTTGTTGCAAGAAGAAATGGGACCCCTGGAAACACTGAATCAGGTTACTTTACCAGAATCATCAGTTTCTTGGAACAACATAAGGATATGTTATTGCAACATATTTGGCCTGTGAGCATCTGAAAATCTTAATCATCTTATTAATTTTAGCAAGTTTTTAGGTGTAATAAAACTAGAACATGTTGGAAATTTTGCAGGATATGGAATTTGGGTGGAGGATTGTTGTGGCTACTGTGATTGGCTTCTTTGGTGCTGCTCTTGGCAGTGTAGGCGGCGTTGGTGGCGGCGGCATTTTCGTTCCGATGCTCACCCTGATAATTGGGTTTGACCCGAAAACATCAACTGCTATATCAAAATGTAAGAACCCATGTTAGTTTGGACAATTTATTTTGATCATTGTTATTTGGTTTTCATTACATTCTTGATGTTATGTGAGTAATACATTACATTGAGACAACTGTAGCTCTAGAATCAAGATTAGTCATTGCTGAACAATTAGTTCTTACATTATAACAAACCCAAAAATGCATGCTAGATTCAGTGTACATTTACATTACTTGATCACAAACTTAGGCTTCAATCCTCATGTTTCTACGTTTAGGTATGATAACGGGTGCTGCATTAGCGACCGTTTACTACAACATCAAGCTTCGTCATCCATTCCTCGGACTTCCCATCATCGACTATGATCTAGCTCTTCTTTTCCAACCAATGCTGGTTCTTGGAATCAGCATTGGTGTTATTTTCAATGTGATCTTTGCGGAATGGATAATCACCGTGTTGCTGATAGTTCTGTTCATAGGAACTTCGACCAAGGCGTTCTTCAAGGGAGTTGAAACATGGAAGAAAGAAACAATAATGAAGAAGGTTGTCTGATTTGATCACTTCTTATAACACCTCATTACAAATTAAAACATAAAAATTAGTAATTCGTCTAAACTTATTACTCTCTTCCTTCCAAACACAGGGGGCTGCTGAAGGAATCAGATTCGAATGTGAGTAGATGAGCCCTTGAATATTAAGTGTTTTTTTTCTGGTATTTGTTTTCTTATATTGATTCAAACATCAGATAATGGAGGTGAAAAACATGCATACAAGCCTCTACCTCAATCTTCAGATGAGGAAAGTAGTGGAACGAATCTCATTGAACAGAAGGAATTGAAGGTAACGAAACATGAACTTTGCCCTTGTGTAATACTAGTTTAGGAGGTTGATATCGCACCTCCACAGGTATCAGTAATCGACAATGTCTACTGGAAAAAGCTCGGCATTCTCTTCGCCGTTTGGGTCTGCATCCTCTTACTTCATGTCATCAAGGTTCATCCTCAAATAGTTTTGCTAATTTTTCAGTTTTTTTTTTTTTTTTTGGGTTCACCTTAGAACACTTAATCTTGTTTCAGGACATACCAGCCACTTGTTCAACTGCATATTGGATAGTAACATCACTGCAGGTAAAACCTCCGACACAACAAAACAAAAGGGAACACTCGTTACAAAAGTAAATACTTTCAAGAATTTCTTACAGCTCCTCCTTTTCATTGTTAGATACCTGTTACCATTGGAGCCTCTGGATATCAGGCAGTCTGTCTGTACAAGGGTTGGACAGTGATCGAATCCAGAGGCGAAGTAGGCATTAATTGGACAGTTCATCAGCTGGTCCTTTGCTGTATTTGCGGAATCTTGGCTGGCATAGTAGGCGGCCTACTAGGCCTCGGAGGAGGGTTCATTTTATGTCCATTGTTTCTTGAGCTGGGAATTCCACCACAGGTGTGTTCCAAACGTGCCCTTATCGTGTAGTAGAATGCTAGAAAAGTAGTGAGTTGTAATCTTTAGCAAATCATTACATGTTTTGAGTTCTTGGAATGGTAGGTCGCAAGTGCCACTGCAACTCTGGTCATGACATTTTCAGCATCCATGTCTGTGATTCAGTATTACCTCTTGAGGCGTTTTCCTCCCACATACGGTATGTTATCCGACAACCAATCACTCTATCTACAATCTACACTGCTCTCGTTTTGTTAGAAACATCAGTGTCTTCTCTTGCAGCCTTGTATTTCGTTGCAGTGGCTACCTTTGCTGCATTGTTAGGGCAACATGTGGTCCGGAAGATTGTTAGTCTACTCGGTAGAGCGTCTTTGATCATCTTTATTTTGGCATTCACAATCTTTGTGAGCGCAATCTCACTAGGTACATTCATGTTTCATTCTCGCATTTCATTATTGGCGAGAGTTTATGGTTTGAAAATAATGTTTGCATTGCAACGTCCGTTCGACAGGTTGGGTTGGCATAGCAACCATCATTGGAAACGTGGATGGCAAAGCATACATGTGGTTTTACAACATCTGTGAATACCAGCCTTAGTTGCTGTCCAAAGATGGCTTGATGTACAGACTTTAGTTCTTTTGTCTAGCAACACTCTATCCTGTTTTCCTCTGTCATAGTGTAAGAAGCCCTTTGTTGAAGGTCTTGATGTGAAGTATTCCATGAGGGTTTTAACAGTAAAACCTTGCACCATGTCTTGCACAAAGTATTGAAAACTAGAGTTTCCATCTCAATCTAGTGAAGAAGATAAAGCAATGTGTTGTTGCCAAAACTACACTTCTG
This sequence comes from Pogostemon cablin, assembly GCA_023678885.1. Lineage (NCBI taxonomy): Eukaryota > Viridiplantae > Streptophyta > Magnoliopsida > Lamiales > Lamiaceae > Pogostemon > Pogostemon cablin. Next base: position 2,658,407 of record CM042959.1, on the reverse strand, counting down.
ATGCTATGAATATATTGCAACTCCCTTTGATACCGATCATCTAACATTACAAGTCTCACATGAGAATTTGTCAAAACAAGAATGTTTGAAGACAAGAACTTACATTGCAAATATATTGTGTACAGCCCAAAAATGACAACATAATGAATACTAAAAGCCTGTATTGGTAAACAGTTTAAGTAGAAGCATCTATTCCAAAATCTGTCAAACTTCTTACAAGATTACTTGAAGGGAATCATCAGATTCACAGACCTGTGCAACAAGGTATACGGGCATGCACATATACCGATATGCGTTCCGCTGATGGGACTATTAGGTAGTGAATAGAGAGTTGCATCTAAGTGTGGATTATACTACTTTTGCTCATCGTATGGCCTTCGAAGGGCAAAATCAGCTTGTACTAATGTATGTCAACTATTGATTAAAGTTCATCTTTGGCCACAGAATCCTGACTTTTCAAACTTTTGTTGATCAGTGCTGCTAAATCCTTCAAGTTGGATTTTGTTGGGAGCTTAATCTGGATGTTTGACATCACAAAGTCAGAGCTAAAAGAGATGGAAAGACAATGAATAGAGTCCACAATGAATACAGACAATGACATCAGTTTTTTACCGGATTCGATTTGTCGTTTGCATGGTAGAAGAGTAAAGTTGGGTAGTCCTCAACCTGCAAATTCATCTCAATGTCTCAGCTGAACGCAAAAACAAGTATATAACTCAAATAGTTAACCCCAAATCCTTGCGTAGTTTGTTAAGTGCAAAAAATATGACTTGCACCTTAAAGAATCATGACTTAAAAAAAAATCTCGATCGAAGGATCTGTCCACTGGATGGAGTTACAATGTAAAAAATTGAGATAAAATAGATGCATTGTTTGACCTGCAGTTTCGGATGTTCATTTGTTGAAGCATCTATCCTTGCAAAGACAAGGTTATCCAACCCCTTGAAATGTTTCATTAATTTCTCTACATGCTTGCTCGTCGTTTCACAGGTAATGCACCATGGTGTATGCACCTAAAAGAACAGTGTGTTCAAGACTTCAAGTCTTCATCAATATAAGAAATGAGAAATCACCATAAGTTCCTCATTAACCTTTACATTAAATTCCAACTAAATTACGAAAGAACGAGTAAAAATTTGAAGTATAAAGTTGCACAAACCTCCAATACTATGTTTGCAGGACTGTTTAGGACCAAGTCATTGAATGTCTTCCCCACAACAGTCAGAATACTAGCATTTTCCTGCAATTTACAAATTTTAAATGGAGTTGCTAAGTCATCAAATTAGATAGATATGCATGTAATTGAAATATCTATAACCAGCAGAACCACTGCAATAAAATGCTTTGACTGCAACTTTGCAATAATATAAAGAGGACAAAGCTTCAACTGGGCTTCTTGTATGAGAAACTCACATTATCAGGAATTATTTGTGATTTGTAGTATGGGGTCAATGTCCCTTGTACGAGGGCCATACAAAAATCCTGCAATGCCAACATGCATGATTTTCGAAACCAGAAAATATGATACTTAAAAACCGAGATCAGACAGATGAATTTTGTTACTTCTATGTTTTTTGGTGTGAGATCTGATTCCAACAGATATTTGGAGTTTGTGTTAAAGTCAAAAGCAATAACCTATAGACAAAAAAAACAAAGCACAAGTGAACATGTTGAGAAATTAAACCAGAAACACGAATTACTAGTTTCTATGGCTCTTACAGCAGTATCTTTGGGCTCTTCTAGACCAAATAATGTCAGGAAGGGTTTTGCCAGGTTGTCCTCTTCGATATCTGCTGCTGTAAACATTACCTGCCATTACCAAACATGAAAAAGATCTTAAGACTACATGATGATAAAATGAGAAATTAAGAATAGCAATCTTGAGTTTACTCAACCTGTGACCTAAGCTTCCTCGCTATATCTTGTAAAGGCTCTAAAAGCTTCGTCAAATCATCAGCCTCAGCAAATATATACACCTATTTGATATCAAATCAAGATTAAAAATGCATTTTTTTCATGAAACTCACGAAACCAAACATATAATGATTGCATATACACTTTTCACCAAATCACAAATGATACAACAATTGTTATTTTCATGCTATCATGACAATAATTAGATATTCTAATAACGTTCGCGTCAATCAGTTTACTTGGTGTCTTAGTGTCCATGTGAGGATAACTTCTATGTTAAAAATTAGATCAAACTAATCTCACTGATCTTCAGTATTAGCAGGAGAAATACATTTAGTTTCTATTTTTCTGATGCTCTTCAAAAACAATGAAGAAAAACATTTCTAACCAATTAGCTAATTGGTTTTCTATAATCAGGAAACTGAATAAAGATAAATTCAAAAATATCTTGATGGAAGAGCAACCTGCAGTTTATTTGGGCTGGAGTATACTTTAGCAGAGTTGAGCTCAGTCATTATAGTAACTAACGGGAACTTGTTATTCTCCACAAAATTCAAGATACTGTCGAGAGTGAAGTTTCCATCTGCACACCACAACAGTTGCCTCTTCAGTATAAATAATTCAAGGAAATAACGCGAAATCAATAGAACCATGGAGCTGAAGAACTTTTTACGCAAACAATCCGAATGAAAACTGATTCCAGATTTCTAGATAAACTTAAAGACTTGCTCAGATGCAATTAACCATCGACTGCAGCTTACCTAATGAGGAATAACGCTCTGGTTCACTTTTCAGAAGACCAAGGAAAGGTTTTGCAAGCTTGCCGACAGGGTATAACATTTCTGCTACCTCTGTGCTGCTTGTTGCTATGAATTGAATTTCATTGTCAGCTGCAGCAGCTTTAACGAATTCTTCATAATCAGTCCCCTGAATATATTGTCCATGATTTAGTACGTTTACATAAGCAAGAACAATTAAATCACATTCATGAAAGGCTTCAACTAATCTATTGGGATAACATGTTTAGGAACATCAAGAAAGATATTATTTCTCAAATGATAGACAATAATGACTTCACATTCTGTTGAACAAAACAACTGAAAATGACTTCCCTATAGTGAATATATAAGACAAGGTTATAAAGTTACATACACTAAGAAATGAGTAAAAATCAAACATAATTTACTGGAAATGCTGTCTTTCTCAGTATGCAATATAGCCCTAATGATATCCATTACAAATGCTGTTGAACAAAAGTAAAGATATCTACTGTGGAAAAGTATTGAGCTAGAAGATATCATCCAATATTTAGTTTCAAAATCTACACTAACTTGCAATAATTTCAGGTTTTCAACACTCACGTACCTCAAACTTATCAAATAGCCCAACTGCATACATAGAATGCTGCTTCAAAAATTCATTTGCCTCAGATACCGAGTTTATTCTAATTACAGGCGCCCCCGTTTTCTTCCTTGCCCATAGCACAAGTTCTTCCCTTTTCACCAAATTTGAACAAGTGAAAACTCCATACAAGTGCAGATATCACAAACAAAACACACTTCTATTGTGTTAATGACAATCTGTAAACACTGCAAAATTCAACTGAAGACAAGTTTTCCATACCTAGCAGTTGATACATAACATATATAAATCAAAAACAAGATAATCTTCTTCCCAATCAAAACTCCAGTTCAGGATCATAATTCTTATAATTCAAACAACAAAAGCACACAGAGTTATTGAATTTACACAAATTGCTTAAAATCAAACTCTACCAATCTTCGCAGTTGCATATTAAACAGTTAAGCTTATAAAGAAAGAGTTTATCAGCTAATAAACAAGTACTTACGACGAATATCCACCAGTGTAAGGATGAGAACTGCCATTGATGAACAACAACAGAGTAGGGAACCCTTTAATTCCAAGATCCGAAGCCACTTTGGGGTACCTCTCTGCATCAATCTTAGCAAGCAAAACCCCACTCCCTAAACCCTTCAACACATTGGCAGCTTCAGCAAATCTGGGCATCAGCTCAGAGCTTCTGCTACACCAGGGGGCATAACCCAACACCAGTACATACTCATTTCCATCAATTGTTCTCTTCGTATTATCACCATTGAGTTCAAGAACTACTCTTTGTGCTTTACTCAAAACCTCAGATTTCTTTTCAAAATTCCTACTTTCATAATGGGTTGTGTGCTGTGAATTTTCTCCGGTTGCTTGCTCATCATCTATTGCTATGAGTTCTTCAATGGCGTCCAGATCACCAGCATCTTCCTCTTCTGATAATACTGCTGTAAAAGTGAAGGGGGAGAAGAGTAACAGGATAATTAAGGGGAATAGAAGAGATTTTGAAGTAGGTTTGGATTTATACATAGTAACTACAAGTAATCACTCAAGATTCTTGAAATTTTGGGGAGCCAAAAAATCGGATTTTTTTGGGAGATCTGAAGTTGGATAGCTTAATTCTTCAATGTAAATTGCTGTGACGGAGATATAAATGCAGCAATGTGCAAAAGTTTAAAAAGGGTTTAAGATGAATAAGATCTAAAAAAAAAAAAAAACTGTATTTCCTGTAAATAAATTTTACTAATAAAATGATTTAGAAAAAGAAAATACATTAGTAATACAATATACTTATCTTAATCATTTATCTCAAATCGAAGATTAATGTTCATAGTTCAATAGTTCATACTGTCTTGGACTAACAGTGCGTGATTAGCGGCAATTTCTGAGTTTCTTTTTTTTTTTAGGTAAAAATATGTATAAATATATTTAAAATTCTAAGTTAATAATGGATTTTTTTGTGAGGTCAATTTTTAGGAGGAAATTTCCGTAATTTTAATAAAATAGCATATGTTTCCAAACACATTAGTACTTTATTTTGTCATCACTCTTTATTTAATTTCACAGAAATTAATTTTAAGACGCTATTAGTAGTGAAAACTGAAACGGTAGAACCTTGTTTAATGACTTGCAAGTACCATTTTTTTTTAATCCAGTAATTTTAAATATCTTTGAATAATTTGACAGAAAATGTGATGAAAAAGTTTATAATCTTTTTATATAGCCAAATTCTTTTCACAATAAACAACTTAAGTACAAGCGACATGTACTAATTTAATAAAATAAAATGCAACATCAATTGAAATACACGAATAAAAAGCAAATACAAGGCCAAAAATTACCAAAAAAAAGACTAACTGTGCAAGATTCTTCAACTTGACTGAAAATTTTAGCATAAATTACAGGGGAGAATTACAACTTAGATCTTTCCACATTCTTTACAACTCCCAGTTATTGCTCTCACATATCCTCTTTGTAGGTGGGGTGGGGGGTGATCTTAATCTTGCAGAAACTGTATAATCTGGACTAGTGTGGTTTCTAGCAGCATTCAGGAACCACATGTCTGCACTTGAGTGTTTACTTCAGCTGTAAGTGCAATTATTCTTCTTGAATACGATGGGCTTGTTGCTCGTTGAGTCGATGATCAACGGGCAAGATACTCTTTTGTGATGCTTCGTCCTCACCAGTTTACCGACCACATCTCCGCGTGATATGAGTACAAACTCCAGTGTCAACGGAACCTGAACAACGTTATTAGTGAGGACTAAGTTCGATCCAGCCCCATATAATGGAACTCTGGTTCCTTCAATGTGTACCACCAGATTCCTGAGACTTTTCCGATGTTGATAGTATTTTTTCAGCTGCAGTGGAACAGCCAAAACGAATAGAAATCACAACATAGATATGACATGAAAAATTAAGACCTGTAGGGTAGGCTTACAAGTTACAAATTGTCATTCGTGTTTCTATAGTACCTAGTTTTAACAAAGGATTTCACCTGATATTCATGGTATTTTTACTTGTTATCATAACATAAATGATGAAGAACACTTAATATATATGCACTATTTTGCCAACAACATCAAGTGAAGGGTGTCATTGATACCTGCCCTGTTGCAACAACAACGTCCGAATAGATGAGATTGACAGGCGTCGCACTAACATGAATGCCATAGAATGTAGCAGGATTGTACACGCTAAACTTTAATGATCCATTCACATTCAACATGTTCGTTTGAACGCCAGTGAAGTCAGTACCCGAGCCTACGTAGATGTTGTTCACTGTCAAGCTCTGCAAGGCACATTGGAACATAGACTTCATTAACTGACACATTGATTTGTTAAGTTAAGAGGTAAACAATTAAAAAGTTGTACATTCCACTTTAATTATCTATACAACCATCAAAACACTCCCATCCTAAAGTTTCTCCTTCTAGTCTAGTCTTATACTAACTTTCACAAACACTTGTTTAAAATTGGCCATTACATAAATCATCACATTCTTTGCATAAACAAAAGATGATCACAATTAAAAGCAACAAGAATTAGGGGAAAACACGATATTTCCATGGTCCCAATTAGGCATTCCACCGGCCGTGTAGCCCCAACACGAGTACCCGTGTGACAAAGGAGTGGTGGGGACACACGGCTGATGGATTCACCGGGGCGTGGTAGATTCTACAACGATTCTACCACGCCCAAGGCATCACAAAACAAACACTCATAGTTGTTCTAAATTCCAACCTAAACTGAAACCACAAGACTTCAACTTATACACAGAACATAAAAGCACAAACAATTGAACAATGATCTCGCAATTCCACCTCAATTTTCACCAAATCATGTCAAAACAAAGCAGATTCAATCATCAAAAAAGGGTTAAAAAAAAAAGTAAAAAAAACTTACCCTAGCAGTAACTTCAGGTTTGAATGGCCTCCCTGCACCCCATATGATCAAGCAAAACACAGTAAACAGAACAACAAACCCTAACAGAGCCATCAAAGCCTGGCAGCGCCGTGTATACGCCTTATCATCATCAAATTCATCATAATTTCCCTCCTCCACAATCACATTACACTCAGGCCACCCCTTGTCGTTCCTTTTCCGGCCACCCTTCCGGCCAGAAGACGACCTGAATATGCCGGAAAACCTACTGGCGGAGGAATTCCGGGAGTGACGGCCGAATGAAGGGTGTGAAGGGGACTCCATTGGGCTATTGAAATTGGGAGTTGCATGCATGGATGAGGATTTGTCACCATCGTGAGAATCCCTTGATGGGCTCTGCACGTAGTAAACGGGTCGTTTTGGAGATCTTGATGGTGAAGATGGGGCTAAACTCGTAATATCAGATTCTGATTTTGTGTGCAACATTGTTCTTCAAGAACAACAACACAAGGGGTGATTCTAATTCCCGATAAAAACCTCTTTTTTTCTTGTTTTAATCTTCAGTTTGTAGTAAAGACAAGATTTTTACAGATAAGCATAGAAACAACAACTTTATTGCAGCAAACTCACAGGAAAAGCAAACTCTGAAATTGACTAAAGTGAGAAAAAATGGCTGAAGAGAAAAAGTAGATAGATTGATGGGTTTGATCAATGCACAATTCACACACTAAATAACAGAATCCGATCAACACGCACACAAACACACACAGGGAGACGAAATGCAATTAAAGAAAACAGAAGCCCATGTGATGAAAAGGGAGAAAGAAGAAGCCCTTCAACGAAAAGGTTCAAAAAAAGCACAATTCAGCTCAGTGGTGTGTGCAGTGCGTGTTTAATTGTGCATGTAAGGATTAAAAAATGGTGGAAAAGAAGCGGGTTGTGTGGTGATGAAAGCAACCAGCACTGCAAACAGAGGTCTTGTAGAAGAAGAGGGAGCCACATTTGACACCTGTCAAGCAGTCCGAATCTCGACCCGAACCTCGGTCCGAACCGGGTTCCGAGCCTACGCATAAAACTTTGTTTGGTTTTGCCACTTAGTGTCGGCAGCCATTGGTCACTGTCATAAATGGTGCTGTGGTGGGACCCATTCTCGCATTATTAAAATTCAATTAAATTAATTTTGGGAATTCTGACTACTTACCAAATTTTTTTCTTTCTAATTCTAATATCAATTGTTGGTCACCATTTAATTTTAGTGGAAGTTTTATGTGATCTTTAGTTGAGAATTTTGGATATTTTTGGACAAAATTTAACCTAACTTTGATTCGCATCGGATACTAATTTTGAAATAATTAATTTCACTCCTTCTACTTGTGAAATTTGTATAAGTTTTGATCAAATTAAATCAGATAATTGACGTCTAAACTAATGAAGATAACGTTTTTATAATCCAATTGGAGATTAATTTAAAATTCATACACCTTGATTAATTTTTTAGTTGATACAATAATGTACACAAATACTCCCTCCGTCCCCTTGATACGTATCATTTTTTCATTTTGTTCCAGCCTATTAAAAAATATCAATTTCCCTTTTTGGATTGATGTGACTCTCAACTACTACACATGACCCCATATTAAACACTAATACAGCTACCCACTACACATTAAAATAGTATTTCTCTCACCTTATTATACATTTAATTAGACATGTACATTTTAACCGGAACTGAAATCGGATATATTCCGGTTCGGTTCCGATTCCTCATTTTGTGAAACCGGAACCGGCGGTTTTTTCAATTTTTTCTTTTTTTTTACGTTTCAAGGCTAAAATTAAAAAAAAGAGAGAAAACCGGAACTGGCGGTTCCAAACCGGAACCGAAATTGGCCTACCCTCGGTTCGGTTCCGATTTCATATTTTTCCAAACCGGAACCGGCGGCGTGCATGTCTACATTTAATTATTATACTCCTTAATTCACGTGCAAAAAGTAAACGAATATCTTTAAGGGGACGAAGGGGTACATACGATTAATTCTGAGTACTTAATTTTTTCCGTAATAAATTTTAATTCAATAATATACAATTCAATATTAAATTGTATCATCAATTTTATAGAATAATTTTAATTCACTAACTAACAAATTGTATTAATTTAATTTTAATTTAGTGTGCATACCCTGGTATTATTAAACTTACTCCAATTATTAAATTTAATCCACTAAAATAAAAAATATACATATTTTACTAAATATATTCCTATTAACTCATTTGAGTCATATTTTATTTTATAAAGATATTTATTAATTTTAGGCGAAACAATATTTTATACCATCATAATTTATATATTCCCTTTGTTGCTTTAAATATAAAATTAAAGTAACATTTGAAATTGTTGGATAAAATATTATTTTTCAGGCGTGAAGAATTTATAGGATAGAGATTTTGAAAATTATGTTAAAACGTAAATCAGTTCAAACAAATATTTTGCCTTATTTTTTTTATCCATAAATTAATCATAAAAATTGTATTTTGGGCTACACATTTTTGAGTGCATATTTATTCATTTGAGCCGTATTTAGGAGTATTTTATAAAGATATTTATTAATTTCTGGCGAATAATATTTTATACCATTAAATTTGTAGATTTCTAATTAAAAAAATTTGTGGTTAATTTAGACAATAAGATTAATTATGAAAGGTTTGACTTTAATCTTAAATAAATTATTAAGAGTTTGTATTTGGTGTATCACTTATATATATAATTTTTTATTTAACAATGTATCAATTTTTCTTATATAGTTTTTACACTTAATTTTATTAACAAATTTTCTATAAATTTTTTTAATAAAAAAATACTCACTATTAAGTACAAAATAAAGTTCATATTTATTATTAGATACAAGCCTAAATTATAATTACAATGAAATGCAAAATTACATAATAGAATACTCATATTACCCCATGCAAAATTACATAATAGAATACTCATATTACCCCCTTAATTACTACGTATGGAAGCTTAAAATATGAAATTTATTTCTGTTTCATCAATCCCTTAAATAATGAGATTTGCACAATATTCAAACTACGTTTAAAAATGTGAAATTTATGTTAATTTATATAAGATTTTTACAATACAAAATAATATAAATTCCAAATTTATTGCTTTCGTATATTTTATTCATTAGATTCTAGTTATATATTCTGCATAATCAAGGTAACTTACAAGGTACTCATTTCACCATTTCTGGTGTCCGCTTCAAATGTATTAATTTCATCTATTTAGTAAAGAAAGTACACACCCACCACTTCCCTCTAATACAACTACCCATTTTACCTTTAATAATAATATTCCTTTGTCCACGTGCAAATAGCAAATGGTTACCGTTCAAGTGATCGGAGGGAGTATATCTCTTCATAAACATGAAAATATGTATATATGAAATCCATTTCTCATAAATATGTTTAATTATTTACGCAAAATATAATTATATGGTTGTACAATACATTAAATCATAGGATATATTCTACATAATCTATTAAATATTTTGCTAATTGTATACGATTTTGCACAACCAACAGAAATTGTCCGATCCGGATGGAGCAGATACGACGATGGCGTAGAAAATTAAGGATGAGATTTGAAGAAAATTGTGTGGAAGACGTGTACGAATGGAGAGAGATAATTGTGTGCCTACCTGTTAATTAGACATATAAATAGGAGATAAAATTGTATCAATAAATATTTAATTAATATTAGGATTATATTAGGAATGTTATTTTATCTTTATGTTTAAAACTGTGTATTAGAAAGTAATTAATATACATTTTTATTTATTAGTGTATACAATCAAGTGGGCTAGTCCACCTGTTTACTGAGCTCTTCTCTAAAGGGAGTGAGCTAGACTGTGCACAAAATAATTATCCAATTATAAATTATAACTATATCAATTTCTTTTGTCCACTATGCACAGAATAATTACCCAGATATAAATATATCAACTTCTTTTTCAAATGTAATCAAGATCTTGAATTCTTAAAATTTTTATTTAATTTATTTTTGGTAAACGTCTTATTTTAAAACAAATATTACGCATATAAAAAAATCATATATATATTATGAGAATTAATATTTTTACTTAAATGAGTAATAATTATTATCACCTTAAAAATTAATTTATCATGTTATAAATAGAAATATGGGTGCAAGGAATCCTCTAATATTTTGATGCGATTAATTATGCATAGAACGTTAGATCTTAACCATAAATAAACTACCCAATCAATCTTTTAACAATTTTATATATTTTGTTGTAATAATCTCTATATATAGATATGTTATATTATATGTGCATTGTATGTTGTAACGTTTAGAAAAATCTCCAAGAAATTTTCAATTCTAAGAAAAGAATTTGAACAAACTTGTGGAGGATGATGAGCAAGAACATGGAGATTGGAAGTAGTGTTGGAGGGCCATATCCGGCAAGAATTCTTACAACAAATTGGTTGGCAATGCATCGAGCTGTTATAGGAGGGAGTTGAACTTGTTGTCAGACTCTCAATCCTCTCTTAGCGTCTCACTACATCTCCGTCAACGGAGATAGGGCCCTTCATGCTGCGGTGGTGGCTTTCGGACACTACGAGCTTGTCACAAATCTACTTCAATTTGGAGGTCCATCTGCTCTACATTTGTTAGATGGTTACGGCAATACAGTTGCTTGTTATGCAGCTGCTTCGGGTTGTGTTCGTGTGGCAAAAGTTTTGATATATAGAAGCTGATAAAGATATTATTGAAACTTGATTTATGCTTGTAAATCAATCCCTTAATTATTATTTTCTAAATTGTAGATATCATATAGCCGTTGTAATTAATTTCTTCATGTATCATCTATTTATTAACATGTACAGCAATAAGAAATTCACACCGAACAATTAATTTGTTCTACATGGTATCAGCAAGATAATCAAATTCTCAAATTCTTCACCCTTCTTCTTCCTCATTTTAACATGGCCAGAAAGTTATCATGGCCTCCATCTCTACAGATGCACTACCTTTTGCCACCCTTATTCACATGGTGACAATAAAACTTTCCTCCTCAAACTATCTCCTCTGGAAAACTCAAATGACAACGATACTCTCATGTCAAAACCTTCTGGGCCATGTTGATGGGTCATCCCCACCACCTGCTTCTATCATTAAAGATTCTGATGGGAATGAAATATAGAATTTGGCGTACGAATCTTGGGGTTCTCAAGATCAGCGTCTTCTTGGTTTTCTACTCTTCTCTCTAACAGAAGAATCCATGGATGTCATCATTGGATGCACTAACGTACGCCCGCGTCGTATGTTTAGCACTTGAAGCGACTTTCTCTCATTCCTCAAAATCGAGAGAGATTCGCCTTAAAGATGATCTTCAATTGCAATGCCTTGGAACAAAATCTATAACTGAGTACGCACGCAACTTCAAGGGGTTATGCGATCAATTGTCCTCCATTGGACGACCAGTTGATGAAACGGACAAGGCCCACTGGTTTTCGCGTGGCCTTGGTCCATCGTTTTCCAGTTTCTCCTCCTCGCAACTCACCCGATCGCCTTTCCCTTCCTTTGATGCCATGCTGAAAGTTTTGCCTTATTTCAGTCATCCATGGAGCAATCAGGCTATTCAACCGCATCTTTCACCGCAACTGCTTCTAAACATAACCATCCCAATTTTGGCAGAGGCAGAGGACGTAGACCTTCCTCATCTTCTTTCCAGGAAAGGGTCGTGGTACACATAAACGCCCTCCTCACTGTCAAATTTGCAGAACTACTGGACATTACGCTGACAGTTGTCCGGATAGCTACTCTCAGAAAACAAATCAGTCCACTGCCAACCTCGCAGAAGCTTTCCAGGCTAATTGCAACTTTAATCCTTCCGCCATATCAGATTGGTTCTTGGATACTGGAGCCTCTGCCCATATGACTACTTCACTGCTTCTCCTTCAACACTTAATAATTGCGAGCCGTATTCTGGTAACAACTCTATGATCATTGGTAATCTCACATATTGGAAATCTGAATTTATCATCTATCAATTTACGTGATGTTCTTGTTGTACCCCATATTACTAAAAACCTACTATCTGTTAGTAAACTCACCTCGAATTTTCCAATTGATATCATGTTTACTGATCACAATTTTATTATTCAGAATCATACCAACAAGGAAACAATCGCCCAGGGATGATGTAAAAATGGTCTCTATATATTAGAGAATGGTCTTGTTGCTTTAGCTGCTGCTCTATGGAAAAGTCATCTTCGTGCATCTTTTGAATTATGGCATGCTCGTCTTGGACATGTTTATTATAATATTATTTCACATTTAAATAAATTAGAAATTTTAAGTGTTACATCTTTACTTCCCAAGCCTTCGCTTTGCCATCCATGTCAACTAGCGAAGAGCTCTCGTTTGCCATATACTGTTAATAATAAACGTGCATTAGACTTGGTTCATTTGATCTCTGGGGTCCTGCACCGGTTATTTCATCAAATGGTTTTCGATATTATGTTATTTTCATTGATGACTTTTCAAGATTCACTTGGATGTTTCCGCTAGTGTCTAAATCTGATTTTTTTAAGAATTTGGTGCAATTGGTTAAACTTGTGAAAAATCAATTCTCTCGTCGTATAAAAATTTTTCAAAGTGATGGAGGAACTGAATTCACTAATAAAAAAGTTCAAGATTTTTTTCAGGATCGTGGCATTCAACACAATAGTCTTGCCCTTACACACCTGCTCAAAATGGTCGGGTAGAACGTAAACATCGTCATATTACAGAAACATGTCTTACCATGCTTTTTAATGCTCATGCTCCGACAACCTTATGGGACGAAGCTTTTGCTGCTGCTGTCTATATAATAAATCGAATTTCATCTTTCCTACTTCAAGAAAAATCACCGTTTGAGCTATTATTTGGTACCTTACCCAATTATGCTAATTTTCATCCTTTTGGTTGTTGTGTATATCCTTGTCTATGTGACTATGCAGAAAACAAGTTTTCAAAACGTAGCGAGGCATGTATTTTCATTGGTTATAGCAATAAGCACAAAGGTTTCAAGTGTCTCAACCCACATACATCCCGTATCTTCATCACAAGGCATGCTCAATTCGATGAATTATATTTTCTATTTTCTAGAAAAGCCAATCCCATGATTCCTAGTGACATCTCGGACTTCTGCGAACCAAAAATGGCTTATTCATTGCCATCATTCATGGAGCCTCATTCTGCTACCACAAAAGCTACTCCTCAAACTGGACCTACTTTGATGGTACCTTGCACCATTTGTCCACTTGTAGAAGATAACGGGCCACAAACTTCTCCACCGCCACAACCTATGCCAACATTGCAAATACCAATTGAGCCACAAGCGGACCTACCACCACCTCCACAGTCTACTACTTCACATCCGATGACCACTCGGGCTCGAGCAGAAATTTTAAGCCTCATTACATAGCAGACTTGACTCACACTCCAATTATTCAAGCCCTTATTGCTACTTCTGTTCCCAAAGGTTTAGGGGTGCTATGAAACATCCTCATTGGGTCAGCGCTATGAAAGAAGAAATGGAAGCTCTTCATAGGAACAACACATGGGACCTTATCCCTCATCCTTCTGGAGTAAATATTATTGGTTCTAAATGGGTTTTCAGAATTAAATTTCTTTTAGATGGCTCAGTTGATCGTCATAAAGCGCGACTTGTTGCTCAAGGCTTCTCTCAACTTCCAGGCCTTAATTACTCTCACACGTTCAGCCCGGTGGTCAAAGCCTCTACTGTCAGACTTGTTCTAGCCATTGCTGTTATGAAGAATTAGCTTCTACATCAATTGGATGTGAAAAATGCCTTTCTACATGGGGTTTTATCTAAACCGATTCTTATGGAACAGCCACCCGGTTTTGTTGATTCTCATTATCCAAATCATGTTTGTCGATTACAGAAATCGCTTTATAGTCTCAAGCAGGCCCCTCGCGCATGGTTTCAGAGGTTATGTGATTTTCTTTTACTTATTGGCTTTTATACTTGTCGTTCTGATACATCTCTTTTTGTTTTCTGTCAGGAAACATCTATTATTTATTTACTTGTTTATGTTGATGATAATATATTAACTGGAAGTTCCACTACCTTAATCAAGCGTTTCATGAGTCGTATTCAACAAGAATTTTTCATGAAGGATCCAGGCCAACTAAACTATTTTCTTGGCATAGAAGTTTCTTATACTACAGATGGCGTTTTTCTTGGACAAGCCAAATACGCTTTCGACATCTTATCTCGCTCGGTCATGGTTGACAGCAAGCCAATTGCAACACCTTTAGCACCTGGCGAATCACTTTCTAGTGCTGGCACTTAGTTCTCTGATATTACTAAGTATCGATCTCTTGCAGGGGCCTTATAATACTTAACTATTACACGTCCAGACATTAGCTATGCAGTTAATCATACGAGTCAGTTTTTGCAAGCTCCCACAACAGATCACTTCCAAGCTGTAAAACGTATTCTTCGCTATGTGAAAGGAACAATTTCATATGGTCTATCTTTCTCTCGGAACAATGAATGGTCATCATTGGATACTCGGATGCAGATTGGGCCCATTGTTCAGAAACACGTCGATCTACATAGGTTATTCTATTTATCTTGGTGGCAACCTTATCTCCTGGAGTGCAAAGAAGCAACCAACGGTTGCTCGTTCTAGTTGTGAATCTGAGTATCACGCAATGACAACAACCGCGGCAGAAATTAAATAGGTAACGAATCTACTTCGAGAGCTTCATGTGCAACACGACCAACCCAAACTTCTTTGTGACAATAAAAGTTCAATATATTTTAGTCAAAATCCTATTGCTCACAAACGAACGAAGCATATAGACATTGGTTATCATTTCGTTCGTGAGTTGGTTGCTTCAAAGCAATTATCAATACAGTTTCTTCCTTTTGAGTTTCAAGTGGCAGATATTTTTACGAAAAGTCTTGCACGTCCTTTATTCACATTGTTTCGATCCAAGCTCTGTGTGATATCTAATCCCACATCTCGCTTGAAGGGGGGTGATAAAGATATTATTGAAGATAAATCCCATGATTGACTTGATTAATGCTTGTAAATCAATCCCTTAATTATTTTCTAAATTGTAGATATCATATAGCCGTTGTAATTAATTTCTTCATGTATCATCTATTTATTAACGTGTACAGCAATAAGAAATTCACACCGAACTACAGAAGCGGATGCAAGAATATTTCTTTTGAAAGATAAGGTTGAGGTGACTGCCCTCGAAAAAACTTGCATGTTTAAGCGAAAGGAGCTCTTGGAATATTTACTCAAACAATATGACCTAAAAGAAATTAAAGGAAGATTTGAACTGATGGTGAATGTGATAGGACAAAGATGGTCTGGTATGTATACTACATTCTTTTTTTTTTTTTTAATATTTATTTGATTTGATTCATTCTTATTATTTTTTAATACTATTTATTTGGTGTGTTGCAGATATTGCTTTGAATCTATTGTCTAAAGACAAAACTCTCTCAAAGGAGAGAGATTCAAAAGGTACTTTGCTACACGCGATAGCACGTCTTGAAGCAAACAAAGAGTTCATAAAGCCAGTTGAAGCTCTTGTTGATTTATTTGGTGAGTAAACCATACTTAATACTACTATGTACTATTAATGTCTCTTTCTAGTATTATATTAGGACTGTAGTATTGTCGTTGGCTTAATGTCTCTTCCTAGTTGCTTGGTGTTTTCTTTCCTTAATTAGTTGTTATTGCTTAGAAATTTTCCATTGTTGGAATTTCAATTGCTTAAATACTCGTTAATGTTATTTTAGGCAGCAAGAAAGCAAAAGTTGAAAAACAAAGCTTAGCTCTCTTAACTCAAGAGGTGTGGGGTGAGATGAAAGGATTAGATGAGTCTGTTGCATTAGAACTATTGAGGAATCCTAGTATTCTTGATGAGGCGGTCAAGAGAGGAAACATAAAGCTGATATGCATGCTCACTTCATTCTTTCCGTTCTTACTGCGGGATCGGAATCCGGATGGGCAAACTCCATTTCATGTTGCTGTGGTATACCGACACCTTCTCCACAAAATGAAGGATATGATCTCCACCATGACAGACAACAAAGATAATACCATTTTGCATCTAGTAGCTGGATGTCTGCACGAGAGAACCAGAGCTATATGAGATGCAAACGGAACTTAGTCGATTTTATGTAAGACTTTAATAAGTATTAATTTTACATCAATGATTTGTTAAATTACATATTATACTACAGAATGTGCAACGGATCTTTGTCAGTGTGAAGATGAACAATGATGGAAAGACGGCGGACAATGTCTTTATTGAACAACATGAAGCTATGCAGAGTTATGCGCTAGAAAAATTGCCAAATATTTCCGCAATTCTATTCACTGTAATGCTGGTTACTACAATATTCTTCTCCGGTAGAAGATATAAGGGGGAGACGGTGTGAACTGCTACCAATGCTTTTGTCTCTCCATTCTATTCGAACGTTTTATAGCCTTAGTTACTTGTTGCTTGCTCTCTATATCTATAGTTTCACAATCTTTGGTCTTGTACTTTTCTTCTTGGATGTTACTGGATTGAAGAATGAAGTGATATTAAAATTTGCCATGATGGCCGTGGCGGCAACAATCTACTATTGGATCTGGACTCTTACGGTAACCCCACTTCTTGGTATGAACAGGGACATATGCTATCTGATTAATCTTGTGCTAAGGAAATTCAACCCTTATGCTTTAGATTAGTATTATTTATTTTTATTTTTATTTAGCTCCTCAAATATACATTTTCTTTGAGTAAATTATGACGTTTAATATGGCAGTTAAGAAACAAGTAATTATACACGACTAATTCAAACAAATTAATTCAAATTAAATATCAGATCAAGTTATGAAGGGCATTGCCATTAATGTAGTTTAGTTTAGATTTATTAGTTTATTTATATAATATTACATCATCTCAAACTCTTAAAGAGCTAGATATTTGCAATGAAAGTTTTGAAATTCAACTGTAATCTTAACTTCAATCATATAAGCTAGAAGCAACTTTAGGAGGAAAAGTGGAATCTTTATACTGAAATATATCAAAGATCACCAAAAGAATGAACAAACTTCAAAATGGTCAGAAGCTAGTGGTTGCAATTCTTTGATAGGCCACCAGATGGACTAAATATCAAGGTTCCAGTGGGCTCCAAATATGTGCAAGTTAGTCGATGGCATGATCGATTAGGACGTGTACGCTGCGTACTTCTAAACGAAGAAGGGTAGTCGATCCCACAGATTAACCAGACCAGCTCTCAGATGGATGATTCTTGCTGACTTGAGACTTGAGGGGTAGCCTCCATTTCAGCATCTTTGCTCTCTGTGCAAATCTTGGCAATAGTCATCTGCATTTCTTGCTCCAGATCATACACCTTGTCATTCATGCCTTCCTTTTTATATGCATCCATCATTATAGAGTAAGTCATGGAATCTGGTTGGCATGATTTGTCCTTCATTCTCTTGAAAACTCTCTCCATCTCCATTAAATCCTCTGCCTTTGAGCAAGCATATATGACTGCATTAAAGAAACAGGTGTTCTCTGGTATCTCCAACCTCCCACCCAACTGAACTGTGCTGATAACCTTATGAAACAGACCAGCATTGGCATAACCTCTTATCAGACAGCACAATGTCTTTGTGTCCACCTTAATTCCTTCCACACGCATCTGATCGAACGTATCCTCCATGTGCTTTGCATCACCAACGTCCGCAAACGCCTCGATTACATTGTTGTAGGTTGAAGTTGTCCATGGGAATGAAAGCCTGCGCATGTACTCCATCACAGATGACATCTTGTCATACATCTTCTTCTTCCCATAAGCACTGATCAAAATGTTGAAAGTTCTTGTTTCTGGCTCGATCCCAAAATTTCGAAGCTTTTCATACCATCTCTCCATCAATTCAATCTGGCCACCATTGCCAAACAAGCTGATGATGGTATTCATAGTCCATACATCAGGTGGGGAGGTGCTGCTGCCAAGCATCCCTGAAAAAACCCTCTCCATCTCTGCATATCTCCCTGCTTTTCCATAACCACTCAGAACTATATTCTGAGTGACAGTATTTGGAGTGATTGATCGTTCAGCCATCTGATCATAGAGGGATTCAACCAGTTCAAAACGACAAGCATCAACACAAGCCTTGAGCAATATACTATAGGTATAAACATCAGGCTGGCAAAGAGGAAGAGACTTCATCTGTTCAAGAATCGAAAAGGCTCTATCAACCAGATTGCTCCTGCAATACGCATCAAGCAAAGCTGTGTACAGCTCCGAGGTAGGCTCCAACCCTTGTTCAAGCATTTCATCGAACAGTTGGCGGGCTTGCCCAGGTTGTCCAGACCTCCCAAGAAGAACTAGGAGTTTCATGTAGGTTCCTTCTTTTGGGTGGTAGAACGGTTGCTGCTTCAGCATTTCAAACACCTGGAGGGCGCGGAACCATAGCTTCTTGTCAATGGCTTCTGAGAGAGCTTCAGTGACGGTGTTAGCCCAGGCTTTGGCTTTATTTTTCCTATACAGTTTTTTCTTGATGTTCTTGATGGGGGTTCTTCTTTTAGTTGAAAATTGTGTAGAAGAGGGTTCAATTAGACCAGGATACTCCCCAATTTTCCAGTGCTTTTTCTTGGGGGCTGATTGTGACGGAGCTGTAGTGGAGGAGGAGACAAGGAATCGGCGAGGAACGGCGCGTTTGGTGGTGGTGGTGGTGGTGGTGGTGGTGGTGGTGGTGGCGGTGGCGGTGGCGGTGGCGGGGCGTGGAGGGGGGAGGAAGGAGGAGGAAAGGGAGAGGTGACACACAGCCGCCATTAGAGTTTGCGCGATGAAGCAGGTTTCAGTTTCACAACTATCCAATGCCCAAATACACTCCCAAAAGTAAGAATGTGTTTTATATTAACTTAATACTTACTTAAGATTAAATAAGAATGTATTAATTGTATATTACGATACTTTAAATTGCTTTAGAATATCCAATGCATCAAGTTTCTCGGACAAACTAGGAGTGCTTTTTTTTTCTTTTTTGAAATATTATTCAAAATTAATTTGAAAGAAGTTATATAAAATAATGGAGTATTAATTTTTATATTGAAAATAATAAATTCCATGCATAAAAAATAGAAAAATGAATGACCAAACTTGAAACAGATAGAAAACAATAATTTATCATGCATAAAAACAAAAAATAATAATTTATCATGCATAATAAATGGTAATACAAATAATTTTGTGAAATTATCCATCTAATAAATTATGATATCTTGTTATAAGAAATTGAAATATGAATAAAATTATTAAAGTCTTTGAATTTGTCTTGTGTTTGATTTAAATAAAGTTTTTTTTACACTTAATTTGATAGCTAATCAAACAACATTAAACATATATTTTGAAACTTTATACCTTCATTTTTTATAAGTAAATTCATAATTATTATTTGATTCGTGTCATAAATAAGTTCATATTTTAAATAAGGAAATATCACAATATTGCATTTTAATTTAAAATTATCACCCTTTTCTAATGCACACAATTTATTTTATAATTTATTTTATTATTTAAAAATAATAAATTTAACCTAAAAAAAATTAGAATTTTATTATATATACAATAATTCCAAAATTTATTATGGGACAAATGAATGGAGTAATATTTTTCTAAGACTTGTACACCCAACTGAGTTCAATATTCATCAACATTACACCGTCCGTGGCTATGAATAAATTATCTTTCAACCCACAAACTCCAAGCTAAATGGGCCATCTTCTGGAATTGAATATTTAATAAATCCACTAAAATCTTCTTCTTCTTTTTATTTTTTTTTTTTAAGTTAAATCCACCAAAATCTTGAATCTATGTGATGCAGATAAATCCAATGAAATTTGTGTAAATCTAATTATACACTAATACATTAAAAAATTATGATTAATTTATTTTCCCATTAATATTACTATTATTATACCTAATATTTTTTTAAAGTCAATTATTAAGTGAGAGCAGTGTTTTCATAACCGGACGGGAGGCTAAACCGGTAGATGCAACGGTTTGAGGTTCAACCGGTCGGACCGGTTCAACCGAAAAATTGAATTTTACATATTTTCAATTATATTTTATAATATTTACAATTCATTAAAAAAATTTATGCTAACCAAAATTATTTTATAAATAGAAAATTCAATTTACTAAAAATATGATTAGATAAAATATTTATAGTTTATAATTCATATTTTATACAAATTTTTATATATTTTCTCAATAGGATATTACATAATTTATACTCAAATTACTATACATTTGGTGCACTACTCCAGAAAAATTACATAATTTAATCCAAAATTTAAATATTATATTTTAAAATAAATAAAAATAAAAGTTAAATAATATAAAAATAAAAAATATAAAAAGAAAAATAGAAAAATTTAAAAAAAATAAAAAAATCGGTTGGACCGGTTCAACCGGTTTCTCCGGTTTTGCAGGTTTTGACCGATTCTGACCGGTTCAATTCAAAAAATAATTTTATAAGAGTTTTGAATCGTTTTGGAGGCCGCTTCCCGGTTAAACCGGTTCTATCGGCAGGTCCAACCGGTTCTTGAAATCACTGAGTGAGAGGACGTCAAATGATGTCTTTTGATATATTTTTAATTAAAATTAATATTTTACATAAAATAAAAAATAAAAAATGGTATCCTTCATTTAAAGTATATATAGTACTAATCTCCTTTCTATATGATTTGCGTGTAGAGAAGGTTTGTAACTACAAGAAAATGTACAACGTGTTAATGGTTTGATAATGTCTACATCCAAGATAGAAATAAAGAAACGAAGAATATTCTGCAATCATTAGTCTCCAACTATAATTGATGAAATAATTTGATATTCAATATATGAAAAAAAAAAGAAATAATCATAGAATATTGACTTCATTAAATAAATTACATTTTAATTTTGGTATCACTGTTTGATGCATAAATTATTATTAATATAAAGAATTGAAATTTTAAGTAATTAATTAAATTTGACAAATCAAAATACTTGATGTAGTTTCTGTACTACTAGTCTAATTATAAGTAATTTAAATTAACTTTTCTTTATCATGATATACTAGTCAAGACTCAAAACACAGGAGCTCATCTCAGTAATTTAGATTATTCAGCAAGTCTTTTGAGATCAGTCAATGATGGAATAATCTTATTTTCCAAGAGTTATTTCCCATTAAAAATAATACTATTATAATTTTTTATTCATTCCATAAAACTCATTTCATAAAATAATCTGAATCTCACACAATTTTTTACTTATTTTTAACCGAATATTGAGTATTCCCGTAAATTTCGAACATTAGAGATTTAAGGGAGTTTCATCCAATTAACACCTTAAACCTCATGAAATTACACAACTATGAATCTAATTATTTTTATATATAAATAAATAAAATATATTATGATTATTAAATTTGAGTGAGGCTTGCGTGCACCCGTGCGCACGGGAACACATTCTGTGCGCTTTTATAAATTTAGTATTATGGATAAGGGTACATTGTTTTGGTCTAAATGGTATACACTTTAATTAATAAAAAGTACACCATTTGTTCTAAAGGGTATACACTTTTCATTAATTATTTTTTTTCTTTAGAAAATAAAAGGTACATATTTTTATACTAGAGGGTATACAATTTAGCACAAAATTCTAAAGGCGCACGGAGTGTTGTTCATACGCCTAAATACACAAAATAATTTTTTTTTGAAAATAAAAGGTACACATGCCCAAATACACACAATAATTTTCTTTAGAAAATAAAGAATACAAATCTGTATTCTAAAAAATATATAATTTAACACAAAATTTTAAAGACGCATATCATGCCCCGAGTGCAAATAAGTTTTTGCCATTAAATTTGGGTTACGTGACAATCATGCTTTATTCCACATATCTTTCCAAATTCCAGCAATTTAATTTAAAAGAAAATAAAGGGCAAGAATTATTACAGGCCTCACCAGCTTTATCTCCACAACATCATTATCCCTTTTATTTATTTAATTATTTATATATAGAAAAAACATCAATATCCAGTTTAGCATGACGCAAAAAGGGCATCCCAGAATAGAATAATAAAAAAAAAACCTTAAAGTGAGGAGAAAAAGGACACATAAAGAAATTGGAGTATGTGCCATCCCAAGAAATGAATCCATGTCAAATTACACTTCTACACATGGAGCATGCTCATATCTCACACATATATACACATGCTTACAAGGCATTGAGTAGATTAACTCAGACCTCTCTCTCTCTCCCCTTCTCTCTCCTCTGTTCTATAATAACCCTATCTTGGGTGGGACAAGGGGAGAGCATTTTAGTTAGATATTAGAAGAAGTTAGAGATGTTGGAAGGGAAAGCTTTGATTGAGGATACAGATATGCCATTGAAGATGCAGATTCAAGCAATGGCTTCTGCATCTCAAGCTCTGGATCTCTATGATGTTCTGGATTGCAAATCAATTGCTGCCCATATCAAGAAGGTTAGATTTCTCTCTCTCTAACTCTCTCTTTCTCTTGATGATAAGATTTTCAAGATTTTTGAGTTGGGGTTTATGTATTTGCAGGAATTTGACAAGAAGTATGGAGATGGATGGCAGTGTGTTGTGGGGTCTAACTTTGGGTGTTTTTTCACTCACACAAAAGGGAGTTTCATGTATTTTACACTGGAAACTCTCAACTTTCTTATCTTCAAGGGTGCCTCTTCTTCTTCTTAATGATGAAAAGGGGAAAGAGAAGTGTGAGAAGAGAGAGAAAGTCACCTGGAACACATATCCTAGGTTACTTTTGTTGTCCATGAGATGTTCCACCTTAAGGACTGTAGAAAAGATCAAAGAGTAAATGGTGTATGTTAGTTTTCTTCAGTTTTTCTTGAGGAAAATTCCCTCTGTGTAAGTATAGGATGTACAAATGTGTTGCCCTGCTGAGCCATGTTTATGAGTAATCAAAAAATCTGGAAAATTCCCCATAAATGAATTAATTCAACTGCGGTTTCAATGATCTGCAATAACATTGATTTTCTAAAACCACAACTCATGGCAATTTATCAAGAAAAGTAAAAGATCATGAAAAATTGCATCCTCAATCTCTGAATGTAAAAATAAAATCTATTTAAGAACCAGCTTGGATGCTTTCATGGATTGTCTGAATAAAGAAATTACAAGAAAATATAGTTTGCAGCACCCAATCCTTTATAATAATGAACTGTCTTCTGGCAAAGATTAAAATATTAAGTTTTTAATTGTCATTTTAGTTTTATACAAGGCACGGCTAATTGCATCGCAAGCAGAGTCTTCAGAAATATCGTTATTAAAGCTTCTTAAGGCTTAAGAGTACATTTTATTTAGGGAGCCTTCCACAAGAGCTGAGATCATCTCAGCTTATGTTCACAATGATTCCATTTCTACCTAAAGCATCAATGACTTGGCGGTCGACTATGTGGTGAGTTTCGGGCGTTATTGCACACGACAAGAAAAGTATTTCAGAGTTGGTAGCCAACTCAACAACAGAAGAATAGTATCTGTATTTTGAATTTGGTTTGGGTGAACGAGAGTAGTAGCCGATTGAACAACCAAAAGCTTCAGCTCGCCTAGCTATGGCTGACCCGATTCTTCCCAATCCAATGATGCCCACTGATTTACCACTGAACTGGAGAGTAATGAAAAGGGACTTAGCAACTACTAGTTTATCAATGGAATGTGAAAACTAAAATCATTTTTCCAATATAACAAGATAATAGTGATAGAAATCCCTCACTTTTCAATTAGATTATCTGCCTAAGTAGGTCACTCTGTAATGCTGTTTACACTGAACTAATTTACTTGATTCAATAGATTAAACATATCTGTTTTTCAACACGACAAGATTTCAGCACTGATTATACATTTGTATACCACAGAAGAACTTCAAACTTCTAGTAGAAGATTCATCCTTCACATTATCTATATTTACTAGTATTAAAAACGATTTGAGGAAGCTCATGCCTAATTGTTTCAATCTACAGCTCCTACAGCTAGGATTTTGCTTGCAAGTTAAATTTGTGCCCTAGAAAAAATTGAAATAAACTGAAAACAGAGAAACTTCACCTTGGTCGTTAATTGGAAGTCGCCATTGTTCCAGTCACCACTCCTCACATACCGGTTGGCCTGAGGAATCCGTCGCAGAGTCGCCAGCGTCAGCATAAGCGCCGTATCCGCCACCTCATCGGTGACAGCATCGGGAGTGTAAGTTACTCTTATGCCCTTCTCTCTGCACTTGTCCAAATCGATTTTATCGAGGCCGGAGCTATGGCTAGCGACGATCTCCAGACGCGGAAGCGCGTCGATTAGATCGGCATCAGGTCCTTGGACGCCGTTACAAACCAGTGCCATGATTGCATCGGCGTGTTCTCTGAGGAACTCGCGGCGGAGATTAGGTTGCACTTGCCAGTATTTGAAAAGCTTGTATCGCTTGGAAAGCTCCTGCTGGATGTACGGCGACAACGGCCGGAGGAGGAGAACGCCCACCGGAGTTGCCATTCTGTGGAAATTAAGTTGCCTACCCTTTATTTATTTATTTTATTTAAATATGACAGATATAAAACTACTTGATTGTTGGGACAGCATTACCATCTAGGGCTGGGAAATTTTTTTGAAAATCGCAAAAACCGTCTGCACCGTATTGTATCTTACCGCTATATACAATTATTTAGATAAATCGCAATTTATAATTTAAGAAATTTAGATAAATTGCAATTTATAATTTAAGAAAAATCGCACCGCACTTAATGATGCGGTTTTATTTTTATAGTCGAAACCGCACCGATCACACCGCTAGTTTTTATTAGTATTAGTATATTATATTTATACATGTTAATATTTAAATAATTTAGCCATTACTCATTAGTTATTCACTACTCCTATAAAAAAAAATTCTATTAATGTTGTTGTCTTTATCTTCACTCTTACCATACATGTGTCATAACTTTTATTCTTCTTACTTCAATGGAGTACTTCTTATCTTTATTATTTCTCTCATACATCTATGTAGAATCTCAACTATAAGTCAATCAACTGGTCTAACTCCTATGTATTGTTAAATCAATGTTGCAAATATTTTCACATGACTATAGGTTTATTTTATATATTAATGTAAATAGAATCACCTATTATATTTATAAGTTTCATCACATATTCTACACATTAAATGTTTGTCATGTGTTATTATTATGGCTAAATTATCGTCAAATGTACAAGGATGTAATGATCATTTCTTATGGTATAGATTTTTTATTAGAAAATAAGTTGTAAAATACGAAGTGTAGTACAATTATAAAATAAGAGATCCGGATTGATATTTATATAGGCTAATCTATAAACCGTCAAACTGCACCAAAATCGACCTAAACCGTTTAAAACCGCATAATCAATATTACTTGAATAACCGCGGTTTAAACTTGATTACTAAACTGAACCGTATATGACAATACAATTTAAATTATATCGAAAAAACTGCATAACCGCACCGTGCACACCCCTATTAATACCATCTCCAGCTAAAATGGCCCCTTCCCTACCATATAAATTATTAGTATATAATAGCTACACACGTGACTGTATAAGCAACACATGATTACTTCCTGACTACAGTTCCAGTAATTATTTTGTTTTGGAGATTAAGGAATATTAGCATTAAATTTTAATACTCATATAGTATTAAAAACCTGTTTAATGCATGAAGTTTTAATAGTATTTATTAAAATATTATGAATGATTTTAGATCTTGATTTCAGAGAAAAATCTTTGGAAGTCGCTAAACTCACATTAAAAAAAGAAATTTATTTAAAAGAGAAGTTTTGATGGAAGAAGAAAACATGAACAAATCACCATCCGGTGTATTAAGTTAAAATGGGCGGCGGCCTATAAAATTGAGATCATCATCAAACCACAGGGGTTAGCAGAGGCTTGTTAGCAAAGTGAGCTTCCAAATTCTGCAGAACAAGGTCGGCCATGGCTATACGCGTCTCGATGGTGCCACTCCCGACATGAGGCAACAGGACGACGTTCTCGAGCCCAAACAGTTCCTCCGGCACATGAGGTTCCTTTTCGAACACATCAAGTCCAGCGCCGCCCAAACGGCCCTCCACCAGAGCTGACACAAGTTCGGCCTCATCAACATGGGGTCCCCTTCCTATGTTGATGAGAACTCCGTTTGGTCCCAATGCATCAATCACTTCTCGATTCACAATGTGTATCGTTTCAGGAGTTAATGCACATGCCACGACTAGGATGTCGCAGTTTGAAGCCAATTCAACCACACTTCCATAGTAATCGTAGCTTGTGTTTGGCTTCTTGGATCTTGAGTGGTAACTGATGGGGCAATCAAAGGCTTCAGCTCGTTTAGCAACTGCAAAGCCGATTCTGCCTAATCCTATGATACCTACTCTTTTGCCACTGAACTGCACAACATCATATACGAGTTCAGAAGATCCCCAAGATAAAAACAAGTAATCCATATTAAGAACCAATAAGTGACTGAGAACATAAAAAGGACCCATAGCCATAGGCATTGAGGAAGATTATGATTATAAAAACTCCAATAGCAGTACAGCTGCATCCATTAATATAGTATATAGCAAACAGAGGGTGGAGGATGGAGGGAGAGTTCAAGAGGGTACACTAATACTCCAATCAACAATGCAAACATAAGCAATGCCTTCCATATAATTTGAATGGCAAGTGAAAGACCACATGACTAAAGTTTGGATAATAAAAAACCCAAGTGGATGATACAGTAAGACTAGTTTTCTATTCCTGAAACGTGCAAAACAGAAACCAAAATGCACGCAGGCAGGCAAGCATTCTTGAAGAAAGATAATACAGGGAGATAAATCCGACATCATACAAAGATGGAAGAATTACCATGACAACACCCAAAATGGACATGGATCCTCTCCATTACTCATGTTATTTTCTTGTAAACTCGAAGGGAGGTAGACATATTGTTTTATCACATCTCTCCCTCTCCAAATTTACAACAAATAGATACCAAAGTAATGGAGATGGTCCATTTCCAACCAAAAACAAAGAATAGTTGAGATAATAAGTATAAGCTTAGTTGCTGCTAATACTCAGAGGTGCAAACAATTAACAAACCAGCAAATAAAGATAAACAAAGTTCACCTCAGATAGCTAGCCAGTAGCCACCATCAAACAACTACCACATCAGTAAGAAAAAAAAAAAGTAAAGCTGAAGTACTGACATGTCAAAAAAAAAAAAAAAAAAATTTACACACACCCTTCACATTGGCTCTCCCATATCCATATCAAAAACAGATTTTTCCCCCCAAACTATTAGAAGATGAGATTTTGTATGCAATACCAATGGTATACGCTCATCTACAGTGTATTTCACAGTGTATAATGGAGTATTATGCTGTATTAGAGAATTTAACGACCGAATAAATGCAAGATTCAACAGAAAAAAGAAGAGTAAAAGCATACCCTTGTAGTCAACTTGAAGTCACCAGATTTCCACGCGCCACTCCTCACAAACCTATCACTCGCACAAACCCTCCTCAAAACCGCCAGCATCAGCCCGATGGCCAAATCCGCCACGTCATCGGTCAACACGTCCGGGGTGTTGGTAACCCTAATTCCCTTCTCCTTGCACTTGATCAAATCAACCTTATCCAATCCTACGCTAAAACTCGAAACTATTTCCAATTTCGGCAGAGCGTCAATCAGCTCGGCGTCGGCCCCTGCGGTGGCATTTCCGACGACGGCACGGATTGACTCAGCTTGCTGAGTCACGAAATCGCCCTGCCGCGGCTGAGTCCAGTACCGGAAGAGTTTGAAACGCTTATCGAGTTCTTGCTCTAAGTAATTGTTCATCGGGCACATCATCAGAACTCCTATGGCCTCCATTTTCGCAGCGGCGGCGGTGGCAGCTACGGCGGAGGGCAGTGGTGGTGGCTTAGTTGTGATCGAGAAATTGTGGTGGCAATTGAAGCGAATCGCTGGATTGGCTATTATTGAAAAGGTTACACGTGAGAGTGATGGCCGGCTGATTATCGGCTCGGCTCGGCGTGCGACCGTCGCGGCTCGCCAGCATTTGGCTATTCCAATTGAAAAAAAAAAAAAAAATGGTGTACCCCACCATTAGGGGCCCCCACCGCCCCTGCCCTGGGGATTGGTGGAGGAGGTAAATCGCAGGATGTGCCTCAAGTGGCTTATAGGGAGGGCTCACTGTTAAACTTGTGCTTGCAAGGGGTCAAATCTATACCAAAAACAGGATTCGAACCCCCACCCTGCAGCAACTAAGCTCAGTTGGAAGGTCTTTCCACCCTCCCCTCTACTACTTGAGCTATGTCCAGGGCTATGTTATTTATTTATTTATCCATGGCTTGTTGATCTACACTAACTGAAGCTAACTACACTAGGGTACATTTTTTTGTGTCAAAAAAAAAAAAAGACAAAGTAAAATCGTTTCACTGTAAATAAATATCAAATTCTAACTCATTTTAATTTTGTTTTGTAAATTTTAGGTTAGAGATGATGTACATTCTTAAATTATGAAACTTCATTTATATTAAATTTATATATTCTTTTTAATCACATTATCATAAAAATTATGGCACATCAAAAACTCTAAACATATTTCATATTGTATTTTAGATCATGTAAAAATGACAAATATTTCTAGTCATGCCGAAATTTATAAGTTTATAATTATATTTATAACCAAATATACATTTTCAATTTTAATATCTTTTCCTTTCAACTTCAGTTAGCTTCAGTTAGTGTAGTTAGCTTCAGTTAGTGTAGTACTCCTATTTAAAAAGAGAATCAGAATTATTGATAAAATTAATATTGTAAAGTGTTTATTAATTTGCGACTTCATAAATAATAGTATGAAGTTTATTAGATATATGTTATGATCCCTTTTTTTGTGATTAATACAGAAAAATAGTGATTGGGGAATATGATTAATAAGTGATTAATATTAAGAGCCATTGAAAATGCAACTAATTTTTGGCAATGTGTGTGGTTGATGCCTGATGTCCAAAGTAAACAGAAAAAAGATAGCCAAAATGTGAAAGAGGAAAGAGAATATACAAAAACCACAAGGGAGAAATTAAAGAAGAAGGAGGCATTCCCTTCTGCTTGTCAAAACTCATTCTCTCTCATCTGATTCTCTAACATGCACCCCACGTTCTTACAACATTTCATGCTTCAACACAACACAGAATCAAGAAACAACATCCCCATATCCTGCAACTTCAACCAAGCAAACATATCATCTTTAATCCTCCTCTCCCCCTCCATCTTTGATCCTCTGCACTGTGTCAATGGTCCGAGCCATGGAGGATGAAGATGAAGGCGGAAGGTCGCGGCTTGGCCGGTTTAAGGGGATGTTCGAAAGCGGAGGGAAACTCATGAGGCGTTCCAACCATGACAGCAATGGTGCTCTTTCCCCTGATGATAGTGCCATGATGGCATCCAAAAGCAGTTCTTCATTTCCTTCTGTGGAAGAAATTAATCAGCAGCCATCTCCATCACCTCAACCGTCGCCTCAGCCTTCTCCTCAGCCAAGGCTCGGCTCTGCGCTTAGCCGGACAGAGAACGTCAAGTCTGGCCGGGCATCTGATGGTGCAAGCAGCCCTCCTCCTGTTAAAAAGGGAAAACCAACAGGCAAGTACATGTATATGTGTAACAATAAGATTCTATATGTGTCTTGATAGATTTATCATATGCATCTTGTTACAATGTCAATACAGAGACAGACAGAAAAATGAATGAACCAGATGTTTCTTTTCTCATGATCTCTGTTTTGTTGTCTTAATCTAGAAATTGATCTGATGAAGGAAAAGTTTGCAAAGCTTCTTTTAGGCGAGGACATGTCGGGCAGGGGAAAAGGGGTCTCGTCGGCTTTGGCATTGTCGAATGCAATTACAAATTTAGCAGGTTATCTTGAATTTTCAGGCAAAAGAAACCTCAAACGAAGTCCTTGTCAAAATAGATGAATTTATCTATATTCATGGGGTGTGTGTGTGTTTTCATGCAGCTTCTGCGTACGGAGAACAGAAGAGACTAGAGCCAATGCAACCAGAAACCAAAGAAAGATGGAAAAGAGAAATAGATTGGCTATTGTCTGTCACTGATCACATCGTTGAATTCGTCCCTATAAAACAAAGAGCAAAGGATGGAACCATGATGGAGGTACATCTCTCTCTCGCTCAAGCTCTCTTCCTGCAGGCTTATCGATGATCTTTCTGATAAAATATTTCATTCTTGAAAGGTTATGGGAACGAGGCAGAGAAATGATCTTCACATGAACATTCCTGCGCTGCGCAAGCTAGATACAATGCTCCTTGTTAGAGAAGCTATTCCCTTTGTCTAAATTTCTTTCTAAAGCTTTTAGGAATTTACAATAGTTACTTATGTTCCAAGTGTAATTGATGAACAGGATTGTCTGGATAACTTCAAAGACCAACATGAGTTCTACTATGTATCAAAGGATGAAGATCAAGCTCAGAAAGGAGCAGGTGCCCCAAGAAACGATGATAAATGGTGGATTCCTGTTCCTAAGGTTCCTCCCAATGGTTTGTCCGAGGCTACCAGAAAATGGTTGCAATATCAGAAGGATTCAGTAAACCAAGTACTTAAAGCAGCCATGGCTATCAATGCTCAGATACTAACAGAAATGGAAATTCCAGAGAGCTATATCGAAGCTCTCCCAAAGGTACAAGGAAAATCAGCAAATCATTCTTTTTTTTATTTGTAAGTTTAGAGGGTTATGTGGTATATTCATACACCACTCTTGTTCTACGTTTGTATAGAATGGGAGAGCAAGCCTCGGAGACTCCACGTACAAAATAATCACAGAAGACTTCTTCGATCCAGACTATCTGCTTTCTACACTAGACTTATCATCAGAGCACAAAATAGTTGACTTCAAAAATAAGATTGAGGCATCTGTGGTGATCTGGAAAAGAAAAATGAATGCTAAAGATAGCAAGTCTTCTTGGGGTTCAGGTGTGAGTATGGAGAAGAGAGAGCTCTTAGAAGATAGGGCTGAAACAGTTCTGCTCATTCTGAAGCATCGTTTTCCTGGACTTCCTCAGTCTGATCTAGACATCAACAAAATCGAATACAACAAAGTAAGAGTTCTCTGGTTTTTTTTCCCCTTCACTTGTAAGGTTTCAAGGAGTTTGCAGGTGAAAGAAAGTAATGAGGCTTATCTCTCATGATCATGCAGGATGTGGGGCATGCGATTCTGGAAAGCTATTCAAGAATTCTAGAAACATTAGCCTTCACCGTGTTGTCTAGAATAGAAGACGTTATGAGTGCAGATGCTCTAGCTAGAAATCCATCATGTGCAGTACAAAAGAAGTTCTCAGTAAGAGAACGCACTGGATCAGAGAGATTTTCAAGTGCTGACATGGATAGTTCTGAGTCCGGGACACCAAACTCAAAGACATTACTCGATTTCATGGGATGGAACTTAGAACAGGGAGATGGGGATGGAAGAAAAGACCAAGATGATGCTGAAACTAAGTCCCTCAGTAAAGCAGACAACATCATCACAAACAAGAAATTATCCTACATAGAGAGGCTAGATATTCTGGGTGGTTCAAGAAGCCCGACATCACGCCATTAGAACAAATCCATTGCAGAAGAACTCACTCACTAAGGAGTTTGAAGTTCAGCACTTGTATATACAGAATGGTAAAAATCACAAGAGATTTTTATCAAACTGCTGTCTAGTTTCTGCAAATAGAAAGCATTGGTAGATTAATTGGGTCTTTTTTTTATGTACAAGTACTTTTAGATGTCCAAAAGTCATATCACTGACTCTGTGTTTTCGGATTGCATGATCGTAGCTCATTGTACTCCGAGTGTTCCATTAGTATGTATCAGGCAATACTAGTTATATGATTGAAACGCAGTAACTCAAAGCACTTTGAGTAATATCAAGGTGTCTTTTCTGGTACATAACACATTACACTGTTCTAAAACCAGTTAAAGAATAGTTACATAAGCAAGTATACGCGTTTTTTTGTATAAATGTCACGACGCATCACTCTAATCATGCCGTTAATAGGATGTAAAAGCCATGCTGCACTTCACTTGATTAAAAATGAACATCTAATTCAACATTTGATAATGACAAAAAGTGTCACAAGTAGGCTTCAGATTTACTTACAAAGATGTTGAAATCATACATCAAATCCCAACCAACAGACTGAAAATCTTAGATTCCAAGAAATTAGATTTTTCCACGTGGCCCGGGCTTGGGGGGTTGTTGAGGTCCTTTGACGATTGGCAAAACGTCTCCAGTCGCTTGGGAACTGACATAAGCTAGTGTGGCGCCGCCTCCCAGGATCAAGAACTTGAGCAATAGACCTCTCTTGGTGAAAGGAGCAGCAAATGTTTCGAAGAACTTGCTCTGCAGAAGTTCAATAATTTGAACAACTTTATACCAATCCATTCAAACTTCACATACAACAAATTCCACCACTGGGGTTATACAGAATGTATACCTGAAGTGAGTTGTATGGTGAAGGTGCATCTGATCCATACAAGTCCCACTGCCCGGTGGTGTTGCCGATGTCCTCCAAATCAAAGTAGACACTCTTGTCACCGTACTTGGCAACCACAGCACCACTCCTAAACACAGTTTCATTCAATTTCAATAAATATATTTTACAGTTTCAACCAATATTAGACAATAGATTCCCAAGAAAATCCACCAATGTTCATCAATTATCATCAAACAACCCTCAATTCCAAACTAACTCGATCCCACCCCACCAATCATATCACTGTTGAGTTCAATGAACACAACCCTAAATCCTATTTCACATACTTATCACATTAGCTCTTCCCCAAACAAAATTTCAAGATCAAAACTTGGATACAATTAACTTCCATATTCTTGAAAATCAACCCAACTTAAATGTGTATTATCAAAATATATAATCAGAGTCTTTGAATTCCACAAACACATACAAGAAAGCAAAACATTAGAGTTAATAATTTACCTGTAGTTAGTGGGCTTGAAGCTCACTCGAGATGGCTTGACATGGAGCTTAGTTCCGGCAATGGAGCTTCCGGCGAGGCCCTTAACGGCGGTGGGTTGTGCAGCAGCAAAAGTTGCAAGAGAAGCCATTTTTTCTATTGGTGCAATGCAATGAACTTCTCAGTTCAAAACGGAAAAAACTACTTTGATTCTTATTTGGCAATTTGATTGCCTGTGGGTGATTTTGATCACATTGATTGGATCTTGATCTGCCACGTGGAATCTGGTTTGCTTTGAAGAGATATAGGATCCCATTGAAGAGGTGCCACTTGGGCTCGAGTTGGATAAGATAAGCCTATCCCTCTTCATTCTCTCTCCCCCCCTCCCCCACTCCCTCTCTCTCTAGAATTATCCTTGGATCCGGAATTTCTGGGATCTTGAGTTCAAGAAAACCCGTCAAAATAATTGGGCTTCAATGGGCTAATAAATTAGGTTTCAATGGGCTTATAAACTCTAGAAGGCCCACGACCAGTTAAACCAGTTCCAAAGTGCCGCCCCATTAGCAAGACCTAGACACTTCGGGCCTTGCCGGTTGCTAGAAGGGCCCGCTCTGAACCCAAGGAGGAAGCCGATGCAGGAGCGAGATATTTCCCAGAGTGAGGAAAACGACGTCGTTTTGGTTTGCTCATTTCTTTATAATTTTCAGTAGCAAGAACGTTCCTTGTTGCTTATGATTGGATGAAAGTGGGTTTACTTTTCTTGCTCTACTGCTTTTTTGAGCGCGAAAATTCTTCCATAATCTCTATATATCCATATTAAATTAAATACACAAAATTCAATTAGTTATTAGGGGTATATAAATGATTACAAAAATCAAATATGAATACATAATCCCACAAAACTAGCTAAGCATTATGGTGTCATCAGATCAAAATGTATGTTAATGATATCATTTGCCAATCAAAAGGAAAGAAATATGTTCAATCGTCACACTGCAAACTGCTCTTAATGTTGTGCAATGTGCGAGAAATGAGTGTGTTAACTGAATCTATAGAATCCATGGAGAGTTCTTTATTAGGAGAGTTGCTAATTAGTATTTGGAAGGTGGTAACAAGCAGGGATCCTCCTTCTGTACCCTTCTCCTCCGGCCTAGAAGTGATCAACAACGGCCTCGTTTCGATTCCATCAGCAAGGATCGAGAAACCAGACGGCAGTACTGCTATATTGCTGGAGTCACAACCTGTCATTGCTGCTTGCATCCCGTTGATGTCCACCGGCGCGTACACCACCATCGACTCGTACGCGTTGGTGCTACTATCTTGTAGCACCCACATCTTGCGTTCGTCTGTCTTCAGAGCCTGAATGCAAGATGTTTGAGCTAAGGGTTAGATATGGCTGTTGATAGTGAGTAGTGACAATCAGCACACGAGCTGACTGAGTCAGCTCGTGTGGATTTGGCTTGGCTTACCAGGGCCATAACTGAGTTTCCTCGATCTTGGCCTTTAGCCAAGGTTGCAATGGACTGTACTGTGCTTCCGTTGGACATGATGTCCCACTGAGATTCATGCATTAACATAGTTTTAGTACTGACTAGAGTGGTGATGGATTGAAGAGGAAAGGGAATGAGCGAACCTCGTTCCTTCGATTTTCATCTCTTAAGAAGTCGAATAGGATGTGGTGAGAGACGGGCAGCCACACACAAGAAACTGCACAGAGGATTGTCCCTAGAGGTTCTCCAGGGTCATTAAGGTTCTTCCTAGTAGCCACTCTGATGTCGTCTCCGGTTTTACTAGGGATCTTGTTCCATGAATTGAAGCTGGAATCCCCCAAGGCTCTGCAGAAGTTTCGGGTCATCCTGTGGGCCAACTTCAGAATGCTCTTCCTCCCAGCAAGTGTAGCGACCCCTGTTTTAATAATTGTTTGGATTAACAAATATTTTTAAGGAGTTGAATCATGTTGAATTATTACTACTATTACCATTTGAATCTTTTACAGGGACGTTTGTAGCCATGAGGAAAACGAGTCGTTCGCACTGTTGTTGCAAAGTTGAAATCCAATGCTTTGCTCCAAATGCCAGGCCGCTGTTAACTATGGTACGATACAGGGAGTGAACTGTGGTTCTCTGACATTCCATGTGCTCTACCCAAATCACCTGAGAAGCACATAGGAAGACTAATGATAAAAAATTTAGACAGTTTTCCAGAGTCTATAGACATCACTTGATTTGATAATGAAATTCATTCTTACGGACTAGTTTAATCTCTTACAACCTTACAGTGGCCATTGGATTTATCCTCAATGATGCAACCAGATGGGCGTTTCCTACATTTCTGCAAAGATGCATCTATGTTATCTTCGACTTTATCCACAGAGACATCGACGATTGCCCACTGATTGGCGCTTAGCTGTTTGCTATATCGAACAAAATACACCTCTCGAGTAGCCACCATTGGAGTCAGAATCTGGATCTCTGCAAACATCTGCCACAAAAGTACTAGTTTGTTTAAGACATATCAGGCCCTTGAAGTTATTCTTGTTAGAAGTGTAGTTTAAATACAATGGAGAACTTTGTCAGAAACCAACTTAGAAGTGGAAGTGTTTTTCTTACCAAATGAATAGCACCATCTCCATTTGGACCTTCTCCACTGCAGATAACTTCCACCGTAGCTGCCTTTGAGATCAAGCTAGGAAACAACTCTTTCCACTGATTCTGCAATGAAGATCAAACAACTCTGAATTTATATGTTCTAATTTGAATAATCTGTGGTTAAATTATAATGCTCACCGCGTCCATGAAAGTCTGAACGACCCAAGGTAGATCAACAAAGATAAGTCCACTCTCTCGCGATGCCTCTATGGATTTCCTTGGCTGCACACTGTTATAACTTTCAGTACAAAACTCTTTTCTATATTCATCATAGTTGAGTATCTCACGCCCCGTTTCACAGCTTCTCATCCACATTGGCTCCTGACGAGTAGCCATCTTTATCAGTTCATCTATAGCTCTATTTCCAGCATCCATAATACGCGATTTCTCAGGACCAGAACTGCCAGTGTTAAAATCCAACGAACTTCTGCTGCTTTCTTGATCATTTCCCAAAGGATATGATGAGCCTCTTGGCGATGTTCCATGAGGGTACTTCCCAATAATTGATCTAAGTTTGTCAATCTGCAAATAAAGAGAAACTATGAATCAAAATCAGAAATGAGATCAGACGATTAACATTCTTGCAAGATGCATATGTACTTCAGCTTTTAGTCTTGAATTTTCGATTCTGAGTTTTTTCTCCTCAGTGCCAGTGGTTTTATCCTTGCTAGATGTGGCAAATCCACAGTTGGGACAACATTGCTTCTTTATGGATTCCCTCAAACCCTTAATTTCGTCTCGAAGTTTATCAATTTCAGTTTTCAATAAAGAGTTCTCATGGCGCTCCTGTATAGCCTGCACAACTAACAAAATACTGTTAAAAAAATGAGAATTGGTGTCCGACTTGCTCTTCTCCTGTCATTCCTAGCTCATCATTACATAGTTGTAAAGGATCAAAGTTAAAACAAACAAACAAACTCTATGCTACAATATTTGCCAAAATATAAGATCAGAAAACAAACCAACAATAATAGATTCCATTATTCTAATCTGTTTGTTCTGTGATGAATAGCTTAAGTCAATGTTTCTCCAAATTACTACTCCCTCCGTCCCACACTTATGTTCACACTTTCCGTTTTTGTCCGTCCCACACTTATGTTCACCACCCAAAAAAAGAAACTTCACGTTAACCAACAACCTCAAAAGTTATCTTAATTTCAAAAATATCACTCTTACCTAACACACATAACATACTTTATAATTTATTCATCACTTAAAAATACCACAATACCCTTAAAAAGTCAATAAAGTTGGTCAAAAAGCAACTTTTCTTAAACTCCATATCTACAGTATTGGTGAACTTAACTATGGGACGGAGGGAGTATAAAACAATAATAAACATATTTAGTTTGTAATTTACCTTAATCTGTGTTCGACGATTTTGAAACCAGAACTTGACTTGCCTTGGATGAAGGCC
Source organism: Pogostemon cablin (assembly GCA_023678885.1). NCBI lineage: Eukaryota > Viridiplantae > Streptophyta > Magnoliopsida > Lamiales > Lamiaceae > Pogostemon > Pogostemon cablin. The sequence goes on along the minus strand of CM042959.1, from coordinate 2,620,583 downwards.
TAATTGCTTGCTTAGCTGCAACCTTTGCTTCTCATCTGGATGAGGAGACTCTTTAAATAAGCTGCAAATAATAATCATATTTTAAAAAATATATATTAATCTTAATGTTAACTGATAAATTAGATTTCACCATATTTGGCTCCAGTGTAAATAATAATAAATAAATAAATAAAAGTCGGATGAATCTTGCAAATGATATATTATTTCATTTTTCATTTGCATTTCATTAGAAACATTAGCTAAATACGTACAAATGAAATGTGTCGGTAATGGCAAGATAGTAATTGACATATATATTGATGAAACAAGACTGGTCATTAATTAACAAAATACAAATCGAAATAATAATATTTAAATAAGAATTATCGTTTGTCTCACAAGGTCATACATATATCTGGCCAAATACAAAAGGTTAATTATTTTACATAAATATATTTTTATTTATTATTTAGTTAATGAAAATGCAGGTGAAAACTACTGAATGCACGTCATAAAAAACGTGTATGAATATTAAAATCATCTCTATCAATAATTCCAACTATCTCAATTTTCACAAACACGTTACTAAACCCTGCTTTACCAGATTCAACCTTAAAAAATAAAATATTCTTATGAATTTCACATCAACTCATGAATGAATGCGGTATGTATGGTATAATGGAGCTAGCACGCACACACGCGTGATTACAAGCGCACTCACGCGTGTGTGTAACAGACTAACAGTGTAAGTATAGTGTACGTATAGCAGGAGAAAAAGAAAGCGTACGCCTCCATTTCTCTAATCTGTTCAGGAGTATGCCGGTGATATTTCTTCCTCTTCTTCCTCTTTCCGCCGTCGATTTCATCCTCATCCTCATCGTGCTGCTCTCCTTCACCCAATTCGTACTCATCATCCGACCGAGATTTCACCGGACCGGAATTCTCGCTGCTTATCTCCACCACCGCCTCCTCCCTCCCGCCCTCCGCCTCCGCGCCGCCACCGTCTCGGAAAATACCAGCCTCCGCACGCAAAAAACGCCGGTAGGTCACACAAATTCCAAAATCACATGCAAAAAAAAAAGGCAGAAGAGAGAGAGAGAGAAATTACGAGAGAGAGTGAGAGAGCTGGAGGAGAGGCGTGAAAATCTCTGGAGTGAGATTTGGGGGGATTCGACATTTGCACAAAGGTCATGGCCAATTTGATGAAATTGGTGCTTTTCTGCAATTGTTTATAATCTTCATGTAGTAGTCATGATTTTGTTAAGGGTGTGGGAGGAGTATTTTTTTTTTGCACCCGTGTGTATAAAAGACAGCAGAGAGTGGGGCCCTTCTAATTAATGATATCAAACAAAATATGAGAATTACGTTATTAGATGCTTGTTTGGCTTTACTCTTTAGTAGTAGTATTATTTTTCTCAAATTAAAAGAATTTTTTTTTTTTAATAAATAGTGAGTGTGTGTATTTGATTTGAAATTTTTTAAATAAGAGTTTTATATCAATAATGTGTGAAATGAGCTGTATAATAATAATTGAATGATGAATTAATCATTAGTTTGTTTCATTGTATAATAAGTTGTAAAATTAAGCAAGGAGGTTGGACCTGCAATGCCTTTGGCCTGTTCAAAGTATTTATTTTTAATTTGTTACATAATAAAAATTGAAATATGTTCGACACAATAAATCTCGACAAAAATTGTATAATATCGTGTAATGATCATACAATTGAATTATTTGTATGAAATCGTCTAATAATTGTACAATTAAATAATTTTATAAATAATGATGATAATTTTTACAGAAAGGTAATACTTAAATGAAAAAAAAAATGAAACAACAGTTGTGTGATTTATTATTGATTTCTAAAAGAGAAAATTGATAAATTAAAAACAGACTGTTCAAAATAGTAAAATTGATAGATTAAGTATGGATGGAGAGAATACTCCCTACGTCTGCCTTTAAGGGTGTCATTTGCTTTTTGCACATGAATTAAGGAGTACTCCCTCCGTCCCCCAAAGTATTTCACACTTTCCTTTTTCATCCGTCCCTCAAAGTATTTCACACTTCACTTTTACTAAAAATGGTAATGAATACACTATAATAATACTTACTTTTTACACATATCCCAACAAAATACTCACTTTTTCACCCATTTCAATAACTTTACACACCTTTTTCATTAAATTAACTAAAATATTTCTTCTCTTTCTTACTTTATACTTAAAAAGTCAAAATTTTCTTAAACTCCGCGCACACAAATACGTGAAATACATCGGGGGACGGAGGGAGTATTATTATTTAATATGTAGTGGGTAGTTGTATTAGTGGAAGTGTGGTCCATTTTTTAGTTGTATTAGTGGATGTGTGGTTTTCATATGTGTAAAAGAAAAATGAAATCTTTGTAGGCGGACGCCTAAAATAAAAAAGTGATACCCTTAAAGGTGGACAGATGGAGTATTTCTTTTTCATTTACACTACTAGTTATTTATAAAATTATTTACTGCATCATTATATTTTTTCAAGTACTTTAAATACAAAATTTAAAAAAATTAACCAACTTTACTTTGGGTACGTGGGATTCAAAGAATGAAAGAAACCCTCAACCAAGTAGAACTTGTGACACGAATTAAATTGATTAGATGTCACATGGATGCTGAAAATTATATTTGTCATATATATTCCCCATATCATCATTATATTGTGCCATTTCAATAGAACAAATTAGCTTAAACAAAAGTGACAAAATAATAATCCCTCCGTCTTATTCTAAGATATTCATTTGCTTTTTGCACGTAAATTAAGAAATATTATTATTATGTGTAAAGTGGGTAGTTGTATTAGAGGGAAGTGGTAGGTTATATTGTATATTTTTTTACTAAATAAGGGAAATAAATATCTTTAAAGCGGACGCCAAAAATAATAAAATGGATCTTAGAAGCGAATAGAGGGAGTATTATACATTAACATTAAATCTCTGTTAGATTATAAAAAGTGTACCTAGCTATACTATTATTATTTTTATTTGTTTTTAAAATCAAGGGTTCAAAACTCAAGAAATACAAAAACCCTCTAAATAAAGATGTAAGTAGTTTATTATGAAATTTTAAATGATGAAAGAGTTTAACGTTATTATTAAATAAATTCAATCTTTGAAAATCCAATTTCAATAGTTGTAGAATATTACATTTTATTAATACCCAAATTTTTAAATCCAATATTTAAAAATAAAAACAAGAATAATATAGTACTTTTTTCTATTACATAACAAACACCTCTTCTTTTATTTTTTTTTTTCAAACAACAAACTTGACCAAATTAAAGAAAAAACTCAATATTATCCCTATTGTCTCAAAATACATTTTAGCTTTAAAAATAATATACATATTTAACAATCGTGACGTACTTTATTTATTTATTTATTATAAAAAAGTTACATTGTCCCTTAAAAATAATTAATACTACAACGTTTTTTTAATACTCCATCTATACTACTAGAGGTCGTTTGGTTGTGGGTATAGGATATAAAGGTATTGTGTAAAATGAAATTTGTTTGACTTGTGATTAATTGTATTATTGTTTGGTATGATGAAAAAATGGGATTGTTGATAACTAGGTATTAGTTATTTTATGTTTGTTATTGAGTATTAACAAATGGGATAATAAGTAAAATGACATATTACCCTTATTGTTGTTGTTGTTATTGTTATTATTATTATTATTATTATTATTATTATTATTATTATTATTATTATTATTATTATTATTATTATTATAAAGTATTATTTTTTATTATTAATTATTAATTTTAATTATCAATATATATTATTAATTATTATTAATAATATTATTTATTATAATTATTAATTATTATTACTATTTTTATTAATAATAATAATATTATTAATTATTATTATTATTTATAATTATTATTATTACTATTATTATTATTATGTATTATTAATAATAATATTATTAATTATTATTTTAATATTATTATTATTTATTAATAACAATTATTATTATTAATTATTATTATTAATTATTATTATTACTTATAATTATTATTATTACTATTATTATTATTATTATTATTATTATAATTAATAATAATATTATTAATTATTATTTTAATATTATTATTATTTATTAATAATAATTATTATTATTGTTGATGGCTATTCTTGACCCGTTAATTAATGCTTATGAGATAAAGATATTTAGTAACGGAATCAAGAACGAACACAATCAAACATAATAAAACTACAAACAACGGGATCAAAACCAATAGAAAACTCAATTCCCACCAAAGAACTCAGCCGATTTTTATTACTCTCCCTTGGAACAACACTCATAAAACCCTCCATTTACAAGTGTAATGTCTAAAGCAAAGTGTTAGTCACCTGCCTCTATCCTGTGAGAGAGACTATTTATATTTTGTCTCAAAACCCTAAACCAGAGTCAATCGTCTTGCGTCATTCGGATGGAGACAAACCGCCTTTAATGAAGCTGTTTGGTACGCCGACCAGCTGCAGGAGAAGTCTGGACGTTGTTGGATGCTTTTGCAGGGTTCCACAGAGTGCTTTCGTACTTTGCTGGCTTCCCATTGGTTATTATAGTAAGGTTCGCCAGTCAGTTGTCTTCTAGTTAGAATTGTTGCTCAAGACATCTCTTCTTCCCGTTAGTCTTGTCCTTTAGCCTGCGGTACTTATCAATCTTCATGATGGTGCTTGCTCTTCACTATCCTGCTTCTGTTGCCCCTTTGCTCCTCGGACAGGCTAACTTTTAGTGCTGTGACGCTCCTCCGAACTCTCGGGCAGAGGATGACGTCGCTGAAGTTTCTTGCTGAGGGTGTTCTCTGGCTTCGGCCTGTTTATTGGATTCCTCTTTATTCTTTCCTCGACTGGGCCTTTGGGCTGCCGCCACCTCCTTGGGCTGTTTCGATTGTCCTTTTAGTTCCGTCCACAGTTTGGGCCGCTATGGGATTGGACCTTTTTCTTCAGGTATAATAGAGGTTATTGGGCTTTTGGGCCTGCTGTGCATTGGGAATATAATATACATAACAATTATTATTAATTATTATTAATATAATTATTATTATTATTATTGGATAAGGGTATAATAGTAAAATTATATTTAATATCTATATATTAAATGGTGGTATTGTGCATCCCACCTATTGAGGTGGGATATACAATACCAAATGAATGGTATTATTAATATAGGGGGATTTAATATCTTTGACCAAATATTAATAATGCATCAAGACAAACGTTGTATTACGAGATATTGTACCAAGCAAACGAGCACTGAGTATACTTTAAGTGCATCGGTGGGATTAGAGAATGGACGGTAAAAGTTGACTGATGGATAATTTGTTTGAGATTCTTTGGTTCATTCAATTTTTAGAGGACCCATTTCACAGTCTCGGGTAAACCCGGAGCAGCGGGTCAAAAAAAAAAATTCCCCTAAAAACTAAAAAAATAAAACAAACAAAAAAATTTACTTGACACTTCATGAATTTTTTTTAATTATAAAAATGATTGGATTTTATTAACAATATAATTGGCTACAAGAGTATTTATGGCTAAATTGTTAAAAGAACAGACATGGCACCATAAGAAAGAGTTATAATTATTCCATAAAGAATACTTAACAACCTTGTAAATGAAGATAAAAACATTCTACGAAAAGATAAAAAAACACTCATACAGAAGACCATATGAAACAACTCATGGATTTGTCTCGATGTACTCTTCTTACTTATATCTTCACTCATATCAAGATTTATTTTACACCGTATGGTTATATAACTTTGATTTCAAAACTATCTTCATCTATTGGGTGTAATATATTTGACATTGAAATGTTGAATTCGACTGCGGTGAACCTATGACACCGGTGTACTTGGACGATTTCAACCATTAGATTAAACTGTAATTGAATCCCTACTATTAATTAATTTAAATAGTTAAAAATTAAAATAGAATAATTTCCCACTACCTATACTTTTAACCTATGGATTCTAAGATGCACCCGTTGCATCAGGTGCACCTTAAAATAACCCTGAAATGTTTCCCATAAAAACTAAATTAACCGCTTGAACTTAATACAATGAGTTAAAATGAACTTTTGGTGTACCCCACCATTAGTTAAAATGAACTTTTCTTAATACCTAATGTAAACAAGAGGAAAATTTAGGATAAAGAAAATATAACATTTTGTTTCTGTTTTCTTGAAGTATTAGGCTATGTTTATTTGCGATCTTGAGAATTGGTTGTGAGTTTTCAAAACACACATTTTATGACCTTGAACATCCTGTTAAATTTTAATGTAATTACACATGTTAGATAAATAACGAGTATGTGGAGAGTGAGAAATAGTGTTGATTGAATAGAAAAAAATATGTGAAAAGTTGGTACTTAGTAGGTTAAAAATTACTAATAAAATTTGTATGATGTATATAGGGAAGTCTTTTAAAAATTAAAATAGTGGTTTGGATCTCCCATTATATTTTAATATTACATATTTAATTGTAAATCTTTGTATGAGTAATATATATGATGAGTTAAATTCATTTTTTGCCCTGTAACTAAGCAAAACTTCGATTTTTACCCTAAAAAAGATAAGTCGTTCAAGTTTGCCCTATAACTAACGAATTATTTCAATTTTTGCCCATTTTCGCCGAAAAATGCAAATTTCGCCGGAATCAACCATGTCATGTTTCAATTCCGATTGGTCAATTCGACGTGGCAATTTTGACTTTTTTTTAGCCAATGAATTCTCCACGTTATATTCCACCTATTTTTTTTTCATTTCCAAATCAACAAAATCTGATCTCTCTCTCCAGAACACACATACCCATCGCGTTGTCCGAATTTGGTGAACTGCCTTAAATCGGGTTGCTGCCACACGATGATGTCCTTCCCCTGTGAAGCGCTGAGGATGAATTCGCCACAGAGGGATATGCAAGAAACAGAGCCGATGTGGCCGGATATAACCGCTAGGGATTTGTAGGAGTGAAATTGGGAACAGGGGAGAGTTAGGGTTGAATTAATCTTGAAATTGAGATCTTGGAAGTCGTATCGGACAGAATTCGTGGGGGTTTCGTCGTTGTCGTCGCTGCTGATGCTGGTGTTGCTCGGAGTGGAGCTTGCGGACAACAATGGAGTCGAATCTTGAATCGGGGGATTCAGGGATTGGAGCATCTTTCGTTGATTGAATGGGTGGTTTTTAACGAGGGAGTGGAAATGGATGTAGAAACCAGTGGCGGACCCAGTTGGGTTCATGGGGGTACAGCTGTACCCCAAATTCAAATATAATACCTATATATATAATGTATAGTATCTCATATATCCTGTAGCTTAATGGTGGAGGGCAAATCTTTCCAATAAGGCAACACGAGTTCGATTCCACTTGATGGAATATTTTTATCCCTTCTCCTTTTCCATTCTATATTATTTCTATGTATTTTTTAAATTATTTTATTTTATATATAATCATGTTTCTCCTAATTATATACTACACTTTCTATTAAAAAATTTTTCTAATTTAATTTCTTCATTACTATTCACAATTTTTATTGGTTCGTAATTTTGAATTATTAATTGCAACACAAATTTACACTAAATTTATTATTGTTCATCTTAATTTATATTATAAATTTATGATTATAATGTCTTGAATTGCTTTTTACAAAAAAAATTAGACGATGTCAATATTAATTATAATTTTTAATATTAATTTAATTTATTGTACTATTTTAACCATTAAATAATACTCACTCCGTCCCAAAATTGATTGCACATTTTCCACATTTATCCGTCCCAAAATAGATTGCACCTTCCAAAAAAGAAAATATCACATCAATCCTCACTCATAAAAGTTCATCTTAATTACAACTTTACCACACTCACCTAACACAGATAACATACTTTATAATTTATTTATTACCTAAAATACCACAATACCCCTAAAAAGTCAATATTTCTTAAACTCCGTATCTATAGTAACAGTGCAATCAATTTTGGGACGGAGAGAGTAGTATTTTTTATAATTACAAGTCGTACCCCCATAAAAAAAATTCTGGGTCCGCCACTGGTAGAAACAGGTGAAGAAGTGAAGAACATATTCAAGAAAGGGTAGGAATTAAAAGATGAAGACTTGCTTCAATACATGCATAGATGAAAGAGAATTTCAAATGGAGAGAGAGAGAGGAGCGGAGTTGAAGAAAGGCCTTAAATCGGGTTGCTGCCACACGATTATGTGTGTGTGTTATGGAGAAAGAACATATTTTTTATTTGGAAGTGAAAGAAAAATAAATAAATAGGTGGAATATGACGTGACGGATTTATTGGCTCAAAAAAAGTCAAAATTGTCACGTCGAATTGACCAATCGAAATTGAAGCATGACATGGCAGATTCTGGCGAAATTTGCATTTTCCGGCGAAAATGGGCAAAAATTGAAACAATTCATTAGTTATAGGGCAAAATTGAACTACTTATATTTTTAGGACAAAAATCAAAATTTTGCTTAGTTATAGGGCAAAAAATAAATTTAGCTCTATATATGATATAATAAAATATATACTTAAAAATAAAATATCAACTCCTTTATCTTCTCACTCGTGTTTTCAATTTCAACACATCAATTAATACACTTTTATATATATATATATATATATATATATATAAAAAACTCATTTATATATACATCTAAAAAAACTCAAAACAAATATATAAATTATTGCACACCATGACTTCTAAAATTAGCATAAGCCTCAAATAAATTTATTTTTTTTAAATGAATATATCTGAAAAAAGAAAAGAAACATTCATTTGAGATGAAAGAGAGGAAGCAATCATAGTTTATATTTAAAAAAAAATGATAAATACATAAAAATAATGAATTGTAGATAAAGATGTCCTCCTTAGTAGGGGTGTGCACGGTGCGGTTATGCGGTTTTTTCGATATAATTAAAATTGCATTGTCATATACGGTTCGATTTAGTAATCAAGTTTAAACCGCGGTTATTCAAATAATATTGATTATGCGGTTTTAAACTGTTTTGATCGGTTTTGGTGCGATTTGGCGGTTTTATAATAGATTAGCCTACATAAATATCGATTCGGATATATTATTTTATAATTGTACTACACTTCGTATTTTACAATTTATTTTCTAATAAAAAAACCTATATCATAAGTAATGATAATTACATCTTTGTACATTTGACGATAATTTAGCCATGATAATAACACATGACAAACATTTAATATGTAGAATAGGTGATTAAACTTATAAATATAATAGGTGATCCCATTTACATTAATATATAAAAAGAAACATATAGTCAAGTGAAAATATTTGCAACCTTGATCTAACAACACGTAGGAGGTTAAACTAGTTGATTGACTTATAGTTGGGATTCTACATAGATGTATGAGAGAAATAATAAAGATAAGAAGTACTCCATTGAAGTAAGAAGAATAGAAGTTATGACACATGTATGGTAAGAGTGAAGATAAAGACAACAACATTAATAGAATTTTTTTTATAGGAGTAGTGAATAACTAATGAGTAATGACTAAACTATTTAAATACTAACATGTATAAATATAATACTAATAAAAACTAGCGGTGCGGTAGGTGCGGTTTAGACTATAAAAATGAAACCGCACCATAAAATGCGGTGCAGTTTTTTCTTAAATTATAAATTGCGGTTTATCTAAATAATTGTATATAGCGGTGCGATACAATTCGGTGCGGATGGTTTTTGCGGTTTTCAAAAATTTTTGCCCACCCCTACTCCTTAGTCTTCAGGTACAATCATAGAGCCCTAACGGGATAACACGACATTTCCAATTTTTTTTTAATAATTAAAATAAACAGCTGCAAAATTAGAAATAGCCATAAGAAAAATGTAAAAAAATATAAAAATAAAGATAATAATTAAAGGGGATATTAATGGATCTGATTGTCTGTCCCCCTTGTCCACCTTCTCTCAGTGCGTCCTCCTGGTCCTGTCAAAATTTCTACTGCATAATAACTAGGCATTTATTGTCTTCAGTTTTTTTTTTCATTATATTTTACTTAAAGAATTCCAATTTTTTTAATTATTATTATTATTAGAGAAATTATCATTTATCTAAGTATTATTAAATTCACAAAGGGTCTTATATTTTTTGAAATTTTCAATTTAATAATTTTAATTCAATTTTAGTTATTTTATCAATTTTAGTCAAATTTCTTTAAAATTTTTCAAAAAAATTACCGGAGGCCCATCGGTATCTCAATTTTTGTACATTTCTGGCGCACTCGTTTCAGAAAGATCCTATGTGGGAACACACATCTCGTAAAATTTGAAAAAAATTAAAGAAATTTGATTAAAATTGATAACAAATGACTAAAATTAAATTAAAAATAACTAAAATTGAAAATTTTAAAAGATACAATACCATTTGTAAATTTAGTAATACTTAGAGTACCATTCATGATAATTTCTCTTATTATTATAAATTTCTCCTTCAAATTTGTATTTTGATTCCTATAATAATGTGTTTGCTTTTTGAGAAAACATTTCAAATGCAATGTGTAGTTTTATAAGAAACTAACATAACTTGAACTCAGAAGTTAAATTTGACGTGTATATAAATAAAATTAATTTAATTAAAAGTTACACCATCTAATTGGAGGTTGACATACGTAAAATATGTTTATGATATTTAAAATATGTTTGTAATTAATTACAATATTATAATATTTTAAAATTATATTTTAATATAAGATTTATTATACTTTAAAGCAATATACTTTATCTATATAACAATCATACTTTAACACGTTTCATGTAATTTTTGTGTTTAAGAAATTATTTAATATATTTGATCATTTCAATTTTATTTTTTTCATTCCAAAATCAATTAAATTGTATTTTAAATTAAAATTAATCTTGTCTTTATACACGCACATCTATTTATGAATCAATGATCTGAAAATCGGACCGGATCGGTCGGTTCAACCGGTTGAACCGGGAATCGATCTGGAAGGGCTAGAAAACCATTTATGGAGTTAAACCGGGTAGAACCGGGTTGGACCGATCAAATCGAAAAAATCGATTGAATCGGTTCAACCGGTTTCAATTTTTTAAAATTATTTTTACTTTTTTTTTTTATTTTTTTAAACTTTTATGATATTCAACTTTTATTTTTATTTATTTTATAACATAATATTTACATTTTGGATTAAATTATGAATTATAATATTAAGTGGGTATATTATAAACTATGTATGAAGTATAAATTATGAACTATAGATATTTTTATTTAATTATATTTTGATTTTAGATTGTATTTTAAAATTTTAAAAAAAATTAGGTTATTATATATTTTTATAATTGGTAATTTTATAAAATATAATTGAAAATATGTTAAATTCAATTTTCCGGTTGAACCGCCCGGTTGAACCGGTCAGATCGGTGGAACCTCAAATCGTTTTCTCTTCCGGTTCGTTCTCCAGCCCGATTTTCTAATCACTGATATGAATAACACTTTACCAGACTATTTTTTAATTAGTTATCATTTTTCAATAAAGATGTTATTATAATTTTTCATCTATACAATATTCATGTTCATGAAATAGTTCATTTAAACGACTATCTTTTTCATCAATAAGGTATAGAGTACTTTTTATTCAAATGCTACACTTTTATCCATTTTACAAGACTCATCCCGTAAGATGTTGCCCGACAGTTCTTTGCCTTTATGACATGTTATGGGTATTATATTCCACATGCTTGTTAGGCCCAAAAAGCGCAATAATCTCTATTATACTTGAAGAGGAAGGCCCAATCCCTTGGCGGCCCAAACAGTGGACAGAAATGAGGAGGGAATCAAGACAGCCCAGAAGGATTCACAACAGCCCGAAAGCCCAGCCCAAGAAAGGATGAAGGCGAACCCGCTTGAAAAGGCCGAAGCTAAGAAACGCCCTCGGCAGGGAACCTCGGCGTTCATCCTTCTCCTAGCCGAGAGCTCGGATGAGCACTCCAGCACCAAAAGCCAACCTATCCGAAGACCAAAGAGGGCGGCAAAGATGGAACAGTAAAGATCAAACACCATAAATGAAAGAGAACAAGTACTATAGGCTAGAAGACAACACTAACGGGAAGAAAAGGGATCTTGAGCAGCAATTCTAACTAGGAGACAACGAGTGACTGGCACACCCAACTCCAACAACCAATGGGAGGCCAGCAAAGGACGAAGGCACCCTGCAAATCCCTACTGTGCAGCAAACGGTGCCCTGACTCCCCCTGCGCGTGATCGACGTACCTGGCGGCCTCATTAAAGGCGACTTATCTTCTTCCAGATGGCGCAAGGCGATTGACTAGATTTTAGGGTTTTGGGACAATATAAATAACCTCTCTCACAGGAGAGAGGCAGGTCACTAATACTCACTTCAGACATTACACTTGTAAGAGAGAAGGAAGAACGAGTGTTGTTCTAAGAAGGAGGGAGTAATAAAATCGGTTGAGTTCTATGGTGGAATTGATTTTCTATTGGTGGTGGTCCTTTTATTTATAATTTATTGTATTGATCGTGTTCGTTCTTGGTTCGTTATCAAACATCTTAATCCTTTATATGTGAAATTAACGAGCCAAGAACAGCCGTCAACATGACATATAAAGTATACATCACAAAGTTAAACTTAAATTAAACTAGTATTAATAATGTTTACACGAGAAAAATTAGGATCTTGTACGTTTTGTAACTACAAAATTCTCCTTATTCTTCATATAATCATTCCATTTCGTATAAAAGGGATAATGTTAATGGGATAAATGATTTAATTAAAAAGGTATAGAGTACTTTTTATTCAAATGCTACACTTTTATCCATTTTATAAGACTCATCCCATAAGATGTTGCCCCCACAGTTCTTTGCCTTTATGACATATAAAGTATAAATCACAAAGTTAAACTTAAATTAAACTAGTACTAATAATGTTTACACTAGAAAAATTAGGATTGTAACTACAAAATTCTCCTTATTCTTCATATAATCATTCCATTTCGTATAAAAGGGATAATGTTAATGGGATAAATGATTTAATTAAAAAGATTGATGGGTAAAAATAAAGTTTGTGAAAATGTCGTCATGATTAACATATGACTCTTAATGACATGTGTATTATTAAGCATCTTCGTCTGTAGTGTTTTATTTCTTAATTATTTAATTATGACACTTTTTTTCAAAATCATTGTCATATAATCAATGATGAGTTGATATGTGCACCATCCCACAACATGGATTATATATATATATATATATATATATATATATATATATATATATATATATATATATATATATATATATATATACTGAATTTTTAATTCATTTTATTTTAAATGAAAAGATGGCAAAAATTTTGAGGAGATATAATAAATTTTAAAAGTAAGAGATAATTTATTATAATAAGGGTAAAATAATTATGGATATGTATTGCGTGAGACCATCTCGCGTAAGATTATTTTATACTTATTAAAATACTAAACGTTATCAATTTCACTATAAAACGTTATTACTTTTAATGTATATATAAATTGTTCATGTAATAGTATTATCACTTTTTATTAATTAAATATCACTTTTTATTATAAAAATTATATTTTTTTATTCGTCTCAATTATTATTACATTTGTTAATATAAGTTGAATTGTTAAGCTTTCAATAAATTGGAGATACACCCTAAATATATAATGTAATAAAAATAATAAGAGATCAAATATAAAGCACGATCCAAATAATAAAGTGTCCATTCCTTTATACACTAGAATATACGAATCATAAGTTATTGGAGTTTGTAACCACTCCGTATGTACTTCCTCCATCCCCTTCTTAAAACGTTCATTTTGTAATTTAAGTCTCATTATAAAATATATTTTTTTTTTAGAAATATCAAACCCACTTACATTACTAATATAATAAAAATATGAAATCATATGACTTGTTAATATAATTATCCATTACACATAAATAGAGTACTACTTAATTCACATCTAAAAATTAATAGATACACAACTATGTTTGTTTTCATTTTTCTTTAGATTTTGATTTTGAAAATCTAATCTTGTTTCAGATTTTGAAAAATAAAATATTTTATAAATCACATCTGCCTATATATCTATCCCCGCTACGCTATAAAGTTAAAATTTATCTTATATACAATAATTCAATACAAATACTCCCTCCGTCCCGGAAAAGACTGCACACCTCTTTCCGGCACGGAGATTAAGAAAGTGATAACTTTTAGGGGTATTATGATATTTTATGGGTAATAAATAAATGATAAAGTATGTTAGGTGAGTTAGGTAGGGGTGGTTTTTTTTGTAAATAAAGTGAATGGGGAAGGGTGATTGTGTTTGACTTTTTGCTTTTTTTGAAATGTGCAAACTTTTGTGGGACAACCCAAAATGGAAAGTGTGTCATCTGAAATGGGACGGAGGGAGTATATAATAACACATTAATTTAATAAGTTAAAATTTAATCTAATTGAAAATTCAAAACAAACGGAATACTGTATAACTATTCATAAAACTTTTCGATATCCAAATTTTCAAACTCACCTTCAAACCCGAGCATGAACCATGGGAAGTATGTTTGCTACTCAAAGAGAATTTGAAAAGATATCAAAATAGTAATAAAAAAAATCAATATTTTTGAGGAGAACACATGGTACACATCATTAGATGGTTGATAAAATTGATTACTTTAAATTGAAGGTTTTTTCCCTCAACAATCACTAGTAAATTACACCACAAGTGTTGAGTTTAATTTCATAAATTACATAATGATTTCCTCATTAAAATTAATTAAAGCGTAACATTAATAAAGTAATTAGGTTCGTACGGTAGGACAGTTTGGTAATATGGAAAATGAAAAAGTTAAATGGCTCTCGACCTACCTTTGTCTGTTGTACATAATTGAAAATTGTACAACTCATTAATGCATGCTCCAATTCTGGGGCCTTTTATTAAGAATACATTAGTATAACAGTAAATAAATAATCATAATAAATAAATACTCACATTTATTATATCAATTGAATAAAAATCGAAATACATAATAATTGAAATAATGTTGAAACAATTTACTCATAAGCAAATTAATTTTGAGTTATACTCCCTTCATCTCAACAATTGAGCTTATAATTTTATATTAATTAAAATAAATTCCTCAGCCCAAAAAAGTAACTTGAATCAAAACCTGTATTTAAAAGGTTAATTGATAAAGAAAAATGGTAAATATCAAAACTAGTCCAGTAAGTATGACCAATTTTAATTTTAGTCTTTTTTAGCAATTTTTTATTTTGGTCTTTTTTTGTCCAATTTTGATCATATTTTCAAAATTTGGTCCTTTTTAGTTCATTTTTGGTCCAAATTTTATACATTTAGGATCAATTTTGGATTTTTTTTATAACAAATGACTAAATTTTGACAAAATATGACTAAAATTGAGAGAGAGGACTAAAAGGACTAAAATTTGACAAAAATGACTAAAATTAAATAAAAAATAACTTAATTTAAAAATTATAAATGATAAATAACTAAAAAGTTAAAATCGGTCATATTTACATAGTCATTTGTAATATTTTTTCTCAAAGAAAAACTATAAACTTCACTAATATTGCAATCATATGTTTGAGAAATTGCAAGAACCTTACTTTAAGCACTGATGCAAAACTCGTTTAATAAATGATATTTATCTTAAAAATGTTCTTTTTTAGAGATTTGTGTTTTACAATGATGTTTAAAAATGCAACAATACTTAAAAGTAAGATTTTCTTTTATAATTTTTTAGAAGTAGTGATTAATTTGCAATAATAGTAAAATTTATTATTTTTCTTATAATTAACCATATTTAAAATATGAAACATATGTAGCCTTAATCTTATTATATTGGTCAAGTAAAATTCATAGGATAACACTCGAGTGTGATGAGACCATTCTACATTTTTTACTTAGTTATGTTTTATTAAAAATGTTGTCCCTTTTCTTTTAAAATATATATTCATAAGATTTTTAAACCCAAAAATCACAATTTCAATATCCAACCTAACATCACCCTACTTTTCATTTATGTTGTTAATTAAATAGTTCACAATATTCGTTATATTTTTTATCGATTAAATATAAATTTTCATTAAAAAAATTATCATGGATTTTTATTAACAGTGTTTATCAAATATATAATATAAATATATTAGCAAGCTACTGATGCTCCAAACTTTATTAAGGCCATCTCCAGCAGATTGCTCTATTCTAGCGCAGATTTTACATTATTTTAGCGTAAAATTACAATACAACTCCAGTAGTTTTGTACTAAATTTTTGCACTAACAGAATATTCCAAGAATATTCCATTTTATATTAATTTTAAATTAATATTTATATGATATTTTAATTTAATAAATTATATATTTTTTATTAAAATTAAAATTAATATGTATGTAATATAAAACTAAAATAATAAAAGAAATATATAATTTTATCATTAATATAAAATTAATATAATTAGATATATTAAAACATAAATTAAATTAATAAATATAATAAAGTAAAAATTATATAAATAAAGATAATAATAAAATTACAAAAAATATGTTAAATATATTGAATAACAGTGGATAGCATGGACAGCGCAAAGTTAAATTATGCGCCAGATGTAGCGCAAAATTGTTGCTCACTTTAGAATGGGCCTTGTTGAAGATGCTCTTAGTAACGAAATATTTTAATACATAAAATAAAATAAAATAAAATAGGCATAAATAAAATATCCAAATATTAGAGAAATGCAGCCACACGTTAAATAACACATGATTAAATTACATAAATAGTGGTGGTGGCCATGGTAGGTGGCCTATCGTACTGCACAACTTGGATATATATATTGCTATGTAGGGTCACTACCTGTTCATTGTATTCTATGTTGACACTGAAAGAAAAAATAAAAAACAATTACTATACTAATAATAGCATACTAGTAGTAATTAATAATTATCACATGTTATTCTAAAAATGTTTGACAATTCACTTGTGAGAACCCTTCGTCCCGTTCAAAGATACGCGTTTGCTTTTAACACGTAAATTAAGAGATATAATATTTTAAAGTATAGTGAGGTGAGAGAAATAATAATTTAATGTAAAGTGGGTAGGTGTATTAGTGTGAAGTGTGGGGTTATGGAGAGAGAAGTGATTAATTTGTGTTGGTCCCTTTTACCAAAAAGGAAAATGCACACTTTGTATTGGACGGACAAAAATGGCAAAACGCGTACGTTTCAGTGGGACGGAGGGAGTATTATATATGTTTTTTAAAATATGATAAATGATGAATGAAAGTATAATTTTATGGTGTTATAATATGATTCATTGTTGACATACTTTAACTACAAATAAGCATATTTTATCTATATAATAAGCATACTTTATTAATGGATCGAACCGTCTCACAACCGTCTCACAAAAAATCCGTCTAACAAGAGAGTATCTCAAGATGTTTAAGTTAACTACATATTTATAGAACATTTCTTTGATTCAAGCTTAAATTCGGAATTTTTTAATTCAGTCCTCTAATATTGGTATGATTGCAATTTTTTTTAAGAATAATTTGGATCATTTATTAATTTAATGTGTGTCATTTTTCACATGAGCCATACTATATTAGCACAATGTATCATTTCAATTTAATTTATGGTGTACCCCACCATTAGGGCCCCCACCACCCCTGTCTTGGGATTGGTGGAGGAGGTAAATCGCAGGATGTGCCTCGAGTGGCTTATAGAGAGGGCTCACGCAAGGGGCCAAATCCTGGCATGGATTCGAACCCCTACCTAGAGCTGTCAATTTGGATTATTGGGCTAGTTCAGCCCATAACCCATCACAACCCGTCCTTTGGTTGACCCAAATGAGTTGGGTCACTACAGGTTGGGCCATCGTGGGTCGGACCACCTATGGGTCAGGTTATTGCGGGTTGATCCTTTTTTTAAAAAAATTAGATTTTAATATTTAAATAATAAAAATATTATCACTCAACCCTACCCTACCCACCCCCCATAATCTCACCCACCCACTCCCAAATTTTTTTAAAATTTTAGATTTAAATATTTAAATAATAAAAATATTATCAGCCAACCCTACCCCCACCCACCCCCAAAAAAAAATTTTTTTAATTTTTTTTTTAGATTTTAATATTAAATTCTAAAAAAAATTAAAAAAAAATTGGAGGGGGGTGGGTAGGGGTAGGGTTAGGTGATAATATTTTTATTATTTAAATATTAAAATTTAAAAGAAAATATTTTTTTTTGGGTGGGGGGTTTGGGGGAAATTTGGGGGGGGGAGCAGGTAGGGGTAGGGTTGTGTAATAATATTTTTATAATTTTAAATATTAAAATTAAAAAAAAAATTAGGGGGGTGTGATGGGTAGGGTTGGGTGATAATATTTTTATCATTTAAATATTAAAATTTAAAAAAAATTAATTTTTTTTTGGGTGGGTGGGTGGGTGGGTGGGTGGGAGTGGGTAGGAGTAGGGTTGGATGATAATATTTTTATTATTTAAATACTCCGTATTAAAATCTAAAAGTTATATGTTACTTTTTTAAATTTTAATTTATAAAAGTGAGTTGATGTTGGGTTGGTGGTGCGGTGCGGGTTTGCCCACACTCTAGTGGGTTTGAAGTGGGGCGGATTAATTTTGGGTTGAGAAATTAATGAATTAAGACGGGTTGGGGCGGGTCGGCCCAACCCATTTTGACAGTGCTATCCCCACCCTGCAGCAATCAAGCTCAGTTGAAAGGTCCTGGGTAATTTAATTTATTACACTACTCAAGGTGACCTATTTTATTTGATTTTATTGATTGAAAAGGAAGGGTAACCTATTTTATTCTACATTAGCATAGCAAATGACTTTTTTATTTTTACGTTTTTAAATTCATTCGTGACGTAAATGCGTGCAACTTTTCTAAAAAAAATTTCGTTTACATTTTTTTTTCTTAACAAGAGAATTGCCCTAAAATAAGTAATACATAAAAATAAAGTACAAACTTACGTGAGACCGTGTTTTATTTTTTTAAAATAATAATAATTATTTTATTAAAATTAATATCAAATTAATTAAAAATTAATCATTTTCACTTATACTACAATGGTTGATGAAAAATTCTACTTCACTGCTATTCATTAACTTAAAATATCACTTTTCATTAGAATACAATCTATTTTTATCCCTCTCACAAAAAATTTTAGTATGCATTTCTTGTACGAATATTTATCAAAATAAAATTGCTATTTGGTTCAATATATTTAATGTAATATACATATTGAATTTGAGGTGTCAATTCAGGAGAGGACCCTTAATTAGTATGCAATATTAAAATCCCATTGCAACTCGTTGCCTCCTCATTAAATACTTTCTACTATCTTATATAGGCTATAATTGGGAGCATCTAGCTCTAAAGCGGTAGAACAAAGATAAGATTCATGTGTCGTTTTTATTTAATTATTTAAATATTTATTTTGTTTATAGTAATTCGTTTTATCCAATCTATCTAACAATGAAACTATTCACCACTTTTAATTATATGCAATCTAAGTCAATAATTATAAAGTACGGAGTATTTAGTAGAGTAACCATTTCAATGGTGTCACATTCTATATGTCCTTAGATCTAATAAAATGTAATCAAAAGAAAATTTCTAAATATCATGATATTTTAGATATGTTAAGAATATCATGATTTTTTTTATAAAGACGTTATAATTTCCATTTGATTTCACATTAAATTAATTTCACAAAATACGAGTTCTAAAATTTAAAAGTCAAGACAATGAATTTTTTAATTTACGAAATCCATCATGGAGATAACACCGGAAAAAACTATATATGGTAAAAGCTCATGCGCCACGGAGGGATACTCCGTGTCCCCAGGGATATTCCGTGTCCCCATGTGAACACAACCTTCCCCCTCTATATTCTATTTAAACATATGCATTGTTAGGAATTTAAATTACAAAGGGACACGAAAATTAAAAAAGCGTACAAAATGTGCTCCGTAAGTTCAGGTGCACCGGAGTCTCATGAGCCTCACTCACTATATATAGCCATATTACTTTTTTCTTTTAAAAATAAAAAATAAAAAATTACGCAGTTATTATACTCCACTTAATTTCAAGATTAAGTTCACGAGTTATTTTCCATAATAAAATTCACCCCCTTATAAAAACAAATTTTCAATCCAAAAATTTAAAATAACGCTTTAATTTTAAAATTATCATCACTTTTAAATAAATTAATATACTTTATTCATTTTATTATCAAAAAAATACAATATGATTTTCAAAAGTTAATAAAATTAATAAAAAAGTAATATTTTCTTTAATAACTTCAAACAGTAAATATGAACTTAATTTTGAAACAAAAAAAAAGTATATACGTCCTTTGTCCGCTCGAAGAGCGTTTTTTTTTTCATTTTGGTCGTCCACCTCCAAATAGTTTTATTTTTTTACACACATTAATACATACTAATACAATTAAAATATGAGGTCCATACTCATACTAAAACAATTACTGACTGTATATTAAATAATACTACTACTTTTTTAATTCACATAGAAAAAGCAAAAGACCTCTTAAGTGGGACGGAAGAAATATTATTAATTTTGAATATTCGGTAAAAAAATAAATAAATAGAAGATTCGAAGGAATAATAAAAGTGAGTGGGGCCAAAGAAAAAAAACGAGGACCACGAGTAATGCACTCAAGTCGTGACATGGATAATAAATAAAGTGGTCCAAAAAATGAGATTTTATATTAATATTTTAATTAAATATTAATAAGATGAGCTTTCGCATCCATCCACTTATCTGAATATTAATGAGTTGGACTATGTTACAGTGTTTCAATTGTTGGACTCAATAACCATAATCAAATACTCCATTAATTAAATCTTATTCACCATGTGATTTAATTATTCAGTTCTAAGAAGTGTTTAGCGAATTATTTGGTTTATAGAATTGTGAGTTAAACGGTCCAACTAAATAGGGTTAATAAATCTTGAATTGAATGGATCACTAACAGAGGAGGAGTAATAATAAATTAAAAATAATTGCTAACTAAATTTTCAACATTATTCTTGGAGCAGATGAATACAAAACTAAGCTATTTTGGTTCTATTTTTGTTTGAAGAAATGCTTAGTGAATTCAATGCGTCTAACAAAATAATCATATCTTCTTCCAACTTTTCTATCTTCTTATTCATTCCTCATGGGCACTTGTTCTACTAATTCTTTCCATTCTACCAAAGATATAAAATAATGCATAAATCTAAATCAGTTAATTGTTCTTGATAACACTTGTACCTATAGAGATTTTTCGATTGGATATGATTTAAATACTAAAATAAAATGGAGAAATTCAATAAATTGGCAGTTGATTAATTAGGAAAACGATCATATTGTTGAAATGACTGTCTTTAATTTCTCCTTTAATTAGAGTAATTTATGCCCTCCACGAGAAGATCAAAGGGAATATATATATATATATATATATATATATATATATATATATATATATATATATATATATATATATATATATATATATATATATATATATATATATCAAGTAAACTGTTTAAGGAACAATTTGTATTATAAATAAAAAATAATAATATTTTTAATAAAAAATTATAATTATTTAAAAAAAATGTAAAAATGATGTATTTGGGACAGTCATATACAAGTGCTGCCCTAAAATAGTATTACATCACATAAGCTATACATAAAACATTGCCTTATATTTAATTATAAGATTCACAATTTTCTTGTATCTTTTAATTGGACCAATTTATGATAAAATAAAGGGTTAATTGCATAAAATTACGAACTTTAAATTAATTACAAATTAATCCTTACTTTCCTGAAATTGCAAAAAAAAACTATGACTTTTAAGAGTTGTGCAAATCGCACCCAACGGGCAGGTTAGCCCTGCCCGACTGCCCACGTGGCATTTTAAAATTTAAGATGAACATTTATTTTTAAAAGTTAGTTAGTAAATAGCCCATTGAACTGATAAAGCTGTAAAAATATCTTAATATAAAAGACCCAAATAAAATTAACAAGGCCCAATTTTATGAAGCCCAAGCAACTGGACAACATAACCAGTGAGTCTAGTTTAAAACCTAGTATATCTGATGACAAAACTTATTGGGCCAGATTAAATGGCACATTGGGCTTTGAGCCAATGAAAATGTCGTAATTTCTCAATATTTTATACAGGAGTTCACTATTTATTGATTGGTATTTTGGTATGATAGGTAAATTATCTAAAATTGACATAATGAATTCATATTCAAAATGACATAATGTATTATGGGTTGATGAATTTAGTCATGATTTAAAATATATAATCCGCAGTAAATAGCTGCTGCATTTTGGCAGTGTATTTATTGAAGTGAAGTGAGGAGAGAGCTGTAAATGTATTCTGGAATACCTTTTAGGAGTATTTTCAATTCTAAATCTTATGTATATGGAGTATTAAAAATTAATCATTTATAGTGAAATAAGGATTTGTTAGCTTATTATTCACCCCCTATGCAATGTCCTCATAGTTTTAATTGTATGGTGTGAAATGATGAGTATAGGAGAGAGAGTGAGTAAAGTGTGTGTATAGATAAATCCGTACATATTGAAAGGTGGAAGTGTTGCAGAATGTAGAGAATGAGACAATACATGAGTCAACAACTTTTCTTTCACATTTCCATTTTCCTCCTCTTTCTTGTGCTTTAGCCCACCTATAATTGCCCATACATCAATCAGCCAGCTGTTTGAGAGGAGCCAAGGGTGAATTAAAAATTATTTTTCTGCTCATGGAAATTACATAAGATTCTTTGAATCTTCCTTTTTGGATGCTAAAGGATAGTATAGAAAAGGAGTACTTGCAATGCTATACATAGGATATGGAGTGCTTGTGGTGATTGGGTATGGAGGTGGGCTCTTACATCACCATTTTGATTGATTTGTATTAAGATCCTTTTGTTGGAAGTTTTAATGTTCTAGGGTTAAATAATTTAAACTAACCATTTGAATAATTTAATCTATGACCAACTAACTATTCCTTGTTATGTTCAAGTGGAGAAAATATCAATTTTGGTTATATATCTTTTATCAAATTCAATTTTAGTTCTATGAATTTTAGTATTCTCAATTTTAGTCATTTTAGCTCAAAATTGGTCCTCTTGCTATGACCAAACCTAATTTCCACCATGCTATTTACGAAAATGCCACTAAACTTTTAAACATCAATATACTTATTTCTAAAGGCTGATTTTCATCTGATTTCATTTATTTATGAATGGATAAATTTATTATAAACTTATATCATTTGACGAGAGGAGAGTTTCAAAGAGATATGAATGCGAATGAAAGTTCGACATCCGTGCCAGGTGACTTTATTATAAGACAAAATGAATAAATTAAATACTTGGTATCTATTTTATCTTGGAACAAATTAAATTATATAATTAAATCATAAAGCAATTGACTTTATTATAAGACAAAATGAATAAATTACCTCATATGTAAATGTTGGTGATGTGATATTTCTTAATAGAAAAACATGATTGTAGCAAGATGTGATGAGCAGTCCACTGCATGAATTATCACCAACTTCATTCAATACAAAAATTTAAATTTGAATTTATGCTAGATTTAAATAATAATTGAAAATAAAATTTAGAAATGAATTAAGTTAAAATGTTTGTATTATCAAAGCTTGTAATTTTAGGGATGAGCAACTTTTTAGTGGCGGATGAAATATTTGAAATTTTTGTTTGTGTCTCCAAGGGAAGTATTCAAGACTTTTAACAATTTGGATACTCCTTGTAAAGACACAAACGAGAGCTTCAAATATTGCACTCGAATCTAACAAGTTATTCACTCTATAATTATAAGCTTTAATTGGTACAAACATTTTAACTTAATTAATTTTTAAAGTTTAGTTTCAATTATTATTTAAATCTAACATAAATTCAATTTTAGATTTTTTTATTGAATGAGGTTGGTGATAATCCATGCATAGGACTGCTCATCACATCCTGTTACAACCATGTTTTTGAATTAAGAAATATCACATCACCAACATTTAAATCTGTGGTAATTTATTTATATTGTCTTATAATAAAGTCAATTGCTTTATGATTTAATTATATAATTTAATTTGTTCCAAGATAAAATAGATACCAAGTATTTAATTTATTAATAAATGGATTATCCGAAGATGAATTGGTCAATCCTATTAAAATTTTCTTTTGAACAACTTAAGACTTCTCAAAGTTCATTAAATGCAAAATATATAGCTCCAACATCTTAATTAATTAAATTTATTTTGATAAAAGCTTTCATGTATGAAAATGTAAGCAAAAATAATGCTGAATCACCAACTTATAGATCAAGAAAACTATTTATGCAATGAATATTTTCTGTTAGAAATTAGAATGGAAAAAAAGGAATAACTTGGCATATATAATAATATGCTCCTGCAGTTCCATCAAGACACACTGTCAATATTACAACAAATATTTAAATTTTTTTTAAAAATATATATTAAAAAACTATACTCCATAGGATTTTGTATTTCTTCTCAAAAGTAATACTTACCTGCTCCAATCTCTGTGGCATTCTCAATGAATGTGACTTTTTGCTTGGCACAGGTAGAGAGAGGAACAAAATAAATGTATGTAAACATGATCAGTAACCCATGATTCTAAAGGCCATGAGGATTAGGAATGTTAGTGTGTTCGAGAGAGAGGTGTAATTTAGGAGAAGAAAATGGTGGGAAAAGGTTTGGAAGATATTATATAGAGGCAGTGGCGGATCTATGTGGGGCAGCCCCGGGCTCAAGCCCAGGGCTGTCCCCCAAAAGCCCATTATATCATATGTAAATAATTTATAAATAATTTGTATTTTTAAGTTTAGCCCACCCCAAAAATATTTTCAGCCCACCCAAATAAAGCTAAAAAATAAATATATCTTCTTTCTTCTTTGTATTTTTAAGTTTAGCCCAACCCAAAAATATTTTAAGCCCACCGAAATGAAGCTAAAAAATAAATATATCTTCTTAAATTTTATTTATATATATATATATATTATTTTTTAATTATTATTAATATTTTTTATTTTCTTCAATAAACTTAGCCCACCCACCGCGATTTTCTGGATCCGCCACTGTATAGAGGGGATGGCAGGGGTATAATGGGAAGGAGTGAGAATAGGTTGGAAAGAGAATGGGTTTGAATGAGTTTGGAATGAAATCTACTCATTCCCACTCTTTCAAAAGAGTTTTTTTTTTCTCGTTCAACCTAAAGAATCTCATTTTGGAATCCACACATTTATTAATATAATTAAAATATGAGATTCAAAGTCTAATTAATATAACTATTCACTGCACATTAAATAATAATACTCTACATGTAAAAAGCAAAACACCTTTTGGAAGAAGTATATCTCTTATATTTAGATGGAATAGTTAATTCTTAAAAAATGGTGAGGAATTTTGGGGAATGAAAGTACATGATGTATGGGATGGAAGTGGATGTGGAGAATACTTTTATTTTTTTATAAATAATTTCTAAATTAAATGATTTATTAATGATTGTACATAAATACATTAATACTATTTATAAAAACTTATTTATTTGATATTTCAATTTCAGAGAAAAAAAAATCTTAATCAAACATTATACCATTAACATTTTTACATTTAAAAATCTTCTTTATGGTATGTACTTCCTCCGTCCCAAAATTTTTTGCACACTTCCTTTGTAATTTACAAATGAAGTATGCAAAAAATTTCGGGACGGATGGAGTATTACTTTTAATAGCCAATAAAAAAATATGCATTCTTTTAAAATTGTTTAGTTGTACCACCTCAAACATTTTGGAGATGTAATTTATTTTTTTAGGTTAAAATGGTCAAAACTCCACTAAGACATAACGAGTGATTTTAAGTTAACCGATAAATAAATTTAGGGTTCTTAATTGTAATTTTTTTAAAAGTTGAAACATATTTTAAGCTACATTTGGATCTGAAAGGTTCAAAGATTAATAGTTTGCACCAATAATGAATTCTTAAAGAATACTTAAATAATTACTCCACATTTTAAGTTATTTTGCTTAACTTATACTAATGTATACATAAATATAAATCGTTGCATCAATATATAGTCTCTTATTTTGTTTTTTTTGTTTAAGTTATTTTGCTTAACTTATACAGCACTAAAGTATACATAATGTTTTTTTTACAATGTTTGATAGCTAGGGCATTACTCTTAAATCATGATGTGTTATCTTTCCCATTTTGAATATTTTTAAAATTCATCTTCAATCATATTTATTGTAACCTAAGTCTTTGTGTTGTTTTGCAGTTCAACTTAGACAATAGGAATTCTACCAATATTCAACCCTCCCCACTCCTCCCATTCCCTCTTAAATTCATGATGTGCTTTTTCCCCATTTGTGGGAAGGGTTTCATTTTCCAAGCTTACACCAAATCTGCAAAAAGTAATTCACCATGTGCTCTCTCACCCACACATGTCATTCATTAATTAGGTACCATAGCTATTATGGCTTGAAGAGATGAATCACTCAACCCCCTCACTCTTACCTTTTCAGTATTCAAGATTTAGACTTGGAAAGAATTGCTTTATTAATATCAACATTTTGATGCAATTACCGGCCCTAGACCCCATTTCTTGTGACGCTATTAAATTTGTAAATTGATAAAAATTAAGATGAACATTTATTTATAAAGTTAGGTAGCAAATTATGGTAATTTATTTAGTAAGTTTCATTTCGTTAAGGTTTCATGCAACAATTTATCTAACTAGAGTCCAAATATATTGGAGAATTTTGGGAAAATTGTTAAAGTAACCTTTTTTAAGTAGATGATATTTTTTTACTGGTAAGTATATTTTTTTTATCATAATTAAAAATCAATTGAATTAAGGGTGTTTTGAGTACAAACTCTTTTATGAGTAGAAAAAAATGTATTTCTATATTAATGAGAAGAAAAAAGGTTTTATATTTAGAAGTGAGTACTTTGAAAAAAATGTATTTCTATATTAATGAGAAGAAAAAAGGTTTTACATTTAGAAGTGAGTACTTTGATCTTGTTCCGAGAATTTAACTCCAAAACTAATAGCATCATATAATAGGGTTCAGTCACAAAATTTTATGGAGATTGAATTATTATTATTATTATTATTATTATTATTATTATTATTATTATTATTATTATTATTATTATTATTATTATTATTATTATTATTATTATTATTATTATTATTATTATTATTATTATTATTATGTTGTATATGTACTTGTCAATAGTTGAGCATTTATTAGAAAGTAGAAGGGGAAAAAAAGATTAATTATTGTTATGGCGGGTTTCATGATATTGTATAGCTTAGGTGTACAAGGAGAGTATTGCCACAGTGATGAACGTTATCTAAAAAATTCTTATGAGTTGATATCTTGTATTCCTAGGTACACAAAGTGTATAAATGTACAATATTTTATTTTAAAGGAAAATACTATATTTTAATTAATAAGGGTATAACATTTTGTTTTAGTAGATATATACTTTTATTAATATTTTTTACCAAAAATAAAAAGTACACATTTTTATACTATATATGATATACAATTTAATACTAAAGTATAAATGATATACAATTTAATACTAAAAAGTATGAGCGCATTGTGTTTTCTGTGACACACAAGTTTTAGCCTTATAATTTATTTTAAGATATGTGCATTTCACCACTGGTCGTATACAATGCAAAATGTAACTATGATAACATTATTCCTGACAATCAGAATTATTCAACATGATTAAATTATCATCTACACACAATAATAATTATTATAAAGACAGTATTTGTAATAATTAAGAAGTGTTTATTACGGAATAATTTTTGCCTGTTGGATGGGGCTTGTTAAATTAAATTAATATAATGAAATTCATATTATTTATTTTTTTAATATCATCAAACTTTGAATAATACATTAAGCTTAATTTAATTTGTCTTTTCCTCCTGCAGCACCACAAGTCTATGACATGTGATTTATTATTCATATGAAAAATAATAAATGTTAATAAATGTAAAAGACTACTTTAAATATTGCTTAATGTGCTTAATTAGAAATTATAATTATACGACAAGTGATGCATATTTACCTAACTTGAGATATTGAGGGAGTTCAATCTCTCTAAGAAGTAATGGGTGAAAAATCCGCCCCCCACCACCTTTTTTTTAAGGGTAAGTGTTAAAATACTCAATTTTACAAAAGACAAATTCTTACGTGCACGAATTCGTAACACATACATGAAAAATATATAAGTTTATCAATAAAAATATATAAATTAAGATTAAGAATTTATACAATTTGTTAGTGAATTTTTAATAAATTTAATGTTAGTTTTATTTTTATAAAAAAATTAAATAAAAAAATTATAAATTATGAAGAAATACATATATATTATTGAATAAAATTAATATACATATAAGTGTTCGGGATATCAATTATTAAAAAAAAAGTGTTGACTTGATTTTTGACTTAGTAGGAATAAATGACTCGATTGTACATATTACGATTCGATCAAAGCTTTTAAATCGAAACAAAAATTGAGTCAATATATAATATTTTCATCATTTTAGACATTCAAACATTTATTATTTAATTTGGACTTTGGAGTATAATAATAAATTTGTACAATTAAATTTTACACTTAATGTAATGTTAATTAAGTTATGGAGGTAAAAGTGGAGGTGAGCTCAGAACGACATTGTTAGAATTACTGGGGAAATTTTTCTGAACATTAAAACAGACTAGAAATCCATGGATATTTCTAAATCTTTTTTTAATAGGAAAAGATATTTCCAACAATATTAATTCATTCATTTCATTCAAATTATTGAATAATTGAAATAGTAACATGATAATACGTCAAATAGCAAAGAAGTGAGCGGACAACACAGATTTTTTTTAATTTCTGAAAATTTTAATTGTTATATTTTATGTCTAATTTTTTTAAAAAAAATCATACATGTCATAAAATCATTAAAAAAAGAAAAAAAAAACTACCAAATCAAGTCAATCAACCATATTAAAACCTAATAAAAGTTTTTTTTTAAAGTAAAATTTCGCAATAAAAACAACAATCGAAATTAAATAAAGATATAAATATGATATATTTTTTATATTTTTTTTATAATAATTTCAGAGAATTTTCATGTATAGAGAGAGATGTATGTCTGTGATAAAACTACTTTAGAAAATATTTGTTATTCAAAAGTAGTCATTCATTCTAGCAAGCTAAATAGATCATAGACGCAATAAAATTAAATAAAGTCATACATACCATGCATATTATAATAGCTAATAAATTAAAACAGTTATGCTTAAATTCTACTTAAGTGAACCACAAATAAAGGGACGGTTGGTGGGGTCTATTGATCGAATATGAGTTCCATTGATGATCCATCCACCAATAGCATCTAAAATATCCTGCAAAAAATAAAATAAATAATAATAATTATTATAATAATCAATATTTTAGATTTAAATTTACTTAAATATGTAACAGAAAATATTCATTGCATATACAATTTCCATTATTTCCTTGATCGTTAAGTTGGTGATTCAGCATTAAGTCATGTCTAATAATTTTTACCTACAGTTTCATACATTGCTGCTTTTATTAAAATAAATTTAATTAATTAAGATGTTGGAGATATATAATTTGCATTTAATGAACTTTGAGAAGTCAAGTTGTTGTTCAAAAGAAATTTATAATTGGATTGACCAATTAATATTCAGATAATACATTTATTAATAAATTAAATACTTGGTATCTATTTTTTCTAGGAACAAATTATATAATTAAATCATAAAGTAATTGAGTTTAATATAAGAAAAAAAAATTACCTTAGATTTAAATGTCGGTGATGAGATATTTTTTAATAGAAAAACATGATTGTAGCAGGATGTGATGAACAGTCCTCTGGATGGATTATCACCAACCTCATTCAACGTATTCAGGAATGCACTACGAAGATCTAAAATTGAATTTATGTTATATTTAAATAATAATTGAAACTAAATTTTAGAAATTAATTAAGTTAAAATGTTTGTACCCATCAAAGCTTGTAATTCTAGAGGTGAGCAACTTGTTAGGGTCAATGTGCAATATTTGAAGCTGTTGTATGTGTCTCCACGGGGAGTGTCCAAATTGTTATAAGCCTAAAAAAAAATAAAAAATACACATATATGTATAAAATCATACATTTTAAATGGTAATTAATGAAACTTTAAACAATTCCATATATTTATTTTTTAGTGGGGCGATTTTAGAAGAAAATGAGACAAATTAATTAATGTTTAATAAAAAGAGCTAGCTTGCCGTGTAATAGATTGTGGTATTTATGATTCACTAATAAAGCAAATATTGATTGTTATTAATGTTGGCAATTTATTAATTTGGAAAACTATTCAAACTTGAAATAAAATAAAAGAAAATTCATGGTCTTCCATGTATATTTCTCATCATGTTTGTTAAGAAATGTCATACCTGATACGAATCAACTGCTGAATTCAATATGAACAGTGGAGTTTGAATATCACCAATAAAATTTTCTGGAAACAGGCACTGAAATTTATTTTATAATGATTAGTATTTAAATATTTTGCGTAATTAGTTATGTGAAAAAAATTATACTACAATTCTTTATGCTTACCAAGCTGGAATTCAATCTCGCAGTGCATGCTGAAGGTAACACATTGGCCAATTTCTTTAAAAAAAATTAAATTAGTAAAGTCATTTTAAATAAATTGCATATGCACTAATTAATTATCAAATATATACATATATAAATAAATTACATGAGTTGCAATTACTCCAGCAAATAAATCTTCTCTTATGTGTAGTCCAGAAGCCAGATTTTCCCTATGTATATATTTTCAATGATATTGCACAAATTATAAGTAGTGTACAAAAGAAACTTGCAGAACTTCTTGAAATTTAATGTTTTTTGTTTTTTTTAATAAAATAAAATCTTTACCCATGAAAGAAGAAACCGGAATCAGCAAGACACTTGACAGTAATAGAGTAGGGTAATAGGGATCTGAAACGATCACAGTTTAACATTGTTGCTAACCCTCCTGCAGATTCCCCCGCCAGCACTGCCTACAAATAATTCATCTACTTATTAATTATCATAAACTAATGGTGGATCATGAAATATATGAGCAAATGAGTAACATATCATACATAATTGGCATTGATCATCCCTTTTCCTAACAGTTGGCGAATTGCAGCCTGGAAAATTCTCCCACCACGAAAATGTAGATTGTTTCTCTAAAATATATATATATATATATATATATATATATATATATATATATATATATATATATATATATATATATATATATATAGATGAAAAAAAAGTTAATAATTTATAGATGAATTAATTTGGATATATACTTACTGGGTCAACCTCCTCTACATCAGCAAGGAAGGATGCACCATCACAGTATGGAATAATAACTCTGTTCCAGTTGTAGAAAACTGCAATTGGAGGCAATTATGTGCTTCATCAAGATATAGATATATATTAATTAAAAAGTCATTTATAAAATTTGTACTAAATCATGATTCAAATAACATCACCAGAATTGTATTGTTGTTTTGGGCCAAATGCAAACTCAAAGGTACAGTTGGTTGAAACATTTATTGTGCTGCCAAGATTTTGGTTTTTCCTTTGGAGACAAGTAGATTCTGAGGAGCACCATCCACCACCCTAAAATCAATTAAAATACATGTATATTATTTGCTTGATTTAAAAAAAAAAGAAAAAAAAAAGAAGAAGAAGAAGAGTTGATGATTCACTGAGAGATTAATTATCCAGTTTTGTAGACCCTCTCCTGCTCCCTTGGCATAATAATATGCTCCGGGTGTTCCATCAAGACACACTGTCAAAATTATAACAAATATTTTAATTTTTTTTTTGTTTTTTTGAAATATATACCAAAAAACCATACTAAATTGAATTTTGCATTTCTTGATCTCAATGTAAATGTAATACTTATATGATATACCAGCACCAATCTCTGTGGCATTCTCAATGAATGTGATGTTTGCAATGTAGTCTTGAGCAAATGTTGGCACAGCAAGAGCAAGAGAGAGAAACAAAATAAATGTAAACATCAGTCTACCCATGATTCTAAAGGCTTGAGGATTAGGGATGTTAGTGTGTTGGAGAGAGAGGTATAATGTAGGAGAACTGTTGCATAAATATATAGTCTCTTAATTAATGTTGCTTGCTTTATTTTATATATGTAAATAAGTATTTGTTTTTGTGTTTTTTTTTTGGGACAATGTTTGGTAGATAGGGCATGCTCTTAAATCATGATGTGTTTTATTTCCCATTTTGGATATTCTTTTAATTTATCTTTAATTGCAACCTAATTCTTTGTGTTGTTTTGTACTGCAATTGAGACAATAGAATTTCTGACAATATTACATTTGCTAACAGCCTCTTAAATTCATTACGTGCCTTTTCCCCATTTTTGTGAAGGATTCCATTTTCCAATCCTACACCAAATTTGCAAAAGGAATTCACCATGTGCTATGTCACTCGCACACAGTGACGGAGCCAGCATTTTCAGACAAGGAGGGCCAATTATCAATAACATAAAACATAGTTTATGAAAATAGAGAGTAATGCCAATTTTCAACAGATCAAAATGGTAAATATAATTTCATCAACATTCAAAAATAAAACCTAATAAATTACAATATCCCTCTTTGATTCTTCATGTTTTGAAAGCGCCGCATGATGGATTCATTGCTAATACTTCGAAAAACATCTTTCTCAATGTAAGCCACCAAGCATTCATTCAATAATGCATCTCCCATTTTATTGCGAAGTGAAGTCTTGATGAATTTCATTGCTGAAAATGCTCTTTCCACTGTGGCAGTGGCAACTGGTAAGATCAATGATAACTTTAGCAGCAAATAAACTAATGGAAAACAATATGTTTATCTGTAGCAACCATCTTTTGGGCGAGACCACCTATTCCAACTACATTGGAGAAGTTGTAATTCGAACAGACATCAACAATAAAATTCTCAATCTGACTTTCAAGTTCAAGCAGAGCAACTTCGGTAAAGTCAGATGGATAATATCTTGCAAGTTGAAGCAACTTATTTTTATCAAATGTCGAAAATGAATCTTTTGGATCAAAACATGACATACATAAAAGCAATTCGGTATTAACGTCATTAAAACGGAGATTTAGCTCTTGAGCTTGCATGTCAATCACCAAGTAAAATAAATCAACACGATAATGGTGAAGATTAGTATTCTCCTCAACTCTACGCCTTGATCTCCCCCGAGCTACATATAATTCTTCCATGTTTATCACTGATA
Source organism: Pogostemon cablin (assembly GCA_023678885.1). Classification (NCBI taxonomy): domain Eukaryota; kingdom Viridiplantae; phylum Streptophyta; class Magnoliopsida; order Lamiales; family Lamiaceae; genus Pogostemon; species Pogostemon cablin. The sequence goes on along the minus strand of CM042959.1, from coordinate 2,587,066 downwards.
TCTCATGTTTGATACAATAATCAAAAACTTCAGCCAATAAAGTATCCCAATGTTCATCTCTAACTAATTGCAAACGAGTTTTTGACACCTTCACAAGGCTCATTGCATTAACAATGTTCTGATATTTCTTTTGTAGAACTTGTGATAATTCATGCGTAATTCTCAATATCTTTTTCATAAGATGTAATATGAACACAAACTCAAACTTATTGATGATATCCAATATATCAAATGCTTCAGCCCTTTGCAAAGCATCAATACCACTATCTCCAATATCCTCAAGAACATCAACAACTGAAGAAAATAAATGCATCAAATTAAGAAGAGTACCATAGTGAGAGCTCCAACGAGTATCTCCAGGTCGCTTCAATGCCATTTCTTGATTTTTACCTCTTCCCGTCTTGATTTCATCATTTGCAATTCCTTCTATAACCTTTTCCAATTGTGTCTCTCGAAATACATCTCTGCGTTTACAAGAAGTCCCAACAACATTGCTCAAACGTGTAACTGTATTGAAAAAAGAAGCAATAGTTGTATGTTGTTTAGCAACAGCAACAAGTGTAAGCTGAAGTTGATGAGCGAAACAATGGATATAATAAGCACTTGAATTCCTCTTTAGTATCAAACTTTTAAGTCCATTGAATTCACCACTCATATTACTAGAACCATAAGTGGAGAATAAATGATCAATTCCCTTTTCAAGTGATATTGCTGTCGTATCACTAACATGTACGAACCCAAGAAAACGTTCGATAACATAACCATTCTTGTTCACATAGCGTAAAACAACTCTCATCTGCTCTTTAACTGAAATATCACGACACTCATCAATCAATATAGAGAAAAACTCATTTCCAATATCTTTAATGATAACCTTAGTAGTCTCAACTGCAGCCGCATTAATGATATTCTTTTGAATATGGGGTGATGTAAGTTTAAGATTTTCAGGAGCATTATTCATGACAACATTATTGATATCCTCATTGCACAAAGCAATAACTTTCAGAAGTTCAATAAAATTACCTTGATTTAATGATACTTCAGACTCATCATTTCCTCGAAAAGCTAATCCTTGTGTAATGAGATACCTCAAGCAAATTATAGATGCATTTAATCTACAACGATAATCAATCTTTGACTTCTCTGATTGTTTAGAAATAGCCACTTCTATATGCTGAGCTTGATTCATCAAATCTCGACAAGCTAGTCTACACTTATTATGATCACTATTAACATCTCCAACATGCTCCTTTAATTTTTTTTTCTTGCGCCATTTACTAAATCCACTTGAAACAAAAGCATCATGTCCCTTATTACTATACCCCTTCGAGAAAAGATAACAATACAAGCAAAATACAACATCTTTTACTACGCTATATTCTAGCCAATCCTCATTATCATCATATCAAGATGTAGCAAATTTACGTTTTCGAGTCTCATCCATCGTTTGAGGGAAATTGTGGTTATGTGGTTGAAATAGACCTCTCAATAAATAAGTTCTGCGAACTTGCTCAATACTGTTAAGTGGATAACTTCTTATTTTAGGCCGAAGTTCTGGATCACTAGGAAGATTTTCTAAATCATATTCAATATCCTTATTTTCTTGACTTGATGTTTCTTGAACAGAAATGCTAGTAGATGACAAATCTATTGGTAGGTCAGATGATACATTTTCAATATGTGACTTCTTTTTATAATATCTCTCCATTACCTAAACAAGATTAACATAATTAAATTTAAAACTATAAAATACTTGAAAATAACAAATTATAATAACAATATTGTTAATATAATTGTGTTTCCAATAATTAAATTACAAACAATAGAATAATAAATGTTAAATTAACTAAAATATTTATTCTCTGCATACAAAGATACGATAAAATACAAGACTACAACTCAAGATGGAAGGAGTATATATATAATAATAAAAAGACAAACAAAAAATTTAAATAATAATCATTAATTAGATAATTAAAATAAAAAATCAACTAAAAGAAATAAAAGACATACCTGATGATTCGTGAGCACACTATCAAGTAAATTATAATTTTTGGTAATTGGTATATAGAGAGTAAATATAAGATGTCATGTATATATATATGTTAAATATTTGATATCTTAAATCTAAAGGAATAAAGAAAAGATAAAGAAAGAATATATCTATCTAATAATAATATGCAATCTGTCATATAATAATCAGTTAAAATTATCGTAGATAATAATGGCATAATGCAATCTGTCGCATAAATTGTAGCATAATCAGTTAAGATTACAGTAATCAACAGAATTACACTAATCAATGTATTGTATATTTATTTATTAATATTATATATATATATATATATATATATATATATATATATTAAATATGTGAAATTACAAAAATATCCCTAATTTTTTTAGAAAAATCCAGGGGATCACCAAATTTGCAAAAAGGAATTCACCATGTGCTATGTCACTTGCACATGTGATTCATTAATTAGCTAGCTACCATAAATATTATGGCTCTACTGAGTATTCAGAAAGGACTGGCTCCATAAAGTTTTGGATTCGGTGGGTTAGTGAACAATGAGTTCTGAACTCCCCGAATTAATCGATCTATGAATCGGGTTAGATACCCGTGCATTAAAGAAAAAAAAACCTTGAAGAGATTAATTATTCTTACCTCCCCTTCTCTCTTACCTTTTCAATATTCAAACTTGGATCACTCTATTTGAAGAATTTGTTTTTTAAACTTTGGGTAAATCTCATACCCAAATAAAAAAAAGTATTCAAGAATTAGACTTGAAAAGAAATGCTTTATTATCAACGTTTTGAAGCAATTACCTATTGGCCCCATTACTTATGAGACTATTAAATTTGTAAATTGACAAATTTTAAAATGAACATTTATTTATAAAAGTTAGTTAATAAATGATCGCACTTATATTTAATAATTAAGTTTCATCTCATTAAGGTTTCATGAAATAATTTATCTAATTAGGTTGAAATTCATTGGAGAATTTAACTCCAAAACTTACCATAATGACAATTAATAGGATTCAGTTACAAAATTTAATGGAGATTTATTTTTTTCATGTTGTATATATACTTGTCAATAGTTGAGGCTTTACTAGAAATTAAAAGGGAAAAGAGGAATAAAAAGACATGGAAAATAAAGGATTAATTATTGTTATGGTGGGTCTCATGATATATGTGTTAAATGTACAAGGAGAGTATTATTGCGGTCCTGATCGTTATCTCAAAAATCCTGATTTTAATTTATGTTACGATTTGTGCGATTCAACGCTAATACCTGGTTGTATACAACGCTGCGAAGATGAATATCAAGCAAAATGTAACTATGATAACATTTCTCCGGGTAGTCAAATTATTTTACATGATTAAATTATCATCTACTTGCTATAATTATTATAAAGATGGTATTTGTAATAATTAGGGACTGTTTATTATGGAATAAGTTTTGCCTCTTGAATGGGGCTTGTTAAATCAAATTAATATAATGACATTCCGATATTATTTAGTTTTCAATATTATCAAACTTTGAATAATACTTTAAGATTGTGTTTGGATTAAGTCATTTTAAATTCAATGAATTTGAAAATGAGTGGATTTTAAATTACTTGGATTTTAGATCAATTCATTTGAATTCCATTGTTTGAATGAATTATGGACTTTTGAAAGGATTTCAAATTCATTATTCAACAATTATTTTTAAAATAGAATTTTATAAATGATAAATAAAAATAATAAAATTTTATTATATTAAATATTAAAATCTAAAGTTTTATTAAAAATAATTCTTTTGGGAGGGAATTCTACCACCCAACCTATCCCCTACCCACCCCCACCGAAAAAATTTTTTTTTATAAAATTTTAAATTCTTAATATTTGAATAATAAAATTATTACCATCCAGCCCTACCCCTACCCAACACCATCCCCACCCAAAAAATTTTTTTATATAAAACTTTAAAAAATATTACCGCCTAATCCTACCACTCTATCCATCCACCCACCCCGCCCCCACTCACCACCCCGCACCCGCCAAATTTTTCTTTAATTTTTTTTTTAATTTTAATATTTAAAAATAAAATTTAAAATTTTATTTTTAAATATTTTATTTTGGGAAGGGGTGCGGTGGTAATAATTTTATTATTTAAATATTAAAATCTAAAATTTTATAAAATTTTTTTTTTTTTGGTGGGGGTGGAGGGGGTGGATATGGGTAGGTTTGGCGGTAATATTTTTATTATTTAAATATTTAAATCTAAAATTTTATAAAAAAAAAATTTTTGAAGGGGGAGGAGGAAGGGTAGGGGTAGGTTGCATGGTGGAGTTTAAAATATAATCTTAATATATATATGTGTGAAGTACTTTCCTTAATTAAATTTTTAAAAAAAGTATGTGTGAGCATATGATTAATTGTTGACTTTTATTTTATACGTGTCAACTTATTATTGGTTAGTCTCTATTTATTACAATTAAATATTTATAATTTCTTTTTATAAATTTAAATTAAGAAAAAAGAAATTCCGTGTATCACAGGGCCACATATATATATAATTAATTTATTAAATTTTTAATACTATTTTATATAATCAATTACACAACAATGGAAGGATTTCAAATAACACGGTTTGAGTAAGGATTTGAAATCTATTAAAAAACAACTAAAAAAATTCAAAATCAAATCCATGATTTAAAATTCATTGATTTAAAATCTTGAATTTATAAATCCGTTAATTTCAAGTGGCATCCAAACATGATGGAGGGATTTGAAGGAGGGATTTATAAATCCTTTCTCAAATCCATCCATCCAAATAGCTTAATTTAATTGTTATTTTCCTGCACCACAAGTCTATGACACGTGCTTTATTCAACAACGTGATGCATATTTACCTAACTTGAGTTGAGATATTGAGAGAGTTCAATCTCTGTAAGAAGTAATGGATGAATAATTAATTTTACCTAACGTGATACATGTATATTATTTGCTTGATTTAAAAAAAAAAAAGTTGATGATTCACTGAGAGATTAATTATCCAGTTATGTAGATCCGGGATTAAAACCTTTTTAGTCCTATAACTTTTCTCATGGTATTTTTTAGTCCCAAAAAAGATAAGTTTGTCAAATTAGTCCCATCGGCGAAGAAATAGGGCCAAAAACGTCCCATTTTTGCCGGAAAAAAGCTGACATCACCTGGAAACAGCCACGTCACAGTCGGAATCGTCGATTTCCGGCCGGTATGATGACGTGGCGCCCTGATGGTAGGTGAGTCAGTGAGATAAAAACCTATTCAGTCCCATAACTTTCCTTATGTTCTATTTTAGTCCCAATAAAGATAAGTTTGTCAATTTAGTCCCACTCATATAGAAATAAGCTCAAACACGTTCTATTTTCGCCGAAAAATATGGACATCACCGAAAAATGACACGTGATTGTCAAATGACAATCGGAATCGCCAATTTTCAGTCGAAATTAATTTTATTTTAATACCAACAAGGCATTTTAATTTTTTTAAATTTTAAATAATTAGAAAAAAATTAATAAGGGTCATCAGCCCATTTCTCTTCTGGCACGGAATCGCCGCCACCACGGCCCACATCACAAACACCAGAACTTCGCCACTGACCACGATTTTGCCATCGGCCATGACACCGGTCGGAATTGTTTAAATAAAAATGTCTTATTGGCATTAAAATAACACTTAATTTGTTGACTCACCTGCCATCAGGGCGCTATGTCATCATCCCAGTTGAAAATCGGTGATTCCGATAATGTCCGTATTTTTCGGCGAAAATAGGACGTGTTTGGGCCTATTTCTACACGGGTGGGACTAAATTGACAAACTTATATTTATTGGGACTAAAATAGAACATGAAGAAAGCTATGGGACTAAATAGGTTTTTATCCCACTGACTCACCTGTCATCAGGGCACCACGTCATCATACCGGCCGAAAATCGACAATTCCGGCTGTGACGTGGCTGTTTTCAGGTGATGTCAGTTTTTTCCGGCGAAAATGGGACGTTTTTGGCCCTATTTCTTCGTCGGTGGGATTAATTTGACAAACTTATCTTTTTTGGGACTAAAAAAGATCATGGGAAAAGTTATGGGACTAAAAAGGTTTTTATCCCTGAGACCCTCTCCTGCTCCCTTGGCATAATAATATGCTCCGGGAGTTCCATCAAGACACACGGTCAAAATTACAACAAATATTTTTATACTTTTTTGTTTTTTGAAATATATACCAAAAAACCATACTAAATTGGATTTTGCATTTCTTCTCAAAGTAATACTTATATTATATACCAGCACCAATCTCTGTGGCATTCTCAATGAATGTGACGTTTGCGATGTAGTCTTGAGCAATTGTTGGCACAGCAAGAGAGATGAACAAAATAAATGTAAACATAATTAGTACACCCATGATTCTAAAGGTTTGAGGATTAGGGATGTTAGTGTGTTGGAGAGAGAGGTGTAATGTAGGAGAGGTTTATGGTGGGAACAAGTTTGAAAGATATATAGATGGGGATGACAGGGGTATAATAGGAAGTAATGAGTATGTTCGAAAAGAATATGAGTTTGGAATGAAACTTATGCCTCTTATATTTAGGTGGAATGATTAATTCTTAAAAAATTGAGTTTCCTAGATTCTTTGCTCTTTGTATGGCATGAACAAGGGAGGGATATTGGTGAGTAATTTTGGGGAATAGAAGTATATAGTGGATGAGATGGAAGTGGATATGGATGATACCTCTATTTTTTCTATAAAGAATTTTTCTAAATTAAATTATTTTGAAAAAATTTAAGGAGTAATGGGACGATTTACGACAAAAAATTAGTTCTGCAAAAAAAATCAAAACTTTTGAGATAGATATGACACTAAATCGAATATTTTAAATAATTTGGAATCAAAATCAAATTTGACAAAAGTTATTAAACTGAAATGTCATTAACACCATTTTAAACTATTTTGCTTAACTTATAAGTAACATATACATAAATGTGAACCGTTGCATAAATAATATATAGTCTCCTATTTTTCTTGCTTCATTTATATATATATATATATATATATATATATATATATATATATATTATATATATATATTTATTTATTTATTATTATTATTATTATTATTATTTTGGACAATGTTTGGTAGTTAGGGCATGAGTCTTAAATCATGATGTGTTTTATTTCCCATTTTGGATATTCTTTAAATTCATCCTAATTATATTAATTAATGCAACCTAATTCTTTGTGTTGTTTTGTAGTGCAATTTGAGACAATAGAAATTCAACCAATGTTACATTTTGCTAGGTTTTGGGATAATCTGCCCATCCCTTTTAAATTCATGATGTGTTTTTTCCCCATTTGTGTAAAGGGTTTCATTTTTCAGTCCTACACCAATTTTGCAAAAGGAATTCACCCTGTGCTCTCTCAATCACACATGTGATTCATTAGTTAGCTAGCATAATTATTATATATGACTTGAAGAGAATTCAGAATGGGTTGGCCGAACGTTAGAACTTAATGTCTTAAAAGTGAAATTTCTTAAGGTTTTGGGTTTGAAACCTACAATTATGGGGTTAGTTTATATAGAGCATAAAGCTCAGGCTTGAATTTGGGGTCCCTGTTAGCGGACTATAGGTTCTGACCAGTCCACGATTTGGCTTGAAATTGGGGTTCTCGTTAGTGGATGGTGAGTTTTGGCGTCCATATAGAGTATAAAGCGTTAACTTAAAATTGGAGTTCTCGATAGTAAACGGTAGAATCTAACAAATTCATACAAAACGCAAAACTCTGACTTGAAATTGGGGTAGTCGGTCTTTGAATCGGATACCCGTGCATAATAATAATAATAATAATAATAATAATAAATCGCTTGAAGAGATCAATCGCTCTTACCTCCCCCATCTCTCTTACCTTATAAGTATACAAGAATTAAACTTGGAAAGAAATGATTTATAATCAACGTTTTGAAGCAATTATCTATAGGCCCCATTTCTTAAAACTAATTGCATCATAATGACAATTAATAGGGTTCTGTTACAAAATTTAATGGAGATTTTTTTTTCTCCCTATGTTGTATATATACTTGTCAATAGGTCTCATGATATATGTGTTAAGTGTACAAGGAGACTACTATTATTGCGGTCCTGGTCGTTATCTAAAAAATCTCGATTTTAAATAATGTTACGATTTGTGCGATTCAACACTAATACCTGGTTGTATACAACGCTGCGAAGATGAATATGATGCAAAATGTGACTATGATAACATTTCTCCGGACAATCAGATTATTAAACATGATTAAATTATTGTCTATGGGCAGTAATTATTATAAAGATGGTATTTGTAATAATTAAGGAGTGTTTATTATGGAATAAGTTTTGCCTCTTGAATGGGGCTTGTTAAATCAAATTAATATAATGACATTCAAATATTATTTAGTTTTCAATATTATCAAACTTTGAATAATACTTTAAGCTTAATTTAATTGTTCTTTTCCTCCTGCAGCACCACAAGTCTGTGACATGTGCTTTATTCATATGAAAAAGATTTAATAAATGTAAAAAACCTATTTTAAATTGTTAGAAGATTGAGTGTAAAACATGATCATAACCTCATGCAAACGATACATCACAATGGCCTGGAAGTATGTGAGCAGTATATATGTATTTCTTGAAGTTTATACATTGGATTAGATCACACACTAGCTGCATGAGTGCATGTTGAATGTTAGGGTTTGTTAGAGGGGGTTAGAGATCAGTTGTGTTGATTAGGAAGCTGATCCAAGAAGCTTCTAAGGGAGTTAGTTTGTTAGGTGTGTTGTTAGGGAAGTGCTGATGTGTCAAAGCCTCATTAGAAGGAAGGAAGCATCAGTTATGCAACTGAATCAAGCAAACAGTCCGCTTGGAGTATAAAGCAGCAAGGCTGCTGTGATAAAGATCAGTTCGTTCCTAGCTTCTGTTAGCTTCAATAGATTGATCCAAGAGTGATCATAGTGTGCAGTTTTCTTCATCATCAAGTGTAATCATCTATCAATGAGAGAGTGCTCGATTTCCTTTGAAAGTGGACGTAGATCATCATGATCGAACCACTATAATCCCTTGAGTTTGTTTTGTAAGCATAATTTCATAAACAATTAATTTATTAATTGACATGGATCTTAGATCTTCATGATTTTCACACCACATAAACACGATTAGAAGACTTACCTCGAGACGCCACTAATGGCGGTCCTCCAACGATACGTTCCTGTCAATTACGCCGGGAACTAGTTTTTCTCTCCTCACCCCTTTCTTTATGGCACAGTACATAAGACTTAATGTGATAGAGAATTAATAAAACTGTGTCTCTTTTATAGGTGGAGAGAGGACCAGATCGGGATATTAAATCTTTATCAAATCACATTCTATCAATGTGATTGTTATCCATAAATATATATGACCTTATTTATCTCATATATATTATTTATTTAAACCATATCATTATTTAAGATATTTGATCATAATAAATATCTTATATATATTTATTATTAATGGCACTAGGTCATAATTATCTTACATTCTCCCACTTGGCCGAGTGACAGAATTAAACTTTAAACGTAAGGGTTTAAATAATTTACATAATATGCGCGACATAAGATAAATTAACTGGTCAACTCATAAAGTCAATATTGAGTATAGACTAACATAAGTCATAGCGGTTCTATATCATTTACTCGACATAGTTCCTTCCATGTACTATGATATTAGCTTTCTACTCAACGTAACTCGTAAACGTAAGGATCAATAATGGTCCACATAAGTATCTCAATTCGAGATAAAATCTTATTTAATTAATGTCAACATTCATGTATACTAAAATGACAAAATAAGATATATAAATTAGAAACAAAACATAATGAGCTCTTAATGTCAATTGTTCATCATAAGCTTGTTAGAGCCTTTCAATGATCTCATATTCATGTAACGTTCAATGAATGTTTTAGAGAAGATCATTTGTGTAATGGATCCGAAATCATAAGATTGATTCCATTATGCTCAATTGACATCTTTGTTTCTAAAGTTCTTTTTAACGATAAATACTTTCATTCCATATGTTTTAGCAACTTTGGAATATCCATCGTTTTAAAGAAGAACAATGCAGCGGAATAATCATAATAAGTTTTCAGCGACTTGACATTATTGTCAACTTATTTCAAGTCCTGAAATTAAACTCCAAATTTAATGTCCTTAAATTGTAGCATCAAATCATGCCACAAGTTAACTTTAATAGTGAATGTAGTTTTTAGAAACTTCTTCACAATTTTGCATGACACAATATCCCTGACTAAGAAACGTAAAAGTCAAAGTGAACTTTTTTGCATCATATAATCATCTTAATCTGAATCTATATTTAATTACATCTAAGTAATTAAATTTTCGATAAGTAAGCACGAGTGCTTTAGTTCATTAGAATACCTTATAATATTTCCTTATGCAACATTCTGGTAATTCATTTATAAATCACTTCAATAATGACCAAACATTCTAACAGTAAGACTGATATTTGGTATTTATACAATTTTGTATATCTTAAGCTACCAATAATATACATATAAGGAATATTGTAGTACGTTCCAATTCATTATTGGAAATTGCATAAGATTAAACTTATCTCCCTTCCGGATTGGAACGTTCTCTACAAACACTCTTCCATCCATAACCTCTATTGAACTTTATTAACATATACTTACAGAGACATCTTTAATTGTTTCATCATATGTTTTATTCTAAAGTTCTTTGAGAGAAATTTATTGGTTTCACATAATAAATCAAGATCATCAGTTGCAAGCAAGTTTATCATCAAGTATAGAATTAATGTGCTCCCACTAACTTTCAGATATATATGTACACCGTTTATGATGTTTTTCTTAAATCCAAAAGATATCTTTATAGGAAAGCATGCTTAAGTTTGTATGTTAATTCTTTAAGTTTACACGCCATGTGATATTTTCCTTGAATGGAAAAAAAAAACTTGAGTTGATCTATTTAACTTGATCTTCCACCAAATCACCTTTAAGAAAAGCAGGCATAGCATTTATTTGGTGCAACTCTAAGTCATAATGAGTTACCAAAGCCATGATAATTTTAATAGAGTCTTGTAAAGAAATAATTTGTTATATATCCTTATAATTATGTCATCTTTTTGAGTAAAATCTTTAGCAACAACTCTAATTTTATATCTTTGGAAATCGCCATCATAAAGATACATCCGTTTCAAATTCTTTTATAACTCTTTGGCAATTCTAACAAGATATTAAATTTCATTATGAGCCATTGATTTCAACTCGCCTTTCATTGAATTTACTCATTTAATAGAATTAATACTTCCATGACTTATTCCAAAACTGAAATTTTAGCTTTTATTATAATGTCAAATTTAGCTCATTTTATTATACCACATATGCAATCGTTAGAAATAGCGGATATATTGTCCTTCAGATATTCTTAATGCTATTTGATGTGATATATCAAATGAAAGCTCATTGATAATTGATTTAGTAAAATCAGATTCATTAAGAGAGTAGAATAACTTATATGTTGTCCTTAAAAGTTGTTTGACTATTCGACAACTATATAACAACTTTAGAAGAAGTTTAGATAAATGTATTTTCAAATTCTCCACCCAACTTCTTCAATAACCACATTTCATGGTTTCATACTCCAACTGATTTTACAATTCTTAATGAATTTGACATTCTAGTTTTAAAATTCTTGTACTATGGTTAAGATCATAAAATCCATACCCTTTAGACTTCAAGGATAATTTATAAAGAAATCACTTTAGTTTCTTATATCCAAATTCTTTATATGTGGATATAAATCATAATCCCCGCCGGGCAATTTAAAACATTCAACTGCCTAAGATCGAGTTTTTCTACAAGTTCATAAGGTGTTTTGAAAACTGTTTTACTAAAAACTCGACCATCACGTAAGTGGCAGCTATAAATGTATAAATTCACAAAATATGGGTATAAATTAATCATTCAACATACTTATAACCATATTTAATAAAGTACGATTATGTCATTCTGCTACACCAATTTATTATGGTGTGCAACATTTAGTATAAATGTCAGTTTTTCCTGTAATTAAGTGATTGGACATGATAATCCATCACACTTTCCATAAAATTCATCACTTCTTCCAATCTTTGTAATTTTCACTTTTCTATCTAATTTTCTTAACATTATTAATAAATGCTTATCGAGCATTTATAGAATGAGAATTTTCTTGCAAAGATAAATAAAATCATAATGTGAAAAATTAAAATTAAAATTAAAAATAATGGAATATTATTATTCCTTTAAGAAGGGTATTATCATAAGATTCACATTTAGCGGTGTAAACTATTATAAGAAGTTGTGTAGTTATCGTGACTCTATTCTTTGTGTGTTTTATTTGCTTTTCTTTAATGCAATTCACACAAATATCAAGATCAGTAAAATCCTATCTCATGAAAGACTTTATTCTTAATTAATCTTTTTGGAATAATTCTTTTGGAAAGTTTCCCCAAACATTAAAGCCACGTTTAGTTCAAACTTCATTACTTTTAAACGAACATAATGTTTAAATTTTAAATTATTTCTTAAACCTTCTTTCCTTTTGAACCATCATTAAATTACGTGAATTTAATTCACATTTCATTTGTCTTTCATGGTGTTATAGTTTATTAGGAATAGGTCATACTTAGAAGGTAATGAATTTGTAAACTACGTTCATTATGGAAGGCTTTAATCTTGTTGCAATATTTATTATCTTTAATGATAAGTTCATGTGTGCCATGAGAACCATCAAACTTTATGGTAGTTAAAGTAGTCATTAGCATCTCATCAAGAGATTTATTAGTAATTTAGGTATGTTAGACTTAATTTATTAGTCTCATTCATTCGCATAAACATTATGCCCAGTCTGTTTGATCTAACCCGAGCATTATAGTCAGATTACTTAGCTTTATTGCTATTACAAAGCAAATGAGCAATTTATCTTGAAGTGATAAATAAAATCCAAAACACTTTGGTGAAATTAGATTTATCCACACTATTTAAATTACTTTAATCCATTTTGTAATGGAACAGATGCATCATGCGAATAGAGACTAAATAATATAAGTAATTTTAAGAATAAGAATAATATAATTTATTCCTATAAATATCTTGAGTAATTTAATAATAGATTCAGTATCGAAAGCAATAAATGTATATTGAAGTTCTCCTTTGGGAGATACAACAATATACAATCATAATCATAATGATGCTTTCAAATATAACATAATTTGATAATTAAATATTTTCATTAAAACTATTTTGTCATCTTTGGACATACAAAACAGTTTGTCATAATATATTAATTATCAATTTATCTTCATATTCATGAATTATAAAGACTAGCAATCACCTTTGGGTGAATTTAAAGTCTTATAATTGTGAAATTTTTAATAACCCATATAATAATTTTCTTTATTCAAGCATCACTTAAATATGGGAAATTAAAATTTAACTATACGATTTAATTTTATTATTCTTTCAGATCAGACCACTTTGGTGATTAACAGACCAACATTAAATAAATTTAAATCATAAAATCATTCATTATAATCTTATCAAAGATTATCATAATAGATTATACTCAATAGGAAAATGAGTAATAATCAAATCATTATTAATCTTATCAAAGACTCTTAGATTATACTCAATAGGAAAGTGAGTAATAATCAAATCATTATTTCATAAATATTCATAAATCACAGTCAATATCATTAATTAAAATCTTAAGACTGTCATCATATATATACATAATATATCCATATATATCACATTAATAAAGATATCATGTATAATTTGTATTCATATTATAATAAATTTGGCATCTTAACATTATAAATGCCATGAGCAGTCAAACATACATAACATAAGTGAGATATTTTAATTCCAATAAATTAGTATCAATAATAACATAATCTTTAATTATTATCAATAATAATATAAGTCATAAACGTTAGTAATGGATCGATTTCATAACATTATTAAATCACTTTAATTGGAAAGTTTGAGGAATACATGAGTCACTTTATTATTATAATTATGTTAATAACTGACATTAAAGTGTGATATTCAAGCCATTTTATGAATAAGACATGTTGATTTATTGACTATAATTAGTTGTTATTATTCTTAATCAGTCATTATACTCCCCAAAATTAAAGGGAGTCATGTAATTTTATATTAAAATCTCATGACATAATTAACATTCATATCTTATGCTGACATAATTAACTTCCATAATCAATCTTTAATTGTTCAGCCCAAAAACTAAATAGGGCAGTTGACATTTTCTTAATATGGAAATCATATCACTATAATTTTCGCATGAGTCATAAGATTTCAATATATCAATTTAATAATCATGTAAATTTTTAACGTGAATCAACTCATTATAATTACTTTTTCACATCACTTTAATACATGATACATAAAACATAATATTCACACATCATAATATATTGATAATAAAGTGTATATTAAAATTGAGATAATTTGGTTATAGAATACATCTCACATCCAATCAAGAACGTAATACGTGAATTTACTACATCCAAATTTAATGTTAATTATTCGATGAAAAATCATGAGATCCAAAATCATGCTCTGATACCACATGTAAGCATAATTTCATAAACAATTAATTTATTAATTGACATGGATCTTAGATCTTCATGATTTTCACACCACATAAACACGATTAGAAGACTTACCTCGAGACGCCGCTAATGGCGGTCCTCCAACGATACGTTCCTGTCAATTACGCCGGGAACTAGTTTCTCTCTCCTCACCCCTTTCTTTATGGCACAGTACATAAGACTTAATGTGATAGAGAATTAATAAAACTGTGTCTCTTTTATAGGTGGAGAGATGACCAGATCGGGATATTAAATCTTTATCAAATCACATTCTATCAATGTGATTGTTATCCATAAATATATATGACCTTATTTATCTGATATATATTATTTATTTAAACCATATCATTATTTACGATATTTGATCATAATAAATATCTTATATATATTTATTATTAATGGCACTAGGCCATAATTATCTTACATGTTTTCTTCATTTTTACAGTTTATTTTTGATTCAATTGTTCATTGTTTCAAATCTGAAAACGTGAGGTTGAGTGTGTTCTCTTTATTTGAGTGATTAGAAGTAGAAATCAAGTGTGATCACAACATAAATATTACCTAATGTGCATAGAAAGTATAATTATACAACCACATGATGCATATTTACCTAACTTAAGATATTGAGGGAGTTCAAGGGAAGTAATGGGTGAAGATCCCCCCCTCCCTCGTTTTTTATTTAGCGTTAAAATACTTAATTTTACAAAAAAGTTAAATTCTTATCATCAGTTGGCTAGCTCAACTACCCACTGATCTCCTCACTTAAATGAGAGACCTAGCTCTATTATATTTTAATTTTTTACTAATTTCTTTTCTATATAATTCGAATTAAATAGGGTTGTAGCGCCACTCACTCTATTTTTATTTTTACTTCTCTTACCAAAACTCAAAATAAATATTGACACATAGAATATCATTATTTATTGTTTATTAATCTCATATAAATTTGAAATCACACTTAAATTTTCAAAATACTCTTATATACCTCTACAAATCTTATTAATTTCAAATTCACCCGCCTTTATACATTTTGTGTTAAATGATCATTTCATTTAAAAGTTTAAACTTGTAGAGATGAGAATAATTTAATTATGACACGCCCCTCTCAATCAGGTCAAATTAATCCCAAACTCATCCACTCTAGCATGTCCCTTTACATATAGACGGATGAATTTGCTTCAACCTAGCACATGAACTTTTAAATAAGTGACGTTGAAATTTGAATTTTGGACCTTCATTTAATCATAACTCTAATATCATCTTTAATAACTGACTCATTTAAAAACTTAAATTTGTATAAATAAGAACTATTTAATATTTAATAAGTTATTCTAACATTCTACCTCCTTAAATAATACCAATTTCTCTCACGCTCATAAGTAAAGATATTTTACCCATTTGTTAATTTATAAGTTAGCTCATATTCCCTCCGTCACATTTCAATATTTACGTTTGCTTTTTGCACGTTAATTAAAAAGTATAATATTTAAATAAATAGTGGGTGGAAAATATAATATTTAATGTAAAATGGATAGGTGTATTAGTGTTGGATGATATATTAATTATTTTAGGTGTGTCCCATATTCCAAAAGGGAAAACGTAAACATTGAAATGAGATGCGCAAAATAGAAACGTAAATATTGAAACGGGACGGAGAGAGTATATATCTATTTTAATTTTTAATTAATGAATAATTTTCAATTAATTCTCCCACCATTCAAAATATACCTTCCATGTCTTGGAACCAATAATACTCGTTCGCATGAATACTAATTTATATTATAAATAATAAATAAATATATATTTCTAGAATTTTCTTATTAAAGTTATAAAATGTTGACATTCACATTACATCGATCACATATACCAGAGAAAAGAGTAAATCCATTAATATTACCAAACTTACTACAAAATCACTTTCTTGCACAAGTTTTCTCAGTGTCCCTATTTGATTTATATTTAATTTTTTCAGCAGGAATTATAGTTAATTGAAAAACAAAACTTTAAATTTTCAATTATCGAGGTGAATTTAATATCGTGGCATTCATTGCAAGAAGAGTGGGTAAACATCTTTTCTGATCACCTTCTTTCACAAGTTTTCTCAGTATCCATATTTGGTTTATATTAAAAATTTTTAGCAGGATCGATTTATAGGTAAAAAAAAAAAAACTTTGTTTTTCCAATTATCGAGGTGAATTTAATATGTCACATTCATTCTAGTAAAATACTCTCTCCCACAAAAAATAAATAAATAAAATCATATTTTCTCATAAAAGCTTTAAATTCCAAATTTATGTTTAAGGTACGTAATACTCTCTCCATCCCCACAATAAGGCCTTCTACAGTAATAATATAAAAAAAAAGTAGTTTTTTTTTATTTTTGCAATTTGGCCCATCTTCTCTCTCCTCTCACCTCTCTCCATCTCACGTGTCTTAAGAAAATTTGTAATCTCTCTTATCTCTCCTGCTTTTTAGAGTCTATCTTTCTCCTTTTTCTCATTTTCTCTCTTAAAAAAACCCAGTTAATATACGTATTACTATTTGGGTTAAAACCCCCACACTCTCCCAATGATTAAAAACCTTTGCTTTTGGGTTTTTTTCATATTCACATAAGCAAAAAAACCTCCCCATTAGGGAGGGTCTAAGGGTGGTGAAATTTTTTTGCACATAATTAAGGGATATAATATTTAATGGGTAGTTAAGTGTAGTTGAGGTGAGAGAAATAATACTTTAATGTATAGTGATTAGGTGTATTAGTATGGTGTGCGGGTCCCATGAAAATATATTAGTAGTTTTATTTGGATCCCATTTACTGAAAAGGAAAATGCACCTCTTGTATTGAGACGGACGAAAATGGTAAAATGTACTCCTTGTTGTGGGACGGATGGAATAAAAAATACTTCCCCCATCCCATCCAAAGAGGGTTTTTTTGCTTTTTGCATGTGGATTAAGAAGTAATGTTATTTAATGTGTAGTGAGTAGTTATATTAATGGGAGTGTGGGCCCCATATTTTAATTTTATTAGTGAATGTATGGGTCTCATGTGTGTAAAAAAAGAGGGCTCCTTGAATGGGACGCCTAAAATAATTTTTTTTTTTTTGAATATGACGGAGGAAGTATTTCATTTTAAAACAATTATTCCCGTGCAATGTACATGTATTTTACTTGGTGTTAATAAAACTAAATTTGTTTAGTAGCCATTTATCATTACAGTTTTGTAGAAAATAAAATGTTTAGATATATTACTCATCTTGTTTTTAAATAATACGAACAATTTCATTTTAAATGTATAAAATATTGACTTAATTAATTACATTAAGCACAATTAAGAAATTAAGGGTGAGTACGTCCAACTTCCCAGCATTACCCAAGCTCCTACGTAGCACTGTTTTTCTTGATGTCTATATTTCGTTTATATTTAACTTTTTTAAGGAGAGTTTATATTTAATAATAAAAAAAACTTTAATTTGTTACTTATCGAGGAAAATTTATTATTCTCAAATCCATTGCATGAGAAGTAGGTAGATGGTCGATTGGTCATGATGAAGAATGTCAATTTTGAATTCAATTCTAAAATTTTCTTATATGTTTCTCATGTGACATAGTTCAAGATACCAAGTGTTTAGTTTAGTCTTGACGAGAGTTAACTGCAACATGTAATAATAATATTAATACGAAGGAATAACCGTGTGTTAATAAAAAAAAAATAAAAAAAAAGAGACAAAAGCATGAGTTGAGACGGTGCCACAAAAAAAATTTATAAGAAATGGATAATGTGATGGCATAATTTCGCTGATTATACATTGAGAAAATAGTATTATTGATTCAAACTATAGTTTATTTTAATTTACAATTCTCAATTTTAGTAATTTTTGTATTAAATTTTAATTATTTTTTCATATTTAGTCATTTCTTTTTTTTAAACTTAGTTATTTATATTAAAAAAAAATCCAAAATTAGTCCCGAAATATACAAAATTTGGATATAAAAGGCCAAATTTTGAAAAAAAATGATTAAAATTAGACAAAAGAGATTAACATTGGACAATATATGACTAAAATAGAAAATTGCAGATAAAAAATGATTAAATTTAAAATTGATCATACTTACAAGTTCAATTGTGATATTTTCTCTTATGCATTATTGATAAAAAAAAAGTGGTAACGGTGTCCCATTAAATTATTTATAAATAATTCGTAATTGAGAAAAAAAATGATAAAACATGGTAGTAAAATTTACAATAAATCCACCAATTAAGTTGGATCATACAAAAAAAAAAAAAAACCTCTTCCTCCCCTTTACTACTACTATAAAAGCTAGCTCCAGAAAGCCTCCTTTCACTCTCCTCTCCCCTTATGGCTACATCCACTCCAATTCTATCTCTCCCATCTTCCTCCCACAAAATGAAAATGTGTGCTGTTTTCATTTTCATGCTCATTTTAACTATCCATGTAATTCATGCAGCAGAATCTATAGCCAAGGTCACCTTCATCCAAAATGCCACAGAAAAGGGGGCATGTATGTATGATTTGATTTAGAGTAATAGTTAATCATATATTAATGATTAATTACTAATACTACTTTAATTTATTTCTTAGCGTTCTTGGATGGAAGTCCTGGAGCCTACTTTCTTGCCAAAAGTGATCAAGGCGTAAAAAAAATGGATAATTTATCTTCCAGTGAGTATACATTTTAAAAAAAAAAAAAAAGATAATTTTTGTATAATTTTTTTCAATGAATCACTAAAATTAAAAATTGTTTTAGGGTGGTGCATGGTGTATTAATGAAGATGATTGCAAACAAAGAGCTACGACGTCCCGGGGAAGCAGCATAAATGCAACATATTCAGAATTTGATTTGATACTCAGTTCAGATCCAAGTATTAGTCCATGTAATAATTAATTTGTGTAATATTTGTTCATTATCTTATAATTTTCTTTCACTATTTACTGGGATGGAATACTCTTTTTCATATCTAAAAAATAAATAAAAAATAGTTGAATTAATATTTACTTTTCATTTTTTTTCAGACTTTTACAATTGGAATAAAGTGATAGTCTCATACTGTGATGGAGCATCATTTATGGCAGACGTGGAGGAAGTTGATCCTGTAAGTATAATTTTAATTTTTTTTTAATTTAACGTATACAAATTCTTGTTCATTAGATGAAATTAAAAAAAAGAAAGAAGTTAGTTTGACTCTGAATTATGCAGTTACCATTTATTATGAACCTCAAAACTAAATTTAAGATAATCCTAAAACTCAAAATCTAATAAACCTAGAGCATTAATATCTGTCCTTTTTATTACCCTAAATACATTAGTATTTATTTATCTTTACAGCTAGCACTAATTACTTCATCTTCAACAACAAATTTTATTTTATTAACAAATTATTATTCATTTATTTAGAAAAACAACCTTTATCTTCGTGGAGGAAGAATCTTCAAAGCTGTCATGGAAGAAGTCCTTACTACTGGAATGATCGACTCAACAGATGTATATATGCTCCTTTAATTTAATCTTCACCCAATCAACTCATTCTGGTTTTTTTTTTAAAAAAAAAAAAATTTCTTTTTATAAATTAATATAGGCTTTACTGATGGGAGATTCGGCCGGTGGATTGGCGACGATGCTTAACTGTGATCTTTTCCGATCGTATCTGCCAAATACCTGCAACGTCAAGTGCATGGCTGACTCCGGATTCTTCATTAGAGGGTAGCTAAAATCGAATTAATTAATTTTTTTATTAAATTATTTTAGTTACTAATCATGTTTAACTATGTCTTCTAGTACAGGCAAAATCTTCCCGGACTTCAGTATAGAGAACAATTCTTTTATGAAATTGCTGAATTTCATGTAAGAACTCGTCTCTTAAATAAAATATATTCCTATAATATTGTGTGTAAATTAATTTAAAATATTTGAGATACTATATATTATGTTTTCAGAAATTAGCTCATGTTTTGCCAGCATCATGTACCTCAAGGTTGATCAATCCAGGCCTTGTAAGTATATATTTAACCATTATATAAATAAACAATGTTTCCAATTATTATAATTAATTACATTAATGGATGCTCTAATTAATGATCTTGTTTATTTTTTTAGTGCCTCTTTCCCGAAAATTTCGTTGCAGATATCCAAACCCCACTTTTCATTTTGAATTCCGCATTTGATGCATACCAGGTTAACTTATTTTTCTTTTTATAATTAAATATTTTTTATATATAATTTAATAAGTCAATTTATTATTATTTTCAGACTCTTCCAAGCCGTTTGGATATTCCTCCCATGGGTGTCACGAGTTGGAAAAACTGTAGGGCAAATTTTTCGAATTGCTCACCATTAGATATACAACTTTTTAGAGGTATATCACAATAGTCAAATATGTTTATAATTAATTTGATCAATTTCTAAATTCTTTATTTTAATTGCTTTTAGATTTTCGCACAACATTCCTAGTAACTTTGACTGAGGTTGGCTATAACCATCAAGAGGATTATTTATATCCTCATGTTTCATTCATGACTTCTGGCTTAAAAATACTACCCAAAATCAGGTAATATTTTAATGTATACTCTTATAGTATTAATTGAGTTTTTGTTTATAAAATAAATTAATAGGGCACAATTTTCACTTGTTAATATGTGAAAATAATACATTTTAAATTAGAAGATCGAACATGTGTTAATATATTTCTCCGAATTAAATAAATCATAATATTCTTAATTTGCACAATTATTATATAGTATATATATATATAATAGTATCCATGTTTCTAATTTTTGTGTATGGACTTCTCTTAATTCAACTATAATATATTTATATTAGATTTAAATTATTTTTCCTTTTTAATTGCAGAAAATAATCAGTAATATTGGCGATTGGGTTCTCAATGGATTTCAAGTGCCATACATAGACCCGACGGATTCTCCTTTCATTTGTGGTCAACCAATTTATTAGTTGACTTTTAATGCAAATTTATAACAAGATAATGATTAGTGCTTTAATTTATTATTACAAAACTCTATGCATGATGCATCATCCTACTATTCATCTAAAGTTAATTAATGTTTGGATGTGATTATGTTAATTCGATTTCACATGCCTCATTCAAGAGGCAAAATTTAATTATTTCATGTCAAATATTATCATTAAAATTTTCAAGTGCTTAATAGTTACTACATTCTATACGGAAGTAACAATTTAATGATGTTGAATATTAATTCTAATTGTTAGGTGAACTTTGTCTTGGTTACATTTCCCATAACATCACCCTCTAATTTCTTGTCTATTTCCGTTAATTTTTTCTTATCCTACATGTTTAAGGGTATTTATTAAAATGATCAAATCCACAAAATTAAACTTAACTCGATTGTTGCACAATTCGATTAAAATAAATAACTCGATTGTATATATTTATCAACTTGTATTGAATTGGGTTGGATGAAAGGGCCGGGGAATTTAACTCCAAAACTAATGACAATTAATAGTACCGTTACAAAACTTAATGGCTATTTATTTTACTTCTTTTTCTTATGCTGTATATATACATGTGAATAGAGATTTTATTAAGTGAAAAAAAAATAAAAGAAAATGAAAAAGAAAGGATTAATTGTTGTTATTATGAGTATAATTATGATATATTTGTTAGGTATACAAGGGCGTAGTGATTGTCCATCCTATAATACTGATTATTTGGACTGTGTTGGTTACTGCATTCCATCGGTAACAGTACGTGATTACTCACCCTCATGTATAGATGACTGCTACCGCAAATATTATGGGAATTGCGACCCCTAGCTAACAATTACAATTATTTTTTTTTAACATCATCAAATTAATGATGAGTGCTTGTAATAATGAAAGAATATTTGCCATGGAATAATTAAATCTTGCCTCTTCAATGAGGCGTGTGAAATCGAATTAACATTATGACATCCAAACATTAAGCTATTATTATTATTTATGGACTGATATTGACCAACATTCAAAAGTTTATGTATAACAAATACTATTAGTATGAAAAACTTAATAAATATAAAGCCTATTTTAAATATTACTCATAAAGTGTTTTTTTTTTAATGCTCCAATATCCGATCCGTAGATCGACTGATTTGTAGAAGGCCAGAACCCACCGTTCATTAGCGAGAACCCGAATTTAAAGCCAGATATTTGCGCTTTGTATGGACTGACCCCTCGGTAATTGATCGCAACTGCGAGTTTCGAACCTGAGATCTTTGGGAATTTACTCTTAGGCACCCCAAGTCCTCGTCGCTAGGAGTTGTCCCTGGCAGGTTATTACTCATAAAGTGTTTGATTTGCATTGAATTAATAAAGTTGAGTAGTGTATAAGGTTTAAATTTTAAAATTCCCTTACTTTTAATTTTATGGAGAATTCTCCTACTCACCCGCATATATATAATTTTTTGGTAATTATATACTATATTACATCTTTTACACATTTACGCAATATATTAGTGATACAAATATAACTTTTTTTTTTAAAAAACTATAATTTTCCCTTATAGTTTATATATTTTAGGGAGGATTACTATTAGGTACACAAAAAAATCCTTAATTACTATGAGATATAAACATACAAAAATATTATTACTAACTACAAAAATATATAATGATATTCCAATATTACCCCTATAAATGTGCAGGTCGGGATGTAAGAACAATAGGCACCACCTTTGCATAATTTAATTGTAGCTACAAAATAAAGCACCCGTGCTCCCCTATTTCTCCAAATTCCTTATAACTCTTCCTTAATTCATTTCCAAACCACCCATTTTAGTGAGAGTTTATTGGCAAGCGAATTAGCCACCTAATTTGACCATATTTAATCAATATTTTAAGGTTTTGTAGATCCAACACGTTTACCAACAACGTGAATTCAATAATTATATATGTTTATTCTCAATTATACTAACAAATTTGAAATCTTAGAAATATGTAATACTAAATCGGTATATGTTTAACAAATAAATTATAAAGAATTTTTTTAATAAAATTATAATATACAAATAAATATCTACTTTACATTATTAAGCAACATACTTTAATACAAACTTGGAAGAAAATATAATTGAGTATTCTCTATACAAACTTGGAAGAAAATACATACTTTACCAACATATTTTTTTTTCTCTTCCAACTTTCATTTAAAGTGTGTATTATAAATTCTCTATACATTTACAATTGTTTTCTCTCAATCCCATGATAAAAAAAAATAGAGTTTGATGGTAAATGATAAATGGAAGAAAATATTCAATGGAATTTGGGTAGAAAAGAAAATTTAAAAAGTCTACCAACTACTGTTGCAATTTACCCATAAGAGAATATCAGATTTGATCATTGCTTGCCCTCTGCCCATAGGTCACATCACTTAACCCTTTTCATTGTCTAATTTAATTTTGCATGTCACTCACACCACCCATATCTCAATTCACATGTAAGGAAAAGATTTAGAAGCAGAGTACCATTGTTTACCGGCTTTACAGTATTTAAAGAATCCTAATTAATGAAGAGAAAGGAGTGATAATGTGTAATAATGGATGGTTCATTGTTTCATACGAGAGAGAGAGGGGTAATAATACTACTTACTTTTTTTTTGTGTTAAAGTATCTACTCTCTCTCCTTTATTTTTCTCTATTTACCAACTGTCCATGAGAGTTTTTGGTTACTCTTTTCCTCCTCATCCTTTTCTTGATATGTCCCAGCAGCCCTTGACTTCCAACTCAAAAGAAACACTAGATCTGTTGGTATGGGAGGTATAGGAAACCAATTAAAATACTACCGATGCCCTAAAGGTATGTTTACTCATCAATTAGCTTGTTTTTAAATGTCCGATAATTTCTAATTTTTGCTGAGCTCATAGTTATGGTTGTTTCTATGTGGGAGATGATTTTATTGTTCTTAGTTTGTCTTCATTATTGCCTTCATAGACGATGGTTATTGTATTACGGAATTTATTTCCATGATTTCATCAATATTAGCCTGGTAAAGTTGGTTTATTTATGTAACGTAAAGACTTATGTTAATACGTATAAAAAGCGATAATTTAAATAATGAATAGTGATAATGTTATTTTATGAATAATTTATATTATAAATAAAAATGAACTTGAGCAAAATTAATTTGTATTTATCTTTGTAATTTTAAGATTAGTTCGCTCCGAACAAAGATCTCTGTTTTTACTTTTTGTGCTTATCTAACTATTTTGTTCTTTGTTCCCTATATCTTGATGGTTGCTTGTGATCTATTTATTCTTGATTGTACGCATTCTATTATTATATAATTATTAAAATATATATTTATACAAAGTCTAATTTACCCTTATTTTCAAATAGAATTATTTTAAATACACATTTTTTTATTTAATACACATTCCATATATATAATTAAAATATTAATTTTTAAAAAGTTTAATTTACATAATTCATTACACACAGTTGTATATTAAATTATGGAGTAATTTATACTAATGTTGTCTCCATTCTTCTCCTCCTCCCGGGATAATGAAGTTCCATAAACTAATAAAGTTAAATCGTCTTCATGGATCCACCCAAAACTTTAACTTTTAAACTGTATTAAAATTTAAATTCAAATTCTGAGTCTTTTTTCTAATTCCTATATATATATATATATATATATATATATATATATATATATATATATAAATAAAAGGAGCCGTCCAATCTGAAAAACTCAATCCAATCACATATTTTTACAGGAACAGAGAGAAAACTCTCCCTACTCCAAGTTTAATCTTCACAATGGATAATTAGGTGACGTTTGGTATATTTTAAGGAATGAGAATAAAAATGATAGTAATATGAAATGGTAATAGATTTGATTTAATAATTATAGTGTTTGGTTGATTAGTAGGAATAATAATCATATTCTAAAAATAAAATATAATTTAATTAATTTCTACTACTAATATTTAGTGTAATTTAATAATAATTTATTTTTCCTTAAAAAATATTATTTTAAAATTTTTAAAACATTTTTTATTTATCATTAAAGAACTAATTTTTGTTAGTAATGAAAGGTACACCTATCAATTTTCCAAGCAATGGTTCATTCCTCACTTTCTAGACATTAAAATACTATAGAAGGTAAGGTATGATACCATCAAACTAACCAATTAGTTTTTATTGTTAATATATATATTTTCTTTTTTGGAATCCACACATATCCACTAATACAATTAAAATATAGGGCATACACTCTCACTAATACAACTACTCACTATATATTAAATAATAATACTCCTTAATCCACATTAAAAAACAAATACTAGCATATGAATGAGATGAAGGAAGTGCTATTAAATCTTTATTAAAAACACTACCTTATTAAATCTTTATTAAAAACACTACCCACTGCTACATTTTAAATGTATACATTCGGTGCAACCCAAAATCACTTCCACTCATGTATATATAAAAATAATAGTCCCATAAATGATAATGTCACGTGTCATAATATAGTAGGTTAGGTACACGAATCTTCAGTGAATTACCGAAGCAGAGGAACACAGCCCCTCCATCAACATGGGACAGGTGTTCTCTCCTGACTCGCAGTAGTTCTACACGCTTCGTTCATAAAATCACCTTCTTCCTTAAAGTGTAGTACTCGTTTCACTCTCGCGGCGTACATCTTCTATCATGAGCCGGCACAGAGTTTCACATCCCCTACATTGTAAATAAAATCGTAAATAAATTCCAAGCTCCGCGGCGCACGTTAACTATCCATACGCTTCTCCCAGCCGCATCAACCTTTTTCTGTATTTTTGCTCGATCGATTTTCGCTGTTCCTTTCTGAATTTCGCTTCGCATCGTCGTCACCTGCGTGCATATCGAGGTAATCTGGCTGATTTTGGGTGCTCGAAGCGGGAATACGTGGATATCTACGGATTGTGCAGGTATATTCAATCTGCATGGTGGGGACCTGATTGCAGATGGTATGAAATGTACGAATGTAGAAATCTATCACTGCATTGTATTTGTATGTAGTTGAACGTTCAATGCGTTGTGATAATATGATATTTTTCGGGGGGAATTTCTACGCGGATTTGATTACGTTGAGTTCTTATGTTTTCAGTAACGATCGCATCGTTCACTGTTCTAGATCTAGAATTTCGATTTCTTAGCGATGCATGATCTGGAAGCTGTTGATTTCTGATTGGATTTTATTTATGATTTCCAGTTTTTTAACCGATAATGTTAGGCTTTGAAATGTGTTTCTGATTGTAACATTTTTTACTAAATTTAATTTTATGTAGTGAATGGGGGATTTTTTTTTAATTGAACTGATGGTTGTTGAATCAGAATGCGAATTCAGATTATTGCTCATTGATGTATTGAATAATCCAATGTGGCAGTTTTGACTTCGATGCGGCATGCGTGAACGCCATTCAGAAACATTCATGATGCATAAGCGTACATCGTCTAGAGAACATGTCATTTTGAATGGCTTCGACCGAGATGATATTGTAGGTAGGCAACAGTGCGTGTTGAAATATTTTTTCTATAATATTTTCATATGGCAATTGGTAATTGACATTTGTGTTTGATGATACTTGCCTTATATTCATGATGGTTGTCTATTATTTTCAGTGGACAGAGTAATGTATTATGAAGCTATGGTTCTCCATCATTAATAGTTCATTATGGATGTGAAATTTTGTTCTTTAGAATATATGGCTATGACTTTATCAAACAATGAGAATGCTGAAACTGTTATATAGTCTTGCTTGGAGTGGCCAGAAGTGGTTACTCATGCGGCATAAAAATAGCATGAAGGTTTTATTCCCTTTTACACTGAATTTCAGGTCAATCACAAAGTAGTGAGTCGAAAGACATTGGCAATCCTTCATGGAAGCGTCCTTTGCCACATGTTCTAGTGGCAACTCTGTCTTCATTCTTATTTGGCTACCATCTTGGGTTTGTGCAATTCATTTGGTTTCTTTTTTGGATTTGGCATTGTGTCAGAATTATTGTGAAATTTTCATATTTGAGGTCATTTATTTTGAAATTATTCACTGTTTATTTTTCAAAAACTATTCAGGGTTGTTAATGACACCTTGGAAAGTATTTCTCTGGACCTAGGCTTCAGCGGGAGTACTCTGGCTGAAGGTGCCCCCAGATTTAACACTGTAAATGAAATTTTGACTAGCTACCTTATTTGCACTGCCTAATTCGTCTTTTTTGTTGTTCTGAAGGTTTGGTAGTTAGTACGTGTTTAGCTGGTGCACTTCTAGGTTCATTATTCAGCGGTTGGATATCCGATGGGCTTGGTCGTAGGAGGGCTTTTCAGTTATGTGCTTTACCAATGGTTATTGGTCCTGCTATGAGGTTAACTCTTTTGTTTTTAAACTTCTCAATCTCATGTGAGTTTTAAAATTTATTCATTAAGGTCATAAATGTTTTTTTGTGTTTGCCTTGCTGATGTTCTCCAATCATTCTCTTATCTGGCTATATTTGATCTGTAACACGAGGCGTTTCCAATAAATTTTCAGTGCCTCAGCAAGTGGTCTTGAGGGTATGCTTCTTGGGAGGTTCTTTGTAGGGACTGGGATGGGTCTTGGTCCTCCTGTTGCCGCACTTTATGTTTCAGAGGTATATACACTATGGAACCCCTTTTATCTCAATGGAACTTGAACTCTGTCTCACCCGTCTGATTTAGAATTCGTTTCTGGTGAATCTTCTATTTCAGGTCTCGCCAGCTTTTGTGAGGGGCACTTATGGTAGTTTCACTCAGATTGCAACATGCCTTGGTATTATGTTAGCTCTTCTCATTGGGATTCCAGCCAAAGATGACCTAAGCTGGTAAGCAGCATGATATAGAGATAAAATAGTTTAGCATAGTATCTTATTTCTTACAATTCACTGACTGAAAGACAGAACAAATAATTACTCAAGAGTATTTTTCGTACAGCCGAGTGAGATATTTATCTTGGAATAACTGCCTCATCTTACTGTGGTTTTCTAGAACATGGATTATTTTGTAACATTCCTTGTCAGGGGCTTAGAGCATCCTATGTTGAATGGTTCTTGCAGGTGGAGAGTTTGCTTTTGGGTGTCTACTATACCTGCTGCATTACTAGCTATATTGGTGCAGTTCTCTACAGAGTCTCCACATTGGCTTTACAAGGTGCTCCTCAAATTTCACATTCCATAATCCATACCATAAAATCTCTTTGTTCCTGTTTTAAATCTCCGTTGACTGTGACCTGCTTTATCATCATTCTTCATTTATTTATATTTAAATGTTAATCCTATGTGCATCTTAATTTCTTAAAATTGTGCTTATTATCAGTTGGCTTGCCTTGGGTTGTTTTTTCTGTGCTCAGTTAGAGTTATCTTCTTTCTTCAGAGGGGAAGACTTGCTCAAACTGAAAAGGAACTTGAGAGGCTTTTAGGTGCATTACATGTTGAATCTGCAATGTCAGAATTATCAAAATCAGACAGAGGAGAGGAAGTGGGTGCAGTTAAATTGTCGGAGTTACTCCATGGGCGTCATTTCAAAGGTGCATTAGTTGTTGAGTAATGCAACGAAGATGCTATTGTTTTTCCTAATATTATGATGTGTTTTCTTTGTTTTTGGCAGTGGTGTTCATTGGGTCAGTCCTATATGCACTTCAACAGATGTCTGGCATAAATGCTGTATTTTATTTCTCTTCAACTGTCTTTAAAAGTGCTGGAGTACCTTCGGACCTTGGGAACATATGTGTAGGGCTTGTAAACATAACAGGTAATAGAATTTCAGGGTGCAAATCTTTTCTTTTCTATCTTTCTTAAGAATGGAAAACTGAAACAATTTTCTGCCTTTTCCTTCACCTATAACCTGTTCTTTGCACTTTCTCAGGATCAATTGTTGCGATGATTTTAATGGATAGGTTGGGGAGAAGGCTTCTTCTTCTTTGGAGTTTCTTGGGCATGGCAAGTAAAACTCTCACCCTCCAACATTCTTGTCGTGATTGATAAATTATATGACCATCTTTTACAAATTATGTTATATTTCATTTTTAGATTACTTATGAAATATGTGAATCAATTTCCAAATAACTGCAGGCAGTGTCTATGGGTTTTCAAGTTCTTGCAGCAAGCCATATTTTTTATGGTGCTGGAAAATTATTTCTATCCGTTGGCGGAATGCTGCTGTAAGTCTCTTACACAATCTAGTTGATAGGATACAGAAACTCAAACATCAAAATAATTTTTCCTGTTTGTTAGCTGCACATTCCATCCTCATTATTGAGAAGGAAAAGTGTAAAGTAATCATTATCTATTTGTGACAATTTCCATTGGAATGTGCCAGATATGTTTTCTTGTGAATGTATTCGAAATTCTAGTATGCTAATTGCTCATAATGCTGTTAGATCATGTTGTCATATTGATTTTTTCCATATAGGGCTCACACAGTGATCTGATGACTACCTTTGTATTATTTGGTGCAGCTTTGTCTTGACATTTTCTTTAGGTGCTGGACCTGTCCCTGGTCTTCTTCTCTCGGAGATATTACCAAGCCGTATTAGGGCGAAGGCAATGGCTCTGTGCATGTCTGTACATTGGGTAATGTTTTCATTCATTTTCCTTATCTTTCCGAAGATGAGATATTTAGCTAAACGCATATAGTGCAGTATAGGCATTGCATTCACTTTGAACTTTTCCCATTGTGCTTCTAGACTACTCTCATAGATTCATTCATTACATTGCATTCAGTTGCTGGAATTAATTAGTCTTAGTTTCTTTTTCTCACATCTGAGTATCACCCCTTCATCATCACCTCATCAGGTGGTAAATTTTTTTGTGGGATTGTTATTTCTGAATCTGCTGGAGATGCTGGGTCCCCAACTCTTGTACTCAGTCTTCGCGACCTTCTGCTTGATTGCCGTGGTTTTTGTGAAGAACAATGTTGTCGAAACTAAAGGGAAGTCCTTACAAGAAATCGAAATGGCATTTACTTAGCACATTTGACCATTCTCCAGCCAGGTATATAATTTACATTATCAATGAACGAGGAAAGGATGATCTTGGCCTTCCTTTTACTCGGAGCAACAACTTTTTTGCTCAGTTAATTGCATAAAGCTTCACTATTTACAGATGGTTTACCTTTCTTGCTTATCAGGGGGTCCGACGCAATAATTTTTCCAAAAGTTGCTACTCAGCCACTGGCCCCTTCGACATCCATACCTGTTACCATTTAGAATACATATATAATGATTTTTCCAAAAGTGAGTATAGCCTACTTCAGAAACAAATATATATTTTTCAGATAATTTTAGGTTAAGAGTGAGGCTCTTGTGCTCCCGTGGACACACCGTGCCCCTTTGCAATTTAAACCCCTAACAATACATAGGTTTAAATAGAATATGGAAGGGAAGGATTGTGTTTGTGTTCGGGGGCGCAAGAGCTTTTGCCATAGGTTAAAGGCGAGCCTCCAAGCGGATGATCATTTTCGTTTCTCCTACGTGTTGCTCAACGCAAGCGGGAGGGAAGGAGTAGGATATAAACGATAACATTGTGAGGGAGACATTAGAACTAACTATTGTGAGGCAAGTGATGGTTGGACACTGGCATCTGTATATTTCTATATGAAAACTCTAAATATATTTTTTTAATACCTCTTAGAAAATTACTATAGTGACAGTAAGTGGATTCTTGGAGAGGATCCTCTGTCGTGGTTTATAGTCTTTGATGCGTTCATTCGTTTATTAACTGGCGAGAGAAAATTGAGTTCTATTCTTCATATTTTTATTTCTAAAAGATAAATTAGTGAGCAAGAATGTACCCACAAAGTCATAGTTCTTTCTGCCAATTGTAAATCATGTCGCATGAGTTATTTGTGAAGGACCCACATGCAAAATAGCTTCTATATGTGACATCAATACGGGCTACTCTTACCATATTTAACACGCAATAATTATAGAAAAAAAGGACAAATGAATGGGCTAAATTGAGTATTAGATTTTGCAATTATAAAAAAATAGAGGGTGGGGTTTGATAAAATATTAATGTTATATGATATGTATTGATCGAGTTTGTTTATACAAAAATAACAATATGCATTAGGATAAGTTTGGTGGTCTTATCACTTTTATGTTATTTGAAAATGATAATTATTTTAATCATATTTAATATTAAAAAACTTAACGAAATTATATCACATTCTACGTATAATATGTATTGATCAGTATGTTACATTTTCTTTCTTTTTCTCTGTCGTACCATATGGTACATGTACGATGGTGATGTCATAGATGAATCAAGTGGCAATGACAATATTTATTTAAATTTGATAACGAAAAGCTGGTTGTAATAAGAAATTCATATCTTATCAACCAAGAAAATATCTTGCCATAGAGACAGAGCTGAGTATTGCATTTTGATTCAATATATGGACATGGGACCATTGATTACCTTTTCAAAACAAATTTGGTAGTTGACTTTGATTTTGGATTATTTAATTACTATTTAGTAAATTTTCAAGAATATTCATAAATATACATACTGAAAACTTTCCGCTTATTGTTCAACTTTGTTTAATATAAATGTATTTTTTTTAGTTACTTTGTTGACTTCTATATTTAGATAATAATAATAAAATAAGAATAAAGTAATAGTATGTGTGATAAAAGAGTGATAAATTTAAAATTAATTTAATTTTAAAGTTGTTGAATAAAGTAAGTGAGAAGGGTTTTGTTGACAAGGGATCAATATACTCGAAATCTACAGAAAATAAGCAATACGAGAGATGAATAGGTAGTTACATGAATGTTTTGACCCGAATCGATCGTGGCCGTTGATACACACGATGTGAACTCCATTACCAAGACTTTTTGCATCTTCTGTTTTATTAGGCTTTAAAAAAGTTGACTTGGAATGTTTCAAACTTGCTATTTATTTCAATTCTTATTGTTTACCAAATTAATACTCCTATGATCTAGCAGATTTATGAGTTATAAATAAAGGCATTAGTATATCTAAGCTCTTGATCATGCATGTACTAAGTAGAACAAAAAAAGAAAATAGAATTGAGTGTCTCAATTAGTGATAAATAAGATGGGTAGAGTGGAAACAGCAGCAGCAGCAGATCAAAACCCAAATCCAGGACAACATCATCATGAGGAGAGATCAACTTATCATCCTCAAAATCATCAAACCTTTCAATCTCCATATATGGGAGTGCCATTGGGAGTCCCCTTTGAGAGTGGATTGTTTGATTGCCATCTTGATCAAACTAATGGTAATTCATGAATTCAATTGCAATTAAATTCATGCATATATATATGGTTTAATAATTAATTACATGATATGTGTGTGTATGCATGCAGCTGTGATGACAGCATTTTTTCCATGTGTGACATTCGGACAAATTGCTGAAGTCTTGGATGCTACAGATCCTTCTCCAGGCACCTCCAACAAAATTAGTAAGCTTTCTAATTTTAGATGATTCATAATTGTGTTGTGTTATTAATGTTTATATACTACAGCTTGTCCTTTGGGGAGTGTGAGTTATCTAGCAAGCATGCTAGTGTGCGCCAACTGTTTCTTGGGGTCGTCTTACCGGAAGAAGCTGAGGGACAGATATGGTCTGGTTGAAGCTCCATACGACGGTGCCATCTCTCACCTCTTCTGCCCTTGCTGTTCTCTCTGCCAAGAATTCCGCCAGCTCAAGAAACAAGACCTTGATCCCGCTCTAGGTATAACTTTAAACCAACTACGCATGCTTGTATTAATTAATTCTCTGATCAAATTTATAAGTTGAATGAATGAATGAACTTGGTGTATAGGATGGAAAGGGATCGTTGCTCGACAACAGATGATGCAGTACCAGCACGAGATGATGAAGACGCCTCCTCAACATCAAACCATGTCTAAGTAATTTCTAGCTAGGATGATGTTTGATCACTTGTTCAATGAATTTTCATTTCTTTCTTCACTTTCACAATTTTTTGGCATATAGTTTATGCTTTCATTGATTTAATGTGGCTTAGTTGTACTACTTATGATTTAAGCTTGTCAAACTTTATAACATGCTGCTCTTTTATGGATTTTGGGCTGATCTAGCTAGTTTATTAAATGATCATGTGTTTCTATGGGTGTGAATTCATTGAACACCTACTATTTTTCTTTTATTAAATTTATGGAGGAAATAAGGAATTAATGGAATATGAATGTCATATCAATTTGGATTACAAAATTAAATACTGATGGTTGACTTTCATAATGTGATAAGTACAAGGTGTTCAACATTAATGCAAATCACTACATGGATATGAAATACTACTACATATGTGTCACTAGTAGGTTGAATCAATTTTCACCGTGCAAAAGTTATGAGATCCTATCACCGCGAGCTAATTTTATATTTTTTAATTAGTTATATTTTTTATTAAAATATTATCACCTTCTTTAAAGTATTATTATTATTATTATTATTATTATTTATATTAAAAATTGTTTATAAAATAATCATTATCATTTTCATGAATTATGTTTTTATTAAAAATATTATCATTTTTTATGTGTCTCCACTTATATTCTCATGTTTAATAACTAATTTTACCATAAAAATGGTAATAAAATACTCTCTTCAAGGAGTTCTTAATCAGGATTAGAAAGAAGAATATGTGCTGCATTATGATTTTTTAGTGACTCTATAGCACCAGATTCATACCATTTATCTACTCTTAAAACGTGTTCTACACCTATATTTTGATATTAATTAATAACTACTTTAATCATAAAAATGGCAAAAATATTCTCTTAGAGAGTTTTTGATCAGGCCTACATAGAAGAATCTCACCGCAGCAGTACAAAATGTGGTAGGAAGGGAAAAGAACGAAAAGTGCTAGACAAAAAAGTTAGTTTAAAAAAAAAAAGAAAGGGAGGAAGTTCGGCAAATTATAAAACATTAATTAGTTTATTAAGTATATAAGGAGATATAATAAATGGCCGTTTAATTAGAAATCAAGCTGAAATAAGTACTTCAAATGGTACTGGTGAAAGCTTCACAGTTATACTCCATATATTTCGTTGTTGGATTCACACATTTATTTTTTTTCTGCCCACCTAACCTAACTATTAGATAATGCCATGTGGTCTATTAATTATTGTTTTGGTGTATGTTAGTATTATTATTATTTTTCTTTTTTGGTGGATATAATAATAATAAATATATATTACTAATATTTATTCATTTATTTTTCTTTAGTCAAATTCATTAGGTAGATTATTCATTAATATAAGGTCGTCTCATGTCCCTATCACCTGGTTTTAATAAGTATTCTTCATTTTAAGAAATAATATTTACCTAAAATTTTTATAAGGTATTTATAGGGACAGGGGAGTAATATATACTCGGTTTGATAATTTTGGAGATTGGGATAGGGGGTGTTAAACGAGTAGCTCGTTATGGTAATGAGTTTATATATGAGTTCGGCTCGACTTGAAAAATACTCGAGCAAGCTCAAGCTCGGCTCGTTAAGTAAAAATGTTGAATTTTCGAGTTGAGTCGAGTTCAGCCCAATATTAATTAATATATTATATATTTTTTATTATATTTAAAATATTTATATTATTATATATTATTATAATTATATAATAATAATTAATAATATTAATGTTATTAATTATTATTTTCGAGCCTTAACGAGCCGAGCTCGACTCTTTAACTGAACGAGTTCGAACTCGAGCTCGAATAGAAAACGAGTCGAGCCGAATTCAAGCTTTTTGAGCCGAGCCGACGAGCTACTCGTTCGATATAACAGCTTTGGGAATAAGTGTATTGTTTATATACGAAAAGCATTTTCTACGTGAAAAATATATTTTTTTTCAAATAATTTGTTTCCACTCTTACAATTGAATTTGGAAAGTGAAACAACTCTCTACTTATTATCAAGAATTCGTATATGGAATGAAGACACAAAAAAAATTAGTAACTGTATCACATGAAATGAATAGAAAATATGTAAATTAATGAATTCAACAATGAATTAATATGGATACATAAAATGAATAAAAAAATTTGAAAAAACACTTTGTACCAATAATTATTATTAGATACATTGATTTAAATAAATTACTTTCACATACAAAATATTAAAGTAAAATATCAAACCATAAACCCCCACTCACCGCCGGAAAATATTAAAGTAAAATACCTAAACTCATACACTTTTAAACCACAAACCCTAAACCATCACCCACCGCCGGACCGGCTCTGCCGCTGGACTTCCGCCGGATACACTTTTTTTTCTGCACATACTTTTTTACTGCACATACTTTTGATGCACACGAATTTTCATGCTGCACACGAACATTTATGTGCATCACATTGTAAGGGTAATATTGAAATATCACTGTATATATTTGTAGTTAGTAGTAATATTTTTGTATGTTGTACCTCATAGTAATAAAGGAATTTTTAATGTACTTAGTAGTAATTATCCCAAAAAAATTCATTCCCTAATCTTGTTTACTATCTTTTAAATCTTATATTAAAAAAAATGGGAAAATAGATTTTTTCGTCCGCTAACTTTCATTTATTTTGAAATTAGTCCATTAACTTTTTAATTTTGAAATTAGTCCGTTAATTTTATAACAATTTTTAAATTAATCCATTAACTTCATAAAATTCAACATTTTGGTCATTTGACCTGCTATGGCAGGTCATTTGAATATTTTCACCCCAATTAATCTATATCATATTTTTATTTAATCAATTTTATCTCACTTTTCATTTTTCACTTCCGTATACCAAACAAACAATATTAATCTCATTACTAAAGTGGAGCAAATTTGACTAAATATTGATACTTCATCCGTCCGTTCGAAAGAGGGTCTTTTTACCGTTTTGGTCGTCTGTTCCAAAGAGGGTCACTTCCTTTTTTACACACATGAGATCCACACACCCTCTAATACAATTAAAATATGAGATCCATACTCCCACTAATACAACTACTCACTACACATTAAATAACAATACTTCTTAATCAACGTGCACAAAAGCAAAATGTCCTCTTTCGGGCGGACGGAGAGAGTATAATATAAATTCTTAGTGGAGGCTATTTTTTTAAAATAGTATATATATATATATATATATATATATATATATATATATTAAATATTTTTTATTTTTTTTTATTTTTTAGAATAACCTGCTAATGACCTGTTGAAACGGACGATTTTGTTGAACTTGGTAAACATGATGGACGATTTTCAAAATTTTCAAATATAATGGACGATTTTCAAAATTCTGCAAATATAATGGACGATTTTCAAAATATGAAAAACTTATGGACTAAATTCAAAATTGATCAAAATTAGCGGACAAAAAAATCTATTTCCCTAAAAAAAACTCCAATGAATAAAGAAAAATCTTTATTGATAAGAACCGAGATCAACGGCGTAGAATGAACCCACATAGATTCTCCGAATCTAACAAAAATAAAACGTTCTTTTTGTAGATGTTTACGAAACTAATTTACCATAGTACTCATACTCTTTGATTTTGCTCAAAACGAAGTGTAAAAATAAAATAGAAATAAAATCCTTTACATAGACGTTGTTTTCGATTCGATTAATCACACGTTTCTACGCATTTTTGGCGGCTACTGAACGAACAAAACCACAGCCTCCGAATCCAAAAACCCATCCACTCCCCCTTCTCAAAACGCAACCTACCCTTCTCAGGTTTGAACAAGAATCAAGATTAGATGCAGTGGGACATCATGTGTTAATATTAATTATTTATTGTTGGGTGAAAATTTCGGACAGTCTTATATGAGCGTATTTAAGACCACCAACCACATGGTCAGAGCGAGAGTCTTGCCGTATTGCATCTCTTGCCCTTGCTTCCAACATTCTTGCTCATCAAATCGTGCCGTCGGATACTTGCATTCTTTCTCTCTGTTTTCAGTTCAACCTCCTAATTTTCGCTTGTTTTCCTCTGGTAAATTTTCTTTGCATCTCTCTTCTGTGTTTGACAGTGTACGAGGATTAGTTGGGGTGTGAAAATTGGAATCTTGAATTGGGATTCCGAAGTTCTTGGTAGTATCGAGTTTGTATGTTGTGGGGGGTTTTTTGTTTCTCTGATATTGGGCTCAGTGGAAGGTTTAATTGAGTGGATTTGATTCTTGATTTTGAATTGATTGGCATGTCTTTTATTGTGGTGTTATTGTTTCTATAGTTGCATAGAGCTTTCTTGATTGTAGCCTTTTGCTAATGTATTGAAGCATGAAATGAAGAAAAGCTATAATGTTGGATATGATCTCATGTCATTCTTAGTGGTGTTGATCTTGAGCTTGATTCTGAACTCATGATTGGACTTGGTGTTGGTTGATCTTACCCAAAACATTTTCTGAACTCTTCTTTTTTACTAAATCGATGGATCCTAATTATGGAAAGAGGGTGGTTACTTGCATTGCAAAAGTAATTCTTTCACTTGCTGTGGGCATATTCTTCATGTATCCTTCAAAGGGAAATGCTGATAGAGTAAAGGGAAATGCTGATAGAGTGTCTATAATATTGGTATTTAATAGACATTCTGTAGGAGATCTGTTATGCTTTATGGCTAGGTTGTTTTTAGGACTTTCATAATCTTAAACTCGTGAATTTTGAGATGTTCTGCAATTTGATTCTATTTTGTGCTCGCGAGTTACAGATACACATAATAGTATACTTATGGAACTAGTGAAGGCAGTTGCCAAAAGGGGAACTACGGCTCCAGAGAGTATTGCTATTCGAGCTGATCAAAAAGTTCATACTTATCATCAACTGATCTCATCTGCTAAGAAGATATCTAACTTGTTGAATGCTAATGTAAAGAAGGTGAGTTGAAGTACTGTATATGCTGAATGTATTAAGTCCTGCTGACAGCATAATGGCATTGCTTAACTTCCACCAACTTATTTCAGTTTTTTTTTTTAATTAGTTAGCAATGTATGTGTTTTTTTTTTTTTTTTTTTTTTTTTTTTTGTTGAAAGAATAGCTCTCTTGGTATTTCTTGAAGAAGTGGCCGATATGTCTACTTGTGATGAGAGCATCTTATAATTTCTATTTTTAATTGCCGGGGGAAGTAAAGTTTTTATTTATTTATTTTGTGTCTCTATTTTAGTGGTTAGTCGATAGGATACCCTTAAGCACAGTTTGAGAACTAATATAGCATCTTACTATATCTATATCTTCCATTGCTGAGGGGACGTACAATGTTGAGTTTGTGTCTGTTTAGTAAGACAGCTATTGTAACATGAATGATGAGTTAGTGTTTATTGTAGGTCAATGGCGATGGAAATCATCTTGCTGGAGCTAGGGTCGGAATTGTTGCTAAACCTTCTCCTGAGTTTGTTGCTGGTGTTCTTGGAACATGGTTCAGTGGAGGTGTTGCAGTCCCTCTCGCACTCAGCTACCCAGAAGCAGAGCTACTTCACGTGATGAATGATTCGGTTTGTCTATCAGCATCCTGTATTCTCTATCTGGCCTACTTTTTGGCGCACACTTTTCATTCTGAAATATTCACAAATTTTCCTGCCAAAGAAAAAAAAAAAGATATTAAATATTTTATGTGCTACCTACCAAGTTCAAGGAAACTCTTTATCCACAAATGGTTGTTAGGCATACAATTGTGGGCCTCGTGTCCTTTTATATGTGCATTTTTTTCCAATATACATTTATTGATGTGTTTAACAGCATATTTTCTTAGTTTTATACGTAATGTGCTTGCTTTAGTAATCTGGATCTCATGTTGATATAGGACATCACAATGATTCTAAGCACAGAAGATCATCAAGACCTAATGAAAGCTGTTGCAGCAAAGACTTCAGCTCATTTATATCTGCTTCCCTCCGTTCCAAACCTAAATACAAAGGTTGATCACTCAAGTGATGTAGAATTTGATGAAAGTGGATGCTCTCAAGAAACTGAAATTTCTCATGACATAAGTGGTTGGTTACCATCATGATCATACTATTTTTTCTATACCTTATATTATTGCTCTATGACAATCTTTACAGTTTACATCTTTATGTTTTTATTTAGGAGATGAACCCGCATTGATCATATATACCAGTGGCACTACGGGGAAGCCTAAAGGAGTTGTCCACACACACAAAGGTGTCTTAGCACAGGTACCTTACTGCTTTCCAGGAACACCATGATAATTATATTGTAAATTTGCTGATAATTACTGTGTTTGTTTTGTGGATTGCAAATTTCTTCGAATAAATTCTCAGTCTAATATAGTTGGGGCAGCATGCAAATACTCTAGGCTTGGATCTTTTGTATCCTGTTATACATTAAGGATACACGAAAGTTTCAGCTGCTAATCTCATGTTAATGTCAATGGATTTCAGGTCCAAATGTTGACAGATGCTTGGGGATACACATCCAGTGATCAATTCTTGCACTGCCTGCCATTACATCATATCCACAAATATGTTTTGCTTTCATATCCACTAATATGTTTTGCTTTCTCTAGTTTTTTTGATGGATCTTAAATGATCACTGTGATACTTCTTTATGATGGAATTTTTTTTATTCAATGTTAACTCTTGTTTCTATATTTTGAAAGTTCTTTGTTGGTCTTAACTTCCTTGATACACGTCCATGGTCTTTTTAACGCACTGCTTGCCCCTCTCTACGCAGGATCAACGGTAAATTCCTTAATAGTTTCTTTCTTAAAGGCCTATTCTTGTTTAAAAAATATCCTGAAATACAATTTTTTTATTGTTGCATCACTCTAACTGGTTCTATTTTGAAAGGTTGAATTCATGCCAAAATTCAGTGTGAGGGGTATTTGGCAGAGATGGAGAGAATCTTATCCAAAGGATCAAACTAAAGCTGATGATGCTATTTCTGTGTTTACTGGAGTAAGTTACACCTTTTGATATCATCGACTGTAAATTGTCTGTTTCCATGATGTCTTCTGAATTTTTACTCCAGTTTTAAACTTCAACATCAAACATCTTACAAGAGAGATTACTATACCCTCACTTTGAATGCTTTATGGATCACTCGTACAGTTTCCTTTCCTGCATTAATGATTTGATTATCATTCACTTTTAAAGGTTCCGACCATGTATACACGTTTAATACAAGGGTACGAAGCTATGGATCCGGAACTACAAGTTGCTTCTGCTGCAACTGCGAGACAGTTGCGTCTCATGGTAGGCCAACCACATAAAATAATCAGAATAGATAGATTAATTTTTTTAATTTTTTATCCTGGGAATCTGTATTCGGTTACTTGTTCCGATGGATTCTTTATTCCTATGTCCATATTTTGATCACAAGGATTCTTTATTACAGATGTGTGGCTCCTCTGCTCTCCCTCTTCCAGTTATGCAACAGTGGGAGTCTATCACTGGACACGTGCTTCTAGAACGATATGGCATGACTGAGGTTGGTGTTTTCATCTTCATAAACAATTCCGTCCTCTACACCACTTGATAATCTTGATTAAACGATGCTGTTGGATTTTTGTCCTTGTCTCCATGTTTTTAGTTTGTCATGGCATTATCCAACCCACTAAACGGAAAACGTAAGGGCGGTACAGTTGGCAAGCCACTTCCTGGTGTGGAGGTTAGTATTTGAGCTGTGCTATGAGTATGCAAGGGCTGATAAGACATGCATTGTTCAACTAGATGCTTAAGTTGCTATGTTTTAAACATCTTTAAGAAAAGCACTACAAAAGAGTCTTCTTCCATCAGCTTTTCGTATTTTAGAAACGAACAATTTGTTAAAGAAATCTATGCATGTGAAAGGCCAAAATCCTTGCTGAAGATGGTAGTGGTGATGGTGAGGCTGAGGTTGGTGAGCTTTGCATTAGAAGCCCGTCGCTTTTCAAAGAATACTGGAAGCTGCCCGAGGTACTCTTAACGTTGCATGATTGTTCGAATAGGCCTTGAAGGAATGAGCCCTCGTTTTTCTCATTCAAATTCTACCATCAGGTGACTAAGGATTCGTTCATAGATGGTGGGTTCTTCAAAACTGGAGATGCTGCTAGAGTGAACGAGGATGGATACTATGTCATCTTGGGACGTAAGAACCCTTCTTTTTTTCTTCTGTGAAAATGGGACATGAGCATCGCATGACTTTTGAGCTGCGCCTAATGTCTGTTTGGTGGCAGGTACAAATGCTGACATTATGAAGGTCGGTGGCTACAAGTTGTCCGCCCTAGAAATCGAAGCAGTCCTTTTAGAGGTTTGTTTCTCGTGTCATTTTGTTCTCTCCCATCTGATGTTGAAGACACGATTCAAGCAAAGATGTTATGTTTCTCTGAATCATCATCTATTTTTGCAGCATCCAACGATTTCAGAGTGTTGTGTGTTGGGCTTGCCTGACAAAACCTATGGGGAAGCCGTGTGCGCTATAGTCATACCTGATTCGGAGACAAAACGAAAACGAGACGAGGAGTTGAAACCAGCTCTTACTCTAGAAGAACTCACAACATGGGCTAAAGAGAAACTAGCACCATACAAGGTAAACACAATCTGAATTCTTTAACATGGTTCTTTATTATGTACCTGATAACATCGTCATCATCATCATCTTTATCGTTCCGTATTTTCCAGATACCGACCTGTCTACTTCTATGGGAATCGCTCCCTCGTAATGCTATGGGGAAGGTAACCTAAACTATCCATACGTTCTTTCTCTTCGTTCGTTTCGCGTTTCGACTCGAAATGAAATTCTCCGATGGCTGCCGCGAATTCTCTTGTTGAAGTAAAAGCTTCTTATTGCGATTTTCCTTTATCAGGTGAACAAGAAGGAGCTGAAGAACAAGCTAGCTGATCACTGCTGATCTCAACCCATTGATGCATGAAGATTATATTCCTTAATAAAATTTCTATTATTTATCTAGAAAATTATACATTTTTCCTATGATTTTACCTTCTAGTTTTTCTCAACTGAATCTGGTGATAGGTTTTTTGCATGTTCCCTCGGAGTATAGATTAACATTTTTTTAATCAATTGATAAATTAATTGGAAGTGAAGTAAAAGTGCTGTATATTATCAATTCGTGATATAATAAAAAAAATAATAAATAAATAAACCTTCAGAATTCAGACCCAATATCGGCTGTGGTAGACTGGTGACTAAAGCCCACATAAATATGGCCCAATAAAATGTGGGCATTGCTAATGGCCCCTAAAATATGGGCTTGTAGGCCCACTTCAGGTCCATTTATTTATCTCTCACTCTATTTATTACTATAATAATATTAGTACTAAATTAAATTTGCTGGATTTGGTAGGTTTATCTACATTTATATACACAACAAGAAACGTTGGATCTAGATTTTTTATTTAATGAGACGGCAACCGATTGTACCAATTGAATTGGTACAACCTTGGTCCTA
Source organism: Pogostemon cablin (assembly GCA_023678885.1). Classification (NCBI taxonomy): domain Eukaryota; kingdom Viridiplantae; phylum Streptophyta; class Magnoliopsida; order Lamiales; family Lamiaceae; genus Pogostemon; species Pogostemon cablin. The sequence continues at coordinate 2,543,945 of CM042959.1, read as the reverse complement.
CTCTTCTTAATTAATTCATGCTCCTTCATTAATGTTGTTTTTTATTTTATTTTTAAATTTTTTTATTTAAATGACTATTATACCATAAAACCTAAAGGATAATTATACCCTAAACCACAAGGGTAAAATTACAATTATACGCTAAACCATAAACCCTAGGGGATAATTATACCATAAACCACAAGGGTAAAACTACAATTATACCCTAAACCCTAGGGATAATTATACCCTAAACCACAATGGTAAAATTACAATTATACCCTAAACCCTAAACCCTAGGGGATAATTATACCCTAAACCACATGGGTAAAATTACAATTATACCCTAAACCCTAGGGGATAATTATACCTTAAACCACAAGGGTAAAATTACAATTATATCCCTAAAATTAAAAAAAATAGTAATGTACAGCAACAATTAAAAAAAAAAGAGAAAAACACACACGGAAGGTGAAGGAAGGAGGTTGTACCATTGGAGGTTGTATACTAGTCTTTGCCATTATTTAATTATTCCTTTTGATTCTTTATTTGTTTGTTATAAAGAGCATTTCTTGTGTGGAATTGGGGTACATTTTACTCTGTCCATGCAAGATAAATTGTTACTCATCATAATAAAGATCTAATTTATATTTGTGGTAATTTCAAAATAATTTAATTTAGGGGAGGCAATTCACACCCCGATAATACTAAATACACCCCAAAAATATAAAATTTAAAATACTCTTAATCAATATGACTTGTATACGCTTAAAATAAATATATTACTGAATTTATTACTAAAATTTTCCAAAATTATTAAATCCTAATCTCACACTAACAACAATAAATATTCAATCTTCATCGCTAACAACTAAACATTCAACTTCTCTGCATTTTTCTCTTATTTCTTTTATGTAGGTAGTCCATGAAAAACCTTTTCTTATTCAAAACCCAGAGAATTGCCACCTATGTCAATAAGGTTGTACATTTCAACAAAAATTAAGGTTGATGGCCATGGTCGCACCTCACTTAATATCTGTCAGGAGTTTTGGTTCGACCTTTTTCTTTTCATGTTGATTTTGGCTTGAGATTAGATGAGAGATTATCAAGAGCAATAGCAAAGATGATGGATACATTGGTCTTCAAATTTTATTACAAAAAATTTCAAAGGAAATCCAATGGGTAGTGGCAATTCCTTTGTTCGAAGGAGGTGGGTTTGAGATTAGAATTCTGCAGTGTTGAAGAACACAAAGTAACGTGGAGAGAGAATCATATCATTATCTAACATAATTAATGAAAGAATTTAATATATGGGTGCGTTAAATTATTTTTGAAATATATAGTAACTAATTATTATAAAGGGCATTTAAGTTATTTAATTAAAAAAATTTAATTTAAATATTTTGGGGTGTATTTAGTATTTTTGGGATGTAAATAGTAACTCCCTTTAATTTATTACTCTGAATGGTTAAAGTTTTGAAAATGGGGCAAACTGCAACTTAATTACTGTATGATGGTCCGTATAATTATTTGTAATTTGTTAAATACTAAAATCCAATTTCTTTTTCCTTATTTAGCATTATAAAAATAGTTATATTTATGAAACATTTGCAGCACAACTTAATAACTTTTTTTTCCCCTTCTTATGATTATTTCAAGTCATAATAACTCACTAGAACTAGATAGTGTCATTAATATTATTAGAAAAAAAATAAGAGTGATCGAGTGGCTAGGGTATGAAATCTTGATGGATGATGTAAGAATAATAATCAACTATTTACCATTAATTCAACCACATTTGCTGTCACATTCTTACTTTTCTTAAATAAATTAAAAAGAGATTAAAACCCTTTTGAAAAGCAAAACGAAAACAGACAGCCCATCTTATATGTTATATTGGTACTCGATGAATTGATGATTGTGTTGACCCAAGTTTATAGCCACATATCACCCCCAGTACTCCCTATCCCACCCCACCCCACCCCACCCCACGCCCTACATAAATTAGAGAATTATTCATAAACATTATTTACTCATTAGTTTAAAATCTTCTTTTGGGAGTGGAAAACAAGTGGAATATCAAAAGAAAATTTATAAGTATTTTAAAATGTGAATGTGGGGTGATGAAATAATGACATAAGGGTTACGATAAAGACACCAAAACTTGTCACCATCTGCTGGACTGGAGAGTGCACATTTCATTAATAAAACAGACTAAATTCCAATTTATTATTAGGGTAAATATTAAAATTGGTCATGTAAGTATGATATTTTTCAACTTTAATTCTTTATCATTTGTAATTCTCAATTTTGGTCATTTTTTGTCCAATTTTAGTCATTTTTGTCCAAATTTAGTCCTTTTGGTCCAAATTTAGTCCTTTATGTTAAAAATATTCAAAAATGGTCCGAAAGTGTATACATTTAGGGCCAAAAGTAGACAAAAAAATGACCAAATTTTGAAAAAATGACCAAAACTGGACAAAAAATGACCAAAATTGAAAATTACAAATGATAAAGGACTAAAATTGAAAAATGACATACTTGCAGGACTAATTTTGATATTTACCCTTATTATTATTGACCTCAATGAGAGACAGATTGTTGATACAGAGTTAGATACACTGTTAAAGTGCATTTATTATAACACATGTAAAATACTTTCTCTATCTCACTTCAAGAATTACACTTTACTAATTAGAACGTTCCGTTACAAGAGTTACTTTTCTTTTTTAGTAGATGGAACCTACATAAATCAATCACTTTATCTTCATGGAACCTACATACAACACTAATATAACTATCCACTATACATTAAATTTGTTGGATTGTATACTAAAAGTCTAGCTTTTTGTATGAACAATATTATAACAATTAATTTGAAATGAGAATCATATGATCAAATGATTGCATCTTATAATTTATTTATATGTTCGATGCAATAGTCCACTTACTTTATATTGTAGATAATATGTTGTGCGACAACACGCGGAAGATCATATTATCGGTTTCCTTATAAAGTATAAACAGATGCTCACAACTGAGATAGACGGGGACTCTCTATCGGGATGGTTGTAGTGTGGTTTGGTATTAGCTTGTCTTGGCTATAGAATCACATTAGTGCACTTGTGTGTATTGAGCAGGACCGCTTGAGATCGTTCGACTTATACTGACTTATAGGAGAACTTGATCTCAGTTATTATGGAAGTTCGTGCTCTTAATCCCTATACAATAACCTCGACACGTAGGGCAGTATGTATTTCTTTGATTCATCAATGGGTGAGATTTACATGTAATTAAATCAACAAACTCGATGAGTTGGGAAGTAGTGCTGTCTCTATGGTGTGCTGTTGATTGTAGAAGGAATCCGTGTCCGTCATAGGTTGATGATGTCCCCTTGAGGAGCTCATAAGGATTATCATGTAAACTCTGCAGGTGGAATTTATTCCGGCATGATAATGAGGTTGAGTGGTACTACTCTTGGATGAGATATTAATTAATTGAGTTGTCAGTAACTTAAATTAATTAATGGACATTGTATATCTTAAACATGGGGAGACTAACGGGCTCATAATAAGAAGGAGCCCAAAACGTAATTTTGGGATTGGTACGGTAGTGCAGTAATAATATTTTAGTGGAATATATTATTATTATTGGACTTAAGTATAAGCTTTGGGCTAAGCTTGGATACTTAAGCCCAATGGAGGCCCAACCCAATTTCTCCTCCTGGTCCCTGCTGTAGCCCATGTATATAAGTCACCTCAATTTGTTCTAAACCTAACTCTGCGCCTAACATACGAGAGAGAGATTGAACAGCAGATTGAGTAGGTCTCGTAGATCGTCGCCTACACGACGTCGAGATCGGACTTGGGACATACAGCAGAAGACCGGAAGGTCGTTTGCTGCTGCAGTTCGTCATGTTCCAAAATTCATATAAAATCGTACAGTTCTTCGATTTTGATGTATTATATACTGATAGAAAGCCGTCGAAGAGAGGATCGTCTGAGCACAAAGATCACTTAATTCCGACATCAGAAGAGGAACTTATGGCTATTCTCGTGGGACTGCACAGACTGCCAGCGAGAATTCAACCTCTACATCAACCCTTGGTGAAAGGTAATGCGTTTCATGTTTACTTGCTTCCGCTGCTTGTTAGAAATACATGGAACCCTAACGGGTCACGTTAACCAAACGATCGAGCGCCAACAAAATTATTATATCTCGTAACTCACTACACATTAAAATACTATATTACTTAATCTCCGTGCAAACAGTAAACGTAACTCTTTTCATGGGACGGAGAGAATATTTATTTGTAATTAAAGTATATTTATTATAAATTGTATTGAATTGGTATCTTGTGCAACTCGGTACACACTACAAAAATGTTACTCGTTTGTGACGGCCTTAGTGACGGCTTGACGGGCTTTGTGACGGCCTTAGTGACGGTTTTGTGGCCGTCACAATATTGGTCGTCACTAATTTTTTATGACGGAAGGCCGTCACAATTGTGACGGCTTTAGTGACGGTTAAAGTTTGTGACGGCCATAGCGACGGCTAAAATTTGTGACGGACTTAGTGACGGCTAAAAACCGTCACAAAATTATTATTTTTTTTACAAAGAAGGATTTCGAACCATAGCCAACCGGGCGATCGAACCGTGCACGAGCCACTTGGCCCAAACGGCTCACTCTTTCTTTTTTTTTTAATTTATATTTAATTTTGAATTATGCTGGAATATCCTCCCTTAAAGGAGGTTTGAACCCTTACCTCCCATGTGGGGAGGGTTTTAAGGGTAAGGGATGACCACTTGAGCCAAGATATTTCTTGTTTCATATTTAACATTTATTGTATATATCATAATTTTACTATGTAATATTGTACACTCATAATAATTCAATAATAAATCTTATAATGTATATAAATCATATATAAAATATTAATATATTAAAAAGTAATGTGCATATATATGTCAAAATATATATTCTGCATTCATTATAATAAACAAATTATCATGAATGGTTGTTATCTTTTTTAAACATCTAGCCATAATATTTAGTTATGTATACATATTTTATATATACTTATTATTATTATTTATTTCACAAGAGACTATGTCTAATGTTTTAGTAATTTAATTATATTACTAGTAATTAGTATACTAAATTCTCTCACATTAATTGTTTTTGTCTATTAATATCTCACATATCTTCCTTTGTTCTTATATGTAATATATTTCATATATTCATTTATATATGTTTATTATCATATATATTTATACTTATAATGTATATATATTAATTATATACGTAAATATAATGTATTACACATGTATATGCATTAATTTTCTATTTATACTCATAATTCAATAATACATCTTATACTATATATAAATCATATTTAAAATATTTAATTTGAAGATGTACATGAATAAAAAGTTATACAAAAAATGAAAATATACGAAATTTAACCACGTTGCGATACCTCATACTCTTAAAAAGTTATTTATAACAGCGTATTCGTAATTAGTATATATAAGATATATATCATTATCATTATCATTTTAGTTTTATAATCATTTCACATTTTCTTTTATCAATCAATAATTAATTCCTTGTATGATCTATAAAGTGTTATTTTCTTAACCCCGACTGCCGTTACAAATTAAAAAAAAAAAATTAATTTTGTGACGGCTTTGAAGCCATTACAAACAAATTTTGGTTGAAACGGTATCGATTCATGCATTCATTACTTTGTGAAGGCCAAAAGCCGTCACAAAGGCTGTCACTAAATTTTTAAAAAAAATTAATTAATTTTTGTGACGGCTTTGAAGCCGTCACAAACGAATTTGAGTTGAAACGGTACTGTTTCATGCATTCATTACTTTGTGAAGGCCAAAAGCTGTCACAAAGGCCGTCACTAAATTTTTAAAAAAATTAATTAATTTTTATGACGGCTTAAAGGCCGTCACAAACAAACACCGTCACTAAAGCCGTCATAAACTAGGTTTGGTCATGAAGCCGTCACAAAAACCGTCACAATTGTGAAGGCTTCATGGCCGTCACAAAAAAGCCGTCACAAATTGACTGTTTTTTTGTAGTGACATGCATGCACCCCATATTTTTATAATATTTTATTCAATAATTATATGTTTTTCTTAATAAATATATAATCTTTTATATGCAGTTTTTTATTAAAAAAATTAATACGAAAATTTGCTAAAACTTTGCTATGGAGTTTAACTTTAATATATTTCAGAACCCGTGTCATATAAAAATCGTCTCGCAAGAATCTTTATTTTATTATTATTATTATTATTATTATTATTATTATTATTATTATTATTATTATTATTATTATTATTATTATTATTATTATTATTATTATTACTCCTTTTCAATTACTATTTCATTAATTCCACATAAAAATATATTTCATTCATTTTGTGGAATAACTATATAGTATATTTTCTCCATAAATGAATCCACATTAGTTAATAGAATCATAAGAAATTATTGCCCCAGGCATAGCTCAAGTGGTAGAGGGGAGAGTTGAAAGACCTTCCAACTGAGCTTGATTGCTGCAGGGTCTCCACCAATCCCCATGACAGGGGCGGTGGTAGAGGGAAGGGTGGAAAGACCTTCCAACTAACTTGATTACTGCAGGGTGGGGGTTTGAATCCTGCATTTGACATGAATTTGGCCCCTTGCAAGCACAAGTTAAATAGTAAGCTCTCTCTATAAGTTACTTGAGGCACATCCTGCGATTTGCCTCTTCCACCAATCTCAAGAACAGAGGCGATGGACCCTAATGGTGGGTACACCATAAGAAATTATATCTAGACAATATTTGACACAAATAGATGAATTATTGAAGCTACATAAATACAGGAGCCACCCCACTCATAATTTCACCCCCTAACTTATTCCATCTACCTACCTATTAATTATTTTAATATAGTGTGTGTTTGTGTCATTGCGTGGTTGGTGAATCGCAATTCCAATTATTTAATTTTTTTTATTATTATAATAATAATAACTAGTGTATCAAAATATTGTAATTTCTTGGTATACAACATATGAGTCATGTAATTAATATTATCCACATTAACATCCGCCATTTATATCTATAATGTACGTAGTCCACTCTACTAACTGAATACGATTTTGGGATTTTTAAAATCATAAAGTTATCAATTCTAAAAACGCACTTATATTTTATAATCTTGAAAAAATTGATACATAAATACATGATCAGTTGTATATATTGTAATTTTGTTATTTATTATACAAGAGTGCCCAATTCTAAAAACGCAATGTTTAGTATTTCATCAAGCATTAGTATTTCAAGTTCATTTATTTACTTAATAAATCATAATAGAATTTTATTGTCTTTTCATATAATTTATATTTTTTTTTATATTTTATTTATTCTTTTACTCTTAAAAATTTAATAATAACGTCTAGAACTTAATTAGTCATACTCTTTTACGTTTCTATTTTCAAATCAATTTTAAATTAATACGGTTGTATAATATATATATATATATATATATATATATATATATATATATATATATATATATATATATATATATATATATATATCCCCATTATACGGAATACTAACTCATAAACTATACCATGCATGCATAATAATTTTACTTGTACAAACGTACTCATGGAAAAATATTGGGTCCGAATTTTCTATTTCAATTTGTCATTTATTTCATATTTATATATATACAAAATGATATTATTAATAACTACTTAGCACAAAATATTTATTAAATTCAATGAGATGTATAGAAGATAGAATTTTAAACTTATGTGAAGATTACTTATTTATTTTAATTTTTTTGCAAAGGTACTTATTGTAGTGGCGTGAGGTGGTTACACTTACATCAGCATATTTTGAATAAATTAAAAAATATGTTGAACTAATTTTATTCGTTGTTGGTTGACACGCAGAAAGTTAGGCGAAAATTTAATTAACTAAAATAATTATATATATATATATATATATATATAATTAATTTAAAAAAAAAATAGCAACGGATGGTAATTACTTATATAAATTATCAAAGGAAGTATTAACATTCGGATCGATCATCAATTAATAATTTATAACAAAAGGATGTTGGTTTTTTTCATGTAGAGTGAAGATTTGTTCAACGTAGGTTGATGTTTTAGATTGATTTTTGTTTATGGGAGCACTTTAATGATCTATAATTGCTATGTATATTTTAGGGTAAATCTCAAAATTAATGAATTTCTCTTTTCCCAAAAAAAAAATTATAACAGAAGATGTAATATTAAATGTTACGGTATTTGGTACTGCAAAATTTAGTTCAAAACTATTTTCTTTGCCCCTTGAAAAGTATTCAATTGCTTTTTCATATGAATTAAGAAGTATAATATTTTATTATGTAGTGAATAGTTATATTAAGGTTGGATGTGTTTTATTCTATGTAAGGTGAGTTGAGAGTATTATACTAATAACTTTTTTATGAATCACTTCATGAATCTAAAAATGAAAAATCAAAATGAATATGTATATGTATATGTATATGGGGAATTTAGAGTATATACTATATTTTGCAGATTTTAGCAAGTTGTAGTAGTAATTGTACATGCTTTTCCTTTTTGCAAAGTGTGTCACATATGTCTCACCGTCCACTTAATATAGAAAAATTCTTGTGTCCAACGGTTTTAATTCAACTTAATTTTAAATAATACTAATATATGGAGTATAGTTTAATTCTACTTTTGACACGATCGATTTGATAAGAACTTTTTTTTTAAAATAAAAAAAGTTAACCAGTTTTCTTTTCTTAATAAAATTCGATATTTCGATTCAAGTGTATATATACATATTGTAGTCGTGAGTGTGAATTATGATCGCAGAATCAAATGAGAACTTTTAAATTTTATTTATTTATTTATTATGTTACGTTGATTTTACTATTTTAGCGAACAAAACTCTCTAAATTACCCTTAACATTTATAAAAGGGTGCACCGACAACTTACCAATATGTTGAATGACGATATATATATATATATATATATCACAATTTTACGGCAATACGTCCTTTCATTTTATATTAAAATGTTTTCATTATTTATTATCTGTCCTATAAATTTTTTCTTAATTAAAATATTATTTTTTATTAAAAATTATAATTATTATTATTTTATTTTTTAGAAACTCACTTCGCTAAACATTTTCACGTAAGAGTTGCTCTATATAAAATTATTTTCCCGACAATAGTTAGGGAATTTACAATTAGGACAGAAACTAGAAGTATATATGATGCATGACATGTATCTAGTTATCTTAGAATTTTAACATATATATATGAATTGAATAAAGACTTTTGAATTAATAGCATTAATATTAAATAAATCAGAATTAATTATTCTTTACACTCCATTTCTATGATTTCAATCAATATTAATTATATACTAAAAAAAGGGATTAATTAATCATTATTAATTATATACTGGAAAAAAGGGATTAATTAATCATGTGGTTTGAGATGAATAATAATAATCCATACTAAACCTAGAAAACTCAACTCATTATATAATTTTATCATAAATTACTATCTCATTCAAAAAACGTAAGTTTATAAATTAATTAATTAAGTATGTTATTTGTGGCAGGATGGTGACAATATTTCCTCGTAATTAACTCATGAACCGTTTCTAATCTCTATTTAAAATAACTCTTCGACCTAATTAATTAATAATTTTGGTATATCTTATATAAAATAATATTTTTATTAATTAAAATAAATATTTTTAGTATATTAATACAATCAATATATCTATGTATCAAGTGCAAAAGACAACTTAACCTGCATAACTGAGTGATAACAAATTCTAGCAATCATGATGATTAATGATCATAAGCCAAGATGCATGCAATAAATGGCACATTATTTAGGTTAATTACAGAAAGGGCCTGAAAATTTGATGAAATTAATTTTGTCCCCCCAATCAGAATTACATGCACATAAACATACACCCCTATCTAGTTTGTAACATCACTAGCAGTCAGCTTTGGTCTTTGAGGATGACTGCTTCTGATGTTACCGTTGGCCGGAAATGATCAAAAGCCGCTACCAAATGCTTCCGGAGCCCAGTAATCGGCCCCGTTGTCGTTGCCCACGTGTTGCGTACATGATATTGGAACTAAGCAAAGCCCTCTATCTCTCAAATCCTTCACTCCTGATCGACCTTGTGAATCCTGCACGTTTTTTTATTTTCAAATCAATATAATAACGCAATGTATTATGTATATATATTGTAGAGTTAAATTCATTTTTTGTCCTATAACTAAGCAAAACTTCGATTTTTACCCTAAAAAAGATAAGTGGTTCAATTTTGCCCTGTAACTAATGAAAATTTTCAATTTTTGCCCAATTTTCACCGGAAAATATAAATTTCGTCTGAATCCACCACGTCATGCTTCAATTTGGAGGTTTCCGGCTGGTCAATCCGACGTGATAATTTTGACTTTTTTTATACTAGAATTAAATAATTTTTTGCCCTGTAACTAATCAAAACTTCGATTTTTGCCCTAAAAATATAAGTGGTTCAATTTTGTCCTATAACTAACGAATTATTTCAATTTTTGCCCAATTACATGACCTTCTCTTTTTTTTTAATTTAATCACGAATTTCTATTTTTATCACAAATTTTAATTTTTATTTTTTTAAATTATTTTTTTTTTGTGTTTTAGTTTAATTATAAATTCTTCTATTAATAAAATATATGGCTATCTTAATTAATAAATAATAATATTAAATATTCAAAATAAAATAAATTAATTAAATATATTAAATATTAAAACTTATAAAAAAAATTCCCGACAAAAAAAAAATGGGAGTGATAGTTATTACGTATATTTTAGAAGGAAAAAAATGGTGTGTCGATCAACTAACAAAAATTAAATATGAGTATAAGAAAAATAAAAAAAAAATATTTTCAACAAAAATGGGATGAGATTAATTTATTACGCATTTATAAATCTTTTATATTATATATAATTTATGGGTTATAATTTAAACATTATTATATTTTAAATATTATTATGTTTTAAATTTTGAATATATTAAATGTGTATTAGTTTTTATTCATAGGCAAAAACTTGTGTGCACCAGGGTACACGGGACACACATCGTGTGCCTTTATAATTTTGTGTTAAATTGTATACCCTTTAGTATAAAGATGTGTACCCCTTATTTTTTAAAGAAAAATAAAAAATATTAATGAAAAGTGTATACCCTTTACAACAAAATGGTGTACCCTTATAAATTAAAGTGTATACCCTTTAGAACAAAACAATGTATGCTTACCAATAATACTAAATTCTAAAGGTGCACTGTGTGCCCGAGGGAACATTAGGAATATATTTTTAATTTTCTCAATTTATTTATTAAAAGGTTAATTACAATAAAATATATTCCTAATGTGTCCGGGCACACCGTGCGCTTTTAAGATTTAGTATTATGGGTAAGAGTATATTGTTTTGTTCTAAAGGGTGCACACTTTAATTTATAAGGGTACACCATTTTGTTGTATAGAGTATACACTTTTCATTAATATTTTTTATTTTTCTTTATAAAATAAAGGGTACACATCTTTATACGAAAGGGTATACAATTTAACACAAAATTGTAAAAGCGCACGGTATGTGCCCGTGTGCTCGGGTGCACACAAGTTTTTACCTATGAATAAAAATCAATACACATTTAACATATTCAAAATTTAAAATATAATAATATTTAAAATATACGTAATAACTATCACTCCCATTTATTTTTTTGTCGGGAAATTTTTTTTTAATAAATTTTAATATTTAATATATTTAATTAATTTATTTTATTTTAAATATTTAATATTTTATATTATTATTTATTAATTAAGATAGTCATATATTTTATTAATAGAAGAATTTGTAATTAAACTAAAACACAAAAAAATTAAAAGAATAAAAATTAAAATTCGTGATAAAAATAGAAATTCGTGATTCAATTAAGAAAAATAAGAGAAGGTCATGTAATTGGGCAAAAATTGAAATAATTCGTTAGTTATAAGGCAAAATTGATCCACTTATCATTTAGGGCAAAAATCAAAGTTTTGATTAGTTACAGAGCAAAAAATTATTTAACTCTAGTGTAAAAAAAGTCAAAATTGCCACGTCGGATTGACCAGCCAAAAACCCCCAAATTGAAGCATGACGTGGCGGATTCCGGCGAAATTTGCATTTTCCAGCGAAAATTGGACAAAAATTGAATTTTTTCGTTAGTTACATGGCAAAATTGAACCACTTATCTTTTTTAGGGTAAAAATTAAAGTTTTGCTTAGTTATAGGGCAAAAAATAAATTTAACTCATATACTGTATAAAGTATGTATGTAGCTTGATTTGAGTATAAAATTCTTAGTTAATTTGTAGTTGAGTGCGTATGATTTGTAATTAAAGTTAATTGGCTGCTAGCTTCATATCCTAAGTATAATTAATAATGTTCTATTGATGTATAATTGTGTTGTGATTGAGTTTATAACATAAACAATTTCATATTTTTTACTATATTTAAGAAGATCTAAAAAAAATAGTTGTGATATTCAATTTCATCCTAAATATTTAAGTTATGTTCAGATTTCATCTCAAAACGATATTTTTTTAAACCCATTTCGTTACATAATAACTTTATAAAAGCACCAATTCAGTTACATTTCATGAAATTAGAAAAAAAAAATTGAACATTTTTAAGTAAAAGAATTATTTTATTGAGAATTTAAAATTTATGGAACTATTTTAAAAAAATTAAGCTTCTTTAAACTATATTGAATAAAATAAATTTGTGTGGAATGATTTTGATTTTAAAATCTATTATAATTAATAATCACTTAAAAAAAAGTATTATCCCTATATATTTTAGTAATAATTAATGATCACATGAATGTCGTTTGCATTAAATGTTTAAATTGTAGAAATGACTTTTTTCTTAAGAAAATAAAATTTAGAGGACGTGGCATTATTTACTAAATAAATATACACCAAAAAAAGGAGTTTATCTGGCTCCCAAGAAAACTCAAAGAAATTGTTTTATGAAAAATAGGCATGTATTTGGTAATTTTGTTATCCATATATGTTAATTTATTAAATACATTTCAGATGCTTTTGAAGTTGATAACTTGTTATAATAGACATAATTATTCTGTCCCTTGGAATAATTAAAGCAAAGAAAGCATAAAATAATTTAACTTTTTTGTAAATAACAAAAGACTTTTGCAGTTTTATTATTTATAAAAGTTCATATTTCTTTGTCAATAGATTAGTCAACATATGATTATAATGAGGAAAAAAATTGCACCTATGTATGTATTTAATAATTATATTACTGATGAGTTCTAACTAATCATAGACCTAGTTGAAGATTTTGAATCTCCTATTTTAATTTAATTTAATTTATTTTATTTAGTTGTTTTTAATTCATGCATGTCACATGCTAATTTTATAGTATATGAAATATGTGAAGCAGGGATTCACATAATTAAATGAAAATAAAATAAAGATAATATCATAATATTGCATTACCTGCTTAGAATGCCCTCTTCCTTCTATGCCAATATCATTCAAAAACTGTTCAAAAGAAAAAATTAATGTATCATTTCACTTAATTACGAAATATTTAAATAATAAAAAAAGACAATAAATATTTAGTCCATTAAAATTGTCTTTTTATGAAGTGATAGATCCAATAAAGGGAAGCATGAATACCTGAGAAGGCTCTTCGGGAAACAAACAATTCCTTTCTTGAAGCTGCCAAAACAATATTTTTTCTGGATTATACAAATTATTTTTCTTCTTCATTATTATTTAATTTATATTTATTAATTGAGGGAATAAAATGTGTCCCACATTTCCCAATACTCGATGAGTGTACACTGTATCAAGAAATCTTGGTCGTGCATGGGAAAATGTGTATGAAAATGCGCATGAATATTTATATTTATTTATTATATTTATTTACAAGAAAATTATAATATAAATATATATGTATATATATAAATGTATGGGTACTTATTTACAGAATGTTGGTGATGTCCAGTGCTACTTCCTGATCCACTGCGCATGTAAGGGGAGCTCAATGCCTGCACAAAATTATATTTTATTTTTAGTTTTAATTTGATGTTCATTGCTTAATTAATTAATTAATAATGAAGAAATAAAATGGGAGGAAATTAAAAGAATACCTCAATTTGACCCTGGAGGAATCTAATGTAGCCAATGGCTTCTGACAAGACAGAAGCAGTGTCAGTCTGCAAAAGAGACACATACCACAACACTCTCAAACTCTTTTTTTTTTTTTTTTTTCTTCAAAGTCTTTTTTTGGTGTGAAAAAATAACCTCATGAAATCATATGGTAAAGTAGAAAAAAGGGGGGCTTTTCTTTTTCTCAACCACCCCCCCCCCCAAACCCCTTTCCCACTCTTATTAATCATTTATGGGTTTTATGTTTCTTTATTAAAAAAATACGGCAAGTTACCAAAATTTCCTTGAGATTTGTTCAAATTACCATATAAATTTCGTGGTTTGAAAAATTATTAATTATACTCTTTAAAAAATATTTTTTTAAAAAATAGTGAAATTAAAAAATATAGTGTTAAATATATGGGTTTTGATGTCATTTTCATCCTTCTTTATTTTTAAAAAAAAAAAGGTGTATTTTTATTAATGTTCAAATAAAAAATAAGTTAAAGAGGGTAATTGGTAATTTTTAAAATCACGAAGTTTATTCGGTAGTTTAGACAAACCTCGAGGGGATTTTGATAATTTAAAAAAAAAAGTGAACTCATATGTCAATATATTATAGTGTAAGTGACTTTATTGTATAATAGAAATATGAAAATGTAACAAAAGATAGTATAACTGCTTGCATTCAGCACTTCAGTTTATATATATATATATATATATATATATTATATGCTACATTATTCAATGTGTAATACAGTAGAAGAGTAAAACACATAAATTTTATAAGCAGATGCCAATTATATAATTAATGACGACATAAAATATATACTGAAAATATTGTATTTAAATGTGATTGATATTGTCGTAAGTAATGAAGGGATGATTGAATATGAAATTCGAACAAAAAAAATAACAAGTAATTAATACTAATATATATAAGTAGTTAATTCTTAAATTGAGTGCAATTTTATTTACCTTCCCAAATGGAGAAACGAGTTGGTGAAGAGCTGTTATTCTATCTCCCAACTTCTCCTTTCTCACCTTTTATCAATTTCAAGAAGATATTAGAAAATTGCTGGATTTATATTTTCATATAATTAAATGTAAAGCCCATAAACAAGTGTCTTAGAATCTAAAGGATAATTAAAAAAAATGTATTAATTAAATTAAAGAATTTTATGAGAAAGAGAAAAGATGAGATTCCTGACCTTCAAAGCTGGTTGGGCTGAAGTTTGAACCCTAGCCTTCTTAGATACCCCACCAGTACTCGTGCTATTGCACTTTTAATTTTTTTTGCAACAAAAAAAAGAAATTAATTTACCATAAATTAATTTAATTCAATCAATGAATTTGCACAAACAGAAATTACAGTTAATTACTTTGTTTAAAAAGCTTATATAAATTTGCTCATAATTATTCCATTTTGGCGTGCCAAGAAATATCATATCACTTTTTGTATTTTCATATAGTAATAATGAACATTTGAACATCAATTATTATCCTAAGAAATGATTCTTTCTTTCCCATCTTGTTCTCTTTATTCTTCAATTAAAAAAAAAATGTTACCTCAGATGAATGATCTTGGTTGTGCTGTTGATTTTTGCGTAGCTCGGCGGTGGTGGTGGAGGCGGTGGCGGTGGATTTGGCGGCGGAGGAGAAATTCAAGATGTTATTACTCAAGGTAGTGATGCAAGAAGTAGGGGAGGAAACAGGGAGGATAGGGGGGTGGTGGTGGTGGGGTGGCCAAGAATTGGGTTGAAATTCATCATCTACATGGGTGTAAATTTGGCAATTGGTTGATTTAGAAATTTCTTGCTTCACATCACCCACTCTTGTAAATGATGGATTCAAATTCATGACTTGATCTTCCCAACTCTCCAACTTCTTTTGTTGTTGAAAAAGACTTGCACCAAATCTCTCTTCCTCACCCCCACCCAATCCACCCCTACAACATCAAAACAATCAACACAATATTATACATATACATATACATACATACATCTATATGTGTGTGTGTGAGAGAGCATGGATTGGGAAACTAAACAAGTGAATAAGGCTGCTAAGATTCACATATACTATTAATTAATTCAAGAATTACAAATAAGCACTTGTACTACTAGCTAGGGAAGATTAAAGAAGCAAAACCCCCCACAATTGTGTGTGTGTGTGTGAGAGAGAGAGAGAGATTTACAGAAGTAGTTGGCTCCATGACCTAACTGGAAAATCCTGGTTAGTGAGATGATGATGATCATTTGGAGTAGGGTTTGGAGAGGTAGAGCCATAAACCAATTGAGGAGAAGATTGTGGATGCATGCCATTCATGCTCCACCAATTAGGGTTTCCAGCCATCATTTGTTTTTACTATAAATCAAGATTCCCCCCTCTTCAAATTGTAACATGTATAAACTCTCTCTCTTTCACACACACACACAATCTCACTTCCTCTCTCTCTCTCTCTCTAAGTTTGTGCTTTAATATTCACATGAGAAATAAATAACTTTGCCATCTTTCCTTGTTCGAGTGCCTAAATGAGGCTTTGGTGAAGCATTTCAAAATTGTGTTTGCTTTCTCAGAAGAGGTAGAAGACAACCCAATTAGTCTTTATCAACATAACAAAGAGTATTTTATACTTGTGGGGTTCACCTTTGTATTTCTTCCTTTTTCTCTCCCTCCAACTTTTTTTTCTAATTTTATATGTATTTTATTTATCATTATACTATTTCTTTATATTCAATTCTTGCTTTACCTTTATTGTGAATTAGACAGAAAAAGCTGATGGTGAGCGTTTTTAGGCCAAAAAACAAAATGCTTGTGGAGCTTATGTTACTATACTTCCTTAAATTGGGGGTGCTACCTCCATAGTATAAATACCTACTCAAATGTTACTACAATTTTTTTTTAATTTGGTTTATTTAGGTGTGGTTTAATTTGTAATTACAATTAATGGTCCCTTATCATTGTTGATGAATTAAAATAATTAATTTGAGAGATCAATTAATTAATAAGATTACATTATTGATTTGTGGATTAATATTTTGTTGGATATGTAGCTAGCTAGGGCAGGATTAGGGTTAGGTTGAGGGTATGAAGGGTGCAATGTCAACTTCATTATATATAATCATGATACGATACATTTCATAGATTTAGCCATGTAATAACAACAAGAACAAAAAAAAAACATTAAAAAACATTAAAAAAAAAAAAAAACCTCATTCTTAGCAACGAAATTTACCAACAAATTGTAAATTAAAAATTACATTTATATCTTTTAATAATGGAATACCGAATTTATTATATTAAAAATATTATATAGTTATCACTTTTTATTAAATATATTATCACCTTAATTGATTTAGTATTATTTTTTTATTAAAAATGTTATTACTCCATTTCTTATCCTTTTCAAAAACTCATTCCATGAAATATTCTCACACAAGATTTTGTCATATTCTAAAAACCACCAATATTCTAGATTTTCATCACTTCCTTCTGTTGTGTTACTCATTTAACAATGAAAATAGAAGATCAAACATGGAATTAGTTAAATAAAAGATTTAACTCATTTAACTAGTGAAATAGAAGATCAAACATGGAATTAGTGAAAGGGAAGTACTTAAAGCTTAATTTCTTAGAAGAACTATATGTGATCCGATGGATTACATGAATTTAATACTCACTTCATTCTCAACATTTTATAACACGCATAAAATACTTTTATTTTATTTATTATGTAAAAATATTAAATTATATCATAATGTCAATAAAATAGATCTAAAAACGATTTAATTTCTTCAAGGCAATATACTCTTACGTGCGCTCTCCATATTTCAATAAATCTTTTTATGAAAAAATAATATACTCACCAATTAAAATGGATGCCTTTAGAACAAATTTATACTTTGAACATTTTTTTGCATCCAGAGGCTAAGAGACAAACTTTTTCTTAAAAAAAAAAAATTACCATATCTACATTAATTAATTAACATGCATAATGTTAGTTGGGTGTCAACCAAAGTCCAACATCGGTTAGAAGTGGGGATGTACTATCCCTAGTATGAGGCCTTTTGGGTGTGATACCCAGAGTGGTAAAACCATGCGGGCCAGTGGGCGGCCCAAAAGCGGACAATATCATGCTAGTGGATTGAGTGGGCCCGGCTCTCTGGGCAGATAAACCCAACAAGTGGTATCAGAGTCAGGCCCCAGACTTAACCGGCCCAGCCCGGGGTTGGTGGGATGTTCGGACCTCAAACTGGATGGTCTAGCTGCAGGATTTTGTTTGAGGGAAAAATATTAGTTGGGTGTCAATCAAAGTCCCACATCGGTTAGAAGTGGGGATGGAGGAGGGTTTATAAGTGTGAGAGAGTCTCTCCCTAGCATGAGGCATTTTGGGTGTGATGCCCAGAGTGGTAAAACCGTACGGACCAGTGGGCGGCCCAAAGCGGACAATATCATGCTAGTGGATTGAGTTGGCCCGGCTCCGCTGGGCCAGGATAAACCCAACAAGTGGTATCAGATCCAGGCCCCAGACTTAACCGGCCCAACCCGGGATTAGTGGGATGTTCGGACCTCAAATTGGATGGTCTAACTGCAGGACTTTGTTTGAGGGAAAAATGTTGGTTGGGTGTCGACCAAAGTCCCACATCGGTTAGAAGTGGGGATGTCGAGGGGTTTAGTAAAACCGTGCGGCCCAGTGGGCAGCCCAAAGCAGACAATATCATGTTAATGGATTGAGTGGGCCCGGCTCCACTGGGCCAGATAAACCCAACACATAAAATACTGAAAATAAGGAGCATATACTTGATTGTAATTAAAATTCAAATTTAATTAGTTGCGTGGTACGTGTATAACTTATCTTTAATCTATATATTCATTTCACAATTTGTCCTACGTTACATTGTCTCATATATAAATGATAAATATGTCATAACTTTATAAATATATAATAAAATTTAAAAAAATAGAAAGAGAATAATGAGTTTTATTTAATTTAAAGAGAAGTTATAGTGGATTCCATAACAAGTTCGATTATTAGAGTTCTGTAAGCATTATTTTTAGTTATTTTTACTTAAATAATATAGATTAATTCTTTAATTATTTAGATATAATAACCAAGGTAGGAACCATATTCCCCAAATACATTACAATTATAAGGTACCTAGCTACCTATAACAATCAAACGCCTAGCTACCTCCTGCATGAATTAATTTGATTAATTAATTAATATCAGCAATCTTCTCATATGATTGAATTTGAATTAGTTTATGTTAATTTTAATGGTTAATCATTGCGTAGATTTGAACATACCTTATGTTAATAGTATATGTGTAACTGTATTTAAAAAAAAAACAAATTAACAATAAGTTTTTTTAGGAACCTTAAATCGGAGAGTGATATAAATGTAGACTAAGATTTTAATGATAAACTGTAAAGTCACTCCTTACTTTTTAGTTGCATAATATTTGAAGATGTGCATTGAATAAATTTTTTGAAATTTAATCTGATAACGTTCTATTGTTTTGTTCATCGACCCTATTGTCACATAAGATTTTCCGTACTATATTTGTGTATCATATCATACATTATTAGTATTATAAATGAATGTACGAGTGATAAACAAAATTTAAACTTTACCTCAATGTTTATGCATTTCTTTTACGGTTTAATGCCATTTTCTTTTTCTACGTATCATTCATTGGACAATATTACGGCATATACCAAATTGTATTAATTATTATCTTTTCTACATATCATTCATTGGACAATGTTACAGCATATACCAATTGGTATTATAAGAAATCTGGACCCATCCTACGGCATCCCAAAATGACATGTAATTTCTATCAGAAAATATATACAAGATTTACTTTTTTTATGTTTTGATGAAGAAATTATATAAGATGAATGGTCAATAGATGAGGAAAAAAAATTATAGAAGTTGAAAGTTGAGGTGAGTTGTTATTGAAAAAAAAAATATCTTTTCACGACCAAACACACCCAGTCTTTCTATATAATAATTAATAACTGTAGGTGATGATTAAGTTAATGAGTAGTATTAGTGAAGTTAACAAAAAGTTAATTCAAAACAAAAATTAGTTTGAAATTTCATAATGGATTAAGATCAGCTTTAGAGCAAATTGTAATAAAAAGCTGGGTTTATATTTTTCTATTTGGTGGAGGTCATTTTCTTGTTGACCTTATATATATATATTAAACTGCAAACAGAGAATTAGTTGTTGGCAATATACTACTCCTCCGTTATCCGTAGGAGTCTCATTTCGCCGTTTTATGCGTCCATTTCAAATGGTTTTGTTTTCCTTTTCAGATATATGGAACTCATTCACATCATTAATACAATTAAAATACAAGAGTCACACATCTCATTAATACAATTACTCACTAAATATTAAATATTAATACATTTTAATCCACGTGCAAAAAATAAATGATCTCTTGCAAGCGGGATAATAGAGTATATTTTCTTTACATGTATTAATATATAAAGGATAGGTAGATTAATCTATGATTTCAATTAAAGTCATCCTTGTCTCGATCTCTACTTAATAATTAAGTTACATAGCGATAAATAGTAAAGATAAAATTAAATAGAATATTCAAGAAAAGTTCATATACGTGAAAGTTTCATGTCAATAGCTATATGTGTGTCTCGTGGGATAATGTCTGGTGCTTAATATTTTATATGAGAGACAAGATAATTACAAATATGTGAAGTTAATTTCATTATTTGTATTAATTTAGTCATAATACTACCTTGTTTGTTCACAATAGAAGAAGAGTTTTTTTCCCCAAATGTATATTTTAAATGGTTACTATTGTGGTCGAAAAACGGAGTTTTTTTTTTTTTTGATCATTCAAATTAATCCTTATATTATAAATAATTATAAAACTCTTGAATATTCATCACATGTGAAAAAAAAAAATCAACATGGAAATTAATTTTTTTAAAAAATAATTAAGAAAGATAAAATGGCTTTACCAGGACCTCATCCTTTACACTAAAAGTGATCACTGCAGGAATTATTTCTCGAGGTTTTCAACTTTCATTAAAAAATACATGTATCTTTGTTTCATAATTGTTGCTAGATTAACTTTTTAATATTTTTTTTAATTAGTGAACTTTATGGTGGGATTAGACAAAAAACTTTATTTATAAAAATCATTGTCCTATTCACAAATCAAATTGGAGCGTGGGGTTCTTCCATAGGATCCTATCTTTTGAATATTAAATACTAATATTTCTCATATAATTTTGGTCAAGAGAAGGAAACTTTTCTCAACTTTACAACAAATAAATTAGAACAAACTGAAATCATTATGAACATATATAAATTAATCTCTTAACATTATTCAATAGTATTAATTAATAAACATTATTTTTATAATAAAGAAAATCTGCATTTAAAATATATATACGTACACTCACTATTTGAAGATGGCCAAATTTTCTATTTATGTAGCATTTCATTCTTTTATTCTAAAAGTTTAATTTTATCTTTAAAATTTTGAATTAATTTTTAGGAACTTACCTAATGATCTATTATAACTTTTTTTTAAGTTATGTACGAAACGGGTTCACATAATTGGTTGTCTTTGATCTATATCTTAGTATATCTTTATAACTTGATGCTTATTTTTAAGATTTATAATATTTAATGGTATAATTACTTTTATATTTTTTAAATAGAGAGGTAAAATTTATGTGAAACAGTGTTGGTGTTTACAAATTAAAAGAGACTCATTTTTTAGCCATTTATTTATCCTTGGAATTTGATATTTTAAAACTTAATATTAATCCTTAAAACATAATTTTTTTTATATTTATATATCATTCAAATAATGTAGATACATGCATGCACTCATTGCACACATGATAAGCTCCTGTGGAGATGAATCATAGATAATAGCTCGTGATATAGACAAAATGGGCTTTTAAATACCAGAGTATTTGTCCAATAAAACATATTGGGCCAACCTACAAGCCCACACTTTCTTTAAGGAAATTTCAAGCTCGAATTTTTATTTCTTGAAAGACAATTATTTGTATACAATCTCCATTTCAGTACAACCCCGGTATAACCTTCTTCCTTCACTTTTTTTTTAACTGTTGTTGTTACTGTTTTTTTTATATTTAATTTTAGGGATATAATTGCAATTTTATCCTTGTGATTTAGAGTATAATTTATCCCTAGGATTTAGGGTATAATTGTAATTTTACCCTTGTGGTTTAGGGGTATAATTTATCCCTTAGGGTTAAGGGTATAATTATAATTTTATCCTTATGATTTTGGGTATAATTTATCCCCTAGGATTTAGGGTTTAGAGTATAATTGTAATTTTACCCTTGTGGTTTAGGGTATAATTTATCCCTATGGTTTAAGGTATAATTGTAATTTTACCATTGTGGTTTAGGGTTTACGGTATAATAGTCATTTAAATAAAATAAATATAAAAATAAAATAAAAAACAACATTAATGAAGAAGCAGGAATTAATTAAGAAGAGTGGGGACCAAAGATGTACCAATTCAATTGATACACCCGGTTGTACCCTATCCCTCTCTTCTTGAAATTTCTATTTGAACTTCAATTTCTTTTCTGATTTTGGAGAGCTAGTATTCATAACTTTTATTTTTCCTCCATTAATGTGAATTGTCATTTTTATCTATGTTTTTTTAGTTGCGCGAGGGATATATATTTGAGATTGTGAAATTGGTCGACCCTAAAAATAAAAAAATAAAATTAAGAAGATTCGTCGACAGCAAGATTCGAACCTGTGCAGGCAAAGCCCAACAGATTTCGAGTAGAGCTGTCAATTTGGGTTATTGGGCTGGTTCAGCCATAACCCATCACAACTCGTCCTTTGGTTGACCCAAATGGATTGTGTCATTTGCGGGTTGGGTCACCACGGGTTGAGCCCATCGCAGGTCGGGTTATTGCGGTTCTGCCCATTTTTTTTAATATTTTAGATTTTAATATTTAAATAATAAAAATATTATCACCCAACCTTACCCCTACCCTACCACCCCCCACAACCCCACCTACCCACCCACCCACCCACCCACCCCTCAAATTTTTTTAAAAATTTAGATTTAAAAATATTATCATTCAACCCTGCCCCCTACCCACCCCACCCCACCCCACCCCACCCACCCACCCACCCAAAAAAAAATTTATTTTTTTTTTAATTTTAATATTTAAATAATAAAAATATTATCACCCAACCCTACCCCTACCCACCCCACCCCCATCCCCCAAAATTTTTTTTTATTTTTTTAAATTTTAATATTTAAATTATAAAATATTATTACCCAACCCTACCCCTACCCACCCCCACCCACTCCCCCCCACCCCCGAATTTTTTTTTTATTTTCTTTTAGATTTAATATTTAAATAATAAAAATATTATCGCCCAACCCTACCCCTACCCACCCCCACCCCACCCCCAAAAAATTTTATTTTTAATAAATTTTGGATTTTAATATTTAAATAATAAAAATATTATCACCCAACCCTACCCCTAACCCTACTGATATGCTGTCGCAGGCGTACCAAAATAAAAATAATTACCAACTCACACTTATACGAAGTATAGTAGCAAGTAGGGTCGAACCCAAGAGAGTATAATGAATCCTAATTAAATTAAAGTGTTACTAACATATGAAATAAATAAAAGGGGGGTTTTGTTTGTGAAATATTGATAAATACTCAAATAATAAATCAACTCAATATTTAAATAACAAAGTAGATGAAAATTAATATAAAATTAACCAAGTAATAAAAGCCTAGTTTAGGATGTCGATCCCCTCCCATTTACTAAATTAATTAATCATATGAATTAAACATATAGCCTAGTGCACAAACTCAAATCCCTAGATTGACGGTACGACCAATCAACCCGAATGTTCTTACGTTCATCAACTAGGGTACGACCACTAAATTGAACTATCTACGAGTGACCCTATGGATTCAAACTCGTAGATGCATTAAAACTCTAAACATAGGATTACTAGGCTACGAAATCCGGCTAGGTATCATACAACCTAGATTTTATTACACCTAGAGGGAATTATCTCTATTTGTTACTTAATCCAATTCCTACAACAATTACGGATTGTAGGTCATAGAATAACATTCAGCAGTTTAATAATTAAATAGGTGATCAAGCTAGAATAACTATCAAACCACAATTAAGAACATCACTGCATGTAATAAAATAAACTTGCACAAAAGGTTTAATGTAAAAATCATAAATAATTAAATTAATTATTCAACAGGAGGTTCACGAATCCTAAACTAGAAAAGGGGATTAGCCCCGCATGTTCATAACAAAGATGAAATTAAAATAAAATAAAACCGAATGATGTCCGATTGCTTCTTGAACTTCACGCCAAATCTCCTTGGAATGCTCCTGCTTCTCACGATCTTTTTTGGTGTGGAATTAACGTTAATATGCCCTCCAAATAACCGTGTTCTGCTGCCCAAAAATAGCGTATATTCCTCCCAAAAATATTGAATAATATCCCATAAATATCTCTATCTTGATCCCCAAGTAATCTTGTTTGATCTCTTTCCTTACTTATCTCTTCCTAAAATATCTCAAGGATCTTTTCTTTTCTTGTTGACTAATCTATCGTGCCTTCTCCACAACATGGGCCTGACTTGAGGGTGATTGAAATCGCTGGATCGTGTGAGAAAATATATGAAAATATTCCAGCTGCACTTTCCTTATTTAAGCTGAATTTTCGCAGGTCCCTGTTGACACTGAGGGGGTCAGTGTCAGTCAATTTGGCAGCACGAATTTCCTGCACAAAACAGCCCATTTCTACATCAATTTATAACATTAAATCCTCAATTAATCAAAGACAAGATAAGTCAATTTAGCATCCAAATAAGCACATAAGTCAATCAATTAAATATGAATTTCAACCAAATAATTATGCTAGAATATGACTTATCACCTACCCCCCTAACAACCCTACCCTACCCCCTACCTACCCCCAAATTTTATTTTATTATTTAAATATTAAAATCTAAATAAAAAAATGGGGGATATTAAAATCTAAAATTAAAAAAAAAATTTATCGGGGGTGGTGGGTGGATGGGTAGGGGGTAGAATTGGGTGATAATACTTTTATTATTTAAATATTAAATTCTAAAAAAAATTTAAAAAAAAATTGGAGGGGGGGGTGGGGGTGGAGGTGTGGGGTGGGTAGGGAGTAGGGATGAGTGATAATATTTTTATTATTTAAATATTAAAATCTAAAAGAAAATAAAAAAAATTGGGGGGTGGGGGGAGTGGGTTGGGGTGGGTAGGGGGTAGAGTTGGGTAATAATATTTTTATAATTTAAATATTAAAATTTTAAAAAATAAAAAAATATTTTTCTGGGGGTGGGGTGGGATGATAATATTTTTATTATTTAAATATTAAAATCTAAAAGAAAATTAAAAAAAAATTCGGGGGGTGGGGGTGAGTGGGTTGGGGTGGGTAGGGGGGTTGGGTAATAATATTTTTATAATTTAAATATTAAAATTAAAAAAAAATAAAAAAAAATTTGGGGGGTGGGGTGGGGTAGGTAGGGTTGGGTGATAATATTTTTATTATTTTGATATTAAAATTAAAAAAAAATTGGGGGGTGGGGTGGGGTGGGTGGGATGGGTAGGGATAGGATTGGATGATAATATTTTTATTATTTAAATACTCCGTATTAAAATCTAAAAGTTATATGTAACTTTTTTAAATTTTAATTTATAAAAGTGGGTTGATGTTGGGTTGATGGGGCGGTGCGGGTTAGCCCACACTCTAATAAATTTAAAGTGGGGCAGGTTTTTATGGGTCGAATTAATTTTGGGTTGAAAAATTGATGGGTTAAAACAGGTTGGGGCGGGTTGGCCCAACCCATTTTGACATAGCTAATTTCGAGTCTGCTCCTTAACCACTCGGACATATCGACTTCTCCTTATATTTGTACATTTCATTTTATTTATTCAATATTATCTAAATCCTACAAAAGTTCACCACTAAATATATAATTTACTTTTAAATGAAATAAAATAAAATAATTTAATTCAACAACTGCCCACTAAATCCTAAATAACCCTATAAACCCTAGGATGAAATTAATATTCAATTGTGCTTCATCAATTTATTTATTTATTTATTTATTAAAAATGAATTATTACACGGATATGTAGTTTAATATTGTCATAAGAATATGTTTATGGCATTCAATTTCAACTTTATTTTAGCATCAAATGATATTGTAAAATTAATCCCTCAATACTTTCATACTTATAGTTGAAAATAAATGATAATGCAAAGGAGAAGAACAAAAAAAACAAAAGTCAAATTTGAACTATTTCTTAGATTATTTTATATATATTTCTCACACAATTGGAAATTAAATAAAAAATATTTAATCTTGCAATGATTTCATTATCAAACCCTTTAGAAAACTTGTATATATCCTCAAAAAATAATGATAATAATAATAATACAAGTTGTAGGGTGACTTGACTTGTGAATAATAGAAAAAAAGGTGGAAGTTCCATATTCCAAATGTTGGTTCTTGTCAATCCAATTGAGATTGGCCTTGTAATTTATTTAGTGCTCATCCCACTCCATCCAAAATATTCCTATCATATGGTACAATGAATATCATTGTAATTATGCTATTTTTCAATATTAATTTTTTTAATATTTTGATAAACATAATTAACTTGCGAAAACTATATATAATATATTTAATAGTGAATTTTTAACATGTATAGGGATGAGATGAGTTAAATAAATTATTTTTTGGTTTTCAAAATTTACATTCAAAATTTTCAAAATCATCTCAATGCAAATTCTATTTACTAGTAACTTACTCATCTTTCATTCATATACTCTACTCAATTAATATTCATTCTCTCCATCTCTCCCCTTATTTCTCTCATTAATTAAAAGAGAGAGAAAAAAAAAGAAAGGTATGCATGTAAATTAAGTAAATATGTTATATATAGTTTGATTTTCGGAGGCATGAATTCTATAGATAAAGTGACTTTATCATGGTGTGAATTTCTATTTATGGTAAATTTTTAAGTAATTTGTTTCATGTATTATGTATACATACATGAGTGGCACTTGTCATCAGATAGATGATTAATAATTAATTTGCAATTATATTCCATGTGGTTAAGACCCTTAATTGTTTTTTCCCCCAAAGAATAAGGGAAATAATAAAGCTGAGAGTACATGTAATATATTTTTATTTATCTTAATTCAATAATTAAAAAAAAAAAACATTAAGCTTTTCTCAGTCATACCTATATTTAACTGTGACAAACGGAAACCATGCATGTTTGAGTTAAAACAATTTAAATCAAGTATAAACAAAAAAATCAAATACAACACTTGGAGCTCAGTTGATGGAGAGAATTACACATATTGTTTTGTATATTTAAGATAAAATTAATGTTAATTAATAAGAAATTAATGTTGTAAAATTGAAAATGTATTATTTAATAATTAAATAAAAATAATTAAATAAAAATAAAACATGGATGGCAACTCGACGGAAACGGAAAAACACACTGACGTCGTTAACTTTTTTATATGCGTGTGATGTTATTCAAGATTTAGAGTGGATGGAAACACGATTTTTGACCATAGTATTAATGTAGCAGCAATTTTTAGTGATTATAAAGAGCACTTATATTATAGAGTATGGTCCTGTCAATTTTCATTCAACTTTAATTGTGGGTCACTTTTTTTAATTAATTAATTTGAAAATATAAAAATAAAAATTGGGGGTCTTTATCTTGTGCACGATTTAGGGTTATTTCTTTAATTTTCTTGAAATTCTGACACCAATTTATGAGGGGTCCCATGTTCATTTTGTCATGTCTTTAGGAGTAGTACATATGAATAGTATTTGGGCTTCTATTCCTAGTTGAATAATACATAAATTTTGGACATTGTATAAAAGTTAAAAATTTCAATCGTCATAACAATCCATGCCTTGATTTGCGTGCTTACGGAGTGTGTAATATTTAATTTTAAGTAAGATTAATATTTTTAATTCGAGCAATAATCAGATGTTTTATTTAAGTCTAATGTCAACTATAATAATAGATCTCACCAATAATTACATTTCTAATGTCATTTAATCTTAAACTAAGCATTCAATTAAGACAAAACTTTTCTTGAAATAGTGTTTATGTAAGATGATTTGTGAGACTTATGTAAATAAGATGTGAAATATATTTATTGAAAATTAAAATCTACTTTTAAAAAATATGATTAATGATGCATTAAAATATAATTTTAAAATATTATAAAATAATTCAATATGAATATACTTTTATAATAAATTTGTACATTTCACGACTCATCTCATATATATATACATCTCCGTATAATCGATTTATTAATCTCCCATTCACCAACATCACAAGTAACTGCCTTTTATATACTCTTTGATGAGTTTTATCGATTTTATTAGAATAGTTTAGTATTTAGCTTCTAAAAATTAGTATAATTATATATTAGTACATGTGTATGTCAGTAGTAATAAATGAAAATTTTGAAATTAAATAGGTTACTTATTGATTGATATTCTGATTTTTTTTTATTTTCAATTGGAATGAATAAAAATAAAACATGTTTGCATTGGTTGTAAAGAAGTTAATTATATACTCCCGTCCCATTTCAAATGACACACTTTTATTTTTGGTTGTCCCACAAAAGTTTACACATTCTTAAAAGAATAAAAAAATCAAACACAATCGCCCCTCCCCCATACACTTTATTTACAAAAAAATTATCTTTACCTAACATACCTAACATACTTTATTATTTACTTCCCCGTCCACAATTTCCTTCACGTTTCTACATTTATCTGTCCCACAATTTTGTTCACAACCTAAAAATGGCAAATATCACTTTATCCAACGATCTCAAAAGTTATTTTAATTTCAAATTTGTCACTCATTTTTCACACACATGTCATTACTTTATATTATTACCTAAAAATACTACTTTACCCTTTAAAGTCAACAAATCTGGTCAAAAATAATATTTTTCTTAAAAAACGTGGTACTGTAAACGTGACTATAATTTTGGGACGGAGGGAGTACTATTTATTATCAAAAAATATCATAATACCCTTAAAAATTACTCCCTCCGTCCCCCCAAAGTATTTCACACTTTTCTTTTTCATCCGTCCCACAAAGTATTTCACACTTTACTTTTACTAAAAATGGTAAAAAATACACTATAACAATACCTATTTTTTACACACATCCCAACATAATACTCACTTTTTCACACATTCCAATAATTTTACACACCATTTTCATTGAATTAATTAAAATAGTTCTTCTCTTTCTTACTTTATATACAAAATAATAATTTTTTCTTAAACTCCGCGCACAACAATACGTGAAGTACTTCGGGGGACGAAGGGAGTATAACTTTGCATGCAAACTTTTGTGGGACGGACCCCTCCCCCGTACACTTTATTTACAAAAAAATTCCATCTTTACCTAACACATGTTAGAGTGACTTGATTAAGTATTAAATGATTCAACTCTCTATCAGCTTAAACTTTTAGATGAGGTGACTTGATTAAGTATTAAACGATTATCCCCCTAATAGCTTAAGCTTTTAGATGAGGTGGTCGTTTAACATGGTATCAGAGCCCATGGTTAATAAAGGTTCAGGATTCGAACCTCACCGCCAACTATTTATGAAAAAAATTCTACATGCAAGGCTTGAGACAAATTTTCCCCGCTTGCATGTGAGGGGCGTGTTAGAGTGACTTGATAAATTATTAAACGATTCAACTCTCTATCAGCTTAAGCTTTTAGATGAGATGGTCGTAACAACACACCTAACATACTTTATTATTTACTATTTATTACCAAAAAATACCATAATACCCCTAAAAATTATAACTTTGCATGTAAACTTGTGGGACGGATCTCTTCCCCATGCACTTTATTTAAAAAAAAATATTTTTACCTAACACACTTAACATATTTTATTATTGACTTTTTATTACCAAAAAATATTATAATATCCCTAAAAATTATAATTTTGCATGCAAATTTTTGTGGAGGAAGAGTAGAATTTGTGAAAATTAGTTGTTTCATACTCCACACTACTATATTAATAGTGGAGTAATTTAAATTGATAAAATAATAATAATGTTAAAAGGATAATTAATTGAGGTGGTCTAAGATATGATGAAAGGTTAGTAGAGTCAAAGGGTGTAATAATAGCTGTTGACTGTAGTCAACTAAAGCAACCGACGCCGTTTTGTCCCCCAATTAACACAAAGGATGGCGTGTGTAGATGGAAGCCCTTGAATGAGGGCGGATTGAATAAAGACTGTTGGATGGGATCCGCACGCTCGTCTGCTTTAGGGATTTACCCAATAATGACAGTAGATACAAGCATGGTAAAAAATTAAGAAAAGAAGGAACCACACTGTGAAAAAGCTTAATTACCTGTCTACTGTGGTTAGAAAATGACACAATAATTAGAAAAAAGTACAAACTGTCTTCTTAAATGTTTTGTCTCATCTGTGATTTTTTTAAAAAAAAAATTTAACTGATTATGATGTAATAAATTCTAAGGGTATTACTTCCTCGCCCTTCAATTTTTTTAATGCATAATTAAAGAATAGTACTCCCTCCGTCCCACGTATTTTTACCCACTTTCCATTTTGGGGTGTCCCACGTATTTTTACCCATTCCATTTTTGGCAAAAATACATAATATTTTATTACCTACTTTTTACAATCCCAATAACTTTAATTACTTTTTTACACTTTATTCATCATTCCCAATAACTTTATTCACCTTTTCTTTTTAAATTACTAATTTATCCCTACTTTCTCTTACATTATATATTAAAAAAATAAAACGTCTTAATCTCCGTGCCCGTACAAATGGGTAAAAATACCCGGGACGGAGGGAGTAGTATTATTATTTATCTTATACTCTTCGTCTCGTTTCAAATTTTGCGTTTGCTTTTTGCACGTAAATTAAAAAATATAGTATTTGATGTATAGTGAGTTGAGAGAAATAATATTTTAATGTGAAGTGGGTAAGTGTATTAGTGTGATGTATGGGACCATGGAGAGATAAATAATTAATTTGTGTGAGTCTCATTTACTAAAAAGGAAAATGTAAAGATTGAAATGGGACACCCAAATTGAAAATATGTAAAGATTGAAATGAGACGAAGGAAATATATGATGAGAAGTTGTATTAGTAAAAAATGATTAATTATAAATGAGTAGTTTTTTCCAATAAAAGAAAATGGTACATTTTAAATCAGATGTACAATTTAAAAATTAAAATAAAATTAGTATCCTTCTAAGCGACGGAGAAAGTAAATAATGGAATAAGTTTAGTATACCATGTTTATTATATTTAACAGAATGTCGAATGTAATTTTCATAATTCACTTGAAAATTTTCTTATCAACGAATTGATTTTCATTTATCAATAACAATGTATTACTAATAAAAATTACCTTTGTATCTTAACAACAGAATGCTATATTTTTATAATATTTTATCAATAAAATGCTTTTCGTGATTATTTATCAATGATTTACCAATATAGTCTTTACATAAATTGTCAACGGAATTATTAACTCATATTAACAACGAAAATATTCATCAAGGAATTGAAATTTTGTAGGTAAAAAATCAACCACTTTATTAATAGAGATTTACCATTGAAATTTGGTGAAATAATTTAACAATGAAATTAAAATACAGTGATAATCTAAACATACAATTATAATTAGTTTTTATAAAACTTAAGTTAATAAATCAATTATGATATTCTCATGTGATGTTTATTTATGGTGCAAGTATAAATTCTAGTAAAGTATGCGTATGTTTGAAATTTGAATGTATTAATCGTGTTCAGTATCTCAGATTGTATTTATTTTCTATATACGTATTCTTTAATCAGTATTAGTAGTATTACTTAAGAATGTGTCAACTATTTAACTGATAGAAGACTAAGAAGAGCCTGAAAGTTGGAACTGCTATTAATAATATTGTCATTAATTAATATTAAAAAAAAAAAAGCATTTTGGGGGTGGGTTTTGGGTGGGGGGGTTTGGGGTGGGGCCTATGGTCTGTGTTGATTGTTCTACGTTTGAGCTTTAATGTCAGGCTTTTGCAGCTGCAAAAAAATTATTTTTAGGGTTTCGTTTTCAACAGTCTCTGTCTTTATCAATGCTGTTCTAAGTATTTTCTTTTGTTTTCTTCTTATTCATAAATATTATTACTCCCTATCATTTTGGTATTTTTGCACGAATGAAAAAATGTACATGTATAAATAAATTAAAAAGTTACTATTTCAAAATATAATAATTAATCTTTTTGTCTCATACTTATCTACACCAATTACAAAGGAATGGTGCAAATAACTATAAGACAGAGAGAGTATAAGATAATAAAGTAGGAATATTTAATTGCAGGTGTAGATGACACTAATTTTATAAAGGTTAATTGCAAGAAAAATTATGGGCTTTACTCATATTTTAAATTAATTATAATAATCTTTGAAAATTTGCAAAAAAATCTTCACCTTTAAAG
This sequence comes from Pogostemon cablin, assembly GCA_023678885.1. Classification (NCBI taxonomy): domain Eukaryota; kingdom Viridiplantae; phylum Streptophyta; class Magnoliopsida; order Lamiales; family Lamiaceae; genus Pogostemon; species Pogostemon cablin. Next base: position 2,511,076 of record CM042959.1, on the reverse strand, counting down.
ATTATTGCAAAACGCACTCAAAGTGTGATATATTTTTCAAATATGAGATTACAAGTAGAATTCTGTTTAAAAATCATGGGTTTTTTTTTCTTTTTTTCTTTTAAGGATATCTATGAGAATGAAAAGTGAATGGATTTATTTAAGGAGTAAACCTAACAGGTCAGATGGGGAGAGTATTAATTAATTATCCAAAATTAGTCTCATTTATTTATATTGTCATTTTTTATTTAACTTAGCTGCATAATTCTTAACCTTTGGGCGTGCAAATGAAAGAATATACCAGAATAATGCCATTATAAAAATATGGCAAGAATAAGATTAAGTATTTAAAAATAGTTAATAATAATAAGATTAGCTTATTAAGGACAAATCTACTAACTTTATTAAAACAAAACTGTTTTCAAAATCCTGTCCCTTACTTTACATATTAATTAAATATATTCATATTTTATTTAAATAATTCTTTATTTCAGATCACACATTTCCAAGTAAGTTGGTATTACTCTCTAATTATCTCTATAATTGTACCATTTCACAATCTATGAAAAATTACAGAAAACTTTCGAGCTTCATGAGATCATGCTATTTTAGACGAGTGAGGCTCCTGTGCACCCGGGCGCACAGAGCAGATTCTGTGCGCCTTTACAATTTTCATGCCCCTTTACAATTTAAACCCCTAGCAATACATAGATTTAAATAGGATTGGAGGGGAGGGTTGTGTTCACATGGGGACACGGAGCATCTTTCCGTGTCCCCGGGCGCACGGGAGCTTTTGCCATTTTATACATCATATATTTATGACAATTAATTCAACAGATTTAATTGATGATTGAATTTAAGAATTAACTAAAGAATTCGATTTTGATTTATTAGGAATATAATCACATGTATAACAATTTAAAAATCCCATTAAAATCTTGAAATTTAGTCTATGTTTTCAGATTTTTTTTTTCTTTGGGAATTAGGATCTAATAACAGTTAAAATAAATAAAAAATCCATAAATTGTGGAATTATGTTGATTAAGACAGATTGATTAGGGCGGTAAAATAGGGAGAATGTTTGTCTTTGTCTGTTCGAATCTGATGAAAATCTTCCCAACAGCAATTTTTCAACATTTTCCCCTGATTCTGCACGGATATTATTTCCATTTTTTTAAAATTTATTTTATTTCTCTAAATAAATAAATATATATGAGTGTATTTTTGTATTTTTTTTTCGAGAATTTTTGTATATTAATTGAATGCTTGATTAATCGCAATCCCTCTACGGTTGATCCCCGCTGCTTTTTACTCTGCTTTCTCTATCGTGCGGTTTGTCATTTTTCACGCCCTTTGCTAACATGCGCCACTCCTCCCTTGTGCATGTTAGTATCATCATGTCTCATTTTATTATTATCGAAAAGGTTTATAATATAAATAGATTATTATATTTATTAATAAAGTGATGAGAAGGTGAATTATAATGCCTCGAGTGAAAGTATATCATCCATATTAAATGAGATGACATTTTTAAAAATAAATTTTATTGTATTGAGATTTCCACCCTTCAAAATATAACTACTTATTTTGACATAATTTAAAAGTATCAATTAATTTTTTTTTTCATTTTAAACTTCTCACTTAGGTTTCAATGCTTAGTGTTAGTTTAATATCTCGATAAGAATTCAGTCGGTGGTTGAGATATTATTTTATTGTGGTTTTTAATCATTTGATTTGATTTACCTTCTGTATTTTTGAGGTCTTTTTTATGAAAAGATTAGGAAAATGTTGACTACATGCAAGCACATGAGGGGAGAAAATATCAATTGTGTTCCGGTATCTTTATTCAAATTTAATTTTAATCCTACAATTTTTAAATTTTTAATTTTAATCTTATAAATTTAAGATTCAGTTCTATATCTTTTTGAATTATCAAAATTAGTCTTATATATTTTGAAATATGATATTCCCTCCGTCCGGTTCTAAAATATCCATTTATTTTTTGCACGTGAATTAAGAAATATTATTATTATATGTAAAGTGGGTAGTTGTTAGAGGGAAGTGGTGGGGCCTACTTTGTACTTTTTTACTAAATGGGGAAATAGATAATTTTGAAGCCGACGCTAAAAATAGTAAAATGGATACCTTAGAAGCGGACGGAGGGAGTATAACTTATAATAGTACTAATTTTGATAATTCAAAAAGATATATGACTAAATTTAAAATTTATAAGACTAAATCTGAAATTTTAAAACTTATAGGATTAAAATTAAAACTAAAATGATTAAAATTGAAAATATTAAAAGTTATAGTACTAAAATTTGACTTGAAAAAAGATACATAACCAAAATGGATATTTTTTCCACACGAGACTACAAGTTTAGCTTGTATGAAAATTAAGAAATATTAAAATCTTAAACGATAATAAAAAAAATTGTAAATAAAATGATTGAAAGAATTAAAATCGAAAATTTGAAATTATCATGTAATAAAGAATGGGTGACACATCAAGAATTATTTTTAAAAAAAAATAGAGCAGCAATCCTAAAATATTTCTTTAAAAGTCTGAATTAATATAGTATTGATTTTGTATTTGAGGCATAATTTAGTTTCAGCTAATTGTCAAACCTCGCTCATATATTAAAAAAAAAATCCTAAAAGAAACACTTATTATGCCTGTGTCTATATTTAATTTTGATTATTAATTAATGTTTTCTTGAACAAGTTGTCAAAACTTTACCAATAAAATTAAACAAGGTCCCACACATAGTGGTTTTATTTTTCATTAATTTAAGGTGAACACTCAACTTTAAAAATTTGTATTCCATCAATCCCACGTATTTTTACACACTTTCTGTTTTGAGGTGTCCCACGTATTTTTATTCATTCCATTTTTGATAAAAATACATAATATTTTATTACCTACTTTTTACAATCCCAACAACCTTAATTACTTTTTTACACTTTATTCATCATTCCCAATAATTTTATTTACTTTTTCTTTTTAAATTACTAATTTATCTCTATTTTCTCTTACATTATATATTAAAAAAATAAAACGTACCCGTACAAACGGGTAAAAATACCCGAGATGGAGGGAGTATTATATTAATAATAATGATGAGAAGGGGTTGGTGGGGGGGGGGGGGTGTTGGAGGTTGGGGGGGGGGTGGTGGAAGTTGTCGGATGAGTTTAGTATTTTGCCGGATTGGAAAAGGTGGCAAAAGACATTATCATGTCTCAATGCAGGGACCCACTTCTTATAATACCAAACTTTCCTAAATTTATGCTTACTGTTTCTTCTCTACCCACATTTTTTTTAATTAAATAAGGAGTAGGAGTATGATTTTTGCTCTTAACATTTCATAATTTGTTCAACTAATACACCTCGTTTATGTGAATTAATGGATTATGATATGCTGATCACATATTTTTATACACAAGAAAATTTAGGATAGCAGAATATTTATATTGTATTCAATACTATTGGAAAAATCTGTCTTTTAATAATATAATAATCATAATTTACTGAATAGAAAAAAACTGTGAAATGGGATTTCTTCATTATTATTATTATTAGCTCATTTTAAATTCTCTAGAGAAAATAAAAATATATTGTATTCAATTATTATAGTGTTAAAATAAACTATGCTAAAATTTTAAGCATTAATTGATGCCTAAAGAAAAGTGGTTTGGAATAATTATTGTGTGGTAGTGGTGGAGTTAAATTTATTCCAAAAAAGAATTATTACCTTTATGAAATTATTATACTAATTACTATTATGATATTAAAGCATATAATATATACATGTAAGTATTCTGTAACCCAAAGTGAAAATAAAATAAATTCAAAAAAGCTACAGAAAGGCCAAAGAAGCTTCTTTTCTGCTTCAACAAAAAACCAGAGCTCTTTTTGAGGCACCCAAAGCACCCCCAAGTAAAGAACAAGCTCTCTCTCTCTCTCTTTCTCTTCTCTCACTATTTTCTAACAATCCAACTGCTTGCTTTCTTTCTTGTTTGTAGTTTGAGATAGTTTGCTGAGCCCTTTTCAAGATTGAATTTGTATTTCGATGTCAATACCTCAAGAACATGATTATATAGGGTTATCAGAGCCACTGCCAGTGGAGAAAAGCTGTGATGAGATTAAGAAAAAAAATGTGTTTAATCTTAGAGAAACTGAGCTGAGGCTTGGATTGCCAGGCTCAGAGAGCCCAGAGAGGAAGGGTGGATGTGGGGTGTCCCTATTTGGGAAAGATTTGAAGGATGAGATGATTAATGGTGGGTTTTCTCAGAGCCCTTTAAAGAGCTTTGTTTCTGGTGCAAAGAGGGGTTTCTCTGATGCTATTAATGGTGCTGGGAAATGGGGTTTGTCCATTAATGGTGGATCTGAGGGTGATTTAGGGAAAAATGATGCTTTGTTCTCTCCTAGAGGAGTGAATGCTGCTTCCAACACTAATACTATTTCAAAATCTTGTTTGCCTGTTAAGGAAATCCCTACTGGCAACCCTGTTGAGGAGAAGAAGAATGAACCTGGTAGTACTGCCCCTGCTTCAAAGTGAGCCCCCTCTCTCTCTCTCACACACACACACACCCCTCAATAATGCCCTTCTTTGAATGAGATATTGGAGCTGATGAATTGCTTTTCCTGTTTTCTCTGTTGGTGATGCTGTTTTGTTAAACTTGTGTGGATGATTCATAATATTATAGCTTTACTCACTTGAGGCTGATGAACACACATTTTACTGTAATTATTTACCCTTGTGTTAATTCTGAATTCTCCATGTCAAAATTTCTGTAAGATAAATTTGGATTCTATCTTCAAGAAAGCATTGAGGAAAAAGTCTGCTTTGTTTATAAGCACTTTAGAGTTATTTTTCCTTGTTATGATTATCATTTGAAGTAGTGGATGCCTTTCAATTCTACTTCAGAGTGCACTCAACAGCATGCTTTTTTAAAAATCAGTTTTTGGCCTTAGATTATCTTGGAGTCTGTCATGTACTATTACTAATTTAGTTGTGTCATGTTATATCCTCTGTAGTTGTTCTGTCACTGGTTAGTCATTGCAGTACTGTGTTGTTTACCAGGGCACAAGTTGTTGGATGGCCACCAATTCGATCTTTCCGGAAGAACAGCCTCGCCACGAATACGCCTAAAACTAGTGATGCTGGCAAGTCGGGATCAAGCTGTCTTTATGTTAAAGTTAGCATGGATGGTGCTCCATACTTGAGGAAGATTGATCTGAAAATGTACCGTAGCTATACAGAACTTTCATCAGCTCTGGAGAAGATGTTTAGCTGTTTCACGATAGGTACTAAGTCAAGAAACTGTAAATTTTCCATGTTTTCTTGTTGGTTCGTTGCTAATTCGTGCAATGGTTGTTGCAGGGCAATATGGACAGGGATTAGCGGAGAAAGAGCGCCTTAGTGAGAGTCACTTGATGGATCTCCTTCATGGCTCCGAATATGTGCTGACATATGAAGATAAAGATGGTGATTGGATGCTCGTTGGCGACGTTCCATGGGGGTATGTTCCATTTCCAAATTATGCTGTTTTATATGTTGCATTGGACATTAGGAAAGGAAATGTTTCTTGCATATAATGTTATTAAGCTAAGGCACACCAAGACATGGCAGAATGTTCATTTTAGGATCGCCCGACGTAAATCCTTGAAACTCTTGCAGCAACTATAGGACATAGATACATATTGTCAATCTTGTTATGATGTGAATCATCCTATAAAACCTTGATTGCATCTGATCATCGACTAACGTTTTATATCATCATAAAATGTACCCTTCAAGCTTTGTTAAACAAATTTTCTCTTGTGGTTTCGATTTCAGGATGTTCACAGATTCATGCAAGAGACTGAGGATCATGAAAGGCTCTGATGCAATAGGGTTAGGTATGGTTAAAAACTTTCTTGAACCCTAAACCAGATTAGAAGATAACGACCGTATTTTCATTGTAAGAACTTTGTAACGCGTACATTGCTCTTCTTGGTTGCAGCTCCAAGGGCCATGCAGAAGTGCAAGAGCCAAAACTAGAGCACAGCGCGCGAACTGAACGCCACCGGATTTGCTAAATCTGAAAGGATTCTATGTCTTGTTTTTTATTTTTTCGATTTAGTTTGTAGGTTTTTAGTATGGCATGAATGGTAGTGCTTGCTTTCCATGCAGATGATATAAATCGAAGACATCCAGATGTTTTGCGAGTAGTGTGTTCAACTTGTGTTCTTTTCCCCAACTTAAAACTAGTATGTAAATGAAGTCTTGCTGAATTTCGACTGTTTTTGTTTCTTCCAATGTTTCATGATGTCGGGGGCTGTACTCGATTCAGAAAAAGCTCGTTTGAGTTCGACTCTCAGAATATAATTTTTGTCGTACCAGTAGACAAACTCTATGAGCCAGATCTAATGTTAACAGAGATAAATGCTACACATTTCAGAAATTTTAATCACAAGTTAAACTCAAATATTTGGTATGATCTTTTGGTGTCTTTCACTTGAGATGATGATAGCTCGAGATTAGGGGTGTATATGTGACAAATGCTTGTTTAAAATATATCGAGTTTCAAGATAATGTTTTAGCTTTGATAACAAATATATTATCGAGTTTTAAGATACTCCCTCCGTCCCAGGTTAAGAGGACCAAACATAAGGTCTCTGGCTCTCGTTACTTGGGACGGAGGGAGTATATGTTTGAGCTTTGATAAGTAATCGAGTCGAGTCCAAATGAGCTTTTATTGAACCAAATACGAGTTGAGCTCAAGTATGATAATTTACATATTTTCATGAACCGAGGTTTGAGTTGAGCTTTTAATTTTTAATTTATTCAAATTTGTTTAATATCTTTATCAAATCGAGTTCAAACGAGCTTTTACGAACGATCTTAAATCGATGATCGAATAGTTTGATTTGATTTTCAACTTGGAGAATGATTTACAACCCTACTGAGACCAAGCTTTCAAACAGACAATCATCGAAAAGGGTGACTAGTCAGCTGAGCTCTTATCGTTTCACACATAATAAAGTGTCGAACATAATTGAATTGATTAGTTACCTAACAACACTAAGACAACTCAAATCACCCTATTTAGTGAATGTTATTACTTCATTTTCGTCAAATGACATTGGATTTCAGACAAGAATTGATCCCACATTGTCCATTAGTGAAGCTAAAAAGTCAAAGAAATGGGACCTTCTCATCACTTTATAAACCTAACAATGTGGTGAGTTGCCGTATCTGACTGGAAAAGCATTGCTGGTTTCACCTTCTAATTCACTCTTCACTAAGATAATCACTAATCATAATTCGAATCATTGGTGAACATTTACCCAAAAATATATACATATATATTCAAACTCGACTCGGAGTTTATCGAGTCGAGCTTCAGTTTTACCCAGGTAGCTCTCAAATGAGACGATCCAGTCTAACTGTAAGTTTACAGTAAACTGAACATGAGCTTGAGTTTTCCAGTTGAACTTGAGATGTGCGTCACCTCATCTCAGTTCGTAAAATAAGGGCAAAATCTGATGAAGAGAAAAGCAAGCAGTGAAACTAAAACGAGTAGCTGCTAAGATGCATAGCATTACATTACTCATTCCTCAAGGTACAGATGTTGAGAACATTGAAAATCGGAAGTATTCATGAACTGAATCATCTAACAAGCGAAGAATTAAATGGCTTGGGAGGATGATGCCCGATATTAACTACTCAAAATTACACGACCTTGAAAAACCTACCATGCTCAGAAATTATGACTCGGGTTTAGATACCTGAAGATATACCATTTGTGTGTATCCGTTGAATACAGAAGGGTCGAGCTCTGATAGACCAAGCCGTCGAAATAGACCATATCTACCATCTTCTACAATAGGAGTAGAAGTTCGAGCTGGATCATATCTTGTCTGATGAGTTAGTGAAGGGCCAGCAACTGGTGGTAGCTCCCAGTAAACATCGAGAATTGATTCCACAAATCGACTGTTCTGAAAATGCTCAGCATGAGTAATTGCCTTGTTACTGTGGTTGAAATCATCACGCATAAGTCCTCTTACGCCCCACCATGCCTCTCCTGGCCCACATAGCTCTTCGATGTCAACAGCTTTGTCCCAGAACTTTCTTCTCCTGTATCTTATCCTAGCTTCATCACTCTCTTTGAAGCAGCTATGTCCACCACCTGGAAATAAAATCAATCAATTCTATACCTCAGCCAAAACATTTTTTAATTGGCAAGTTGTTATAATGAAGGCTTGTGAACATTAGAAATTGTCTGAATGATGAGAATGGGGCAAAACTAACTTTGGTATACTTTTTTAATGTACTTGTAGAAAAGGATAGTGTCTTTACATTATGACATGAGTGATGAAATCAGAAAAAAATAGTTGAGGAAAAGATACAAGTTACAAATATGAGTCGTGCAAACTATGCTTTGGGATAACAAAAGAGTAAAATCTTAGTTGCCAAAACTGAAAGAAGCAGCTGTATGATTGGCATCGCTCTATGATTTTTAGGATACATGACTTGAGGATGTTAAAATTGGAAATTCTCCACTGCGGCACTGCCTTTGCTAACACAACTCTATTCCACTAATGAACGGAGTGACCACTACTGAAACAACCATCCACCAAAAGTTCCACATGTTTACATGAAGGCTCTACTAGCAGAAATAGAGAATTGAATTAGTGTCTGTTTATATCACTTATTCTTTTTTTCTATCTCACTCTCAGTGTTATGCCCTGCATCCATAGTTAATAGTGATTCTCCGTTCAGAATTCAATATGTCCAAATTGTAGCCATCTAAGGTGGAACTCAGTCTCCTCACTAATTATTCTCATCTCATTAAAAGGTTAGGAACAAGAAAAAAACAAAAGCAATAATTTAAAGTATGGTGAGCATGCATGCAGAGGAAGGAATTAATAAATCGCTGTTTACAAGGCTCCCGCAAAGGTCTGAGTTTAGATTAAATTGAGACCTATTATATGTATTTAATCACAGGAAGCCTGTGATTTTGTCCAAATGCATAACATAAACCATTGTTCTTTCTCTAGAAACAGCGAAAGTCAAAATATCAACATGAAATGAGTGTTTTTAGATTTATGGCACCAGCAAGACAAAAGGATCAAAGCAGAAGTATATACATCTTTAGTCATGGTTCCTCAGCTAAATAATACAAATGCTAAAGACAACCTCATAACTCATGCCGCCTGTAATGATTACAATCCACAGCTTCAAGCATTTAGTCACAACTAAGCAACTACCATTAACACATCAAGTCAAAATTCAACTAAGAAAAAGAATAAAAAAAACAAAGTGAAAAGAAAACCAAAGAAAACCTTAGCATCTCTATGAAGAAACATTCCTTTGGGGAGTCTAAGAGGTCACGAGTCCCATTCATGTCATACTTTGTCTACGCAAACACTATCAAAATGTACAAAATCCACTAATAGAAACTTTATTATATACTCCCTCCGACTATCTTTAATTTTCACCCTTTCCATTTTGGGCCGTCCCACAAATTTTTTCACCTCCGTAAAAATAAAAGTCAAAACAACTACCCTCCACATACACTATATTTACAAAAAACCACCCTTACCTAACGCACCCAACATACTTTATCATTTATTTATTACCAAAAAATACCATAATACCCCTAAAAGTCATCACTATCTTAATCTACGGGCAAAGGCAAGGATGAAAATTATAGCGAGCTGGAGGGAATATCTACTTATGGTCTAAATAGCTGGATGAATACAAACAAAGGCACACATGTTGATGTTGGTCAAGAGTAAAGGTGAAATTACACATACAGTACCTCTTAAATAAAATTGATCACATATTTGTCTGAATGAGTAATGGTCCCCAGTTCCAGTATCATAGTTGTCCTCAAAGACTAGATGGTTGAAACCAGCTTTCAGTGCTTGCTTTAATCTACTCAAAAAAAAAAAAACTATTAGACTGTACATTTAGGAGAAGATGAAAGATACAATAGTACTGAACTACTTGTGTTATAATTCATTGAGATAATTTCCAGCATTCACTAAAAGGGCTAATTATGTCTGCATTAGGGTAACAGGCTGTTGAAAATAAGCATGAATTAAGAAACTACAACTAACCTTTTAAATTCATTTTGGTGGTCATCAAAGAAAATAAGAACACGACTACGATCTCTGATCCCATGTTTACTCATCACTTTAGCCCAATCCATGCTTCCAAAATCTGCAAAGTCCTTTCCAGCAAAATATGTGCAGTTTACATCAACATAAGCAGGCCCCTTCTTGAGGTATTTCTCAGGATGGCGAGGCGAAAGTGACACAATAGGAGTGTCTGGCATTGCTTGCCTTAAAACCCATGTAGAATGCCCTTTAAAAGCACCACTCTCAATCATCAAGTCTGGCTTCAACCATCTCGTGATAAACCAAAGTCCAAAACTGTGGTCGAAACCCATCCCATACATGTTTTTAATGGGTCGGGTCTCATAAATGGGCACAAACTCCTCAAGACCACTGATTAAATCCTTGGTTGTCCATTCCACTTCTTTTCCATGTTTCGATCTGCCTTTTGACAAGGATAACTATAATATGAGTACGAAAATCATCAACATAACTCAGGTGTTCAACCTTATCACATTAGATATCAGAAAATTTAACATCATGTTGGATCATTACCAATGGTGGATGTTATAATGTAGAACAATTCTACAAGCAAATATTCCAAGTAATCCACTTAATTCTCTAATCAATGGAAGCAACTAAACAAACAAACACTTCATAACTAGGACTACTTATTGGCTAAGATAAAACACATCACCACACCAACAAAACTGTTTTCGGGTGAAAAACTAAGAACGAAAGCTAGCAAGCTGCCACTTTCTCACTAAACCAAAATGTCAGAATTTTTAGCAAATAGCAACAAAAAGGATAATTGTCAAAACTTTAGATATTCCATTACTGCACTAGAATTCCTAAATCACAAGTAAAGAAAAATGCGTTGCTTTGACCACAGACAACGAATTAACAGCTAGATGAGCAATGGATCTCAGCCATCAAAACATTTCAATAGGGATTCAGTACTGCTACTAACCATTTTAAGACATAAATAAATTAATTATTAAATTAAATAGCGTAATTACGGATCAGAAATAGACAATTAACTTCAACATTCGGTCTTTAATTTTACTGAAATATCCAAAAAAAAAAAATTAAATAAAGAAAGAAGAAGAAGGCAGAACTTACACCAAGGAACACCTAGGGATCCGAAATCCGACTCCAACCCGTCAAACCCGAAGAACCTCAACCGTGAGATGTGATCGGAGTAAGAAGCCGAGATGCAGACCAAATCACGCGAGTTGATAATTACAGACAAGATAATCACGATAAGTAGCCCAACAACGAGGACAGGCCATAGGTATCCGGTTCGGGTCAAGTAATTGGTGAGCCGCATAGCGACTGATATGTGCTTGCGTGTCTTGGACTCGTCGCCCGTTTCATCGCCGCCGCCGCCGCCATCTTCGAAGATTCCGGCGTCCTCGCTGGCGTGAGGCGATCGCCGCACGGAGAGGGCTCTTTCGAGTGTCATTTCACGCTCATTTCACGCTCACAATGTGTAACCTCAGTGTGTGGAGAAAATGAAAATGGCAGTGAGCTTCACCTGGAGTTCACTAGGCTACACTCGGATTTTAATTTTGAGACGGTGGTTAATTTATACGAATTTCATTTTAACCCCTTGATTTCGGGTTATTCCGAATCCGCGCTCATTTTAACTTAAGTTTGTATTGAATGATCCGAAATGTATTAAAATTAAATTTTGGATTGTCTAATTTCATTGCACAACATCTGTATTCAATGATCCTTAAAATTTTCAATTTAAAAAAAATTGATGCTCCATTAATTCTCAAATCCTACTATAATAAAGTATAGTTTCTATATCACGAATGTAGAGTCATTCACTAAAATCTTTTTTTATATATATACAAGAAATTATGATTATCATGATATATATACGCACGATGGAATATATATACTATTTAATTATGATTTAATTTGATGAGTGTATATTGGGTGCACCCGGTGCAAGGGTGCATCCATATGTGTATGTTTTTTTATTTTATTTTGTATACATATTATTCTATTTTGTATACGTGTTTTGTAATAGTTGTATATTTTTTTCACATTAAATTTTCATTAAAAAAACTAACATCTATATGTGTATAACTTTTTATTGAATATTATATATAAATTTTCATTAAAAAAATTAACAATTAAATTGTATACATTTTTATTTTTAATTGTATATATTTTTGTTTATATTTGTATATGGGTGCACCCTATCTTTAGGTGCACCCGGATGCACACTATAAATTGCCTAATTTGATTTTAGGAAACTATACCATTCAACTTAACCTAATTATTTGATATATCACTTTTCATCAAGAAACCTAATGGCTAATATCCACATGCAATTTCTTCATCAAATTTGGGAATCAGACATTCATAAGTTCAAAATATAAAAAGATTAGAACATAAAGCATTTAAATTAAAGTAGATCCGGCATCAAATTATAATTTTATCAAATAAATATTTAAAATATATTATAATAACTATAAAATATCAATTTATATGTAATCATTTTTCTAATTCTGGATCCCATCGGCTTTAAATTTTCTCTTGTCATTAATATTTCCTCCGTTTCACCCAAATATCACTATTTTATTACATTGGGCGTTCCATTCAAATTACATTATTTCCCTCTTTTAGTAAAAAGGGTCCACCAATAGCCTACCACTACACATCACATATCTCTAATACACCTACTCACTATACATAAAAATAATAATACTTCTTAATCTACGTGCAAAAAATAAATGACACACTTTGACCGAGACGGATGGAGTATATAATAGTAGGACTATAAATAAAATAAAATATAAAATCTAATATCAAAAATGTCATTGAAGCTTTTGTTTTTTAAGAGTATATTTTTTATTTTTTATTTTTTCTCTTGTCTGTCATCGAATGGTACAGAATAAGATATTCAATCATACTTTCGTTTTTTTATTTCTTTAATTTATTAATTGATGTACCATAACACTGTTATTAGCGATGTTTGATAATATCATCAAATGAATGATCTAATTTTAATGTATATATATATATTAAATAATATCACAAAATGCCAAAATTGTAGGTATGTAATTAAAGTCGAAAGGCTTTTTGAAGGAAAAAAAAAATAAATTTTACATGGGAAATATTTTGTCAAGTCGTCATTATGCATGTCACGATCGGTCTTTGCTTTGCATCTATATATTTTTCAAGCATTAAACAAAAGTTTTGCTATATATATCTGAAAATTTCCATATTATTTAATACCACAAGTATAAGCTTAATTAAATATCATTTAAGTTTTAGATACACGCCATTACCAATTATATGCTGCACTAATTAAGTATACATTGATTGTGCTCGGTGCATAGTTCAAGCAGTAGGTATAAGACGGAAATACCTTCTAACTAAGTGGATAACTATTAATTTGGACATCTCACGACCACATTCAAACAATAAGCTCTCGACCATAAGCGTTTTGAGCACATTGAAACAATAAACTCTCCAATAAAAACTACTTCTTCATCCTACAATTTAACTTCTTATAGTGATAATAGTAAATTGGTTTAGTAATGTATATATTCAAATAGATGAAATTAATTTGGGACGGCACTTATACGTATATTGCCCTATTTCACCCCTGCAACATTTAATTTGCCCTAACTTTTTAAAAACATCTAATTTGCCCAATTTTTTGTGTATATACCTGATTTACCCCCTTAACACATGTCATTTCTTTTCCCTTATTTTTGGAATCTTCAAATAGTGGACTAGCAGGTACCTTTTTTACCTCTTTTACTGGCGTTGAAATTGGGGACAGAATCTTTGACCCCTTTATCTCAAAATATAAATTTGTTATTTACTCTCTCTCTCTCTGTCGATGCTTTTTCTCTCCCTCAAACTCTCGATTTTTCTCGCGGATACAACTCTCTGTCCGGGCCTCCGGTCGTATCGTCCAATCCCTCCTCATCTCCATGTCGAAAAGTAGCAGAAGCAAATATGGATAATCAGGTACTCCGTCCAGCCTTATATCAATTTGGGGATTTAGGGTTTCAGGGTTTCGGCGGAATTTCGATTAATTAAATTATAGTGAATTGTTTTTTTATTTTTTGCATAGTCGTTTGTGTAGATCTGTGTTGATGTAATGTAAATTTTAATTCGAGTATAATGGAGTGTAGACTGCTTGTCCGCCGAGTATAATAAAGTATAGATCTGTCTGTAAATATAGTGCAATTGAGTGTGTGTAGATGTATTGTAATTGATTATAATGTTCTTGTCCCCCTAGGAAGTAGTTTGATTTTAGAATTGTAGCTGTAGGAATTTGTCGTGTCCGCCAAAAATAAATAGTATATAATTACATGTTCGACGATAATTTGAGTATAATTGGAAATTTCAGCACCCTATCTTAGCAAAATTTAGCATGTCCACCAAAATTTCTACGGTAATTGAGCGTGTCCGCCTATTTTTCTAATGTAATTGAGCTTTTTCGCCAATAAATTTAGCTTAATTGAACATGTCCGTCGATATTTCTAGCCTAATTGAACATGTCCACCGATATTTCAACAGTAATTGAGCTTGTCCGCCAATATATGTAGTACAATTGAGCATGTCCGCCAATTTTTTTGCCATAATTGAGCATGTCCGCCAATGTGATTAGCATATTTCAGCATGTCCCTCGATATTTCTAGCCTAATTGATCAATCCTGCCTATATTTGTAATGTAATGGAGGCTGTCCGCCGAATTTCTTAGTATTGTTGAGCATATTTTGCCATTGTTTGTGCATAAAATAGCTTGTCCGTCGATTTTATAGCTTAATTGAGCTTGTCCGCCTATGAATAAGTATTTAATTTGCACCCCGCTGATACTTTAAGCTTTAAATAGCATGTCCACTGAATTTCTTAGCATTATTTAACATAATTTGTCATTTTTTCTGCATAAAATAGCTTGTCCACCGATTTTGTAGCGTAATTGAGCTTGTTCGCCGATGAATAAGTTTAATTTGCACCCCCGCTGATACTTTAAGCTTTAAATAGCCTGTTCGCCGAATTTCTTAGCATTATTTAGCATAATTTGTCATTTTTTCTGCATAAAATAGCTTGTCCGCCAATTTTGTAGCGTAATTGAGCTTGTCTGCTAATGAATAAGTGTTTAATTTGCACCCCCGCTGATACTTTAAGCTTTAAATAGCCTGCCCGCCGAATTTCTTAGCATTATTTAGCATAATTTGCCATTTTTTGTGCATAAAATAGCTTGTCCGCCGATTTTGTAGCTTAATTGAACTTGTCCGCTGATGAATAAGTATTTAATTTGCACCCCGCTGATATTGTAAGCTTTAAATAGCCTGTTCGCCGAATTTCTTAGCATTAATTAGCATATTTTGCCATTTTTTCTGCATAAAATAGCTTGTCCGCCGATTTTATAGCTTAATTGAGCTTCTCCGTCGATGAAGAACGAGTTTACTTTGCACACCCACTGATACTTTATGCTTTGAATAGCCTGTCCGCCGATAAAATTGTTTGGTTATTGCATGGCAGTTGGTAAATTAAGGCATAATTTTAGTGTAATTAGATACCTATTCATAAAAATATATACTTCATTATTTAAATTGTAGGAATATAATAATTTTTTTAATTATTTTGTATCAAAATTTTTTAGTATAAAATGTAGTCACGTCTTATATCTAATCGAGTTTGCATGCACTGTAGTGGAGCTGGAAACGACGTGGACTTCAATCACGAAAAGTTGGGATTAAAGGGTATTGTAGGCCTACGAAAGTTTTGAATTGCATACGCGAGGTGCTTACAAAAAGTGGCGATCAGACAGTATGGATATTCAAAAGATCGTGTTTCGATCATTTCTGGGATTTGGATTCTGATTATGGGTCTCCTAAAGCGTTATTTCAGCTGATGGCTCAGGAGGTTTTAATCCCTGGTTCAAATATATACACCCGGTACTTCAGGATGTCTGATACAATTCTTAGTTTCACACCACTGGAGTTTATGCGTGTTATGTGACTAGGGTTTGAGGATGGTGGGGATATTGACCCAAATGATTCATTTCAGGCACCACCAGACAGTTTGTTTGCTAGCTTTCGTACGAAGAGGGTCCTAGTTGATGAACTTATGAAAAGATTCAATGAAAATAAATATAAGGGCCATACCACGGTGAAAGCGGCCAACATTCTACTTCTGTACTACTTTTTGCTAGGTCGGGATACGTCCAAAGTATACATAGAACCCTGGGTATGGTATTTAGTTGAAAATGCTCAGCAGTGGAACTCTTTCCCTTGGGGGAAGTACACTTACCTAACCCTACTGCACCATATGGACTCTGTGAAGACTACGGTATCAGAGTTAGGCAAACAGCAGCGTATCAATTTTTATGGATGCTCATTTGCCCCTAGCAGTAAGTGATACCGAGTTTATGTGAACCTTTTATATTCTTATATTAATTGCATTTAAAAAGATATATGTTGACATCAAATCACTTTGATGTGTGGTCACAAGTTTGGGCCTCCGAGCATATCGAAGGTTTTGCAGCATACTTGACCGATGGACAGCCCGAGCCTGACGTTAGACCTCTGTGTATTCACTGGAAATATACAACTGCCAAAAAGTTGACGATACTCAGTTTTTTAGACAGGTTTGCCAATTTTTTTGTATGAGTTTAAGGTTTTGAGTATCTAAATTGGATGCATTTGGATACTATTTTGGTTACCTGAGTATATGTCTTTATGTTATATTATTTTACTTTCAGGACCCGAGAGTTGTTGATTTACCTGCCATACTTCCTAATGAGTCCCACCGATCATATTTTAGGGGAATACATTCTGATTGGAGTTCTGGTTTTCAGATTCAGTTTAGGGTCTTTGGGCATCCAAAACCAAAAGGGAAGGGTAGGGGTAAGAAATATGTGGTGCGCTCTAGTTCTGATTCCGAAGATGAAACTAGTAGTCAGGGTGCCATTCCGGTTGAAGTAAACATTTCTTCCAATTATGCTGGTGATAAATCAAATAAAAACTGCATAGTAATATTAAAAAGTGCCCATACCTCCTGAATTCATGCTTTGTGTATGCCTCAACAGCCATATTGAACTGATGCAACACATCATTTTCAAAACCTTTGAGCTTTTTCTTTAGATGATAAGAACATAAACCATGATGTGCCTCAGGGTACACAGTATGTATAGCGTGTGATATACTTTTATGCGCGTCAGAAACAATAACTAGCCCATTAGGAGCGCCGTACGATTCCTTCAACCTTTGCAGAAACCAGCACCATGACTCATTATTTTCAGTGTCACCTACACTAACGGCTAGGAGAAAAACATTGTGGTTGCTGATTAGAGCTATTTTCACCTAGATTTTAGTGTCTTTTTATATGTGTTTTCGTATTATTTTATCCGTATTTTATATGTTATTTGGTTGTGTTTTGTATTTTTATTGAAATGTGTGTGAATGAGCTTAAACTTAAGATTTTCACTTTTTATTGGATGCTAAACATGATAAGGAAGATGTAGGAAAAAACGGATCTCAATTCGGAGTTGAAACGAGGGAGAACGAGCCAAAAAGTGAAGAAATGCAGGAGCCAGCACACGAGCCGTGTAGCCAACACGGCCCTGTAAGAGTTGGCCATGTGGCGACATCTAGTCATTCAACACGGGCAACTTCAGGTCGTGTCCAGTTGCACGAGTCGAGTCGGGAGCACGAGCCGTGTCGCCAACACGGCCCTGTAAGAAGTGGCCGTGTGGCGACATCAGAAGACACAACACGACCACCCTGTGCCCGTGTTACAACACACGACTCGTGTTGGCAGCACGAGCCGTGTCATCAATACGGTCCTGTAAGGCGAGGCCGTGCGGCAGCATCAGAAGATACAACACGGCCACCTCGTGGCCGTGTTGCAGAACACGACTCGTGCTATGTATTTTCCTGCAGAAATTTCCAGATCCTTCTAGAAGCCTCCATAGAGGTATAAATACCTCATTATTCAACAATTGGCAGAAAATCCAAAATCCTATCATCTACACACACCTCACACACCATTTCTTCCATTTTCCACCATCATCTTCATCCATCTTCATCCACCCATCATATCTTCCATTTTTGGTGCTAAAGACTTCAAAATCAAGAGCTAGAGGTGGAGATCAAGAAGAATAGAAGATTCTCTTCAAGAAATTGATAGGGAAGAATCCATTCATTTTGTATTTCTTTAGATCTAAGACTATGGGTATTTGTAATGAATCATTTATTTGTTTTATTACTTTTATCATGTTAGGCTAATCCCTCTAGTGGGATTAGGAATATGAAGAGCATATTAGATTTATATTATCATGTGGATTAAATTGGTTTTTGATTTAATTGATGTTGATTTCTATTCATGGAGTTTAATTGTCTTGATGTTGTGATGGCATGGTTTGTTATTCATGAATGTTTATTGGTTTAATGGATTGTTGATCAATGGATTATTTGTGGTAATTAAATGCTATCATGATCTTCATGTATGTATTGCTTGGAGTGAGACGGAAACGACCCTCTATAGTATTAGGAAGGTATGAATAGACATTGAGTTTGGGTTTGACCGAAAGGATATTTGAATTCAATGAGGGGAACCAATCCATTCGTTGGCCTTAGTACACAAAAAGGGAGAGTTTAATCTAACTAGTACCTAGATGGAAGGGGTTAATGTTGGACTTTGATCTTGAGTGCTTTTGGGAGTCTAGAATGGATCAACAACTTTTGTAACCCGAAAGAGAGCTTAGGATACAATCGTGATCACCCTTAGTCTACATCAATTGAGTTGAATTCCGTTTGCATGATAATATGAATCGAGTGTGCTTGGATGTTTCTAATCCCATGTTTTTCCATACTTGAACTTTAGCACCCATTTTCTATTCTTGTCATTTCTCTTATTTGCTATTCTTATTTACTTGTTACTTGTTTTAGTTGTTAATTAATCTCAAAACTCCCGATCATCTTTACAAAAACAACATGAACATGAGCTCACGTATTTTGCTAGTCCGAACATAACTCCTTATTGGATTGATAATTTTTCTTGGGATATACTACTACAACGATCGAGTATTCTTGCTCGTGAGTGCACAAGATAGGCAAACAAGAAAATGGCACCATTGCCAAAGGGGAGTTTGACGGACTAGTCGAGTACTGTGTTATTGTTTTAGTTGTTCTTGATAAGGATATCTTTTTATCTTGTTTTATTTCTTATATTTTCTTTGAAAAATTTTGTTCTTACTTATTCTTTTTGATAGGTACTCTTACCTTGAAAGAAGGGGAGGAAGAACAAAGCCCAAAAATAGAAAGTTGAAGAAAGATTGTAGTAAACTTTGTGGAGAAAAGCATTAGATGGATGTATGGAACAAGTGGTTATTATGGAAATCAATATGCAAGAGTTCTTCCTCCACAACAAAAAGACTATATAAATGAGAGTTACTATGGATATGATTGCCAAATGAGTCAAGTTCACTCTCAATACTACAATCATGGTGGATATGATGAATGGCCACAAGCTTACAATGGAAACACATTCCAACCACAACAAGGATACACTTATTCCACTCCGAATTTCAAAGTTTCTTCTCCGTTCCAAAATTATGCCTTACTCGAATTATTTAGAAGATGTTCTCAAGGAAGTGAAGGCCAAATTTCTCAATCGAGTCCTATCAATCCTCAAGAAGAAGATTATCCTTTCATGGGAGTGGGTAATTTCCAAGGGAATTTTCAAAATACCTATGAAGGAAGTTTTCAAGGAAATTATCCACCAAGTCAAGAGAATCGCCAAGGAGGATATCAAGGTTTTGATCCAAGTGCCAAGCCATCTAATGAAGAAGAGAAGTCGACCTTTGATGATACATTGTTAGCATTCATGAAAAAGATGGAGGCTAGAATGGAGGAAAATGAGAAGAAGATGGATGATTGGATGGACTCCCTTGAGTATCAAATGAGCCAACTTGTAAGTTCTTTGAACAATTCGCAACAAATTGAAGAGGGAGATTCTATGGAGGATAAAAGGGAAGAAGAGAAGATAATTAATGAATTCTTATTTTTGTTGGAGGAAGAAGAGAACTTGGTGGTAAATGAATCAAGTGAGAAGATTGAAGAGCCAGTTGAGGCCAATGAAATAGAGGAAGACGAGCAAGTTATGGAAGCAAATGAAGAGGACTTGAAGAGTGAAATGAGCATTCCTAAATCCTTAAACTCTTTAAGTTGCAATGATTTTCTTGACATTGTTTCTATTGACTTTGTCTTACCTCTTGATACCTCACAAATTCTTAGGGACAAAAGAGAGTTGGAAGAAACTTTGGGGATATTCATTGAAAGGAGGAATAAGTGGTTTGCTAGAATGGAGAGGACAATGGAATGTCATGCACGGATAGTTGGCAATTTCAAGCTCAATCTTAAGAGTGCCAACGAGGCCATTGCTTGCCACAAGTACTTAATAGATGAAGAAGCGCAAAGATTAAAGTATGGTGGCAAGGACGACTGTTATCCATGGTCATTCCGATGAGTTTGAAATTTTCCGTCTAGCTTGAAGACGTTAAACTTAGCGCTCGATGGGAGGCACCCCATCACTATCTTTATTGCTTTGTTTTTGTTGTTTGTTTGTTTTGGACTTGTAGGTTGATCGTGCTCATGGAAAAAAAATGCTCATTGAAGAAAAGAGAAGTGCTTCATGGATTCAAGTTGACATGTTCCACCATTTGTTGCAAACTTAATTCGTGACTCTTGTCTCGAGTTAAGTTTGGGGGGTTGATTGTGCGTGGTGGGCATAGCTTGAGTCGTGTGGATGCGGTTACTTCTCAACAAGAAGATCACCAAAGGAAACTACAAGGGTAAGTCTCACCACTTTTTGCAAACTTAAGTCTCAACTCTTGTTTCGATTTAAGTTTGGGGGGAGAGTGTGTGGTGTGACTCACCACTTGAGTATGATTCTTGTAAAATTGGATAAATTTTAAAATTTTTCTCATGAGTTTGGGTTGATTTTGGCATGATTGATGGTGTTGAAGTGCATGATAGTCCATATTTATAATGAAATTGTTGAAATAATGGTGTTTGTTGAGTGTTGAGCATGAATGAGAGGTATTGGAAGCATGATGGAGCTTGGAGCTAACGCTTTTCTTACCAAATGCTTATCGAGGGAGTACTCTACACCTTATCATTTTACTACTTGAAATGAATTGAGTTTGATTTGGATTGTTGTGACTAGCATGCTACTTCATTTGTTATGTTTATGGGAAGTTTACTTTCGTAATTTAGGATTTTCTTTTCAATAAAGGTTGGGATGAATGTGTGCTTAATTTTCTTATGGATGATGGTATTTTGTGTTTTTGCTTGTTTTGTGTTTTTGTTGTGTCTTGTTTGTTGAGTCCTTATTTGTATGTTGTGTGTATTTTCATTCTTGTCTTGGGATGTTTGGTGGTTTGTTTTGGGATGTCGTGAGTCATTTTTGAATGTGAGTGATGATATGTTGTGGTGATAAGTGATGACAAATTATGATTAAGAATCTCTACACTTTTAAATTGTGACATGTTTTACTTATCTTGTTCAATTTTGAGATGAATGTGGTGTAATAAGTTCCTTAAGGTCCGAGCACAAACTTGTGAGCATTTGAGCCTCAACCATGCATACATGGTATTTCTTCATGAGTGGATCGGTTGTGTTTGATAAGTTAGAACTTGCTCAAGGACTATAGGAACGAGCCCGATTAGTGGAGATTGGTGAAATGATCTAAGGCCATCCTTGTTATTATAGTCATTGCCATATATGTTCCCTACCATGAACATCATCCTTAGTTAACCACTTTGAGCCTATAAGCCTATTTCTTGTGAATTTAGCACATTTCAAGCCCTAATTACCCATTCAAGCTTATATATACCTTTGTGTGTGTGATTGAGGAGATGGTAGCTAGAAATGATTGATTGAAGAATCAAAAGAAGAAAAGAGAATGGTAAACAAGCAAGAAAAAGGATGAAAAGAGCAAAAGTAAGAAATGGACATGCAACCTCAAAGCAAGAGAAAGAGTAAAACAACATCAAAATGCTCAAGTAAACAAAATTCAAAGATAGGAAGCATGCATCAGAAGAAGCTCAATCCAAGGAAAGTAAATGACTAGTGCTTTAGATTGTAAAGATAAGAAAGGAAGAAAGAAAAGTGGAGAAGTTGAGGAAATTGGCCATCTCTTTGATTACTTACACTTGTTGAGTCACTCTTATCCATATACTTCCTACCCTACCAAAGAGCCTATCATTACATCCTAATTAAAGACCTTTTTGATCATTAATTGAAACTTTGGTGGTTTGTGAATATAGTCCGCGAGCAAGCTTATAGCGAGTCTAGCCAATCGATTAATGAGTGTGTTTTATCCGAGTTCAAAAGAGTGTTGAGAGACATCAATATCCATTGTGAGGCTTGGACTTAAAAGGAACTATATTACACTTTAGTCTCTTTTGATTGAACTTGTTAATTTCTCATGTCATGATTTTAATGTTGTAGGATGACTTAGCATAGTTTGTTGTTATTATTGCTAACGATGTGTTATTGCTTATATTCGTTTAGTTTTTTCTAGGTGAAAATTTCTCCTTTTGATTTGTCATTTTCGTTGCTCGGGGATGAGCAACACCTTAAGTTTGGGGGGTTGATTAGAGTTATTTTCACCTAGATTTTAGTGTCTTTTTATATGTATTTTCGTATTATTTTATCCGTATTTTATATGTTATTTGGTTGTGTTTTGTATTTTTATTGAAATGTGTGTGAATGAGCTTAAACTTAAGATTTTCACTTTTTATTGGATGCTAAACATGATAAGGAAGATGTAGGAAAAAGCGGATCTCAATTCGAAGTTGAAACGAGGGAGAACGAGCCAAAAAAGTGAAGAAATGCAGGAGCCAGCACACGAGCCGTGTAGCCAACACGGCCCTGTAAGAGTTGGCCGTGTGGCGACATCTAGTCATTCAACACGGGCAACTTCAGGTCGTGTCCAGTTGCACGAGTCGAGTCGGGAGCACGAGCCGTGTCGCCAACACGGCCCTGTAAGAAGTGGCCGTGTGGCGACATCAGAAGACACAATACGACCACCCTGTACCCGTGTTACAACACACGACTCGTGTTGGCAGCACGAGCCGTGTCATCAACACGGTCCTATAAGGCGAGGCCGTGCGGCAGCATCAGAAGACACAACACGGCCACCTCGTGGCCGTGTTGCAGAATACGACTCGTGCTGTGTATTTTCCTGCAAAAATTTCCAGATCCTTCTAGAAGCCTCCATAGGGGTATAAATACCTCTTTATTCAACAATTGGCAGAAAATTCGAAATCCTATCATCTACACACACCTCACACACCATTTCTTCCATTTTCCACCATCATCTTCATCCATCTTCATCCATCTTCATCCACCCATCATATCTTCCATTTTTGGTGCTAAAGACTTCAAAATCAAGAGCTAGAGGTGGAGATCAAGAAGAATAGAAGATTCTCTTCAAGAAATTGATAGGGAAGAATCCATTCATTTTGTATTTCTTTAGATCTAAGACTATGGGTATTTGTAATGAATCATTTATTTATTTTATTATTTTTATCATGTTAGGCTAATCCCTCTAGTGGGATTAGGAATATGAAGAGCATATTAGATTTATATTATCATGTGGATTAAATTGGTTTTTGATTTAATTGATGTTGATTTCTATTCATGGAGTTTAATTGTCTTGATGTTGTGATGGCATGGTTTGTTATTCATGAATGTTTATTGGTTTAATGGATTGTTGATCAATGGATTATTTGTGGTAATTAAATGCTATCATGATCTTCATGTATGTATTGCTTGGAGTGAGACGGAAACGACCCTCTATAGTATTAGGAAGGCATGAATAGACATTGAGTTTGGGTTTGACCGAAAGGATATTTAAATTCAATGAGGGGAACCAATCCATTCGTTGGCCTTAGTACACAAAAAGGGAGAGTTTAATCTAACTAGTAATTAGATGGAAGGGGTTAATGTTGGGCTTTGATCTTGAGTGCTTTTGGGAGTCTAGAATGGATCAACAACCTTTGTAACCCGAAAGGGAGCTTAGGATACAATCGTGATCACCCTTAGTCTACATCAATTGAGTTGAATTCCGTTTGCATGATAATATGAATCGAGTGTGCTTGGATGTTTCTAATCCCATGTTTTTCCATACTTGAACTTTAGCACCCATTTTCTATTCTTGTCATTTCTCTTATTTGCTATTCTTATTTACTTGTTACTTATTTTAGTTGTTAATTAATCTCAAAACTCCCGATCATCTTTACAAAAATAACATGAACATGAGCTCACGTATTTTGCTAGTCCGAACATAACTCCTTATTGGATTGATAATTTTTCTTGGGATATACTACTACAACGATCGAATATTCTTGCTCATGAGTGCACAAGATAGGCAAACATTGCCATCCTGAGTGACTGCAACAAGCACGATCCCACGGTACTTTCCTCTCATGTGTGTACCATCAATGACAATCACGGGATGGCCCGCTCTGGAAAAACCCCGTATAGAAGTACCAAGTACATAGTAGACATACCTGCATCGAAGTATTTAGTACACCTATATACCTCATAATTTAAAAAAGTGTGTATTTACTTACTTGAAATAACTGTCATCTGCAGTTGCCAGTGCTGTGTATGTCCCTGGGTTTTGTAACTTAAGGTGATGCAAGTACGAAGGTGGGGAACTGAAGGAAGAATGATAGTCTCCGTATGTGTGTCCCACAATAATATGTTTTGATTTGAGGGCCAAATTATAGGAGATGTCGAAATCAAATTCTTTATGTATCTCTCTGCTATTCCAGCATGACACAATGCTGTGGTTTTATTGAACTGTCGAGCTGTATAGTATCTGCCAATAATTTTCAAACCAATTTGCCTTGGCGCATTAATCTCTGGATTCAAACGACATACATGTGGAGGTGAGAACTTGATTACCCTACATACTCCACCTAGGCCACTGGAATGCATCTCAAACATACAACCCTGCTCTACTCGGTACTTGCAAATGACGTTGAGCCTGTACCTGTCAGATTTCTTGACCCGTGTCTCAATTTGATTCCGCAAGTTGTACATACCCAACGCAAACTGGCAATCAGCTTTGTTATCGAAGTCACTATTTTCATGTATCTCCCCTGAAGTATCAAATTGTTGTTGTCTTCAACTTCAGCGTCCACATTACACTGTTCCAAGAACCCTGCAAAAAAGATTAGTTATTCTTCAATTGGTATTAGAATACAATAAGGTTCAGTAAATTAACGTGTACTATATTGAACACATACCTGGAATGCTCAATGGATGGCTGCAAGAACTATCTGTATCTTGACTAGGACGTACCGGTGTGGGCATCTGCATGTGTATCGTAACAGGGTCCAAGAAACTCATTCCTCCTTTGGCTCTGATGTAGGAACACAACCTCTCGAACAGAGCAGTTTCAGGATCCTCATCTTCAGCGTTGAGTTGATCACCATCACGCCCCTCATCTTGTGAAGCCTCAGCACCCTCAGAATCCTCACGCTGCGGACCCTCAAATGAATCATATCCATCGTCTTACGATCCATCAGACCCATCATCTTGAGAACCAGTAGAACCATCAAACCCATCACCCTCTGAACCCTCATATGCATCACTTAGAGAATATTCATTTGAATTGTCCTCAACTTTATTTTCTTCAGATAAGCATATTTAATCTTTGTTCTTCTCCTCTTCCTCAACATGTTCTTTGCCAACGTACTCACTGTTCAAATTAATATTTGTCGTACAACTCGAAAGATTCACACATGTATTCCTACTCGGTCCGGTCACATCTACGTGATTAGGAATATTGATAGATGGAATTTGTGAACGAAGCAAGTCGGTCCAATAACTGCTCCCAGACGACACCACACTAGGGCAACAATTATCAACTGATTGTTGTGGTATGGCCTTAACTGTGACAAATAGCATTGGCTCATCAACCTGGTGATACAAGCCCCTAATATCCATATCATCCTTCACCTTATGTTTTGTTATACAACCACCAATGTCCACAAGTGTGTGTATAACATATTTCCAATGGTTCACATCGGCACGAACTAAACTGTGCACATGCCCAATAATAAAATCCAACTTTAACTGATCTGAATTTAAAACTAAGCTCGTGTATTGGCCACGTACGTACTCTAAACCTTGCCACCAGTCGCTCCACCAGATATAAAATTTTCTCATTTCCAAGCCAAACCCTAAACCTTTCAACAAACGATAATTAATTGTTATATTCACAAATGATTAACCTTCATTAAAGTATTTTTATGATAGGTCTATTACATAAAAGTATAAACTTTTATGAATATATACACACAAATTAAGCCTTAAAAGTATCAGCAGACATGCAAGTTAAACATTGAGTCGTACGCGGACAAGATCAATTATGCTCCCATAAATCGACGGACAGGTCTATTATACTAAAAAAATTGACTTACATGCTGAATTATGCTCAAAGTTGATGGACATGCTCAATTACCCAAATATAATCGGAGAAATCATATAATATGCTTAAAAAATGGCCAAACATGCTCAATTATGCAATAAAAATCGGAGGACATGCTCCAAAACTGTAAAAATTCGGCGGACATACTCCATTAGGGTCAAATAATCATTTGACATGCCCAATTACGCTAAGAATATCAGCGGACATACTCAATTAGGGCCACATAATCGGCGGACATGCTCAATTAAGATTAAATAGTCGGCGGACAGGCTCAATTATCTAAAAAATCAGCGGACAGGCTCAATTATGGTCAAATAAATGGCGGATAGGGTCAATTAGGCCACAACATCGGCGGACATGTTCATTTATGGTCAAATAATCGGCGTACGTGTTTAATTATAGTCAAATTTTTGGCGGACAAGCTCAATTGGGCTACAAATTTCGGCGGACACGCTCACTTGGGCTAAAAAATCGACGGATATACTCAAATTAGGGTCAAATAATAGGCAGACACTCTATTACGCTACAAAATCGTTGAACAAGTTCGATAAGG
Organism: Pogostemon cablin; assembly: GCA_023678885.1. NCBI lineage: Eukaryota > Viridiplantae > Streptophyta > Magnoliopsida > Lamiales > Lamiaceae > Pogostemon > Pogostemon cablin. Next base: position 2,483,942 of record CM042959.1, on the reverse strand, counting down.
CTCAGATAATGGGCAGACATGTTCGATAAGGCTCAAATAATTGACGGACATGCATAATTGGCCATGCATAATTAGCGGACAAGACTACAGTGGGTGTATGTAGTGGTATTCATGCATAATACATGCATACTTGACCTTTTTCCTCGGCGGACATACGTATTACATGCATACTTGACCATTTTCTTCAGCGGACGCACGTATTTAGGCAAATACATTAGAAGACATGGATATATATAACCATTTTACTCAGCAGACATGCATTTTTTAAACCCAAAAACCGTAAAAAATCCTAAAATCGATAATATTATAACCTACAAATAAATTAACATAAAAAACGGTGGGTAACTAGGGGAGCCGATCACCTTTTTATGCTCAAATAATTTTTGGAACAAGAGGAGTGAAGTTTGAATCCACTGTCTCCAATTTTGTTGTTTGTTGGAGGTGTAGTTATTTGGTTGGTGGGGATATGTGAGAGTTTAATGAGACAAAAATTTACATAAATGAACAGTTTCTGAACGGTTCCTTAATTCCTAAAATTCAGTCCATTAAATGTACACAGTTTGAGTGACAGTGGTAGCTAATTAATGTATGTGTTTAATCACCTAATTAGTGCATGTATTTAATTTAAATATGCATATTATGTTTGCTTATTTTAATAACAATTTAAGGAATTTTGAAATGAAATTTGGTTGTCCACCTAGATTTTATATTTCAAAATAATAGATTCTAATTTTCTTGTCCGCAAACAGCTTTTATTTAGGAAGTGACAACAATTTATAGATTTTCCATTTATTTATTCCTTTTGTACTTAATGTGTCATAAAAGAATCCCATATTATTTTGACACATGGATTGTGCCTGCAAGTGTACCTGTCATCTCATTCCCAATACTAAAGGTGAGTCACTCCATAGGGGTATTCATGACATTGCATGTTTTTTTAAGACAAATTAGATGTATTACAAAAGGTATGACAAATTAGATTTTGGTCAACCCATAGGGCAAAGAGTAACATTTCCCAATTAATTTTGTCGCTTGTTAAAAATTAGGCTCTTTAAATTTGTATTACCTTTAAATTTTGTCATTCGCTACGATTTAAATGCTATAAACCAAATGTGTGCAATTGATCACACCTAAAAGCTAAAACTATACTAAATGAATCCACAATCCAAATTATAATTATCCCATCATTACCTCTTCCACCAATCTCAGGGCAGGGGCGGTGGGGGCCCCTAATGGTGGGGTATACCATTTATAATTATCCCATCCACCCTATTCCATCTCTCCCACAGACGGAATAAATTAAATAGTATATCTAACAAGGCTCAAATATAAAGTTAAGGCTTAGATTGAGTTGATCATATAAATATAGCTTTGATTCATTTGTATATAATTTTATTAAATAAATTGTATCTAATAATGAAATTTGAATTTTTTTTAAAGAATTGATTACTATTAATTATTATTATTAGTCTTATTTATTTATGAATAAAAAATGAATTTTGGATTATTATAATTTAATTGGAGCTCTACCCTAACCGCAAATCTGGTCCACATTGTGCCTGAAAATCCGGCCCAATTTTAGTGGACAATTGTTTAAGCCCAATGTTGTGCTCAGATAATTAATTTTTCCACTCATTTAGTCATCTTCCTTCCAAATATTTAATTTATTTAATAGAATAAAATATCTATATTAACGTATTAATTTGTCGCCGTCGCTATCGCCGTTGCCGCCGTGTCTCGAATGATTGCTTGCAGGTCTTTCTCCAGGTCGGTTCTGGTACTTACAACTTAACGTTCTCTTATTCATGTCTTACGGGTAGCATTTTGTCCGATTTTGGCATTTTCAGAGTTAACCTTCTTGTTCGGGAGAGTTCAAACACTTATGTACGATCAAAGCCCTTTCAGGTTTGGAGGTTGAGATAGACTTTTTATTTAGCTTATCGAAAGAATTATAGGTTTATTTTTTATTTTTTAATTTAATGTCGAATTACTTTGCTAATATGTTATACGGTCATAAGTTTTGGCATGGTTTAAGTGGTGAGCTGAAAATGGATAATATGAAGAGAGTAGGAGACGGATATGGTAGGAGAAAGCCAAAAAATGCATCACAATCATGGAGTGCCGTGTCTGCTCAGCCTAATTACTCTCAGGGTAATTTTTTTTTCCCTTGCTAATTATGATATCCTTGTTCTTTGAACATTGGATTCATGTTCAGTGCTTTGTTATAATTAGTTTTTTCCACAATTGTGAAATTTCAGTTAAAGAACTTGTTAAAGGGTATTGGTCTCTAATTTTAAATGCATTTAACTTATTCTGTACGAGTTTAAGGACTCAATACTTTATGCACTTTTCTAAGATATCAACTTCTCATGAAACTTTTGATACTTGACTTGGCTCAGTAGTGTTCAGATTCTAGTTCAGTTATTAAAAGACTGCCTGAAATGACTACAGTGCATTTCGAGACCAGAGATTTTATCTCTATGGAGATGACTCTGCTGGATTTGATAGTGTGAGATAAACTTATGGAAATTGTTTTGAAAAAGAGCCACTTATGTCTGTTTGGAGAGATCAAGATTCAAGTGGAATTTTAACATTGTTAGATGGTTCGTGTCTATATGGAATGGACATAACAATAAATGTGTGTATTTGCATCATATGTTCTTTTTATTGTGTTATACCATATTCATCAAGATCTGTGCCTACAACTCAACTAGTCTGATCATTTATAAACGTAAAAATCAATTACTGACAAGTGTTGTAAAATGGTTGCATCATTCTATTTATGTTGATTATTGGGGAAGGGTGTAATAATTTTCATTCTTTCAGGTGATGGTGAAAAGGGGAAGCTGAAAGTACAGCTAGAAGAAATGCATTCTACTATTTCTTCCGCTTCTTCAGTAGCTCAATGTGGAACTGATAATTCTGAATCATCAAGCAAACCAGTTGGCCCAGATGCATGCCTTGTTAAGGAAGCTGGCAAGATATCAGAATCTTTAGACGAAAATTTAATGATTTCTGAGAAACATTCCGTATCGATGGAGGTGAGGTCTTTAATGTTTATTCGAGGGTTATAACTTCCAATTATTTATCTCTGATCGATAGTCTGAGTATCTTCACATTTTTTTTTTCAGTTGTAGTATTAAAAATGACAAATAATTCGAAAAATATCCTTCAGAAATTCAATACTCTGTGTGATTGTGAATCTGTGAGAGGGATAAGGAGATACTGATCTATTGGGATGTTCCAATTTTCTGTGAATGACATTGAAGAGAAATCAGTAATTCTTAAAATAGTAGATACTAAGCCATGTCAGAAAGTTGTTTTTTCTACTTCATTGTTTGTTAGTAAAATCAATGAGAGCCTTGTTGCCATTCCTATGTTTGTGATATCTTTGAATTTTGAGCCAGTGTATCACATTAGCGGATATTTTTTTCGTCTAATCTTGTGTGCCTTTTGCAGATAGGAGCATCCTTAATGCGATTCATCAAAGGGAAATGGTATGGAACCTACGTGTAAACTTGTTTTGTTTATCTTGTAATATATGATATGCATTTTGGTCAGGGGAGTTACCCAGAAGAAAATTGAGGAGGAGACTGGTGTTAAAATTATATTCCCACCATCCAGAAACGAGGATTCAATCAGTGAGTCTCTTGTTCCCACAGATGTTTTTTTTTTTTTTTTTTTTGTGAGAACTTTTAAAGATAAGGAAGAGTCCCAATTAAATTGTTGGTGTAGAATTAGATCTAGGGAATCTTTATGGATATAAAGATACAAGAAAAAAATGGGAATTTACTTACCTTTGAGGTTTGAGATATGAGTTTAGTGTTTTAATGAGCTTATTTAAACTATTTAAAATTTTTTTGTTGGAATAACCTTTTCCCAAATTGTTATTTTTTTTTTAAAAAAAATTATAAATAAAATTATTCTGCGTTCACAATACATTCTTCTTGTTTTGTGACTTGATTGTTTTTCTACAGTGTAATTGCAGAAACAAATTCGTGAATGTTGTACAGAACATGTAATCATGTCTTATCCTTTTGTGTGATTTAACTTATCTGACAAGTTCACCTTTAATTACAGTCATTGAAGGCAGCTCTGCTGAAAGTGTTACTCTTGCGTCTGAGAAGATACAAAGTATAATTGATAAGGTTGTATTGCCATCATTCAATTGTATTAATTTCTTTTATGTTTTCCTCAATTATGGAACACTAATTGTCAGTACAGTTTTCTCTCATTGAAAAAAATAATTGGCAATTTCACATAAATATTTCTCTAATGTTTTTATTTTTTACTATTTCAATATAAATAAGCATTATATATATATATGTATAATGGCTGAGGATTTGAGATAAATAGGAAGGGTGTAATCTCATGCTCTATAGCTTTTTAGTTAAGATATAGAATTATAGAGTAAAGTTATCCGACCTCAAGACATGTACAAAGTTAACTTTTATCCATAATTGTTTTCATTGTGGTATTTGATTAACATCTACTTGTTTCTTACAGACGGTTAATAGTCGGGATTTGGACTATTCTCACTTTGTATCACTTCCATTGGCTATTCATCCTGGACTAGTTGACAAACTTTTCAATTTTCAAAATTCCATACTTGGCATAGCAGCGTCAGATGAACATAAGAATCTGGAGAGTGATTCGGGTGGTGACAATTCAGCTGAGAAAGGGTAAGACAAGCATTCTACTGCTTCCAATTTTCTGTTGGATGGAAGTGCAAAAAAATGATTCTCAATTTAAATAAAATGTAATTAGATTTGGAGTTGCTGATACACAAGTTATTCCTTTGGTCAGTTACCGTCCTAAGAAGTCACTGAATTCTGCCCCTGAGATCAGTTCAAAGTTAATTGGTACAACATTTATGCATCATTGTATTAAATGCCCCATCATTGTGTTATAAGAACTGTTCATCCTGGAATGATTTCTCAAATTGATCTGATCCATCTATGACATGCAGACTTAGGAATTGAACAGTCCATATTTATCAAACCTCAAACCTTTCACTTAACTGTTCTCATGCTGAAGTTATGGAATAAGGACCGACTTAAGACAGCTGCAGAGGTTTTGCAGGTATTTTTTTTTATAATAAAAGTAACAGTTGTTTAATCTTACAGTATTTTCTTGTCTTTTAGAGCATCTCATCGAAAGTTCTAGATGCTTTAGAGAACCGGCCAGTTCTGATCAGACTTAAGGGACTTGTAAGGCCTCCTCTTTATTAAATTTTTTAGTTGGTGATTCATTTATCAATAGGTTGCTATTGCATGAGCCTTTCAGAAAATAATCCACTTGGAATTCTAATTTCTGTGGAATTAATTGAATGATGTTCTCTTTCCTTCAGGAATGTATGAAAGGTTCTAAGGCAGATGCTCGTGTCATTTATGCTCCAGTAGAAGAAATTGGTCATGAGGGACGACTTTTACGTGCCTGCAGTATCCATATTTTAACTTCAAAGTTCTTAGATTCTTATAAGCTTCTTCGTGTTTTTGTGTCAAAACTTTTGAGTTTTCTTGAACTTTCTTAGAAGTAATTACTGATGCATTCATTGAGGCTGGTTTGGTCATGGAAAGAGACCAGCAACATCAGTTAAAGGTACTTTTTTTTTATCTTATTATGTTCAAATCTACGATGACCATGAGAACAGGGAGCGGCTGTACTGACACCTTACACTTGTCAACAACTAAATCTACATGATTTTAATTTGTCACAAAATGTTATCTTATGTACTTAACCTTCAGTACAGCCTAAATTGAAGTGAGACTCTGAGACGTAACCCAAATATAACACATTTAGCCGAATCATCTGTCTTAATCGAAAGAAAGCACATAATTCCATCCTTTTGTTGAGGTTCATTGATTGGAGTAGAACTCAGACTGCTGCTTTCATTTTTCCTTTAGATTCAGCTGAAGTTCTTTTTAAGCATTTTGTATTGTGGAGCACACACCGATCACGAAGTAATATTCACTGTTCCACTTTGAATGCTCATTCTCTTTTTAGTATTTCTGATCAACAATCTTCTACTTTGATGCAGTTACACGCCACCCTTATGAATGCACGTCATAGGAAAAGGTGCTAGTTCAGTTTTTTTTTTTACTCCACCTCTCTGTGTCAGATGTTGAAAAATTAACCATGTTAGTCAATTTCTCTCAGGAACCCAAGAGGGATGGTGACATATACTACTCCTAGAAATATGGACACCTTTGATGCCCGAGGCATTTTTGAGTTGTATGGTTCTAAGGAATGGGGCGAATATTGTATACGCGAAGCTCATCTTTCTCAGAGATTTGCGTTTGATGAGAATGGCTACTACCACTGCTGTGCTTCAATTCCTTTCCCTGAAAATATCCAAGTGGATTGTTACCCCTGAATATTTTATCACCATAATTTCTCTACTTGGACCAAATGCAGATTTCTGTATCTCCGAGATGGACTCATTAACGTTTTTGAAAATAAAAGGATATCTTTCAGTTCATACCATATACAACAGATGATGCTATTTCGTATATGTTTATACTAATAAATACAGTATAGCTTTCTAATTCCACATCTCACAATATTCATCTCTCTCTCTCTCCCACGTCCCATTTTGCATGGCCCCAACTTTAACTCTCCACACCTTCAATGTTTGATCTATGCTAGTGCTGTACACCAGCAATCTTCTGTTTTCCATTACTGCAGCTAAGCATTTGACTGGTCCATGATGGCCATCAATTACTGCTACACTGGAATGGAGTGAGTTTTCAAGCTTCTCTCTCTTCCATATCCGTATCGTTGCATCCTCTGACCCAGAGATCACGAAATCTTCTACTGTCTCCAAGCAAAGAACTGCGAAATGGTGGCCCTGCAACGATCCGGTGTGTTTGTACCTCCCTGAAACTCTTTCCTTTTCCCAGAAGTTTATTATTCCATCTGATGATCCTGAATACAGGTAACATCCGCCTGGCGAGAGGCTTAAAGCCATGGCGTTTATTGAAGATGGTTGGAATATTAGTATCATCATCAGAATGTGTGAGCTTTCTCTCGAAACCCTTCTCCATACTTTAACTGTTCCATCGGAAGAGCAGGTGAAAACGCAACCGTCTTGTTGGTTGATCGTGATCGCGTTGACGTGGCCTTCGTGAGCAACGAAGGTATCTATGCATTTCTTGTCTGAGATCTTCCACACCTTAACTGTTTGATCATATGACCCAGTGAATAGAAGATTATCCCTGTTGCTGTAAGCCATGCATGTGATGGCATCTGCGTGCTGGTGATTCTTCTTCTTCTTGGAATACGAGAAGATTATTGATCTTCGTCGAGGTAAAGTCATCATCTTCTTTGGTCGAAAATTCTCCATCGGAGACATCAATTCCCATGCACGTATTCTGCAATCTCCATGTGCAGTGAAGAGCATATTCTCAGTAGCTAACATTGCTCGAGTTTCGCCTATTGTAGCTCTGATACACCCCATCTCTGTGCAATCTGGTTGTTTCCATGCATGAATTTTCTTGCTTGATGAAGCTGTGAAAAGCAAATCTCTTGTAATTGCTACAGAATAGATGTTACCTTCCCTTCGATGGAGGGATGCTAAGCAGTCGTATAAAAGGGGCCGCGTCGGAGAGGCAGAGTGCATTGGAGACCTTATCCATGGCGTTTCGGGACTCATCGGGAAGGCGGGGAACGACGCTGCTGAAGCACAGGAGGTTCTTGGATCTGAATCATCTTCTTCTTCATTGCCATCGAATGAAAATTCTCCTGGTAATGAATTTATTTTTTCTGTTTCTTCATTGGCAAATTTCCAGGGTCTTTCTTCATGGCTAAACTCCATGGAAATTTAGCTCCAATGATATTTGAGACTGACTAACCCACTTATATTGTAATCCATGATATAAGTGTGTAATTATGGCATGCTTTCATGTATAAGTGGGTCAGAAAATGAAGGTTAGTTTGATGAATAATTGCACATGGTGGGGTGGGTGGTTTTTGAATGACTGCATTTACATGCCATGAATTCTGAAGTAGTGTTTTGATCTACCTTCCCTTTGAATTAAGTGAAACTCTGCATAATTGGAAGTTGGAACTCAATAAATCTTTCAAAAAAATAAAAATATAGATTTTAGCAAATGACGAAGTCTCCTGTAAATTCGAGTGTACAGGCTACGGTACCTCTGGGTGCAATGTTACTACTTTAGCTTTGTCATCTGCTAAGTGGATTTATCATCAATTCATTCAAAATTAAATTGATCATTTGAAATGTATGAAATATGTGACGTGATTTATAATTGATCATTTAGTCATTTTCTATCCAATCAAAATTAAATAGATCAACCTGAATATACGAATTTATAATCCGTACTCCAAGATACTAACTCTAACGAAATTATTTTTACTTGTTTTTAAATATCCTATGATTTTATTTAAAACTTTTAATCTGAGTTATAAACATATACAACCCATTCATAATATGTACAATCAAGTTATAAATATATATAATCGAATATTTTATTTTATCCCAGTCAATAAATGAATCAAGGGATTTTTTTTTTAAATCTATAATTGAGCATTTTAATAAATACAACTCACTCTAACCATATTGTTTTTACTTACTTGAGGTGGTGATCCAATTTGAGAGTGATGGATACCCATCAGGTGGTTGGGAGTTGGTTATGTATCAATACACTAGAATGCTACATAGCATGTGCCTAGCAGTAATTTGCCAACCAATATAGATTTTGATGTTAATTTGGTTTACTGTTTCGGTTTAACTCGTGATCAATATTTTTTTGTTCATTTGAAATTAGATCAAATAAATAATTTAATCATCTCAACGGTAACAAATAACAATTTGGTGAAAATTTCATAAATAGCTCAGTGCAACCTATGAAGAAACATTATTAAAAAGCCTATCCATTTGTGTGGACGAAAATTAAAATTAACTCGGGTATTTTAGTCCTGTATCACTTTAGTTGAAATTAATTTTAGATTGATAACCTTTTATTATTATTATTCTAAATTTTATATATTTTGAAAAGAATTATGGAACTCAAATTGAAAAATTAAAAGTTGAGATTTTCAGCCCAAAAGATCAAATTTGAAAAAGAAAAGGTTGTATAGCAAGTTTACATGCATGGGCTAACATAAAAATAAAAAATATATATATATATGAGACTAAAATTAAACACCATTAACCATAATGTAATCAAAAATGATATTAGCATAACCAACAAAAAGTTAAATCTATTTCACAGCTCATTAAACTAGAAAAATCATTTGTGATAAACAATATGCAAAAGGTCTTCTTTGATAGATAAAATGGTGCACCTTTGAAGTCATCATCACAACACTTTTTTTTTACACCGACCAATTCATGATGTTTTGATATACCTAATAATTATATCCCACGATCATTTTCAATTCATAATTATTTACATGCCTTTAATTATTGACCCCCATCATCGACGTATCCAAAGTTTTAATATTTTTTTTTGGCAATGACTCCCGTGTGCAATAGGATCGAACCCTATTTTCTCAAATTTTCACTTCCCTATTCCAATTCTCGACACCAGAAATTATATGCAATCCATAAAAATAATTAGAATAATTTTTATAATAAATTAATTACCGTAAAGAAATAATTAAGTTACTCTTTGAAATGAGGATCGATTCTACTTAATATTTTGTAGGACCCGCTTTACCTTAGTATTTTTTCTAATTTTCTTTTTACCTCGAATGTGAATATTGAATATATGTATAACCACTTACTTTATCTAAAAGGGTATGTAAATCCATTATAATGATTTTACTTTAATTTCCATAGGTGAAAACATAATCTAATATTAACTTTATCTTCTACGTACTCTTGAAACTATAAGAAATATTAAAATGTATATATGTATGTGCTCATATGCAAAGTGGACATGTATTAGTGTCCATTTGTTAATACTGTAACAACAAATTTTGTATTTATAATAAAATAAATACAATATTGAGTACAAAGATAATTTCTTGATGGATGTAATTTGAAGAAGATGTAAGCGGGTTATAATCTCAATCAATCCTCTGATTCTTCTCTCGAACCAATTTGGCTTTGACTTGACTTTGACTTGACTTGTGATTCTTGACTTTGACTTCTTTGACGAAGTGTATGCTGACTGTGTTGACAGCTTGTGTTGACTTGACTTGTGTGTTGAGTCGGATCTTCAAACGAAGCTTGTCCGAGCTCGAGTGTGTAGTCTTGAACGTTGACCCGGAGGCGTTGAACCTTTGTTCGGATTAAACGTTGACTGAGAGCTTTCCACGAAGAACACTTGATCTGGGGGACTTGGAGCCTTGATCCCGGATTAGTAGTTGTTCTTGATTTGAAGCTTGAAGATGCTTTGAGACTTGAAGCTTTAGAGGCTTGAAGGCTTGAAGCTTTGTTGAAGATCTTGAACTTGAAGCTTTAGAGGCTTGAAGACTTGAAGATCTTGAGCTTGAAGACTTGGAGGCTTGAAGACTTGAAGCTTTAAAGATTTGAAGATGCTTTGAAGATCACTTGAAGGCTTGAAGATCCTCGAACGTTCTTCGCTTGAAGCTTTGAAGGTTTGAAGACGCTTTGAAGATCGCTTGAAGGCTTGAAGATCCTCGAACGTTCTTCGCTTGAAGCTTTGAAGATTTGAAGATCGTTCTTCGCTTGTTCTTCGCTTGAAGATCTGGAGAGAGCTTTACTCGTGTTCTCGATCTCTTCAAGTGCGTCGTCTTCGAGTGCTTGAATGTCTGTCTGTCTCTGTGTGTGTCTCTGTCTCTGTGTGTCTCTGTCTCTGTGTGTGTTCAAATGAATGGTGGAGACCCCTTTTTATAGGTGAAAAAGGAGGTCCAGGCCACCTTTGGGCCTCACTTAGCGGGCTTGGGCTTCAGCCTGACTGAACCATAATTGGGCCTATCTGATTTGGGCCTGATTTAATTTGTCTGGGCTTGTTTGACTTGGGTCAGACTTTATTTGACTTGGGCTTGATTGACTTGGGTCAGACCCCATTTGACTTGGGCTTGATTGACTTGGGTCAGGCCTCATTTGACTTGGGCTTGATTGACTTGGGTCAGGCCTCATTTGACTTGGGCTCATTTAATTTATTGGGCTCAAATTATTTATTAATTTACTTAGGAATTAATTTATTTAAATTCCAAAATAAATTAATATTTAATCAATAAAATCCAAGTGTCGCCATTTAATTGGACCGTAAATTTTAATTGCTTACAAATGCCCCCTTGCGATTTGTTCACGGACGCCATGTCTTGATGTGAATGAATTGCAAAAATTTTATAACATTTGTAATGTTGGGCTTGAGAAATTACTTTGTCAAAGTAATAATTTTTTTTATTATCATTGGCCCAATTTTTTTTCTCAAGTGGCCCAATTTGTTTTCTTAGGCCCAATTTTCCTCAAGCCCACATCAATCTCTTCCCTGTTCAATTTCAGGATTTCGGGTCAAAGAAATATAGAATGGATTTATTTCCTGTGTTATTAAGACGATTTTGCAAATCTCTTTCCAATCAATTAATTTTATCTGCAGTAAAAGAAATTTGGGAGATTTCAATCACTCAAATTACTTCCATAACTTGCTGCAGGCTCATCACTATATAATAAGAGACTCGGTGTATTTATTTTCTTCATTCGCAGACAGTAACAACTGAAATTCTTGTCTTTTTACTTCCCTTCTATTTTTTTTACTGGATTTAATGCATTCATGCATTCTCTCTGTCCCTTGTAGATTTTCTTGGAAGATCATTATTTGCCGAACGAAGATACAAAAGGGCTCACATCGTCACTGTAAGTCCTCTACTCGATTTTAATTCTTTTATTTTACTTCTTCGTTTTTTTTTGCCTGGAAATCACGTATGCTATTCATTATATCCCGAGTAACATTATTATCATCATCACATGCTCATAGATTTAACAACACGCTTCAAAGTATGTGTGATCATTACGTATCTTGTAGCGTCACAAAAAAAAACTCCACATTTTTTTTTGTTGGTGACGTAACGAAAGTATCAGTTTCTAAACCCACATCATCAAGAGTAAGAACCTACAGGGCTTGAAGAACATAGATTGGATAGATTTCAGGGATGATCATACGAGCATCAAATGAGAATACAACAAGAAGACCCGATGAGCAAAGAGGTGATTTCCGGCAGCTCCGACAAATATGGCGAACAGCGGTCTTTCAACAGAAAACGACGACGGCGGATGAAATGCACCCGGCGGTGATCGATACCTGGAAAGTTGGCGACGTTCATTTCGAGTGGCAGAGGTGGCTGGATATTTGGTGATGAGAAGGGCTCGCGCTTCTGGCAACAAGAAAGCGACGATGGCCTGGATGGAAACTGACCAACGAAGATAGAGCAAATCCATGGCCATGTCAGTTCCGTCGAGAGACTAGCAGATCGGGGCTCGCGATTCCATTGGTGCTGGCGTTAGGCGAGCGGAGCTTTCCGATGGCGTTAGCAGATGACGGCAGACGGGACGAAGGGACCTCCAAGGTGGGCGCTCGATGGTAGAGCGGTGGCTGGAGTCGTCGTCTTCCGGCGGCAGCAGGTGGCGTGGACAACGAGTGGATCCGGTGGTCAGTGGCCATGACTTCGGTAGGCTTAGCGTGTGCTGGTTGCGGCGGAGGTGGAGTGCGACTTCAGGGACCGGCTGACAGTGGTCGACCCGGCGGATCCGGTGGCGATCAGTGGTATGCACTATGCAGTGGCGGCAACAACTCCGGGCGGCAACAACTCCGGACGTGATCAATGCAGCAGCGGCGCGCGATTCATGGCTGGCGACAAGAGATCCGGCGACGGGATGCGATAGTGTTGTGTTTCCGACGCGTGGGCAGCAGCGATGGTGGAACGCGACGGACCCAGTGGCGCAAGTTGCAGCGGAGAGTTCTTCCGGATCGTCGCAGTGGAATCCCGCTGGCGGCCGCGCGTGACTCGACTTCCGTGGTGGACCTCGGCGGCTGCTGCCGAATCACGTGGAATAGCCGAGAGTTTGCGGTCTTCTGGCAGCGGGGCGGCGTCGCGGCGGAGAGCGGCGACGTGGTCGCGATTCACGGCGGAGAGTGTGGCAACGTGAGATCCAGTTTCCGGCGAGAAATGTGGCGGCAGAGGCTCGCGATCTTCCAGAGGCTGAAGGTTGAGAGAGAGGGTCGCGGCTGATCGGCTCCAGCGTGGTGGTCGGGCGGTGGTCGTGTGATTGCCGTCAGCACATGGGTAGACGCCGCGGCAGATCCGATCGATGGGCGCAAGCAGTTGCCGGTGGTGGGTGCACACGGGGTTAGTGTAGCGGCGATCGGTCGTGATGACGGGCAAGCAGCGGCGATCGCGTTCTACGACTGAAAGCACCTCAGTCGCGACGTCACTCCGGCAGCAGGCGTGCGATCTTCCGGCGAAGGCTAGTGGATGCGGCGGCGGAGTGTGGTAAGCAGCAGGTGGTCGAGTGGCGGCTCTCCGACGATTTGCAGCGACGGACATCGGGAGATGACCGAGGGGCGACGCGGCGGTTGATGATGGCTTCGAGTTTCTGGAAGAGAAGAACTCTCGACTTGTGAGGGAAGTATTCCTCCAATTGACTAAACCTTCTTGATTTTGACTTTAGATTGGGCCATTATTTATTTTGGTCTGCAAAAATGTTAATTGGGCCGCTCATCCAGCCTGATATGGAGTACCAATTTGGGCCCATTTCAATTATTGAATTGGACTCACCCCTTTAATTTTTTTTTTTATTATTATTATTATTATTTTGGAATTGTCTAACAACATTTTTCATTGGAAGGAAACAATCTGCACAAGGAGACTACACCATTCTTGCTTCCATGAATTGTATGAGTAGCTATCCATGGGGAACAATATCAACTTGCCACTCTTCTTTAGATGGAATTAATAGAGCAACATCAACATCGCCACTCTTCATTGAGATGGAATCGACAGAGCAGTATCATCATCACGTCCTTAATGAAATCGACAGAGCAACATCAACATCGCCACTCTTCCATCTTTTGAGATGGAATCGACAGAGCAGTATCAACAGCGCCACTCTTCCATCTTTTGAGATGGAATCGATAGAGCAGCATCAACATCGCCACTCTTCTATCCTTGATGGAATCGACAGAACAACATCAACATCGCCACTCTTTCATCTTTTGAGATGGAATCGACAGAGCAGTATCAACATCGCCACTCTTCCATCCTTGATGGAATCGACAGAGCAATATCAACATCGCCACTCTTTCATCTTTTGAGATGGAATCGACAGAGCAGTATCAACATCGTCACTCTTCCATCCTTGATGAAATCGACAGAGCAACATCAACATCGCCACTCTTCCATCTTTTGAGATGGAATCGACAGAGCAGTATCAATATCGTCACTCTTCCATCCTTGATGGAATCGACAGAGCAACATCGGCACTCTTCATCTTTTGAGATGGAATCGACATAGCAATACCAATGTCGCCACTCTTCCATCTTTTGAGATGGAATCGACAGAGCAGTATTAACATTGCGTCCTTGATGAAATCGACAGAGCAACATCAATATCGCCACTCTTCCATCTTTTGAGATGGAATCAACAGGGCAATATCAATATCGTCACTCTTCCATCTTTTGATGACACTTCTGCTTCTTTTCCTTGCACTTTATTTATGGCACGTATGCTTCAATTCTTTATTTCTCTCACAAGCTTGATAAGAATAACTGGAATCATGACTGAACTTAGTGAGCTACTAAGTTGTCTACGTATCTCTTCAAAGAGAATCAAGTCATAACGTAGTTCAAAGGGACGTTAGTATGATTTGGATGGGGGGTGTCGTGCACAGTTTATACTCATGCGGGCTAGGAGTGTGTCGTACACAGTTTATACTCGTGCGGACCAGGAGTATGTCGTACACATTTTATACTCGTGCGGACCAGGAGTATGTCGTACACAGTTTATACTCGTGCGGACCAGGAGTACACAGTTTAGGCTCGTGCGTCATGGAGCGTCATGTAGACAGTTTTCGCTCATGTCAAGAAGCTTTTGCGTGTAGATAGTTTTAGCTCATATCAAGGAGCGTAATGTAGACAGTTTATGCTTGTGTCAAGGAGCATTGTGTGGACAGTTTTCGCTCGTGCCGAGGAGCATTTTGTGGACACTTTTCGCTCATGCCGAGGAGCGTTGTGTGGACAGTTTTTGCTCGTGCCGAGGAGTATTGTGTGGACAGTTTTAGCTCATATCAAGGAGCGTTGTGTGGGCAGTTTTCTCTCGTGTCAGGGAGTCTTGCATTATTTGTGTTAGATAGTTTAAACTCATATCAAGGAGTATTGTGTGGACAGTTTTAGCTCACATCAAGGAGCGTAATGTGGACAGTTTTCTCTCATGTCAAGGAGCTTTATGTGGATAGTTTTCGCTCGTATCGAGGAGCCTTGGCTTGAGGACTTTTAGATAGTTTAAGCTCATATCAAGGAGCGTAATGTGGACAGTTTTCGCTCGTGTCAAGGAGCTTTGTCTTTGATTTATCAACAGTTCATTGCCCCCAATCCTGGGATACATTGCTTTCTCTTGCTTCCACTTCATTTCTATGAATCTTTATGGAAACTGCAGTCTTTGTTTGTGGTTCGTCTTCCACGAGCTCATCAGAAGGCATGTCCTCAAACTCGTAGGAGTCTTGAATAGATGGCCATTCAATATCATTTGATATCAAGCTCAACTCCATGTCGTGAGCTCTTGTAGCCAACTCTTCAAAAGTCTTTGGCTGAATTCCTTGAAGTATGTAGTGAAGATTCCATGGCATCCCTTGAATGCACATTTCAATAGCTGAAGTTACTGACAGCTTCTCTTTGCAATTGAGGCTGAGGCTCCTCCATCTATTGATGTAGTCGATGACATATTCTTCATCACTTTGATGAGTATTTGTTAGCTCCATCATGCTAACAGTTCTTCGTGTGCTGTAGAAGCGATTGAGGAACACTTCTTCCATTTGCCCCCAACTGTCGATGGAGTTGGCTTCTAAGTTGATATACCATTCGAACGCATTCCCTTTAAGAGAGCGAACAAACTGTTTCACCATGTGATCTCCGTAGGTCCCAGCATCATTGCATGTCTCGACGAAATGCGCCACATGTTGTCTTGGGTTGCCTTTGCCGTCAAATTGCTGAAAATTGGGAGGTTGGTAGTCAGCTGGCATCCTCAAGTTGTCAATTCTCTTTGTATATGGCTTCTTGTAGGCAACAAGGGATTTTGAGCTCTCTTCAAACTTGTCTTTTATCGTTTCTAAAATGATGTTCTTCAGTTGGTTCACATGAAGCATTTTGTCAGTTGAAACTTGTATTTTTTCTTCAACTGGCTTCTTTTCAAAAGGATGGTGTTTCGCTGAGTCTCCTTCCTCGCGCTTATCCTCAACTTGTTTCTCATTTGTATGACTTGTCTCCACATTCTCCATTTTCTTCATAAGTATGGAGATTTTTATGTCTTGAGCTTCCATGTGCTTGTTGAGTCCTTCAATGGCTCTCATCATATTTGTGAGTTGATCCTCAATGGTCATAGAACTTGTCGTCATCACTGCAACTTCAGTTGAGGTAGATGATGAGCTTGGCGTGGAACGAGGAGTTGAGCAAGTAGAAACATTTTCACCACTCTTGTCTCCGTGCAATGGCTTGTTGAGAGTAATCCCCACCATATGGTTTGCCTCTACGGAGCCTTCGGGAATACTTCTTGTAACGACTCCAACCTTTTCAGTTTGCAACTCTGGAGGCTTTGATGCAGTAGGCCTCCGTATCGCAATCTTGAGTGGAGTTATCTTTTGAATCTCTTCAGTTTGCAGCTCTGAATGCTTCAAGGTAGAAGGTCTTCTTATTGCAATCCTGAGAGGAGTCATGCTTTGTATCTTCGAGCTTGTAGAGAGAAGAGATGAGAGGTAGAGACCGTCCCACTGGGCGTGCCAAAATTTGTAACAACAAATTTTGTATTTATAATAAAATAAATACAATATTGAGTACAAAGATAATTTCTTGATGGATGTAATTTGAAGAAGATGTAAGCGGGTTATAATCTCAATCAATCCTCTGATTCTTCTCTCGAACCAATTTGGCTTTGACTTGACTTTGACTTGACTTGTGATTCTTGACTTTGACTTCTTTGACGAAGTGTATGCTGACTGTGTTGACAGCTTGTGTTGACTTGACTTGTGTGTTGAGTCGGATCTTCAAACGAAGCTTGTCCGAGCTCGAGTGTGTAGTCTTGAACGTTGACCCGGAGGCGTTGAACCTTTGTTCGGATTAAACGTTGACTGAGAGCTTTCCACGAAGAACACTTGATCTGGGGGACTTGGAGCCTTGATCCCGGATTAGTAGTTGTTCTTGATTTGAAGCTTGAAGATGCTTTGAGACTTGAAGCTTTAGAGGCTTGAAGGCTTGAAGCTTTGTTGAAGATCTTGAACTTGAAGCTTTAGAGGCTTGAAGACTTGAAGATCTTGAGCTTGAAGACTTGGAGGCTTGAAGACTTGAAGCTTTAAAGATTTGAAGATGCTTTGAAGATCACTTGAAGGCTTGAAGATCCTCGAACGTTCTTCGCTTGAAGCTTTGAAGGTTTGAAGACGCTTTGAAGATCGCTTGAAGGCTTGAAGATCCTCGAACGTTCTTCGCTTGAAGCTTTGAAGATTTGAAGATCGTTCTTCGCTTGTTCTTCGCTTGAAGATCTGGAGAGAGCTTTACTCGTGTTCTCGATCTCTTCAAGTGCGTCGTCTTCGAGTGCTTGAATGTCTGTCTGTCTCTGTGTGTGTCTCTGTCTCTGTGTGTCTCTGTCTCTGTGTGTGTTCAAATGAATGGTGGAGACCCCTTTTTATAGGTGAAAAAGGAGGTCCAGGCCACCTTTGGGCCTCACTTAGCGGGCTTGGGCTTCAGCCTGACTGAACCATAATTGGGCCTATCTGATTTGGGCCTGATTTAATTTGTCTGGGCTTGTTTGACTTGGGTCAGACTTTATTTGACTTGGGCTTGATTGACTTGGGTCAGACCCCATTTGACTTGGGCTTGATTGACTTGGGTCAGGCCTCATTTGACTTGGGCTTGATTGACTTGGGTCAGGCCTCATTTGACTTGGGCTCATTTAATTTATTGGGCTCAAATTATTTATTAATTTACTTAGGAATTAATTTATTTAAATTCCAAAATAAATTAATATTTAATCAATAAAATCCAAGTGTCGCCATTTAATTGGACCGTAAATTTTAATTGCTTACAAATACAAAGAAGAATAAAATGCTTTTGCTTAATTCTAAATGCAAATTATTCACTAAAACAAGAAATTTGTTAGTGTTTGTGGCAGGCATCTCACTCTTGACAAAACATCAATCTCAACCATCAAAGATCATTTCAAGCTATTGAACTTGAAAGCTAATGTGATATGTAAATAAAATTTAAGAGATAATAATTCATAGAATTCAATCGATCACATAAGGACATATATATTGTTGTCATAGCTAATTCAAATTTATCAAAATCTGGCAAAAATCATATCAGTAGGACATAAAAAATCTTTTTAGTTAAACACTGTAACTTGAATTGATTTGATTCTTGAAAGACTTTGTCCTAATAATAATTGAATCTAAAAGCAATACACAGATATATATTATATATATGTTTCCATATGTGTGTATTTATTGAAACCCAAATTCTATATATGGACTAATGATATTTCTTTTCTTTCCAAATTTATTAATAATAATAAATGTATGTTGAGATAGAGCTATCACTCCATTATTATGGATTAATATTAATATTCGATTAAGCCAGCCCGAAACTTAATTAAATCAAGATACCCCTTGTCCCTTCTTATCTTAACAGTTCTTAAATCATAATTAGCCAAATTTAAATTTCATAATTATTCATTATATCATAGGTCAAATCTGAGCCACAAAAATTTTCCAAATTAAAAGCAAAATTTGATTGCCTGGTGGGCTCACTTTGTGGCCCAAAATAGGTCATGCCACCTTCACTTTTCCTTAACTCAAAACAATTATTACACTAATATAATTGTATTGATAATAGGACCCACCAACAGACTTACTGGTAGAAATATATAGAGTCTAGTAGTTCATTAATTAAGAATACTATTTAAAAATGTGTGTATATATAGTAGATTACTATATAATACAGACTTACATAGCATTCGTTAATTAAACTTGTATTTTAGGGCGTTTGAAAGTGATATCTAATCAGAAACGTTAAGAGTTATATCGAACATTTCATAAAAAGCTATGGTGAAATTGTTTTACTCTTTTATATGATAGAAAATTATTTTTCTACAAAACAGATAATTATTTTTATGTCTAAGAGTTAATATTACTTTTCTATATGATAGTCTATTACTTTTCCATGAAGAGTAACTCTCAATATGTTTGTAGAATAATAATTTTAAAGGCACCAACATCCCTTCCACACACTGTTAATACTTCTTTAAGAGCTTGCGTCTCGTAAAACATGTTCTCTATGAACTGAATTAGGAATTGTCACCCTTTTATATAACAAATTATTACTCTCCTAAACAACAAATTATATTGCCTAAAAAAACTCGTGTGACATAATATTAATTCATTTTTTTAAGTTAAAATAACTTATTGTAAAACCGTTCCATTTGTCAAGATAATCCTAATTTTATTTAATTTAATGTAAAAATAATGTGAATGCTCGAATATAATGAGCTATAGAAACGGTGCCATTTCATCTAATTTAATTAGTTGGTGAATTCTTAAATTGAGTATCTGAATTTAGGAGTGATTATCTTTTAAAATAAAATAATCAATAGAAAGTGGAGAGTGGGGTGGGGGCCATCCACATTTCCATTAGAAGTGGTCGGCTGACGCGGACAAATTATTGAATACTTCCACGTTATGACAGCTAAGCTTTTTTCTCGTTTTTGATTGGATATGTATGGAAATGCCCCCTTTTTATTATTCTTTTTATTTTATTTATTTCGCCATTACTTCTATTCAACTTTTCAAATTTATTATTATTATTAAAAAAAATTAACGCCCATAAAATGTGATAAATAGGGTACGCAAATGTGATAAGACTTGCATCAATTAATACAAATGTTAATTAAATGAAAAATATTATTAGTTAATTAAAAATATTTATGAATTACTCCCTCCGTCCCATAGAAGTTGACACACTTTCTTTTTTGGTTTGTCCTACTAAAGTTGACACATTTTCTTTTTAATACATGGGACCCACAAAAAATAATTAATTTATTCTCATGGACCCCACATATCACCTATAATGCAACTACCCACTACACATTAAATATTATTTCTCTCACTTCACTTTACTTCACTTTACATTAAATTATTATACTTCTTAATCTCTGTGCCCAAAAAAAATTATACCAACTTCTTCAGAAAGAGTAATAAACATGCGTAGGAGTTGAAATGGGCATGTAGTTGTCGATTATTTAGAATAATGTCGATGTGTGAGTATAGATTGTATGGTGAAAAATATATCTATGTGATCCTAAAATCAAGTAATTGGCCTTTTTGTATTTGACTAATTTGTTAACTAAAAGATTTTTTAGTTGATCTTTATGAGCATCAAGTAATAATTGAAATTACAAAAATATATTGTACCATGTAAAACGTATTAAAATATAATTATTATATAGTTAAATATGCTTATTAGTTAAGTGTATGTTTCTTCTACATTCCAATGAACATTAATTCCTCAAGCTAAATTTATTTAAAATATGTTATATATATATATATATATATATATATATATATATATATATATATATATAACATCATCAAAAACACAATAATGAAGGCTAACTAGTTTATCATTGAAATGGATAACATATTATACTAAATAATAGAATTTTCCACCTAGGATGCAGTTTCTCATTCCTCTATATTGTCTTGTAAAGAGCATATTAATAATAAATTTGCATTTAAGTAAATAAATAAAGTGGATTTTTCAGTATATATATATATATATATATATATATATATATATATGTGTGTGACAGTGAAAGTGGGCTAGCTCCTCAAAGCATACTTCAGTTCAGATATATCTTCTCTCTCTTCTCTTCTCTCTCCTTGAAAATGCCCGGCATCGCCTTCGGACGAGTCGATGACTCCTTCTGCTTCGCCTCCGTTAAGGCCTACATCGCAGAGTTCATCTCCACCTTGCTCTTCGTCTTCGCCGGCGTCGGCTCCGCCATTGCTTACAGCTAATTTCTCCATCATTAATTTGCATGTAGTTTCCATGCATGCAGATTAATTCCTCATGCAAATTTAATTTTTTTTTATTTTATTTGAATATAAATTGATTTCCGGCGGTGGCTATTTTTCCGACAGATAAGTTGACGTCGGATTCCGCCCTGGATCCACCGGGATTGGTGGCGGTGGCGGTGGCTCATGCATTCGCTCTGTTTGTGGCGGTGGCAATCGGAGCCAACATCTCCGGTGGCCACGTCAACCCCGCCGTCACCTTCGGCTTGGCTGTGGGTGGTCAGATCACCATCCTCACCGGAATCTTCTACTGGATTGCCCAACTCTTGGGCGCCGTTGCCGGATCTTACTTGCTCAAAGTGGTCACCGGCGGCTTGGTAAGTCATTAAATTTTAGTAATTAATTAATTAATGGTTAAACTTGATTAATTAATTAATGACAAATTTTGTGACACGATGCTTATATACAAAGATAATGTGAAATATGTTAAAGTATACTATTCTAGGTATTATAATACTCTATTTGTCCACTTAATTAAAAGAGGATCTTTATTTTTGTACACGTTGATTAAATGAGTATTATTATTTAATGTGTAATTGGTAGTTATTATATTAGTGAGAGTGTGATTTCATATTTTAATTGTATTAGTAAATGTGTGTAAAAAAATAAATAACTCTCTTTGAAGCGAACGACCAAAATAGAAAAAAAGACCCTCTTTCAAATAAAGGAAGGGAGTACAATTTATTGTAAATATATTTTAGCTAAACATGATGAATCGATTCCTTTCACAACCATATATTTGTCTCACGAGAGTATGTCTTTCATTAAATTAATAATTAATTGTGAAAAAAATGCAGGCAATTCCGACCCATGGATTGGCAGCGGGTGTTGGAGCGGTGCAAGGTGTAGTAATGGAAATTATCATCACGTTCGCATTGGTGTACACCGTGTACGCCACCGCAGCAGATCCAAAGAAGGGCTCATTGGGCACCATTGCGCCAATTGCAATTGGGTTTATTGTTGGGGCCAACATCTTGGCGGCTGGCCCATTCTCCGGAGGGTCCATGAACCCGGCCCGTTCCTTTGGGCCTGCTGTTGCTAGCGGCGACTTCTCCGGGAACTGGGTTTACTGGGTCGGCCCACTCATCGGGGGCGGCCTGGCTGGGGCTGTCTACAGCAACGTGTTCATGCACCATGATCATGAACCAGTTTCGACACGTGCCTTGATCTAATTCGCTACCTAGCTAGCTAATTGTTGGGTCTTGTTCTGTAATTTCACGTTTCTTTGTGGTCCAAATTGCAAAATCGATGAGTGCTTTCTTTTCTTGGGGAATAAAAGGAAGGGGGGATTATTTTATTTCTTCCTTTTTATGTTCCTCCTTTCAATTTAAAAAAAAAAAGTTTGAATTTGCAAAATTTGATCCATTTTCTTGGTGAAGTATGCTTTATAATGAAATGTCCATGGATTTGGTATATATGGTCCCATTGGATGTTAATTATTGGTAGATTCTTTTTTATGCTTTTGTAAATTTATGAAAAATTCCATGCATGGACCACAGAGCAACACTCCCAAGAAAAAAGTTTTAAATTAATATAATGGGAGATGTTAAACAAAAATAAAAAAATGATACTCCTGGTTGGATCATTTAATATCAGTAAGTTGTAATCTCCGT
The DNA here is from genome assembly GCA_023678885.1 of Pogostemon cablin. NCBI lineage: Eukaryota > Viridiplantae > Streptophyta > Magnoliopsida > Lamiales > Lamiaceae > Pogostemon > Pogostemon cablin. The sequence continues at coordinate 2,461,061 of CM042959.1, read as the reverse complement.
CTCATACTTATCTTCACACTTCCTTTGTAAATTACAATGAAAGTGTGAAGATAAATATGTGACAGATGGAATAGTAACTTAGAGGTGATATTAAGATCTTACTGTAAATGTAAATTGTTAAATGAAATAGAATTATAGATTGCATTACTTATTATTAATTATATAATACTGCAGCATTAATAGATGTGAGAAGACAAAATTTACGTAGATAAATTATTTCAGTTAAATTGATATGTTGTACTATGTGGTTATAATATGTAGAGAAAACAAAATTGACCTAGGAAAAAAGAAAAAAAGAAGATAAATATTATTAATCATTGTTCTGGTTTTTGTTTATTTTTTAAAAAATTAAACTATTTGCCTCTTTCCCTCGATCTCTAATTAAATAATTATTATATATATATATTTAATAAAAAAGTATTTATCATATTTGGATAACGTCCTCAGGAGGCTCTTTCTTCCCATATTTCCATTCATGCGCTTTCCATTCTGGAAGTTGTTGGATCACAACCTGCCATTTTTAATAAATTACTTATATAAATAAATAGTTACATAGATTATATATATAATTTTATTAAGAATTATGCTTTTATAAAAATGAGAAATAAAGAGTAGAAAGGGTTAAATGACAAACCAGTCCTCTGGAATCTGGTTCACCAACTGTGGTCTGACAAGCAAGTCTCCAATTTTTGGGTTTCTAAAATGCAATAGAAAAGTAATTGAGTAAAGAAAGCATTTTTCTAAATGAAATAAGTTACAAAATTAAAAATATAAAAATAGAAATTTTCTGATAATAACAAACTCACCTTTTTAAGCTTTTCCTTTTCCTTATTTGTGGGAGGGCTTAATAATTCCTTTCCTTCAACCACCTATTACCAATAAATAAATCATATAAAAACTCTAAATTTATTTGAATTTTTATTAATAATAAAATAAAAAGAATTAGGTGTGCTTATTTTTTTTTTTATATATAAATAGAGACTATTTATACATGTCTTATTGTCTTAAATCAATTTTATCAATTAACTTCTAAATAAAATGAATGCAGAATGCCACATTCATTGTACATATATATACCATTATCATCATTATATAAACAAATGAATTCATTAAAAAAAAAATTAAAAAAATAATAATAATAATAACCTCAACTATGCAGGTGGCACAAGTTCCTCCTCCCCCACAATTGAGCAAGGGTCTAGACTGAAACACACAAATAATTCCCACTGCATTATAATTATATATATTTCTCATAACATTAAACCAACATTAAATTACACTGATATATAGTCCATAATAATAAGAAAATAAAATAAAAAGGGCTTACATATGGTCCGTACAATTCAATTTGATTATCGAGCATAATATCTCTCAATTTCTGGCCTCCGCATGCACTTCGATAATGCACGTCCGGCGTTCCATCAGGCAGTAAAACCGACTACAAAAACACGCTTTTTAATTAATGACTCAGATTGATAACGGAGAAATCGTGTTTTGTGGACTCACGCTAACAAATGCGAAGTCGACGGTGGGGATTTCATCTGCTGTGGTCGACGGAGCTGCTTCCGATTCCGTTTGTAAGGCTCTGATTTTCTTGATTCTCGAAAAGCTGAGATGATTTCGGTTTCTTGATGGGGTGTTCAAAATGTGGGATTTTGAGAAAAGTATTAATGAAGCTGAATTGTGGGAGTTGAGGTGAAGTGTTGCCATTATTGTTGGATAATAAGAATAGTGAATGTGAAATATGGTTTGAAGGATGAGAGAGAAAGATGGGTTGATCAAAGTGTGTATGTATATGGTTCTTATTCATCTTATCAAATTTGAGATATGGTGTAAATTTTTTTGTACAATATCCTTGTGAAGGTTTGTGATTCACTATATGTTATTATTCTGAATGAAATTTGAATAATACATTTTAGATTTGTCGAAATGATGAATAATTCATTGAGTGAAAAAATTATTGCTAGATGTTATTAGGTTTGTTATTTAAAAAAATAAATTATGGGTTTTTTTAAATCTTTGTGCATGTGTATTAACATCAAAAGATTTATTGAGGAAGTCTTATCTTTTTGTTATTTTAACATAAAAGTAATAATATACTGTCTATTTAAATTTATTAAAAAATTTAAAAATTCTAAAACCGCTAGAGGAAGGGCTTGAACCTTCGACCTTGTGGTTAACAGCCACACGCTCTAACCAACTGAGCTACTCCAGCTTGTTGGTTAAAATTCACAATATTTATAAATAAAATCAATATAATTAAATCCAAAAATTACATCATCTTTGATGCAACGTCGACTTATGTACTACACAAGTATTGAAGGATTTAAATTTAAGGAAAAAACTCAAAATAAAGAAAAAATAAAAAAAGTCAAGTATAATTCTTAGAATATAATTAGGCAATTGCAGTAGCCAAATTAGCATCATCAGATTCATCAAGAATCATTTCATCTCTAAAAAGAAGTTTTAAATAGGGCAGCACTCTGGGAAGAACATGTATATCTGCCAAGTTCACGCTCATCATATCGAATGCAATGCAAGTTTTGTGCATGTGACTCTCGTCGAAAACTGGAATCTTGGGATACCGTTGGCTGAAATGAGTAAGAACTACACGATACGCCCCCGCATCGTCGCCTACTTCCACCGCCTCCTTGGTCGTGCTGTGATTCCGTGCTACGGCTTCCCCACCATACTATCTTCAAACGTAGCCTGGAACGACCAAAACAATATGATCGTATAAAATCACTGTAAAACACCCATACAACAGTTATCTTATTGGTTAGTTTGATCAATTGCCTCGTGAATAAGAACAGTTGCTCCATGGGAAGCTCTGACTAGTTCAGGGCAGGGCCTGGTGTCGCCTGAGTAGACGACTTTCCACCCCGGGATGGTCTTCCCAGTTTTTTTTATCCTATTTGCGGCTTGCAATACGACACCATAAGCTTGTGGGCAATGGACGACTGGGAAACTTAACAATGATTCTAATCCAGCATCCAAGAAAATTTTCTTCAGGGACTTGATTATCGGAGCAGCAGCAGCAATCTGAGTAGGACTGGCTAACCAATCCCGGTAGCTCTTCATTCGACTTCCTCTAGCATTCTCACCTACTAGCTCAACCGTGTTTCCATTCTTAGCGTGCTGAGTAGGATTGTCTTTGTTTGATTCAAAAGCCTCCGATGAAGCTTCTGTCGTGTGGAAACAGTCGAGAAACTGCATGTCTAGATCCTCGAGTCTCTGGTAGGCATCGAGATACCTCTTAAGCTGTCCTGGCCCAACAACAATGATGGGTTCATGAGGTGATCCCTTCAGCAAATCTCGTCGGTATGATGATCTGCGTGGATATGTGAAATCCAGATGCATCTTAAACCTTTCACAGCCTCGTCGGCTCCTTGGACACCAAATCTGCAGGAAAAGATACAAATACTACAAGTCAATCTGCGGCTCAGCAAGAAAAACGAGGGAAACAACAAAAACACAGAGTTCAATATTTGTGTACCTTCTTTTTAGCTGTCCCAGTGTTCCCTCACCACAATCTAAAAGTAAACTTCCTTTGGAAAACAAATTGATGAAAATTGAACTCACGTTTCGGTACTTTGAGGGCTGAGAAGAACCAGTGCCAAGAAGAACAATCTCCATATCTTCTCTACTAATATCTTCAAGACAGCTTGGGAGAACACTTTCAGGCAACCATGGTTCTTCAGTTATAACTTCATCTTCATTTGATATCTCAACCATAGTAGCGTCCCCGTTTTCTAACCAGAACTGGTATACTTGTTGAGCTGCATCTCCAACCTCTGGAATCGCTGATAGAAGCTCTTCAATGATAGCTGTAGAAGATGATAGACTCGGTATACTAGATGTGTCGGGTCCAAGATTTGCGTAGGGACGAAGATGAAACTGATTGACAAATACACAAGTGATAAAGAGTTCAGAGCCATAACAAACACGTGCACATTATGATTACTACTGAATACAGTGAAATTACATGAAGACTGACACTCATAGGACTACGACAGTAATCACATCTTCTATCCTTCCCGCATAAACTAATAAAACTGCTATTCTCATTAACTTGGCTATAAAATTTCCTGAACCAACTCCACTTATAACTAGTACGTTTTTTGGAATAGAATTTGTTTTCAGTCATTTACACACACAATTGCACAGCAATTATAATTGAGGATATATTTCACAAATTTTTAATGATTGTTGAAGAATACAAACAAACAAATAAACAGATAAAAATAATAATCTGTGTTCAAAAAAATTCTTATAAAGAGGGTACATCTAAAACTTCTCCATTCACCCCCAAAAAAAATGATTGAATGATTTAGATTACTATATGCTAATAAAATTTCTAAGAAATAGTATTCAGTAAAGTCTTTCAAGATTTTAAGATTTTCAATTGAATAAACCAAATCAAAGTTAAATAGATAATCAAACAATGCTAATGTAAAATAGTACAATTATTAACATGTTAAGATCCAATTTTGAGTCGTAGCATTGGAAACCTCGTCATAGCTTTTCCCCATTTAAAGTAGATTCTAGACCTAATCCACATTTTTGCCAAAACATACTCGAGAAAATTTCGGATCTACTGGTTGAAATAGTACCACAATTTTTTTTTAAAAAAAGGACATGAACAGACATTCTTAGTTGTTAAAACTAAGAGTGGATTTTTTGTACCTTGAGAAGATTCTGTGCTGGAATCAATTTATTAGTTTCTGACAATAAATTCTGGAAGCAAAAAACAAAACAATCAGTAAAAAGCATACAAGCGTTCCATACGATCAAAAGCAATATCTCAATTTTATTCATAGATTTTCTAAATATTGGAGAGCAAGTATACCTGAACTGATGATCGTGCCTCAGCATCTGGCAAACTCAAATTCTGTAGAGACGAAAAACCAGGAGATGGAAAAAACTGAGGACATAGGTAGTTAAGGCGTGCTGCGATTCTCGCACTAGCTTTTAAAATCGGCACCTGAACATTTTTCCTGGGAATATGATATCCACGAGTTATAATTATCGACCACAGTGAAGCCATCAATAAATCAAAGCCAAAAAACTTGGACTTATGTTAAAAATAAATTCAAAATAAATACTTATGAAGAAACCAACATTTCATGTCCTGCCATTATATGCTGAGCGGCACCAAATTTAGACATCCACTTTCCATAATCATCAGTTTGAGTAATGTTTGCAGGAGTCAGATGAATTACACAATTCACAATCTTGGAACCTTCTGATACATCATTACCCATATTATAATAAGGGGCAAGACATTGTAGATCTAATAACTCCTGGAAATGCGCAGATGTTGGACAGTCAACCAGCATTACAATGGGACCAGGAACAGAAGGACCTAGAACATCACTCGGGTGCACCTGAACAACACAACGGAGATGAGGCATAAATAAGCATCTGTAGATGCATACACAGCAATTATCCATACTTAAAAGGATCAATATCTACCATGATATCTTGACGATCTGACTTAACAGAGTTTCCAAGTTGCAATTCACGAAACTTTGGGCCAGGTCTCAATCCAAGAGCTTTAGCCTTTTGTGGATCAAATTTCCCCTTAATTTCTGTCAATTCAAAAATATAAATAACAGAAAGATCACCGGGTTTTGTTTCATTTGAACCACCTTCATGAGAACTTAATTCACAGGATTTTTCCATCATCTCCTCAGAAACTCCAGCATGACTTGGTCTTAAGAGTATTGCTGACATTCTCACCACTTCATCATCAATAAGAACAATTGGATCATCAAGCCTCTGGGTGATGCTACACGGGGATCCATTAGAATCAGGTGTTGGCCCAAAGCTACGTGTATGAACCATAGCAGCGTTGGGAATGAAAGATTTCATAGCATCAACAAGATATTTTATATCTGAGGGACCCCAAACATTCACCTTCAGTATGATAAGAATTACAGTCAGCATTCAATTAATTGTGTGATTGATAAGTATGACAAGATTCGACAAAGAATTGAAAGGATTCAAACTAATACTTACCATCATTCCTTCATCCCCCATTCCTGCCAGAGTCAACAAGAGACCTGCATCGAACAAGTAATTTTTTTTTTAACTTCCTGCGACATATTTTACCAGTTGGTCCAGTTCACCCACAAAAATTGTTAGGAGTGCAATTGCATGTTTTTGTAACAGAGTTTTGCTTAAAGATAAAGACTCTAAGTTAAAAGCAAACCTGGAAGTCCACCAGCAGTTTCTGAGCACACACGTGAGAGAAATATGTGATCAATCTGGAGACATTAGAACACTCACAAAAATATAATAATCGACAAGAGAAATTAAAAGAGAACAAATTATATGTACGTTGAATTCGCGTGATACCTTTGACAATTTGATTTTATGCTCGCTGCAAAAGCGCTGAAGCCCCTGGGAAGAAATATAACATACTGAAAGATAAGTCCATATACAACAAATTCATGCTACCCTAATAATATCCAACACCATCAATCCAAAAGACAAAATCTGGACAGAAGAACAGTTTGACACATACCAAGTGCATGCATTGTGTGTACTTCCATCTTAGAAAAAATGTAAGCAATTAAGTTCATATCTACACCAACAATGTTGATAACTTAAGATAAAAAACCATAGCATACCAAAAAGTTTAACATCAAATTCAACAAGACTACGTTTAAATGAGTTTACAAAGTTTTCATGATTAAACAGACGAAATTCATTTTGAGCATAGCCTCCACAGATCAATTTATCAGCCTACCAAAAAAAAAAAAAAAAAAAAAAAGACTAGTGAACTCACTTCTCCAGCATTAAATATGAATCTTTGCTTATCAAAAAACAATAGCACTGATGGCGACGTGTCTTGTGTATCCATACCAGTCCCAAGAATCTGCAAAAGCAAACCAGTTCACAGAATCATAACTCACATGCAAGAAGAAGCACAAAATAACACTATATTCTTTCTTTCTCTTAAAGAGAACTGCAGTTAAAATAAAATTTTACGCAAGGAAAAATACAACTATTAATTGGACTCACCTTATCTACCCTAAACACAAAGTAGAAATATATCCAACACATTCAGACAATGCACGTAAACGAAATTTTAAATGCAGATACAATATAATCAAAGCATTAATAAATGGAGTAAACGTGATTATTCAATCAAGATTAAAAATTAAAGATAGAGAGACTCACTTGAACATAGGAAATAGTATTAGCAGGATTGAGTTTTCGAACTTTAAGCTGCAAATTCCTTTTGGAACTCCAATCCCTACCCTCAGCCCTCTTTCTGTTAAACCCAAGACCCTCGGTTCCACTATTCGCACTTGTATTTCTTTCTTCCATGGCCAACAAACTACCCTTTTCACTATTATTGTCCTTCTTCTTCAGTCTCTCCTAGAGAACTTGTATTCCTATTAAAAGAGCGCGAATTCAAGTTATCATTAATATCACTGTATTTCTTGGCACATACGGCAAATAGGAATGGGTATTTCTGTTTCTGGAGGTGGGTTTTTATCAGTATGTGGAATGAATTAGAAAAGGAAATACTCTTGGGAAAGAAAAATGGAGTGGCGGAGAAAGGATGGTGGAGAAAGGATGGCGGCAGTGGTGGCTGGCGGAGGAGAGAAGGAAGCGAAGGTTTGTAGTTTGGGGCATTCTCTATTTATTGTTCGCCAGATTTGAATTTTAAGGGTTGATAAAGAGAGTAGAGAGAGGGCTACGACTCAAACACTTCGAATTTGTATGTGCTGTTGGATAGCATACTCCCTTTGGCCCAAGCAAACATGAGCATTTGTTTTTTTCACGTAAATTAAGGAGTATTATTATTTTATGTGAAATGGATAGTTATATTAGAGAGATGTGATGGGTAGTGGTGAGTCATTTTTACTAAAAGAGAAAAATAATGCAATTTGGACGGGACGCCCAAAATGGTACTATTTGGGTGGGACGGAGGGAATATTTATTTCTTTCTTTTTTAAAAAATTAAGGAAATTACTTAGCTGATCCGGGTCATTTTCATTCGTTAGATCAATCATCTTTAATTCTAGACCATTAGATTATCAAATCTCTCATTTACTTGTTACCTGTTTAAAAAATTTTAATATAAAATAATGAAAACACATATCATCTCTTCTCATCAATTACCACCCAATCATTTATTTTCTTTTTATGATTTTGTCCTAATAATAAATTTACTTTTTAAGAAAAATTCAAATGTTTATATTTCTTTTTATACATCTTTATTATTAATAAAAATTATATCAAATTATTATTCTTTTCAAAATCTTTAATTTGATACACATATCAACTATACAATAAATATTTAAAATATAATAGAAAAATTCATTACTAATTAAAGTATTTTTAATTAAAATTTATTACTATATTAGTTAAAAATATGAATAAATTTGAATTTTTTATTTAATCGAATCTAATTTTGTGAGACATAATTCCATAATTTCGTGATCTCAGCTACTATTTTATCGCTGTTCGAATCATGGAATTATGAAGAGAATGTATATTACCATATATATATTATTCAATTTATTTTTATTAACATGAAATTATATTTAATTTTTTAAAATTTAAAATTGTTATTACAATTTAATTTATTCAGTTTTTTATTTACTGTAGATCTTATGTGAGATCGTTTCAGATGAGATTATTTTTCATTTTTTAAAATAGTTATCACTTTCGTTATAAAACGTTATCACTTTCGATATAAAATATTACTCCCTCCGTCCCAGTGCATTGCGAACACTACCTTATTATAAACTATAGGTAACTGTCTCCATTTCACTGGGACGGAGGGAGTATAACTTTTTATATTATAAATTGTTCTGGAAATAACATTATCATTTTTTTATTAATTTATTTTCATTTTCCTTTATAAACAATTACACAAAGTGATATTCGCCCCGTCATACTATTCATGAACCATTAATAAAACGAATACAAAATAATAGAAAAAATCTTAGGTAAAATTATCTCACGCATCTTAATTCATGAGATAGATTATTATCCATTAAATATTTATGAGGCAAGTCTTATTTTAAAAATTTCGACAGCACTATTATACACAATGTAAATATATTTTAATAAATAAAGAATTTAAACTGCAATATTTATTAAATTTAAATTTTTACATCACTAATTTTAAATTTTTTTTTTTAATTATGTGATATCCGAGATATGTACTAGTTTAATTATAAGGGATATCATTATTTAATTTATTATATAATACATGTTTATTTACTTAATATTAAAATTTAAAGGGCAAAGACTTGTGTGAGACCGTATCACGTAAGTGTAAGTCTGAGACGGTCAGAAAGTGATAATAAATTAATAAAAAGTGAATAATATTTCATGAGTAATTTTTAATATAAATAAAAACGTGATAACATTTTATAACGAAAGTAATAACGTTTTATAATTAAAGTGATAACTATTTTAAAAACTGAAAAATAGTCTCACGTGGGTCGGTCTCACGCAAGACTTACCAATTTAAAGTTGATTGAACAAAATAATATATTATATTTATTTGATTTGTTATATACACTCATCGTCTTGTATTAATTTATATATAGAAATACGAAATTTAAAAAAAAAAACTTTTTTTTTAATATTAGTTCACTTTTTGAGAATTATGTAGGGTAGTACTTAAATTATAAAGTATATTGAGTGTATTATATCAGGATGACAATTTATAATTAAGATATTATCCTGAAGTTATAAGATTAATGTGATATTTTATTTTTTAAAGTAATTGAAATAGATGGAGAGTTGGTCTTTGTGCGCCTTTAGAATTATTATGGGTAAGGATAGATTGTTTTATTCTAAAGAGTATACATTTTAATTAATAAGGGTATATCATTTTGTTTTAAAGAGTATACGTTTTTCAATAATATTTTTTTATTTTTCTTCAAAAAATAAAGATTACACGTCTATATACTAAAGGATATACAATTAAACATAAAATTTTAAAGGCGCACGGAGTGTGACCGTACGTCCGGATACACAAGTTTTTGCCATAGATGGATTGACCCAGTGCATTGTTAAAATCTATACACCAGTTACATCGGATATCAATTTTTAAAATAAACCAAAATAATCAATTCGTTGTAGCAAACTATAAGAAAAACAAGTAAATATATAAATTTAGACTTTAACTAAATCTTTAATTAACATAAATATTATTGTGTTCATATATATATTGTTAAATTAATTAACGTTATAAATTTAATAAAAAGTTAAATAATAAATCCCGTGTAGTATACTAAAAAAACTAGCATATTATATAAATTTATTTTGGGAGGATTACTACTAGGTACACAAAAAAAATCCTTAATTATTATGAGATACAAACATACAAAAATATTACTACTAACTACAAAAATATATAGTGATATTTCAATATTACCCCTATAAATGTGCTGCACATAAATATTGTGTGCAGCAAGTGTTCGTGTGCAACAAGGTGTGTGCAGTAGAAAAAAGTGTGTGCAGCAAAAAATGTGGTAGTCTGGCGGAGCTCCGGCGGCGGCAATCAACTGCCGGTCAACGGTGGTCCGGGTGGATGGATGAGGGGTAGGGTTGATGGTTTAAAAGTGTATGAGTTTAGGGGTATATTTAGTATTTTACTTTAATATTTTATATATAATAATAATTATTTTAAATCAATGTATCTAGTAGTTATTAGGGGTATAAAGTGTGTACCTAGTAGTAATTAATCCATTTATTTTTATATCAATAAATAATTGTGCTCAACTTAAAAATCAACATTACAATTTTAATAAAAAGAGTTACATCATTTTATAATTAAGAGTCACATAAATTAATAATATCTTTTAATAATAAATACTGCACATAATTACATATTAATTAATTAATTGAAATAATGAATTAGTATAATTTTACCTATCTTTGTAGGTGAGAGAGTTATTTGTATTCTTTTATGACAAAGTTTCTTGTGAGACGCTACTTATGTGAGACCGTTTGTGAAACGTGTTAAAGTAGGCCTATTATATAGTAAAGTATATTTAATGATTGTTAAAGTATGTTTTGTAAAGTATGATGGATGATGAATTAAAGTATATGATTTTAGGATGTTATAATATGATTTATTATTGACATACTTTAACTTCAAATAAGCATAATTTAGCTATATGATAAGCATACTTTAATAATTGGTCAACCCGTCTCACAACTGCCTCACAAAAAACTCGTCTCACAAGAGAGTTTCTCTTTTTTTATAATAAAAAATAAGTAATTAATTGAATAATTTTAAAAACCATAATACATATATGAAAATTTAAAATAGTTAAGTTTTTATTTTTCTAAACTTATTTTGCTAATTATATATGTATATACCATAAATATATAATATATACGCACATATAATATAATATATTATAGTATTAAACTTTGTTTTAAATAACTGTCGTAATTGCTTTAAAAATAAAAAAAATAACTATCGTAATTAGACAGTTACTTCTATAACACATGGAGTATATAAATTTTTAAAATCGCATTAAATTTTAATTAAATATTTTAAGTGTTCATTTAAGATTTTTTTTCAGATTTTATGAAAAAAAAATTTATAATTCAAAAATACTTTAAATTATAAGTAAAATAAAAAAATAAATAGTACAAACATAAGAATTTATAACACTAAAATTAATCATTACAAATATAGATAAATTATTATTTTTAATAAAATATTAGTATAATTAAAATAACATATGGGCCATATTTGGATTTACCTTAGTCATGCGTGAGCTCAGGTCAACTAATGATTGATCAGAAATTAAATTTGCAAAAAAGTCATTGCAAAACCTAAAAATCAATATCCATCACCAATTTCAAGAACTTCAAGATTTTAAAGTGGATTCTAGTTAGAAATATAAGAAAATCAATCCTCATTTAAAATAAAAATATAATATATAAATTGAATCTTAAATTGAGGAAAAAAAATAAAATTTGAATCTTAAATTAAAATAGGACCTTTTAAAGTATTCATGGAGTGCACCCAAAAATCACCCTCAAATTTGTACACATTTATTTTATTTTAATTCTTTACAAACTTTAAAAAGAATTTACTGAAATATCAGTTCATTCTTGAATTGCTTTCAACTTGTCACTTCATTAAAATCAAACCCTCATTTAGTATACTTTAAATTAATTGAATTATAAATTGAGAAAAGAAATAAAATTTGAATTTTTTTTAGTATTTTGTATGAAATTCTTCCTAAAAGAATTGTACTCCTATTTCCTTAAAAGTAAATACTACTGCATTTTATCGCATGAAAAATTCCGAAACTTTATATTTGAAGATAAAGAAAGAGAAAAGATGTGATTAAATTTAAAAATCTAATTTAAATATTTATTATATAAGCATGGTTTAATTGATATTAATAAAAAAATTAATTAAAATATCATTTTTTTCAATTAAATATTTAATTTTAATCATTAGATGCATTGTCAAATATCTAATAATATAATTATTATTATTTTGTAATAAAACCACGACTAAGGCATTTTAAAACTATTCATGATGCACCGGCACCCAATCACCCTCAAATTATCCACATTTATTTTATTTAATTATTTATATTAATTTATTAAAAACATAAAAAAAATCTAAAAAATGTCAACTCACTCTTGAATTGCTCCATTTCATTTAAATCAAACCCTCCTTTAGTATACTTTAAATTTATTTATTTATTTTCTATCTTAATAAATAATTATTTCTTTTGTTTTTTAATTTAAATTTGATATCATTCATTTCGACCAAAAAAAATGTCATCGCATTCTATCACAAGAGGCAAAAGACAAATTTATTGTGTAATGTGTAGTTAGAAAATTAGAAAAAAAACTGTTAAGAGTGATTTGTTAAAGAATCATAATCTCTCTTTACACCAAAATCCATGTCTGTATATAAGTTGATCATTTGATCACATACAACAACACATGGAATGTAGTACAAGTTTTCCCTTAGTTCAAAAAGTAGCCATTATTGGTTTGCTATATACAAAAAAATGTTACTTATTCAATAAACCACAAGTATTCCTCAGTAACGTCAGACGTATTCAGTATTGTGTTGGTTCATCAGCTTGAGTAACTTCCATCTTCTTTGTTCTCTTCAGTTGCTTCATTAAGTCGAGCCGTTGCTCCGAGTAGGGCGAAGGAATCTGTCCACAGTAAAGCCGTGTAACCATCAACACAGAACTACAAGGATGAAACGTGGATATAGATAGATAGATGGACAGACAGTTTTATACCAGACAAGGAACGTATTTCTTGATTGCTGCAAACATGGCTGCATGCCCTACAGCAGAAACCTGATAAAGAGGAGGTTGATAAGATTATTGAGTGGGAGTGTTTCTTTATCAACTCAACCACAAATCGGATGGATAATGTGAGTGTAAGCTTACAGGTAGTAGCATTAGTATCGTTACAGGGATGAGCGTTGCAACGTCTGCCAGAGTCCTCTTCATCTTTTGCCTCTCCCTCTTCGTCATCTTGTGGCCACAACATCTCTTCACGAGGAACCTCAGACAGTCGGAGATGTCTATGAAGAGCAGCTGGGTGCCCATCCATACATCCTACAACACAGAATCGTATTGAAGACTAATAAGCACAGCACCCGAGTAGAAGTAGATATACCGGACTGTACTGGACTTACAAGAGTTGCAGATACAAGCTTCGCGATAGACTTCTTGAAGAAACTTTGTTCAGCCTCTGATTCAGAAGCATGATCCGAGGTTTCAGGTTGAGCACCACTCGAGCTGGTAGCCTGTTATTCATTATTAATGATGCTGTGTGTTATGTTACCATCAGGAAAAAAAAAAAAAAAAAAACTTTTTTATCCATCGCGTGGCCATACCTCTGTCTGTGAAGATGCCCGTCTATGTTTCATCCCTCTGATTCTCAATTCATCCATCACTGTGCGTCCAATCAGAGAAGATGGTGCCCCAGTTTTTGGTAGGTCGCTGCTCGACAGAGTTGAGATAAGAAACTTCAGTAGCAAAATCATAGTCGCATTCTATCAGCTTATTCTACAAAAATCAAGCAAAACTGACTTACCAGGTTCCAATATAGGCCGACGAATGCTCATCCGAACAAACTGATAGCAGCCTCTCACTAAAAACAGAAAATGAATTTTGAGCCTAAAATAACAATCATGATAAAAACTGAAAAACCATCGTCATAGAGTGTTGAATGTTGATCACCTCTGAAGCAAGAACTCTAACAAATGAGAATCTACAGTATATTTTGTTGAACTGTTGTAGTGAGCAAATCCCGAAATTAAATCATAGCATGCAGTAAAAACTGTGTAAAAAAGTTTCTCCCTTTCAGCATCAGTTGGTTGGCTCTTAGATCTTCTCCCTTTTCGACCCAAGTTTCCGTTATAAGCAGCATATAAGTCGAGCCAGCACATTTCATCAACAATCGCCTGTCATCAACAGATTTTAGCACCGGTTTAATTGTACAATAGTCATTTGTTGGGAAATGTGAACTGACCTCCATTAACAGCTGATAGACAGATGTGGTAGAGAATTTGGGATATATGAAGATGATACCACATTCTAAGTAACTGCAGAAACATGAGCTTTGCAAATTCCACAGATTTATCCAAGCAGAGATGATGAATAAAAAAGGGATTCAGATCAAGTATACCTCAGAAGATCTTGAATTTGCTCGTCTATATCCGTTACATTTTTCCTTGACAAGAATAACCGCGATTCTCTTCCTAGATAAGCAAAAAGGGCAAGAGTAGCCAAATTACTTTCTTGAACCTGCATACGACAATGGGACAAAACCTTGTTAAAAATATAGAAATTCGTGGTTATAAAATAGCACTGAAGTCTATAAATTCTCTAGTTCTAAAGCATGAGTTTCTATAATTAAGAAGTGACTTGCACGTTAGTCATAACAGAGAGTTCTGTACTGCCTAAATTTAATTCATAAGAGACAAGACCAAACTAGATCAAGATGGAGAGACCTTATCAGAGATGCTGTGTCTGCCTTTGATAACACTCTCTCTTTCTAATGCTGCTGACAGTTTTTTTCGAAACAGTGCAAACCAAAAATTTCTATCTTCGCTGCTCTTAATCGGAAGAACTTTACTTCCAAAATGGTACAGGAATTCCTCCTCGAATCCAGCCTCGGTTGCTAACTGATGCAAATTGTCAAGAGAAACTAGATCACGTGCCATACCCATGAGTTCTTGTAATGCCTGGTCTATCGAACTCAAGAACAAGGTACATGAAATTCGACCCGAACTAAACTTTCCAACAGCTGCACAGCATGTGATGGCCATAGTCGTCCCTGCAACAACACTGAGTACTTTGTGGGTTAGATTTTGTATAACTGCTACATCAGATAACAATAGTTTCATAATATAAAAATGGAAAAACTTTGCATTGGTGCCATGACCATACCTCCCATTGTAATCTGTCATCCATTTCTTGATAAAAGGCACAAAAGATTCAGTCAACCATGGAAGTTCCACCATATCAAACCATTGCAGCAATTTTGGACTCCTTTTATTTAACTCACTTTCTATATGGTCTTGAAGATACTGTTTACATGGAGAGAGGCTGGAGTACATGAAAGAAGAGAATGTCAATCTTCCTTAAACGGACGGACAAATCAAACTGCAATATGATACAATGACTATAAAAGGCATACAAAGTAATGAATAAACACAAATTGATAAAAGATTCCATGACTTGCATCTCGTTTACAAGAGACGGGTTGGGGCGATTGAGAGAATGAAGCTGTTCCACTTCAATAGTGGCTTTGAGCAAAGCATATGCAGCAACTTGCAACAGAAAACCGAATAATCAATATCATTCTACTCCTCTCATCCACACCAATTTCAAGAACTTCAAGATTTTAAAGTAGATCCTAGTTCAAATATGTGAAAATCAATCCTCATTGCCAACCAGTTAGAATGATTAGTTCATCAATGATGTTTCAAGAATCTCTAATAGGCTTACATCAATAGCAATGCGTTTATGCCAAGCGTTCACATCTAGACCATTCCACGCCTTTGCAAGTGGTGATTGCCTTCCATCCTCAAGATTCTGCATAGCATTGGAGAAGTTTCCCGCAGATTCAATCAATACCCCAACAAGACAATTCACACGATCAAAGTGCAGTAAATCAAACTGCATTTCAGCACTTTGAGACTCAGGTGAAGAATAATCTTCTTGAATGCTGAAGTCTGAATTGGCTGCCATTGATGATAGAGCCCCAGTAGTAACCCATTTCGACAACCGCATTTGGGAATTCGATGCATTTCTCATGACCAATTGCACTAGATGTGCATTGTTTGATATCATAAGCTTTTCTGGCTCTTTCGCACTCATAATCTTGAATGCAGATTGTGAATTAAATTTCTCCTGTGATAGAACAGCTTTTCTGCAACCAAAACGAGAGAACAAAAACAAAGGGTTTTACAGTTATCCTTCAAAACATAATCTAAAAAGGGAATTTAATCATTTATTGAATTTCTCTCTCTATATCCTCCACCAAGAAACGGAATAAGCTGAATAACCCATTCTCATTAGGTTGAAATTTTCTCTCACCAACAGCAATCTCTCTAAAAAAATCCCCATATTTCGCAGAAAAATCTCGATACTAACAACGCCTAAAGAATTCAAACGTTAAGATCTTTATCCAATACAGTTATCCATCTCCGAAGTAAAATATCACTATCTCTGATTCCTACTATTGAATGGCATTGATTGATATCAAATAACACCATCCATAATGTCAAAAGAAAAACCAATTATCTCGATAAACTATAGTCAACCATCGTCATGATAAAGTCAACATTTCAAGCACACAAAAGAGCATCAAGTGTACCAGTGCGTGTGCGTGAGAGAGAAAGAGAGTAGAGAGCTTACGGATTGAAGAAGTAGGAGGGTCGAAGAGAGAGGTTGTAAGCAGCCATGGGAAGAGAGAGAGAAGGAAGAAACGGTTGGTGATGCAGTTTTTTTAAACTATGAAATTAAAGCGAAGGCTTCGAGGGAAAAGAAATGATTAACAAATCCAACTTGAATGAGATGCAGTTGCACTATGCTGTATGTATATATATATATATATATATATATACATTACACATATGTGTATGTTTTATATATTTATTATTTTAATTTATATTATTTGAAGCAGTCATAGTACCAAGCTCCCGCCAGCAGATCAATGATCATCCATCGTTTTCACTATTTCTGGACTACATTAATACTAACATATTTGCTTCTTTTCCCAACTAACTAATTCTTATCCGATTTTATTGTTTTTTGCTGCAAGATTATTGTCGTTTAAGGGAAAAAAAATTGTTTTTTGCTGCAAGATTATTGTCGTTTAAGGGAAAAAAATTGTTTTTTGCTGCAAGATTATTGTCGTTTAAGGGAAAAAAATTTATCACAAAAGCACACATTGATGGGTGTTCTTCGTGATCATCGAATTTGACTCTTGTTTATGCATACAAACAAACATTTTTATTGAATTTGATCTTTTGGTGAACTTGTTCTATAAAAGAGCATTGAAGTTGCTCAAGAACATGGTCGATTATTAGATAAACGATCACAATTCGCCAAACAAATAATTCTCATTTCATCTGGTGTCGATTCACCTACCTCTCAATTCATACAGTTCGACGTTGATAGAATAGAAGTCAAAGGATAAAACCTCTCAATTCATACAGTTCGACGTTGATAGAATAGAAGTCAAAGGATAAAACATACTCCATGAAAGTGATAGAAACAAGATTGATATTAAGTTATATCAAATTAAACAAGAATGAAGAACTGATCCGTTCTCAGTCAAACTATAGTGGCTCTTAGAGCAAACATGACAATCAAATCTTAAAACAAAATTTTTTACTGGTCATAAGGCCTTATGATCCGTGGCTTAGTTTGCACCAAAACCATACTAAGAATAGCAATGAACAACTCCAAACAAAGGGTTAGTTGAGATCAATGCATGTACTCCTTTTAGATATCCTTCATGCGGTTGCTTTCGTCTGCAGAAACTTGCAACTCCAAGTCCTTTTTGAATCCAAGTTCTGACATATCTTGTTTTGCCATCAGATTCCTGCAAAACTCCATTTTAGATCTTTGAATAATGGCTAATGGTGACACCCAATCCAAGGTGTGGCACCTGGTGCAGGTGATGGGTCATTTCATAAACGAATACATAAAGATTCAACGTATTGAAACCTCAATAATAACATTTCAAATTCAGTTAATAGTGGAAACATATGATGAGATTGGATATCTCAAAAACTCAAGAAACCTTAAATCATCGACAGGTAAGAACTTTTAGACTTTAGTAAACCAGCATTTAGTAAGAAAGGATCCATTTTTTTCTTCTCTTTTGTGACTATCGGACTAATCTCCATGAAACATACATTGGAATGATGGAAGACTAAAAATGATCAAGTGAACAAAACTTTAACTACAAGGAAGCAAAATGATATACAGGGTCATAAATTCTCACAACAAAGACTGCCCATAACAAAACAATGGAAACTGATTCACTTACTTTTCCATACGACATTCCAGGTACTTCTTGGAAAACAGTCTACATTTTTCAGATTTATGGCCTGTAGATTTCAGACATGTAATGTAATCTTTCTTTTCCTGCAGCAATCAACCTCACCAAGCAAATAAAATAAGCACAAGTATAAGTAAACAAAGTTGCCTCAAACAACACATAAAAGTTAATCTTGCAGCTATATATATGTATACACATACTGTCAGCAATAATCTACCAGGTCACATAGCCGCATATGGTCCAAAGGGAAAACTCCTTTTTCTGGTGGCACCGGTCTTGCCCCTCGATTTCCGCCAAATGCTCCCCCTATGAATATTGAGAATCCAATCATTAGACCATCTAAAAGTAGGTTAAAATCAGCCATTTGGCATTTGAATTCCCATTTGAAATGATGAAACTTGTTTAACACAAAATGCTACAGAAATTTCCAATTTAGGACTACAACTCAATATTTATGCTATGTGTGTTAAAACATTTTGCACAAAGAACTCTATTGAGTAGTGAAAAAACAGGAAGAACATCACAATCAAATGACAAATAAGATCAAAACGTCCTGCTATAAGTAACACAAACTGCTATTCTGGAATGCATAGTCAACTAAGAATTCACCAACAGGAAAACGCGAATTAAATCAGAAGCTTAGGAACCAATCATTTTTCTGCCAAAGACAAATAATCACGAGTTATAAAGGCATGAAATTCAAATCTGTTCGGGTCCGCATATTCTATCCGAATCGTATGAACAATTAACAAAAAGCATCCGAGGAATCGAACAATTAAATAGAATAATCACAGTTTCAGATAACAAACCCTAAACCCTAACAACATAAGGTAATCGCGCTACTCACCCGCACTCATTGGTCAAAATTTTCAATTGATTTTCTTCCAATTCTCGTGAAGACGCCGCCCTTATTTCTTAATTAATTGTTTAAGAAAAATGTATTTTATAATTTCTAGTATGAAAATTATAAGGTCTTTAACAGGCCCAAATTGAGCTCCACGGCCCAACTAGAAAAAAAGGTCCACTAAACTTTAATTTATTAAAAACCTGGTACTTTGAAATCATTTGATTTTTTTTTTCTAAAATAAAAAAAAACAAAAATTGAGGTGAATCATTCCTAAAGAATCACAGATCTCATTCAAGAAGGGATTAGAATCATATTCTTGATTCAATGAGGAATTAATTTAATGAGTTATGATCAAAAATTAACTTACTTGATTCATATCTTATTTTATCAGACATTATAAATGCCACATTTGTCAAATATAAATGCAAAGTATCCTCAGTTATGAGGTTTGAGGAAGGTGATAGAACATATTTGTATGGAGAAGGAAGAATATACAATTCCCATTAAATCACTATCCATTTACATGAAATACCTTCATCAATGAAGCCAGCGTGTCATAATTGGACATCCTTTTTTGTATCCTTATAATGTGTTCTCTAAGTCTCTACAAAAGCAAAATCATGAATCAAAACTTGTAGAACCAGAATCTTGTATTCTGCTGCAAGAGAATGTCGTGTTCTTCGTAAAATCTTGATCATGAAAGTCAGTCATGAGCCTGGATTAACACCCGGAGGGTAGGCAATGATTAGTATCAGGACTGAGTGTGTTGAGAGTTTGCCGGTGAGCTGTACGTGTGAGGTTGCTGAATTACGACCAGAACTGAATCCTTCAAGCTCCCCTTGAACGGCAACGTAGGCTGCAAACTCATAGCTACATTGTTGAGAATATACTCAACAAAATACAACAAGATAAGCCTTAAATCAGGAAGTTAAGCCATTATTCGAACCCTCCATGTCCCAGTCCCTTCTCATGATCCATAAAAATTTTCAGAATTCTTATGATGTGTGCATGTGTCTGATAAGTGCAGGCCCACGAATGTTTTTAATAGTGCATTTGTCGTGCTTTCAGGTGAATAGAACACTAAGTGGAATATAAAACAAGTTTTATGGATTGGCTCACTGCTTACCACACCAATGTGCCATTCATGCTTTCTGAATTCTTTGAAAGTCTCTGCATCCATTTCCTGCAGTGACATCCAAGGTAATCAAACCTAGTTCTAGTACTCTTTCTTGATGAGAGAAGTTTATAACCAGAAGTTCAACCTAGAGGTTTGAAGTTCATGTAGAGTCTAAATTGCAAAGATGCAGGGAAAAATTCTGAACTTACAATGCTGTATATGGGAGGTACTGCTGTCTCCCTTTTAGACCTCAGAACTGGCATAACCGAGAAACGAGGTGCAACGTCTTGAGACCTGAAGATCCACCTGTGCAACCATGAAATACTTATAAGCCATGTTTTTGTTTTTATAGTAATAGATTGATAATTAGTAATGCAGCGGTTGTTACCCTATGTACATGAAGAGGAAGAACTGCGCCAACTCTCGGACCAACAACCTTAACCAGTAATTTTCCACTGAATTATCCATACTAATGAATATCTGGAAACAAAAAATCACTGATTCACCAAGTTGTATACATGCTTATTGTTTTATATACAGTTAAAGAATCAAAATACAGTAGTATGTAAAGAATCTCATACTGCAAGTTCAGACACAGCCGCAATGTGCATTGCTCCATGAAACTTCCTGAAAAAACACATACTAATAACATAAAATTAACATTGATCAGACTATAGAGTCTAGGATGATGTGCCTGAAGATGGTATTCACAAGAATGCAGAAGGCAAAAGTGTAAGGATTGATACTTGAACATGATGTATTTGGTATAAATTGCATCGCGCATTGCCTGGACATCTTCATCTTCGATGAAGCTCAATTGATCCCGAAGATTGGTTAAATTCTGAGAAGCATGGTTAAATATCACGAAGAATACGACGAGATAGTTGAGAAGCAAGAGCACCTGCACAGAAAGAATTTCGGTTCAGATAATAAGGTAACAACAGTAGGAGGATGCAAAACACTTAAGATATCATCCATCACCTGGTTTAGATGTACTTTCAACAAGTGGAAAACTTAACATCATTATCAGACCAAGAAAACTCACAGAGAAGTAAGGTACAGAAGCTCTGTAACCAACAAGAGTCAAGTAGAAGACACACCCCAGAACAGCCAACGTTCGTCTCTCGGACAGTGAAAGGCGGTGGCAGGTGATGCAATATCCATGAGAGATGAGAAAGAATGATACAAAAGCAGATGTATGAAAAAGTACTCCCATTATGTATACCCCAAAGGACATCCACAAAGAGCACACATTGGAATAGAAACATGAATACCTGCAAGTAGAACAATCATCAAATAAATACTCCATGATAGAACTAACTTAACTCCTTGTTTTCCAAAAATGAAAATATGCGGTATGCATAATTAATAGTGTAAACTGTAAAGAATAGATTAACAATATTTACCAGAAAAGGAAAGATAATGAAAGTTGCAAAGCTTTAATCCAGGGAACAGAACCGAGCATCCACTGCAATTTATTTGGCTGCCCCACCAAAGAGGAACACAAATTGAATAATATTAATATGTATAGAAACAATAAATAATAAAATAAGAGAAATTAAAAACACAAAAACTACATGATAAAAAGTTAATATGACTTCAATTATGCATATAGATCAAATATACAATTCTAAACGCCCAAAATCCTATTATTAAAAGAAATTACTACTATTTTACACCACAAAAATATGCTGATAGCCTGAAAAGAAAATTATTCTTCAATCTCACTCAACACTGAACTCTACTTCATCTCTTAATTTCAAAATCAAAGGTCGAACTACAATTCATCTCCAATCAGATTATTTTTTATATCACAATACTAATAATTCATGCAAGATCTAAATCAACAAAACCCCCAAAAGAATGAAGAACTCCGAAAAAGCCAATTCTGTTAAGGATATAAATTCTCCATAGATCATTGCACGAAACTAAATAACAAGATCAATTGCTGAACATTTAGAGAAAGCAAATGAAAAAAGCTCGAATTAAGGAAAATCGCTCGATTGAAACAGGAAATTACTCAGAGCACTGAACCTGAGTCGTAATAAAAAATACCTGAAAATGACGGTTCGTGTAAGTGTTGAAGGTCCAAGAAGCGGCGGAAAAAATCCAAATGATCGTGAAAGCAAAGTAGAGCGGCGGCAGTGGCTTGTAGCAGGTATCCACGCCGTCGTCCATGGCGGCGGAGGTTCCCATTTTCAACAATTTTCGGACCCTAAAATTCAACAACGATAATCTGATCAGGCGTAGTTTTTCAGTTTCAGAAAATGGCAACGTACACAGAAATGCGTCTTTATGCTATATATACACACACTCCCACTACGTGATTTATGTCGCCACGTGTCTTTTCTCTCTCACTAAATAAATATAATTACCTTAATTAAGTGCTCCTAAATGACAAATCTACCCTCACAGACTCCCAGTATTCATAGTTTTTGTGTGTTTATCAATACTTTTGCTCTTACCAGCATTAATAAATTTTGGATTTTATTGATTTTTTTATTTTTATTTTTTGAAAAAGACTATTTACACTCTAATAAGATTTTGCTTTCTGCACTAGGATGGAGGAGAGGTCCATCTCCACAGTGTGGAGGATTTTTATCTTAAAAAAGACAAAATAAATTCAAAAGGACATGAATGTAAAATTACTCTCAGAACAAATAATAACTTGATTATTTAATTTATTAAAGTTATAGGACAAAAGTGCAAAGTTCATGGGGGAATTTGCAGTTGTTGATAGTGCATGATTTTGTCATGCTAATTCTTGCCAACTGATCCATCAAAATTATAAATTATGAAAATATATAATTATATTAACTTGTAACATTAAAAATTACAAAATATATTGTAAAACTTAAAAATAATAATTACAATTAAGAGGAGTTGGATCTATCCAACTACCTGTAGCTAGTTTTAGGGCAATGGGGTTGACTTTGAATGTTGTAAAGAATGTGAAAATTTAGTTAGATGAAGATTAGGCTTTACTAATTGGCTCATAATTAACCCACATTAAATAATTAGGTGAACAAACTCATTTGCATACTAGCTTTGTTCATCAGTTCCACTTTCACATATTTAATATAATAATGAAAAGAAAAAGAATGCCTATATCCTCATCTTATAACTTGAACTCACCCACTTAATTATTTCAGTATATAAAAAATAATTAATTTTACTTTTTACTTAAATTTTGTGTTAAAAACATAGAGGGACACAAATATTTTATACAGATGAAAAAGTATGCTTAAAAAGTTTGGGTGAAGACTGAAGACCATAATAATTGAGAGTCCAAATGTATAATTTCAAATATAGAAAGTCTAAATATAATTTTTAGTGCACCAATTTGAAATACTTGAATTTAATTAGTGCATTAAAATAAGACTGAAATAGGCTTAAAGGTGTATTAATTAACCCAAGTTTATTCTAATATAATTTAATATTTAAAATATAAATATTAGACTTTTTTTTATAAACATGGTATTCAATTAGGTTACACTGCACATATTGAGACAGTATGTTTTACTCCCTCCCTTACAATAGATAAGAAGTTAAATAAAAAATTATATTTTATAAATTTTATTGAATTTTAAATGATAATATAATGTTTTTAAGTAATAAATAAATTATAAAATATATTATGTGTGTTAGCTGAGAATGATTAATTTATAATTAAGATGTACTTTTAAAATAAAAATTGATGTATTGTTTTAATTTCGTGATAATGAAATTTAACATGGTACATATGTAAATAAAAAGTGTGAAATTTATTTTTTAGAGGGAGTAGAATGTACTAAATAATGTATACTGCCATTAGTAAAAATAATGTTCAATACTCCCTATATATTAGTCATGGAGGCCCAAACTACATATTATTTGGGCTTCAGCCTTCAAAGCTGATTCACTATAGTTGGCCCATGTACATTACACTATTGGACTTGAGCCCGTCAATACTCTCTCTCTCTCTTTCTTTATTATTATTATGATTATTATTATATTATCTTCCTTGGGACTATTATAGTAGATTTTATTTGATTTTTAAAACGAAAGTGTAACTAACTAATGAAAATAATAAAATAAAATTTTTGAAAAAGTTATAGTCTTTCACTATTGATTTTTGACGAGTTGAAAATATTAAAAAAAACAGAAATCATTAAACGAGAATCAATTTTTTTACTATGAAATAGTTTTCAATTTGTATCTCATTGCTCATTTAATACTACCTCCAAATTTCAATAAATTCAACAAAAAAAACATAAAAATCGTGAAGAAATAGCAACCACCGACATGAACCCTATCCCCATAAGTAATTAAACCTTGAAAAGCCACAATCACCACAAAAACAAAAATAATAAAATAAGAAATAATGGTAATTAAAATAGCACATTCTCTTCAGATGGAAAGTAACAAAACCCTCCTAGAAGGGGAACCACCCCTTAAAAGAACAAGAAAATTAAATGAACAAAAAGAGACACATTCCTTATAATGCCAAAGTTTTCTACCTCCGAATACACATCGTTCAAAATTAAATTTACTTGTATAGTTGAATGTCACTATTTGCCCTTTATTTGTTTTCGATTTTAAAATTTGATTTTTGGTTTTTATAATTTGCAACTATATTTTTAAACTATTCCTATATACTCCTCTGCCCTGTTGATAAATATTCGTTTACTTTTATAAAAGAGATGGGGGATATATATATATTCATAGTTTATATTTTACATATTAATTTGACTATCCTACCAAAAATTCGAAACAAATTCATAATATTATTCATTGATTTTCATATTCAGTTAAACCGAAAACAAATACTACCATATGATTTAATTATCTTTCCACCTTTACATTCCAGTCTAATATTTTATTCCATTGTTTACCTAAAACTCTATAAAAATAAAATAAAAAAATCACGTCTTCTTTTTCGAAATTGATTTTGAATGTATGCATACAGCCGTTATAAAAATATTCCTTCGGGCATTCTTTAATTACCATCAGGGCGACTCTGACTTTCTGTGCCACCCTCCTACATCATCTCCTATGCCACCATTTGGATTGTTGCCACATATGGGTGGGAGAGAGAAACCTCTAATCCATTCACTAACGATTTTAAATCTTTTCATTAAAGAAACTAACTAAATATTAGGATGGATGTTTAATTAATTAATATTTATGGAAAATATATATTATTTACTTTAAAAAAAATAGAATACAAGCAAACTCTATGATTTTTTTTCCGAATTATTTAGAAATATTTTGAGAAAGCTACTTACTGTAATTATGCAATTATAAAAGCTATTTTCTATGAAAAAATTATTTAGACGAAATTTGTTTATTATTATTATTTTGTGATTCATGATTTTCGTCGAATAATAATTTAATAAAATCCCTATATCCTAAACAAATACAAGGGATTGAAATTTGTAATTTTTTGTTTTCTTTTTTTTTATCTTTTTTTTCCTCCTTTTACTATAAAAATATAAGTAAAATATCATGTGCAATCACATTCAATTCATATAAATAAATACATTAGTGAATTAAAATTAATGCAATTTTGCTTTATAAATTTGATGTGGATTACTTAATTGGATATTTAATCAAATATTATGTTTTATAAGCAAACCAAAGCTCATTACTTAAGTCCACGATCCAACTGCTCCTATTCTCAAGGGATTGAGGTACTCGTCAGGTGAGACGTGCATAGCTGGGACGCAGAAGGAGAAACGAACTTATATATGCTCGATGGGGAGAGGATGAATATATTTCTTTACATATAACTGATATTATATAAAAAAGTAAGATTACTAACTTGGGCGTCGGAGGGTCTAGGCTGAAAATCTCTTCCGGCGCATTTTTGCAGGTTTACGTGGAGTTGCAGATTGAGGAATTTGCAGGAAGTACTTGAAGTTCTGTGGGTTTTCTATTTTTTATATTATTCTTCAAGTTTGTACTTATCAAAACTAAAACAATATTTTTTATATAAAAATATTATTAGATTTTTAATACAAAATTAATGATATAGTTAGAATATAAAAAGTACATTCATTAAGCAATACATATACATAATTAAATTAAAATTTATACAATATATTAAAATAAATAAATTAAGTGTATAAAGTTAAATATAAAACCTTCATCACGGTTTCATTTTGGTTGAGATTTTATAATATTAAAAATTTCAATCCTTTTTTAAAGTGAAGAATATATATTTTTCAAAAGAAATCAATTAACTTACATCTTTCCTAAAATATTGTTATTTTCCTTAATGAATGATTTAGCACCGTACATATTGTTATTTTCCTTAATGAATGATTTAGCACCGTTAAATGCCCGTTAAGTGGAGATGCTAGTCATTTCTCTCTAATTCTAGGTTGCAAAGATCCAATAGCACAGAAGATGATGTATGAAAGTGGCACAGGAAATTCGAACTGCCATCCGGGTATGGTCTTATAAAAAATTCACCTCCATAAAAAGATAAAAAAACCAAAATAATTACCCTCTTTACACACTTTAAAAAATATATATATACCCCTATATAATAAAAAAAAATGACTTTTAAATCCTACCTTACAACACCTAATATAATTTATTAAAAAATTTTATTATCAAATAATGTAATACTCTTAAAATTATTGCTTTTCTTAAACTACATGAAAAATGAAGTGAAAATTATAACAGGTGGAATAAAATATAATTCATCTAAACCAAAAATATTGTTACATTTCAGTGTTTAGTATATGATGAAATCCACATAAAATTATAAGTATATTTATGCTAATCATCCATTATATATTATAATATTATATTTCTATATTTATTATACATTAAAATACTATATTATTTAAATTCCATACCATCTGTAATTTGCAGGAGTGACTCTTTTTAATAGCATAATAATTAAATGATTTGTCATTGCCGGGAAGCCCTAATATGAGATGGAGGGGAGCTAAAAAGAGTCAATTTCAATAAATAAGTGGGAACAAAAGAATGAGTCGTTTTTTGAACATGTGGAATTTTGAACCAACACAATTACAAACAGTGCTTAATTGCAACGGATAAATATGAATAGACCCCCCAACGGACACATTAGTGTGGCAACCCCATTCTCCATTTTCCATTTATTTTTAAATTTTTTACTTTTTTTTTTTATATATGGTGGTTGCATTTACTATTGGTCCATCCATCTATTTAATAATATATAATACCTATATGCATTTATATTAAATATTTTGTACTCTATAATATTGTCCTACCGAACAAGCGTGCTTTCTTCTCTTAGCTACCGAATGAATATCCATTTTATATTATATCGATTAAATATTTAGAGCGCTAATATTAGTATTATTTTATAGTAATATATTGTAATTGAGGGTTGTTATTTTATTTTCTGTTTTTAGATTGCTAAAAAAGACAAATTATCTTGTGGGACATTATATATATGAGACGGATATTTTGTGAGACGGGTCAATCCATTACAAAGTATGCTTATTATATAAGTAAAATATGTTTATTTGTAGTCGAAATATGTCAATAATAAATCATATTATAACATCCTAAAATCGTACTTTAATTCATCATTTATCATACTTTAGAAAGCATACTTTAACAATTATTAAGCATACTTTATCTATTTAATAGCATACTTTAATAAGAATTTGTCTTTTTTTATTAGCAACTCATTCGAAATTAAATAAATTTAACATGAATATATGTAAGTGCAATATTTAGCCATTTATTGATTAACGAAATTATTATTTGTAGTTTGTAAACCCAAAGACAAGGAATATATAAAAAAAACTGTAAATTATGTCATTTTTAATTTAAATACTAACACAAGTGTCAATAATAATAATAAAAGATTTTATAAATCATGTGAAATTATAAATTGTCCTTGCCTCCTTTTAATTAATTCTTTCAAGTTGACTAAAATTTTCTTATTCTCATATAACAACTCTTTGAATCACGGGTAAATATTTTATCTTTTTCCAATGAAATCAACTCTTGATATGCTCTTTCACTTTTTAATTACAAATGATTGCAAAATAAATAAATAAATATATGTATATACACTAATGCATGATTATACATATTACTAGTTTTGTACTACACGAGTTCTACCATGTGTGATGTTTTTGTTTTAAAAGGTAAAAGCTTGTGTGAGACCGTCTTATGTAAGGCTTACGTGAGACGGCCAGAAAGTGATAACTTTTATATAGGCTAGTGATAATAAATTAATAAAAAGTGATAATGTTATTTTATGAACAATTTATAGTATAAATAAAAAGTGATAATATTTTATAGTAAAAGTGATAATAATTTATAGTGAAAGTGATAACTATTTTAAAAAGTGAAAAATGATCTCATGTGAGATAGTCTCACGCAAGACCTACCCGTTTTAAATATATAATTTATAAAAATATTTTTTTATGATTTTATATTTTATTATTAAATATATACGGAGTATATTTGTTTTGTTTGTTTTTTCGTCTCACTTTACTATTTAATGTATCTTTTACCTCGTGTTAAAAAGATGAACATTTTATTAATATTAACAAATGTGATATGTCATAATATGAATATTTTCAATTTAAGGCCTGAAAAATGGGTAAATTATGAATTCAAGCCGGGATTATTATTTCTATCAATTAGGGATTTGAAATATATAAAACTATAAAAAAAAGGACACGATGTCAAGAAATATATTTTCTATTACAATTAATCACAAAAAATATTAACCTTATTATTAATAGTAAATTAATTAATAATCGAGCATCACCTTTTTTTTACTTTTAACATCATTTAAATGTTACTCCCTCCATCCGCCCGAAAGGTTCACATTTTACCATTTTGGGCGTCGGCACCAAAGGTCCACATTTCTCTTTTTAAAGGGACCAATACACATCACTAATACAATAAATTTATGGGACTCATACACCCCACTAATACAACTACCAACTACACTTTAAATAATAATACTCCTTAATCCACGTGCAAAAAGCAAATATCCACCTTTGTGGCGGACGGAGGGAGTATAATATACTAAATTATTATTATTATTAATTATTTTAAATAATATCGTAAGTTTCTAGTAGGAGAGACTAAATAAAATAGTAGTTAAAATGCATACGAAAATTTTCAAGTAAGAATGTGGTGACGCCACTACAAAAAAAAATAAAAAAAAAATATATATATATATATATATATTATAAAATATATATTAATTGAAAGATTAAGATTATTATTAATATGTGAGACTAAATATACAAAATTTTTTAATAACGAATGTGCTAACTCCACATACACAATTAAGATTTTTTGAACATATAACAATATTTTTATTAGGATTAAAATAATAAATTTTCATTAAAAAAACTTAAAATATTCTTGTTAGATTAAATTAAATCTGGATGAAAATTTACTTAAAATAAAATATTAATTGTAAGATTATAAAATATTAATTATTTAAAATAAAATATTAATTACATTATTAACATTATTAATGAGAGAGATTAAATAAAATAATATTTAAAATATTAAATTACTTAAAATAAAACATTAATTATAGGATTAACGTAAGAGCGCCACATACATAATTTTTTCAAGAACGAACGTGGCGACGCCATATATATACACAAAGTTTTTCAAGGAGCAACGTGACGTCGCCACATACATAACTCTAAAACTTTATTTTTGGCAGACATCTAAAAATGAGTGTCATTACTTAGGCTCCAGTTTTTGGATAATATATACTCCCTCCGTCCCAGGTTAAGAGGGCCATTTTTCCATTTTGGTCGTCCCACCCAAAGAGTCCCCTTTCCTTTTTTATACACATGGGACCCACACACTCCCTCTAATACAATTAAATGTTGGGACCCACATTCCTACTAATACAACTACCCACTACACATTAAATAATAATACTCCTTAATCTACGTGCCAAAAAACATTTGGCCCTCTTAAGGAGGGACGGAGGGAGTATTAGAATAGAAACGCAGATAAAAAGGTTCATTGTAACACGATGGATTATAGAGCTCCAAACACATAAAACACAAAATTTTTCTAATGTCATTAAGAAGCAAAAAAAATGTATCTTTAAGTACTAAAAGTGATATTTTTGCAGATAACCCTATTATTTATCACTACCGCCTAACGTATATTTTTTTTATAAAAAAAAACGAAGAGTTAAAAAGCCAGCATATTTACCAAATCCATAAAATTTCTCTTTAAGGTTTTCTGTAGTCTTCATTTGGAATCATCCGAGTAAGAATAATCGGACCCCTGCTTTCCTACATCATATTCACCTCTATATTTAGAGATTCACAGCATGTTATATGCATATTTAAACCTCAAAAGTTTTTCCCATGCACCAACCCATAGATGTAGAAGCAATATTAATTGCAATATTAAAAATGAGAGTATTTCATATATAATTTTTTCAGGAATGAATATGGTGATGTTACATACATAAATTTTTTCAAGAAGGAGCAGGTGACGCCTCCTATAATTTTTTTATTTTATAAAATATTAACAAAAATATTAAAATTATTAATAATAAGTGGACTAAATATACAAAAGTTTTTAAGAACAAATGTGATGACGTCACATACATAATTAAAAATTTTTAAACATATTTTAAATATATACAAATAAAATTTTTATGATTAAAATAATAAAATTTATAAAGAAATTTAAAATATTTTTATTAAATTAAATTCAATTTTCATGAAAAAATTACTTAAAATAAAATATTAATTACTTTAAATATTGAATTACTCAAAATAAATTATTAATTGTATTATTAAGATTATTAATTAATAGGAGGGATTAAATAAATAAAATATTTAAAATATTAAACTAATTAAAATAAAACATTAATGGAATGATTAATGTGGACGCGCCACGTACATAATTTTTTCAATAATGAATATAGCGACGCCACATACATAAATTTTTTTAAGGAAGAGCATGATGCTGCCACATACATAATTCTAAAATTTTATTTTTGGCGAGCACTTCTAAATTAATAATATTAATGAGATTTATATGTATATAATAAGCGTAGAATCCAAATGGTTATTAAAAATTTGTCCTTTAATGGTAATTAACAATATATCGTTGTCTAATTAGAGTAAACAATCGAGAACAAGAATATTTAGAAAATTCGTGTTCGATAAATTAATACATATATAATTATTTATTAATTCGAAAAAAAAAAAAATATATATATATATATAAAATACCGCTATACAATTATTGTTAATAAATTGATGGGTCAATGAGCATTATATTATTTGGCTTTTTAAATTTCTATTTTTGTATGAAATCGACTAGACAAATATATTTCAAGATTCTATTTTTTTTTTTAAAATTAGTAATAACATTAATAAAAAGTTCTAAATTTCCTTTTACCAAAAAAAAAAAAAAAACGAATTTGTCAAAATTAATTTAATGGTATTTTGGCCATCACTATCATTCTCCAACGTACACTTGTGATATTTTGTTGTCTCTATAATTTGTTGAATATTTCATGTTTCGAATTTTGCTTCAAAATCAGACACATATCATACCTCAACTAACACTATATTATTTTTTTATTTTATTTTTAACTCAACTAATTCTATTTATTTTTAATTTTATTTTCACTATATAAATTTCTTGAAAACCATTGTTTTCATTATACACTTCTCACTCTCAACTACTCCATGTGAAGGAATATTCCCTCTCAATTCACACAACTGATTCCCATGGCTGAGCCGCCGCAGCCGCCGTGTTCAACCGCCGAGCCAAAGCACTCGGCTTCATCATCCGCCGAGTCAACTCACGAGTTCGCCGGGAAGAAAAGAGCTAAGAGCAGTGGAAATAAACATCCGGTTTACAGAGGAGTGAGAATGCGAAGCTGGGGGAAATGGGTGTCCGAAATCCGGCAGCCGCGGAAGAAGTCGCGCATTTGGCTCGGTACTTATCCGACGGCGGAGATGGCGGCGAGGGCCCACGACGTGGCGGCGCTGAGCATCAAGGGTAATTCGGTAATTCTCAACTTCCCTCACCTCAGCGAGTCGCTGCCGCGGCCGGACTCGCTCTCGCCTCGGGACGTGCAGGCTGCGGCGGCGATGGAGGAGCTCGGCCCATTGTGCTCTTCTACGACGTCGTCTTGCTCTTCGTCTACGGTCACATCCACCAGTCCGAGTTGTGGGGAGGCGAATGCAGGGTCGACGGAGGAGCTGGGTGAGATAATTGAGTTACCGAGTTTGGAAGGGAGTTACGAGTCGACCGAGTCGGGGAGCGAGTTGGCGGTGGTGGACTCGGCGGAGGGGTGGCTGCAGCTTCCGTTGTGGGCGTCGGATAAGGATTTTTATGAGTATCTGTTCGATCAAGTGGCCGGCGGCGGCGGTGGTGCTGGTGGTGGAAGTTTGACTTCATGCAGCTTTGACATACTGAAATGGACTTGCTAAAATTTAGGAGGTGTGCCTTGTGCTTTTCTGTTTGTACTTTGAATTTACACAGAGACTTCTATATTGTACATATTACTCTTTTTACCCATTTTTTTTCTTCATGTCTAGATAAATTAGTCCGTCGTGAAAAAATGAGTTGTATACTTTTTAATTCTTTTTAATAAATATAATAAGTTTGAATAGTTTTTTTTTTTAATTTTAAATTAATCATTTTTTTTCTTTTAGTCCGTCGTGAATTTGTAATTTTCTAAAAAGTAAAAGTTTAACATTTAATTTACCAGTCAAGAACAGGATCGATTTCAAGTTTTCTATATGAATTTTGTATATTTTCTAGCTCTTGTGTTATTATTATAATAATTCATATATATATATATATATATATATATATATATATATATATATAATTGTAATTATTATTTTTATAACTTATTATTTTCTTTTATTTATAAGAATTAAGGTATTATTTCTATTATACATTGTTCATTCAACAAGCATCGTGAAAGAGATTATAATCCACATGAAAGATATAAGAAATTCGGATAGAACTGAGAATTCATTTATTCATTTCAATAAATTGAAAGTGGAATGATTTCCTTTTCCGTAAAAAAAAAAAATTAAAAAAAAATTGTTCTTTGGAGTTGCAATATTTGATCAAGCAATTATAACAGATCATTAATTTGTAAATATGTGTGTGATAATCATTGTTACGCCACTAAGTGGCGCGATCAAGAATTTTCTTGAGACAATGATATTTTTCTTAGGATCCGTTTTGTATTGATATAGACTTATTTTTATTTTCTTTTGAAACACCTCCTTAATTGATAATTCAGATTTCAGAAAGTCATGTTTAATTACTCGAGTGAATTAAGAAGTCTTAATTATATATATATTTTTTAATTTAACTTATTAATCTTCAATCATTGGTTGAAAACAATGGTTTCAATCAGGAGATATACATACATTAATTAAATGTAAAATACTATATTATGTATGGATCTTGTATATACTAACATAGAAAATGTTATGGTTACAAAATGCCTGAAAAATGAATAAACTATCAAATCAGGGTATGATTTTTTTTTATTAATTCGGAGCCTAAAATATGTAAAAATAATTATGGATGACACAGGAAGTTCCGGCAAAGATTTTGGAAAAGATGATGAAAAGAGTGATGTAGATTAGGAGGATTTGGATTTGCGGGCTGCAAGCACAATACGCTTTATAATTGGTTAAGAACGTTCTTGCTAATGTGCATGGAATTTCAAATGCCAAGGAGCTATGGGAAAAGCTTGAGGAACTGTACCAGGCAAAGGGTATCTCAAATTAGTTGTACTTGAAAGAACAGTTTCACACGCTACGAATGAAAAAAGGTACACAAATCTCATATCATCAAAGTACTCTTAATGGCATCATCTCTGAACTAGAGGCAATTGGAGTGAAGATTGAAGATGAGGATAAGGCATTGAGGCTTATCTTGTCTCTGACACGTTCCTATGAGCATATTGAGCCAATTCTGATGTATGGTAAGAAAACTTTAAAGTTTGCTAAAGTCACAGGTAAACTTCTTTCTGAGAAAATGAGGCTGATGAGCGAAGGGCGCACTACTGAAAAGTCAGTAATGTTGGCAAATGGCAATGGAGGAAGGAAGAAGAACTCCAAAAATGTGGTTTGTTGGAAGTGCGGAGAACCTGGGTATACAAAGCGGTTTTGTCCACGTGGAGGTGGAGCTGGTCGAGGTGGAGTTGGTACGGCAGAAACTCCGAGTCTAATATTGTGGAGGATGTTCTCTGAGGAGAAAATGAACACTCTTATGACATACCCAGTTGTCATGGAAAAGGGGTGTAGTACCGTTAGCTGGGCCACAAGTTTGCACACATTGACTTGGCATGAATGTGTGTGGTGGAAAGGTATATCGATGTCAGATGGACTTGCAGAGGTAGCCAAGTGCTGGAAGTAGCACCATAAAATTTCAGCAGGTATTTTTTGATATGTTACCGCCAAGAAAATTTTTAGAATGGTTGATTCTAAGTGGTCTACTCATATGGTGGGTTAGGATTCTTGGGGTTGAGAATAGATTGTCGGTAAAGACAATGAATCTTCTTTTATTTTGACAAGGTGGAGATTGTTGATTTTTTGTCAAAATAAAAATGGTTTGTTTGTCCCACATCGGGTGGGAGATCAAAAGGGGGGAGTTTTTTATGTTATTTAAGGAGGTCCCTAGTTTTGATGTTAAGTTTATCAAACAAATATACTTTAATCTTTGTAATTTGATTCTAGTTAAATTACTTTCTTTAATTATCAGTTGTGAGAATAGGAAGAAAGGTGAGTATTAGTCAAATATTTGTAAGAGCGTAGGGATTGTGGTCGGGAGAGAAAGAAAGGTGAGTATTAGTCAAATATTTGTAAGAGCGTAGGGATTGGGGTCGGGAGAGAGAAATTATGTGTGATTGTAAAAAATTTCACATAGTGGTATTTTCTCGGTCCGTTGTTTTTCTCCGATTTTGGAATTTTCCACGTAAAAATCCTTGTGTTGTTTTTATTCTTTTCTTTTCTCTTTAATATTTTGTCTTTTCCCTTTAAGGATGAATGCTTCTTCCCAATACCTAGATGACGAATTATGCAGTAATTAAGATATATAATTAAATAACATCACCATTATTATAAATTAGCAATGAATGTATGATCAAATAATTATAAATTAGGGATACCAAATTAAATAGCACATGTATCATGCTAATTTTAGTCTCACGACACCTTTTTCACTTTTCAAAAAGGAAGGATAAACATATAGATATTGTTTACGTGTATGATTTTGTTCAATTTTTTTTTATTTTTTTTTTCAATAATAGCAATTAATAATTAATAAGCTCGAGAATTGGTAATTAAGTTGACAGCTAGATCCCTCGATCAAACTAGCTAGTTTGGACAATTACATTAATAATGATTATTGTTTTAATGGTGTCATTTTCGGATGAATAATCCTATATAAGTTTTTTGTTAGATAATTAGTCGTTTCTAAGATGTCGATAACTTGAAGATATATTTGTAGCCCTAATGGGTAATCAATGTGGTCACGTATTTAATTTTCTTTCTAACATTATTGGTGAAAGTGACATTCATTGCTCCACTAATTTCCATATGAAACCCACTTTTTACTTTTCTATATTTATTTATATAAATGTACCATTTGTAACGAAATAATAAATATTAGAAATGAAATGAAAGATAATAGACATACGTCGTTTGTCGTGATATTATCACTAATTATATTCACATAAATAATATATACTAATAAAATTAAGGAGTTACATATGAAGGATTAGAATTGAGAATTTCGATAGATTTAAAATTTAATCAACTTAAAATGATCAAAATTGAAAAAAATATAATTAAACTGAGAATTTAAATATTGAGAGAAGCATATATGGATTTGGACACTCTGGCATGACGAAATTCAATATTTTTTCTTAATTAATATCAAACATGCGACATAATTTAGTGGAAAAATTTTCGTAATTAGACTAGCACCCTGTCTCGTTCTTTCTAGCAGAATGATTTGTGGTATATATCATTTTCGTTAATTTATCAGAAAAGACATCGACTAAAATAAGTAAATAATTTTTTAAAAAAAATCGAAAATAATTATATAACAAAAAGTTTTTTTATTTTTTATTTTTATTTTTTATTATTATTATTTAAAAATATATCGACTCAAAGATATTGTCACCTAATAAGGTTAAAATATATAAATGCCATGCCTAGCTATTCTATTCTGTCGATCTTGAGGACATGTAATTGTGAAAATAAATACTCCAGATAAATTAATTTAAATATATATTTTTTAGGTCAAATGTTACTGTATAAACGTTAACATATCATAATATATCCTACAAGCACTATTAAATTGACTTGGGTAAATTATTCAAGTTAATAACTAATAACTCTATTTTCTATTTAAATAAAAACTGAAATTAAAAATACTTCGCAAAGTATTCTCCATCGTCCATCGATCTGTCAATCAGTCGTTCTTAAGTATATACTCATTTATTTATTCAATCTATTTATTATTAATATTAATTGTTTATTTATTTATTACTCTATCTGTCTCAACCCACGTAATTTAATAAAAGTTACGTTTTACCAATTTTTATTAATTTTTGAAGTGTAATATAATATTTTTAGTTAATAAATAAATTTTTATGTTATATGTTAGATGGGAGTGGTAAATTTATAATTAAAATGTAATTTTAAAAGAGCACTCATGAGTTTGCTAATTTTTCTTTCTAAGATAAATTTGGTTTACATTTGATCACCTTTAACCTCAAACACATACTATATTATTTGGTTTGATAATAAAATAATTATTGATTCTGCATCTTTGTTTTTTATTTATAGGATCAACGAATTTCTCTTATATTCCTATTGTATTTAATTTCATAAATACATTTTAATTTTTAAGTCATGTCAGATTGTATGACTTTATAAATGTGAGATAATTGCACATCTTAATTTATAATTAACAAATACTACATGAAAAATAAAAAATAAAATCAAAGGCAAATGAAGAATCAAGAACGTGAAATATCTAATGGACACGTGACACTATCTAATTAAAGCAGTAGTTCATATGTAGAAAAAATTCTGACTATCCTAATTAAGTAATAATTTACTTATTATATATGTCCATTAATCAAAAATGGGAAAGAAGAAAATAACTTTCTGACAACTAATTTTCACGTCAACACTTAATTGATGATATGTCGTGATATTGTTCCCTTTATTTGACAAAATAGCTAGCTAGTATTATATTGGATTAATTAGTATCCAGTATACAATATTACCTATTATTGCTATTAGATATATTCATTTAAATATATTATTACTGAATACAAAATATTAAAATGATATACTTAATATAACATTAACCTCATCAAATTAGATAAAATTAAATCTCCTAAAAAGAAGTCACGTATTAAGATACATTACAACAAAGCAGCGCATATGAAGAGTTCGACAAACCCATTAAATCATTCAGCGGAGTGGGGCTTTGCAAAGATACTTCTGACATTATTTTTGCAGAAATGGAAAAATCAAGATAGATTCTTCAAAACTGGGATACAAAGATTTTTAAGAGGTTGGGATTTATTATTAATGTTTAATATTTATTTATACATAAATTGATAAACAACTTGATGCATTTTCCGCTTTAGCACGACGCTAACGAGGGATTTTTAATTTAATCCGCCATTAATGGGAAATGACGCTAACAACATCGTCAAGCTTGTCGTCGGAATTCGATTATTTGGACTAACTCATAACGGAAAGCTATTGCGCATAGCAGTGAAAGAAGACAGAGGAGGATTACCATTGTGAGAAGAAGAGTAGCTCCGGCTTAAATTCGAAGAGATGAAAACTGAGATACTCACTGCTGCCATTTCTTCTTTCTAATATTTCTAATCAATACTGAGAAGAAATGAAGATGTAGTTGTATTTTCTGCACAAGCAAGATTTTATTAGTTCCATAATAAATATATTTTCTATGTATATATTCTTATGTTGTGTAAATTTATATATTGGTTGTGCAAAAATGTACCAAATTGAGCAAAATATTAACGGGTTATACAGAATATATTACTATCCTTAAATGTGTTGTGCAGCAATATAACTATGTTGTGTGACAATATAATTAAACAAATTTATAAGAAATGAATTCTCTATTTACATATTTTTATTTTGTGCAGATTTATAAATTGATTGTGCAGAAATATAAATAATTGTGCATGATATTTAATGGATTATTAGAATATATTACTACGCTTTAATGCATGAAACATACTCATATTCCCAAAAAATTCAGATCTGCAAAATATTTCAAAATGCATAAATTTAAAAATTGATATTATATTGTAATCCTATGTAGTAATTAAAATATTTTTACTAATAATGAAATAAAGTAAAAGGATAGTATTGGAATTGCACAATATAATTCTGTACCTTATAGTAATAATTTGAGATCCATGCACCCGGTAGTAATAATAGGATATGCATTGTACTTATTAGTAAGTATCCTATTATATTTTTGTTACAGATAAATAAATATTTAAGGGATAAACGCAATAACTAATTTTAATTAATCATCTAATAATATTTTTCTGTTTTTTTTTACAGTTAAATAAATATTTAAGGGATAAACGCAAAAACTAATTTTAATTAATCATCTAATAATATTCTTCTGTTTTTTTTTAAAATAATATTGTTACCTTTGTTTATTAGTATAAGAATTTATATAAATGAATTACCCCGTAAATTTTGTATGAATCAGATGTATTTTATTTAATTTCCAGTTTAAAATGAGTTGCATTTTTTTAATTGATTAAATTTAATTAGACAAACTAACTTTAAATGTACGATTAATCCACGTTATATTGAACCACAAGATTTTGTATAAATACTTCGTCTAAAGTTTTTTTTTCATTGAAAGGAGTGAAAGTGAAGACTGTTAGTTAACTTAATTAGTAATCCCACGTTAATTCAATTTTTCTTACAAGAAACCTGTCAATTTCCACCAAATTGATCAATTCTTTAAAATATGAACCAAAAAATGCGAGAAAACATATCTTTTCCCCATTTTTCTTTGATGTTTTTAAACCATTTTTTAATTGGAAGAATTCGAACCTCCTAAACTTCAACGAGTTCAATGAATATTATGATATTTAAATGGGTCATCATCATTTTCACGAATCCATTTTAATATGGGCTGATTACGAAAAAAAATCATAATCTTTATTCTAATTGCAATTTATACATCTCACACAACTTTTTTTTTTTTAAGCAACAGAATGGATGTATTCTCCCTAGAAATTGACAACCTTTACAACTATTTTAAACCATGAATATTCTTGTTTCTTGCATGCATGCATCCGTCATTTAATCTGTTAAATAAATTACAAAATAATTGGTAAGATGTAACTATCATACATTTCATTTCAGGGAAAAAAGAACTATCATTTATTTGGAAAATTTTAAACAAATTTATCAATCAGTCAATATAATTTTCCACCACTTACTCCAACATTCTTTGTTCCTATATAATTATGTGCAATAAAAAAAAATTAAAATAATCTATCATTTCAGCTATATCTTAAATGTAATAAAGTAAGGCTAAATATAGTGTGCACCCTGGTGCACACGAAGCTTCTTGTGCACCCACATACAAATATAAGCAAAAACATATACAATTGTGAGTAAAAATGTATACAATTTAATTGTTAATTTTTTTTAATGAAAAATTGAGTGTAAAAAATATCCAATTATTAAAATACATGTATACACTATTGAATAAAAAGTTATACACATATGAATGTTTGTTTTTTTTAATGAAAAATTTAGTGTGAAAAAAGTATACAATTATTATAAAACACGTATACAAAAAAGAATAACATGTATACAAAATAGAATAAAAAGTTATATAAATATGGGTGCAAGGATGCACCCGGGTGCACCTAATATACACTCATAAAGTAAATAATTGATCATGAATGTATATCCAATTTTATAGTGGATCATTCAAAATGTTTATCATTAATAGATAAAATAAAATCAGTTCAACAATTCATATATGTATACATGTCACTTAGCATTACACTTACTTAACATTTTGGTCAAAATTCTCGACATTAACAGTTTAAATTCTGACTAAAATAGAAAAAAAAACTCAAGAGTTAATTTTAAATAAGATAATTTTTATAAAATAAAATATCCTTTCATAGTTTTATAGGTGAGTTTTCTTGTCGAATGTATATTACTAGAGGATTATTGAAGGGCCCACCTCAATTAATTAAGTGT
Organism: Pogostemon cablin; assembly: GCA_023678885.1. Taxonomy (NCBI): domain Eukaryota; kingdom Viridiplantae; phylum Streptophyta; class Magnoliopsida; order Lamiales; family Lamiaceae; genus Pogostemon; species Pogostemon cablin. The sequence continues at coordinate 2,420,242 of CM042959.1, read as the reverse complement.
AATTTTCATAATAATTAAGACTTTAATTAAGCATATAGTGATTACCTGAAAAGACGAGCAGCAATACACCATGGCTTTATTTAAACTTTTTAGTTGTGATATTCAATAGTCTAATTAGTGCCAAATTTCTGAGTGATTTAATGATTAAACCCTTATGTACTTTATTTAATTAGTCAATAAACAACATCTAATCACCTAATTCTTCTAGGGAAATAGGAAATTGACGCGTGTTAAAATTAAAAAGAAAAAAAAAGGTAAGAAAAAAAAATTCTTGCTAGAAAAAAAAAACAGTATATGGAGTATTCTTCCTTTTGAAATGTAATAGTTTGTAATAAAAAAATAATAATATTTACATTTATTTATTAATTTTTCACTTTGCCATTATAATAATATATTAACATAAGTCCCATAAAGGCATAAACTATTTAAAATGACATTGTTAGCAAAGAAAATAATTTTATTTTATTTATGATCGAATTGATAGAAAAATTAATTCTCTAAATTTTAGATTGAAAAACGTTATACACAGGACTATGGTGTTAATAATTTACCTTTATGATGTTCCACTTATTACAATATTTGATTTTCTCTTATTTATGGCATAATTAATCAAGGATTATTAGGAAACCAAAGATATATGTTTTCCTACATACAATCAAATCCTAAAGCTCTCATTTTCTAAAGTATTAAAAAATTCAAAAAATTAAGAAAATTAAACGTCACATTGGGGCGCTCTAGGACGACACGTCAGTAAGAAAAATTTCTGCTATAATATACTTAATATATATATATATATATATATATATATATATATATATATATATATATATATATATATATATATTTAAGTGTTTATAATTATTAATATATGTAAGTATAACTAATGAAGAATTTAATTATTAAAATTATAAATATAATTATTTGCTAATAATTATAAATCCATATATGTTTTGAACATATATATATATATAATTTTATTTAATTAATAATAATAAATTAGATATAGATTAATATTTATATTATAATTAATATTATTTTATAAGAATAGTAAAACAATTAATACAATTCATTAGTTCAACTAATATAATAGATTCTCACCTAAATTTTAATTAATATACTACATTATATGTTAAAAGGATAATTTAGTCTTTGAATATTTTTAATTATTCAAAATTTACTATAACAACCCCACTGATCCGCATCAATTTGATCCATTTATATTTACCCATATTATAATAAGAAACGATTAAAAATAAGTTTCATTTCACTTTTATTAATGTGGGTAACGAGGTACCGTTTTAAATTGATAAACTATTCTTTAATGATTTTTCATTAAATGATTAAATTTAATATTTTTATTTTTAATTATTATTTATTTTCTGTTTCATGTGAGGCAGACTGATATAATTTTGTTAATGTTTTATAATTTTTACCCTTAAAAATAAAATAATTTTAATTGTTAGGTTGGGCTATATAAAATATAGTAGGTTGTTGGTGGGCCGACTTCTTAATGGGCTTTTATATGGACTGTGATGGTGGGGTTGTTTGAACTCCAGTCCAAATTGCTATTTTCAACCAAGTAGTTCCTTTGAAATGACCAAACAACTACTAGTAGCGCGAATTTTGCATTTCGAATAAAATGCCAAATAGAGGAAAACAAGTTGTAATCGAATTGTGTTTTAAATTGTTTAATCATAATTTAAACAGGCAAAAGCTCATGTGTCATGGGACACACCGTGCCCCATGGAAACACAACCTCCCCCTCTATATTCTACTTAAACCTATGTATTGCTAAGAGTTTAAATTGCAAAGGTGCACGAAAATTGCAAAGGGACACGGTGTCCTTGGGGCACAAGAGACTCACTCATTTAAACAACATGAAATACATTTAGGGGCTGCACGAATTCCTCAATCGAAATGACAATGAATATCATTAAGAGTCAATGGCAATGAGAATGAATTTAAACTCTAAACTCTAACCCATTTATTATAATTCTTTCTAAAAAAAATACATTTTGCTTTGTTATACACCTACCACTACTACACAAACACATTAAACATACATACTCATACAAATACGCACATCACACAACTGTACACAAAAGAAAAAAAAAGAATAATGAAAAATAAGAGAGAAGAGAAAAATAGAATTTCACATTAAAAAATTAGTATAATAATATGATATGAGTTCTCTTCTCCACTCTTTTCCTTTATTCTCTCTCTTTTTTTGTGGAATGGTGTGACGTGTGTGTATTTTTATTTTTATGAATGTGTATTTTAGGTGTAGTTGTGTGGAATGGTGTGACGTGTGTGTATTTTTATTTTTATGAATGTGTATTTTAGGTGTAGTTGTGGGTGGGTAAGCAAATGTGTGTTTTTTTTCTTTATAAATATGGGTTAGGGTTTAAAAAGAAGAATGTGGATATAATTGAAATTTTACATATTCTTTTTGTCTTCAATTCGGGGCCTTGAACAAAAGGTCCCGTGATGAAGTAAGATGATTCGTACATAGATATATACCTTTTATATTGTATATTCGTATTTTTTTTCAATCAATTATTTATTTTGGGTGAGAAATTTTAAAAGTATGTTGCTGCACGCGACAGCACATATGGAAGCATCTAAAGACAAGAGATCACCTAAAGTTAAAAATTTAAAAAACATAACATAATATTGACTTTTGCAATATAATAATAATAATTTATAAAATTATTATTAATTTATCTATGATCAACTCATATCATCCTAATCACATATTTATCAATTCTGATTATTTTGAGAAAAAAATATAAATTAATGGGGTTGGAGGTAAATTGGAGCTTAGCCTTCAGGCACGACGAGCTTCTACCTGTAGCGGCCTTATGTTCCTCCATTGACCGCCACGACGAGCTTCTACCTGTAGCGGCCTTATGTTCCTCCATTGACCGCGTGTAGCGGCCTTATGTTCCTCCATTGACCGCCTCCGCAAGAATGGATGGATTCCTTAATTTTTCAAACACGCAAGTTCAACCCTTTTATCCCGTCGAGAGCTCTGCGTTAATAAATTAGTTTCCAACTTTAACATAAATTATAAAATAATATTGACGATTTTGCAAAAAAAAAATTATAAAATTATTATCAATTTATCAAAATATTCTTTAACATAAATTCTGATTCTCTGAAACATATGTGATAATTTTGTGAAAAAAAAAACCATAAATAAATTGGAGCTTAATGGGCCACAACAATTCAATATGGGCTACACTTCCGTACGGCCTAACAACCTAGCTATAGCCCTAATACCAAAACCCAAAAAAACGAGAATAAATCAATCACTGTTCATCTCCCTAGAATCAACTCTCCATAAACACCTGTAAGGTGTTCTGCCAATAAGAGGACTAATCATCTTCTGTCAATTATTCTGATCTAAAAACACCTCATAGGTGTTCTGATTCAAAAAAGAGATTTTAATCTCCTCAAATATTTCTTCCTTCACTACACCATTAAAGGTGTCTCAATTCAAAAGAGGTTCAACCTCTTCTTCATTATTCAATCAAAGTCTGTTCACAGACTTCAATTACACCTTCTTAAGGTGTACTGTTCTAAAGAAGGTTGAATCCTTCTCTGAATAGGAGAGAGCAGTAAGCCCTACTCCCAAAATTCACCTGCCCTGAAGTCATACTATTTCTGGCCGAGACCAATTTGAGAAAAATAATCTGCTCGGTGGAAACGAGGTTGAGAGGTGTCGCCGGAGTTGTATTCATCTACCACCATTGAACAAAAAAAATAGATCCGATGCCGCCGCTGTACCATTGGCCGCAGGTCTACCGTTCGAAGTCGCCGCTCGAAGCATGCCCGCTGCTCTTCCTGTCGCCGCACGATGATTCCGTCGGAGTCGCGATCTGTTCGCGAGCTCAAGAGTCGCGCTGACTGCTTCCCTCGTTCAGCCAGTCGTTCACCTTCTCCAGCCGTCTACCACCGGGACGCCGCACGAAGCAGCCCGCCGGATCTGCACACACCGGCGAGTCCAAACGAAGAGGGGAGTCGCAGACGGATCTCCATAAAAGTGTCGCCGTCTAGATCTATTTCTGCTTGCAGCGACAGGTTCAGCCCTTGTAGATCTTCGTCGAGGCTGCATACTTTGGGCTAATCGAGAAGGTGGTAACAGGGGAGTGAGGCCAAATTCGCCATTTTCACCCTTGAGAAATTTAGGGTACAGCAAAGTTGTGTTCCCAATCACGTCACGGATCGGTGTTTAAAGAAAAATAAAGCTGAGCCTCATCTCAGTGCAGCTCATGTCAATATATTGGGCCCAAATCAATTTTCTTCTGTTGTGGCCCAAGTTGTTCAAGCCCTGCAGGCCTAAATTCAAATCCAATCCACTAATACAGTGGATGCAGGTTCATTTCCTTCTCTACCTAATAATACTTCATTGGACCCAAATAATTTAAAATCCAATTTTGATAAAAGGCCCACTCATTTTTCCATTTTTCAAAACCCAAATTATTTTAACACAAAATCCTTTAATTATTCTAGCATGTTTTCATCAAATAATAATTTAATTGATTTCTCTAAAAATTGGGTGGTTGACTCCGGAGCAACCGATCATATGACCGAAAATCATTCTATTTTTCTAAAAAACTTCCTAATTTTAGACAACTCTCAAAATGTTAAAGTAGCTAATAACACTACCGTTCAAATTTGTGGGAAATGATCGAGTTATCTTTTTTCTAAAAAGATCGACAATATTCTTTATTTACCATCTTTTACTTTAAATTTCTTATCCGTTTCTAAGATCACCACGGAATTAAATTGTCAAGTTATATTTTCTGACATTGATGTTGTATTTCAGGAAAGATTGACGTGACGAACGATTGGTAAAGGAGTTCGTATCAATAATTTATACCTAATTAATTTTCCTAGTATTGCTTTAAATATTTTTGATATGTCCCTTTGGCATAAACGTCTTGGACATCCGTCCAATTTAGTTTTCAACAAAATATCTCCTAATTCGTCATATCATGATAAGTGTGATATTTGTTCTTTATCTAAACACACACGTCTTCCCTACACAAATTCCTCTTCTAATTCAAAATCTATTTTTGATTTGATTCACTCGGATGTTTGGGGTCCCACTCCAATTACATCTTATAATGATTTTAAATATTATGTTAGCTTTATAGATGATTTTTCAAAGCATACTTGGATATTTTTACTTAAAAATAAAAGCGAAGTTTTCTCAAAATTTCAAGATTTTTTCGCCTACATCAAAAATCATTTCAATAAGTCCATCCAAATTTTTCGAACGGATAATGGAACTGAATTTATAAACTCAAATTTTCAAAATTTTACAAAAAGTAATGGAATTATTCATCAAACCTCGTGTCCCTACACACCCGCTCAAAATGGAGTCGCGGAGCGGAAAAATCGTCATCTTTTAGAAGTCATTCGTTCTCTTCTTTTTCAAAACAATGTTCCAAAATATTTTTGGTCAGATGCTGTTATAACCGCCAATTACCTTATTAATCGTCGACCTTCCCCTAATCTCAATAACCTTAGTCCCCACAAAATTCTTTTTAAAAAGGATGTAAGTCTTGACCACTTACGCACTTTTGGATGTACGTGTTTTGTTCACATTAACCGTACCGATAAACTTAGTCCTTCTTCAGTCAAATCTATTTTTCTTGGCTACTCCGTACTTCAAAAAGGTTACAAGTGTTATGATCCTATTACTAGAAAGCTCTACATTTCAAGAGATGTTACCTTCAATGAAAATGATCCTTATTACTCTATTGATAACTCCTCCATTGATACTAACGACTTTGTTTTTCCTATTTCAGCTCCTATTGATCTTATTCCTTCTCAGGATCATCATGATAATTTGATCACTACGATTCCTCTCGAGGATGATGGAAATTCAACAGGGGAAGATGAAAACATAGTCGACGAAGATGCTCCGACAGGGGAAGATCACGTCCCAGTCGAAGAAGATGCTCCGATAGGGGGAGATCAAAATCAAAATCCAACTCGAGCTAATTCACCTCGGAGATCCCTTTCGACAAACTCGGCAGCCTACCAAACTAAGAGAATATGTCACTTATTTGGTATCATATCCTATCCAAAACTTCTTATCTTATTCCCACATTTCAAAAGAGCATCATGCATTTTTAAATTTCATAAATCAATTTGTACCTAAAAACTTTGAAGAGGCTAGTCATTGTCCTACTTGGCGAAAAGCTATGGAATATGAATTAAATGCTCTCGAGAAAAATAATATTTGGTCACTCGTTCATCTTCCTAAAGGAAAGAAAGCGGTCGGGTGCAAGTGGGTCTATAAAGTTAAATATGATAGTTTGGGAAAAATCGAAAGATATAAGGCCCGACTTGTTGCTAAAGGCTTCACTCAAACTTATGGAATTGATTATGAAGAAACTTTCGCACCCGTCGCTAAAATGAGCACCGTAAGAATCCTTCTTTCTATAGGGATTAATAAAAACTGGTCTTTTCATCAAATGGATGTTAAAAATGCTTTCTTACAAGGAGATTTAGAAGAAGAAATGTACATGACTCTTCCTCAAGGTCTTAAAAATTCAGATTCTACTCTTGTTTGCAAACTTCACAAATCCATTTATGGTCTAAAACAATCTCCTAGAGCCTGGTATTCTAAACTTAGTCATGCATTACTCTCTCAGAACTTTCAAAAAAGTTCAGCTGATTCATCGTTATTTACTCGCACTTTTTCAAATTCTTCAATTATTGTTTTAGTTTATGCCGATGATATTATTATTACCGGTAACAAGAAAACAGAAATTCAAGATGTTAAGAACTTTCTCAAATAAACATTTGATATCAAAGATCTTGGTCTTCTTAAATATTTTCTTGGAATTGAAATAGCTCACTCCAAAAAAGGATTATTCCTTTCTCAAAGGAAATACACCCTCGATCTTCTTCAAGAAATAGGTACACTCGGTGTTAAGCCCGCTAGCACTCCTATGGAAACCAATGCTAAACTTAACTCAGAAGATGGATCTCCGCTTAAAGATGTGGGCATGTATCAAAGACTTGTAGAAAAACTTATTTACCTAATTGTTACTCGTCCTGACATTGCTTTTTCTGTTAGTGTGGTTAGTCAATTTATGCAGGCATCTCGGACCACTCACCTAGCTCTAATGATCGGATCCTCCAATATCTAAAATCAACTGCGGGACAAGAAATTTGGATAAAAAACAACCATGATATAAGTATTCAAGGTTATACAAACGCGGATTGGGCAGGAAGCTTTGACCGACGATCTACTACAGGATTTTGCACTATGGTTGGAGGGAATCTAGTAACCTGAAAAAGTAAAAAGCAAAATGTGGTAGCACGATCTAGTGCGGAAGTTGAATACAGGGCAATGACATCTACTACTATTGAACTTACCTGGATAAAGCAACTACTCGAGGATATGAACATTCAAACCAAAGGAGCTATACAAATGTTTTGTGATAACAATGCTGCTCGTCACATAGCCTCAAACCCAGTTTTTCATGAGCGTACGAAACATATAGAGGTGGATTCTCACTTCATTCGAGATAAAGTTCAAAGCGAAATGATTCAAACACTTTAAATTGGGAGCAAAGATCAACTCGCGGACATATTCACTAAAGCCTTAGACAAATCAAGATATAAGTATATTCTTGACAAGTTAGGGGTGATCAACCCGTTCACCCCTACACTTGAGGGGGAGTGTTGAAATATTTAGTTCTTACTCTCCATCCACCATCATTAATTGTACTGTTAGTTCCTAGGTTACAACAGCTATCTTTCTTTGTGAGTACTGGCTAATTTTTACTTTGTCTATAAATAGGTTTCTAGTTTATACTTTGTAACAACAACAACACAAGATCAATGAAATATTCTCTTATTCATTTCGATCTCAATTTCAACAGCTGGGAAACTTCTTGTTAGCGGAAAAGCAGAGGTTAGTAATTTCCGAAACTTTTGTGTTCGATTGTTGATTTTGATTTGGGTCAGTAATTAGTTTCAAGCTTTGAATTTCGAGCTCAATGTAGTTCGTTTAATGACTGGTATGCTTGTTTTCTTCTTGAGATTAATTTAGTTTTTCTCCTTGCAAACCCTTTCAATTTGGTAATGCTGTTGACTGATCCTAAATTGCTCCTCTCTCTATCTCTATCTGAGTATACTAGATCGAATTACTTAAGAGTTTCTCTTGTTAGTGAAACCTTTGAAATTAATGAATTTCTGAAATTGGATGAAGTCGAGCTTCTCTCCACGGAGAATTGGAGATTGATTATGTATCAGAATCGAGTATATGCATGTATTCAAAATTGTATAAAATCTAGAGTATAAACTAATGTATGTGTACATTCAAAATGCGTATATTCCATATTTATTCTGCAGTATCGATGAACTTAGAGTTCTTACCAAGTTTATGATAGGGAATAAAGGTTCAGTGGTAACTAATTTAATTGAAAACAGTGATTACAAATATCGATATGAGCTGCTCTCCACTTTAAGATTTGAGGATACTACACAAAATACCCCCGAATCGGTGGCTGTATGCTCTAACACAGCTGAGGGCGGTGTTTGCTGCGTTGCACTTCCGGCGGTTGCTTTTCATCTTGTTCGATTTTCCTGTTCTTTGTCATAACAAAATGGGGGAGATGAAGTCTCCAAGGTGGGGTTACTTTAGGATTATTACAGGTACTATAGTTGGTGGGATTCTTGGATTCTATTTTATGCACCGCGCTGAACTCAAGTACAAGGTTCATTCCCTCAACTCCATTCTTGCCTGTCCTCTTCAGGTTTGGCAAATTCTTTTACTGAAGTTTGTTCTTACGTTTACACAGGAGATGTGGGATGAAAGACTGAGGAAGTACGAGGAAGAAATGAATGCAAGGAAGATTCAAGAAAAAGAAAAAACCCGCTCATGTTATTTAATCTTATTCTAATTGCTTGAACATATGCTTAAATTGACCATTTCTGTTTTTATAATGATTTTGTGAACAAGAATTTAGATTAAATGAGTTAGTATTTATAGTAGTGCTCTGCTCTGCTCTAATAACTTTTTGAGAATCATAATACTATATTTTTCTACAAGTTACTGAAAAATATCACTAAATATTTCTTCAGCAAAAGTTGAATTAGTTAGATATGAGTAGAGCAGGGAGACCATATAATACATGACTTTATCATGAAGAAATTGGTAATTATATCCATTATACATCTCATATATGGTTGAGTCTAAAGAACTAGTCTCCAAGAGCATTTTTAATACTCCTACCTCTTTCTTACTCGATTTAATTTGTACGATATAAAGCGTACAATTATTGGTATTACTTAGTCACATAAACAAGAAAACAATTAGTAATGCAAGAGTGAAGTTACCCTAGTGTTGTGGTTGTGAATAAAGGGTTATCAGTTATCACCAACTTTGTTCAATGGTTTTAGGAATTCAGGCAGAAATGCTTTTAAAGATATTCCGATTTATTGTTGTAATAAGTTTTAAATTTTGATTAAATGAAAAAAGTTTCAAATTTGAAATTCTCACCCTATATCTCAAGTATCCTTCTAGCCATGCGATTCAAGTTTCAAATTAAACGTAGTGATAATGAGATTAATTTGATATTATCGTTTTAAAATAGTATATCTGAAATAAAATGATCATCATATTTAGGAAATAGAATGAAAATTCTATAACACAAGTTTATGCTCAAATATTGTTTAATTATTTACGTATTGGTATAGTGATCAAGAGTAAAAAGATGGATAGTATGATGTAGTGATGTTGCAATAGTGTTTTGGAGTAATTTCCTAGAATGTTTTTTTTTTAAATATATATAAAACCTATTGTTGAGAATAATAAAAGGAAGATTGATTGGTTGTAAATCATGGTGGATTTTATTATAATGAATTTGTTATACATCATGATATACAATTTTATTGATCAAAGATGACAATCGATTGGACTGTCCGTCGAATCATCTATCAATCGGACTTGACTTCTGTTGAAGTACCAATCCCCAATGGCCTTTGAAATTGTCTGTAAAATTAAACCACTCAAATACATGAAGTTTCATCAATTAGCAGTAATTAATCAGAAATATAATCAAGATTTAGTATACCTTGTTCTGAATTCTGGGGTTATTCCAGTTAGCTCTCCAAAGAAAATCATGAACGAAACATGAATTGATAAACAATCCTCTTGATGGATTTTCAGGAATAGCCCTCAAAGTTTTTAGGAAATATTCCCGGAATTCTGAAATGTTATTATAACATTTATTATTTAATAATCATATGTAATAAAAGATTACCTTAAAAGCTAATTAAATATATCAGTACCCCTCATATATTTTATGTCTTCTGGTGCGCACAGCGTTAAGTTCATGGTGCATTCATACCAGGTTAGGGACCCAAGAGGACTACTCCAAACATTTTTAAGCTGAAATTTACAATATGGAGTAATATGTATTGAAACTCAATCCAAAAAATATGACACAAGTAGGGTGTCTCACGGAGTGGCTTATGTGAGACGGAAAAAATATGGTACTCCATATTTTAATGAAAAAAATGTTACTCAATTGATAAAAAGTGATAATGGTGCAGTGAATTATTTCATAAATAAATTATTGTATAAATAAAATGTGATAACATTTTAAAGAAAAATAATAACATTTCTAAGAAAAAGAGTTAATAATTAATTAAAAAAAGTGTAAAATTGTCTAATTGTGAGACGGTCTCACGTAACACTACCCCATAAATAATTGGTAAAAACTTGTGTGAGACCGTCTCATGGTATGACTTTAATGAGACGGATAAGAAGGGATAACATTTATAAAGAAGAATAATACGAGTAGTATACAATTGCTGAAAAGTAATAAGAGTGTTATGAACCATTTCATGAATAATTTATAGTATAAATGAAAAGTGATAAAAAAAGTTATAATATCTTTAATAAAAAATGATAATTATTTTATAAAAAAATTATAACATCTTTAAAAAAAAGTGATAAACAATAATTTTTTTTAGCGAATTTGGATTTCAAAGTGTCATTTCTTTTTTCAAGACAACTGATATCATTTTGTACGACGCACTAAACTTGTTACCTTCCGTAAAATATGTTTCTCTTTTATTATATCATCATTATTTTTAAAGGGTGAAAGTTTGTTATAAAGAAAATAATTTGTCATTTAGAATAGTAATTATATAAAACATGATAAATCCTAGGCAAGTTTCATGTAGACTTTTTATTTTTTAATTTTAATCTTTTTGCAAAATATTTTGCACAAACACTTGTAAGAACTTGTAGGACCTTACAAGTTGTGTAAGTTTTAAATTTGAATGCAAAACTATCAAAACTGAAAAAGGTGAAAAGTTATAGGACTTAATTTAGCATAAAGAATTAAAATTAAAAACATAAAAAGTTATATAATTAAAATTGAATTTCAACAAAATTATGGGACCAAATTGGAATACAATTCAAAACTCAATGATTGTTATATTATATTATAAGGCTAAATATAATGTGCACCCGGGTGCACACGAAGGTTCGTGTGCACCCACGTACAAATATAAGCAAAAACATATACAATTATGAGTAAAAATGTATACAATTTAATTGTTAATTTTTTTAATAAAAAATTGAGTGTAAAAAAATGTACAATTATTAAAATACATGTATACACTATTGAATAAAAAGTTATACACATATGAATGCTTATTTTTTTAATGAAAAACTTAGTGTGAAAAAAGTATATAATTATTACAAAACACGTATACAAAAGAGAATAACATGTATACAAAATAGAATAAAAAGTTATACAAATATGGGTGCAAGGGTACACCCGGTGCACCTAATATACACTCATATTATAAACTTTGATTTTCTTAATTTTCTTGCTATTTTATTATTCAATGATTTCTTCCATTCACAGATAAAGTCTACATATGTAAAAACTTGTGTGAGCGGATAGGAAGGAATAATGTTAAGAAAAATAAAAAAAGAATTGATTTTCAGGTTAATAAAAAATTATGTGAATTATTTTATGAACAAGTTGTAACATAAATAAAAAGTGATAATATTTTTAATAAAAAATAAATATATTTAATAAAAAATAATGATAATTATTTAAGAAAACTAAAAATTTATCTCACTTAAAACAATCTCACGCTATATATATTAATCTAATATTTGATGCATGTAATATATGTGAATTGATACAAAAGAAAATATGTTCTTGTATTTACATAAAATTAAAATAATAATAATAAAAAAAAGCCGTACCTGGAATTGATCAAAATCCGAATTTAACACAAATAGAGGTGTCTTGATATCTCCAATAAAATTTTTAGGGGTGAGGCACTGAAATTTTTGAGTAACATGATGAGTATATATCCAACATAATTATAGGATAAAATAAAATAAAATAAAATAAAAGTAGTGGATTTATAATCACACTATTACTCCACTTACTAATTTCGCATCCATTTTTGATGTGCATGATTTAGGTAAAGCATCAGTCAAATTCTGCAAATAAAATGAAAAAATATACTTATACTCATGAGTTTTTCATTTAAATGAAATATATATATATAACTCAACACAACACAACACGTGTATAATATCTTACGTGATATGCAATTGTTCTAGCGAATGCTTGATCTTGATTTGGCCTGTTTTGAAAAATGTATATGGTATACATTTCAGTTGAAAACTAAAATTATAAAAATAATAATTAAAAAAAAAAAGTAAGATCTTACGTTGACATGAAGAAACCAGAATCTGCAACACACTTGACATTAGCTATAGCAGGCAAAAATGATTTGAAGCGATCACAATTTAACATAGTTGCCAATCCACCAGCAGAATTACCCGCAAGTATTGCCTATAATTAATCAAACATTTTCAATATTAGGATAATTACATTTATTTTTTCATCTTTACAATTTTGAATTTATAAGAAAAATATATATACGTATATATATTCATACATTATTGACATTCTTCATTCCTTTTTTTTCTAGAAGTTCTTCAATTGTAAACCTGAAAATTCTTGCACCTCTGCGATAATACTATTGACCAAGAAAAAATTACTCAAAAAATTAGTGATTATAAATAATCACTCTATTAAATATATTTTTCCAAAACTTACGGGTTCAGCTTTTTCAACATCAGCCAGGTACGATGCACCATCACAATATGGAATAAAAACTCTATTCCAGTTGTAGAAATCTGGCAGTTAAAATTATAAGTGAATCATATATTAAAAAAAATGTGAAAATTGAAAAGTGAAATACAAGGGAAAGATTTGTGCGTGAAAGATTTGTATGAAACAGATAAAAAATTTCTTATATATCATGTTTATAATGAAAAGTGATACATAATTTATTATGTATTATTTTATAAATAATTTACCATTTATATATATGAAAAGTATAAAAAGAGTAAAATGTACGGTTCCTCACAAGTCTGCCCGAAATAAAATTTGATTAATTTTCGTCAATTATGTGACATACTTTATTTATATAAATTTACTTCGTTTCACAAATATCGGTGTCAAAAGTCTCAACTCAAGCCCCTACTACTATTAAATACTCATCACAAGTTAAAAATTTGTATACATCATCCTTCAACTGATTTGATATTACTACTATTTTAGTCTTAAAGTTTAATAATTAATATTTAATTACCTGGATTATCCTCTTGGTTTGCGCCAAGTATTGAATCAGCGCTTTTTGTCGTTTTGTTTTTGTTGCTCGCAAGTTCCGGCATGTGGGTTACTCTATACAGACAGTCGTCTTTTGATTTACACCATCCACCACCCTAATATAAATAAATAAATAAATTTGAGGGAAAAAAAAAGAGACAGAATACTATTTTTAATTATAAGATGATGTGATAATTAGGTAAATATAATTAAGTGAGAATTAATTAGAGTTAACCTCAAGATAAATAATCCAGTTTTTAATGCCCTCTCCAGATCCTTTGTAAAGGTAATACCCTCCTGGAGAGCCATCTAAACAAACTGTACAAAATAATGACAAAATTAATATTTAATTATTTAATATAAGATTTGAATTTTATGCCATATGAAATAAAGGCATATTATTATCAAATGGATGATGTTAATATCCTTTCTGAAATTAATCTCACCTGCTCCTTTAGCTTCAGCATTCTCTATAAATGTAATGTTGGGATTTAATTGGCCATTGATCTTAGTACAGCTAATGAATATAACAAAAATAAATATTTTTGTCCACTGAGCAACCATGATTGAATGTGGTTCTTCATTCATCACATGAAAAAAATGAAATAACTTTTCAATGAGGAAAAGAAAAGACTATATATTTAAACATATAAACAAGGAATAATTAAGAATTACCTTATAATTTAAGAACCACGTCTAATCGGTTGAAAGATTTTGTAAATATTGAGTACAAAGGATTTTATATTTGTGAATAATTTCTGAATAAATAGTGAAAATTTAACAGATCAAACCTTTTCTAATCACTCATTTATCCCATTTTTTTTCATGGCCTAGTTTTTTTCTTCTAATTTTCAATACACATTTTTCTATTGGTTGATCTTTTTTGTCGCCATAGGAAACTCACAATATTATTTAAGCAGTAGAAATACCTCAACTTCGTAAAGACAAACCTCGTGAAACGGCGACAATGTGAGACGAATTCTATTGATCGTAGTTAAATATTTCTAAGATGAATAATGAATAAAAATATGTTTTTAAAATATTATAATATAATTCACTACAAATATATTTTAACTACTAATAAAATCTATACTTACTATTACCTCTATATTTTAACAATGAATCAACGTCTCACAATCCGTATCACCCCGTAGTAAAATCATCTTTTAACTCCAATTTCTTTTATCAGAGAGTATATATTAATCAAAAAGTAGAAAGGTAACGTATTCAGAAAGAAAAAAAGAAAAATCAAATTAAATTTCACTAAGTTTATGCTTCTTGTCTGTTTATAAAATGTTGAGATTAAATTAAATGATTTTGACCTATATAATCCATGCACAAAACGAAGTTTTTTTAAAAAAAATTTTGTTATGATATAAAATAAAGTATATTGAAAAAAAATTATTATATGCTTCTTCTCAAGAAATGAAATGTTGTCTTATATTTTTTACATAGATTCAACAAATAAATGAAACTATCATGAGGAATTAATTATAAAAGGCAATCAGTTAATACAATACAATAACTGAAGACAATTCGAATCAAAGTCCATAATTAACCAAACTGAAATAAAATTACTACAACTAATTAAATCAAGCTACATTTTAATAGAAGCACCAACAACAATTAAATAAAATAAAACCAGTTGTGGCCCCACCATGAAAGATCCGGCTCCGGAATACGGCGACGGGGAGGGTGATCCGGATGACCGAGAATCCGGGTGCCACGTCATCACCTCCACCATTAATCTCTGCCCGCTCTTGCAGTGATCCGGGTCACCACTCACGAAGTACGCGGGTCCGGGTCGCTCCAGTTTGATCACCGTGCTTCCATCCTTGAACACTGAGATGGGTCGGGTCGAGTTGCAGTGGTAGTATCCATATTTGTCCACCACCATAACCGAATCGTTCTTATACTCGAAACCTGTTTGATTTCATTCAAAATATCAGATGATTAATGATTCGAATTCGAGATTTCTGAATATAACAACGTACGTAAGGAATCTCCGATGTGGAATCGAATGTTTTGAGCCCATCGGAAGTACATTTCAGTTGCGTTGTCGGCGGGCTGCTTCCACCCTTCGTCGCCGCCGACCTTGAACTCCTCCGCCGCGATGGTCGCCGGAGAAAAGCCCGTGATGAACAGTATGAATGCAGTGGTAAAATAGAAACACATAAAAGAAGCCATGATAATGAGACAAAATTCTTGCAGTTAAAATATGACAGTAAAAATGGAAAGATGATTATTGTTTTCATCTTATATATCGAAGATGGTGGGGGTAATTTTCAAATCGGAGAGCAAGTTGCAACAGAGGTGGAGCACGGCGGTTACTTATGGTTACTTTCGTGGGAGAAATGCTTTGACTTAGCCTGAATTGGGCTGGATTGATTTCATATCTAAACTGGGCTGAATGGGCTTTATGAACTGGGCCCAAAGGCTACTTTTGTAGTAGAAACGCGTCGGCTTATTCTGCATTGGGTTGGATGCATTTCATATCTAAACTGGGCCTATATTATTTATAAAATACTACTAAAAATGCTTTCATTAACCTCGAAAATCAATAAAATCAGTTAAAAAAATATATTTTTCTTAGACAATGTGGAAGTGAAACAATAACTGTAGAAGGGAGTAGTTTATTCATTGTTGAGTTAGATTAGAAGATTGGGTTGAACTTGATCATCTCTGGCAAAATTTAAATGCATACATAAACATTGTGTTTGTATGTGTACATATATAGTTGTATAATTTATAGAAGTGAAGTGTTGGGAAACCTTCCAGAGTACAAAAATGTACTGTTTACACATTAGATGAATCAGCAAAAATCAGGGTTAGCTGCAGAATACAGTAGGCTTGTGCTTCACCTTCATCCTTGGCGATGATACACGACCCCACAGGCGGTGAACATCGCTTCTCTGAAGCATAAACAGTACACGAAGTTGCTACATTCGACCGAGACGAAAGCTACAGAATCCTAAAGTTTCCTGTGAATTGAACATCCTGCACATTATAGGCGTATACAAGGAAGAGGGAACGATGCAAAAACAGAAGAAACGAATGATTTTATCTTCGAAAATTAAGATTCAGAATCAAAATGTTCATACTTCCAGAAACATTGTACCTTCATGTTGATACACTACTATGAGCTGTGTCTGTCGTGACATTCTGCAGTTGCAACCTTCGTGAGGACCTGATATCAAGTATGCTGGGTGGAATAGGTTGAAGAGAGCCGTGCTGCTCAACTAGGGAATAGAATTCTTGTTTCGTTAGACTCTTTTTGTCGACAAGCTTATCAACAACAGCATTCATGAGCTCTCGATTTTGCTGAAGAATCTGCATGAAAATTTTGAACAGGCTTAGTACTATGAGCCACAAATACAGTCAAGGGGTGACCATGTTACCGTTTTTGCACGTTCGTAACAAACATTAACGATTCGTAGAGCCTCTGTATCAATGCCCTGAAAATCGACATTTGCATCTCAGTCATCAGCCAAGCTCAGGCAATTATTACTTAAAAGCCAACTGATCAAGTTTGAAATCAAGTGCAAGACATAAAAGAGTAATTACATCTATTCTATCTGCAGTCCAGAAATTGTTCAATCCATAGTATTTGTCGGAAAGACCGCCAAGAACTAAGGTCCGTGCAGCAGATCTAGCGTTATCAGCCGTCTCTGCCCAGATGGTACTCAACTGCAACGAGTAGGACTATGAGAAAGCAATTTTAAGATAGTATCTGATATGTTGATTACATGGATAAAGTTCACCCATCAGCAGCACATTAACACTAGCAACATCACGCATCAAGCATAATCATACTCAGCTATGTAACAGGAAGAGCATGTTGACAAGTATTCTGCTCGTAAAAGTGTAGCCAACTGCTGATCATAGCACTGGCGTGATCAACAAAAATACCAACTCTTGTCCAGACAAAGTTGGATCTTGTTACCTGATCATTCCCATACCAGAGCTCATCAGCTGCACGTGATGCAAGTTGGACAGTGATGTAATCCAAGAGAGATTGCCGGCTGCAATATATAAAATGGATAATTTTACCACGAACTAAAGTTCGTTGATGCAGGAGCAAAAGAAACAGGAAAAATAGATGAGTTGTGGTACCTCAACATTCCTTCCTTAAATTTCATGTGATCCATTTTAAACCGTACATAACCCAATTCCCTTCCTGCTCTTGGAGAAATTGTCACCTAATAAAAAACAGACATTCGGAAACCAGAAGTCAAAATCGCAAGAAAACTGTCAAAGATAAAATTGAAGCACTTATTACATATTAACACTAGATAATTGAAAGTTCCAAAACATACAAATTCAATATTTCTCAGATCCGGAAAGTTGACAGCAACTACAGCCATTGCTGCTTCATTTATAGCTACTTGCTTCCACGTCTCAGGGCTTCTTTCCTTCCTATCTAGCATTCCTCGTTCTTCTATTTGTGCAGCTTGTAACAAGTCATCAGTAGTAATCTTGCACATGAACATAAATTTGCAATAAGAAAACATCGGCACAATAGCAATAACCACAACCACAAGGTTAGGCAATTAATATTCACAACTCACATATAGCAAGTCTGTAGCAACATTCAAATTAAGGTGGAAACCACATAAAATTTGGATTATAAAATTTAGATATTGAATCTCAAAAATACGAGTATTTATGTGTGCTGCTTAACACTCTATTTATGAGCAAGCATGCCAAGACTTGCAACCTTACGTCTCATCAGCCACAGTTTTAGGTGTAATAGATCCATTAGCTCCTTTCAGATACAAAGGATCATATGGAAACATAACATGTGCAAATTAATTTCATTTTACAATGCATAGAGAAAATGTGGTCATGGTAGAAGCATGGATTGCAACACTGCTCGGTGTCGTAAGTTACTTACCAGCAACCCAAATAATACAGTATACCCTGAATATAACCTTATAAGAAAATAAAATTCCCAATTTTAGGTTTCAAAATCATAGATGAGAGATAAAGTTCTGAATCTGATATGTCCTTTCCTCATTCCAAACACAGAGAAAGGCACCTTTGCTTCCAAGTTAAAGTGCTGCTTGTGGGAAACTATAAAAATTTTCCAGTTTATATCTCCTAATTGATAAGAGAAGTTTTGGTAACTGACAGTGACATGACACAAAAATAGATGAAAGAGAAACCATTTATAGTTTTCTCCATGTCAGCATGAATACCTCAGTTCTTCCATCACGCATCATGTATATGGCAGCAATCTCAATGATATTAGCAAGCTCAGCACCAACCATTCCATCCGTCATACTAGCAACAGCCAAGTAGTCAACATCAGGGGCCATTGGTTTTTTCCGAGCATGAACCTGAGAAAAAAGTATGAAACTAAATCCAACTAGAGGTAGTACTTATGATCAGAGAATTTAGAACCCAGGTTATATGAAATATCCAATCCTAAGCAGCAGTAAATAAGTGACCTGAATAGTACAGAGATAACAACTATATGCATGAAAAGCTTTATGCAGGCAATAAACACACCTTCAGAATTTCAACACGCCCTATTAGTCCAGGCTTGGGAATAAATATTTTCCGATCAAACCTCCCAGGTCTCACAAGTGCTGGATCCAGAATGTCTGGCCTATTAGTAGAAGCAATTGTAATGACTTCACCTCTGCCTTCAAATCCATCTAGGCTTACAAGAAGCTGGAGTATAGGTATGGAGTTGCATATTAGTCCGAACCTTTACCTTTATTGATGGAAAACTAAAGAAATCAATGTGCACAAGAGACCTGATTTAAAGTGGCATCACGTTCTTGTCCACCAGACCCCTTAATTAAACCACGTTCCCTCCCAACCGCATCCAGTTCATCAATGAAAACAACAGACGGAGCCTGCACAAATCCCCGTCACACACATCTTATTGGTAATGAGACTGATAAGCAGTGGAGAATGTGGAGACAGATTTTAACATCATTTAGCATTAGCATAATGATCCTGTCTATAATGTAAAGAAAGTTTCTATAACAACTGTAAACAGATAAAGCAAGGAAAAATCATACATTATCTCTTGCTTCCTGGTAGAGTGCCCGAACTCGAGAAGCACCAACTCCCACATATATTTCGACAAACTGAGACGCAGAGATGGAGAAGAAGTTTACGCCTGCTTCACCAGCCACGGCTTTTGCCAATAGTGTCTTCCCAACTCCCGGGGGCCCACAAAGAAGTATACCACCTGATTTTCCCAAATATGGTCATAAAAAGGAGACCACAGAAAAATTCAAGAGCAATAACAGAGACTGATGCAAAATCAAAACATGCAGTTACAGTTACAAAAGGGAACGTTTAATCTATGTTGAATGCTTCGTATGATTCCTCAACCAAGTTGTTGTATAGACCAGATAACCCCCAAATGCAAGGACTAATACAATTGAAATGCAGATAAATTGCATAAATTTTCAAAGTAACATTGATTAGTTGCCACAGTTGAAGCTTAATGATTTGCATCCCTAGATCAAAATATTCTTATCAGCAACAATGTTGTCTCATCAGGAGATATATCAACAGAACTATTGCCAGCACTACGACCAACACATGTTTCTAGATATTCTTCTAACCAGCAGAATCAGTTGCATACACCAGCTAATCTGTAAACAAACTAACCCTTCATATATTTCATGAAACTTTACACGCATCAGCAATTGCAACATTCTTACCAGGTATTTTGACTCCACGCCGGCGGTACATTTCTCCATGGGTGAAGAATTTCACAATTTCTTCAAGCTCAAGCCGTATTTTTCCAAGCCCTGCAACATCAGTAAACTTCACATCTACACCTCTTTCCAAATACTGTGGGAGTCTCTTATTCGGTGAACGCCGCCGTACACGAGCACCAGACGACATAAATTGTTTTGCTACTTTCATGTAAGGATTGTCTTCCCCCTTTCCTCCTTCCTCATCACCAGCATCCTCCATTCCAGACATCTCCCTTTCTAGTTCCCTCATCTTTTTCTTCTCCTCAGCTTCTGCCTTTTCTATTTTCAACCTATCCTCATAATCCTTCTTCTGCTTTCTATAGTTAAGAACAACAGTACGATAAAATATGTAAAAGAAAACCAGCCCAAGACCTGTGGCAACGTTTGGATCACTGGCTAATTTATCCCACATCATTGCCATGTCTTCTGAGCTCTCACGTGCTTTGCTCAATGATTCTTCGTACTTCTTCTTTTTCATCTCCCTCCTCTTTTGCTTCTCCTCCATTTTCTTCTGCATCTTGATAGCCTGTTCCATCATCTCACTCTCCTCTCTGCTCCTCGCCAACTCATCACTTTGCCTCCTTTTTAACTCCTCCCTCGCCCTCTTCAGCTCTAAAGCCCTCTTCGACTGAGGCTTCGTTTTAATCAAGGAAAACATCCACAAAGGAATTTTCGACAAAAACCCAAGATAAGGTTTTGGAATATCAGGCTTTTTCAAAGATGGACTATATGCATTCATACATAGACCATCAATCTTCAACTCATTCCATTCTTCCCAAAACTTAGGATCACTCTCCATGGAAGGCAGCACTGTCCTAACAACCTTATTATCCTCCAATACCACCAAAACTACCTCTGGCCGCTGCCTTAATCCGGCATTTGGAGGCTTTATGATATGCTTAAGCTTACTATCTCTCTTTAAATCAAGTATTTCACTATAAGGAAGTCTCTGGGACACCACAGGAAGCCCTTTAGTCCATTTCTCCAGTTCTTCTGCAGTGAAAGCTTCAGTCTTTTTCCCCAACCGCTTTCTTTCAGATACTTTTGCTGCAGCTAAAGCGGCTTGAGGAAGTGAAGCTGAGATTACAGTAAGTGTCACAGAGAGCTTCACTAAATCTAATGGAGACCTCTTTCTCTCTCCTTCAATGTCCACATTTTCAGGGTTTACAGTAAAATTACATGAAATTGGGACAAGGGTTCTGGGTTTATGAAATTTGGGACGGCGGTGAACAGGAAGCAATGGCGTGATTGAAGAATTGAGAATGCCATTACAACAAGCCATTGAATCGGTTGAATTAATTACATAAGGGAAAATCAACGGCTGGCGTCAGGAAATTCCAGATGAATGCGATAATAAATTGTACTAAGAAGAAAATAGAGAGAGCGATTTCGAGTCTATTCTATCAGCTGTATATTGAACTGTACTCTACCTATTCCATAAACGGAGTAAAAAACAGAGGGCTATAAGGCCTCCGCCGCCGCCGTCAAGGCGCGGCGGAGACGGATATGATTGATCGGCGGAGACGGCCATGAGAAATCATATGCCATATGCTTCCAAGAATTCTGCTCTAATACTATAAAATGGATAATGTAATGCTACAACTTCAAAGCCCAAAAATGTAAGGCCCCATTAATTACATCTGGGTCGATTTGTTTTTATTGGGCCTTCAATTCTACATTATAGACTTTCTATTGGGCCTTTTAGTTCATCAGGACGTTGGTATTTATATCTGATGAGTTTAAACTCAAGTACTGTATCATGTATGTTAGTTCTTAGAATTGTGATTTCTTATTTTTTAATTTATGAATTCTTATTCTTCTTCTTTTTTTTTAAAATAAAATTTTAAGCTACAAGATACTATAAACTTTATAAAAATAAGATACTAGTTTAAGTAATTAATTACTTAAGATACTCTGAAAATTTCAATTTACATACTCTCTCCGACCCTTAATAAGAGTCTCACTTTACCATTTTTGTTGTCCCACCTAAAGAATCACATTTTCTTTTTTGGACATATGGATCCACTCACACCCACTAATACAATTAAAATATAGAGCTCACACATCCACTAATACAACTACCCACTATACATTAAATAATAATACACTTTAATCCACGTGCCCAAAAATAAATGGGTCTTTTACTAAAGGACGGAAGGAGTATTAATCAGCTCTTCACTTTTTCAAGAATATAAGTTTATGAAAATTCTAATTGCTCCTTATGTTATTTATTTATTCAACTAATTGTAATTAGTAGAACGAAGATAACGAAAAAATGAGTTAATTAATAATTCAGTACATAGAGAGGTGATGAACATCGAGAAGCACAGAAATGGCGAGTAAGAAAGAGGCGAAAAAGGCGAAGGCAATTGAAACCGCAACGCGATCACAGAAAACGTGCAACGGTTTGCAGAAATTCGGCAGAGCAGAGTGATGGATTCCCGTCCAATTCAGATTCGTCACGCCGGATGCAGCAGATCCGCCACTGATCATAGCGTACGCGAATATCTGCACCAAATTCATCGACGTTAAGATCATCAATCTCTCTCTCTCTCTCTCTCTCTAGAGTGAGAGTGCGTACCTGATCTCCGGCGAAAATGAGCTGCTTCCTGGAAGGAATGACCGGGGAATTCCGCAGTAATCTAGAGATGTTAATCAGCAGTTGGAGCAGAGAATGAACAGCAACAGCTGCTGAAACTCCAACCAGATACCTGATTTCATCACAATTCGCATTACTCAACCACTATTACTTCATCCGAATTGCATTGCATCTTCTTAATTTTATTTTTCGCCTTTCTCTAATTTCTTAATTTAGGATTAATTTATTATTATTTGTTCTTCGTGATGCAAACAAAGAAGTTTGGTCACGGGAATTGTTTTTATTAACTCTGCATCCATGAATCACGGAAGAAACAGAATGTCTCCATTAGAATTAATCGCTCTTTTTTATATAATAAAATAAAGAGTTTCATTAATTCCTCTGCATAACTAAGTTGTTATGTTCTCATATCTAAAATGAAAAAAAAAAAATTAAATCAAAATATCAGACAAAAAAAAAAGAGTGCAAATTAGATAAAATTAATCTGTCTATGGTGAAAAGAAATTAGGGGAAAAAAACTTACTCGAAGGAGTCAGAAAAGGACCATTTGGAGTAGAGAGGTAAACTGAATCCGTAGAGAGAAATGGTGGAAGCCTGTTTCGCCGTCGTCATCACCGACAGCGACGTGACACTCGTCAAGAGGCAGAGCAGCCGTACGACGGCTTGCATGACGTCACCTTTCCGACGGGCCACACCATTTATGGGTCGCTGCGAAACAAGTGGGCCACTCAGTGGCCCACTCTCGGTGGCCATCTTCGTCTCCGGAAGCTGAATGCTCACCTCCGGCCCACTCTTCGGCCCATTAATGTTCATCTTCGCCTCAGAAGCTTTGCAGTTGGAGTAATGGTGAAAACTAAGAAGTGTTGAGCAGTGATTCTTTGTTTTCAGCAGAGTGAATAAATTGGAGGGTGGGGACACGTGGCGGCAAAGTAAGAGTGGTTTGAGTGGCCAAGTAATTGACTACTGTTTGGGGGGAGTGCCCCCGTGAGCTGCAACCGATGGTTTTTTTTTTCCCATTATTATTCACTAAAGTTTAAATTGCTTATAATAGTAATGAGTAATGACCTCTTAAAACTAAGATAAAACCTTTTTCTTTTAAAAATTGAGTATATTATAAAATAATTTTATTAGTAGTAATTAATTGGTCAAATCATAACATCACAAATTTCACACTTCAATAAACTCAATCTTTCATCAACACTAACGAATAAAAACTAATTTTCAAGTGCCATATTGATTAAAATATATTTTTATCCATTTATTATGGTGTATAAATTTTTACTTTAATTGGGCTGAAATCCGGGATCATAGAGAATCGGGCCAAAGCCCAATATATATCCCAAATAGCCATTGGGCCAATTAGGCTATCCCATTCCATTTAATGTAAATTCCCACGACTTCGAAGGATACTAGTTATTATTAATATTACACTGAAAAATCAAATACATTATCAATATACAAAATTTAACCCACTCATGCTACGAAATTGAATACAGTATAATTCCACGACTAAAGGAACCCAAAAATATTACTAAAATATAAAAACTAATGAACAAAAATAGGGAATGTCTCTAACAGCAAACAAAAATACAACAAATTTCAACCTCATATGATTTAATTTGTCTATACCCACCACACTAGTCCTCAGTACAATCAGATAGAATGCCTCTATTATCTCCATAAGCTTTACACAATATCTGTTATAAACAAAATGGAATTTCCAAAAAAAACAAAAAGTAAAGAAAATGCTCAAGGTAGAAGAATGAGGTTATGAGGGTGTCGATTAGTTTTAAACTAAACACCAAACATCAAGTCCATAATTTTTGATACCACTGATTTTGCAGGAGAAGCCATAGTCCCAGCAGATTGTCGAACACTGGAACTGCCGTTCTGGAGATAGTGCGGGTAAAGAGAGACTTTAAAACCATTTGACTCGGAGTTTCTATTTGAAGGGGCGGGGGGTAATGTCATAAATCCTTGATTGCCGAGTCTATCATTTAGTGTCTGCCGCTGCATAGGATCCACTGGCTTCACTCCAATGATAAGAACTCCATTTATATCCATGCCGTTTTTGCTCAATGCTTTTTGAGCATCAGATCGATTCTGCAACAGTGTTTAATAAGGAATTGAGGGATCAAGAGAATCCACAAGATCAGTAGGTCAACCAAACCCAAAGAACCAGAAAATATTTGAAAGAGCAAGCTAACAATTCAAAATGACAATGCAGATGGGAAAAAAAAAACCTTGTATAGAAACCTCTACAAATATAAATGGTTATGTGGCAACCCCACCCCCACCAATATATTTGAATGTATGACTTTCAAAAAAAACTGCAAGCTTTAAACAAGGATAAAATGAAATGAAAAAAACACATCAGAAAAGTAAACACAATGCAGACTTAAAGAAACATGATTTGTAGCAAATGTATGAGCAGTTGAGGGATAGAACGTTTTGAGCTTCTGGAATTAGGGACAAACCTGGTATAAAATATGCATCCAATTAGCATTTTTTGGACCAGGGACATGTTTCAAAATCAGCCCACATTTTTCAAACTCCCGCAAAACAAGATTTGTGTCAGCTGGTGAAAATCTGGAGATGAAATTTGAAATAAATTATAACCTTAAACCTCAAAACACAAACTAAAGAGATATTGATAATTTCAATTATAAGAGATGACTAAATATTGGAACACAATCATGGATAAATCTAAGGCACAACCTGATGCATGCGCCATGCAGTTATGCCCTTTAAAGAGATAGTGACACTGTCACAGTAAGTATGAAATAGACATACAGAAGAACCAGTCACTAAATTCTGTATGCATAATTCAGCATTCAACTAACATTGCCTTCCAGAGACAGGAAAATCCACTTATTTCAAATTAAACAGATCTACAATGTGAAGCCCATGAAAATTAAGGCTTTTATAATAGGGCCATAATTTTGTTACTTCAACTAACCATGTAATAAAAGAATGCAGCAAATGATACCTTTTTTTAAAGAGTACTATTACATTTTATATATCTTCAAATTTAGTTCTTGGTTGTGAATTAACATAATAATCTATTCCATAACTCGTTCAAATAATCATTCAGCATATATTCCACACAGAAAGTTGATGCAAAAGAACAGAGACAATACCCATAGACAGTGACCCATTCCTCTTCATCCAAGTTGCCAACAGGTAATAGACTTTTCTTCACTTCAGGGCGAGCAACCTCCCTAGGTGGTGGCAATGTTATCTAGGCACCAGGATGAACCACACCCTCCACAGGTGAACCCTTCCCTTTATCTTCATGCTCTGCACTGCCACCAGTCTTTGCAGGTGACCACCAGCTGGAACTGATAGGGCTCTGCTGCTGCTGCTTGCTTGTTCCAGCGTATGAAGTGCTCACATCTGACTTGCTCTTGGGAGTTGAAAATTGTCTGCCTAAACTCTGCACTGGAGTTCTAGGATCTGATTTTGCTTCCGGAGACAGCGGATAGTCAGGTAAACCTGATTCTGGAGAAAGATCATAACGATCTTCCGAGTGTAAAAACTGGAGGCGGAGGCAAATCAGAATTGGCAAAATTTTCACGCCACAGAGCAGAAACGGCGGCTGCCTGACCTGGGGTCGAGATTTTTCCCCCAGATCGTCGTGATGACACTGGTGTAGCTAAATCTTGAAAGAATATGGATTGCCTTCCAGATTTGGGGGTTCTATGGACATTTGTGCTCATTTTTATAAAAATCACCCTGTGTATGCAAAAATTAGTCTTAGGCAGCCATAAAGAGTGACAACACAATATAAATTACACCCGTATGCTCTTTTCGTTCCAATACCATGTAACACAACATAAATAAACATAGATAGAAACTTCACATGGCTTATAGCATCATAAATTAACAACTCTTCCACAATTACTTATTCCAGTGTTCCATATCCATGCTTCGCATCAATAATCAATCAAATAAAAATAGCTTCATAACCAGAAAAAATACGCATCTCTCACATAATCCATTATGAAAATTTAACAGATCCTCGTTCACGAACACAACCTAAACGTATGATTACACAAAAATAATGACAATGATAATAATAATAATAGAGTAATTATAAATCATAAATTTTACAATAATAAGAGCAAAGATGAGTAATATACATAACATGAATACTTTTTTACAACAGAAATCCCAACAATAATTGAAAAAATTGCAAAATGTAAAACCCATTACTCTGTAAACTGCGAATGATACAGTATAATATATTAATAGCATAAAGAGAGAATAAATTACCTGAAATTGGTATTGGCGAAGAAGAGCAATTCGGTGGTTCAAAATTTGGAGGGTTTAAATAAGAGGAATTTCCCACCAAGCAGAGAACGCAGGGAGCAGAGAAATGGAAAAAACCTAATCTTTAGTATACTAAAGGAAGGTTATGATTTGATGAGTTGTCAACTTGAGAGTAATTTAGGGATGACTTGGCATTTTCTTAGAATTTTGAATTTATTTTACTAAACTTGCTAAGAAAGAGTTGAGTATTAACCAATTAAATTATTTCACTTTTTTTTATCTTATTTAAAAGTTAACTTAAAACTTTAAATGTTTTTTATTTTTTATTTTTAAATCGATTTTATATAACAATTATATCAAATTAATCGTCTTCTCATGATCTTCAATTTGACATCCATATTACCAATATAATATAATTTAAGAAATAGATTCTTAAATTTAATAATATTTTTTTTATTAAAGATAAATTTTAATTAAAATTTATCAATAAATAAAATATTTTTAAATAGTAAGAAATTATTTATTCTATTTTTAACTTTATTGTAAGCAAAATATTTGTATAACATAAAAAAATGGATAAAATATGAATATATGAAATTAATAAATAAATGTATACACAAATAAAAAACTCTTATTATCAATCATCATTTACTTTTATAAAAATATTTATGCTCAATAAATGAGAATATGTTAATTTAATAGTGTTATAATATATATATATATATATATATATATATAGTAAACATTTAATAAACTATTTAGAATAATAAGATTTATATACTTTTATATATATATATATATATATATATATATAATATTATTATTAATATATTTTATTATTATATATAAGAATACAAGGCCAAGAAACTATTTAGTAAACCACCAAAATAATTTAATTTCTTTTATTGTGAATTTTAATTTATTAATATAGGTGCAAGACTTCCAAAAGAAGACAATTGCAAAACTTCCAAAAGAAGATTGTGCAAGACTTCCACAAGAAGACATGTACAAAACTTCTACAAGAAGATTGATACTTGACTATATATAAGTGGTCATGGGCAAAGTATTATTGAGTCTCAAGGTAGGTTTGTGAATATGGTTGCCCATGTCGATTGCGGACTAAATATGGGGGCCGACGGCAATGTGGAGGAGCCGGCACTACTTAATGATCTCTCGAAGTCGTCGATTTATATTGGGGTCGGCGGCAATAGGGGAGGAGCCGACACTACTTAATGATCATCATCGATTTATTTCGTAGATTTGGTGGTCGCTTCGTCAATTGATCATTGGGAGATCTCTTATTATAAGACTAGGAGTTTCTTCATCATCAATCCCTCTTCATCAATTTATAGTTATTTGAAATTCTCATATAGCATTAGAAAAGTAGTTATTTGAAATTCTCATATAGAATTAGAAAATGTAAACAAAATATTGCAATGATAATTAAGAAAAAATTGCATATTTTAAAGATCGATAGATATCATGGTGAAATTAATAAAATAAAAGATAAATTTTTTTTTATCAATCATATATGATAAAGAAAAAGATACATATTTTAAAGATTGATAGTATGATAGAGAAAAAGATATATATTTTAAAAATCGATAAAGATACATATTTTAAAGATTGATAGTTAAAAAAATAGCAATACGATACGTGATATATAGAAAAAGATACATATAAAAAAATTAGAGAAAAATATACATATAAAAAAATAGCAATAGAGTAGAATGAAAAAATGGATGATTGTAAATTTAAAATTTGATAGTAAAAAAAATAGCAAGAGATGAAAAAAAGAAAAAGACATATAAAAAAATAGAGAAAAATATATATATATATATACTATATACTAAAGGAGGGTTTTGGATTTATTATATGGCATCATGTGATTAATTTAGGTGATGTGTCATTTTTATAGATTTTTGAATTTTTTTTAATAATAAACTTGCTTAGGAAGGAAGATAATGTAGTTACTTTATTTTAAATAACCAATCAAAATATTTCATTTTTCTTTATCTTATTTAAAAATTTACCTAAAACTTTAAGTGTTTTAAATTTTTTATTTTTAAATAGAATTTATATAAAATTATATCAAATTAATTGTCTTTTCATGATCTTTAATTTGACATCCATATTACTAATAATATATGATTGGAGAAATAGATTTTTAAATTTAATAACAATTTTTATATTGTAAAATATTCTTTAATAAAATATATTAATAAATAAAATATTTTTAGAAGAGTAAGAAATTATTTAATAGATTTAATCTATTTATCCTTAGAATTTTAAGTTTAATAAATTTAGTTTATTATAGAATTCTAAATGAGGAATTTCATGAAAAAATAAATCTTAGTTTAATATTAATTAATTTTCATAATTTTTTATTGTTAATTATTTATTTTATATTTATTTTATTATTTTTAATAATTAATTTTAATTATACAATAATTTATAATTATTATATACATTTATTGATTTTATTTATTAAATGATAATAGTTAGGGATGATAATGAAATGGGCATTTTAAGTATCTATTCTATCCAAATCTTAATAGGGCACGTATGGGTAATTGTAAACGGGTTTGAGACGGATACAAATAGTTGTGAAAATCATATTAGGGTTTGGAACGAGTACGGATAATACCGCAATACCCTCGGGTACTATAAAAAAAGATATTAAACCAATGATTGTGCTATTTTATGAACAACTTATGGTATAAATGACAGTGATAACAATTTATATCGAAATTAATAATATTTTATGGCGAAAGTGATAAGTATTATAAAAAGTGTAAAATGATTTCACGTGAAGCGGTTTCATGCCAGACCTATCATATTACATATTAATGAATAAAATAATGTATAAAGTTTGTTAATAATTTTTTTCCAAATTTTTACTTAATTTTTTAATAAATTACTGAATATAAAAAAATATATACAAATGTATATACCCTAAACCCTAAATTTAGGGTTTATGGTTTTAGAGTTTAGGGTTTAGGGTTCTTAATAAATATTAAGAAATACATATATACATTAGTATTGAATAAAATTAATATAGATGGGTGTACGCGTGTATTCGAATGCATGAGATAATTCATTATTATTTTAAATATTCGTTTTGTCATTTTGATCTTTCCCATTACAAAGTACTATTAATTTCTTTTTATATAAATGAGATATATATACAAAATTATATTAAAGATATGGGTGCACAACATGTCCCGAGAACACACAAATTTTTGCCTTATTATAATCCTTATTCTACCAATAAAGTTAGATATTTTTATTAAGGTTAGGTATTGCGTGAGACCATCTCAAATGAGGTCATTTTTCACTTTTTAAAATAGTTATCATTCTCGCTATAAAACATTATCACTTTGGCTATAAAATGTTATCACTTTTTATTTATACTATAAACTGTTCATGAAATAGTATTATCACATTTCATTAGTTTACTATCACTTTCCTATATAAAAGTTATCAATTTCTCACCGTTTCACATAAGCCCTTATGTGAGACGGTCTCACGCAAGTCTTTGTCTTTTATTAATATAAATTATAATTTTTAATATTTTTCAATTTCATTAATATGTTTTAAAAATAATAATTTAATAATCCCGCGTAACGTATTACGCGGGTTTCGTACTAGTTCTGTTTTTAATCTAAACGTAAACGCGTGTGCTCTACGCCTGAATTTTTGAAAATTTTGGGGTTCATCGGAATTACTTAAATAACCTTCATAAGATGATTCAAAATATTAGCTGTCCTGATAGATCAATTAAAGGGTAATTACGTCATTCAATAAAAAAGTAATAACAAGCATTAAATAATTTTCTGACATGTAAGCATAAAAATATATAACAAAACTTCTTTTGCTCCATGTAGTCTGTAAGGGAACTTGGAGCCAAATTTTAGCTTCTCAAAGAAGCTAAATTTTGTCCTATTTAAACGAGTGAGGCCAAAATAGACTCTAAAGACCTGTAAAGTCTTTCAACGATGAGTACTCAAAAAATTTTACAAACACTCATGTGATTCATCTATTCACATTACAAGATACTATTTGCAATGCTTCGTCAATCTAATTCTATTTTATTGAATGAATGTACATGGGTTTATATGTGTGTTTTGATGTTATGTCCAGAGATATTCTAAAGCTCATGAAAGATTCAAGCAAAAATCATACTATATGATATACTATGTTGGAAGAAAGGGAAATAGTGACAATAAGGATCAATGACTCACAGAAAGCTTGAAAGAATAGTAGTATAAAAGTATAAGTTTAACAATTTCGTGGTTAAAACCATTTCACAAATTCAAACAGAGCTGTTATAAATTAGAAAAGAGATTTGATAAATATACAGTTTTGAGTGAAGTGAGAGACAGAGAGGGGACAAGAAAAGTGGAATGAATTGTATACAAATTACATAGCAAATGCAGTTACCTCATATGAAGGTTGGTTCTCGTTCTATTACAGAAATGATGTGGATGAAAAGCGATCTTCACGCTCCTATGAATACGATGGAGATAGTGTGCAAAAGGAATCCTCTCTGCAGAAGTGACGCCACTCTCAGTTTTCATGGATGTTTTTGGTAGCATCGAATCGCAAACGACTGGCAGATGGAATGGCTGGTCGGAAACCAATGTCGCCGGAAAAGCTTCGTCTAATTCACCAAATCCCTACCAAAACGGATGAATTAGATACAATTAAAAAAAAATCTAAGCAACTGATAAATCAATAAACAAGCATAGGCAAATCACCTCGGAAAAAGACTGTACGCCGCCGTGATTCGACTGCCATGAGAGAGAGGATGAAATTCGAGAGAGAAAAGAGAGGCAGGCAAGGGAAGGGAATAGAGAGAAAAGGGCGTGGGTGTAGGGTTTATGGGAATATGGTTGAACATCAGAACATACCCACTTTTAACTTTAAAAATATATTTTCCCCATACAAACTAAAATCATCTTTTTGCCCATTATTAGTCATTACCCAAATTGCCCTCAATTAGAGAGAGAATTGATCTCTATATTTTCTGTTGTGTTTATTTATTTATTTTTTCTTCTATAAATACGGAATAATAATTTAATAATTAATTGCTTTAATGAAGAAAAATTACATGAATACAGAGGATGCCGTTATAATTAAATAAGTAAAAGTTTTTTTTAGTTTTTTTTAAATTAAAAATAAATGTTTAATTTTTCTCCTCTAATTGATTTTTGAATTTAAATAAAAATTATAAAATTTTAATTAATATTTTATATCACAATTACCTAATATTAATATCTTTTAATAATCGAATTATTTACTTATATTATAGTATTCCCTTTAAAAATAAATAAAAGTATTATATAGGCGGTTATGGATTACTTTCTAACTAATTAATGCAACTATTGTAATAATTATGGAGAATGAGTATTAGATGAGACAGTAGAATGATAGTTTTATACTGAAAACTGATAAGTATTAAATTAATGAAAAGTGATAATGTAATTATATAAATAATGAGTGAGGCTTGCGTGCACCCGGGCGCACGGAACACATTCCGTGCGCCTTTAGAAATTTTGTATTATGGGTAAGGGTACATTAATTTGGTCTAAAGGGTATACACTTTAATTACTAAAAGGTACACAATTTTGTTCTAAAGGGTATACACTTTTCATTAATATTTTTTTTTCTTTAGAAAATAAAGGGTACACATTTTTATACTAAAGGGTATACAATTTAACACAAAATTCTAAAGGCGCACGGAATGTTGTTCGTGCGCCCAGATTTTTCTTTAGAAAATAAAGGGTACACATCTGTATACTAAAAGGTATACAATTTAGCACAAATTTCTAAAGGCGCACGGAAAGTGTTCCGTGCGCCCGGGTGCACAGGAGCTTTTGCCATAAATAATTTATAATAGTATAAATGAAAAATATGATAATATTTTATAGCAAAAGTGACAATTATTATAAAAAGTGTAAAATAATCTCACGTGTGACGGTCTCATGCAAAACATATCCTAAATAATACTCCTATATTATGATTTTATAATATAAATTAATATTAATATAATAATTATCATTATACTTTTATCAAAATTTATTATTATTATTCAAAATCACTTATTTTATTATAAAATGCATTAACATATCTTAAATACGTTATAAATTAAGTAAAAATGATACTGTATAAAATGAAAATATTATTGATATCGGCAGGTGTGATCAACCTTCCATATAATATAAAAAAATATTTAATTTATATAGATTATATATGAATATATTCATATAATTTTATATTATAATTTTATAAGTTTAAAGTGTATTCAGTTTCTCTATTCTATCCATACAATGTGTTTTGTTTGTTATTTTTCTCTATTCGTACTTTTTTTATTTTATCCATCGTTTCCCATTATTTATTCCAAATATCTTCCATTCGTTCTATATAATATATCTATTGGTTTCAAGTGTTATTTTTTATTTTCATTGGTTCTATATAATATATCTATTGATTTCAAGTGTTATCTTTTATTTTCCTCTTATCCATTCGTCCCATGTGTATTGGCCCAACAAATAAAATCGCATGTAGAGGTATTTATCTTTTATTTTCCTCTTATCCATTTGTCCCGTGTGCTTTGCCCCCAACAAATAAAATTGCATGTAGAGCGATACAATAGGATGGAATGCAAAGAGCTTCTTAAAATACATATACATACAGAGAGATACAATAGGATGGAATGTAAAGAGCTTTTTAAAATACATATACATACTAACGTAAAATTTAAATAAATTAAATGATATAATGACATAAAAACATTATGAAAGAAAATAATGAGTATTGTATTTCATGATTTCAAGTTAAAATAGGGAGTAAAATAATGAGTATCGTATTTCATGATTCCAAGTTAAAATAGGGAGTAATTCTTTGTTGTGGAAGACTATGAGCACATAACATTACTTATTTTCGTATAATATATTATATTGGATAATTTCACAAACTTTATTTAATTAATAAATATATAAGAAATTGTGAAAAACGACGAACTGATTTGATAGTTTATTTTGAAATTCACTCATTATATTTATTTATTTATTTTTTGGAAATATATCATTTTAATTAAAAAAAATTATCACTTTTCATTATATAACTAATCATGTAAAGTTACATATAATATAATCATGTGCAAACATCACATATTTAATATAAATAAATAAATAAAATTATATGAGTATATATTGGGTGCACCCGGGTGCAAGGGTGCACCCATATGTATATAATTTTTTATTCTATTTTGTATACATATTATTCTATTTTGTATACATGTTTTGTAATAGTTGTATACTTTTTTCACATTAATTTTTCATTAAAAAATTAACATCCATATGTGTATAACATTTTATTGAATATTATATATAATTTTTCATTAAAAAAATTAATAATTAAATTGTATACATTTTTACTCTTAGTTGTATATGTTTTTGTTTATATTTGTATGTGGGTGCACCCTATCTTTATGTGCACCCGGGTGCACACTATAAATTTTCAAATTATATAGTCGCAGGTATAGTACATACTAACACAAATCCCGCGTATTACGCGGACTTTAAAGTTATAATTTTAAAAAATATATAAATATACACTCTATAAATATTTAAAAATGTTAAATAATTATTAAAAATATTCAATATATATTAAATGAAATTTTAGTTAATTAATACACCTAATAATTAATAAAAAATGAGAAATAAAAAGAAAATTTATAATTAATTTAAAATAAAAAGTGAATATGACAATTAAAAAATTATTTAAAAACTAAAAGAAAAAATAATAAATTTAATATTTTTATTAATAAATAATAATAAAATTATAATAAAATTTATTGTATATAGGGTAGGTCTTGCGTGAGACCGTCTCACGTGAGAACATTTAAAACTTTTTTAAATAGTTATCACTTTAACTATAAAACGTTATCACTTTCACTATAAAAATATTATCACTTTTTATTTATACTATAAATTGTTCATAAAATAACATTATCACTTTTCATTAATTTAGTATCATTTTTCGATATAAAAGTTATCAATTTTTGAAAGTCTCATTAAAGTCCTTAGGTGAGACGATCTCACATAAGTCTTTGCCTTGTATATATTAATCAAATTAAATAAAAATAAATTAAATATTTTTAGATTTTATGATATTCGATCAAATCCATATTCAAATATTAAAGTAAATCTATGTATTTATCTATCTACATTAACTATTAATTAATAATAATTTTGATTTGATATATTCAAAATATTCAAATTTCAAAATAAATAAATGTATTTATCTATAATAAATTTTAATTAATAACTAAAATATAATAGAGAATAATTCTGAAGATTCAACATGAAATAAAAAAAAATACTTTTATTGTTTATATTTATAAAATGTGTAATATATAACATAAAAATAAAATAAAAAAATCTTAATAACAATAATAAAAAACTTAACATGTTAAAAATTTACCATTCTACATAAAAATAATAAAATTATCATGTGTTACATAATAAATAAAGATTTAAAAAAATCACAAAAATAATAAGAGAAAAAATAAAGTTCTCATGTAAAATTAAAAAACATAAAATAAAAAATTTAAAAAAAATTAATAATTTTGATATTGGTTTTAATTTAAAAAAATGAATTTGACCACTGAAATAAAAATTATAAAAAATTCGAAAAGTATAGATTTAATATGTATGAAACAAAAGAATTAAAAAATAAAATTATAAAAAAATTAATCAAAGACAAATTATTTTTTTATATAAAACAGTGCCTAAATTTAAAAAAGAAGTATTAATACAAATATGCCATTAATTTAAAACTTGAAGAAAATAAACCCGCACAACATTTTATAGGCAGAGAAAATGAAATACTTTTTTTATTAAGCTTCTACTCCCTCAGTCTCAAATTCATGTTCACGCTTTTCGTTTTAGTTCGTCCCACACTTATGTTCACCACCCAAAAAAAGAAATTTTCACATTAACCAAAAACCTCAAAAGTTATCTTAATTTCAAAAATACCACTCTCATCTAACACACATAACATACTTTATAATTTATTTATTACCTAAAAATACCACAATACCCCTAAAAATTTTAATTATTTGATAATATCTACAAATCTTAAAATAAAGATATGTACTTATCTGTATTAAATTTTATAATTAATAATTAAAATAATTGAGAATTATTCTGGTAGCGACACATCATCAAAATTAAACTCTCCTTTAGTATATTAAAAATGTATTTTGAGTTAAAAAAAGAAAGTTTAAAAATTATATATTTATACTATTATAATTATATATGAATGAACTCGAAGTTTCAAACTATTGAAAAAGGTATATAAATTGTGGAGTATAAAATTTTTTTCTGTTTGTTAATAATAAAACACTCCATCCATCTATTATTATTTGGATAATTATATTGTGCACCCGGGTGCACCTTAAGATAGGGTGCAGTCACTTTCAAAATGTATACAAATATAAATAAAAACATATACAATTATGAACAAAAATATATGGAGCACAATTTAATTGTTAATTTTTTATGAAAAATTGAGCGTAAAAAAATATATAATTATTAAAAAAATATGTATACACTATTGAATAAAAAGTTATACACATATGGATTGCTAGTTTTTTTAATAAAAAACTTAGTGTGAAAAAAATATACAATTATTAAGAAACACGTATACAAAATCGAATAATATGTATATAAAATAAAATAAAAAAATACACATATGGGTGTACCTAATATCAACTTTTATTATTTATTCTTTGCACATGAATTAAAAAAATATTATTATTTTATATAAAGTAAGTAGTTATATTAGTGTTAAGTGAATGATGGGTGATGGGTCATGTATGAATCTCTTTCATTCAAAAGGAGAAAATAGATACTATATACTATTAAAGTGCACGATCAAAATAACAAAATTGATATTTTATTTGTAAATGGAGGAAATATATATTTACTTATTTAGCGTATAATTCCGATATTGGCATATTGCAGACATTTCATAAAAATAAAGGTAGATTAAAAAAAATTATTATCATCATGTATATTTAAATCACATAATTTTATTTTACAATCATGTTTATACAGTAATTCACACATATTTTATATTATGAATTGAGTTGGTCTTTTGTGCTCATTTTAATTAATAAGGATACAATATTTTATTATAAAGAGTATATATTTTTCATTAATACTTTTTTTCTTAAAATAAAGAATTCACATTTTTATACTAAATAGTATACAAATTAATACTAAAGGGTATGGGTGCACGGCGTGCCTGTTAGGCTTTATTTGCGCACCTCAATTAAATCCCCAAGTATAGGGATGTCAATTGTAATGGCAAGTACCCCAATTAAAATTAATATCATTCTCACTGAGACAACTAACTATTTATTTATCTTATATCACTATTCGATTAGAATTATTGTAACCAATTTCCAACTTTTGATTGCAAATTAATATCTCAAATAAGCAATGAGAATTATTCAAGTTTGATCAAAAGAGTAATAACAGCTCTAAGGTATCGGGTTTAATGTAATTGATTTGGTCTCCTAGACATCCTACTGTTCGTTCATACTGGTCTTAATGGATTAACATTACAAAATAATGCGTGAATAATTTTAATCCTCCTTCCTAGATACTAATAAGGCGAATTTTATAAACCTCCGGATGACCAATTCGACTAACTTATATTCTCTGGAATTCATATTCTATCTTATTCACTTCCTACTTGATTTCCTAATTGCATTGTTCCACTAGGATAATCAAGTACCCTATTTCCTAGCTCTTAGGATTAGCGTGTTCATGGGCAAACTACTCTAATTCCTAGCAAACAAACAGAATCAAGTACACATGCACACAAGCTAACATAGCAAATCAAGCATCACGGGCAATATCAATAATATGCAATGAAGACGTTACAAATGCATAACAAAATTTGGATAAAACGAATAAATAAAGATTATCACAGTATGAATTGATCAAGTTTAATCTAGGTTCCCTAATCAACTACTTCTGACCCTCAAACCTTAGAACTGTAAAAGTATTTAGCGCATGAGATTACAGACACCCCTCATGGCTGACAAATTCATAATCGAAATCTCAAAAGTAAAGAATAAGGAAAGATACAAAACCCTAGTTTGTGGATTGCACTTCTCCTCCGTCTCTCCAATTAGATTGACTCCCGAACAACACTTGAAATCTCCTCTGGACCGATGGAATGAATGGATGGGTGAATTCTGATGTGAATTGATGTAGTGGATGACCCGTGAATTGAAACTCACATTCCGTTCTTTTAGTGAATGATCGATCCCTTCTCAAAGTGTTTGATCCCCCTTTTTATACCATGGGCCACGAAAACTAACTTTGCTAGGGTATATTTCACATTTATCACACACAGGGGATTAAAAATCCTAATTTTGGCCCAAACTAACGCAACACGAGTTGGAGTGACCAACTCGAGTTGCCAACATGACTCGAGTAACCCAACTCGAGTCGTATTGCCAAGTCGTGCGTCCGCCTGTCAAGTCGAGCTGCCATGCTCTGAAACTAATTTTTCTTCGTACACCAATACGAGTTAAGTTGACAAGTCGAGTTATCGCCTGTCAACTCGTGTTGGCTCACTAGATAAAATTCGACGTTGCTCTGCCTCACAAGACATACAACTCGACTTGCCCCATACTTAACTCGACTCAAGCCACAAGTCGAGCTAATCAAGACAAGTCGAGTTGGCTCACTGATCAATTCTGACACTCTACGGCACCTCACTCGACTCGAGTTGCTAAGTCGAGCTGACTCTTGCAACTCGAGTAAGTCCTATTTGAGCTCGTTTCTTGCCCGTCTTCGGTTTTACTTCATTTAAACCTATTTCACCCTTCAAAACTCCACAAAAACTATTAGAAGCACCATAATCATGTAAAATATATAAGCTACACAATCCGACACGAATATATGGCCTTATTCTAATAAAATCAAGGTATTTTGAGATAAAAACGACGTAAATTTCCACTCTCATCAGTGCCCCATAAACACACAAGTTTTTGCCTTATGAATTAGTATTATGATGATCAGATTCATACTTATACTCCCTCCGTCCCGGGCAAAGGGTTATTTTTACTTTTTGTATGTAGATTAAGGAGTATTATTATTTAATATGTAGTGGGTTGTTGTATTAGTGGGAATGTATGCCCCATATTTTAATTGTATTAGTGAATGTGTGTGGGTCTCATGTGTGTAAAAATATAAAGAGGACTCTTTGAGTGGGACGTCCAAAACAGCAAAAAAAGACTCTTTGGATGGGACGGATGGAGCATATTCAATAAATTAACCATAAAACTCATAAATAGAAATAATACTCATGTCTTAAAAAGTAATTATATATTTTCAATTTGAGGTTCTCAATTTGGTGCATGAGACTCACCCAAAACAATTATTATATTTCTATGGGGCTCACATACAACACTAATACTATTATTAACAATACATTAGAAATATTACATTTCAAGTCACTACACATTAAAATATTATACTCCCTTCATCCCGTTTCAATATTTACGTTTCTATTTTGGGCGTTTCATTTCAATGTTTACGTTTTTCTTTTTGAAATATGAGACCCACCTAAAACAATTAATATATCATCCAACGCTAATACACCTACCCACTTTACATTAAATATTATATTTTTCTACCCACTATCTATCAAAATATTATACTTCTTAACCAACGTGCAAAAAGCAAACGTAAATATTAAAATGGGACGGAGGAAGTATTCATTAATCTTCGCGCAAAAAACAAATCTAACCATTAGGACGAGAATGAGTGAATATTATATTTTATGATTGTTATAATGATACTGAAAGAATATACTCATACTTTATATTGCAATATTTTAAAATCATACTTTAATCCATCATTGGTTATACTTAAAAAAAATGTTAACTAACAATAAACCTACTTTATATTTATAACAATAATACTTAAATCCGTTTTACATAAGTATTGTTCTACAAGTGACTTTTTTAT
Organism: Pogostemon cablin; assembly: GCA_023678885.1. NCBI lineage: Eukaryota > Viridiplantae > Streptophyta > Magnoliopsida > Lamiales > Lamiaceae > Pogostemon > Pogostemon cablin. Next base: position 2,379,897 of record CM042959.1, on the reverse strand, counting down.
TTTTTTTGTTTATTTATTATAATTAATTTTATACAATAATATATATTCAATATACCAATATTTTATGGTGCAATTTTTCCGCACATCGCACGGATGTATTACTAGTTCACACAAAAAATATGTGACTGCAGATTAATATTTATTAATGAAATATTAGTAAATTAATAAATTAATAGAGCATTAAATTTAATTTTGGTTGTGGAAATATTGTTATAATGTTTAAAAATGACTCCTTTAAAAGGGAAACAAATGATCATTCAAGATAGTATGCAATGTACTAGTATACTTAAGTTCAATATGTCCATTTATGATTCTGATTTATTTATATTTTAGCATAGGGTAAATATAAAAATTAGTCATGTAAGTATGACATTTTCTAACTTTAATCCTTTATTATTTGTAATTTTTAATTTTGGTCCTTTTTGTTCAGTTTTACTCATTTTGGTCCATTTTTTGTCATTTTTTAAAATTTGATCATTTTTTTTGTCCACTTTTTGTCCAAATGTATGCACTTTCGGACTATTTTTGGATATTTTTTTAACATAAAGGACTAAATTTGGTCAAAAAGGATTAAATTTGGACCAAAATGACTAAAATTGGACAAAAAATGACAAAAATTAAGAATTGCAAATGAAAAATAACTAAAGTTGAAAAATGCCGTACTTACATGACCAATTTTTATATTTACTCTTTTAGTATCATTACAATATAGTTTACAATAAAATCTTTATAAATGAATATTATTATTATTATTTTAAAATATTATAAAGGAATATTATTAAGATTGAAAAATTTTATAATTTAAAGAAAATTTTAATTGTCGATAAATTAATAATTTATTAATTTAGAAATATTATATACATAAAAAAAATGTTTTCTAAATTTGTTATCTACTTCATGAGAATTGTGGTTTGTTGTCTAGATGGACTTTGACACTTGTAAAAATACCTACTTTGATAAAATATCAACAAAAATACTTACTTTTGATTTGAGATGACTTTATTGATATACAAACACTAGCCTTTTGAGATTCCTAATATTAATTTTTGAGACGAGGACGCAACACATTTTGACAAATTTTTAACAAATGACTAAGTGAATTTTAAATTAAAGAAATAATAACTACTATATCTTTCAATTTTATTTATTTTTATTTTTTTCAATTATTGAACTACTTAGTCTTTCAATTCGCATTCAAAATTATTCAATTACTAGTTCTTTTATCTTTTTTGTGAACTACTCCTGTTTTCAATCTCTTCTACTAATTATTGAACTATTTTAACTTTTTCATCAATTCTTCTTTTCTTTTCTTACCATAAGTATCTAGATATTAAATTCAAAAAGATATGTCGATATGGCAATGTTGGAACATAAGAAGATGCAGATGAAAACATGTTGAAACTTGCAGATGCGCAAAGGTCGTCCAATTAATATTATTAATTTATTATATACTCCCTCCATCCCATTTAAAGATTCAATTTTTTCTATTTTGTGCGTCTCACACAAAGAGTAACTTTTCCTTTTTTTTATATACATGGGACTCACACACACCCACTAATACAATTATTCACTACACATTAAATAATAATACTGCTTAACCCACGTGTTAAAAATAAATATTACCCTTTGAGTGGGACAGATGGAGTACTCTTTTGGGACAAGTATATATAAGTTCCTGGTGCAAAATGATGTCTTTAGTAGAAAGAAATTGATTGACTTGTTGTGCCTGGTAAACATTAGCAAAATTGATTGTGACATGCATTGTTAGCCATATATACTTTAAGAGTGCCAATTTGTTACACTTAGATTGATAGAATTCATGTGTAGTTGCTGCTGCATAATGAAAAATGCAAAAGAGAATTGAATGTCCCAACTTGATCAGATTTGATGTTTACACTATATTTGTACATAGTGTTTTAAGGAAAACCGCGCCAACATTTGTATCAAGAGAATGGGAGAAGTTGATGGAAAGCCATTTATGAATGCTGCAAAGAAAACAATATTTGACAGTAAAGTTGCTTCAAAAAGAGCAGAGGAAAAATGTTCTTTTTGACCCAAGTTGGCATCCATATAATTAAGATGATCATGGTACAACCCAAGCAGTAGGTACCCTGTTGTGGAATTCCAGTGAGAAGAGGAAGAGCTCATTCACAATGACCTGAATATATATCAGTTTTAATTTGCTCTTTAACAATTTTCTTACCTATTCTTTTGCTTCATTTTCATACTCTTATACAATGCAGGAAAACTTTTTGGTCTTCCTATCACCAATATCCTTTCCATTGTAATGACATGTACTAAGCTATTTCATCCGCTCTAAACCTACCACCCATGGCTTCCCTACCTACCCTCTCCTCGACTCCCTCCCTGATTTCATCCTCAACCGCCATCGCTTCCTCGACTGGGCCACCGGAATCCTCTCCCGCTGCCCCAACAGCACCACTGTCTTTCACCGCACTGGAAAATTTCACGGCATCATCACGGCGAACCCACAAATCGTCCAACACATGCTTAAATCCAACTTCGACAACTTCCCCAAGGGCACCCGATTCAGGGCCCTCCTCCAAGATTTTCTCGGATCTAGAATCTTCAACACCGACGGCGACAAGTGGCGGATTCATTGGAAAACGACGAGTTATAAGTTTAATATGAAATCCCTTCGGAATTTCGTGATGGAGAATGTTAGGAAATTCCGAAGGGATGACCTCCATTTCTGCAACTTGTGGTGTTGAGTGGAAGATGAGGAATGAGGGAGAGAAATAACTCATTAGCAGAAATCATCCAGGTGGATTTTTTTTTCAACCATGGACCCCACCCATTGAGTAATATTAATTTTTTTAATTAACAAAATGTAATCTTGCGTTCTAACGAAAGATAAAGGGTTAATTTGATTAATTAAGAGAGTGGAGGGACTTGAATGATAAAAAAAATAGAGGGAGGGTGCATTCGATCCTCACGAATAGAATGAAAGGTCTAAATGACCTTTTGCCCATTAAAAAAACCTACCTCTACAGGCCCTTTAATGATTCTACAATAAAAGTAAAAGGGAAAAAGGTTAATCTTGACCCTAATCTAAGTGTTTGGAGCAAATTAGCCCCTAATTTATATTTTTTCTCATTGGAACACTTCATCAATTTTAATGATGTCAAATAACCCCTTCCCCTTTTTGTTTAAATTAAAGGACAAATGTTCATTTAAGCTCACCATCTTACTTTTCTTGATCAAATAAACTCTTCATCTAATTTTATGATTTTAGGTCTTATATATTGATAGTTTCATAACTTTTTGGTCCTGAATTGATAGCAAAAACCTTTTGAATCCCTAATTGATAATTTACCTATCTTCCATATTGAAAAACTTCTTTTTTAAAAAATCAAAGTACAAATGTTCATTTAAGCTCACCATCTTACTTTTCTTGATCAAATAGACCCTTCATCTAATTTATTTTCTCATCCATGTACCTTTCCTATTTTAATAGATCAAATGTCACCCTAAAAAAAACTTTATGTTAAAATAAATTTTTTCTTTAAAAAAAAATACTACCAATTCCCTAAAATATTAACTAATCTTTTTTCTAAAATTCTAATATAATTAAATAATTAAGCGCTAAAACGACACGTTATTTCCTTCGTCGTTGTTTTTTTTTTTTTTTCTTAAATTTTTTTTTTTACTTTTATAATTACTTTTCCTTTATTCCCTATAAATTAGCATTTGATTTTATCCTCTACTAATTATTCTTAATCCGCTTTTATATTATTATTAATGCAAAGCGTTAAAAATATTTATCAATTTATCCTAAAAACTAGAGTGACGCTTTGAGCCCGGGTGCACATCGTGCGCCTTTAAAATTTAGTATTATGAATCAGAGTACATTATTTGATTTTAAAAGGTATACACTTTAATTAATAAAGTACACCATTTTGTTTTAAAGGGTATACACTTTTTATTAATATTTTTTATTTTTCTTCAGAAAATAAAGACTACACATCTTTATACTAAAGAGTATACAATTTTACACAAAATTCTAAAGGCGTGCACACAAGTTTTTGCCTTATTCTTAATCCGCTTTTATATATTATTAATCAATGGTTGAAAATATTAATCAATCTGTCCTAAAAATTATATATGAAATAATTTCTATTAAATTATTATCATTTTTCTTAGCATTTGATTTTATCCTCTACTAATTATTCTTAATCCGCTTTTGTATTATTATTAATGCAATGACGTTGAAAATATTTATCAATCTGTCCTAAAAATTATATATGAAATAATTCTATTAAATTATTATCATATTTCTTGATCATGTACAAATTTTTATTAAAAATATATTATTGCTCATAAAGTACTATTTAATATTTTTTAATATTTAATTTTTTGAATATAAATAAATATATGTAAAATAATTTAAAAATTTTTAAAAAATAAAACGAAAAAAATAAAATAAAGAAAGAATCAACTTTATCTTTTGTTTTTTAATAATAATAATAAAGGAAGATGATTAGAAAAAAAAAAAGCAAAAAAATAAATCAACAAATCAGGTAAAGAAAGTTAACGAAAAATGAGGAAGGGGCTATTAGAAAATTGTAAAATGGTGGTGTGAGTGGTTTATTTGTTTACTGTATAGAGGACGAGGCATATTTGATATTGTAATTATAAGAAAGAGGGTTAAATTGATCTTTCAAAATTTGAAAAGGGCTTAGATGTATAAAAGAAAGGTGAGGGGCTTCCTTGAGCCATTGAAATAAGTATAAGGGTCTACTTGACCCTTTTCTCAAAGTAAAAAGTCTCACTCTTTATATTTACTCCTTTGTCATGATATCATCACCGTAAAAAATAAGAATTCACGTAATGTTTACACATATAATTTTTTTATGCAAAAAAAAGTTATTTTAGATAACTACTCTACTTCTTAATGTACTATATATTAAGATATTAACGGCAACTATATAATCCTTTTAGCGTGCTAAAAATATTATGAGTTGTACATTCTTGATGTAAAGTATTTTTACATATATGGAGTAGTTTTCATCACTTATAATAAAGTCTAAATTAATCAACAGAATCAGAGATTTCATATATATACTCCATATAAGAAGATGAAGAGCATGTGACACCAGTGAGGTCTATGATAGGCTATAGCATTTTTAATTGCAGCCATGTGCCTAAATGTCATCTTCCCAACAAAAAATTAACACACTTGTATAAAAAGAATTTACAAATTTCAACTAATCTTGCAACCTTATGAGAATACCCTTGTAAAACTTCTCACACAATATACACATCAAAATATAAGTACATAAGAAAAGAATTAAAACATAAATGTCATAAAATTATATGCACATTAATTAGAAATCTTACACAAGTTCCGAGCACAAACATGTACTTTTTTTTTCTTCATATAAATCATTTTATTTGGGAAATTAATGGGAAATTAAATAACAATGGTTATGCATAATTAGTTGAATTCAATAGTGTTAAATAAAAACAATAATAATAATAAGTAAAGAGAATTTTATAAATTTTTATTCGTGCCAATTAAAAAGGTTGCAAGCACGACGATATTTATAAATATGATGAATAAAGTTTTCAAACGTGTGAGGAATTAACTAAGTATGAGGTCATGTGAGGTGCTCTTTGGCTAGGTAAGGTTTGCCAACGAGTGAAATTCCACAAATCGTAGCAAAGAAGGGTGTGAAACCGTTTTGCGTTCCGTAAGTTATAATATTTTTAATAAAAAATATTAACTAATTAATGAAAAGTGATAATTGTATAATGATTTTTTTTATGAATAATTTATTATATATATAAATGAAAAGTATTAACATTAAAAAAAAACTAATTACGAAAGTTAAATGATTTCACCACCATGAGAGAGTTTTACCCAAAACAGCCCCTACATGTTATGTTCACCTAAAATAATTTTGGGTTAATTTCTACATCGAGTTCAATCAAAATTAGGGTTTTATTTAAGAGAATTTTTTTAATAGCGCAGTATGTGTTACTCCATTATTATCTACTATCTATTCAATATATTATTATTATTAATTTTAAATTTAACAATGAAATCGTTCAATTCCCATATATGCATGTGAAGTATGTCAATTTCAATTTTGTGAAGATTAACACATTAATTCAAGATGAAATTTTATTAATGTAATGTTATAATTTGGTATTTTTTGTGTTACTATTTAATTTATTTATCATTATAGTGAAGTATGTATTTCAATTTTATGAAGCTTAACACATTAATTCAAGATGAAAATTTTATTAATGTAATGTTATAATTTGGTATTTTTTGTGTTACTATTTAATTTATTTATCATTATAGTGAAGTATGTATTTCAATTTTATGAAGCTTAACACATTAATTCACAAGATGAAAATTTTATTAATGTAATGTTATAATTTGGTATTTTTGTGTTACTATTTAATTTATTTATCATTACAGTTTATACTCTATTATTTTATAATTACTATTTTACCTTTTTATTTTTTCCTATTTAGAAATTTAATTGCAAATTTAAATTTACACGTCTGGATAGACCCTAAATGAAGTAAATAGACACACAACTAATTTTGGAAGTGTATATATATTACCTGTTTAATTTTCCATAGGGAGTTTAATAAAATAATAATATTAAAAAATTAAGTGACATAAAGGGGGTGTTGAATAATTGCAATCTGTTAGCAAATAACATGGAAAGATCCCTAGACATGGACACAACTGCCATCCCATTTGGAAATATTATCCCAATCCAATCCATCACACTTCACATAAAAACACTCTTATACATCCCACATAATTCCATGTGCTTCTCCTCCCCCACTCCACATGCATGTCTCTATATTTCTACTACTTATTACATGTATGCATACACAATATATATACAGCTGTATGTATCTATAAATGTACTCTTTTTTGTGCACATACATTGTACTGGCAAGTACATATTTTAGAGTTACTATGAGAAAGGCAAGTACTTGTGCATGTTGGGTGTCAAAAAAGGATGGTCAAATTACTTCATTGTTCATGATGGCCATTGAGGTCAAAGGTGTTGGAAGGATATGTGACATGTTCATAAATTCTTTATTTTGTGGGAAAAATTTATATATACAATTATACTTTTATTTGATTTGTTAGCTTATAATTTTATTAGGGATTTAGAAAATAATAATAGTATAAATTTAAATGGAATTGTGGATTTAAATGAGGGGTTGTGCTGTTATTCTGAGGTACTCCCTCCGTCTCTAAAAAGTTGGCACACTTTCCATTTTGGGTTGTCCCACAAAAGTTTGCACATCCCAAAAAAAGCAAAAAGTAAAAAACAATCATCATTCCCCATACACTTTAATTACAAAAAAACCATCTCTACCTACCATACTTTATCATTTATATATTACATAAAAATACCATTATACCCCTAAAAGTTATCACTTTCTTAATCTCTGTGCCGAAAAGAGGTGTGCAAACTTTTTAGAGACGGAGGGAGTATAATAAATGTCACATTTTTTGTTTTCAAAAGTACTATAAACTTAAAAATTGAAACATTAGGTATATAATTACAAATTGGAGTATATTTTAATTTCAAATTGACCAATCTTACCCATACACATTATATTTTATAATTTTTTTTTATTATATTAAAAGAGTATATTATAATCTAAAAATCAATAAAATTAATTAAAAAATAAATTCTCTTAAAGCTTTGTGTTTAATATCACGTCACACATTTTTTTCAATTTAAGTTCGAAAAAATAAAATTATTTTTACTTGAATTTAGAGTCAAAAGCATCTGTTATATTCATTAGAGTTGATTGAAAAAAAAAATCAACTTTTATTTTTATTGCAAATAAATCCCAACCTTTAAAAAATTCCAAAAAAAACCTCGATCTTTAAGTTTCGCGCAAAACGCACCCAACGGACAGGAGAGGATTGCCCGACCTCCGACGTGGCGTTGACTTTTACCACATCATCTTCCACGTCAGATTTTAGTTTATTGCAGAAAAAATCCCAACCTTTACTTAAATTGCGATTTAATCCCAACCTTTGAGATTTTGGCAAAAAAAACTATTAGATTTTTTTTTAATTTCACCCATTATATTTTATATTTAAAATTTAAATTCTAAAAATTATTAAATAAATTAATAAATTTATTTTAGTTTTTAAAATATTTTATGCATTACAAAATTGTTATAATTTATAAAATCAGAGTATTCTTAACATGTCTTATTTTATTTTTTTTTGTAATTTTATGTTATACTATTTAATATGACAAAAAATATATTTTTTTTATGACTAAAAAATTATACAAAAAATAGTTTATAATTCATGTAGACTTAATTTATAAACTCATATTTTATACGGACAAAAAATAGTATTAGTTAAGTTTTAATTTATACAAACCAAATTTTCATGTACTCCCTCCGTCTATTTCAATTTTTACATATTTTATTTTTGGCGTCTCATTTCAATCTTTATGTTCCTTTTTTTGACATATGCCCCACCAAAAACAATTAATATATTACCATGAGACCAACATACAATAATAATACACTTATTCAATTGCATTAAAAATGAATAAATACGGGACAAAAATATTACGGGACGGAGCGAGTAATAAAAAATACTCCCTCCATCCCGGAGAAGTTTATATATTTTTTTTGGCACGGAGATTAAGGAGTATAATAATTTAATGTAAAGTGAAGTAAAGTGAAGTGAGAGAAATAATATTTAATGTGTAGTGGGTAGTTGTATTAGAGGTGATATGTGGGACCCATGATAATAGATTAATTATTTTTGTGTGGGTCCCATGTATTAAAAAGGAAATGTGTCAACTTTAGTGGGACAAACCAAAAAGGAAAGTGTGTCAACTTCTATAGGACGGAGGGAGTAATAAATAAAAACTTAAAAAAGCTTGTAAGAAAAAAAACCTTTAATATGAAAATTTTATTTTATAATGTATAAAATATTTTAAAAATTAAAAGAATTTAAATAGTTAGATGTTTTATAATTTTAATACAAAATATAAATTTTTTAATAAATTGGTGCAATTTTTTTTAAAAAAAATAAAAAACTTGATGAATTTTTTTGCCAAAATCTCAAAGGTTGAGATTTATTTGGTATAAAAGTAAATGTTGAGGTTTTTTTTTTTTTTTGCAATAAACTCAAAATTAACGTGGCAAAGGTTAACGCTACGTCAAACGTCGGGCAACTCTTTCCTGCCTGTTGGGTGCGTTTTGCACGAAACTTAAAAGTTGAAGTTCTTTTTCCAATTTCTCAAAAGTTGGAATTTATTTGTAATAAAAATAAAGGTTGGATTTTTTTATTTTTTTTTTGGCAATTAACCATATTCATTAATCATTGTATTAAATATTACTCATGCTATGATTTCAGTTATTGGAAAGATGAATATATGAATGGAAAGGAAAACATATAACATAAACATTGAAAACAATAATAATAAACATTGAAAACAATAATAATAAAAATAAAGAGTGTGTTGGAGGATAAAAAAATATAACTTCGAATGAAAAATGCTGTCTATTTAATTTGTACAAGGAGCTCTTTAATATTATAAGATTATTACTTAATTTAAATAAATTAATTAGTTGTTAGTATTGACCCCAAAATTTGTTATGACCTCTTTAAGGTGACATTTAAAGTACAAATTTAAAAACTTGTTATGTCAAATTATTACAGTTGATTTTTATCGATGAAAACAAATAAATTAAGAATTTAATTTATAAGTACGCTGTGAGTACATTCAATTGATGAAGTATATTATAATTTATATTCCAACGCTACACCGACTTATTTATTGTGGGTTATTTATTATTATTGTTTTTAAATACTTATTTATTGTGGTTTGTTAACTTGTATTATTCTATTTGATCCTACGTACGTAAAATTAACTCGAATTGAGATTCTTGAAAGTAATTTTATATTTTTTTTACTAAGAAGTTAATATAGAGTTTCTAGTTTTTGTATATATAAATATCTTTACAAGAATACTGAGTAGGGGTATTATTACTTTTTACAGTCAAAGTTTTTTTTTTTTAATTCTAAAATGTTGAGTATTTTATTCTGTTCTTGAAATACAGTTTGTGAATCGTTATTCATTCGTGATACTCTTGTATTTTGTTTTTGAATGAAAAATTACCTAGATCAAATTGTTGGCAAATTTGAAAGTAGTAACTAATTGTACTATTTTATATGTATATTGTTAGATATGTTTAGAATTCAGATGTGTAATTTTTATCAATTAAAAAAATATACATGTATGAACATATTATAGAAATTCTCAAAGATGTTAAATCAATAATAATTGTTTTTATTATTTATATTATATTAGTAGTTTGACACAAGATATCCTAGTTGACCCTGTCGGAGGGCAAATGTCTAACGTCGGGTAGACAGGTATATTTCTCCAAAGTTCCTTTTAATTATATTTTAATTATTTTTAAAATTTGATTATATCGCAATTTGTTTTTAAGAGTATCTAATATTTGATTATTTTTTGATTTTATGATAAATAATACATATAAAGACGTTCTTGTAGGTGTCCTATCATCAGAACATATGAGTAGCTAATTTCAGAATTATTTTTATATATATCAACTTACATATATTAAAGATTTAATTCATATATATACACAAAAATATTATGTACTCAATTTTGAGTTTCTTATGAAACCTAATAATCTACATGGTTTTGATTAGGAGTGGGCGGTATGGCATACCAAATATTTTTGGTCATATCAAATACCGTACCGAAATTTTCGATATATAAAAAATCATACAGTTATTTTACCTAAACTTTCGGTATACCATAGTTCGGTATACTGATATTTCGATATAGGAAAGTAATATACCTTATGCTAATCGATATTTTGATATACCGTATCATATCTAAAATATTGGTATATACCGTCCTATTAGATAGTTTGTTATGCCTTTATACACCTAAAATTCAATAAATCTAATTAAAAACTGTATTAAAAATAGTGAAAGATAGCTATAAAACAAATTCAAATATAACAAATTCATAATAAGAAAAATATACGACAATCCACAAACGACCAAATTAAATAAGAGTGAGTCTCATGTAAACCGGGTTTATATATAAATCCTATTTTTTAATTTACTCTTTAGTATATAAAAATTTACTCTTTGAAGAGTGATATTTTTATACAGAAGAGTAATAATTCATGTCTCTAAAGAGTAATTTTTCATGTACTATAAAAAGTAATCGATAAATCAGGATTTACAAGAATTTGAAGATTAATTTTAATTTAAAAGAGTAACAATTTATGTGCTAAAGAGTATTTTTTTATGTACTAAAGAGTGACATGATTTACGTAATTAATGTATGCAAACCCAGTTTTGCACAAGAATCATATGGAACTTATATTAAAATCAATATTTTTTAATTTTTCATATAGGATAAAATTACGTAATTAAAAAAGAAGTATAAGATATCATAAAAACCAATCAACTTTTTCACTCATTTATAATTATGAAATACTCCATACAGTATGAATTTAAATTTAATCTTTTAATTAAATAGTGTAAATATATAATTTAATTAAAATTATAATATATCATACCTTACCAAAAATATCGGCATACCTAAATAAAATCGGTATCTTTCGATATGGTAAGATCGATATACCGAAATTTCAGTATTTTTCACCAGCCCTAGTTCTGATAAACTCGGTTCGAATCTCATGTTACATATCTAATTGCGAACGATTAATGAATAACACATAATTGAAAAATAAAATCTATAATTAAAAGAAAAATATCATTAATTCCTAAAAAAAATTGAGATTTTACTACCATACACTACAAAAAAAAAAAAAAAATTTAGCAATGGAATTTACCAACAGAATTCAATCCGTTGGTAATTACCAATGGATTAGCAACCAAAATGACATTTTTCTAATAGGAATGGAATGCCAACAAATTTATTCTCTATTTTACCAACGGAATTCAATCAGTTGGTAATTACCAATGGATTACCAAGGGAATCTTTATATAAATTACCAATGAATTTTTTAGTAACAGATTACCAACGGAATTATTTACCAATAGAATTGATTTTTCGTTGTTAAAAATTTACCAACCACCACTTTACCAATGGAAATTTACTAACGAATTCCGTTGCTAATCCGTTGGTAAGCCAATTTAACAATGGAATAAAAACTTTTACCAACGAAATATTCGATTGATAAAAAACAACTTTTTGTGTGATATATATATCATTCATGTAACGCGTAGGAGATCAAACACCAAAATTATATAAGAAATTTGTTACGTGATTAATCAGTTGACTTGAAATGTGGCTTTTAACAAAATTAATCTCATACATGTCAAATTTGATTTTATAAAAAATTTACAACTCGAATATATTTACTCCCTCCATCCCAAAATTGATTGCACATTTTTTACATTTATCCGTCCCAAAATAGATTGCACATTTCCAAAAAAAGAAATATCACATCAATATCCACCCCAAAATTGATTGCACACTTTTTACATTTATCCGTCCCAAAATAGATTGCACATTTCCAAAAAAAGAAATATCACATCAATATCCACCCTAAATGTTCATCTTAATTACAATTTTACCACATTCACCTAACATACATAACATACTTTATAATTTATTTATTACTTAAAAATACCACAATATCCCTAAAAAATCAATATTTCTTAAACTTCGTATTTACAGTAACAGTGCAATCAATTTTGGGACGAAGGGAGTACTATTTTTGTAAAAATTTCTCGAAATTTGACCACGTTTGATTCTGACCACACTTCCATGCAACTAAACTTCGTACACCACACGATGTTCTTCGATTCTATCTTACTCTACAATTCTTAATCTTAATTAAATATGTTAATTAATCACTGAAATCCATGTTATTGTTTACTTCCTTTTATTGCAATAAAGATGGTTAGTCCAATTAAGATATCACTTGCCATTAATCTTCATTATTAATTATTTTTGTACAACTAGAGACGACGTGGCAATAAGAGGTTGGAGGGTGGTGACCACACCTTGTGGGGTACTACACGTGTTAACTCTGCAATTGGTTCCTAAATTGTAAGAATTAAATTCTAGAAAAAATAAAAATCACACTCTCTCATGGTTCAATTTTAATTAAACAATAAGCATTCTTTTCTTGAAGAAATAAGTCAAGAGTTATTGATATTAAAAATAAAAAAATTGCAATTATAAAAGGTTTTTTGACAAATTAAAATGATGGAATAGATATGAAAAGGCATGTTGAAAAGTTATAAGTACCACTATTAAGTGTTAGAGTAGGAGTTGAAATTAATACAATTAAATTCATATTATAACACGAAATAATACTAAGCTTTTAATTGGTTCATATGATTATGGAATCATCACTTGTTGATTGAATACTTGTATGAGATTGATTTTAGAGTTTTATAATTAGTTATATTTTTATTTGAAATATTATTATTATATTTTTAAAATATTATAACTTTTATTTATATTACTATAAATTATTCATAACAATCCTAACAATTTTCATTAATTATACATAATTACTTTTAATTATAAAATTTATCATTTCTTATTCATCTAATATAACACACGAGTTTTTTCGATTGATTAATATCCAATATCTTTCCAAACCACATTAATAGATATGTTGAAAATGGTGTAAATGTGGGGCGAATTTAGAATAAAATAAGGTAGACTTTCTTCTAACTATATATATCGGCATGCTCATTTTTAGGTGATATTACGTGATCATATTTAATTCCTATAAAATTCGCGATAAAAAAATTGTATTAAATTTTAAAGATAAAAAAAAATTCCTAGATTATATGGAATATAATAGAATATTGCTTAAACTAATATAAAGATCATATATAGATACTATAATAATAAAAAATTAAAAGATAAATGATAAGTCCTAAATCATAATTTTACGTGGTAAGAAAACATTTAATGCACTCAAATACAAGCAAAAGCAAAAAGGATAGTAAATTATAGATGAGATAAGTTCAGTAAGTAATGAAAATGGGTAATTTAACTTTTTCACCCAAAAATTATTTTATGTGAATTCAAATTTAAAAAAATAAAAATAGCAGCATTTATGATGAAAATGTTTTCCTTAAAATAAAGAAGTGGAGGACCATTGTATATGGTTGGGAGGAAGAGGCCCTCCATGTGCAAATTCCCAAAGATTGAAGAAATAGACCACCCCCACCCTCATGGCCCTCATGCTTCTTGATAAAACCTCTGCACCCATTCCCATAATTGCAACCCACTTTCCACCTCTTATTTTCTTCACTCACACTCTCCCTCCCCCCCCCCAAATATCAACTCTTCATCATCTTTACCTTCTTCACAAGTTAATCAAATTATGTGTTCGAATCTCAAATTCTATTTTTAATGTTGTAATCACCATGAACAATTGATTTAAAAAATTATAACCATATGTAATTATTGTATATCATCATTTGCATTATTTTTGCACATCATCATTTCCACGCGCGTCGCAATAAGAGATGGAGTAAATTTCGATAGTAGTTTTACTTGAAAAAAAAGAAAGAGAGAGATGAAGAGTTTGGTTTTGATATCAAAATTTAGGAACAAAATATGCATTACAAAGTTGTTCTACAATTGAATTGAGATTTGAGCATCCTTGTTTCTCCCTCCACTTCTATTTCAAAAATTAAGAAACCCTAAAACAACAGTGAATTAGAAAATTTGGGGGTTATGACTTAATTAAGACTAAAAATTAGCAAATGTGGGGACCACTACGTAATCTCCACTAGATCATATGCCTCAAATCGGGTCCGTGGATTCCACTCCGGTGATGAATCAGGAACTCATCACAGCCGTTGAAAATCGACGCTTGGTTAATCATTTGATGGTGATGGTGCTGTCTCTGGAGATCCGACTGTCTCCGGAGCTCCAATACCTTCCTGTGCGAATTCGAATGCTTCGTCGAAACAAAAGTCGGGCTAGCCGCGGGTCGGTATTCCGGTACGAGCCGACCCGACTTGTATCGGACCCCACATGCATTGCACAGTGTTTTTGGGCCCATTGGGCCGGTTCTCCATTGTGGGGTCTTTTCGGATGCACAGTGGAGGCACTTCCGGCCCGGTGTTTCGGTGGGCTCTCTATTCATGGACGGGTCCGTTTTCGGGTTTCCGGGGTTGACGAGGAGGAGCCGGGAAGACCAGTCGCAAGGGGCGGCGCGTGACCGCTTGCTGCGGGCTTTTCCCGGGACTGAGACGTCGGTGGGGAACACCGCGGGCGGGGACGGCGAGTGGGTGGTTATGACGGAGGATGAGGTGTCGGCGGAGACTGTTTTGGTAGCGGTGGCGTTGGTGGTGGGGATGAAATGGAGGTCGTCGGTTGAGAATGATTCTTCCACGAAATTCGATAGCCATTCCAACTCCGCTAAATCATCGTACTGTTAAAAGGGGGAAATTATTAATTACGCATCCAATTCGAGAATTAATTTTGATTTTTTCCTAAAATTAATTTTGGGAATTAAGTACTCCCTCCGTCCCATTTCAGATGACACACTTTCCATTTTGGGTTGTCCCACAAAAGTTTGCACCTTCCAAAAAAAGCAAAAAGTCAAACACAATCACCCTTCTCCATTCACTTTATTTACAAAAAAACCACCCCTACCTAACTCACCTAACATACTTTATCATTTATTTATTACCCATAAAATACCATAATACCCCTAAAAGTTATCACTTTCTTAATTTCCGTGCCGGAAAGAGGTGTGCAGTCTTTTCCGGGACGGAGGGAGTAAATATGAAAAGAAATTCAGTTTTCGCTAGAGTTTCTGAACTGTCGGCGAGTTTGCTTTAATTTAATTTTTACTTATAATTAAAAATTAAATGAAATTACGCAAATACTTGCGCACACGGTTCAAGGAATTCCATGCAGAAATAAAGCCAAAAAAAAAAGAAAGTAAAATTAAATTCCAAATAAAACAGAATTTTATTCTTTTAAAAAAGCATGAACAGAGAAATTACCGGAACACAGAGTTCGTTGCCGGAGAACTGCGACTCAGTAAAGCTACGGCAGCTAACGTTACCGTTGAACTGCGCCTCTCCGCCGCCGGAGACGGACGAATTACAGCTTTCAACCGCCGTAACAGTGGAAGAATCAGCCGAATTTCCCGGTAAGCTGTCGAAAAAGGCGTCGGTCATCGTTTCATCTTCCTTCGAAAAATCGAGCAAATCATCCACCGTAAAATGAACACCATTGTTATTATTACTGCTCTTGCTATTAAAATTCCCCATTTCCACCGACGAAAATTCAGCATAATCTCCAGAAAAATACTCCATGATACGAATTAATTGAGCTTTTCGCAATTCTCTGTAGAAAAAAGTGGAGTAACGGTAGAGAGAGAAAGGAAGAGAGAGAAAGGGATAGAGGAATTTGTACTTTGAAATGGTGTCTGTGTTGATAGTGAAGGCGAGAAATGGTGCGTTTTTTATGAGTGAAAGTATGGGCATAATTGGAAATACAAGAAAATACGGTGGTCTAATTTTATATTAAGGCGCCCCTTTACATTCTAATAAATAAATTATTTTCATTTTTATTTAATATAATTATTTATTTATCACTTCACTTGCTACTTCTGTAAAGTTAGCTCATTGCCTCCCCTTTCCTTTTCCGTATTTTCACTATTTACATTTTACTTTATTAAAACAATTTCTTATTATTATTATCATATATTCCCTTTTCCCCTTTTCACCCTTCCTACTTTTCCAAACTATCTAAGGAACGAATATTTTAAAAAAAGTAATTATATTTATATTAAGCTAATATTTTTCCGATTTTCGACATATAATAGAAATATATTTTTTTAAAAAAATAAATTGTTGGATTTGTTGGGGAGTATTTATAAAGCACATTGGTAATTGGTTCACATGAATGTTAACAGTCCAAAATTATTTTAATTTATTCTTTAATAGGAAATGGCATTAAAAAAGGCTCAACATTGGGATTCTCATTTTCAGAAGCCTATGATAACTCAGCAAACATTTTAATGAAATAAATAAATAAATAAATAAATATTAAAACCATCTTTTGTTTGCTTTATTGATAAGGCCAAATTTATTACAATTGCTTGTTACGATTGCCATGTGCATCTTTACTTTGTGAAACTGCATTGACCCTAACGTGTTATTTACCACATACTCTAAATTATACAACTACTACTATATAATTACCAATATTCATTTATTTATTAGTATTTATTATTATTATTATTTTAATGAAGGATATGTAGTCAAACTCTTGTAAATATGGAGCGTATGAAATTATTATTTTTTGTATTTTAATTTTTTGTCATTTTATTTTAATTCAT
Source organism: Pogostemon cablin (assembly GCA_023678885.1). Taxonomy (NCBI): domain Eukaryota; kingdom Viridiplantae; phylum Streptophyta; class Magnoliopsida; order Lamiales; family Lamiaceae; genus Pogostemon; species Pogostemon cablin. Next base: position 2,362,506 of record CM042959.1, on the reverse strand, counting down.
TATTATCTTTGTGCTTTGAGTTTTGTTATTAAGCTGATTATATAGTTTTATTTTATTATTTTATATATCAACACTTATATATAGTTATAATAAAATTTTATACTATAATTTTTCACACAAGTTATTGTAATTAGATAGAATCATATCTTTTACCATTTTTATCGTTGTTTTTCCTCGTAGACACAAAGTTACATGTTCATGTGAAGTTATGAACGGAGGCGTATACAACAGTTATATTTCAAACTAAAAAAAATTATAATATATATTGGAGATAATAAATATATTTTATTATATTTTTATACTACATCTGTCCCAAAATTGATTGCACACTTTCTATATTTATCCATCCCAAAATAAATTGCATCTTCCAAAAAAGGAAATATCACATCAATACTCACCCTTAAAAGTTTATATTAATTACAACTTTACCACACTCACCTAACACACATAACATACTTTATAATTTATTTATTACCTAAAAATACCACAATACCCCTAAAAGTCAACATTTCTTAAACTTCGTATCTACAGTAACCGTGCAATCAATTTTGAGACGAGGGAGTATATGATTATTATTTAGTTTACGTGAATTATGCTAATTGTGTATCTAGATACAGGATTATTAGCTAATTGTGTATCTAGATAAGGATTATTATTGACTTAAACTAAATAATAATCCTGTATCTATATTTCACCGATTTCAGCTCAATATTTGATTTTATATTATACCTCCAAATTTAAAATTTTATATCCGTCCATGCATATAAGTTAAAAACTACGTATTTTGAAGTATATTTATTTATCTATCTATATTTTTTTCTTATATCATACACTAAAATTAAAGCATAATATATGTAAATATAAACATGTTATATATTATGTATGCGTAATAACTCAAATTGGAACGTTGAGATTCTTTTTATTTTTTTAAGAAATCAAAACATAATATTACATACAAATTTTTGAGATAATTAATTAATTAAAAAATGTAACTAATTTAAACTTATTACACCAGTATATCAAAGTAGGCCAGACTAGTATACAACCTCCCATTGGTACAACCTCCTGTACAACCTTATTTCTTCACCTTCAGTGTGTGTGTGTTTTTTTTTTTTTTTTTTTTTATTGTTGCTGTACATTACTGTTTTTTTTTTTATTTTAGAGATATAATTGTAATTTTACCTTTGTGGTTTAGGGTATAATTATCCCCTAGGGTTTAGGGTTTAGGATATAATTGTAATTTTACCCTTGTGGTTTAGGGTATAATTATCCCCTAGGGTTTAAGGTATAATTGTAATTTTACTCTTGTGGTTTAGGGTATAATTATTTCCTAGGATTTAGGGTATAATTGTAATTTTACCCTTGTGGTTTAGGGTATAATTATCCTCTAGAATTTAGGGTTTAGGGTATAATAATCATTTAAATAAAAAAATTAAAAATAAAATAAAAAACAACATTAATGAAGGAGCAGAAATTAATTAAGAATGGTGGGGATCAAGGTTGTACCAATTCAATTGGTACAACCGGTTACACCCTAGTTCCTCTCTGTCAAAGTATTATGCATGCAATCTTAAAAAAAAAATAAAAAGGGACACAAAATACACACATTCACTCTGCATGTTACTCGAATTATATACCTCACACATCATTATAGTCGTAAAATGATTATAAGTAAAAGAAAAGTTTAATTAAGTGGGGTAAATACGTGATTAAAAAAATTAATTAAACCCTAAGCTTTACCCTTAAGAATCGATCTAGCAGGTTTTGTCGCCGTGACTCCACCATTAGTGTCCAAGTTTACAGCCCGATTGTCTCTCTCTCTCTCTAATTATTTTCCCCTCGGGAACAGTGTTTTTACCTCTTAATATTAATTATTTTATTTACGCCAAATTACTTTTTTTAATCCATTATTAGTACTTTCTTTTTAACCTCTAATTAACATGTTATTATATTCCGTTACCCACGTTTAAGCACGATGCTTACAGCTCGATTTTGATCCAACGACGGCTACGATGCTTCCACGTGTCACCCTTACCACTGCAGTTTTTATTTTTTCTTTTTTTTCAACCAAGTAGAAATTTGTTAAATCTTTATTGTCTACTGTAACATTTGATTAAGTAAATGTGGAGCATAAATATTTTTTTTAATATGGGCTTTTTTGTCATTTGAATAACAATAACACTTATTATAGTTAAGTGTTGGTTTATTGATTCATAATATTTTTGGAAGAGATATTCATCAATATCGTAATCCAAACGGATTAATCAGAGTTCATAAACTGCATAATATGTCATTTTCTTTTTCTAATTGAAGCTGCTACTAGTGTTACATCGAATGTTTAGTATTAATACAATATATGGAGTATAATTTAATTTTATTTTTTTAGTGATAAATACATATTTTAACAGTTGTATGTCATATAATGTGATCAGATAAATGAAATCAATTTTAGAAAATAACATGTCGTGATGTAATTATTATAAAGTTGGCCTATAGAGTGAATTTAGAGAATGAGATTGAAAATGATTGAAAATATAAAATATTTCAGACGTAATTTAAAAATATAAATATTTAATAATCATCGGAAAATTGCCATAAATTTACATCACATTGATTGCCTAATTTGAAAATTCAGTGGCAAGAACAGTGTTGTTTCCCTTAAACTGAAATTATAAAACAATAGCAATTGAAAGGTAACATATCGTTTGGTCTGATTTAGAAGTCGGGCAAATATTTGGCCAAATTGAATTGGTATGGTACAAAATTATTCCTATTATAAATTTAAGTAATTGACCATTTATTTATTTATTTAATAATAATAATAATAATATATTTGTTCAATTAATATGGTGATTCTTGAGGCTTGAGGTAGGCCTCTCGTTTATGGATTTTTTTTTATTAATTATGTTAAGAACTATAATTTATATTTTAATTTTATTTCAATTAATTACATTTCAATTCAAAAATTTGGTTCGAAAATCAATTACTAAATGTATTTAAAACGTGTGTGACTTTTGAGCAACAAAATATTCCATTAATTATTTACCTCGCAATTAAGTTCGAGCTAATGTAAATTATTTATTCTAAGCTTAATGCAATGTAACAAATATAATTAGTGTTAATTAAATTATTAACATAGTACTTAATAAGTTAAGCGTAATATATATATATGATCCAATGATTTAAGGGGGTGTTTTGGTATTTAATTTGGAATGGGAATAAGAATGTGAATGAAAGTATTACGTAATAAGAATGAGTATAGACATTATAAGTATTGTGTTTGGTTAAAATTTGGAATCACTATGATAGTCATTCATTTTGTTTGAATTGTTTTAAAAATATATGGGAATGGAATCCATATGTGTTTTTATGTTTTATTTTTTAAGTTTGAATAAAAAAAATTAATTTTCTTTTTATAATAATATTTAAATTAGAAAAAATAAAAAAAAATTAAATGAAAAAATGAAATAAGAATAAAGACAGCATGTAGTTGGGTATGAAAGTGATTCCCCCAAAAACTTGAGGAATAGGGATTCCCAAAATACTCCCTCCGTCCCACATTAAGGGTAGTTTTTGCTTTTTGACATGTGGATTAAGGAGTATTATTATTTAATGTGTAGTGGGTAGTTGTATTGGTGGGATTATAGGCCCATGTTTTAATTGTATTAGAGGGTAGTTGTATTGGTGGGAGTGTAGGCCCCATATTTTAATTGTATTAGAAGGTGTGTGTGGGTCTCATGTGTGTAAAAAAGGAAAGAGAATCATTTGGGTGGGACGTCCAAAATGACAAAAAGAGACTCTTTAGGTTGGACGGAGGGAGTATGGGATATCAAATTACTGTATACGGATATCAAAGTATTTAACCAAACAACAACTTGAAATCCATTCTCATTCCTTTGTTCAAAGTATTCATCCAAACGCCCCCTAAGATCTATTATGCTATTAATTAGGTTTAATATTCTCAAGATTATAATTGCTTTTCTAACGCATAATTAAGGATGATTTGCAAATAGACAGTAAAATTACTTGATTTAAAAATTATTATAAATTATTATTCATCTTATAAATAAAAGAAATAAAATTCATGATATAACAAAATTTTGATTACATATTAATTCATTAATTTGAAAAATAATAAAATTTCCACGCGCAATGAGTCACTTAGTCTATCTCAAAAAACTTATTAACTTAAATGATATGTCTTCAAAAGCTTATAACTAATTAGATATTATAATATCATGATATTTTTTAATTAATTAACTTTAATGATCTCTAAACGGAGGCCTAGTCATCACTCATCAGTGCAAATCCCAAAATTATCTTCTTTTTGTAAAAATGCATAAAGTGTGTTTTTATTTATATCAATTTGTACAAGTATACTCAATTCTCAGAGTTAAAATCATTTTTCGTCCCATAACAATATGAAATTTTTGATTCTGTCCCAAAAAAGATATCATTTTCAATTTAGTCCCATAACTTTATATATTGGTCAATTTTGGTCCCAAAATCACCGGAATTTAGCACGTGCGCCTCACGTGACCCCTCAATTTGGGGCTTTCCGGCGATTTGGGACCAAAATCGGCCAATACTGAGAGTTACGGGACTAAATTGAAAATGATATATTTTTTTGGACAAAATCAAAAATATATATTGTTATGAGACCAAAAGTGATTTTAACTTCATTTAATTTTTTATTTAAATTCTTAGCACAATTTATATATATATATATACATACATATATATTATGACGACTTGATTTTTAGTTTAGGTCTTAAAATAAGACCCACTTTTATAAATGTTTCAAATTAAGATATAAATTTAGTTTATTTTCTCAAATTAAGGCCTGATTTTTTATATTTGTTATTTTTTTATCATTTTAAGACTTACCATGAAATTTATATTTTCATTTCAAGTCATACAAAATAATTTTAAAATATTATTATACACCTTCAAATTAAATCATAAAATTAAATATGTTATTTTTATTAATATCTTAAATTAATTTATAAAATATATTCAATTCGGAAAAAAATAAAATTACAACAGACCTTAATTTGAGAAAAAAAAGTAAAATTGAGCCTTGAAATGAGACATTTCTTAAATGAAAACTAAAATTAAGACCTAAATTAAAAATTGGATCCTTACATGAAAATTTTCATATATATATATATATATATATATATATATATATAAACTATTCTTTAATTTTTAGTATTTAAAAAATATTCATCTCATATAATATAATCTAAATAATAATATAATACAAAAATTATGTTCTCATAGTACAAAATTCATCTCTCATATTAATTTAAGTTTTAATCTCCAATTTCAAATCTTGACATGGTCTCATAGGGTATATATCCTATATAATTTAATTTTATATATTAAAAAAATGATAAAACATCAAAGGTAATGGAATAAATAGAAGTTACTAATATTTTATAAAAAAAATCGAAGGTAGTATATTTTTAGGGTTCAACTATTAAATTAAAATCATTTTTCGTCCTATAACAATATGAAATTTTTGATTCTGCCCCAAAAAAGATATCATTTTCAATTTAGTCTCGTAACTCTCAATATTGGCCGATTTTGGTCCCAAATCGCCGGAAAATCCCAAATTGAGGGGTCACGTGAGGCGCACGTGCTGAATTCCGGTGATTTTGGGACCAAAATTGGCCAATATAGAAAGTTATGGGACTAAATTGAAAATGATATTTTTTTTGGGACAGAATCAAAAATTTCATATTGTTATGGGACGAAAAATGATTTTAACTCCAATTCTCAACACTTTATTTCCTCTTTTTTACTTTTATTTACCAATTTAATAAAATTGTATCCGTTAGTCTTATTAATTTCTTCAACTTTCTCTCTATATTGTTCTTAATATTGAGAGAGAAAGGGTATAAAGAGAGAGATAGAGAGAGAAAATTAGATTTTTTTTTTCATTTGTAATCTAATATTATGCATTTAATTAATTAATTAATTAATTTATTTTGTACAGTATAATTTTAGTTCATGGGGTCCAACTAAGCACGTGACAAAGGCGGGGGATATTGTCAGCCAGCATGTGATAAACTTTTATACATGTTCAATTTCTTAAATGAGTATTATTATCCATGGTAAAATTAATTTTATGTTTTTATTTTATTTAACTAAATGTATACTTCTTGTAATATTAGTAAGTTGTTTAATAAACCATAAAATATAAATAACCAAATTTATATTAAAGTTTTGTTGTTGAGAGTCCCAATTAATTATATATTGAAAATATATGACAATTAATTAATCTTATAGTAATTAACAAGTAGATCTCTTTAGTGTCAACCCAATTATCTTTTAATATAATTTTTTTATTCTCCTTACATATGAATTAATGTCATTAATTGTATGGATAAATTTTATATTTTCGACTTTCATGTTTTCAAATTCTCATGTCTTGATCATAAATTATCTTAGTGCATATAAGAATAATTGCTTATAAATATAAACTAGTTACACTTATATTCAATTTCAATGACATTATCTACCTTTCATTTTCTTCACACATGCTCTCATTTCCAAATTCAATATCATGTTATCAAAAATCAAATATAGCTAGTAATAATTATTTCAATAAATAAATAGCGTGGGGCCGGTTTTCCTCATCACCCGTTGCATTTTATTTTCTATAAAAAAAAAAAAATGTGTGAAACTTGTTTCGTGAATAGAATTTAATATTTTAAATTTTTAATAGAAAAAGTAATAATTTCATTGAATTAATTTATGATCGAATAATTGGTTGATAAAAATTAATAATAACATTTTTAATAATAAATGAAATGAGAGTAAAACTGATTTAACATTTTACTTATTTGTTAGTTATAATCCTTGACACGATTATTCAAAATCAAAACTGATATATTTAGTGTAACATATATTAATTTGGTATAATTAAAAAAAAACATATAAATCGATGTTATCTACGTACACTCAAGAATTTATATCTATACTAATCATGTAGCACGAGTACTCTAGGGTGGTCAAAATCCTATAGCTGGAAATTGGAATCCCATTTCTGTAATCTAAATTATGAATATTTATTTAAGTTTAAATGATTAAAATTTCTTTAATTTAATTATGGGTTGTCCAGGTCTAGTTAGACATTGTGAGTTGAGCCTCTTCTTTGAGGCTTCCCACACGTGCGTCAACACTATGCACGTCCAATACGTGTTTGCACGTGTGAGAGGTCACGTGCATAGCAAGCCCATCACGTGCCTCTTCCCTTAATGCATGGCTTAATCAGCTATTATGGCTAAGCATATTGTTAATTCCCTGAAAATTAAGGGCTGGCTTTGAAATAATTATTTGTATGTAATAATTGCTGAAGTCCTCAATTATTTATTAGAATACAAAAAATTGTCGTTATTAGTATTATTATTTTCCACAAATTCAAATAACACTCAATTTAAATATTTTAAGATGTCCTTTTCACATTCAGTAATGTTTATGAATGTGGTTGAAAATGCTTGATCAAATTATTGTATTTAATTTATATATCTATAAACTCAGATATATTTTTTTTTTTTAAATTGCAAAATGAAGAAACCATGCATATTTACAATTTTTAAAACAAGAATCGCAACTCTTAAAGTATGCATGCTTACCAATATATACAAATATACAATTAATTTTCTTAAAAAATTACTGAATAAATCTTTAAATTAATTTAACATAATTCAAAATTATTTTATGCTTTTATGATAGTTTTTGTTTGTATTCAGTTTGATTATTATGATATGAATGTGGGGTTGCATACACGTATCATCTCTTTATGTGGGCTTAAATCAAATCAATAAAGTATTGCATGAATGAGTCAAAAGTTACATGATTTTACGATTATTATACATTTTGTTGGACGTAAGGGATACACGTATTAATAATAATTAATTTAGTTTTATATATTTTTTATTTACATTAGTATTTAGTTTGTGACCTTTAATGTATATCTATTAGATTTTAGGGAAAGTTTTGCATGAGATATATATTAGGTGAAAGTGTTAAAACAAACTAGTCGCTAGATTTAATTTTGACCTGTGATTATATATATATATAGCTTGAGTTTGATCTCATTTCGTGTTTGTTATAAGTTAACAAGTCGAATTAATCTAAAATTCAAACAAGTAATTTTTTAGTTGAGTTGAGCTAATTATTTAATCAAATTGAGTTCGAAAATCGAGACTTAGGCTCGCTCAACTCGTTTACTAGATATAACCGTTTGTTTACGAGACTTTCATTCTTTTTATATTATCAATTTTCATTTAAATTACTATTATAAAAAATTAATTGGACGATCATCATATTTTATTGATTAAATATGGAGTATTTTTTTATTGAAAATATTAATATTTTTTATCCATTTCATATAACTAATCTTGTAAGACAGTGTGAAGTTGTTGCCAAGATTTTAAAATTTTCTAATGATTGAATTTTTATTGTTTATATACTATTTAATTAAGTAATAATATATTCCTATTACAACAAAAGCCAACCTTAGCTCAGTTGGTAGAGCGGAGGACTGTAGTGTGCTTGCTGAAATCCTTAGGTCGCTGGTTCGAATCCGGCAGGTCGGAATATTTTTTTTTATTATTTTTAATTTTTTTTTAATTAAATAGTTCAACTCAAAAAACTTTTGTAAATTATTGATTATCCCTTTATATTAATGTCAAATAAGAGTATTTTATTTGAATTTATTTACAAGCCAAAAAATGTTTCATGTGACGATTCGCAGTCACGAATTTATTATAAGAAAAAAAAATTACGAAAATGGAATCTGTACGTCGGTTTAAACTAAACACATTTTATTTAAAATAAAAAAACTCGTGATTGAATTGAGAATACGAAGAAAAAAAAGTTGTTTATTTTTTTTGTCTTCAATAAATTAAAGAAATATATGCTCAATAATTATCGAAATAAATGTATAGGATTCATTCATTTGTGAAAAAATGAAAACAAATGTTTTTTTAGATTTTGCTATTATTTTATTCACTATTATAATTGAAACATTTCATTTGCTTAAAAAGTAAAGTAAAATTGAATTTATTATGTCACAATCTCATGTAATTTCAATTCTTAACATTTTCATGAAAAGTGAATCATACAACCCAATTAAAAAAAAAATTAAAATAAAATCTGAGAAAACGTGGTACAGGAAACTTAGTTTAATAATGAGTGTGAGCTGCAATCATGAATCATTCTTTGATTTGGGCAGTAAGAAAATAAGCATATTTGTCATTTGAATCCACAAAACAACCTTAAAGTTGTGCTAATAGTGTACTTAATATCAAAGACAAAAACTTAAAACAGACAGAGAGAATGTGCAGTTTAACAACACAACCATGTCAACCAAACCATTGTACCATTAGTGAGAATGCGAGGTACAAATGTTACCCCCAAATGTAATAACCCTAAAATGAGTTGTTAGAAAGCAGAAACATTCGATACGAATAGAAATACCTCAAAGGCTAATGAGCATAAGAGACGTGAAAAAAAGTTGTGCGTTTGGAAACGAAATGACATGATCCGGTTGTGTTCAAGAATCAACGGTTGTCACCTGCTGCCACACTCTATCAACGGCTTCTTTCCACAGAGATACGTTGTTATTCCCGTCAGCCACAGCAAGTATGTTACCAGTAAGCGACCATGAGACCCTCCACACAGGAGTCCCAAAATCCTTCAAAACTTTACCATCCCATTGATCACCTTCCTTCACCGCGGACCATATTATCACTTTCCCATCTTGAGAAGCACTTGCAATAGTCGACTTTAGAAGCCCCAAGTTGGGTGCCCAGGCGACGTCTCTCACCCAATCAGTGTGCATTTGAAGAGCAGGGAAGCAGTCCATCCTCCATATTCCGTTATCAAACTTCCACACTTTCACTGTATTATCACAGCCACCAGATGCTAACTTCTGAACAGCTTCCAGAAAACCTGAACTTACGAGAGGACCAGGAGGAGGTGATGGGTCCCATGAGACGAGAGTACCAGGAGCAGTTGATGGGGCCCATGAGACGGATGTAACGCCAGTTGGATGAGCCTGGTCAATTTTGGATTTGTCCCATCCACCATCAGATCTTGCAGTAAAGACTGAGATGTTCCCATCTGAGGATCCACATGCAAGAGTCAGGCCCAATTCGTGAGGAGCCCAACAAATAGAATTAACGGATGCTTTATGATCGTCGAAAACGTGAGCCTGGGTCCACTCATTATGATTGCTTTCCTTCCAGATTATAACCTTTCCATCATAAGAACAGGAAGCAAGGAGAGAGCCAAATTTGGGATGAGCCCATGAAACTTGCCATACAGGTCCCTCATGACCAGTTAAAGTTGCAAGATGCTGAGATCCCGTGTTGCTAACTTCAACTACTTTGATGGTATTGTCAGAAGATGCTGTAGCAAGACGTTTGCCATAATAATCCATTGTCACATCATGCACCACATCTTGGTGACCAGTTTCAATCTTTTGCCCAGGCATGTTTAGTTAAAAAATATACAAACCTCAACTTCAGGAACACTATATTGTGCCTGCCTCGTTTTTCTGAGACAGGACAGAGTACTCCACTTGCTCTGCAATCAGAGAGGGAAACAAGTGTGGAAGGTTATAGTTTGACTCCGTATTCATTCAAGAGATATTTTTAACATATTTAATAATAACAGGCTCAAAGAAGGGGAAAATGCAAAATAAATGTAATCTAGAGGTAGGACCAGTGATGATAGTTCATAATATAGTTCATTTATCACTAAGCACTGTATGAAAGAAAGAACTGACAGATTAAAAGAAAAAATAAACTACAGAAAGAAATGCTTTGGGCAGAAACTTCAGACACACAAAATCTCTTAAAACATGATGCCAAACCAGTTTCTTCAAATAAATAGCAAGCTTAATGTGTACTCTGATAGTTAAAGTCAAGAGGTTACAGATTGGACTTCATCTTAATAAATATAACCCTACATATAAAGGATCTTTTTCTAGTGAAACTGCAACTAGAGTTTATTGAAGAAATAGACTCGAGAAACATGAAAGAGAGGGGCAATTATAAATTTAAGATAGCAGTGAAATGTGTACAAAAACTATTCATAAAAATAAACTATTTATATAACAATTATAAAAACAAATTGAGTATACCACAAATGTCAGGGGGAAAAAACACTTTATCCACTATGTGGAGTAGTCGGTATAAAGATCATACTCTTCATACTGCACCATCATTCAATCGATTTGTGAATATGTAAATAGAAATATAATACCATCTCCGGTGTTCGGAATTTTTGAAACCACTTAAAGAATTTCATGGTTAGCCATATATTAAATCCTCAATTTACAATTTTAAATTCTCCAACAAGCTAAGATGAGTTTCAACTAAAGTACGATCAGGAAAAACCCAATAGACTCCATTTTTCTTCCTTTTTTTTATAATTTTTTTGGCATATTCATTATTCGGTGCTTTGATTTATCCTCTTCCATGAGGCGGCAAAAAATCAAAGAATTATTTAAAATTCCGGTTAAGGGAAAAAGGATTCGCAAAACAAAATTCAAATACCAAGTGAGATCACAATTTCAGTTTGAAAAAAGAAAAAAAGCTAGACATTAAATGTGCATCTAAAACGAGCAAAATCAATAATTTAACTAATCTAACCACGAAAAGCATTGTCAATTACTAAATACAAGAAATTCAAATGCGAAATTCAGCAGATCGTGACAGAAATAAGGAACACGGTCAATCAAGCATTGCATTATGCAAATCAATAGAAAATAAAATAAAATCAGTGAAATTAAATAATTACGACTTCAAAAGGTCAAAAGGGTTTAGAAACTGACCTGAGGACCAGATGAGCTCTCGTCGAAACTCTGTAAACGTGTTTCTTCTGGTACCGAACGACGCCGTTATAATTTTCTCATACTCCAAGTCGGGCCTTATTTTACTTTTAAACTAATTGGGCCTAATTAACTTAAAAGATACATATCTCATAATGGGCTCGACACAAGTTGGGCCTTACTTACTTGTCTGATACATATACAATTGAGATGGGCGGGCCTTGCTTACTTTTCTGATACATGTGCAATTGAGAAAATTTAGATATCGAGTCTTCCTTCAATATTTTTTTTTTAGTTAATTCGTATTTAAGCTTTAATTGAGCGAATTATGTGGCGTGTAGAATATTAATAGTTATTTTTGAAAATGGATGATAAAAGTTGTGGTCTTATTTGCATTGAATAAGTTAACCTCCCATAAAAATAAATAATTAAAAAATAAAAACAGTTTGTTGCCTTTTCTTCCACGTATCAACTATCAAATATGCATAGAATGAGATTTATATATATGCTAAATATCGTATTAATCAAGTCTTATGATTGCAATCATATGGAGTATAATTTTTTTTATTATATATATATAATGCTAATCACTTGCCTAATTAGAATTCTATTGTGTTGAATTTCTTGCCTAATTTAAATGTGGCATTCCGTTAATTAGTTGGCCAACTTATAATAAGCATTAATTGTGTTCTAATTAACAGCCGTGCTAATTATATAACAAATTCCAAGATACAAAAACTTACACTTTTATTATAAATAAATGTTACTCCAATTTTTCATATATTATACAAAGTGTTAATAAATAATTCAATTTAACCGTTATTATTAATTTTTTTGATTAAATATCATTTTTATTAAAAATAATTCTACTATTCCTAAAAGGATTTTATACAAGTTTGTATAATTAAAAATACAACATTATAGCAATTTTTAATGTACACATGATTACACAAATTTTAAAATTTATGCACTAATAAATAAAAACATGTATATAATTTATTTGGTAAATATGATAATAATACTTTAAAATAAAATTTTAAAATTTATGTACTAATAAATAAAAACAAGTATATAATTTATTTCATAAATATGATAATAATACTTTAAAATTGATAATTAATTAAAAATAAATAAAATAATCTTACGTGCATATAGTCTTCCCTACTCGAATAAGAGAAGATTTTAATCTGTAGCTACAATAAATGCAAGCAATATTAATTAGGCAGCCGCTGAAGGTCAATCAAGGCAATTAGGAATATTAATTAATTAATTTCAGAAAATGATTATTCCTAGATTATTAGGTCATATATAGAGGTTCTTTCTAATCATGCCCAAATCTTAAATTCTGAGTTTACACGCCTTTTTTCAGGACAGCCTCCATAGGTTCATTCATAACCTTACTGGTTATTTGCAATAAATAATGGAGTTAGAAATTAGATATTTTGATTCATCCATGTGTTTAAAGGAAGGCAGAGTAAACTTTCATTTTACACTTTTAAAGTTAGTAAAATTTTTTGACAATATTTTAAAATGCCCAAAATATGACGAAATTATTCAAAACTCAATTAAAAAATTTTAATCATTTTATAAATTTGTACAATTAAGTCATATATATATATATATAAGTCAACAATATAATCGATACTCCATATTATTTTAATAAATTGGACAATTAATTATTTATTTATTTATTTTTTTTAAGTCATGGGCACTGTCCCCTTTACCTTCAAAATTATGCACTACCCTGTTATGGATTTCAACATACTAATAACCGCTTTAATGTTTTTTCTTTTTATATATATATTCTAAAATCTTCTGTAAAAAGCCTCTTTAATACTTGTCGTTACAAAATATATGGATATAACATTAGAAAAATTTCAATCAAAAGTCAAAACTGAAGACAAAAACACACAACCTGTTAATCATATTTCACGCAAATTCTTTCAAAATTATAAGATATAATATAACACAACACAAATTCAAAATTGTTATTCAAACATAATCATTTTAAGCAATACTTGGCCACTCTATAATAATTCCCTTTTTTTATTATTTTTATTATTATTTTCTAATATTCAATTGAACAAGCATATATAATACATCACCCAAACAAGATTATGATTTATGAATCAAGTGTGGTAGCCAACGAGCAAGAATGAATAATGTATTCGGGCCGGGCCCATCATGAGATATGGTACATTTTTGCCACCCATGCACCATCCATTATACAATGTCCATTTCATTCATACTATACACAACTTTTTCTACTGTCATTTCATTTTTATTTTTACCTATATAATTACTTAAAGAAAATAAAGATCAACCTCAGGAAGAAAATGCATGTTAAGAGAATCCAAATAAATTAAAGTTTGTTTATATTAAATTATTAGTTAGATAAATTTTAATATATTATTGAGATTTTTTAATCTAATGATTTATTTAGATGTATAAAGTGCTATGTATCACACTTTTTAAAATAATACCGGTCGAAGAAAAAGTTATAATATTTTTATAAAAAAAATAAAATTTAATACATCACAGCATCTTTAAGAATAAAATTTAATATTTAAATTTATAAAAAAAATTATTCCAAATTATAAAATTTAGTATTAAATAAAAAATTACATAAATAAATTTATTAAAAGATAAAAGGCATTTCAAAATTGACAAATATTTTTATAAAAAAAATGAAATTTAATACATCACAGCATCTTTAAGAATAAAATTTAATATTTAAATTTATAAAAAAAATTATTCCAAATTATAAAATTTAGTATTAAAAAAAAATTACATAAATAAATTTATTAAAAGATAAAAGGCATTTCAAAATTGTCACACATACGAATTACATTGTCCAAAAAGAGCCTTAAAATGTGTTGTCCAAAAAAGTTCTCAAAACCGACTTTATGTGGGTATTTTCATCAAAGATTTGCTTTCTATTTTTCCCTTCAAATAAATAAATGAAAAAAAGAAAAAACAATAAATGTGTTACTGTGAAAAGGTGTAATAAAAGATAGCAGATATGTAGAATCGAGGAGGCGCATGCAAATCCTCATCATGATGTCCTCTCTCCTCCCCATCCCCCTCTCTCTCCCCTCAATGCCATTCTCATTCCACCAATTTACACTCTTGCCAAAATAAATACTCTCTCCTACTACATTTCTTTTCATTTATTATTTTAACTTTCAAATTATTATTTATTTTTCATATACATATCATTACTTATCTAAAATTACTACGATGACATATATAATCAACAAAATTGATCAAAAATATAATTTTTTTAAACAACCTTAAACAGAGAACTTTTTTGGGATAAATAAATACTCTCTCCTACTACATTTCTTTTCATTTATTAAAAATTTTAAAAACTAAACTCAAATTATTTTAACTTTCAAATTATTACTTATTTTTCATATACATATCATTACTTATCTAAAATTACTACAATGACATATATAATCAACAAAATTGATCAAAAATATAATTTTTTTAAACAACATTAAACTGTAAATGAGAACTTTTTTGGGATGGAGGAGTGTTGTTTTGTTGGTATTATTATAAATGGTGTACCCCACCATTAGAGGTCCCCACCGCCCCTTCCTTGGGGATTGATGGAGGAGGTAAATCGCAGGATGTGCCTTATAGAGAGGGTTCACTGTTTAACTTGTGCTCGCAAGGGGCCAAATCCATGCAAAAGGCAGGATTCGAACCCTCATCCTACAACAACCAAGCTCAGTTGGAAGGCATTTTCACCCTCCCCTCTATCACTTGAGCTATGCACTGTTGATATTATTATTATTACATCCTAAGTTAGCATTGAACAAAAGAAAAAAAGAGAAAAAAAAAACTGTAGTGAAAGCAGGGATGCTGGTGTTGCTAGCATTTGCCAAATTCAGACACATATATGAATTTCTATTCTTGAATCCATGGAAAGAGAAGGAACAGTGTTTCATGAGAAGCTTTGTGGATTGAAAATCTTGAGAAATAATTGAGGGGTAATGTTTTTCAACTGCTGACCCAAGAGACAATATATATAGTCCTGACAAGAGTCTCATTCATGAAATATTCCAAATCCAGTCTGCCTGCACTGCACAGTATCAGAGAGAGAGAGGAGAGAGTGTATTTAAATCTACACATATTACACATACACACAAAAGAGAAAAGTAAATCAAATGAGCCAATGGAAAAAACAGACTGAAATACAAAACCTGCCAGAAAACATTAACCAATCAGAAAATTAGAAAAGGCTCCACCTTGCACCATCTTGGCTCTTCTCCTTTTCCTTCTATTTTTTCTTACCAAACAACTCCTTTCACCCTTCATTTCACATCACCCCAGATCCATTTTTTCTGAGTTTTAAAAGTATTTGCATGGAGAAGGTGTTCTGATTGATTGGAGAAAGTTTCTTTAGAGGGAGAGAAGTGGAATCTTGGAAACCACCATGAGTTGTTATGTGTGGTTTGCTTATTCTGTTTGGATTCAGACAGTGAAGCTCAAAGCTCCGATCTTTGCATAATTGCATGAATCATTAGAGTAATCAAACCTCCTGTGAGAGTTATGAAGGAAAACTGGTGGGATTGGTGGAACGTATGGTGGATTCAAGAAACAAAGGGATAAATTCATCGTTTTCTCTGATTTCGTTTCTGTGGGAGTGTTTGACTGTTTTCTGGTTTCTTGTTGCTGGCGAAAATTAGTCACCGTTACATTTCAGCAATCTTTTGTCTGTTGTACCAAGTTTTCTTGCTTTCCGTGATTAATATAATAATATATGTTCACAAATATTCCAGAATTTCAGAAACATTCTCCACTTTTTAGGTCTTTAATAGTAGAATAGTCTTCATTAGTAGAGGGGTTTATCCTCGGTTACTTTGAATCTTTATCTGCTGTTAGAAAGATGGGTTCTTGCGGAAAGCCTGAAAGCTTTATAGTTCTACTGAAGTGAACCGCACCATCAACTTGGGGGGGTGGGGGGTAGGTTAAGGATTGATTTGGAATTCGGATTTTCTGAGGTTTTTAATTGTGGGAGATGTCAATGTCTTGCAAAGAGGGTAACAAGTCCTCCTCTGCAATGGCCATGGATAATGGGAAGTATGTTCGTTATACACCTGAGCAAGTTGATGCCCTTGAGAGGCTATACCATGAGTGTCCCAAACCGAGCTCGATTCGTCGTCAACAGCTCATTCGAGAGTGCCCCATTTTATCCCACATTGAACCTAAGCAGATCAAAGTGTGGTTCCAAAACAGAAGGTATATATGTATATATATATTATGGTTTGTGCTTTTTTAGGATTTTGGTTGATTGATTGTTTGGATGTAGTGAAGGGTTGTGTCTAGAGAGGAGTGTGAATATGGGAGGTTTAATGTATGTTTAGGTCGTGAAGTAGATTTGTAGTGTTCTCTTTTGATGATTCATATGGTTTCATTAGCAGAGTTTATAGTCAGCCTGTTGTTTGCTCTGTTTTGTTTCAAATTACGTTTCTATTAGTTGTAAGTAGAATCTTGAATTATCGTCTTCTTGAAATATAGATGTAGAGAGAAGCAAAGGAAAGAGGCATCAAGGCTTCAAACTGTTAATAGGAAGCTAACTGCTATGAACAAGCTCTTGATGGAGGAGAATGATAGGTTACAGAAACAGGTGTCACAATTGGTGTATGAAAACAGCTACTTTCGTCAACGTACTCCGAATGTGAGGATCTTGGAACTTATCTCTGCATTCGCATGAATGTGTTAGAAATTTACAATATTTTTATTACCTTCTTGCAGAATGCACTTGCTACGAAAGACACAAGCTGTAATTCAGTGGTGACGAGTGGTCAGAAACACCACTTGACACCTCAGCATCCGCCTAGGGATGCAAGCCCTGCTGGGTTAGTAGTGGGGTTATGGTTGTTATTACATTTTCTTGATGGAGGAAAGAGTACATGTGTTGTTCTGTTTTTAATTGAGTCCTATGATCCAGTTAACTGGTGCTTGTGTTTGTTGGGTAGCTTTGAAATTCTATTTCCTTTTTCTTTGTCCAGACTTTTGTCCATTGCAGAAGAAACATTAACGGAGTTTCTTTCGAAGGCCACTGGAACTGCTGTCGAGTGGGTCCAAATGCCTGGAATGAAGGTAGGTCATTGCAATAACATTTAACTGTTTATTTTTTCTTTTTATCATGTTGTAATTATATTTACTTAGTATCAGTTTTAAATGAGTGTAATTATACATTGTCAAGAAAGAAAACTTGAATGTGTTCTCTTTTACACATATAATGAATTCTTTAGCAGTTTAACTGCAGGCAACTTCATGTTACTTAAGAATCAGTAATTCTGTATTGATGTCCACTTCACTTCATAAGTTGATTTTTTACCTAAAGAATTGAAAGTTGCACCGGGTAAAATAATGGGTTGAGATGATAGAGCAGAGTGCACAATTTGAATGTATACACTCACACACACTATCATCTGTTTCTAACCTTACTGGATTTCAACATTTTCACTAATTCTTTTGTATAATTTGGAGTAGCCTGGTCCGGATTCCATTGGAATCGTCGCTATTTCTCATGGTTGCTCTGGCGTGGCAGCAAGAGCCTGCGGCCTGGTTGGCCTAGAGCCCACCCGCGTAAGTTCACTATGGTTGATCTCATTGCTCCTTCTTTATCATCTTATTTAAGTTTCAAGAAACTGATTTCTTATTTACATTCCAGGTTGCTGAAATCCTGAAGGATAGACCTTCATGGTTTCGTGAATGCAGAGCCGTGGATGTTGTAAGCGTGTTGCCTACTGCCAATGGTGGAACCATAGAACTTTTATACATGCAGGTGGATATTTATTTATTTTTATTGAAGGGTCATTTCTTGATTCTCTTCTGTTCTGTATATCAATCAATAACATTGCGCATTTGAATATTATAGCTTTATGCGCCAACTACTTTGGCGCCAGGTCGTGACTTTTGGTTGTTACGTTACACATCTGTCATGGATGATGGGAGTTTGGTCGTAAGTGTATCTAAAAGACTTGTTCGTTTTCATTGCTTTTATGGAATAAGTTTTCTTGAAGTTTGTTTTCATTTGTTTTTGCATTCCACTGGTTTTTGCAATGTGTGCTCAGGTCTGTGAAAGATCACTGAGCAATACCCAAAATGGTCCAAGCATGCCACCTGTTCAGAACTTTGTGAGAGCAGAGATGTTGCCGAGCGGTTACCTAGTCAGACCGTGTGAAGGAGGAGGCTCGATTATCCACATCGTAGATCACATGAATCTTGAGGTAAGTACATCCTCCATTTCTAACACTGTTATGATCTTTCTCAATATAATCTCCCTATGTTGTTCCTTCTTGAGATTTTGAAGGTGGGAGCTGTAATACATATATTTAAGGTATTGTATTACTTCCTATTGCACATTGCTGACACTTTTGGTGTTACCTTTCTGTTTGCTAGCCATGGAGTGTTCCCGAGGTGTTGCGCCCTCTGTACGAGTCTTCAACAGTCCTTGCTCAAAAGATCACAATGGCTGTAATGAATCTCAGCTACTTTCTCAACACAACACAACACAACACAACAATTAGACGACAGAAGATGGATCTTGTTTAAATGACGTCTTTCCTTGTTTTTTCTCCTTGCAGGCTCTTCGACAACTTAGGCAGATAGCTCATGACATGTCACAGGCTGCTGTGACCAACTGGGGCAGAAGGCCAGCTGCTCTACGAGCACTTAGCCACAGGTTGAGCAGGTAGGACGCGCCTCCACTTTTCAACATATCCTTGCTTGTTCTGTGTGATATTATAAGGCTTATTAATCCTTTTAATGCAGGGGATTCAACGAGGCTCTTAATGGCTTTAGTGACGAGGGGTGGTCGTTGATTGGCAACGATGGCATGGATGACATCACAATTCTTGTGAACTCCAATCCAGACAAGTTAATGGGGTTAAACATCTCCTTCACAAGTGGATTTAGTTCCATTTGCAATTCTATCTTGTGTGCCAAAGCCTCTATGCTTCTACAGGTCAGCAAACTTCATGCATACTTATGATTCATCACTCTCTCTGTATCTTATCATTGTACTAAATTTCTCTTCAATGTTGAGGGACATTCTGATTCATCACTCTCTCTGTCTCTTATCATTGTACTAAATTTCTCTTCAATGTTGTGGAACAGAATGTCCCTCCTCCAATACTACTACGATTTCTACGAGAGCACAGATCGGAATGGGCAGACAATGACATTGATGCTTACACAGCAGCTGCTGTTAAAATTGGTCCTTGTAATTTCTTAGGTCCCCAAGTTTGTAATTTTGGGGGTCAGGTTATACTTCCTTTGGCTCAAACCATTGAGCATGAAGAGGTTAGTTTATCGAACCGATACTTAACTCTTCTTAACCACTCACATATCATTCTATTCCACGCCCCGTCGCAAGGCAGTTTGAAATATCAATTGGTCAATCTTGTTATTTGAGACATGTTATGGTTTCCTTGATGCTTAATAGCTTCTGGAAGTGATTAAGCTGGAAGGTGTTGCCCATTCTGCTGAAGAAGCAATGATCTCCAGAGATATCTTACTCTTGCAGGTATTATGTAATCCTTTTTAACATGTAATGGTGAACACATTTCATCATTGATCTTTCTTCACCTTTTCTGTTGTTGGGATTTGGCAGCTTTGTAGTGGAATGGATGAAAATGCGGTTGGCAAATGTTCTGAACTCATTTTCGCCCCTATCGACGCCACATTTGCTGACGACGCGTCTCTCCTGCCATCTGGTTTTCGCATCATTCCTCTCGATTATGGCAAGGTCTGTTTTCTTGTATTTTGAGTTTATTTAGCATGAGGTTGGTATATTGACAGACTTTGGATGGTTGACTGCAGGAAGCCACTAGCCCGAATCGAACACTGGATCTTGCATCTGCTCTTGATACCGGAGGCAAACCATCAAGTGGCGTCTCTAACAGCAATGGTGCCACAAGGTCTGTCATGACAATCGCATTTCAATTTGCATTTGAAAGCCACATGCAAGACAGTGTAGCATCCATGGCTCGACAGTATGTGCGTAGCATTATATCATCAGTTCAACGCGTTGCGTTAGCCCTCTCCCCGTCTAACCTTGGTCCTCACGCTGGTCTTCGATCACCACTCGGAACCCCTGAAGCCCATACTCTCGCCCGTTGGATCTGCCAGAGTTATAGGTACACCCTCAACCATGAAGATAGTTATGTACAACTTGACCAAGATATGCTATTTTAAGTCTTCTTATGTGTCATTACAGGAGTTACATGGGAGTGGAGCTTCTTAAATCAAACGTTGGAGGAAGTGAATCCATCCTTAAAGCTCTATGGCATCACTCGGACGCCATTATGTGCTGCTCGATGAAGGTACGTACGCCTAATAGTTTGTTCTTATGACTTCAACCTCATAAGAAACACTCTTAACCATAAACCCTATACAGGCCTTGCCTGTTTTCACATTTTCGAACCAAGCGGGCGTGGACATGCTTGAGACGACCCTGGTTGCACTCCAAGACATATCTCTCGAGAAGATCTTCGACGACCAAGGGCGCAAGAATCTCTTCTCTGAGTTTCCACAGATAATGAATCAGGTGATCAGCAATCACTTTTTGTGCAATATTCATGTCACGTTTTGTTTTCTAGCCACTATGCAAGACAATGTTGTCTTGACTCTTGACCTGGGACAACATACATTGGCCTCGTCGTCTCGTTCGACCTACACTACCCGATGCCACATAAACCTAGACCAATATAAACTTAACCTTAGACCTTAAGACTTGACAATGTTTATATGTTGTACTACAGGGTTTTGCGATGCTTCAAGGAGGCATCTGTTTGTCGAGCATGGGCAGGCCCGTCTCGTACGAGAGAGCCGTAGCATGGAAAGTTCTAAACGAAGAGGACAACTCTCATTGCATCTGCTTCATGTTTGTCAACTGGTCTTTTGTTTAGTTTTATGGTGACTTGCTTTTATTGCATGCAGAACACTTGTTTACTGTGGATTCTGTTGTCTTTCTTGCTTTGATCTTGTCTGCACTAATACCTCTTTTGATCACTGCTACTAGATTATCATTTCTTGATGAATTTGCTTGTCGTAGAAACAGAAAAAAATCAGACATTTGAAGTTGTTTTTGTATCTGATTATCTGAATGATGTTAAGAAAGAAATGAAATATAAAAATAGCATGTATGAAGTTGGGGCCTCAATTTCAAATTCAATGCACTTTATTTAAATTAATTATTTAATATTCTTTACTCGTGGCCAAAAAGGCTTGTTTTAAATAAGGCATGATTCTGTAAATTAATAATTAATTTACTTAAAATATTTTATTTTTCATCATTGGACATTGCATAAAATGTTTCAGAAGTCAATACTCGGAGAGATCATAATTGGGCCCAATGAGTTATAATCTTTTGTAGCCCAACCATAAAGCCCAACAGAAATTGCAGGCCGGCCCATTAATAGTGCAGAACTACTACATTATATTCGACAACAGCATCACCGGACGTCTGATTATACGTCACAGTATTTAACAACGCTGATCCCTGCGCCAGCCTGAAAACGCCGGAGCCGCCGACAACCGGCAGCTCTCGGTACCGGTTCAAGAACGGGTTGTGGCCGGCGATGCTCAGCGTGCTGCCGTTGAATTCCCCAGTCGTGAATACGATATTGAATGTCATGTGGAAGCCAATCTCGGTCAACGAAGCCGCGCCGAAGAGTCCCTTGGCTCGTCCAACGACGCTGGAATTCGGGCTGGGCCCGGACGTCAGCGGGTCGTCAATGGCGGCTAAGAGCCCGAATAGTGTGGGCGAGTGAGCGGTGAAATTCGATATGACGATGGGAATGTTGGTTGGGTTAGGGCCTGAAACGATGTCGTGTAGGAAGAAATTAAGCTGTGTTACCTTTTGCTTATTTTGGGGGAGATTTCTGTACCAATTTTTCAGAGCATCCGGCCCGTTAGTTATAATGATATCGGCCCGAACGGCTTGTACTACTGACGTAGCGATTAGTACAAGCGAACAAAGCATGGACATTACGGTGAGCTTCTTCTCCATTCTCTCTCTTTTTCTCTCTCATAGTAGACATTTTCTATCCTTATAAGCACATTTGTGAATTAAAGAAATGGAAAGTAATCAAATGACAAAAATTAAGGCTTGATAAATTAATTTTCCCTTGATCGCTGCCATATGATCTTCATAGTAATAGTAATTTCATCAATGTAAATATTTTTTTTTTCAAAATTTAATTATATATTACTATATTCATACTAACTCTTTTATGTTAAACACTTGTGAATTGTGATCATTGTAGATTCAATACAAGATGAGAGAAATATTAGGAAAAAGGAATGAAGGAAAATATCAGACTGATTCTCTGTGCCATTTTCATAATGTTACACTAAAATGACAGGAAATCCGAAGCGAATTACATTGAAAGTACAATAAAACAACAAGGAAGGCATACATTTATCAAGCAAAGCATGCAAATTAAAAAAACACTCAACTAGGTGGAACACATAATTAATTAAAGAAGTTAAACTTCATCTTCCACAATTCTTGCCCTTTTCTTAGTCCTAACATTCTCTTCTTTTGAACTTTTGTTGATGACCTTCGGAACAGGCGGTAGCCACACCGGCGGCTCTCTCTTGCTCCTAAAAAACTCGGCAAACCATGCACACGAATCCTTAGGGTATCTTGTCTGATTATTCATGTAATCTATGTAGACTAATCCGAATCTTGCGGAGTATCCCATGTTCCATTCAAAGTTATCACACCATGACCATGCGTAGTAACCTTTTACGTTCACTCCTGTGTCTCTGCATGCGAGTATATAACAAACGATTAATTTCTGGCTCCATCGCTGCATGCATAATGTATAGAAAATTAGTGGAAACTTACTTGATGACTTTGACAAGATTGGCTAGATGATCTTGGTAGTATTTTTTCCTATAACTGTCATTGAGAGCCAATTTTGCTGGGAGAGTGAAGTCGTATGCATCCGAACATCCTGTGCGTGGGTGCTTACTTATGGTTAACTTTTGTTGTATATATATAAATAATAATTAAACACTAAATAATACTCTATAATTGATGATTAATGATGAATAAAAATATACACCACTTACCATTTTCAGTGATATATATTTCTTTCAGATTTGGATAAATCAGTTTAATACGTTGCAAGATGTAATAAAGCCCCCATGGACATCTGTGCAGCCATTCCGAACCTGGTGACTGGAATATAATTGAATTTTAAAAATATTCATAGTTAATTATAAATTATGGAGTACATGTATAATGTATAGATATGAGTAAGTGAATGGATTTAATTATGATCTCACTGGCTCTCCAATAATTTTTCCATTTCGATAAACTGCATGCATGAAAAAATAAATTAATTAAGATCCATTTATGCAACCGTTTTATTTTTTTTAAAAAAAAGCTTTTACATGGGTATACAAGAAAACTTACTGTCAAATTTAATCTTTTGATCGTAGCCGTAGCCTTGACCCTGGCCATCCGGGTCATCCGACACATATTGGGCCGTGTAATAATTCAGCCCAAGAAAATCTATTGAGTCTTTTAACATGTCGGATTCCTCAGGTGAAAATGGTTCAAGATTCTTTGGATCCACATATGAAACCATACTATCTGGATATTTACCATTCAATGCCGGATCCAAAAACCTTAAACAAACAAAAAATAAATATTGTTATTAATTAATTAATAAAATAATAATAGCAATATTTAAGAGTTAATTAATAATTATATATATACCATCCGATCATAAAATCCATAGCCCTTCTGGATGCCACTATATCTGCACTCGACGTTTCATCCAACGGCTCACACCAGTTCGTATTGAGTGCCATACCAATCTTGCCATGTTGAGCTTCCTAATCATATATTTCATTTTCATATCTAATTATTCCAGTAATTAAATATATATTTTATTAAAAAAAATTGGATCAAGAATTTATATGACAAATTTTTGAAAGAAAAAAAAAACAAAAACCCACGTATACAATTAATATTCCATAAATTTTTACAAATTTACCACTAATGCCAACTATTTATGTTAAAAAGTAAATAATTTGTGAAAATACACAGCAAAACTATTTACTATGCATAAACTAATTACTACTCAATATGAAAAAAATAAATAAGAGCTTTGAAAGTCACAAAGGAACTATTATAATGTAATTTTTTTTTAAAAGTTATAATTTGTAGTTCGAAAAGAGTACTTATGCCTGGTATAGAGATATACTATAATAATTTCTCATCCATTTCTATGTAGAATCGATTCCATTTACTGAAGCTGTTAATTAATTAATCAATTAATTATAATACCTTAAACTTGGTCTTGTACAAGAGAGATGCTTGTGCATGTGCAAGAAGCAAATTTTTGGCAACATTGTATGCATCTTTGGGATCTGCAGTTTGATCCACGACCAAAGCACGTAGTAGTTGTTGTTGGGGCACACGGAAGCTTCTGTGATTAAATATTTTGTTTTCTTTTGGTGGGCCCGGAAGCTCTTTTCCGGGCGGAAATGTACCCACCGCATAGCCATGGACGGAATACGTCAATGGTTCGTTTAGGGTGCACCATAATTTAACCCGATCGCCAAATTCATTGAAACATATCTCTGCGAACTCGCGGAAATCATGTCTTCACATATATAAATAAAGTTAGCTAGGAATTTGTCTACATTTTCTATCCTTATTATTAAATTTCTGTGTCATTTATCATTAGTGAATGTGTAGTATACTTAGACATACACAAAGACTAGATTTGTTAATTCTAATTTATGAAACAAATGAGGAGTGGATATGTATATAATAATTAGGGCTTAGAGATAAATTACCCGTTTTATCCCACACAACCCTTACTTTTTTCTTTTTTTTTTTCCAAAAAATACTCCACATTCAAAAAAAAAAACCAATAACTTCAAAAGTTTCTTTAATTTAAAATTTGCCAATCATTTTTTTTACACTTATAATATTATTTTACACTTTATTTATTAAAATACTTAAAAAATCAATAAAATAAATTTAAAAAATAATATTTTTTAAATAACGTGAAACATGAGAAGGGAGAGAATATTTACTTGATTTTGCTGCTCATAAAACCACCATACTCCTTTTCTAGACTGTCCGGGGTGTCCCAATGAAAAATTGTCACACATGGCTCCATACCTGCAACACATACATTTATATATATAAAATTAATTATTTGAAGTGAATATAACATAATCATTGAAATATTGTCGTATATAAGAAATATAAGAAGAAATTAATGAAGATTTAGGTAGAGTTTGAATATTCCTACGGTGGGAGATGACACAGTTGATGATATCATTATAGTAATCTATTCCTTTTCTGTTGATGCCAGCACTAGATCTTCCACCAAACAGCAAATTAATTAATTAAATTAAATTTGTAGATTAAAACCCAAGAATTAAATTGAAATTATTACCAGGCAATATTCTTGTCCATGAAATCGAAAACCTGTAGGAATCAAACCCCATTTGCTTCATCCTCCGAATATCTTCCTACAATTCATAATTATTATGAATAGTTATATTTTTATTTGAACTATATATCCATATAAAGTAATTAATTAGTTGAATTAATGATGATAAATTAATGACCTTGTATCTGTGGTACATATCACAAGCAACAACTCCATTGGTTCCATTATCGATTCTAGCTGCACTCAACAATAATTAATTAATCATTATAGCTAATTAATTCCAGAGAGAGATGATGAGTTAATTAGAGAAAGAGAGAGACCAGGAGTCCTCATAGTGAAGTCATCCCATATATTAATGCCTTTACCATCTTCTGCATAAGCTCCTTCAACCTGCACCAAATCATTTATAATATTCTATCCATGAGTACGTATATACTCCCTCCGTCTCATTACATTATGAGACACTTTTCATTTTGGATTTCCTACAAAAGTTTGTACTTACCTTCCTAAAAAAACAAAAAGTCAAACACAATCACCATTCTCATAAACTTTATTTAAAAAAAATCACCCCTACCTAACACACCTAATAATATTTTATCATTTATGAGTTAATTTCTTGTACATCAGATTTTTACATCATAAACCCTTGTAAACCGTGTGATCCCCTTAATTTAAATACTCCAGGATATATAGGATTGGAAGAGGGATCACAAGGTTTACACCGTAAACCCGATTTATACGATCATTTATTTAGTACAAAAAAAGTAACATAATACCCCTAAAAGTTATAACTTTTTTTAATCTCCGTGCCCGAGGAGGGGTGTGGGACGGAGGAAGTAAGTATATCTTATGGGGGGGGGGGGGCAGGGATAATATTAACCTGATAGCATGAGGTAGCAGGTCCAAAAATGAAATCTTGGGGGAACCATTTACGAGTTATGTAACTGTTGTCTTGATCATCTGGAACTGGCCCATCTCTATTCCACCAACTGAATTCCTCTGTTGCTGCTTTAACACCATTTTCACCCTCCATTGCTGAGTAACAGAGACAAAGATATGCTAGCTTAGTAATGGATTGGAACACAAACAAAGAAGCACTCTAAATTAAGGTTGTTGATGATGCACCTACCCACCAATATATATAATGTATGATTGATGGGTATCACTCTTTTCGAGGTACATGAATCCAATTTGTAATTGGTCTTTCTCAAACACCGAAAAACCTACAGATAATAATTATTTTTTTATTTTTTTTCAAACAACGTGAAATAAATAAAATGAACAGAAAAATTGACAACTTAACTCAACACTTAGAGAGTAGTATAATGATAAACATGAAAGTAAGAGTGGTAAATAAAAAAACAAGAAGATAATATACAATATTATGGGGCTAGCCTAAGATTCTTTCATATTCAATTAGTCTAAATTAATTTTATATTACCAGTAATTTTCACAAGGTTAATCATGATCAAATGCATGGTAGGCAAGGCATTAAATAATTTATCCTTGAACAAATTAAAAAAATAAAAATAACAAAAATCAAGATAGTTTGGTCTAATAGTCCAGTAATTTATTATTATACCGAGCCTAATCCAATAAAACCATTGGCTCAATGAGCTGTTACCGGGCCGGTAAAAGAGCTCTTGGTAAAAATTTATGAATGCAGTAATTTAAGATATAGAATAAATAAATGATAAGGAATATTAAGTGTAATAAGTATAAATGATTTTTTTTTTGTTTGTAAATTACAAAGTGTAAGAGAAACGGTAGTTTTTTTTTTATTAAGGTGGTGAAAACTTTATGGAATCAACAAAAACATAAAAAATAATGAGGAAGTAACATTTTATTGCATATCAAAACGATTCCACAATAATTTTGTATGAAATGACTTGATGTTGAATTAATTTTATGATTATCGAATTATTTATATTCAATTATTGCTTAACTGACATTATTGATCTGCTCTGTGGACAAAATTTTATATATCCAATGAGGAGTCGACATCAAATTCATATAACAATTCATTAATTATAATCAAGTACTTCAATTTTAAATTAAAAAAATTAAATTAGTAAAATTGAAAATTCTACTTCGGAATGCATGTGAATCCGTCGAGAAAATTAGAATTAAATAATTTAA
Organism: Pogostemon cablin; assembly: GCA_023678885.1. Lineage (NCBI taxonomy): Eukaryota > Viridiplantae > Streptophyta > Magnoliopsida > Lamiales > Lamiaceae > Pogostemon > Pogostemon cablin. The sequence continues at coordinate 2,334,063 of CM042959.1, read as the reverse complement.
AATAAAATAAATAGTACTATTAATTAATAATTATATTTTTATCTCATCCACCTACCACGAGAATACTGAACCCATAACGGCATTTATATTATTACATGATTGGTGATACTAAGCCAATTAATATCTGCAATAACGCACATGCACGTAATTAAAATGTACAATAAATAATTTCGTTAATAAGAAAGATTTTCATGTAAAGAACTAATTTTTAGTTTAGTTCTTAAAATAAGACCTAATTTGATATATATAAACAACAGTACTGACATTAAAGATAATAAACAACTATAGATAGAACCATAACAATTGAGCCTAGGTAGAGTCCACAAACAAAGGGCACGGAATGTTCTGTGACATATTGGTGTGGCATCTCCTGTAACATCTGCTTATGAAATGACACGTGTTGGGATGGAGAAATCAAATCCCTTGTCCCAAGGGGGCAAGGGATGACTAGTTGACTTAGGGTATAGTTTCCCTTCTCTCTCTTACGTGTCACTTGTCCAAACGAAGTGTCACACCAAAGTGTCACAGAAGATCCAGACCCCAAACAAAGGCCAACTCATGAGCCTATATATATATATATATATATATATATATATATATATATATATATATATATATATATATATATATATATATATATATATTAACAACCAAATTCAAATCAACCTCTCACTAATCAGTTTAGATTTTCATTATTACAAACATGGAAACATAAAACTAATCAACTCAATTTATTTAATTTATTCAATATATATATTAATAGTTGATGCAGAAGTATATATGATGAGTTGATATATATTTCATGTAGATATTAATTGTTCATGCAGAACTATGATGATCTTCCACAACAGCATCTTCAACAGCTTTGGACTTTTTCTTAGCCTCCTCATTTTCTTCAGATGATCTCTTCCTCGGAACCTTCGTAGTCGACCATGGCAGCTCGACCAAAGGCTGTTTGTTGGTCCTAAGAAACCTGGATACCCATAAGCTTGAATTTTTTGGATATCTTGTCTGATTATTCATGTAGTCTATATAGACTAATCCGAATCTAGCAGAGTATCCTGCGTTCCATTCGAAGTTGTCGCACCATGAACATATGTAATAGCCTTTCACATTCACTCCAGTGTCTCTGCAAATTATATTAATTTGTAAGCAATTTTTGTCGCACAGGACACGTCTCCAAGTCTTAAAAGTACACATGGATTTAATTTGTTCGATTCGAACGAGGTTGTATTGTACCTCATTACTTTGACAAAGTTTATGAGATGCTCTTGGAGGTACTTTCTTCTATAACTGTCATTCAGAGCCATGTTGGCAGGTAGAGTGAAGTCATAGGCATCCGAGCATCCTGCATTGTCGTCGTGATGATGATCACATCTAGCTCTATTTATAATTATATATATACATATATGTAATTGCTAATGTTGATATTATAAAACTAGCTAGCTCTTACCATTTTCAGTGATGTATATTTCTTTCAGATTTTCATATGTTATTTTGATGTGTTTCAATAATTTATAAAGCCCCCATGGACAACTGTGGATCCAACTTGATCCAGGTGACTGAATAACAACATTTAGAATAATAAATATTTCAATTATATTATATGAAATACGTTAATTAATGAATATAGATCCTACTTGTTCTCCAATAATTTTAGAACCTCGATAATCTGCATGAAAAAAAAATTAATATATGCATGATTAATTATAATAAAGAAAAATAGGTTAATTATAGATTGTACCGTGGAATAAGATCTTTTGATCGTGTGTGTAGCCTTCACCTTGACCATTCGGGTCATCCGAAACATATTGGGCCGTGTAATAATTCAATCCAAGAAAATCTATGGAATGTTCTAGAAGATGGGATTCCTCCTTTGAGAAAAGTTCCAGGTTACGAGGATAAACATATTCTAGCATACTCTTTGTTGGAGTATTACGTGAATTACGTGGAGTAAAATAAGTTTGCAATAATCAAGGGATTTATTTCCTTTATTTACATCCTAAATTTATGGATATTAGTACTGCAGTTTTACATATGTGATACTCTGTATATATATATTGAGATGTACTCTGTAGTCAGAAGATTATGGATTAATAAAAATCATTATTTACCTTTCTCCCTTATTATGTTTATATGAATAATATAGTTTTTCTACATGGTATCTAGAGCCTATTTTTTTAAGGAGACATGTTGAACAGATCTTCTAATGCTTGGCCGCTGCTAACCGCTGCAACAACTCCAGGATCGAGTGAAGCTGCATCAACGGAGGATGATGCATATTTTTTGCACGGGGCTGATCATCCAGGATTATCTCTAATTTCATTTCAGCTAAATGGAGGTAATTATCTACCTTGGAAAAGATCTATGACTGTGGCTTTGGGTGCTAAATGTAAATTGGGTTTTGTTAATGGAGATATTCCACAACCAGCTTTGAATCATGCTAATCATGCTTTATGGAAGAAAGTAGATTTAACTGTGTTTTCTTGGATTATAAATTCTTTGTCCAAGGAAATGGGGGAAACTTTGTTTATGCTAATACATCCAAAGAGTTATGGGATGCAATTGAACAGAGGTATGGTGAGAGCAATGGGCCTCTAAAATACAAACTCAAAAGAGAACTTAGTACTCTAGTTCAAGGAAATAATACTGTGGTGGAATATTTTAATAAGTTGAATCGACTATGGGATGAATTGCAATGTATAGTCCCTACTATTGCTTGTACATGTGCAGGGGGTAAGATCATAGCCCAACAAAAACTGGATGACAAGTTGATTCAATTTCTAATGGGACTTAGTGAGTCATATGATCACTTGAAAAATCAGATAATGCTTATGGATCCTCTTCCAACCATAGACAAAGCATATTCAATGATTGTTTCTGCAGAAAGACAAAAATCTATTCAGATCAACTTTTCGGAGCTTGATTCATCAGCCATGGCAGTTAATATGGGTTCTGGTAATAAATTTCCAAATAACCAGAACTCTTGGCAAGGGGGAAGAGGAAAGGCCAATGGTCAGCTATCAAAGGAGGATAAGGCTAAACTTCTCTGTGAGCATTGTGGTCAACCAGGTCATGATATCAGCACATGCTTCAAAGTGCATGGTTTTCCCGATTGGTACAAGCAACTAAAGCATAAAAAGGGTAAATCTTATGCACACTCAGTGGGATATGATCAAAAATCTTCTAGCAAAGAGGTGGATTATCCTAAGAAAGGGCAACAGGTTCCAGATTTAGACACAATGTGGTACCAGTTACAGAAACTTACTCAATACATGAAAGAAAAGGGTAAAGAAGATAGGGGAGTTGATCATGCACAACTCATTGATTTTGCAGGTAAAGCAAATATGTCATCATTTAAATCCGCTCTATCTTTGTTTTCTAATGTTCATTCTTCTGGTTGGATCATTGACACTGGGGCAAGTAGACATATGTGCTACAAATCTGATTTTCTAAATAATATTACTGCCATTAAAGATAAAATTACAGTCTGCTTACCTGATGGAAGTACCAAACTGGTGGAATATGAAGGGGAAGTACAACTTAATGCTGACATAACACTTAAGCATGTGTTATACATACCAAGTTTTAAGTACAATTTGCTATCTGTTCACCAGCTTTGCATGGAATTTGGGATGAAATGTATCTTTTATGGTTCTTCATGTCAAATACAGGGCCCGAAGAATGATAAAACAGTAGCTGAGGGGGAGTTGGTAGGGAATCTTTACATCCTAAAGTGTAAAGAAAAGCCGAGAGTTTGTGCCAACGTGGCTACATTTGATATTTGGCACAAAAGAATGGGACATGCTTCTGTTGGAGCTTTGAAGCATTTGAATTTCTTACAAAATGCTTGTAATAATGAGATTGTTGACTCTATCAGAAGTTGTGATATTTGTTTTAAAGCTAAGCAACACAGGTTGTCTTTTCCTCGCAGTTCTATACAAACTAGTTCTTGTTTTGAATTGATACATATTGATGTTTGTGGTCCTTGTAAGGCTTCTTGCTTTACCAATACTCCTTATTTTTTAACCATTGTTGATGATTATAGTAGAGGCACATGGGTATATCTTATGAGAACCAAAACAGATGTTTGCAGGCTGCTAAAACACTTTATCCTTATGATAAAGAATCAGTATGCTAAATCAGTTAAAAGGTTGAGGACAGATAATGGAACAGAATTTTTGAGCTTAGATACTCAGTACTTCCTCAAAGAGCATGGGGTGATTCATGAGAAAACATGTGTATATACTCCACAACAAAATGGTGTGGTAGAAAGAAAGCATAGACATATACTTGAGGTTGCAAGGGCCTTCTTATTTCAAGCTGGACTACCTACTGATTTTTGGTCTTATGCTGTATTGATGGCCGCTTTTATTATCAATAGGCTGCCTACAAACATTTTGAATTGGAAGACACCTTTTGAAGTTTTGCATGGGAAGATGGCAGATTATAACAGGCTTAAGCCTTTTGGATGCTTAGCTTATGCAGCCAACATTTTGCCTCATAAAGGAAAGTTTTGTCCAAGAACTATTAAATGTATCTTTGTGGGATATGTGGAGGGCCAGAAAGGGTACAAATTGTACAATTTAGAGACCTCAGAATTTATGGTTAGCAGGGATGTCGTTTTTTTTGAAAACATTTTCCCATATCAATCATTTTTGCCACAACCAATATCGGAATTGCACAACATTGAGAATGACAGAGTTAGAGCCTCGGAATGTGATAATTTTCATGGAGATTCAGAAGAAGATACAGAGTCATTGGATTCACAGATTGATACTCCTGCTAAAACTGCAAGGAAGAGTAGTAGGGTGAGGCAACCTCCAAAATGGCAAAAGGATTATGTTTGCAGCATTCATGAGGATCCTTCTGTGCTTCAGGCCTTCTTTACAAATATTTCTGAGGAACAAGAACCTAAGAATTACACTGATGCAGCCAGTAAACCTGTTTGGATTAAGGTCATGCAAGAGGAACTAGATGCATTGGAAAATAATAAGACATGGCAGCTCTCTAAATTGCCACAAAACAAACAAGCTATTGGATGCAAGTGGGTATTTAAGATAAAAAGGAAAGCTGATGGAAGTGTTGAGAGGTACAAGGCAAGATTAGTAGCTAAAGGCTACAATCAACAAGAAGGAATCGATTATTTTGAAGTATTTTCACCCGTGGCAAAATTAGTTACAGTTCGAATGTTTCTTTCCATTGCAGCAATAAAGGGATGGAGTTTGCATCAATTAGATGTAAACAATGCTTTTCTACATGGCTCTCTCACTGAAGAAGTGTATATGCTTCCTCCTCAAGGATACTCAAAGGCAAAACATGGGGAGGTTTGTAGGCTTGTTAAAAGCCTTTATGGGCTAAAACAAGCATCTAGAGAATGGAACTCAGAATTATGCCGCAAGCTTGCAGAATTTGGTTTGAAACAGTCTAAGCATGATCATTGTCTTTTTACACTACAACGGGAGGATAAATTTCTTGCCATGTTAGTGTATGTAGACGATGTCTTAATCTCAGGATCAGACAATAATTTGATCGATCAGCTGAAATCCTACTTAAATTCAGCCTACACAATAAAAGATCTTGGTTTTGCTAAATACTTTCTTGGTGTTGAAATAGTTAGAAATGTTGCTGGATTATCTCTTTCTCAGAAGAAATATATTCGTGATATTCTTTCTGACACTGGTTTGGCTAACTGTAAACCAGCATCAGTTCCTTTACCTGCAGGATTGCATCTATCATCCTCTGATGGAGAGCCTATGGATAAGCCTGATCAGTATAGAAGACTTATTGGAAGACTTTTCTATCTTACACTGACACGGCCTGATATTGCATATTGTGTGCAACAATTGAGCCAATTTGTTAATTCTCCTACTACTACACATTGGCATGCAGCTGTACATGTTCTAAGGTATCTCAAGAATTCTATATCCTTTGGTCTATTCTATCCGGCAAAAGCCCATTTTTCCTTGGAAGCATATTGTGATGCAGATTGGGCTTCTTGCAAGGATACCCGACGATCTATAACAGGCTATTCCATCTTCCTTGGGGGATCACTCATCTCTTATAAAAGTAAGAAACAAGTCACTGTCTCTCGTTCTTCTGCAGAAGCTGAGTATAGGGCGCTTGGCTCTACGGTTTGCGAGCTCAAGTGGATACACTACATTCTACAAGATTTTTGTATTTCTGTTGACTTGCCCATTCCTTTACATTGTGATAACCAGGCAGCTATCCATATCACTGCTAATCCAATTTTCCATGAGAGAACGAAACACTTGGACATTGATTGTCACTTGGTGAGGGATAACTACAAGGAGGGTTTTATTCTACCTACATTTGTCTCTTCTAGGTTTCAACTTGCTGATGGTTTTACTAAGGTTCTTGGAGGAGAGCAGTTCCGCAGTTTTGTTTTCAAGTTGGGAATGAAAGATTTATCACATTCTCCAACTTGAGGGGGGGATGTTGGAGTATTACGTGAATTACGTGGAGTAAAATAAGTTTGCAATAATCAAGGGATTTATTTCCTTTATTTACATCCTAAATTTATGGATATTAGTACTGCAGTTTTACATCTGTGATACTCTGTATATATATATTGAGATGTACTCTGTAGTCAGAAGATTATGGATTAATAAAAATCATTATTTACCTTTCTCCCTTATTATGTTTATATGAATAATATAGTTTTTCTACACTCTTTGGATACTGACCATTCACCACTGGATTCAGGAACCTATAATATTTATATAATATATAAATAAAATTTTGGATTATTTGTTGTATCGATTCAAAGTAAGAAAGTAAAGATTAATTAGTACCATCCGATCATAAAATCTACAGCCCTAAGAGAAGCCTTTTCGTCGGTTTCATCCAACGGCTCGCACCAGCTTGTGTTGAGTGCTAAACCAATCTGGCCATGCTGTGCTGCCTGTGAAAATTAAGCCCGATTTTGGTGATCAGTAGCTTACACGATTTAATTTGATGTCGCATTTCTTGTGTCACTTAGTATTTATTATTTTTTTAGGGTTTATAAATATTTATCTTATACAAAAACAGACCCTTATATAAATAATTACCTTAAACTGATGTTTATACAACTTAAATGCTCGAGCATGTGAGAGCAACAAGTTTCTTGCAACATTATATGCATCTTTGGGATGAGCTCTGTCGGAAGAAGTTGATTTTAGTTGGGCTTGGGGTACATAGAACCTTCTGTGAGTAAACATTTTATGTGGATGGCTTCTTGCATCCGGAAGTTCTTTTCCCGGTGGAAATATGCCTAGGACATATCCATGAACCGAGTAGGTCAACGGCTCGTTTAGGGTACACCACAGTTTCACTCGATCGCCAAATTCATTGAAACATATTCTTGCGTAATCACAAAAGTCCGTCCTAATTCAAATAGTATATATGATAATTAAATTTGTTAGCAAATTTTGAGTTAAATATTTGTTTGGTCCCGTAACTTTTTTTCTTTTTAATTTTAGTCCCAAAAAAGATATTTGTTTATAATTAGTCCCATAACTTTCATTTTTCTTTAATTTTGGTCCAATTTTCGCCGAATTTGCCACCTGTTTCCGAAATTGGCAAGTGATGCTGACATGACGAGTCCAACCAGCCAAATATTGATGAAGCTTAAGAAGAAGAAGAAGGATAACACCAAAAATTGCAAAATGTTTATGTATGGGGTGACTATAAACGTTTTTGCAATCTTTGGTGTTGTCTTCATTCTTCTTCTTAAGTTTCATCAATCTTTGGTTGGTTGAGAAATAATTGGACTAGCCACGTCAGCATCACTCGTCGGTTTCCGGCAACAAGTGGCAAATCCGATAAAAATTGGACCAAAATTAAAGAAAAATTAAAGTTATGTGACTAATTGTAAACAAATATTTTTTTTGGGACTAAAATTAAAAAGAAAAAAAGTTACGGGACCAAACAAATATTTAACTCGCAAATTTTATATAAGCCCGCATCACAAAATTTGTGCAGTAAGATGATAAGTAAAAAAACATTGTTTTAGAACAAAATCGAAACAGAACTGAAAGATTTGGGAAAAAATAATTTCATAATTATTTTGGTACTTACTGAATCTTAGAGCTCATGAAGCCACCATACTCCTTTTCTAAACAGTGGGGTATGTCCCAGTGAAAAATAGTTACACAAGGCTCCATACCTGCAATATATATATATGTCGAATTAATTACTTAAAATTAATGAGTTAAAATCATTTTTTGTCTCATAAATATAAGGAATTTTTGATTCTGTCCCAAAAAAGATAAAATTTTCAATTTCATCCCGTAATTCCTGAAATTGGCCAAATTTGGTCCCAAAGTCGCCGGAACCCCATTTTTTGGCCGAAAATTCGCACGTGCACCGACGTGATCATCAGAATTGGTTCCGGTAAGGTAATTGATCACTGCCAGGTCATGAACTCTACTGGACAATCGACACGATATCAACTTCTCCTTCATGCTTATTCTCGCCTCCTCCATCCTCAATTCCGCCATATCCAACCTCTCCAAGCTTTGCTCTTCGCGGGCACCCAGAGCAACAATGTCAGAGTACTATGACTAGGCAAAAATCTGACCCATTTTTCCAGGTTCAACTCCAAAAATGGTAGTGGGATGGTGAAAGCCGTTGTTGTATTTGGGGATAAGATTTTCACAGGTCATCTAGATGGCAAAATCCGAGTCTGGACATTCCAAGGAAACCAACTGAATTGGAAATCTGCCCAAAACCCACCATTACTTTCTGCAGTCTATGAATCCAACAAACTACGCAAGAATGAGAAGAAACAAAACTGTTCCATGGGTAAAACATATAGATGCAGTTTCGTGCATGAGCGTGGATGCTGATCACGGTAAAACGCTCATGGTATGGAGAATTTCTCACTCAAAATGCCTTGAATCAATTCCGGCACACGACGACGCCGTTAATCTGTCGTCACCACATGGGAGGGAATCGTCATCACAGGTTCAGCCGATGGAACGGTCAAGGCATGGCAGCGGGAGTTCGTTGGGAACCGCATGAACCATTTGCTGGTGAAGACGCTAATACGCCGTGACGGCGCTGGCAGTGAGCCATGCAACCGGGTTACTTTACGCGGGTTCCTCCGAAGGGCTCGTCAGGGAACACAAGATGGGGTGTTGTGTTTGGTGGTGGCTGGGAATCTGGCGATCATCAATTATCTTGACGGAAAGCCCCAATTTTGGTGATCATGTGCGAATTCCCGGCCAAAAAATGATCAAAATTGACCAATTACAGGAGTTATGAGACGAAATTGAAATTTTTATTTTTTTGGGACAGAATAAAAAATTCCTTATAGTTAATTTTAACTCAATGTAAAATAGTCATGATCAAATATTAAAGAATTAATGTAAATTATGTAATTAATTAGGCGATGATTGAATAAGTTAGAAAAGAATTAAGTGATGTGGAGTTAATTAATTACCATGGGCAATCACAGTGTTGATGACATCATTATAGTAATCAATTCCCTTTTTGTTGATACCAGCACTTGATCTCCCACCTAGCAACAAATTAATCCTAATTTTTAATATTAGCACTAAATAAATTATGACATACATATAATTAATAAATCAAATTAAATTAAGGTGTTTATTTAGTTATAATTAAATATATTAGCAACAAATTAATCCTAATTTTTAATATTAGCACTAAATAAATTATGACATACATATAATTAATGAATCAAATTAAATTAAGGTGTTTATTTAGTTATAATTAAATATATTTACCTGGTAAAATTCTTGTCCATGAAAGCGAGAACCTGTAGGAATTAAACCCCATTTGCTTCATCCTCCGGATATCTTCCTGCAAATTATAAATTATAAATTACACACACATATACAGTATTTTTAAAAAAAAAAAAATTACTCCACAAAAATAACAAGTACCTTATATTTGTGATACATGTCAGCAGCAACCACACCATTGGTTCCCTGATCGATTCTTTCTGCGCTCAAATCAACACGCAAAATATATAAGTAATTTAATTTCCGGAGAAAATATAAAAGTTCGTCCTTTAAATATGATCAATTCTAATTTGAGTAATTTTTTATTTGCAATTCTCAATTTTAATTATTTTTGTCCAAATTTAATCATTTCATCAAATTTAATCTTATTTTTTTGATATCAAATACTCTCCCCGTCCCGCCCAAAGTGTAGGTAGTTTTTACTTTTTGTTTAAGGAATATTATTATTTAATGTGTAGTGGATAATTGTTTTAGTGGGAGTGTGGGTCCCATATTTTAATTGTATTAGTGAATGTGTGTGAGTCTCATATATGTAAAAAGGGAAGTGAACTCTTTGTTTGGGACGCCCAAAAAATGGACCCTTTAGATGGGAGTACTCTATAAAAATGAAATAAAATTAAAATCAATCATACTTAAATAGAGAATTTTGATATTTTCCGTAATTTGTGAGATGAGAGAGAGACCAGGAGTCCTCATAGTGAAGTCATCCCAACTGTTGATGCCTTTACCATCTTCTGCATGAGCTCCTTCAACCTAGAGTAATATTGTAAGAATAAATGAATGGGATAATTAGCTCGTTATTTTCGTAAATTATCTTCTGCGTTAGTATTTTTCCATTAAAGTTTACTAGATCTATCTTTCTCGATGTTACTTAAAAAAAATGATACACATAAATGAAAAATTAAAAGTACCATATAGGCGGAAGTGGCCGTTCCAAATAAAAAGTTGTTGGGGAACCAATTATGGTTAACGTAGTAGTTGTTTTGATCAAGTGGAATAGGTCCATCTAAATTATTAAACAAATCTGCAAGATTCATAGTTATAGCAGATACCATAATTCCCAGATCCACCTGAGATCCCAACTCAGCAGATGCCATAATTCCCAGACCATCTCCCAACTCAACAGATGCCATAATTCCCAGATCATCCGCCATTGATGAACAGAGAGAGACAGTTGCTTTGATATATGTATACAAAGCTCAAGGTTGATCACAGGTATATATAGACTTCTAATTCTACCATTTCAACATTAATTAAATTATAAACACTTCAGTATATTTTTATTTATTCGAAAAAGTCCAACATAAAAATAGTTAGCAAATTTAATTTTACGTAAGTTAATATTCCCTTCATCCCATTGAAACGTACGCGTTTTTTCATTTTGGTCTGTACCAGAAAAAATATACATTTCTCTTTTTGATAAAGGGACCCACACAAATTAATTATTCCTCGCTCTTTGTGCCCACCCATCAACTAATACACCTACCCAATTTACATTAAAATATGGAGTATATCTCTTAATTTACGTGCAAAAAACAAACGCTTACTTCTCAATGGAACGGATGAAGTATAATATTTTAATATGTAATTGATAGTTGTATATATTAATGTTTTGCGTGGATCCCATACAAATATAATGTTTGTCCTCTGGAAGAAATGGTTAGGAATAGAGGGAGGAAGTAATATTTTAGTACTATGTTATGTTAATCGACACTTTATCCTTACAACATCGATTCAATTGCAAAGTGATATATTATCCATGCAACTAATTCGTATCCACAAGGTAAATACATCATTATAAACAAGTGGTTGTTTAATAAAAAATATAACTAATAAAAAAAAATCTTATTATTGTACACTAATAAATTAAACAAAATATAAAAAAAATAACTATAAAACTATAATCCATACATCGTCACTGCGCGCCCCATATACACTCTAATCTTAATTAATACTCACATTAAAGGCGTTAGGTAGTGGAGGAAGTACGAGATGAGGAGAAAAAAACGAGTCTTTCGTTATGTCTTTATTAATATAATAATAATAATAATTAGTTGTCATTAATTTTAATTAATGTGGTTTAATTTCCTCTTCGATTATCACCTGATACGTGTCGACTATATATGGATGATGTACACAAGAATTTAAAACATAAATTATTTCGATTCTCTTATGAACTTAAGCAAGATCTTGATGCTCCTTTCAAGCTCTCATACGTTTAACTGATTGATAACTCAAGATTCTCTCACGTTTGATTTGTTAATTGAACAAGAAATAAACGAAGATAAGCACGAGGGATTATAGTGGTTCGGCGTAAGCCTACATCCACTTTCTTAAGGAGAAGTTCACTAGGATGATGAAGAAGGTTACAAAACTTACAAGCACTCTATCAAACCCCAACTCTTAATGCTTGAACTGATATCTGAAGATGTGATGGAGATGATGATCTAACTGACTGATCTCCCTTCTTCTTATACGAATGTGTTTCCAAAGTTTGGATACCCTCTCAGCCAATCAAAAACAAGCACGCCGAATCAGTTGTAACTAACTGATCCAACCAACAGATTGATGCTTCCAGCTGCTTCCTTCCAGCTGATTCTCTTGCCATGTCACCAATCTGATCCTTTACTTACCAACCAATCCTAATAGCTTGTTTATGCTTCTGCATGCAATCCTTCTGCACCTTTAGTCGACCAATGCATGAACTCCACGTGGCATGCTTTTAATTCTCATGCAACCCATACACATGCAAGTCTACCTCTTTATAAATCTCCACCTTAGACCTTGCATCACCATACTAGTTTTATCTTCTCCACCTTGCTGCTTATTTTAAGGTTGCAGCCACCTTTCCTTCTTTGCTTAATTCAATTGAATCAATTGCTTACACAATTCATACTTCTGAATTGGTAAGGCTTTAGTGAACATGTCAGCCGAATTTTCAGTAGTCTTGATCTTCTTGACACTAACTACTTCCTTATCTATCATATCCCTTATGAAATATAATCTCACATCAATGTGTTTGGTTCTCCCATGATACCCCTGATGCTTGGAGAGATGCACTGCACTCTGATTGTCACAATACACCTCAACTGAATCTTGCTGAATCCTAAACTCATTTAGTATACCAGTCAGCCATACTCCCTCTTTGATTGCTTCTGTGAGTGCAATAAATTCTGCTTCTGTAGTTGATAAGGCCACTATATGTTGATGTGTTGCCTTCCAACTTACTGCAGTACCAAACAAGTTTGAATACATATCCAGTAAGTGACTTTCTAGTATCAAGATTTGCTGCATAACCATCATAAACATATCCAACTACTGCCTTATCCCATGTAGCCATTTTCTGAAATTTCAATCCTGTTGTTATGGTACCTTTCACATACCTGAGAGCCTACTTCACTGAATCCCAATGTAGTAGTCCTGGATTGCTCATAAATCTACTAATCATGCTCATCACATAAGCTGAGTCTGGCCTGCAATATACCATTGCATACATCAAACTGCCAACAGCACTAGCATAGGGTATGTTGCTCATCTCAATTTTCTTTTGATCTATCTGAGGAGCTTGGAGTAGTGACAGACTCAATCCTTGCTTTGCTGATGTTGTTACTGATTTACTGAGATTCATATTGTATCTCTTCAACACTTTATCCAAGTATGATTCTTGGAACAACTTTAACTCACCAGCTGACCTATTTCTCTCAATCTGCATACCAAGGATCACCTTTGCTTCTCCTAGATCCTTCATATCAAATACCTGCTTAAGTAAAACTTTTACTTCATCTATACCAGCTTGATCCTTACAAGCTATAAGGATATCATCTACATACAAAAGTAAGTATGTATAACACTCTTCCCTGATTTGCATGAATCCTTTGGTTACCACCCTTTTCTGCAATCTTTCTTTCCACCATAGCTTTCCACTTATGACATTGCTTCTTGAAATGACCAGGTTTGTTGCAGTGGAAGCAGTTATTATTATCTTCATCGCCTGATGAACTCTGATTCCCCTTTTCTTATTTCTTCTTATCAGAGCCACCCTTCTTATCATTCTTGTTCCACTTGTTCTGTTTGTTGGCCACAAGACCTTCTCCTGCAACTGTGCTATCTGATGTCTTGTGAAGTACCTTTGCCTTTATTGCAAGAATCACTTGCTCCAGAGAGATTGATTCAACATTCCCATATAATAATGTATCTCTCAACCCTTCAAAAGATTTAGGAAGAGCTGACATTAGTATGACAGCCTTATCTTCACTTGACAGTGCTACATCAATATTTTCTAAATCATCTATGATCTTATTGAAATCATCTAGTTGATTTAAAATTGACTTATCTTCTGATACTTTGAAGGAGTAGAGCTTCTGCTTTGTATATAGCCTGTTTGCCAAAGTCTTCACCATGTAAAGATCACCAAGCTTCTTCCACATATCTCTTGCGGTTACTTCATTTGAAACTTCTCTTAAAGCTTTGTCACCTAGGCATAGAATGATTGCACTTCTGGCCTTTGATTGTTGATCTTGATCTGCAGCCTGTGCAACTGCATCAACAACTGCTGCTTGATTTTCTGGAAGCGGTTTGACAGCATCTGTCAATCCTTGTTGGATCAATACGGCCTCCATCTTCATCCTCCACAAACTGAAATCAAGTTTGATTTGGATAATTTGATTTTCTGCAGAATAAAGTTGATAGTTGATGGTTTTGAATTCATTGTGAATTCACTTAAGTAATTTCATTTTGTAATATTTTACATTATGGACTGATCTCACTAAAGTTTAAAGTTGGACCAGTTGGAAATAGACATGATGTTGATCACATTGCATGTAATTTCCATGCTACTCACCATATTTGATCTATGTCATTGAGTATATTGATATTGGTGATTGTCGGGGTTTAATCACGATTTATAATGTGGTGAAGGCCGCGGTAGTTCCATATTAGTATGTGAGATGGACCAGATTGTTAAGTATAGCCTGAAGAGGAATAACATAAAGTTGCGCAACTAAGGACTCTTGATATAACTGCTAACGGAAAATATATAGCCCAAGTGGGAGATTGTTGGAAATTTTATGATTTCCAATATAATCTAATTGTGGGCAATATATTATTATGCAATTATATTAGCTATTCAATTATTTTATGGACTTAATTAAGTGATCCAATTAAGGTTAAAGGTCCATGGGCTATAATAATAATTAATATGGGCTTATTGAGTAGATACCCAATACTACGTGATTAGGTGATTATGGGTGGTCTAGTCAAGTAGTATATAAAGGTTACCCGGTTATGGTCCCCAATATACTAAGCCGCACATGGTCTTCCCTTCTCCCCATCGGGAGGGATTACTACGGTCCCCAAAAAGGAATTAGGAGGGCTTAGTTGAGGAAGGCCATATAACCACTGATCCTGAGTTCGTGTTCCGCCTAGAGACTCATTGGATCAGGTACGCTTCCACTTTACAGTTTAAATCTTGTTAATCATAATAGGGTTAAGGTTTAATGGATTAATTTCCAACAAGCGATTCAATTCATATGGTTAATCAAAACACATGGTAGGCACGACATGTATTACCAATTCAAAGCCTGAAAAATGAGTAAATTATTAATTTAGGATCTAAATTATTTTTTCTATTAATTAAGAGTCAGAATTATATAAAATTGTCAATTTATAGCCTGAATTTATCATATTTTTTCACATATTTTATGAATTTAAGGCCTAAATTTCGACCTGAATGGATAGTTTTATATAATTCAGGTCCCCTAATCGATAGAAAAAATAATTCAGACCTCAAATTAATAGCTTACCATTTTTCAGGTATTGAATTGAAAATATTCTTTTATTATCATAAACCTAATTAATTTTGAAAAAAATAATCAAGCTAGCTGGTCCAAATAGTGCATTAGCTGCCCATAAAAAACCGGGCCGAATCCAATAAAACCTTTTGCTCAATGTGCTGTTACTGGGCCGGGCCGGAGAAAGAGCTGCTGGTCCAAATTTATGAATGCAACGCATTTAATTAGAGAGAGAGATCATCTAAAATGGAAGATAAGATAAGATATAAGGGGACTAAATTCAACATGTAACGTTTTGAAGTTTGTGTGCAGTACTGAAGGGGAAATCAAGATTGCATAACGGTGACAAAGATCTAATAAAAATGGCAAACAATTAATTGCGTGAGTAATTAAAGGAATTTTGTGAGACTGATAAGGAGTGATGATATTTAAAAAAAAGTAATACTTGATGGATAAAAAATGATAATAATTCGATAAAATATTTCATGAAATCTTCTTAATATAAATAAAAAGTAGTTACATTTTTAATAAAAAAAATAATATCTTTATTAAAAAAGCTAATTAGAAATAAATGACCTCAAACAAGTGTTTGTTCATCTCCATTGTAGGAGTTTTTGTGGGTATATTTGCAATAATGCACATGCTCGTAAATAACAAGTACAATAAATAAATAATAATAATCCTAATTCATAATTAATAATCAAGTTAAAGTATTCATTATTGTTCTGACATCATATTCATTTGCAAACAACGTTATTTTGTTCCACCATAGATTAATTACTCTATGAATTTCTCAATGACCTTCTAAAAAATTATTTTTTGTGATTACAAATCATAGTCTATATTATTAATTTTGTGATACATAATGATTATAAGTATTTACGATGTTTATATTGATGAAGATTAAATTTTATTCCAATTTCTGATTAAGATTTTTATTTTGATAACGATTGGGTAGGTCTTTAATTATTGATTTTGATGAATAGTAAAATTTGCATATTTTCTTTCTTGAAAAATGTTGCTTCAAGAAAGAGATAGTATAGCTTCTATTTTTATTAAATCATTAAATCAATTAATGTTTTTGTACTGTTTTACTTTGGGCCATTGAGGGGTTGAAGCCCAAAAGTAGAGGGTATAAAGCCCAATTTAAATCAGACAATAAGAGGAGAGGGACTGAACATTTGTAAAGCCCAATTGAATAAACATCAAATTCAACTTCAACTAAATCTGCAGGATAAAATTCCAGCATTTATACATTTCATTTTTAAAAAAAAAAAAATTAAAAAAAAAATCATCACTCGACCAAGCAAATATTTTTTACAACGACCCTCACCCTTGACTCGACACATCACTTCAACTCAATTTTTAATTCTCATATTATATACATGAATTAAAAATTTTAAAGTATGATTAATAAATTTTGAAATTGATCTATGATATTCATGATACATATAGAGGATAAAAATAAATTACTCGAGATCCGTAAATGTTTGATTAAATTCAATTATTGGAGTATAGTTTTTATCTATTAATTCATCCAAAATACACCATAAAAAAATATAACTGACACTTAGAATTTGAACAGAGCTTTATTGATCATAATGAATTCATGTAAAATGAATTCATGTAAAATCTGATTAAACAAAACATGCATAAAACAACTCAAGGTACAATACATAATTAAGTAAAGAAGTTCAACTTGTCACGCAATTCTTGCCCTTTTCGTCCCAACATTTCCTTCTTCCGAACTCGTTTCGACGATTTCTAGAAGAGGCGGCGGCGGCAGCGGCAGCGGAAATGGCGGCGACGGCCACAACAGTGGCGGCCCTCTCTTGCTTTTAAAAAACTTAGCAAACCAAGCACACGAATCCTTAGGGTATCTTGTCAAATTATTCAAGTAATCTATGTAGATTAATCCGAATCTTGCAGAGTATCCAGAGCTCCATTCAAAATTATCACACCATGACCATACATAGTAACCTTTTACGTTCAATGTATAATCGCTGCACGCGAATATATAAAATACAATTAGTTTCTGGCTCCGTCATTGCATTCATATATGTGTATATAAATGTGTGTACAAATTAAATAAAACTTACTGCATGGCTTTGACTAGATTGGCTAGATGATCTTGGATGTATTTTTGCCTAATCTTGTCATTGAGGGCCTTTTTTATTGGGATTTTGAAATTGTTTGCATCCGAACATCCTGCGAACGTGTGTGCATGAATGCTTGCTAATGGTTAATAACTATCGCAACAATTATCCAGTTTCATATTCTCTTCGTCCATCAATAAGGTCACTATTTATTGTTTAGAGTGAACAATTAAAATGACAAAATACTGTATAGTTAAGAGTATAACCTTACCCTTTATACTATGTATGTTAATAATTTATAATTATATTATAAATACTTTTGCTGGATGTGTTCAACAAATGCTCGTTCGAACACATTTTCCAAAAGTATTAATAATAGTATTACTAAAAAGGTTATTAGAGAATAAATTATTAATTAAAGTGAACGAAAACTGGACCCACAATAATAAATATAACTTACCATTTTCAGTGATATATATTTCTTTTACAGTTGGGTAAACATGTTTAACACGTTTCAATAATTTATAAAGTCCCCACGGACATATGTGCAGCCATGTCGATCCTGGTGCCTGCAATATTAAAAATTGTTAAAAGTCAATTAATTGTATATATAAATAGTAGTATATGTGAGTAAGTGAATGAATTCAATAATAGTAATTATCTCACTTGTTTTCCAATAGGTACGCCATTTCGTTTTTCTGTATGCATGAAATAAATAATAATAATTATCATTATTATAATTATAATAATAAAGATGTATAATGCATGTGATCCTTTAATTTTATTTTTTTTTAAAACTTTGAATACAAGAAAAGTTACCTCGAAATAAAAGTTTTTGATCGTAGGTGTAGCCTTGACCCTGCTCATTCGGGTCATCCTTAACGTATTGGGCCGAGTAATAATTCAACCCGAGAAAATCTATTGAATCTTTTAACATAATGGATTCCTCCAGTTCAAAGGGTACAAGATTTGTGGGGTCCACATATTCCACCATAGTATCGGGATATTTACCAGTCAGGACCGGCTCCAAAAACCTATTACCAAACAAAAATAAAAAATTGCTATTGCCAGAGAATAATTAATAATTAATTAATTATACCATCCGAGCATAAAATCCATAGCCCTAGTAGCTGCCTTTTTATCCGCATCCGATTCGGGATTCAGCGGCTCGCCCCAGTGTATACAGAGTGCCATACCAATCGAGCCATGTTGAAATTCCTGATCAATTCCAAAAGAATTGATTTAGGACTTCCGAAATAGCAATGATAATAAGAACCATTAGTGAAGGTAATAGTAATGGGATTAAAGTTGATTGGAGGGATCAATTAAATTGATTTTGACCGTGCGTTAAATGATTGACATGTGTAAGGAGAAGAATATCACAATCATTTCTCCTAAGTTTAAGATATATGTTTTATTATATCCAATCATCCAACCTGCTTGATTTGTAAGAGATATATATATATATATACCTTAAACTTGTTTTTGTACAAGCAATATGCGTGTGCATGTGCAAGAAGCAGATTTCTTGCAACGTTGTATGCATCTTTGGGATCTGCAGGTTCCGTGAGGACCGAATGACGCTGTAGTTGTTGTCTGTGATTGAACGTTCTGTTTTCTTTGGGTGGGCCCGGGAGTTCTTTTCCAGGTGGAAATGTACCCGTCGCGTACCCATAGTTGGCATACGTCCATGGCTCGTTTAGGGTGCACCACATTTTCACTCGATCGCCAAATTCATAAAAACATATCTCTGCATACTCGCAGAAATCTTGCCTTCACATACATAAATAAATTGTGAAGCTCTAGAATTAGGATTAATTAATTATACAAAAAATCATCAGTATTATTACACGATCTTAGGGCTCATGAAACCACCATACTCCTTTTGTAAACAGTAGGGGGTATCCCAGTGAAAAATTGTCACACATGGCTCCATACCTACACCATATATTATATTTTATTTAATTATTTGAAGTCAATATATAGTCATTAAATATTCCAATTATATACATATAAATATCAGAAGAAATCAAGATGTAGGTAGAGTTTGAATATTCCTACCATGGGCAATGACAGTGTTGATAACATCATTATAGTAATCAATTCCCTTTCTGTTGATACCAGTAGCTGATCTTCCACCTAAAATTAAATAAATTGTAGCATTTTATTTAGTATATGTTTTTAATTAAGATTTTATAAATAACTCATTGAAATTATTACCAGGCAATATTCTTGTCCATGAAATCGAAAACCTATAGGATTTAAATCCCAATTGCTTCATCCTCTGAATATCTTCCTGCAATTAATTCTACTTCATAATTATAATGAAAAAATATTTTTATTTGAACTATAGATATAACTAATGACCAAATTAATCAATGACCTTATATCTGTGGTACATATCACAGGCAACTACTCCATTGCTTCCATCTTCAATTCTAGCTGCACTCCATAATAATTAAATTAATTAATTAATGATTAATATATATACATTGGTAGCTCCAATGAGGTTAGTTTAAGAGAGAGACCAGGAATGGTCATAGCGAACTCATCCCATACGTTAAGGCCTTTACCATCTTCTGCATAAGCACCTTCAACCTGCACATCGCTCCAAATTCAAATGTAATCAACTCCAATTTTAATCTAACTTTATCATTTATCAAGGAAAAATCGAGTTCAAGCCCGGCGAGAAAAAAAATATATATATACCGAACTTGAATTAGAAGCGAGGTTATTTGTTAACACTCGAAAATGTGTTCATGAACACGTAAAATAACTTGTTTATAAAAATTTTAGGATTAATTAGAATTATACCCTTTCTAAGTCCTAAGAGTAAATAAACTTTAGTGGCAAAATAAATAGCTGTGAGAAACAAAATAAGGAGAAAAAAAAGTTTCATAGATGAAATGGTTCCATAGGATATAATTTGTAAAGCGAGAGAACACTAAAAAAGAAAAATATTTTTTAGCAACGGAATTTACCAACGGATTGTTAACAAAAATTATAATTTTCTTTTAGCAACGGAATGTCAACGAATTTATTTTGTTTTTACCAATGGATTACAAATAGAATCATTATATAAATTACTAATTTAATTATTACCAACGGATTATCAACGAAATCGAATTTTTGTATCAACCACTGTACCATCAATAGAAAATTACCAATGGATAAATCAATTTAACAATGAAATTAAGACTTTTACCAACGAAATATTAGGTTAAAAAACATATTTTTTAGTGGAAATGGATAAAAATTAACCTGATAAGTGGAAGTACCAGTTCCAAAAATGAAATCATGGGGGAACCATTTATGGGTAATGCAACTGTTATCTACATCTTCTGGAACTGGCCCATCTGTATTCCACCAACTAAAGTCGTTAGCACCATTTTCAACCTCCATTGAGAAAGAGAGAGAAAGAGGATTTGATGATGAGAATGACTAACCAACCCACCAATATTTATAGCTTTTAATTTACCTAGATTCACCCTGCTGTTACTAGCTCGATTATCACCATTTTTCCTTCATCATTGATTTTTTTGGATATTTTTGAAGGACAAATTAAGTTCAAATCGCCCTATATCGAGCTTAATTTATCCTAAATTGGAAAATTAATGTTTCAAATTTGCTGCACTAAGTAATATACTCTTTCTCATCCCATTTAAAGAGTCATTTTTTTTTTCATATTTTGGACGTCTTATTCAAAGAGTTTAATTTATTTTTGACCCCAGGGCATAACTCAAGTGGTAGAGGGGAGGATAGAAAAGCCTTCTAACTGATCTTGGTTGCTGCAGGGTGGGGGTTCGAATCATGCATTTGGCATGGATTTGGTCCCTTCCAAGCACAAATTAAACAATGAGTCCTCTCTATAAGCCACTTAAGGCACATCCTGCAATTTACCTCCTCCACCAATCCCTAGGGCAGGGGCCCAAAATCAATTCCATTGGTAATCTGTTGCTAAAAATTCCGTTGGTAATTTATATAAAGATTCCCTTGGTAATCCGTTGGTTCTGAGATAACTGATTAGAGTGAAAATTCATGTATTTCCTGGGGCCCAAAATCAATTCCATTGGTAATCTATTGCTAAAAATTTCATTGGTAATTTATATAAAGATTTCCTTTTTGGTAGGAAAAGAGATATAAAATGCAAAGTTGGAATGAATGGTGAATTTGTACAAGCATGCAAATAAACAGGCGCCTACTTTCTATAATTTTTCTATGTTCGTGTGGGAGTTCAAATTAGTCGTGTGGTATACCGAGATAGCTGATGAGAGTAGAAATTCATGTATTTTCCTGGTGCCCAAAATCAATTCCATTGGCAATCTATTGCTAAAAATTTCATTGGTAATTTATATAAAGATTCCCTTTTTGATAGGAAAAGAGATATAAAATGCAAAGTTGGAATGAATGGTGAATTTGTAAAAGCATGCAAACAAACACACACCTACTTTTCATAATTTTTCTGTATTTGTGTGGGAGTTCAAATTAGTCGTGTGGTATATGATTGGAAAGCCACGGAAAAAAAGGTCGTGTGGGCGCAAAAATCACCTCAATCGAAATTCGAATGAAGAAATTATAATTAAAACCGTGAAATCGTGCAGCTTCGTACGGGAGTTTCGAAAAGTGACGAAATTTTGGCTCATTGATTCACGTGGGACCACCACCACCTACTCTTACCGACTTGTTCAAAGGATTTACACCAGGCTAATCAATTCTTGGAATTGTGGTCCAAGCACAAATGAGTTGTGATTAACTACTATGCCACGTTCATACTATGGGAAATGAATTCAATTTTCTTTGTGGGCCACACTAATCAATGCAAAAAATTGGTACTAAGCCATGTGAAGCACATTTATACGGATCACCCGTTGGGCCACACTAATTAATGCAAAAAATTGGTACTAAGCCATGTGAAGCACATTTATACGGATCACCCGTTTCATAATGGTGTTTCATCACCTATTCCATTAATTAAATGATTGCCACATGTCATGATCAATGCATAAAATTCAATACTTGCCTTAAGGGTTTAATGGTCATTTGTAGGGTATAATTTTTTTATATTGTGAAATACCAATGAAATACCAAAAATGTAACAGGGAATTCAACTTGATTTCTTTATGCAGGAGCTCAATTCCACGTGAACCCCCAAAGTTGTGAGAAAGCCCATTCCAGCGCCAAAAATAAAAGAGAGCCGTGAACATCAGATTTTGATACAGAACACAATTCACGCCCTACATCCATACACACACCCATCACCATCTTCCGAAAATTCCTCTATCACCCACCTTCCATCATTCATCCACCGGAGACGGAGATCCCGGCGAAGATCGTAATTGAAGAGACAGAGTCCTCCAAAAAAATTCTTTATTTTTAGTTATTTATCTTTGTTATTTTAGCACAATGGTTAGAGTTAATTACATCTTTGTGATTTGCACTCGTAAATCCATATGCTAAGTTTCTTTGTTGGTAATGTTAGGACTTTAGACAATTTTGATTATGTGATGTGATTGCCCTATAATTGATTGGCTAACACTCTTAGGAATTAGTGATACTGTCAAGAATAATGGCAATCAAAACACAACGTAAGTAATTAATTAATCATTATAATCATATGAGTGATACGAATATCTTCGTTAGAGTTTATATTTTTTATGTTACACCATAATGGCACAGAAAATTGAAAAATGATCGAGTGATGTTCTTGTGCCCTGGGGGACACCGTGCTCCCTTTGCAATTTAAACCCTTAGAAATGGGTTAAATAGAATATGAAGGGGAGGGTTGTGTTCACATGGGACATGGTGTGTCTCGGGGCGCAGGAGCTTTTGCCAAAATGATGAGTACCTGATAGGCGGAAGTGGCAGTTCCAAAAGTGAAATTGTTGGGAAACCAATTACGGTTTACGTAAGTATTGATTTGATCAGGTGGAATTGCTCCATCTGTTCTCCACAAATTCACACCAATATGTACGCGGCAATCTTCAACGCTCGCCTCAACTTCTGCATCTTCAACTCCGACATCAACATCCGTCATTGATGGTGAGAGAGAAAGGGTAGTGAGGGCCATTGATGGTGAGAGAAGGAATAAAAAAGGCAGGCAGGTATATATAGTCCAACACCCCTCCTGTTACTCGTGTTAGTTAATTATAAATAGCATGTATTTGGGTAAAAGACTTAACCTTTCGTCTTAGGGTTTATATTTTCTTTTAGAGTATAGTGTCCGCTCATCCAACCATTCACAACACAAGATGTTACGACAAAACATAATAAAAAATTCAAACTTCATAAATAATGTATAAAAACTATATTTTTAAGTAATTGAATTTACCAATAGAATTCAATCTGTTCTTTTAGCCATTGGAATGTCAACGGATTTAATCTATTTTTATCAACCGATTACCAATAGAATTATTATATAAATTACCAACATAATTATTACCCAACGAATTGCCAACAAAATTGAATTTTCGTTGCTAAAAATTTATTAACATAAAATTACCAATGGATTCCGTTCCATTGTTAATATTTTGCTGAACCAATTTAACAATGAAATTAAGGCTTTTATCAACAAAATATTATGTTGGTAAAAAGACAAACACCTCAGTCGGTAAAAAAACAATTTTTTGTAATGTTCTTGCAACCCCAATACTGCGTACAATATAAATATATATATGGCGAACTTATTTGTTTAACTTTAAAATCATGACTTCAAATAGTGCTGTCTGGGTTGGAGGGGCGTTACCCGGACCACTACCCTCCACAACCCACTCATTAGTGGGTCAAGTGAGACGGCCCATTATGTGGGTTGATTTTTTTTTTTATAAGAATTAATAACGAAAAATGCATTACAAGAGTTTATTATTTATTCTTAATGTAATAGTTTAAGATTAATTTTAATGATATAATTGTAATTTCATTCTCGTAGTTTAAAATATGTTTCACCATTATAGTTAAGGATTTAGAATATAATTGTAAATTCACATTTGTAATTTAAACTCTTAGAGTATATTTTAGTCCTATAGTTTAGGATTTAAGGTTTATGGTGTAATTGTAATTTTATCCTTATAGTTTAGAGCATATTTTTTTCATAGGGGTTAGAGTTTTAGGATTAATTCTAAATATACAATTGTAATTTCATTCTTGCGGTTTCTTACATATTTCTCCTGGGGCAAGTCTTGTGTGAAACCGTCTCACGTAAGATTTCACGTAAGTCCTTATATGAGACATATAAAAAGTAATAATATTATTAATGAAAATGATACCAAATGCAATGAACTATTTCATGAGCAATTTATAGTATATATACAAAAAGTGATAATATTTTTTTTCATCGAAAGTGATAATCATGTTGTTACCTTTTTATCCATCTCACACAAGGTTTTGTTTTTCTCCCATAGGATTTATGGTACAATGACTATTAAATATAATAAAAATTAAAAATAATAATAATAAATAAATGAAAAAAAGAGAAGTAGACAAAAGATAATATTAGAGGAGAACCACGTACGGTTAATTAGGGGAAGTGGAAATTAATGAAGATGTCCTAATTTAAGTTAGAACTGATTCAATGTTAGTCACTCTCTTTAGTCTTAAATAAAATTATTGAAGTTAAAAGTTAAAAAAATATTACACTTTAACAAATAGAGCAAAGACTTGTACATGTAAAATTGTTTTATGACAAAATCGTTTACATTTTATACGTAGATTAAAAGATATAATATTTTAATATGTAGTAAATTAATAGATATAATATTTTAATGTATAGTGAATAGTTATATTAGTATTGTGTGTGAGTTCATTAATGGAGATATTTATTTTGTGTATGTCCCACCTGACGAAAAAAGTAATGCAAATCTTAATTTGGGACAAATCAAAATGACAAAATATAAATCCTTGCGCAAAACGTATAAAATATATATAAATATATTATCATTTTTATTTATTATTGTAAATTATTTATAATAATTGTCACCTTTTATTAAAATATTACTTTTATCACTTTTAATTATCCATCTAAAACGCAAGGTCTTTAGTCTTGCGATATTAAATTAATTACCTATAAATTTAAACTACATGGATGCTGCATTGAATAAAATCTAGCTGAATATATTGTTTTAAATTTAAATTAGTGAAGTAGCGTACCTTCTTTAATCGTTTACGCCTTCTCTGATCTTCTTGACGTATACGTCGTCGTAGTATGATGTAAAATGAAGTAAGAGAATTTTTTATAATTTAATAAGAAAAACTGAAGAAAGTTAATATTTCATTTGAGTGATAATGTTTTAATTAATTAAAACATATATTTTTAATTGATAAAAAGTTTAATCATTTTATGAATAAAAAGTTATAACATTATTAATAAGAAAGTGATTATATATTTAATAAAAAATTAAAAAATAATTAAAAAGTAATAATCTTATTATTGTACGTCTTGTTAATGAAAATTATTAAATCGGAATCATTATTAATATACACTTTTAAATTAAACAAAATATAAAAAATAATCATACCCTAAAAAATTATCTATACATATGGTATATAATTAAACAGTAGATACAATGGCTGCCGCGCAACATACAAACCCTAATCTTAATTAATGGAGTACTTACTTACATAATTACATTAAAAGCATTAGCTAGTGGTGAAAGTATGAGATAAGAAAAAAACGAGTATTTCGTTATGTCCTTATTAAATTAATTAGTTGTCATTAATTTTAATTGTGGTTTAATTTTTTCCCCTTTAATTATCACGTGATACGTGTCGACTATAAATCATATATACTCCCTCCGTCCTATAGAAGTTGGTATAATTTTTTTTGGGCACGGAGATTAAGGAGTATAATAATTTAATGTAAAGTGGAGTAAAGTGAAGTGAGAGAAATAATATTTAAGGTGTAGAGGGTAGTTGTATTAGAGGTGATATGTGGGGCCATGAGAATAGATTAATTATTTTTTTTGTGGGTCCATGTATTAAAAAGGAAATGTGTCAACTTTAGTGGGACAAACCAAAAAGGAAAGTGTGTCAACTTCTATGGGACGGAGGAAGTACAACGTATTTATAAAAGGATACTATCTTATTTGACGAAAATAAGTGAGCCGGATTGTAAGATGGGTATATCCATTTTTAAAGGATAGATTATAGTTGTCATATACATAAAATATTTTTTTAATGAATCATATTATAACACCTTAAAAATATTACTAGTTTAATTTATTAAATTCATCTTATATTACGAAAACATACTTTAAATACGAATTAACATATTTATCTACTCCCTCCGTCCCAGGAAAGATTGCACCCCTTTCCTGGCACGGAGATTAATAAAGTGGTGACTTTAGGATATTATGGTATTTTTTGGTAATAAATAAATAATAAAGTATGTTATGTGTGTTAGGTATGAGTGGTTTTTTTGTAAATAAAGTGTATGGAGAAGGGTGATTGTGTTTGACTTTTTGCTTTTTTAGGAATGTACAAACTTTTATAGGACAACCCAAAATAGAAAGTGTGTCATCTTTCTTGGGACGGAGGGAGTATATACTAATGGGCAAAAACTTGTGTGTACCCGGGCGCATGGGGCACTCTGTGCACTTTTAGAATTTTGTGTTAAATTGTATATCTTTCATAGTATAAAGATGTGTACCCTTTATTTTCTGAAGAAAAATAAAAAATATTAATAAAAAGTATATACTCTTTAGAATAAAATGATATACCCTTATTAATTAAAATGTACTCCCTCCGGCCCGCCCAAATAACAGTATTTTACTATATTGGATGTCTCGTTCAAATTGCATCATTTTCCTCTTTTGGTAAAAAGGATTCACCACTGGCCCACGACTACCCATCACATCTCTCTAATACACATACCCACTTTACATAAAATAATAATACTCCTTAATCTACGTGCAAAAAGCAAATGATGTTATTTGCCCGGGACGGAGGGAGTATAATCTTTAGAACAAAACTATGTATCATTATCCATAATACTAAATTCTAAAAGCGCAAGATATGTCCACGGGGGCAAGACCAACTCATACTAATGACTATGTTTTAATAACGAGTCGATCTGTTTCACAATCTATATCGTATAATTACTTCTATGAGACTTTCTCATTTATAAAGTTCGTGGATATAAATTTTAATGGAGATCATTTTTATGAATTTGAAATAGAAAAAAAAAAGTAGTGAAACCTAATCACCTTAAAGGCCATAATTGTCGACTGCGTCTGCTATTATCTGATTAGATTATGAGCCCATCTTCTATGTTGGCCCAAATATTTTAGGTCCAGTTTTTTTAAACCCAATAGTCAGTTAAAACAAAATTGGAGTTAAATTTATACAGCCCAATTGAATACAAATTAACAAGATGGATCGAATGGAAAAAGCCCATTTGAATTATGGATGCATATTTCTAAATCCGTTGATTTTGTTTTCGACTACTTTATCAAGAAAACACTTCATGTTTACTACTCCCTCTATCCCAGGAAAGCTGACACACTTTTCATTTTGGGTTGTCCCATAAAAATTTGCACATTTCTAAAAAAGTAAAAAGTCAAACACAATTACCCTTCTCGAGACACTTTATGTACAAAAAAATCACCCCTTCCTAACACACATAACATACTTTATCATTTATTTATTACAAAAAAATATCATAATACCCCTAAAAGTCACCACTTTATTAATCATCATGTCAGGAAAGGGGTGCAATCTTTCCTGTGATGGAGGGAGTACTTCATATCGTTTTAAAAATTTTATTTTTCTTTTACTACTTTATTATTTATTTTTTAGGATAATTTGATATTTTTTTAATAATAATCACTTATGAAGTTTGTTATTTTTTAGGTGAAAATAACAAATTTGAAATAAATGTGTATTTTGAGGTTATTTGATTGAGATGACATTTTCTTTTTAAAGTGTAAAAAGTATTATGAGACAAATAAAGGAGAATATATATACTCCCTCCGTCCCGGGAAGTATTTCGCGTATTGGAGTGCGCGGAGTTTAAGAAAATTTTGTATTTTTATGTATAAAGTAAGAAAGAGAATATATATTTTAGTTGATTTAATGAAAAAGGTGTGTAAAGTTATTGAGAGATGTGGAAAAAGTGTGTAAAGTTTTTGGGAGATGTGAAAAAGTAAGTATTATATTGGGATATGTGTAAAAAGTGAGTATTAGTATAATGTATTTTTTACCAAATTTAGTAAAAGTAAAGTGTGAAATACTTTGAGGGACGGATGAAAAAGGAAAGTGTGAAATACTTTGGGGGACGGAGGGAGTATATATATATACTCCCTCCGTCCTAAAATTAATTGCACACTTTTCACATTTATCCGTCCCAAAATAGGTTGCACCTTCCAAAAATAGCAAAACAAATTACCAATTTATCATCCACTTTTTAAACCATAAAGTTAATCCAAAATCTAAACTCAAATGCATGGACAATTTTACCCCTCAAAGTTAAGTTGAAAAGTCAATAAAACAACATTTCTTAAACTTCATATCTACAGTAACAGTGTAATCAATTTTGGGACGGAGGGAGTATATATATATATATATATATATATATATATATAATTTTGTACTCCATATGAAGTTGAATCAATTGGAGACTAACAATTTTTCAAACTGCTGGCGCAAGATTGTTTCTCTAGCTATATATATTTTTAATCTTTTATTAAATTAAATTGCTAATATTACATTTTCTTGTACAAACATCTCTTGCTCTAGCTAATCATATAAACTAACAACTTTTGTGTACACATATACTCCTCTTTTCTTTCTTTTTTTTCTTTTTTAATTTAGCAAATTACAATCACAAAACAGCAATACACTTCCATATCTAAAATTCAAGAAGCCATTGCATTTTGCTTCTTCAAATCCCTATAAAACTTCATAATGAACTTCTCTGCAGCTTCATCCACATGATTATCCTCTTCATTATCCCTCAACGGAAACGGGGAATCCGTTATCCTCAGCTGCCTCACCATCGGCGTCCGCCCGAACCCCGGTAGCGCTGGAGACGGCGCCACGCTGCTCGCCATCTCCACCGCCGCCGCCCACAGCTCATCCTCATTGATCACCGGCGTCGTGTTCTTGCGCTTGTTCAGGTGAAATGGGAACCGGAAACTTGAGCTTTTACGGCAGCTGAATTCGTACTCTTCTAATGGGGAAGTTTGGTAGGAGAGCTGATGCTCGGCGGCGGAAGTTGGGTGGTGGTGGTGGTGGTGGTGGAGGAGGTTGTGCATGGCGGCTTTTCCGGCGATCTTGCCACGCTTCATCATGATGTTCAATTCCGACAACAATTTTGCCTTGGATATACCTTTTCTCAACATGAAATATGCCACTTTTACTATCTTCCAGAATTTCTTGGCTATAATTGGCAAATTCTGCTCCATTTTCTTCTCTAATATTAAGATGGGAGTTTTTGATCTTGAAAAGTGAGTGTTTTTAGAGAGAGAGAGGGGGAGAGGAGAGAGAAGTTGTGTGTTGTGTGATGTGAAGAAAGATGTGTTTTTGGTTGAACATAATGGTGGCCATATGAGGAGGTATTTATAGAGGAAAAGGTTAAAGGCCATGCATGCACTATGAGTTGTACCTTGTGCATAAAAGTGAGTACTTCTTAACCTACATGGAAACTTCCAAAAAATTTAATCTATTGTTCATTTCACTCAATTATTGGAAGCAACTCATTTTCATAATAATTTCTTTAACTATATACAAAAGTTGAAAATTACTTGCACTTAACAAACAACAGTTATTTCAATTCATATGTGTCAACATGTTGAATTTTTTACTATATTTTAAAGAATTCACTAAATAAAGAATTCTTTTAAAAATATGTGTGTATTTCTTAATTAATTGAGACCAATTTGATTTACTTGGATGACTTTAAACAAAGCAGGCCATTTACATTAATTTAAGTTATTTCAGAGCTTAGCAACACAATTCTTTGTAGTTTGTATAATCAATTATACAGTAAATAAGCATAATTTAAATTGAACAAATTCACATTTATAGTATTTAATTTAATATATTAATAAGTAATGAGATTACTTAAATCAAGATTTTTGTTTCATAATTATAATTTAATAAATACTAATATCATAATTAATTACTTGGTTGGATAAGTGAGAAATCATTAGGGAATTTGCAGCTTTCATAAAGAGACCGAGTCAGTCACTTTCTTTAACTTTTGGAACTTATTTACTTTGTTAATTAAATTTAATTAAATGTATTTTTCTCTTCACGCGTTACTTTTAGTATTGTCTGTGTGAATTTAATTAAATTTAAAGTTTTAATTACGCTGCAATTTGCATGTTTTGAAAGTGTCAATTCATGTTAGTTAAATGGTTGCATCTAAATTGACTCTGCAAAAGGAAAAACGAAAAGGAAATATTTTGGTCAATATATTACATATATTTTCTATAAATACATTTTATTAGATATTATTAGTATAGGCATGTAAACATACGTACGCACTATATAAATATTTTTTTTTAAAAAAAGAAAAAAAAGAAAGCCAACATATTACAATTCAGTTAATTTAATTATGAGAATGATATTTCAATTTTTGAGATTAAAAAAGATAAACCATGTGTAAAACTAGCCCTATTTCAGTAATTCTTTTCATTTTAGTTATTAAGTATATAATTTATATTTTTATAAATGATTCTCTCACTGTCAAGTAT
This sequence comes from Pogostemon cablin, assembly GCA_023678885.1. Taxonomy (NCBI): domain Eukaryota; kingdom Viridiplantae; phylum Streptophyta; class Magnoliopsida; order Lamiales; family Lamiaceae; genus Pogostemon; species Pogostemon cablin. The sequence continues at coordinate 2,302,717 of CM042959.1, read as the reverse complement.
CTTCTTTTAGAGGTTAACATGATTTTTTACTTTATTTGTTCTACATATGCTGGTTTTCTTAGCAACAAAGGTTACCATAGGCCAAGGGACACGTGTCTTCTTTTAAATTAATTTTTTTAAAAAAAATCGTTACTAGCAATAATCCACTAAACCTAATATGGTAAGGAAAGTTTGTAGTGTTTGGAGTGTTCTTGAGGAGAATCTACCCATCAAGTTATAGATATCGCCGGTCACGTGACTCACGTGACATTCATTCGTGCATCTTAATTAAATAAGGCTATACAACTAGGGATGTAAGCGAGCCAAACCGTTCGCGAGCTATTCGGGTCTCGATTCGATAAAGTGTTCGTTCGAGCTCGTACGTTAATCTTAACAAACCAAACCAAACTTAAATTTTGAGCTCGAATAGTCTATCAAACCAAACTCAAACCTAAAGGTGTTCGACTCGAAAGCTCGCGAACATATTCGATAATGAGTTCGCAAATTTTATAATTATTTTTTAGTATTATATATTATTATTTATTTATTTATATTCTATAATTAAATATTTTATATTAAACCACACAAATATGATAATAACTGATATGTTGTCGCAGGCGTACCAAAATAAATATAAATCCAACTCACACTATTACGTAGTATAATAGCAAGTAGGGTCGAACCCAAGGGAGTATAATGAATTCTAATTAAATTAAAGTGTTACTAACATATGAAATAAATAAAGGGGGGGTTTTGTTTGTGAAATATTGATAAATACTCAAATAATAAATCAACTCAATATTTAAATAACAAAGTAGATGAAAATTAATATAAAATTAACCAAGTAATAAAAGCCTAGTTTAGGATGTCGATCCCCTCCCGTTTACTAAATTACTTAATTATCCGAATATAAACATCTAGTCTAGTGCACAAACTCAAATCCCTAGATTGACGGTACGACCAATCAACCCGAATGTTCTTACGTTCATCAACTAGGGTACGACCACTAAATTGAACTATATACGAGTGACCCTATGGATTCGAACTCGTAGATGCATTAAAACTCTAAACATAGGATTACTAGGCTACGAAATCCGGCTAGGTATCATACAACCTAGATTTTATTACACCTAGAGGGAATTATCTCTATTTGTTACTTAATCCAATTCCTACAACAATTACGGATTGTAGGTCATAGAATAACAGTAAGTAATTAAATAATTAATCTAGTTGATCAGGCCAAAATAATTATTAAATTACTATAGGAACATCAACGCATGTAATAAAATAAACTTGCACACAAGATTCAACATAAAAATCCTAAATAATTGAATTAATAATTCAACGGGAGATTCACGAATCCTAAACTAGAAAAGGGGATTAGCCCCGCATGTTCATAACAAAGATGAAATTAAAATAAAATAAAACCGAATGATGTCCGATTGCTTCTTGAACTTTACGCCAAATCTCCTTGGAATGCTCCTGCTTCTCCCGATCTTTTTTTGGTGTGGAATTAACGTTAATATGCCCTCCAAATAACCGTGTTCTGCTGCCCAAAAATAGCGTATATTGGTTGTCCCAAAAATAAATATCTCCCATAAATATCTCTATCTTGATCCCCAAGTAATCTTGTTTGATCTCTTTCCTTACTTATCTCTTCCTAAAATATCTCAAGGATCTTTTCTTTTCTTGTTGACTAATCTACCGTGCCTTCTCCACAATATGGGCCTGACTTGGGGGGTGATTGAAATCGCTGGACTCGTGTGAGAAAATATATGAAAATATTCCAGCTGCACTTTCCTTATTTATGCTGAATTTTCGCAGGTCTCTTCTGACACTGAGGGGGTCAGTGTCAGTCAATTTGGCAGCACGAATTTCCTGCACAAAATAGCCCGTTTCTCATCAATTTTACAATATAAAGGCCTCAAATAACCATAGACAAGATAAGTCAATTTAGCACCCTAATAAGCACATAAGTTAATCAAATAAACATGAATTTCAACCAAATAATTATGCTAGAATATGACTTATCAATAACTTAAGTAATTATTTAAATTATTAAAATATTTTTGTAACGTTTATTATTATATTTTGTTAGTTTGTTTATTTAATTCTATGAATAACACTAGATGTTTATAAACCAAAAGTCCTTTTAATATTTACGAAAAAAAATATTTAAATGTTCATGAAAAATATTCATAAACAAGTTACTTTATGTATTCGTGAACACGTTCGTGAGCCTTAACAAACAGTTTGAGTTCGAGCTCGAGTTCGATATTTTTTTTTCTTGACGAGTTCGAGCTCGGGCTCGAGTTCGGTAATTTCTTATCAAACGATACTCAAACCTAGTAGTGTTCGACTCGATTCGGTTCGATTACATCCCTATATACAACCTCCAATTGGTACAACCTCCTGTACAACTTCCTTCCTTCACCTTCAGTGTGTGTTTTTCTCTTTTTTTTTAAATTGTTGTTGTACATTACTTTTTTTTTTTAATTTTAGGGATATAATTGTAATTTTACCCTTGTGGTTTAGGGTATAATTATCCCCTAGGGTTTAGGGTTTAGGGTATAATTGTAATTTTACCCTTGTGGTTTAGGGTATAATTATCCCCTAGGGTTTAGGGTTTAGGGTATAATTGTAATTTTACCTTTGTGGTTTATGGTATAATTATCTCCTAGAGTTTAGGGTTTAGGGTATAATTGTAATTTTACTCTTGTGGTTTAGGGTATGGGTTTAGGGTATAATAGTCATTTAAATAAAAAAATTAAAAATAAAATAAAAAACAACATTAATGAAGGAACAGGAATTAATTAAGAAGGGTAGGACCAAGGTTGTACCAATTCAATTGGTACAACAGGTTGCACCCTAGTCCCTCTCATTAATTAAATAGTGTTGTTAAATACACATCATTTTTTATTAAATACACACATTTTATTGAATGCACAACCCTTTTGAATTTTTAAATCTTAATTTTATTATATACACACCCCCTAAAAATCCAAATTTATCCTTTCAATTTTAAGATTATACACACCTCTTTATTTCTTTCTTTTTTCTTCCCGTGTTCTTTTTTTTAATAAAAATAAACTATGCAAAATTCTCAAATTACATCATTCACCAGAAACCTTGATTTGTAAATTGAGGAAAGCAAACAGGAATGAGAAAACAAAAAGAGAACACTGAGCCATAGATTCAACGGATTAAAAACACATTAAGCCAATCCATTGACTAAACATCTATATTCAATATCTGCGGATCGGAGGCCATTGAAGAAGAAGGGGTGCAGTCGTGCAGAAAAGAATTGATAAATCTCTTTATATTATTTTACCTGGGAACTTACCATTTGTTTTGAATCAATTATAACATCCTTTGTTCATTATTTTCTCCTTTGATTTCAATTATTGGTACACGACGATTGATTCCATTTTATGGAATTTAGGTATTATAAGAATCGAAAAAGAAATGCTATTTGGCGATGAAGAAACATGTAATGGTTGGGTTTCTTTATTTGAGTAATTTAAATTAAAGCTTTAAATTGGTTGTTAATCTTTATTCATCTCAATATATCTTAATATCTTTCTTCATGTTAAGAAATATGTATAATCATAAGGGTGTGTATAATGTTTAATTAATTTAAAACTTAAAAAAAAATATAAAATATATAAGGGGTGTGTATTTAATAAATTAAGGGTAATTTAGACTTTTTAAATATATATATATATATATATATATATATATATATATATATATTAATGGGGTGTGTATTTAATAAAAAGGGGTGCGTATTTAGTGAGAGGTTATTTTATTTATGGAAGATTTCCGTAAATTCAATAAAAAAATGTTATTATATTTAATAAATAGTGATATTTAAATTAATAAAAAATTATAATGCTATAGTGAATTATTGAACCGTAATATAAATAAAATAATAATAATATTTTTAATAAAAAATAATAATTAATTATTTAAAAAAAATGTAAACACAATTTCGTGTAATAGCCTCACACAAATGCTGCACAAGAAAATCAATACGAAATTTCCGATTATAAAATAATGTATCATCTCATATCACAATTTTATATATGAAATAAAAGAAAACTTAAAAGAATCCTTTTCTTTTCCGCGTATATAATTAATTAATTACACAGAAAATAATATATAGAAATTACACGAAAAATCGCGGTAGATAAAATATAAATATAAGAGTGAGGTTCTTGTGTGTCCGGACACACGGATCTAATTATGTGTGTCCGGATCGACCCATAAGAAAACGGGTCATATATAAATTAAAAAGAAAATTTCAAAACACATTCTACACCAAATAGTGTGTGATTTCAGTGCTGATGTGGAAGACAGAGTGCGGCGATTCTTCATTCAAGTGTGTGAGACTCTACGAATTATAACTTCCAATCCCGGAGTAGATGAATTGATTCAAAATTCAAGGATGAGCCTCCCCGTGATCGATTGCTGGAGTTTGATTCAGTTTTGCCGAGCTTTCCCCTCTCAAAATAGCAACAGAAATCTCCTCAGGCAGCGGCGTGAATCCCTAAACCCTTTTTCGTATAATTTGTGCGATCGCTCTCCCCTGCCGTCCTGGATCTCATCATACTTGCGCTCGTGCTTGCCTCATTGACTTTCTTGATCCTTCACTACATAAAATTCTTCATGTACGAGATTGTGTCGAGCGTGAATGAGTTGAACGTGGAGGTGATCCTGAATGCGTCGGTGGCATACATTGTGGGGGTGGTTGTGGTGATGTTGTGGCTGTTTGTTGACACGAGGCTGAGAAAGTGCGGGAATCCTTACTGCAGAGGGCTGAAAATGGCGGTGGAGTACGATATTCATCTGGAGACGGAGGCACATGCAAGGCAGTCGATGGCAGGTTCGGGGGAATTGGGGGTGGGAGAGGTTGAATTAGGGGAATACAATTTACATGACCAGTATATCCTTTGCATGACAAACGATGTACCATTTACACGTCTATAATGTACCCTATACTCATCCGCAATATACCTTTTGTGCCATGCCATAATACCTTTTATAATAAACTTGAAACACTTTAAACTTTGTACTATTTTCATGACAACAATGTACCCTTTACTTATCAATAATATACCCTTTGCAAATCCATACAGTTCACATGACAATAATATACCCTTTGCATGACAAAAATGTACCCTTCAACAGTAGTTGATATACCCTTTAGTTGTAATGATTATATATGCGTTCAAAATATTTATTAGTCATTCAATCAATTTGCCGTTCGTTGTCCATGTGCAGATCTTATTTTACTATCTTCATCTCAAGATGATGTTTTTTAATCTTCTTCGATGAGTTTTTCAGCACAATCAGAATAAGTTGTCCAAAACAAGGATTTATTTCTATCCAGTTAGTTCAGTTACAAAAGGGAGGAAGAAGATGATAAAGAGCCTATTTCGAAAAATCAAAAGAAAAATCATGGGAAACTTTAGAGTTAGTAAAAGAATTTGGATCTAAAACTTCAAATGCTCATTTAATTTAGTAATATAACAAGTTAAATGTTGTGATAGACTTTGATGAATTATTACATTTTTTTTAATGAGTAATTTTTTTATTTTTTATATTTTGTATTTATGAAATGCTTTTATTAAAAACACATTGTTAAATGCAGGTATTATACTAATATTTCTGTTGTTGTGATGTAATACCCTGAATTAAATTTACAGGAAAATAACAATGGAATACCCTCGATTTACACTTTGTAAATTATATTCCAAACATTTACATAACAATAATATATCCTCTATTAAGTTCTAATCGCTTAAAGTGTTTCTTTGGCACTATTATTGAATGTTATACCTTTAGTATTGAGTGTCATACCTCTTTGTATAAAATCATATACCATATGCACCATGCCATAATAATTTAACAACATAAACTTGAAACATTGTCAACAACAGATGCTCTAAACTTCATTCCCTTTATCTGACAACAATATACCCTTTAATCATTAGCAATATACCATTTACTCATCAGTAATATATCCTTTGCAACTACATACTATTTACACGAAAATAATATACCCTTTACATAACAATAATATACTCTTCACACTATGTTATAATACCTTTATTACATAGATTTAAAAGCATGTCAACAACATGAGCACTAAACTCCATACCCTTGACATGACAACAATATACCATTTACTCATCAGTAATATACCCTTTACTCATCAGCGATATACCCTTTTCAAATACATACTATTTACACGAAAACAATACAATCTCTTTACATAACAATAATATACTCTTTACACAATGTTATAATACCTCAATAACATAAATTTAAAATACTATCAACAACATAACATTAAACTCTATACTATTTATATGACAACAATATACCCTTTATTCATTAGCAATATACCTTTTACTCATCAACAATATACCCTTTGCAACTACATACTATTTACACGACAACAATATTAGTCAACAAGCTTCTCCATAGGTTTCTGCATTGCATCTTTCTTTTTCTTCAAATTGGTCACATGTTCAGAAGTGTACTATTTGATCTCATTATACAAAAACCTGGAAAAAAAAGTAATCATATGAAATAGGAAACTAAATAAGAATAACTGGGAGGAAAAAGATCCAATGACAAAGTGATATAAAATTTGAAATATTCTATTTCTACAAGAATCTAAAAATTTTATAAATTGAATTCATTAATTATAAGATCTAACAATTAAATTAATATTGTCGTTTACAAATTTAAAGAGATGAATTCTTGTTCGTTGCTAACCATGGAGAATACATGTATAGCATTTCACTTGTATTCTAGTTAAATGAATGCAATGGTGAAAGGATAATGAAGCTATTGCACAAAAAGATAATAAAAGGTACACCAAGCTTGACACATATCCATATAGAGAAAGGAGAAAGAAAACGAATTATCATCCATAATTCATACTAACGTAACAAGTATAATTATAGGAAAGAAGAATTGAGGTTCTTTGACATCTAATGAAATGCAAAATGGAAGCATTTAGCAGGAGAGACGTGATTGTAATAATGCAATGCTTTTAAACAGAGCAAAGAAAAATAGATTTTGAGCATACAACAAAAAAAAGTGGTTTTCATATTTCCAGTTGGAAAAACCATAATTGAATCTTAAGCCTACAAAGCTTATAATATAATTAACTTAAACCACAAGCTTATATGCACATTACTAAATCAAGAACACAACACAACCAATAGGTTAAACAAATAAATCATGAAAAAACCTAACACAGGTGAACCTACATTTAAACAGAAGCAAATGAAAGCATTTCACACAATCAATGCTGTGTAATTTCATTCCACAAGACCAAGCCAATCATAACTCAGCAAATAATTAATCAAAATTAGTTATACATTTTATAAACCAGGGTATCATTTATAATGACATAACACCCTAATAATTAAATTTACTAAACATGCATATAAGAAAATTTGTAAAACCCCAACAATTTTAAAAAATAAGATTAAAAAGCAAAAAGAACAAAATAAGGGTGCGTTTGTTTCATATTCTAATTGAAACAAGTTTCACAACTCTGCTACAACTAGGAAAAAAGTAGATTGATGAATGGGGTGGGAGGCAAAATTCTGAAGAATTGGGAGAAATTAAAAATTAAAAAAAAAGAGTAGAGAAATTGCGAAAGGAGAAAGAGTGTTTATATAGAGAATTAGAAGAAAATAGGGGATTAAATGAACTGTACCTTCTCTTTACATTGTTGCCTCATATGTCGTCTTCGTTGTAGCGTTCCCATTGCTCATCTGACCAATTATCGACTCATGCATCGTTTCCTTCACTAATCGAAGAAACTCCCCACTTCGTCCTCTCGCACCTACTCCCTACGTTGTCGCCTTCACTGTCATAGAGTGCGACGATACTGCTACCTCATGTGTCATTGATAATCGATGGAGAGAAAGTGAAGATGGAATTAGAGAGAGAACACACATGGTGACGGCTGGAGAATGAAACTAGTTTTTTTCTTCCTTTTATAGTTCGGGTCGGGTCATGATACGGGTAGGGCTGGGTTTTAGCACACGGATTTTAGTTTGTGTGTCCGGGGACACATGAGACTTTGCCTAAATATAAGTATAATTATGGCAAATAGTATATAGATATTCAAGTTGAAATTTTCCAATTAATTTATGTGAATAAATTAAATGATTATTGGAATTTATACAGAACATGAATTTGACTCCTATAATCCTATTAATTAGTAGAGTTGATATCCATTGTCACTTCATACTTGTAGCTACACGAAAATAATTTTTTTTTGGCAAAAGCTCATTTGTCCTCGGGACACCGTGTCCCCAACTTTTCCCCTCCATATTTGATTTAATTTTATGTATTGCTAAGGATTTAAATTAACTTTGGGGACATGGTATCCTAAGTACATAAAAACTAAATTGAGATTGGGGACACGGTGTCTCTGGGACACAAGAGCCTCACTCTAATTTTTTAGTCGTATATACAATTTTTCAATAATTATATAATTTTTTTATATTCAATTTTTTTATTAAAAAAGTTTTTATAAAAAAATCGCTAACAAAGTATTCACATTTTTATTTATTATAATATATACTACATTTTTATCCCTAAGTATATAAGTTTTTGAGGGTGAGTACTAATGGTATAAAAAAACTAAATAGATTGGCCACTTGAATTAATTTTAATGAGAATTTTCAAAATTGTTAAATGCGTATGTGTATAATAATAATAATAATAATACTAATTATTATTATTATTATAATGGGTAAAACCCAATTAATCGTTGTATGATCATGAGAAAACTATATTTAAGTAATCTGAAATCTTCTTAAATAAAAAAAAAGCATTTAGCCCAATTTTTTTTCCCTCACATTAATTTCATGCTATTATTTGAAATAAGATTTCATAATTTCATTAATTCATAATATTTATTTTCCTAAAATCAAAGTGAGGTGTACTATTTCGTACAGTTAAGCTACTTTCCAAAGCTTGGTTAGGCTTTTAAATATGCTTTACTCGATTAATTAATAACATTTATATAAAGTATTTAATTTTTCCTTTTTTTTCTTTTTAGGCTAAAGTATGCATGATCTACTTTTTCCTTGTTAAGCTCAAGAAATTTTGTGGTCTTTTGTAGGGCAATTACGATGCTTTATTTCATGTCATATTTTTGTTTATTTATTTTTTAAATTTCAATTTTGTCGATACACTTTATAATAGACTATTCATTCCTCTAAAATATATTATAATTTCAATATACATTATCAAAATATTATATATTTGCATTTTACCTAATTATTCTCCAAAAACGAGTCGAACTCGAGTCTAGTGATATTTGACTCGACTACATCATCAAATAAAATCCCCATCTACTTCGCAACCAAGGCCATGGGGGCGCGTTATTCAATTCAACAAAACCCTTTTTACATATATACAGCTAATAATGCAACAAATCTATGGTCTAAATATCTAATTAGATCCGCTTTTGGACAGCATTAATATCTGCAACAATTCAAAATTGGTTTAATTAAAGATCTAAATACACATGAATTGAATTTAAACAATTTGGTCAAAAGTGTTTAATTCCGACCAATCATGGCCATTACAACTCCCTAATTTTGTGAAGTAAGAAAAAGTTCGTTGAACTCTTCAAAAAAGAAGAGTAAAGTGAGAGAGTGGGGTTAGATATTAATTAACATTCTTATGTAGTGAATAAAACAAAGAATAGTGTTGCAAATTGGCACATTAATTGGCTTTATGGGGTTAATGGAGTTGTAAAAAAACTTTAACAGCTTTTTAATTTTTAATTTGCCATGTTTGTTGCATGTTGTGAACAGCTGTATAGTCCATATATATGTTTGTGGGTGGTGGAAATTCACCAAAGCAATACCACCTAATTTTATTGCTTACAACTTCTAAATTCTTACATTCTTTTTTTTTTTATGGCTAATTAAAGTTGAATAAACATACATTTTATTGCTTACAACTTCTAAATTCTTACTTTCTTTCTTTTTTTTATGGATAATTAAAGTTGAATAAACATACATTTTATTGCTTACAACTTCTAAATTCTTACTTTCTTTTTTTTTTATGTATGGCTAATTAAAGTTGAATAAACATACAGTATTTGCTAATGCTTATTGTTGGAGTTTCCTCCCTTGTGCTACTCAAACCCAAAACTTCAACTAATTATTGAGGCCTATGTATATGTATTTATATATTTTTGATGAGTATTGTGGTTGTGGAGACGTTGGTAGATTAGGGGTGTTGAGATTTTTCGAGTTTGGCTCACAAGAAGAGCCTATATAATACAGAGGTCAAAATTCAGTGATCAAGGATCGGAGTGAACAACCCATAAAATGTAATTGAAGATGAGAAGCCTATTTATTCGAAAGCTAAACAAACCATCAACGAAAAGAAAGAACAACATTTTCTTGGTGAGCTTAAGATATGTCAAGAGAATGAGGATTATGGTTTCAGTAACACGAAAATAAATAAAATAAAAAATAAAAAGTCATACTTAATTAAAAGTGGTCTGGGAAAAAAAATATAGGCAATTGGGCAGCAGAAAGAGCCCAATATGTATATACTTTAAATATTTGTAATAATGCATATTTGTTTCAATTCTCGTATATTTCATAATGAGTGTGGCTTGCGTGCACTCGGGGCATACCGTGCGCCTTTAGAATTTAGTATTATGGGTAAGGGTACATTGTTTTGATACACTTTAATTAGTAAGGGTACATCATTTTGTTCTAAAGAGTATACACTTTTATTAATAATATTTTTTATTTTTCTTTAAAAAGTAAATAGTACACATCTTTATACTAAAGAGTATACAATTTAACACAAAATTCTAAAGGCGCATGGATCGAATGCATACAAGTTTTTGCCTTTCATTAATAATTAGATGGATTGTTAGGACAAGTGTTCATATACATATATACAAATTAATAATTTCTTGAATTTTATATTTATGTAATTAAACGAGTGTTGATATTAAAACATAAATAATTAGCTAGTAAAAAGAAGGCGGTTAATTTATTTCTTCATATGTAAATTAATATATATATACTTTCTTCTATTATTTATTTATATATTTCATGATGATGTTTTGTTACGTACATTTGAAATGTAGAAACCTCCCCCACTAAGGAAAACCCTGGGGGACCAGCGGCACTGTTTTGTTGACATCCAACGGCTCCATAATAATTGGAAACAATGTGCTATACATTTTCCTTTATTAAACAAGCACTCCATAATTATTTATTAAAATCAAAACTATTTTATAATGTAAAAATATATACAAGTGATTAAAGAATTAAAGAATAATTTGCTTATAAATTCATTCTTTCAATTTTATTATAATTCAAATGTTTTCTGACACTTCAATTGACACATATAATACAGAAAATACCAATTAAAACATTCTTATATTATACAAATTTTTTAAAACAAGTGGAGTTTTTATTTATTTATTTTTTAACACATAAATTAGATGTCGATGTACTATGAATCGCAAAATCGGCAAATAATTGGCTGGCAAAATTTGAATTATAAATCGAATTGTAATTAAAGCCGCGATTAAGTAAATAATTAGGATTAATTAGTGTAATTATAACTTAATAGCAAAGCAAAATGTAGGGCAAAAATAGTAGAGTTCAATTATAGTTTGTTCTACTACTAGGGCCTTTTTAAGATGGTGGTAATCATTACTATTAAGTCATAACACCCCTTTTTATTTTATAAAATTTTGCATGTTGACCTCGTGATCATTGTGATTGGACAAATTCATGGCAACTTCATGAATTAGTTCTAGATTTGGGTATCTATTTTAGGTATATATAAATGTGACCACCAAACACAATTTGCAAAACAGTGAGTGTGCCGTGCGCACGGAAACATATTCCGTACGCCTTTAGGAATTTAGTATTATGGGTTAGGGTACATTGCTTTGGTCTAAAGAGTACATTTTAATTAATAAAAGGTATATCATTTAGAACAAAGGGTATACACTTTTCATTAATATATTTTTTTTTTAGAAAATAAAGGTACACATTTTTATACTAAAGGGTATATAATTTAACACAAAATTCTAAAAGCGCACGAAGTGTTGTCCATGCGCCCAGATACACATAATAATTTTCTTTAGAAAATAAAGGGTACATATCTGTATATTAAAGGGTATACAATTTAACACAAAATTCTAAAGGGGCACAGAATGTGGTCCGTGCGCCCGGGTGCAAAAGATTCAAGTGCCCCAATCTTTAACTAGCTTCAATTATGTCATCGTATTACCAATAATCACTTTATTATTATTATTTTTTACAAAAGAGCATTGTTTTTTAAATTCAATGAGGAGAATGTAAGTGAATTATAATCTTAAATTAGTTAGTTGGTAATTTTTTATTACACCCCTACCTCCATTCCACATTTATCTTTATTAAAAAAAAAAACAAACAAACAAATATTGCCTTAATTAATAATTTCAAAAGTAATTTTATTTAAAAATATAATTTTTTCTTAATAAACATAACATACTTTAAGTTTTATTTATTATTCTAAAATACCATAGTACTTTAAAAAAATTAATAAATTTAATTAAAAGTAATTTAATTTCCTTAAACTAGGTTAAGTGCATAAACTAGAAGTATAACTTAACAATATTTAATCATGGCCACTCCTCATGTATAATTTATTGATCGAGTCGGTCGGTGGACTCAAGCCTGCGATTAAGGGCCATAATTATTACGTAATATTTAATTAAATTTATAATTTATTAATAAAATTATAACGTTTTGTAAATCGAAGAAATTGCGTGACCCTTAAATGGTACTTATTATAGTATTTATTTATGCGTAATATAGACTTCATTTATATACTTCATGAAATCAAGGAAGATTTTTTTAGTGCATGTCGCCACTCCAATAAATTTTTCGAAAACTAAGCTAATTTAATCCCTAATCCGTATACTTGCATTCAAAATATATATACTTATTAATAAATATATATATTAATGAATAGGGAGGATTACTACTAGGTACACAAAAAAACCCTAAATTACTATGAGATACAAACATACAAAAGTATTACTACTAGGTACAAAAATATATAGTGATATTCCAATATTACCACTATTAATGTGCTGCACATAAATATTGTGTGCAGCAAAAGTTCATGTGCAGCAAAGTGTGTGCAGCAAAAAAAGTGTGTGCAGGAAAAAAAAAGTGTGTGCAGCAAAAAAATGTGGTGGTCCGGCGGCGGCGGCAGTTTTTCCGGCGACCAGTTTTTTATTTTTCTTTTTTTTTTTGGACAAACAGTTTTTCCGGCGACCGGCTGCCGGAGCTCCGGCGGCGGCGGCGCGGCAGCTTTCCGGCGACCAGTTTTTTTTTTCCCCCTGACGAACAGATTTTCCGGCGACCGGACGCCGGAGCTCCGCCGGCGGCGGAGGTCCGGAAGCGGCAGCGGTGGTCCGGTGGAGGTTGGGGTTAGTGTTTTAAAGGTATATGGGTTTAGGGGTATATTTGGTATTTTACTTTAATATTTTGTATTAAATAATAATTATTTTAAATCAATGTATCTAGTAGTAATTAGGGGTACAAAGTGTGTACCTATCAGTAATTATTTCTAATGAATAAATACTATACAGTTTGTTAGCATTTAATGAATTTTTAACAAAACAACTAATTAAATAATACATTGATTAGGAAATACATGTACATAAAAAAAATTATAGATTTGGTAATTGAAAAATAAATTATAAAGTACGCAACTAACGCCTAATTGGTCACAAAGTTTTAGTCCCACAAAAAAAGTTTCGAAATTTAAAGACTCTATGCACTATATATGCCAGGCTGCCAGCTAGCAATTTCTTGATGTATAAACTATTGAATTTCTTTTTAATTTATATATGGTTACACTTCTATATTTGCTCCTTTTACTAAATAAAATTCTTTCTATGCGATACACTATTATATTTTGTGAAAAAATAGTCATAAAATTAAAAGAGTAATGTTTTTTTTTTCTTTTTTTAAATGCTGCACCTAAAACCGGTTCGACAATATTGCTTGATATATATAGAGAGTATGAAAGAAAATATTAAAACAAATTAATTGATGAAGTTACATTTAAAACAATTAATATAATAATGTTTTGATTTGTTTTCTTTTACATCTTGAATAATTAATGTTTTAATTTGTTTCATTACTATAATAGATTTTATTATCAGTTATAAATAGGTGGTCTTATTATTGTATTAGGAGAGTTGAATTTAATTTATGAAAAATAGAGTTTTCTTAAGAATGTTCAATGTACTTAGTATGTTTACGATAAAGTTTTTTGTAAAATGATGCTCGTGTGAAACGTGTTAGAAAGGTAAAGTCTTTTTATTGGTAATTAAGTATGTTTTTTTTTTAATTTTATTTTCTAAGTATAATGAATAGTGCTTTAAAGTATAATTTTAGGATTTTATAACATAATTCAGTACACATACCTTTAATTTTCATCTCATAATATGTCTCTCATATATCCGTCTCACAAGATAATATCACATACTCCTATATTTAACTTCCCTCTCACAATATGTCTCTCATATATATCTGTCTCACAAGATAATATCACATACTCCTATATTTAACTTCCCTCTCACAATGTCTCTCATATATATATATGTCTCACGAGATAGTGTCACGTATTTAATACGTTTCATGAGTAATTTATTAATGAAACAACACTAATAACAATTATTGAGAAAAAGAAAGTGAAGAGTCATACGTGAAGACAATGGGGATGGTTTACGGAAACATGGCCTAATGTACGTAACGTCCCATAAGCATGAAGTACAAATATGATTGCCCAACGTACCTAACTAATTAATCTCCCGTATTATTAATTTAATTTAATCACATCATTATTCTTTAATTAATTAAAAGCTTCAACATTCCGTGCTACCTTATGTCACTTTAACCAATCATACAACTCACCCTCTTTTTATAACACGCCTTTAAATACCAATCTTGCAAGCCACCTCTACATCACATGAAAAACCCTTCTCTCTCTCCTCTTTCTCTCTCTACAATGGAAGAAAACAATATGCCAATAGTAGCTAAGAAATTCTGGAACATAGTGAGAGTGTTGTACTACATGTTGAGAAAGGGCATATCCAAGGGTAAATTATTCAATGATTTGAATATGATGATGAAACGTGGCAAGATCGCCGGAAAAGCTGCCATACACAACCTTATGTTCCACCACGCCTCCGCCGTATCCGCCTCCCTCCGCCGCGGCCGCCACATCTCCTCCGCCCCCGCTGCCCCGATAAATGAGTACGAGTTCAGCTGTAGCAACAGCCCGGCGTACCCCTTCATGAGCCTCCCCTTCCACCTCAGCAAGCGGAAGGGGAGCTCTAGCTCCCCCCCTATCGACGGGGAGCTACTAGCGGCGGCGCTGGAGATGATCAATAGCGCCGCCGCGTCCCCGGCTCTGCCGGGGTTCGGGCCCAGCCCGATGGTGAGGCAGCTGAGGATAACGGACTCGCCGTTTCCTTTGAGTAATGTGAATGAAGAAGATAATCATGTTGATGAAGCTGCTGAGAAGTTCATTATGAAGTTTTATAAAGATTTGAAGCGGCAAAACGACGTCGCTAGACTGGGTTACTCTTGATTTGGAGATTATTAATTTCATGAATTTTTTTTTTCGGAATTTTAAGGTTTTCATGCATGGTGGAGCATGCAATAATGAAACCCTTTTAGGGTTTTATTCTGAAAATAAGAGGAAAAAATTGCAGTAGCCTCTTTTTTTTTTCTTTCAAGAAAGTATTATTAAAAAAAATATATCAAAAGAGATGAATGAAAGCTGTAAATAGTGCATGTGAAAAAGCATAAATACAGCTCTACATTGTGGAATTAGATATAAATTAGTATTAAATGTTTTATATGTACATATACACGTACACACCAACTTCCCCTATGTCGAAGAGGGATCAAGTGGAATCCAATTTCCTATTTTTTTACTATTTAAAAAAGTAACGAAGTTAAAGGTTAAAGTTCGAATTTCAACATATATGTTATAAAA
Organism: Pogostemon cablin; assembly: GCA_023678885.1. Lineage (NCBI taxonomy): Eukaryota > Viridiplantae > Streptophyta > Magnoliopsida > Lamiales > Lamiaceae > Pogostemon > Pogostemon cablin. Next base: position 2,286,643 of record CM042959.1, on the reverse strand, counting down.
ACAGTCTCAATAGATAAATAACAATGAGAAAGAGAATTAAGAACATTAATTTGAAAAAGTAATGCATACATGATTTAATTTCGATGTTAAATGAGATAACGAAGTTCGAGTATGATGATGGCAAACAATTAATCATGATATTAGAAAGAAGCTTTTGATCTAGTTAAGACAATATATGTTAATTGTTGATATTTGACTAATAAGGAATTAATTAATTTCATATTATTAAAAAAAATGTGAATTAAAAAAATTGTGGTTGTATGAAATTACAGAGGTATACTTTAACTAGTGATATAATTTTTGGACAAAGGCAAGCTGATTGACCTGTCCAGATTCCACTGCGTTAATAAAGTGCATTTATTTCGAAGCGGATCCCTTTAGTTTAAAGTTATTCAATTTCTAGTCCCATAATTTAATTTGTAATTTTAAATGCGACCTTCAAATTTAAGGGTAACTCTGTCGAATCCCAATAAAGTTAACGTTAAAAGCATAGTCAGGTTGCACCTCTCACACCATGTCGAATCCCAATAAAGTTAACGTTAAAAGCATAGTCAGGTTGCACCTCTCACACCATGTGTCCCGTATTAATGTATAAAAAGAGTTTAAATAAATTTAAAATTATATACAAATTTAATTTATTTAAAATATTTCAATAAATTTATTTTTTTCAAAATAGTTTATACCTTTTAAATTATTAAAAAATAATTATTTTTACTTAAAAAATCAAAAATTTCTAATTCTTTAAGATTGAACCATTGTGAATGATTGGTGTTATTTATAAAAGTTATAAGACGAAATTAGTGAAAATTATTGTTTTAAGGCGAAATTGAAGCAAAACTAAAAGGTTTAGGATGGAAATTAATTTTCTATCATTTAAAGATCTTTTTGGATAATTTAAAAGGTAAGAGACCATTTATATTTTGGCAAAAACTTGTGTGTCCTCGGATACACCACGGTGTGTCTCCGGGTACACAGAAGACCAAATCTTATATTTTAAATTCATATTTTTCTAACTTAGTTTCAAAAGCAATACACTCCATTAAATTTAAAGTTTAAGTTTTTTTTTAAAAAAAAAATATGTATATGTTTTTTCTGTTCAAAATTATCATTATTTCAAAATTATCAATATTGATATACCATATGAAACATTTATGTTAAAAGATGTTTTAATGATAAGGATGTTATTATGAGTTAACATTAGAAAATAGAAAAAGTAATATAATTATATATATATATATATATATATATATATATAATGTAATATAAGGTAGGATTATTAGGGGGTTTTGGTTGGAATTTTATAAAATGTATTTGGATGGGGATGCTCTAAAATCGCGGGGTGGGTAATACTCCTGCGTGTTACGCTGGTGCTACCGGCAGTACCAAACCTTTCCTTCCCTTCAATTATATAACCATCAACACAAACAGTATTGGATAACAGGCTTGTTCCCGAGGCCGGCCTCTAGTCAAGAAGGGCGACCAAATCTTAAGGGACCGCCCAAGAGCCCCAAATTATACCCGCATTATATATATAATATATTTCTCTTGTCAATATTATAATTTTATTCTTAATTTATTTTTTGTTAATATATTTTATTAGTCAGCCTATATAAATTTAAACATTTTTACAATTTTCATCCTTATCGAATTTCTCTCTCTCTAAATTTTTTTTCTTCTCGAATTTCATCAACAATTCAATATTCAATCATTTTCCTTTTTAGTATTGCCGCTTACAAAAGTTATATAGCTATTCTTATCGAATTTATATCTTTCTTAATTTTCTTTCTTATCGAATTTCATGAACAATTCAATAATTTTCTTTTTTTAGTATTGTCGCTGACAAAAGTTATTTTCTCTTTTTTAGTATTGTCGCTGACAAAAGTTATATAGCTAGCTATTAATGAAAATATTCTAGAAGATGGAGATTATGCGTGGATATATGTGATTTTAGAGTTTGGGATAACATTGATAATAAAATTAGAGATGAATTGATGGAGAATGTCCTAGAAGAGAAAGCGATCTCAAATTTCGTAAAGATAAACTTTCTAGACACTTTTCATACACACAGAAAATTATCAAATGGTGAGAATCAAGATAAAAAATGGCTTGTATATTAAAAAAAATGGCTTGTGTATTCAAAAAGTGCAAACCCAATGTATTATTTTTATTACAAGTTGTTTAAATCGATGAATAATAAGGCTTATTAGCGTATGAAGGCCTCAATGATTGATCCCTTTTTTTATTTCGCCTATGACCCCCAAAATCTCAGGGTTGGCCCTGCTTGTTCTAGTGCAGCATTTCACAAGGGCCATCGTTGTTGGAAGAACTATCGTGCGCGACGTAAGTTGGGTTTCTATTTCCTCTCAAACCGCCAACCCTCAACATAAATAACAGTTTGAAAAAATTTTATATATATATATATATATATATATATATATATATATATAAAATATCACGTAAGAGGTATAATGTAAGAGGTGTATGTATCTACTAAATTATTTTGCTTCTATGACGTTCACTAAAATGATCATGTATATGTTTATTTAATGTTGTTGCTATATGAATACTAGGTGTTTGATCATGTATATAATTATCCTGGCAATGTCATTTAAGGTTTTTTTTTTTTACCAAATTATCAATGATATATATGTTTAATAATTTTGTTAAAAAAATATTTTAATGATTAGAATGGTATGAGTGTGTATAATTTTATAATATATATATATATTATTTTTGAAAAAAAAAATTCGTACCATTCTAAGCATTGAAAATGCTAATAGTTTTAATAGTTGAGTTGCAGTAGCTTTTTATCTTTTTAATCTATTATTTTTCTTTCAAAATTATCAATATACACCTCTTTCCATTTCTCGTACCCATACACCTGTCTATCTCCACCTCAAACAAGTTTCTGAGGCTTGAGTGCGGCCACAGTTTCATCAAATTGAATGGGCATGAGTTGTTCTCTATCAGTGATGATGAATCGGTATCTTCCAGGGGCAGAATTGCAATGGCATCCTCCATTTCTCCGAGATGATTTGAGAGTAGTGAGGGAGATGAAGTGGGGAGTTCGAATTTCCCTCACAAAATTATCAATGATATATATGTTTAATAATTTTATTAAAAAAATATTTTAATGATTAGAATGGTATGGGTGTTAGTTAGAAAGAGTAGTATAATATATTTTTTTGCAAAAAAAAAATAATCGTAGCATTCTAAGCCAATAGTTTTAATAGTTGAGTTTCAGTAGTTTTTTAATTTTTTAATATGTTTTTTTTTTCTTTCAAAATTATCAACATGATGTATATGTGTTTCAAATTATCAACATGATGTATATATGTTTCATATGTTAAAAGAATATTTTAATGACTAGGATGTTATGGGTTGACCATAGATAAAGTTGTATAATTTATAATTTCTTAACAAATTATTTTTTTCAATATTACTCCTAATTCTATTTGTATCTCATCCAATATATTACCGCCATCTTGTCAATGCTCTGATGGAGAGGAAGCTCAAATATTATTGTACCAATTGCCTAAGTAAATGGAAAGAACTAAGTCACCGTGCACATAAACTCTAAATTTTGAAGTGCTAAATAAAGGAAAAATCTATTATAGTATATTAAGATATTTACTATAATTTGAACCACAGTAATCGTTTTTCATAACCAACACCCGAAAAAACCTATATATAATCTTTTATAAACTATGCAATGTAAATACTATATTTAGACAAAAACATGTGATGATTAATTGGAGTATGAAAACTATTTAAAGGGGGTAAAATCAGCTTTAAAATCAATTTATTTATTTATTTATTAGAGTTTAATTCTTATTATTAGAATCTAATATTGACTTTAGGGCATCGATTGAACTTTCACCGTTATGATTCGCATAATATTTTACTCTTATAATAATTACACCCTCCTTCCTGGGGAGTTAATATTTTTTTGGCAAAGAGATTAAGAAGTATAATAATTTAATGTATAATAAAATGAGAGAAATAATATTTAAATGTATAGTGAGTAGTTGTATTAAAGGTGTATGTTTTACCCATGAAAATAAATTAATTGTTTTTGTGTGAGGCTCATATACTAATGAAATGTTGACTTCTATGTAACAAATCAAAAAGAAAAGTATGTAAACTCTTATGGGATGGAGGGAATATATAATATTTTTATTTTGTGGTTCATTACTATATTCCATTCTTAAAATTTTAAATTTATTTTTGAACCAGCTAGTGTAGTGAAATTTCTTAAATAAAATTATTTTTTTTCAATTAATAATTAAAGAGAGCTCATAGTTGATTGTATACAAGACAACTCGTTTGTTTATTTTTTAAGCAAAGACAAACTCATTTAATTAGCAGATGTTGTACTATGATAGGGGATTTAAATTCGTGATATTTGGGTATGCTGCGTGCATGCTCATCTGTTCCACTAATCCAAACACATGGAATATCATATACTCGCTCACTCCCGCACTTATTGTTGGAAAACTCATGATCATGCATAGAGAGAAAACTTACCTTCTCTCCGTAGAGTTTTCGTTTCAGCGAAAGATCACGTACGAACCCGGTTGGTACTCACGATAGAACTGTGATCTCTGGATCGAATCATACAACACAGGGTTGTAGATTGTATTCCACGATATTGTATTAATATGGAGAATATGAAGAACTGGAGTTTGTGTTGTGATTCGGGAGAGAAACATCGAGAGAGAAACGCATGCATTCTGCTTCTGCGTTCTGTAACGCTTTTGCGTTAGCGTTCTGCCTGTGCTTCTCGCTTTAGCATTTCTGCGTTGCGTATTTTCTATTCTGAATACGCTTATCCGTATTCAGTAATCCTATTTCGACAACTGCATAACGCAGGATTTAAAATCCCTCCAAAGAGAAGTTAAAAAACTACTTTTAACTTCCTCTCTCTCTCTTTCTTATCCACTTTACTTTCATATGTGGATTTATAATTAATATTTATTATATTAATTATTATTTACATCTCCCACTCACATATGAAGTCAAAAGTCGCCTGACTCATTTTCTTCATGAATCATATTCTCACACAGATTAATACATCGTGTGACCCACGAGATATGAGTTTTAATCGCTATACACTTGTTAGAGATATATAGCAACTCAACCAGTTTATCAATGAAACTCAACAAGCTCGCTATACCCCAGAACTCTTGAACATTTAACATAAGTTGACATATCTCTTTTTCAATCCCTGAATTTGTCAGAGCATATTCAACCCTTTTGCAAAATAACTATGTATTCATAATCAAGACCCTGCTTGATTGACTAGTCAATGAATCACAATAGTATATGTTAAATTAAGACGTTCTTCCCATCTTACTAAGTATCTACAGTCTCCCACTATAGCTGCTTTCCTAGACATGTACCGCATCGCCGTTATTAACCATAGCTCTTTTGGTAGCATGCTAAAGTAGCAACACCAAAGTGAAGACTTAGAATATAGTAGAAAGTCATAAGGGTAACCAATAGATAAGGACTCATACTTTTGAGAAAATAGGGATAATTTTCTCAATCCTGTTGAGGTCAACTTAGCACATGTCGTTTTCCTAAAACACATGTCACAATGTCTTTAACTTCTTTCCAAGAAAGCGTATGTCATATTTCATTTAATTTAGACATCGTGTAAATCAAAGTTCAAGTGTGTCCCATACACTAAACCCGGATATCCTCCCTCCAACGTATAGGATCTCCGTCGATTTAGCTTTATAACAAGTTGGATTAGATTCGTGGTGAAATCTGTTCCGATTACATTAACTATCGTAATCTCATCTCTGCGCTCCCACTGAGCCAAAGGCGATTGCTCGTATGAGAGAGCCAATCATAACTTGCCGACATACTATTATATATGAACCATCACATATATTATATAAAACATGTATATAGTTAAAGCATTAACTATTCTATTAACATACATAAACATATTCAATTCATCGTTTTAAATCCTTTGCAAACCCAATCCTTTATATGTACTATGTATACATCTCTAGGAATTAGTTTAGTAAAAGGATCTGCTAACATCAAACGAGTAGAAATATAAGTAAGAATCACTTTCTTCTTATCTATAATATCTCTAACAAAATTGAACTTCATGTCAATGTGTTTAGTCTCTTCATGATATTTGGGGTCTTTTGTGTAAGCAATAACCGCCTGATTATCATAATTAATTAAAACAGCTCCCACTGGAGTGTTTGAGACCTTCAAATGTTTCATGAATCTTCTCAACCAAATAGTCTTTTGAACTGCAAATGAAGTCTATTTCTTGTTACACCATGAGATTGCTCCATCATTGAGCAAGAAGACATAACCAGGAGTTGATTTACGTTTATCTAAATTACCACTCCAGTCAACATCTGTATACCCATTCAGTGATAACAGAAAGAATAATCTGCAGTCAATCACATTGGCATATGGTACTCTGGCCATTTTATTCTTCTCATCTTGAGCCTTGGGACACATTTGCTGACTCAATGATTTGTCTTTCACAATAGGAGTATCTATAGGTTTGCAGGTGTCCATCTTGAATCATTATAAAAGTCTCTTGATGTAAGTCTCTTGAGACAAACCCAATAACTTCTTTGAACGATCCCTATAGATCTTCACACCAAGTATGTACCCTGCATCACCCATATCTTTCATTTCGAATTTTGAAGACAACCATCCTTATATGGTTTCAAGATACTCTTTGTTATTACTAGCTAGTAGTATGTCATCCACATACAAAGATAGAATCACAAAACTACCATTGGACTGTTTAACGTAAACACAGTGGTCTTCATTTATCATAACGAAGTTATATGAGATAATCGTATTGTGAAACCTCAAATACCACTGTCTAGAGGATTGTTTGAGTCTATAGAACGACTTCTATAATCTACAAATTTTATCCTCTCGACCTTAAAGAATAAATCCTACAGGCTGTTGCATGTAGATCTCTTCTTCTAATTCTCCATCGAGACGGTCTTAACATCCATGTTGGTGTAATTCTAATTCCATACTAGCCACTATAGCCAACAGTATATGAATCAAGGCAAACCTCACTACAGGTGAAAAAGTTTCTACGTGGTCTATACCCTTGTTAAGTATAACCTTTTACCACCAAGCGAGCTTTAAACCTCTTTATTGAGCCATCAGCATTTTTTTTGTTTTTGAGAATCCAATTATTCCCAATTGTCTTTCGTCCCTTTGGAAGATCTACAAGTCCCAGACTTGATTTGACTTCACAGACTCCATCTCATCTTATCATCGCTTTCATCCATTTCTCCTTTACCGGACAAGTTAAAGCTTCTAGGGCTCTTCCTTATCATCATGAGAAAAATTTCAATTTTCAATGGCACATATTTCCTAGCTAGAACTTTTTCGAGATAGCTGATGATGGTCTTTTGCAGACAAAATGCCTGATCCTCAATCGGCAAATATCTATCAAGATCCACACCATCAGCTAAACCACTACTCCCACTTGGATCTTGTAGGTATTAGTTTTCTACTATCTCGAAAATAGATATAGCATCCCTGATGCCTTCCCTTCTACTTGGAAATTTCGTTCCAGAAAATGAGCATTATGTGATTCTGTCTTAGTTAAGCTGCCATCCTGAGTTCCTATGAACGCGTAACCCTTAGAACGTTTGCCTCTAGGATCCAACTTTCCATACTGATTCGATGAATCATGTAGATAAGCTGCTGATCCTCAAACTCTAAGGTTACTCAAGTTGGGTTTCTACCCATCCGAAATTCATATGGAGTCGAAGCAACTAATTTGGAAGGCACATGATTAAGCACATAAACTGTCGTAAGCAATGCATGCCATCATGAATCTCACCATCTCCAACAAAGTCATAATCCTTCTTTTAGCAACACCATGTTGTGGAGGCATAAAAAGAATGGATAATTGTTGGATTACACTCTTTTCATTACAAAATTCCTTGAATTGTTCTGATAGATATTCACGTCTTCAACTTCACTCAAGTATCGTCTAAAACAATCCAATGCTTCAGACTTAGAGATGTCAAGTAGACTGAATAATTATCAATGTACGTAATGAAATAGTGAGCTCCTCGTGCTCTCATAATTACAGGATCACATATAACAGAATGGATTACTTCTAATGGAGATTAAGGCACAATAGCTTTACAAAAAAGTTTTCTAGTCATTTTCTAGCAAGATAATGTTTGCACCATTTGGATTACTCCTGGCGAATACACCAATTGGATAATTCGACTTTAGAAGAAAGATTCAACAATAATTCTTTCACAAGTCTATTCATCATATCTTGCCCCCAATATGACCTAATTCTAGCATGCCAAACATCACAATTCACGTTTGCATTACTAGAAGAACGAGCATTTAGCGAATATGAATATTCATCATAAATACCAAACGTCATTCTATTACAATATAAAAACCATAAAGCCATCAGTTATATGTCCAGATGCACAACAAGTATCATTAATGCTAATCACCATAGCGCCTTTAAAGCATAATATATCATAACCCAAATTACGCAGAAATAAAACAGAAATTAGATTTAGCGTGATCTCTGGAGCATACAGAACATCATGTAGGATAAAGTCCGGACCATCGTCAAGGTCCAATTTGCAAGTCCAAAGTCCTTTGACTTTGACTCTGACTCATGATTGTTTCCTACATATTTCTACCTAGTCCCCTTTGGAACATGGCAAAAAAACTACAAAAACTCCTATGTCTCTTGCCACATAGTCCGTTGCTCCTGAGTCCATAATCCACAATGGATAAGAATCAAACAGCAGGACAACACTCGAGACATTAATTTCACACAAAACAGAATAAGATGAATCCACCTTTTCCCTCCCGGGATCAGGGCATTCACGAGCATAATGACCAAACTTACTTTAATTGTAACATGGCATCATGCTTTTATCTTTCTTATTCTTTTTATCATGCTTGTTTTCCTTTTTCTGTTCATTAATTTTGTAGTTGGATTATCGTCAGGCTTACCACCATCACCACCAGATCGTCTTCCCTTCTTTCTCTTCTTCCAATTCCTTTTCCTTTTGAAGCATGAAGCTCCTTTAGAAGTAGAACTGGCATAGAAGGTCCCAGAAGAAGGTTTTGAGGCTCCCAGCCTCTCATCTTCAACTCAACATGACAAGAAGCATCATTGAAGGTTTCAATCCTTTTATAATGCGTCAAGTTGACTTTGAGACGTTTCTAACGATCAGGTAAAGAGCGGATAGGGCTTAGATTTACTGTTCATCAGAGAGTATATGACCGGCAATCTTAAGTTCGATTATCATATTAGACATCTCCCTGAGATTTTGTCTAATGACCAGGTTTCCTTTTTAAGGTGTCAAACTTAATAGTCTACTGCCTAAGCCTTGTAAACGATGTACCACCATATCTCATGCAGATACACCCAGATATCACGTGCGGTGGGTTTGTTGCTCACATTCATGATCACTGCATCGATTACTGAGCTTATAAGAATACCTCGTGCAATGAAATTTTATTTTTCCATGCCTGGTACGCTTTTTGGTCATGTCTCCCTTGGTTTCTAAAACCCACGCCTGGATCAACTATCATTTGGTTTATAGCATCCGATGCATCTTGTTCATACAATACATACCAAAATTTATGACGCCTTGTGTCATAATTATCACCAATGAGTTTATCACCTTTGTTCAACTCAGCGACAATAGATTTCGAAGCTCATTTCTTTGATAGAGATTAAAGAGATTCAGTATGTTAATTATGTTTTATTAAGCTTTACGTTAAGCCAAATAGAGACATCTCAATAAATAACACAAGACTTGATCTCGAAAAATAGCTCGGAGACTACTAATCATCAATCTCATCAAGTGTCATAATACTAGATTCTTATTTCAAAACGTAAAAAACATTGTTCAAATGATTAATCAAATAACATTGAACAGCCACTCATAAATTGAACTTTAAACAACCATCCACAATAGCAAAAATACCAAGTCAGACAAGTCATGAACATAAAATTCTAATGAACTCCCTGAGTTTCCAATTAGAAATACAATGGAAAAGAATTAAGGAAATCTATGGATTAATCTCCCTAATTTATCATCACTAGATTTCCATCGATGCTCATAATCAAATTTCTTAGTCCCCACACTATAGATAGCTTGCCCCAAAGGATCTATATGAGGATTCTTTATCCGACATTTCTCTCGACCACTTAGTCTTAAAGAATCAGAACGTCGAATCCTTCCCATCCTTAAGCAGGCTGATCTTAGTGCATGTGTCCTATCTCTTGCTACAGAAAAATCAACCAAATCTTCCATAATTTGTCGACCATTAGGCTTCACTTTATAAGTCTCCCACTGAACCCAAAAATCCTTTTGTAGGTAATGAGGCAAAGTGTTCGCCCAGGTCTCAGGACAGGAAACTTCGAAATACTTATCACGTGGAATCGCATTGCTATAAATCAAAGGCAACAATAGATTGTATAGTTCGATCAGATCAATTGCGTGGTCCCTTGTGTTGTGTGTAGGCTTCATTTTTTATAATTCAATAATTCATGGAGGATTTCATTTTTAGTGCTAATGTCTTCCTCTGAAATTGTTCCCGGTCCTGACATGCCTCTGAGAAAACGAGCAACCAAAAACAAGCATACCAGTGTTGGTCAAACTACATCACATGAATTTCCTCTCCATTTAATGCATATGGAAACAACTTTCCAAGATGCAATAGGTATATTCACAAGTGAATCAGTCCAACTCACTTTGGCTCCCACTTTCATAGGCTACAGGAGTTTGAACAATTCAAACATCACCAAAACACCATGAATATAGTATTAAATGACATATAAAGGTGCATATTCTTCAAAAATTGCAACCAAATAGCCACCACGTAGGTTCGTATTCAATAAATATGTCATTTAAATGAAGCAAAAACACATTACACACTTAAGATGACGTCAAACACTCTCGGAAACGTCACCATCGGACTCAACGCATCGATAATAGGTCGGAAACATCAAACAGTGGATGAAAAACGATTGCACGCGCCCGCACGTGCCCCAACGCGCCGGCAGAACACATCCACGCGCCAGCACGCGCTCCCACGCGCCGGCAGCAGCCGCCACTGGCAGCCACGCGCTCGCACGCGCCGCCACGCGCGGCTGGAAGTAGTCTGAGATCCGGCGCGTGCAACACACGCGCTTCCACCGGAGACGGTAGCTGCCGGCGCGTGTACCGCACGCACCTCTGCCGTTACCGGCGCGTGGAATCACGCGCCACCGCAGGTAAGCCGGAGTGTGAATGTCACGCGCCTCCGCCTGCTGCCGTGTTCTCCGGTGGATCCGGTCATGGGTTGACCCACTGGACCGACCCGGTTCTGGTGGGTCTGACCCGGATCTGTCTGATTGACCCGGTCCGCTTCAGGTTTTTCGAAATTACAATCAAGTCCCTAAACTTTATCGAATTTTCAAAAAACAACCCCTGAAGTTTCTGAACTTTTGCAGTTTAGCCCCAATTTCGAAAAAAACTTCAAAAATTCATAACTTGAGTTTTACAAGGCCAAAAAATGCAAAGAAAATACTGACGAACTCCTCTCGACGAGCCCTATCCAGTGGTATAATCAAAACATGCTTTTGCTTGCACAGAAAAATGACGAAAATTCACATCTTAAAGCATTCATGGTGAATTACACATCATATATTCATATATCCACTGGAAACAAGGCAATCTGCCTTAAGAACATATTTATGACACAATCAATGTCACATAATACATTTATCATATGACACCAAACACCAAATCATGTCATGTAATAGCATTGAAACATAAGGCAGAAAAACTTAAAGCATTCCAGAGAGAAAACATAAACACGGAGTACCAACCATTGGCTCTGATACCAATGTTGGAAAACTCATGATCATGCATAGAGAGAAAACTTACCTTCTCTCCGTAGAGTTTTCGTTTCAGCGAAAGATCACGTACGAACCCGGTTGGTACTCACGATAGAACTGTGATCTCTGGATCGAATCATACAACACAGGGTTGTAGATTGTATTCCACGATATTGTATTAATATGGAGAATATGAAGAACTGGAGTTTGTGTTGTGATTCGGGAGAGAAACATCGAGAGAGAAACGCATGCATTCTGCTTCTGCGTTCTGTAACGCTTTTGCGTTAGCGTTCTGCCTGTGCTTCTCGCTTTAGCATTTCTGCGTTGCGTATTTTCTATTCTGAATACGCTTATCCGTATTCAGTAATCCTATTTCGACAACTGCATAACGCAGGATTTAAAATCCCTCCAAAGAGAAGTTAAAAAACTACTTTTAACTTCCTCTCTCTCTCTTTCTTATCCACTTTACTTTCATATGTGGATTTATAATTAATATTTATTATATTAATTATTATTTACACTTATATTCACACTTTCTATTTTCGTTCGTTCTACACTTATCTTCATTACTAAAAAAATGAAACTTCACATTAACCAACAATATCAAAAGTTATCATAATTTCAAAAATATCACTCACACCTAACACACATAACATAATTTATAATTTATTATTACCTAAAAATACTACAATACCCCAAAAAATCAATAAAGTTGGTCATAAAGCAACTTTTTTAAAATTCTATATCTATAATATAGATACAGATAAGTATGGGATGAAGAGAGTATTATTTTATTTTTTAAATGTTCAAGACCATTACAGGTTTTATGATATATATATATATATATATATATATATATATATATATATATATATATATATATATATAAATATATGAATAATAAATAATTAATATCTCAATTGTTTTCAATGATTATCAATCTTCTTCTAAAAGAATCACGTTTAATTGCTCAATTTTATTTATTCCTTGGGATCTTTCATGCGAACAACGCCACTTTGATTTTCTCATAAATATTTGTATGAGATCGTATTTATGGGATGAATAAGAATAAATAACATTTATAATAACAAATGATATTTAATTAGTTAAAAGTAATAATGTGAATTATTTCATAAATAATTTTTATATAAATAAAAAGTTATCATATAAATAAAAAGTGTGATAATATTTTTAATAAAAAAAATTACTATTTAATTATGAAAGTATAAAATTATCTGAAAATAAACACACCCATATAACTCTTCAACACTTTAACTACTCCTTCCGTCCCATCGAAAGATCCTCATTTTACTATATTGGACGTTCCACTCAAATGTTTCCATTTTCGGTCTTTTAGTAAAAAGACCCACATATGACCCACCATTCATTACTAATACAGCTACCAACCACACATAAAATAATAATACTTCTTAATTAGGTGTAAAAAGCAAATTGAGACGGAGGGAGTATTTGGTGATGGTTGATGATCACAAATTTGTTAAAATAATTACCAACTTCAACATATAGAATTTGGACTTTGATTTAAAAACACAACAATAATTAAACTATTCTCCATACTTGTAAAAAGAAAAGCACTCAAACCAATTCTGATACGACAAATAAACTCACTTAATTTCTTGATTTTTCTGTATATTCCATTATATGATCATTTAGTTAAGGAACCCATTTCTCAAATATATTAGAGGAAGTTACATTTTAATATTTTAGTTTTGACAATGAAATGAAGATCTTATGGAGTGCACAATATTCAATGGGACTATTGTGTAGTTGAAATTTACAAGAAATTAAAAGCCAAAAGTTTAGGTAATTGTTATGATAAAGTACGAAAATTGAAGATATTTTTGACACGTGTCACCTTACAAACTACCTTTCTCACCCCCTGGACTCCGCCCGTTCATCATTTGTACATATTTTTCTATGTGAATAGGCAAAGTTTGTATTTAAGCCCAATTTCAGACAGGGTAAAATTTTGCCAAATGTGAAGACATAATTAAGAGGGTGGCAAACTAACTCTTAAACTTTTCTTTGCAGTAAACTGATTGTACTGCACATATTCTTTTATTATTGAAACTTAGAATATCTCTAGTTTTGTCAATGTTATTCATGCCTTCACTCAAGCTAATGCATCACTTTGGTTCCGTGACGTTATTATTATTATTATTATTATTATTTTTAATTATTTTTTCTGAACCACAAGAAATGTGATTTTATTTTTTAAGGTATCTTCCAACACTCTCAATCCGTTGTGATAGAATAACTATTTTAATATAATGCTATTTTGGTTCCCTAAATATAATTTAATGCTCGATCACTGATATGTTCATAAAATTTGCTTTTTATGCTAATTAGAATGATCATTTTTAGAATTACTCATGGCCTGTTTCACCGAACTTTATTTTATCAATAAGTGCTGACTGATTCCAACTTTTTAACACAATTTACTTTTTCTTTAAAAAAAGATTTTGCCATTCTCTTAAAATTAATTTAAAGGAAAAAATATATATATATATATATATATATATATATTATATATAACAATTAAACATTAAAAAATTTATTGAAATCTAATAGTAAAGGAATAAATAAAGTAACCTATAAAACTTTGCCTCTAACCCAAAAATATTAAATTCATGAGATGCTCCTTTAATTTTTTTTAGTAGGGGAAATTAGAATAGATAAGTCAATAATATTTGGTAAAAAAAATTGTTAGATTAGATGCATGGAGTTTGTTAAACATTTCCACTAAACCCTAAATAAAAAGAAACTGAAAATAAAATTCAATACTTAATTATTGATATAAAATAATACTTTCTCCCTCCTATTTTAATCTTTATATTTTTCTATTTTGGATATTTCATTTCAATTTTTAGTTTTCATTCTTTTATATGGGATTCACCTTAAACAATTATTATCATATGAATCACGTCCAATACTAATACACTTACCATATTTACTTTGAATATTATAATATATTTTTATCCATTTTCTACTAAAATAATAAGTATATAATATGAAAAAAAAAAAAACTTAAATATTAAAACGAGGGATTCTCACTCATTGTTGAGCTGTCTGGTCACAAGTTGCAACTTCGGAAATCGCAACGTGAGCGTAGCATCCACGTGGAGCCCCAATGGACCATCATACGGTAAAAACAACAGCACTGATTAACCAATTCCCAAGGAGAACGGCATTTCTCCTCTTCCATCTTAACCCCTCCACACTAGGACAAGTAACACGCAAGCACAGGGACCTTTTCGTCATCTCAGTTTAACCATCCTTTCATTTTAAAATTTTCGGAATTCCAAAACTATCGAGGAAAAATCTGCACCGTCAATGATCATATCAACGGTCGAAAACCAATAAAAACTTAGAAAAATAATAATTATAAAAGTATAATTTTGGAAATACCGAAATATACGCACACATTCATACTCAATCGCCTTCCATCAATTTTCTTCTCAGAAAGCAAAATCGGCTACTGTTTTTGATCTCTCTCTGAAATCCAGCAGTTTCTCTCTCTGCAGATCCCTAATATTAATCACTCTAATCGGAAGCCCTAACGATTGAGCAGCTGTAGAGTTCTATTTCACTCAGTACATTGCAGCGATCAGTCGATTTCGATCGTTGTTCGTTCATTTCTCGGTACGTAGTTTCTTCCCTTTCTTATTTATTTATTTTTTAAATTTGATGTTGTAGTGTCGGCGTGTATCGTTGATTGGTGGACAAGGTAGTAAAGCAAAATATATTACAAGTAAATAATTTATTTGTGTAGATTTTTCAGAAATCAAGGAAAACAGTGATGAAAATAGAAGGATGAACGATGCCGGTGCGGCGTGGCGGTGTGCGCGGAGGCCGGAGAGGGAAGCAGCAGCTACAGTCGGGTAACGACAACAACGTTAATAATAATAATCAGAATCAAGAAAATAATAATAACACACCCGGTGTTGAGGAAACGGCAGCAATTGCTACCCGTACGAGGAGGAGAAGAGCGGTGGCGGCGGCAGTAGCGGTATCTGCGCCAGTTGATGTCAATATAGTTCCTGCGGCGGAAGCGGTAGCTCCGGAAGCTAAGGTGGTTGAAGAGAATAAGCGGGTTGTGGAGGACAAGAGAGAAGAGGTGGGAGAGAAAGCGATGGATGGATTTGATAGTGGCGGGAAAAGCCCTGAGAAGCCGAATGGGGCTGATGATGAATTAGCGGCTGCTCCTCTCCCCGAGAAGGTGAGATTTTTTATGTGGTATCTTGGGATTTAATTGTTAATGATTCTTGGATTCTTGTTGTAGTTGGTTATTCTTGTTTGTGTACCATTTGGGCGAAAGTGTGACAAGGGTTTCTTCATGCATGTATGATATTGGGTAGATTGTGTTGTTGAACTAAAAGCCTGAAGCTTTTCTATTATGAGGATAATTGAAGATTTACTTTGTATATGGAATTGTATTTGTTAATTGAGAGTATTCTGCATTTTGGTGTTTGTTTGATTATGTTAACGTGAGTAAATGTGTCATTTTTGCGGCTGGAAAGATGGTAGGTGGGAGCTTAGGTGCTCTTTCGATTATTTGCTTGTTGCTGGTCTTCTGTTAATGTAATCTATGAAGCGAGTGTTAATGTTTAATCATGTGGCCCTTTTCATTCAGACACATAACGTTGTGGTTTCTTTTGGCTGGTGCGTGATGTAAGCTGCTTTTTACTCTTTATTATAATATTATACTCTGGTTAAAATGATAACTTCTAAAATGTGTGCAACCTTACAGCCATGAAAGCCATATTTATAGGAGAACCATCTTCTGCTACTTAGAAAGTGCCTAATCTATGACTTTTTATTCTCCTTGCTGAAGTTCACTTCTCTATGATCTAATTTTTGTTTGCAAGTATGTGATGGTAAGAAATAACTCAGTTATCACTTTAAAGTTTTTCGTTTAGACTTCACAATATTTGGCTTTCCTGTGACTCATACAATCATTTAACCTGAAATTTGAACAAATTGAGGCATGCGAACCTTATTACCTTTTTTTTTTTGGGGTAATATTTTAAACAATCTAAACAATTAACTTTTTTTCTCTGTCTTATAATACATCTGAAAAGCTTGATGTTTTAGCATAAAAAATTGTACCTAATTACTTGATGTTGCAAGCATCCTCTATAAAAATATGCACAATTTTTTCAATTCTACCATTAATCAATGTTAAGAAAGCAAAAGTGTCTTAAATAATCAATGCTCATTATATAAGGAAAATTAGTCATATTATAGCATTTCGTAATTTACGTAAAAATTTCTAAATCATCAAGCTTTGTGGGACTGACGAGCATAAAATTTCGAGTTGCAGGAATAATATATTACGGCCATTATATATCATCAGGAACCTTATGGAATTGTGGATGTCATTGTGAAATTAATCCAATTTTATTTTTCCATCAATTTAGGTTCAGGTTGGAGGTTCTCCAATGTACAGTACGGAAAGGAAGCTTGGGAAGGGAGGCTTTGGACAAGTATTTGTTGGACGACGTGTCTCTGGTGGTAACGCAAATGAAAGGACAGGCCCAGGTGCAATTGAGGTATTTATGACAGGTTTACTTTTTTTTTTTTTATAATCATAATTTATTAACTCATTCATTCACCAAATTGACATATTTTTGCTCTTATCAGGTGGCATTAAAATTTGAGCATCGTAACAGTAAAGGATGCAACTATGGTCCGCCTTATGAATGGCAAGTTTACAAGTAAGGATTTATAATTATTCTGCATCAACTAGACTACTTGATGCTGTTCTTTTATTTATTGTCACTGTAACATTGCACAGTACTCTGGGGGGAAGTCATGGTGTTCCGCGGGTGCACTATAAAGGCAAACAAGGCGATTATTATGTGATGGTATGACAGTTATGTCTCCGGTCCTTTTTCTTCAGTTTACTTTTTCTTACAGGTTTTATCCAAATTGATGTAAAATTTTCACAGGTCATGGATATGCTTGGACCGAGTTTGTGGGATATTTGGAATAATAATTCCCACACGTGAGTGTAACTTTTGTTTAGTTTCTTCTGTTCGATTATATGATTGTCTTCTGTTTTTCTCTTGTTGAACTCCTACCCTGTTAAATTGCAGAATGTCAGTTGAAATGGTTGCGTGTATTGCTATTGAAGCTCTTTCTATATTGGAGAAAATGCACTCTAGAGGGTGAGATTTCAACACACTGTGTTTCTGGGTGTGTCAGGTGTGCCGTATGGGTGTTCATTCTTAGTATACAGAGTTGGATGATTGTTATATGATTTTTACTTCTTAAGGGAAGGAGGATTAATGGTGAATACCATGGCAGGGCTTTCAGATTGTTGAAATCAAGCATCCCTCAATGAATCCCTTAGATGTAGTGAACTAATAAATTTAGTGTAATTGTTAAATAAAATGTAGCTTCACCTTTATTGGATTTCTCGTTGACTTAGATATATAACATGAGTAATATCTCAAAAATGATAGGTATGTCCATGGGGATGTGAAACCTGAGAATTTCTTGCTCGGTCCACCAGGAACACCTGACGAGAAAAAATTATACCTGGTTGATCTTGGTTTAGGTATATTATGTTTTACATTTCTTTTCAATCATTTTTCTTTTCTTATTTTGAAGTTCTTAATTAAGTAAAGTAAGTGCATCAGCTACTAGATGGAGAGATGGCAATACTGGTCTGCATGTGGAATATGATCAGCGACCAGATGTTTTCAGGTACATGGATACTTGTGCTGGATTTCCTGTTGAGCATCCTTATATGTGCCCTTATACGTCTTCCTCTTACTAATCTGGAGTGTAATATGGATTTCAGAGGTACTGTTCGCTATGCGAGTGTTCATGCTCATTTGGGTAGAACTGGTAGTCGAAGAGATGATTTAGAATCTCTTGCATATACACTCATTTTCCTTCTGAGGGGACGCCTGCCTTGGCAAGGGTTCCAGGTTAGTTTATTTAATAGTTTGCAAATTTGCACATACAATATCGTTATATATATAGTTGACCTGATATGGTTCTACTTTTCCTTAGGGTGAAAACAAAGGCTTTCTTGTTTGCAAGAAGAAAATGTCGACATCACCTGAGTCTCTTTGCTGCTTTTGTCCACAACCTTTCAAATCATATGTGGAATACATTGTAAATTTGAAGTTCGATGAGGATCCTAATTATGCTAAATGTATCTCCTTCTTTGATGGTATTGTTGGACCTAATCCAGTTGTCAGACCTATCAACACTGATGGTGCACAGAAGGTTTGGTACTCATTAATGTGATTTGTGAAACTGTTCTAGTGCTCAGTTTGATTGCATGTAGTCTAAAGTTTTGTCCTTTTTTTTTTTCCTCGGGGAAATGTAGCTCATCCATCAGATTGGCCATAAGAGAGGGAGGCTGACTTTTGAAGATGAGGAAGATGAACAGCCTAAAAAGAAAGTTCGGATGGGTTTGCCTGCTACGCAGTGGATTAGCATTTACAATGCTCGTAAACCCATGAAACAAAGGTACTTTGGTCTTCTAGGATTGCACTGGGATACTGTTTATCCTGTATTATGAATTATCCTCTTGCATTATACATACGACATATACAGATATACATCTCATGAGCTATTTTGTGTTTCCATTGTAGATATCACTATAATGTGATGAATGAGAGGCTTTCACAGCACATTGAAAAGGGATACGCTGATGGCCTATCCATTAGTTGTGTAGCATGCTCCCAAAATCTGTGGGCATTAATAATGGATGCAGGCACTGAGTTCAATGATCAAATTTATGAGCTATCGCCTTCCTTTCTTCACAAGGTATTTACTAACTGGTATTCCCTTCAGTTGCTGATTGTTGATAGTTTTCCATGTGTGTTCAAGTACATTCTATTTGAATTTGAGATTTTGTTTCTCTTCCATTATATTTTATGCTAATTTTGGACTGCTTACAGGAATGGATTATGGAACAATGGGAAAAGAATTATTACATCAGTGCAGTTGCTGGAGCTGCAAATGGTAGTTCATTTGTTGTTATGTCAAAAGGTAAACATTTATGGTCTCACCTTTATATTTGAGTTTTCGCTTTATATTTTTAAGCTGCTTTTCTTGTAATATTTGAATTCGTCTCAGGCACACGGTACTTGCAGCAGTCGTACAAAGTTAGTGATTCCTTTCCATTCAAGTGGATAAACAAAAAGTGGAGGGAAGGGTTTTATGTTACTAATATGGCCACATCTGGGACAAGATGGGCAGTTGTTATGTCTCGTTGTTCTGGATACTCAGACCAGGTTTTCCCACATCATAGAATTATGTAAAAACTATTACGTACTTATATTAATCCATGCCTAATAATGTCATTAATCTTATAGGTTGTGGAACTCGATTTTCTTTACCCTAGCGAGGGCATTCATCGCCGTTGGGATAATGGATACCGCATAACTGCCACTGCTGCAACTCCTGACCAGTCTGCTTTTGTCTTAAGCGTACCCAGGAAGAAACCAGTCGATGAAACACAGGAGACTCTCCGTACATCTGTTTTCCCGAGTACCCATGTAAAGGTCGGTTATACGTCAGCTCATCCCCCTCCTACTCTGGTTAATTTATGTTGTTTAAACGAGTTTGTGGTCTGTTACAGGAGAAATGGGCAAAGAATCTGTACATTGCTTCTGTTTGCTATGGCCGGACAGTATCTTAGGGCATCCCAAGGAGTGATGATAAATGACTTGAAAGATGAGAATTTCATAGCTGAGGTGTCTTGTTACAGGAAAGAGAATTAGTTGTAGGGGCAGTTTAGTAAGTAGCGTAAGGGACTTTCTCTGCTGCTAATATGGGTAGTTGAGGCGATGGACCCAGCCCGTTTACGTCTTGGGAGGGGTGGTCCGGTGGTGGCTTTGCTATCTATCTAGGTTGAATGTGTCTTTTGATGTTTTGTTTTTAAGTGAACCTTCACAGATTGTATTATTATCAGAGAAATTACCAGTGTGTATATTGCTTTTGCTCTCTTCACTCTGATTGGAAATCTTGATATTCTCTTCCAGCTACTCTTCATTGCCCTCTCTACCCTTTAATAATATTTTAGTTGCTAACTCTTATGTATGTATGAAGTAAAAAAAAACTGACATTTTCTATTTGATAGTCAAAAAAACTCAGTTAAGGATACATAGTGGAGCTAGGTCTTTATGGGCAAGGCAAGATTGCTGGGTAGAGGTCTAGTGTTTTAGTCTAAATTATTGGAGAGATTTATAAGTCAATTTAAATGTCATAATTATTTCATGTTTGACTGAATTAGTAATGAAATTTTGTTAATTTTGGTGATTAAATTTTTTTAAAAGGAAAGTGCAAAATCTTGACATCTAACAATAATTCATTTTCTATCTTTTTTCTATAATCGCTTTACTTGCAGAAAATAAGTAGTTTCTGAATTCTGAGTTTATGCGTTTCGATAAATTGGGCATATATACTTCATTTTTGAACTTGTGTGGATTGATAAGAAGGATGTCACATTGCCATTTGCAAATAATTATTAATTATTCAACGAGGTTGACTACGTCTGGAGTAATAAAGAACTCACAAATTTGTTATTACAACACTAGCAACAATTTATGACGCATGTTGTAAAGAATGATCATAAAGTGAGTCAGCTCAGTCAAATATGATCACTGATGAGCTGCATCGTATCCTGCTGCATTTCCATAGGCACAAGCTTAGAGTCGTCGTCGGCACCCCTGGATGCCGAATTCTCTGGTCTGCAACAAAGTTTGTCTAATGTAACCTTGCCCTGCAGTCGAGATCAAACGACAGCGGTTAGGAATGCAACCAATGGCCAATGTTGTGATGTTTTTCAACATGTTCCAATACAAAAGATTCAGACCTGAATGCTGTCGTGTTCATAACGTACGGTAAAGATACACGAGCAGACGTTATTGTCGTGTGCCTTTCGTTCAATATCCACAATGCGGGCATCGCAGTAAAGTGCATGATCCTGACCTTCCTGGGAATTCACATTGAAGGTGTACTATCAGAGAATTTGCTACTAGAATATCCGAGAGGAGAGACAGCTCAATGAGGCATACCATGAAGCAAAGAACGAGATTGTTAACGTTCACTTTATCACATTCTGAGGATTCCAAAGGAATTGAACGCTCCCGCACTGCAGTCTTTATGCTCACCCATTCGTCTTCCTCTTTGCCAAACCCAGCAAATCTCACACGAACCACCTGTAAAGCATTATTCTAACCACTTCGTACTGACATTAAAAGTTTGATGTGCCCCATTTCATACCTCATCTAATCAATTTATAAAAGTGAGCTATGGTTGAAACGAGACATTTTGGCACAAGGATCGCACTTTGTTGAGATGCATAATGTTTACTTTTTAGAAAACGATATGTGCTCACTATGTACGAAGTTCTAGCAACACATGCATTATGGGAAACTTAAGTCCCACTAGACCATCATGTTCAAAGTTATATGTCAATATTTCTCAAAGATTTCATGATGGATATCTGTACTATTCTCAAATATATACCGTGTTGCCAGAGTATCAAGTAGACGAGTATAATAGCTAGGCAAAACAACTACAAAAAGAAAACATAGAAGGGAATGGTTCTTCAATGTAGGAAAAGCATAAAACAAACTAAAGAATCTTACCAGCTCTCCCGAATAAAGGAATTTGTAACTCAGGAAAGAACCAACATCAAACCTGACAAAGAAAACAAACTTTGTTCATGTTCTTTATAATTAGAAATAAATAATAATCCTATCACTGGATGTGACGGAGTTCTATTCATCGAGTCTATGCTTAGTAATGCGGTTACTGAAGTCTGCCTAGTGCCTCCTCTATATTCTTGTATGAGTCCATCTCAATGTGAGACCGTTCTACTTTTTCTTAATTAATTATCATTTTTCTTAATTAATTATCATTTTTCATTAGATATGTCAGCATTATTTATACTACGAATTGTTCATGAAATAGTTCACTTGGACCATAATCACTGTCCATCAACCAAGTCTCACCTTTTATTAAAATGTTATCACTTCGTCTTAAAGATTAATTATGTGAGAAGGTCTCACACAAGTTTTTGCCAAATTTTTTTTAATTAATCTCAACATCTAGGTTATGAATGCAGTTCACCGATTTCTGGGAAGATGAAAGGAATACCAGCAGAATATATGCAAATATAAATAAAGTGCTCACCAAGCATAATCTTTAGCTGATCTAGCTTCAAACCTCAAATTTTGGAGTTCAACAACTGCTTCACTAGCAGAGATGGTTACAACTGGCATAAATTTTCAGAATTCATCATCTTAAAGTGTCCAAGAAGAAATTTATATAATTTTGTCAGTTTTACATATAATATCCACAACTTGAAATGTTGTGTATACCAATGTAGCTATAGTTTTTGTGCTCATTGTTGACACAATCAATTTTACATACAAGGAAATCACAACTATAAAGGTTAGAACGGATAATCACATATAGTTTTTTTCACAAACCAACCGATTTTGGGTCCACATACCATAGCAAACAAGAAAACTGTATGTGCTGAGGAGAACAGATTTCTAAGGAAAAAGATTTGAGAATCATAAGGAAAGTAGCTATATGTGCAGAATTGCATAATTTAGCATATCCTGAGACCAATTGAGTGAAGAGTTAGCAGTTGATTAACTTTTCACTAAAAGCAAATAAAATGTCATTTCAGGCGGGGAAAAACTGTTAGTCTTATGACGCTTCTAAGCTAATAAAGATGATGTAATGCTAATTGCTAAACTCTTTATTTTGGGAGTCAGTTAATTGAATTTTTTCATATCTGCAACATGAATATACGGAAATAAAGGCAGCACTTTGCAATAATGCCGAGCTAATACTTGGAAGCTCATCAAAAATAGATATATTGAGAGCACAACCAAATCCTCATGATTCAACATAAGAGTAAAAGTTAACACTAATAATAGAACAGAGGAGTGTAGATGATGGTTTTATCCCCTGTTGGAGATCACTTTGCAACAATAATCCCCCTCCCTAACAAAAATTCGTATCTTGTGCAGAAATATAAAGAGCAACCTTTTTCTCGTTTTTTAATTACTGCAGCTTTTGGCACAACTGCTCCTTTGGGAGGAGATGATACATCAGTTGTCAAAATTATTTGTTTGTCTCAGAACCAACTTTGCACCTGCAATATAAAAATATACGAAACTCAAAAGCTAGAAAACACACATTTCCTTATACACAAAACATAGGTTCGTAGAAACACCTGTTCCCATTTTATATGAGGCTTTTCACATCGGAAAGTTGAATTACTGCAGTTAATAGCACAGGATAATTGGTCAATTTCTAAAGAAAAATGCCCATACAAAATGATCAAGTGTTCCATATGTATAATCTGAACTTAGAATAACATAAACAAAAGAAGTGAGCTTACTTAAATTTGGCTGAAATTTCTCTGCACAGATTATCATCAACTGGTTTGTCTTTCATTTCCTTTAATAACTTCTCCAACTGAATTATCTGATTAAAAGATCAAATAGAACATCTCAAAGCAATATCAACTGCAATGCATTGAAAAAATTGGCAATTTGGTCATATTTTGAAAGATAAAGGAAAAATAAATACTAATTCTATATACCAATGTGTATCCTTATTTTAAAAGATGAATATATCCAGGAAAAGTAAACTATTTTCTAAAATATCATTTCATAGATAAATATGAACAATCTACTCAATTAATAGCAAATAAAGTCTCTTATTCAAATTCAAGTTAAATAACGAAATCGCAGCTGAAAACTCATCATAATAAAAACATTATTCTACAACAATTTCTTCAATTGTAAGGCAGAGAAACAAGTCAAATCCATCAAAGAGATTGATGATGATTGTTGATAAATCAACATGCAGAAACCATTATATAATAAATTCAGCGAAGCGATTCTTAAGATATCGTCTATGACTCCATAATCATGTCAAGAGGGAATCTATAACAGTGAATATTCGATGTAAACAATAGCAGAAGAAAATTCGAGAAACACAAATAAACATATTACACCAAAGCTATAAGGAAATAGAGTAATCAACCTCTGCAAATGTAAACTCAGGTGAATCAGTTTCCATTTCCATCGCCTCAGTATCGTCATCCATCTCTCTCTCCATTATTGAGATTTCTGCGCTCAGTTCTCGCTCAGTCACTGACTAGAAATTATTTTTATTTTTATTTTTATTTTTATTTTTATTTTTATTTTATTTTTCCTTTTTCAGAGAGTTTCTTTTTAGAAATTTTCTTCTTTAATGCTGTGAGATTGTAATTCTTTTAGGGAAGCGTTCTCTGCAGTGAGATTGGTGCAATTTTGTCAGTTTCTACTTGCCGAAAAATTTGTTTCTAAAAAAGGGGATTTATTTATTTATTTAAATCATAGTAATAAAAATAGATATTAAATTATGAAAAAGACGTTGAAATTAGGGGTGTCAATTTTTATCCGGCCCGCCCGCACGTTTTGGGGCGGCTCAGACCCGGCCCGTAGGAGAAACGGGGTAGCTCGGCCTGGACCGTACTATACAGGTAGACATGCACATTTTAACCGGAACCGGAACCGCCCAAAACGGAACTGAAATCGGATATATTCCAGTTCGATTCTGGTTTCTCATTTTGTGAAACCGAAATCGCCGGAACCAAACCGGCGGTTTTTTAATTTTTTTAATGTTTCAAGGACAAAATTTAAAAAAAAAAAAAAAGAAAATCGGAACCGAAATCGGCCTACCCTCGGTTCGATTCCAGTTTCATATTTTCCAAAACCGGAATCGGAAAATAGAACTGAAATCGGATATATTCCGGTTCGATTCTGGTTCCTCATTATGTGAAACCGAAATCGCCGGAACCAAACCGGCGGTTTTTTCAATTTTTTTAATGTTTCAAGGATAAAATTAAAAAAAAAAGAAAAAAAAACGGAACCGAAACCGGCCTACCCTCGGTTCGATTCCAGTTTCATATTTTCCAAAACCGGAACCGGACCAGCGGTTCCGAACCGCCGTGCATGTCTATATACGGGGAGGGTTCGGGTATTAACTTAGACCGGCCCCGCCCCGTATATAATATATTAAGAATTATTTTATATTTTATACATATAATTATATATATATATATTATAGTTTATACAATTATTTTATATTTTATACGTATAAATTATTTATAACTATATATATATATATAATTTATTAAATTATAATTATATTTAATATTCTTATGGTTTATTTATTTAAATATATGAATATTTTTCGTATGTGATTACATATTAAATTAATATTTATAAATAAATATTATATGAATATTTTTTGTATGTGAGTACATGAAAATTTAAATTTATGTGATTGATGATTAAATTTACAAAAAAAAAATGGGGCAGGGCGGACCCGCCCCGTACGGGTCTGGGCACGGGCCTATGATATTAGGACCCGTACGAATCCGAAGCGGACCTTTTAGAAACAGGCCGGATCCGGATAGTTAACTATTCTCCCCAAACCTGACCAGTTGACACCCCTAGTTGAATGCACATAAAGACTTCACCAAGTGTTTTCATTATTACAATAATAAACAAAATTACAAATGGCTACTTTTAGATTGAAACAAATCAATAAATTTATATTCATCTTTCTTTTTATTTTATTTTATTTTATGTATAAATAAATACTTTATATCATGAGGAACAATTTCGATTCTGATTAAACTAATTCCCCTATTTATCCTAAGTGTGCGGCTATTCGTACCCCAATTTTACTAATCGTACCCCCATTGAAATTAATAAATACTATATACATAAATTACTAAACACACCTCATTTTTTACCATTTTACCCTTTCAATTAAAAAAAACACTACTTAACCTTTTAACTAAATAAACACTCATGCAATTCACACCCTCCTCACTCTCGTGAATAGAAAAATTAAAACTAGGATAAATTCAATTAACAGAAACAATGATGATGAAGAATTTTATAGATTTTTTTCTTCTTTCATCTTTTCAACCCAATTAATGGAGGGAACTCAATTGAACAATTCTCCACACAAAATATAAAGCTGAAATTTTGAAATCTATAACTCCTCTAATTACACAATCCTTGAATTATTTCTGCTGTCATTTGATTTGATCAACAGAGCTCATTAAATCGAGACAGAAATGGAGGTCCCAAATCGAGACAAAAATGGAGGTTGAAAACAGAGAGAACACGAATTTCGAGTCGTTGAGCGGTAACCTAATTTCGGATTCTCTGCTGTTGAGCGGTGGTGATTATACTGGACCCGTGCCCGTCGCGTGGTTCCGAGTATGAACGTGTATATGGAGAATAGTACACGGCGATACACCCTCCCGCTGTGGAAGTGGTTGGCGGCGGAGTAATGGGTGGTGGCGCCATCGTGTTGAGCGGCGGTGGTCGTGGTGGCGAAAATGGGGATTTGATGGGGAAGAAGAAGAGAGGCAGACGGGGAAGTATGACACAGAAGGAAGGAAACTGATAATCCTCTGTAACAACAAAATTTGTATTTATTAAATAATAAACACAAAAGAAATTACAATGATAATTCGAGATGGATTGAACTTGAGAATTTGAGTAAACAACTCCTATTTATCCTCTGATTCATCTCTTGAGTTGACTTTCTTGACTTTTTTAACTTTCTGAGCCGGATCTTCTAATGAAGTTTGTCCGAACTCTGATTTGGGGCTTTATAACGTATATCCGGAGGCATCGAGCCTTTGTTCAGATCGAACGTTGACTTGAATATGAAGTACACCGCTCAATTTGGTAGAATATCGACTTCACGGAGAATACCGGATCGGGGGCTTAGCATCTTAGTCTCTGATCGGGGACTGTTTTTTACTAGAATATATCTTGAACTTGACTTGAAGATCTTGAACTTGATCTTGATCTTCACTTGACTTAATCTTGATCTGCACTTGATCTTCGCTGAACTTGAATCTTCACTTGATCTTGATCTCTGCTTGACTTGGATCTTCGCTTGGTCTTGATCTCCGCTTGACTTGGATCTTGATTTTCACTTGATCTTGATCTCCGCTTGCTTGACTTGGAACTTCGCTTGGTCTTGATCTCTGATCGAAGGTGGCTGGTTGGAAGAACGTCAGATCGGAGGGGCTTAGAACCTTGATCTCGGATCGCAGGCCGTTCTTAGCTTGAAGATGCTTGAAGATTTCAAGGAAGCACTGCTCGTATTCTTGATCTCATCAAAAGCGTCTACGTCTTCAGATGTTTTAGTGTGTTTGGAATGAGGACTGAAGGCCCTTATTTATAGGTAAAGAAAATAACCACTTGTCAGATATTTTCTCCTTTAAAAGATATGTTAAACTTTTCTCCTTTAATTAAGCTTGCTGGACTGGATACAAGCCTATTTAATTCAATTAAGTTTGTCGAACTGGATTTGATTTGTTGGGCTTATTGACTTAAGTCAGACCCATTTGACTTGGGTTTATTTGACTGGATCTGCTCCAATTATCAATAATTTACTCATTTATTTTAGGAAACAATTTATCTAAATTCCTTTATAAATATTAATTGATAATTATTGCATTAATTTTTCACATATTTTATTTAATATGCAATAAAATTCAGGTGTCTACACCCTTCACTAACAGGAAGTGTAGAAATTGAGATGAGTAGTGGAGAAAGATAAGGTAAATAACCCTGGGATTAGATTGGTTACAGGCTTAAGCACCCGATGAACATAATGAGGTAGATAATTAATTTCTTAGTTAATTTTAATTATATAATTTTACAGGGTATTTATGTCTTATTATGAAAGATATTTTATTTTTAATATAAATGGGGTAAATTAAGCATTTTCGAGGGTGCGAATAGCCACCCCTCATCCTAAATAAAAAATATCCACTGTATTCCCTCATCTTTCAATACTTATACCAATTAATTGAAAAATATTTGAATGAATTTTGAGAGTTCTTTTATTTGTGAATAATTTTATTGGATAATACTATTGTGCACCCCGGATACGGTGCACCCATTTTCATAAACGTATATAATTATGAACAAAAATATATACAATTATAAACAATAAAAAATATCCACGGTATTCCCTCATCTTTCAATACTAATACCAATTAATTGAAAAATATTTGAATGAATTTTGAGTGTTCTTTTATTTGTGAATAATTTTATTGGGTAATACTACTGTGCATCCCGGATACAGTGCACCCACTTTAAAAAACGTATATAATTATGAACAAAAATATATACAATTATAAACAGAAATGAATATAATTTGTTTGTTAGTTTTTTTAATGAAAAATTGAGTGTAAAAAAGTATACAACTATTAAAAAATATGTATACACTAATGAATAAAATGTTATATACATATAAATACTAATTTTTTAATGAAAATTTGAATGTGAAAAAAGTATACAATTATTAAGAAATATGTATACAAAATAGAATAAAAAGTTATACACATATGGGTGCACCCTTGTGCACCTAATATCAACTCAATTTTATTTATTTTCGAACAATTATTCATCGAGGAAATTGGAAGTAAATTCATGCGTCAAAAATTAATAAATACACAGGATATTATTATTACATTTAAAATTGCATTCCTCAATCCTCATTAGAAAAATTGAATATAGAATAAACTATAAAGTTACAATATGTTGGGGTTGGGCTCAACCTAAACAAAAAAAACACTCAAGAACTTATATTTTGGGCCTTATCAATTGGGCCATATGAACACGAAGATATAACTTTTTGGGCTTTAACTGGGCCCTAATTTTAATTCTCTATACACAAATACGGTAAATATAAAGCAAAAACTGGTAAATAAGAGTAACTAATAGAGCAAATATTATTTGTTGGGTGACGGAAATGGTGACAGTGCTATCATCTTTACTTGGCTTTGTGAATTTTGGAGGTGAAAATAGGAACGCCATAGAAATGCGCTTTTCATCTTCACCTTTGAATATTGGCCTTCCTATAACACGTTTATATTGTCCACCACTCCATTCCTGCATTAATTATGAACGTAAAATGTGGAGTTGATATCATGTACATTTGAGTGTACTATGCATAAATTCGAGCATTTTAATGGATCAATTTAATTTTAAATTATTTAACAATAGAATTTTTAAAAACTTAAATGACATGGCTGTAATAATAATACTGCATTTCTGCTCATCGAGATTTAACGCATTTAATTTTGAATGAATTTACTATAAAAATTATAAAGTAAGAATATAATAAATTCTTGAATTCAGTTGTGGGCAGCGTTATTGCCACCCGAAACTTTACTAAGGGCACCCGAATCCAAAAAATAATGATAGTAAAATTCTTATTATACCCTCCTCTCTAATTTAGAACCATACCAACTCCAACTAACCTATTTACTAAGTTCACCCAAAAATATTACACTATACATCAAATCTTTAACCCTAGAAACACATCTGCATATAACTTAGAAGAAGAAAAAGAAAAAAAAAAGAAAAAAAATCAAAACAAGAACAAAAAATAATTGAAGTAAATTATTAAGTTAAAAAATTAATACTATTTCACATTAAGAAGAAAAATAAAATCATGTTCAACGATATTCATTCAAGAATGCATTACCACAAACTTTCGAAGCACTTACGAATGATGATCGTCTATACAATCAGCACACAAATATTATTAATTAATCATCACACAAAGGTGCAATACTTTGGTTCCCAAATCCACCAAATGATTACGTGTATTTTCTTAAAAAAAATCTTCGCATATTCATAATTGATTTTAACATAAATATCTTTCCTGAATTCTTGACTTTCTTAACCACCATATGGCTGAAAATGGGATCACAGAATTTCAGATGGTGTTGCAGTGATAAGGCGAATTATGAATGGACAAAGAAAATCGTAATTGCTGCTCTTTTCATCACTTCAATAATTTATGTAACTATTTCTTAAATAATTTGAATCAATTATTCCTTTCTTATTTTTAATCTTGTTATTTTTTTCTTATAAATTTTTTTCCAAGAATGTAATTAAGGTTTAAGGTTGGGTGTTTGAAAATAATTTTGGGTGCACTTAGTAATAATATGGGGTGGACTTAACAAAATAAGTTAATTGGTTTAGTGTAGGTATAAGGTAGAAGTGGGGTATAATAGAAATTTTACTATATTTTTTTTAAAAATCCGGGTACTCTTAGTAAAGTTTCGGGTGGCAATAGCGCCGCCCTTCGGTAGTGATAATATTGATGATTAGTCTGAAATGGATAACACATTAGGTGCGTTTTTAAGAAATTAAAATATTTTGTCTGATCATAGTATTTCATATGTATTTTAAATTCAAAGAGTGTAAAATAAGTTTGATGTATATAATCACACACACGTGATAGTATTAACGATTAATTAAATAATTGAATAGCAAATTTTCATTTGCAGTTAAATATGAAGCTTCCCAAATCCAATCATGAGATAATTTCCACATTAAAGTTGCATTGTTTCAATTTATTTTTATTTGTAAAATGAACTATAATATAATAATAAAAAAAAGGATTAATGGAAAAAGAAATGATTATTTTAGGTGCACGGGTGGAAATATAATTACCATGATGATCATGGGCCATTGTTCCTGCGCTAGCTATATGATTGAATTCTTAAAATGATCTCATTTGATTTTATTAATAAAGAAAATGCAAATATTATGAAACGATTTCTTGAAGAGTAACATATACCCATTCAATTTAATATTTTAAATTGGGGACAAACTTTTTTAGTCTCATAACTTTTCTCAGGTCTTTTTTAGTCCCAAAAAAGATAATTTTATCAATTAGTCCCACCGGCGAAGAAATAGGGCAAAAAAGGTCCTATTTTCACCGGAAAAAGCCACGTCACAACCTGAATTATCAATTTCCGGCCGGTATGATGACGTGGCGCCCTGATAGCAGGTGAGTCAGCGGGATAAACACCTATTTAGTCCCATAACTTTCCTCATATTCTATTTTAGTCCTAATAAAAATAAGTTTGTCAATTTAGTCCCGCCAATGTAGGAATAGGGCCAAACACATTCTATTTTCGCCAAAAAATGCTGACATTATCGGAATCACCGATTTCCAAACAGGACGATGACGTGGCGCCCTGATGGCAGGTGAGTCAACAAATTAATTAAATGTTATTTTAATGCCAATAAGACATTTTTATTTAAACAATTCCCGCTATCATGGCCGGTGGCGAAATCGTGGTTGGTGGCGAGATTCTGGTATTTGTGACGTGGGCCTTGGTAGCGGCGATTCCGTGTCAGAAGAGAAATGAGTTAATTACCCTTATTAATTTTTGTTTTCTAATTATTTAAAATTTAGAAAATAAAATGCCTTGTTGGTATTAAAATAATATTAATTCCAGTTAGAAATCGGTGATTCCGGTTGTCACTTGACAATCACGTGCCATTTGTCAGTGATGTCAGCATTTTTGAGCAAAAATACGACGTGTTTGGCCCTATTTCTACACGGGTGGGACTAAATTGACAAACTTATCTTTATTGGGACTAAAATAGAACATGAGGAAAGTTATGGGATTGAATAGGTTTTTATGCCGCTGAGTAACTTGCCATCAGGGCGCCATGTCATCATACCGGCCGGAAATCGAGAATTCCGGTTGTGACGTGATTTTTTCGGACGAAAATAGGATTTTTTGACCCTATTTCTTCGCCGGTGGGATTAATTTGACAAACTTATATTTCTTGGGATTAAAAAAGACCATGGAAAAAGTTAGAGGACTAAAAAGGTTTTTATCCCTTTAAATTATATATTTTTATCGAGTCTTAGAAAAAAAATCGATTCCACACAATTCATGTGAATATAATACTATTCTCTATCCATCTCAAAACAATTGTAAACAAAAGAGATGTGAATTGTTGTAAGATGGAATAGTAGTAATTTATAAATAAAATTCCACTCTAAAATAAAATTACCTGCAATTTATCACCGATAGTGATAATTATAGAATCTTGAAGAGGAGAAAATGAGAGCCAACCTTTCTTGAAGTAAACATGAAAATCAGTGGATCCACTCCACACGTGCAAACTCAACACATGTGGGAATTCTGACCCCCTTATCAGCATTCTTATAACATCATATCTCAGTGAGTTTTCCGATTGTTCCACCTCCCTTGTTCGACTGTGTTTCTGTACATAGCAAATTTTTTCGACTGATTCTTGCTCCTCCGCTGTATCATTTTCCGGCGGGAAACTATTTGAACTATGCTGCTCTAGAAATTGTAAAATTTTCTTACCTATTTCTTCGATTTGTTTGGATATCTTTTCCATTTGTTGGCTGCAAAAAAATAAACATTTTTTCATCTATTTCGAAATTCTTGTGTACTCAAAAATATATGTTCATTTTGAGAATTATGTTGAGATCGATAATATTGATGGGATGAAATTAGTATATATGAAAATTACTAGCGTAGAATTATGAGTATATTATAAGAAATGAAATCGAGGAAAATATTTTATTTTTTATGAAAATTATTATATATGAAAAATACTAATACTCTTAAGAAAAATATTTTATTTTTTACATAAATTATTATTGACTAATACATACAACCAATTATTAATGACATGGCTTAATTGTGTGAAAAATAAATAAATAAAAAAGTAAAAATGTCTAGTGACAGTTAATTAACCGAATTAAACCAAAATTAGGATCCAGTATGCAGCAACTAAATAAGGGAATTAACGGCTAATAAAATTACCTGAAATTTGAAAATCCAAACGGCCAAACTCCCTCCATTTCCAACCTCATTCCTTCATCTTCACACCACAAAAACTCTTCACTTTGATCTTTGATCTCCTCCTCTCCATGGATCTCCTCGAATCCATATCGCCTCTCCGGAGACCTCACCACCGTCTTCTTCTTCTCCGGCGAGATCTCAAACATCCCACCGGCCAGAAACAGGACAAGCTTCATTAAATCCGGAGAAATCCCATGATTGATCACTTCCAGACACCCCAATTGCCCAATTAACTCACAGATTTCTCTACCAGATTCATTTTCCAGGGACCCCAGCTTCTCAAAATCGATTCTTGGCGGGTTTTGAACCGGTTTCTGCCGGGGGAATACCCTGTCTGGAAGGATCAGATCAGGGACTTTCAGTGATTGCTGAAGATACTCTGTCAAAACGTCGTCGTTTGTGAAAGACGACCGCCTGCCAGGTGCCACGGGAGACGGGGGAGGCGCTCGAAAGTCGACGGCTTGAGTCCCCGGCAAGGGTTCCGGAGTCGTGGCCATATATCTGGATTAATCTCAAGATTTGATTTCTTTTTCTCTCATATTGTGTATCAAAGATTTGATGGATAATAAAGAGAGAGAAAGAAAAGGGGGCAGCAATGATGGAAGTGTTTGGATTTAGAGGTACATTTGGAGAATTATAAGCATGCAGTCATTCTCACTTTTTTTCCTTATCATTTCTTTTTCTTACTTTATTTAAATTATCTTGCTTTTTTGAGTTTATATTTGCTTTACAGATCTCCAAAGTTGTGATGCTAATAATTTCTCCATTGCTTTGTAGGGAGTTGTTTAGTACAATTGCCAGCTGACATACTCAATCTTATTCAACAGACAACAAAGAAAGAAAAATTATGAATTGTTTTCTCCTTAATTTTAGAAATTATGAATTTGTTCTTGATACTCCATAATTTATCTTGGATCAATTAGGACATCTATCTAGGAACACGGTCTCACGGATCTCATTCCGGTTGTAAAACGAAGCACATGACCATCATCCCAACCCGTTTAGAATGGAGGATTTCAATAAGTTAATATTATTCATTTATACACATTATTGGGTCCCTGAGAAATTGTGACATTCAATCTAAGAAAACAAGTTTGTGTTTCAAGAAATCTTTTTCTCTGGATCTTTGACTTTGAGGGCCAATGACACTTAACTTTTGAGACCACCAATTAACCTAGAGTAATTCATGATGAATTTTAATGTCATGTAGAGTTCTATCCCAAGTTAAATTGCATCTTTATTCTAGATACGGAGATTTAAAAAAAGGTTATATATTATTTAACTAATTTTATTAATTTTGGAGGGTAGTTTAGTATTTTTAAATAATAAATAAATTATAAAGTATATTATGTGTGTTAGTTGAGAATGATAAATTTGTAATTAAAGATGTACCTTTTAAATTTAAAGATTGATATGATGTTTTTTTTTATGATAAAATTTAATATGGGACAAACTATGAAAAGTGTAAAATTTAATAACACTTAAATCTGAACTCCATGTAAATTTCTTTTGTATTGGCAACTTTAGACACCTTCAAGTTTGCCACACATGCATAATATGCATTAAATAATGGCCCACAAAGTGGCCAACCTGATAGAAAACTGAAGCCCAATTAAGGTTTGGGCTAAAAGAGCCCAAGGCCCAATAGAGGGTGAAAATGTAGTAATATTGAAATTTTAGTTTGGCTAAGCACCAACTAGGCAACTACCAAATTGATGGGCATTTAACAAGTGTTTTGAGGTTAGTTATTTAAGAATTAAAATAGTTGTCAATTGAAATCTATAATTTATTTTGTAACCATTACAATTTAATTTGTAAAAATTATTTATAGATAATTCATAATTTATTTGAACAAATTAACAATATAAAAAAAATAGTAATAAACTCTAATCATACATAATAATCCCTAAATAGTGATACCGTATTTTTTACATTCAATTTTTTAATTTTAAATAAATTTATGGTCAATTAAAAGTAATAATAAACTATATGAATAAATAATGAGTGATTCTATTATAGGAGCCACCTGTTCAGCTCATTGTCTCTGTAATAAAATCTCATGGCAATATTTGCCTGCAAATCTGGCAGATTATTGTAAATTATTATCAATGATAATGAGAAAATATAATAAATTATTGAAATCTAATCGATGACCATGATTTTATACTATAAATTGTCTTTTCGATAAGTATTGATTTCATTTTTTATTTCTTAAATTATTTTTATATTGTAGACTTTAATTAAATGTGTTATATGCAGTGATACAGTGTGAATTAATTAATAATCTTTAAAATGTAGTTTGTTCAATGTCCATTAATCTTTTACATATATAAATATAAAAGGAAAATAAGATTCTTAGAATACATTTTAGTTTTTGAGGGTGATATAATTCTTTTAATTTTTTTTAAATGAATTTTTTAATTAAATTTCTGAAAAGTTATATTTAGTTGATTTTTTTTTAACTAGTAATCAAAACGTGCATTGCACGTTGCATTCATACATTATACTTTGTAGTATGATTCTTTTGTAATATTTTTTAAACACATTTAAAAATGCTTGTACTATTTTAGGAAGCAACTTAATATTTTTAGATAATAAATAAAATATAAAATATATTGTATGTTAGGTGAGAATGAAAATTTTGAAGTTTAAGAGTTTTTTGAGATTATATGATTGGTACATGTTTAGTAAATTTATTGTGGAATGAAAGAAATAAAAAAGTATGATGTTTATTATGGGATATTTATGAGTAAAATTAATGTTTTGAAGAAATAAAATGATAGACATGTCAAATTAATTAGTTCAACCATACAATGCAAAACTTCTTAGATCCTCAACAAAAACATAATGAAACAAATGAGAGAACACGAAAGAAAGAGTAAACACTGAAACAGCAGTCCTTACATGACAAAGGTAATAGAGTTGTTAAATTAATAAAGAAAAATACATCTTTCCCACAAATTATAACATTCTCAATAAGTATTTACAAATTTTAGTAATAGGTAATTAGAAGAAGCAGGAAATGTAGAAGAGACCCAACCATGTCATCAGCCACCGCCCACCAAAATAGCTGCAGGCGGGCCCACCATTTTTAAACTATTCCCTTCTGATTTTCAAAATCAAATTCAAATTGTATTTCAAGACAGAATATAAACCTTAGAATTTCTCCAAATCAATAAATTTCAATATACGGGAAGCAAAAGAACATCTCATGTAAAGTACAAGTGCATTAGCCCTTTAACTATAGCAAACATAAATTCAACATCTTCTTTACAATTCAAGTAGCTACCACACAAATAACCAACAACCAAAATGAACTAACAAAGAATACTGAAATAATACAATGAAGCTCATAACCACTCAAACCATTGAATCAAAAAGAAGGGTAACAATCCAACAAAGGATAAGAAATTGAGAAAATTTTACCCCCTCTATCAGCAAGAAGATTGGAATGCCTCCAGGTCTCTCTTCAAGTAGTCAATAATATCCTGAAAACTACTACTGCCTGTTGATTGAATTTAGTCGCAGTATCTCATACCCTCCAAACGAACCTGATTATAGAAAACAAAATGGTGTTAGCTTAAAACATGAGGTAAGAAGGAGAAACTAAATATGCTAATAAGAATATGCGAACTCAGATGTGGATGGACATTTATAGTATATATTACCTCTGGCATGTAACACAATGCAGGCAAAGAACACATCGATCGAGTTAGCCAAAGTACATATTTTACAATTCTCAAAAGAATGGAACGTGCTCGGCTTATAGTTGCAAATTCAGTAGCTAGGTCACATTTTCTACTTATAAACTTCCAAGTCAATTCCATTCGTCAAATAGGTTTATCATCGTCTATAACAGCTATAGAAAGATATTCCCTTATCATTTAGTATCATTTTTTTTTATTAGAGGATCCTTATTTATTAAACGAGAATGTAATTCTATGAAGTAGAACACCGGAGATTAATAGGTTTAGTTAGAAATAATAAGCAAGTTCAATTGAGTAACCAAACATGGTGATCAATCTCTGAAAATATAAATGAAAATGGATATACAACTCCTTCTCAAAACTTGGTAGTCACATGAGCCATAATTGAATCAATGGAGGAGCCAAGACTTATGGGGAATTGGAGTACTGTGTTAACAATTATCATCCCCGCTATTCATTTTGACTCTAATAATGTTCCAAACCACCCCCCATCAATCATCATCCTCATTATTTATTTCAACTCTGACCTCAAAAAGTATCAAAATTCTGATTCTAATGATACAAACCTCCCCAAGAATACCAAAATCTGTCACTTTCAGCAACAAAGACAAACACAACATGGAACATTATATTATAAACACAGTATGCACTATTAGATATAGGATGGTATTGAAAAAAATAAAACTATATTGGTTAACAACCTTTCTAGAGCCAGCATCTTACCCCTGCCATTCTAAATTTCACGTAGCTCAGGCAGACTTATAGAGGATCCAAGGGTAACATTCCCACAGAGAAACAACAGTCATTTTGTGCAACCTGTGAGAACTGATTGATCACTACCTGTGGCAATTTTTTTAAACAATCAAGTCTAAATGGTAAGAAAGTTCAAAAGACATAAACATGATTTATATTTCAAACAAACACAATGTATCTAGCCTCTATCCTTCAACCATCAAACTTCCAGATTAAAAGGATGATGACAGCATACGCACCATTACAAAGTATGAAAGTAATCATCAGGATAGATAAAACTATATTTAACCTAAATACTGTATTCTGAATTCTCAACATATATTGCTCAAAATCAATCCCAAAGAGCAATTAGTTATGCTCGTCCACCTGCAATGTTATGGTCTAGAATTTAGATACAATAAAACTTACACCAGGCTATAATAGTCCTAATACACTATCTTGCGTAAAACCTAATTTGGGCAAACACACATTCCTGTAGTTTTAAAACAATAACTTTGATAGGTATATAATAAAAAATAAAAAATTAAATCAATAACCTTTGTTTCAGGACGATCGGGTGCAATGCTGGACCGCACTAATCCAAAAGGCATCGACACTCCCAAATGGTTTCCATCAAGCTTAAAATTAAGAGGCTAGCAACAGATTTTTTTCATGTTCTGCATATCATCGAAGAACAATAAAGTTAATTAAAGGAATATTAACCCTTGTAAATGATCCTTTGGCAGTTGGCACCACCATGTAGTTGGGAAAAGTTGGATACTCCAGTTCCGTTTCTTCATATGCTGAGAAGAAGATCCCAGCATTGGTGGGATATAAATATGAATGTTTTCCTATTTGCGGCTCGGATTCTCTGTGTCATTTTGATACATCATCTCCTGTGCCAAACCATTGGATGCACGACACGTAGGAAAGAGGAAACTATACCCTAATCCTTAAATCCTAGGGGCAATTGTTGGATTTAATTTCCCTCTTACGTGTCAATCACTTAACGCGTGACACAGGAGATATGATGCACGAAAATGGTGCCGAATATCCGGTGTGTCCAATTTGTATGTTGAAGAATTTACCGGTGGCATTGGGAAAGACTTCTGTACTTCAAGTCATTGCTATCGACACAAGTTCAAAAGAATTTCAAGAGTTTTTCAATTTTTTTTAATTAATAATAAAGGTTTAATAAAATTTCATTTTTAAAATAAGTAATAAGATTAAGATAAGATAATTTAATCTAACTTATATAGATGTTTGAAGACCTTTGTATTTTGATGTTTAATTTAATCGAATAATTTCTTTAACCATTTTTAATTACTAGTTTCATAAATAGCACAATTCAAGTGTGATTAATTATTGCAACTGTAGCAGCAACTACCATTATAATTATTAATATTAATCAAGAAAATCTCCACCTACCTAATTAGGCTGCAGCTTAATTCAACCATACATATTAATTTCTTAGGGGGATCATCCGTTTATCATGTGGTCTTTAATGCCCATAATTCTCTATAATTTCTCCTCAGAAAAATATGCAATTTAATTTCTTCAATGTAATACAATATATAAATAAATAGTACAATTGATTTGTTAAGTAAATCAAATCATTGTTTAATTTTGTTTAGTCAAAGAAATTAACTTAGTGTAGGCTTTATTTGTTTTGAATTTGAATTTAAAATAGGATCATGTTTTAGTTTCACATGAGATTATACACTTCTAATTTATATATCTGCAGCAATACAAACCCATGAGTTTTACCTTTCTAGGAAAGCCATTGAGAATTTAATTTATTTATTTATGTAAATTTTAAAATAACCAACTTAAAAGAATTATAATAATTTTTGTCTTGATTAGTAATTTCCGTATTAAAACCTTTTTTAAAATTTTTATTATTATTGTAATTTCATCCTGCTGTATATCTCATTTACTTGTGCATAATATGCGATTTTATAAGTTTATAACAATACATACACGTATATACTAAATAAAAAAAACCAATAAAAATTAATACTAATATTTATGAAATTTGGAACTTTGACATAGAAAATTAATTACTTATGATTTCAAAATTTCTCCCACAATTTTTCAACTTCAGATTTTACACGTTCTTATTTACATTTACATATATAGTTCCATTAATGATAACAGAAGAAAATAAGCAATATAGGCGTTTGACAAAATTTTCAGAAAGAAATTCAACTTTAAAAAGATATTCATTTTTTTCACAAGGTAAGAGCTCTTAGATTTTTTTATTAGAAAATAATAATGAAAAATGCCACTGTTTAAAAATATTAAACCACATCTGAAGTTTTTAAATTTTTTGCCTTCTCATTTTGTAATCAGTACATAAGCTGCAATGTGGAGTTGCAAGCTTTAATTTCTAAATTATAATCCACACTACAAACTATTCGAATTCTCTATGTTATTTTAATACATCATTTCTTTTTATATTTTTCTATGTTATTTTGATACATCGTTATATGTTGGGTGGATAACGCGTAAAAAGGATAAAATGAAATTATATCCTAAAAAGAAAAAAAAAAGATCATAATTGGATTTATTTCTCTTTGTATACTTTCTCCTTTCCGTTTCAATGTTTACGTTTGTTTTTTGCACGTTAATTAAGAAGTATAATATTTTAATAGATAATGGGTGGAAAAATATAATATTTAATGTAAAGTGAGTAGGTGTATTAATGTTAGATAATGTATTAATTGTTTTAGGTGGGTCCCATATTTCAAAAAGGAAAATGTAAACATTAAAATGAAAAGCACAAAATAAAAACGTAAACATTGAAATGGGACGAAGTGAATATATTATTATAACAATAATAATATATATACATAATGTATGAAAAATGACGCTAAAGATTTGATAAGATAAAATAAAGAAAAATACATAAAGGTGATTGTTCTCTTGAGAGAGATATATACGTGACTGTTCGAACTACAAATAATGTGGAGTATTCTTTGATTAAAAGAAAGCTCAAAGAAGTACATAGGAGAGAGAGAGAGAGAGAGAGAGAGAGAGAGTGGGATAGAATATAAGGAGAGCTACCCCCACCATACTTCTTTTTCTCTTCTTTGGCATTCTCTCGTTTGCTCTGCCTACGCTTCACTCTAACGCTGTTTCTTACCGGATTTTCCTGATAACACCATGTTTACATTAAATGGAAGCAGCTCTCTGGTAATTCTACACCAAATTTATCTTTTCATTTTCTAATCTATGCTTTTTTTTTAGCATTTGAGTTTCTTGAGCTTTTCCAATTTCCTGCCTTATTTTCCCCATTTTTTGTGTTTTCTTCTGATCCAGATTGGGAAAATAAGCTCGCTGAAATGCCTAAATCTTAGTTGATATGTTACCCATTTCAAGAAATTATATAAAAATCAAATCTTTTCGCAACCCCTGATCAAATCATTCCTTTTCGTTTGATTTTATGCAGAATGGTTCTCTTTATGGGGTTTCGATACAGTCTACACGGAGAAAAATGAAAGCTCCATTAATTGTGGTGGCTGCTACGAGCTCAAATCGAGATGGAAACGTTGTTCTAATAGATAATGCTTTGAAAGAAACAAACGGAAATGCTCCAACAAAATCATCTTCAGTGATGGAGGTGGATTCAAAATCCGACGTTGGTGGTGGTGTGGAGGACGTGTACGGTGAGGATAGCGCCACGGAGGATCAGTACGTCACTCCCTGGACTGTAGCTATAGCCAGGTGATAAACTTCTCTTCTTTTGGATGTGTATGTATGTCTGATTATGTGTCTTTTATTTGTTCTTACTGTGTTGATGTATTCTCATGTTGTTGTTTCTAATTCTAGCTATTAAGATGCTAACTGTAAAGATATCATTGACAGAACACTTTCTTGATCTTATTAATGATTTAATCATTGTTGTTATGAAGCTATGGTGTGGCCTAATAGCCATCTGTACTGTATACTTCTCGAATTCTCCAAAAATGAATATGGAGTTTAAAGAAAATCGAATTGACACACTGATCTAATTCTATGAATTGCTGCTTCAAATGTGGTGTATGTATAAAAAAAAGGTTCTCTTTTAACTCAACAGTGGATATCCTCTGTTGCGCGACCCTCACTATAATAAAGGTCTGGCTTTCAATGAGAAAGAGAGGGATGCACATTTTTTACGTGGTCTTCTTCCTCCTGTTGTTATAAGCCAAGACCTCCAGGTTATTGTTATAGACTGCTTGCTCTATTCTGACTGAAAGCTCTTTTCTTTTTTCTAAATTTCTATTGCTTTTTCTAAGTTTTTTACTGCATTTTTTGCTATAACCCCGATTAGGTTAAGAAGATGATGCACAACATGCGACAGTACCAAGTACCATTGCAAAGGTACATGGCCATGATGGATCTTCAGGTAATTATATCTGATGTTCCTGTAATTCACTTATTTTTTTCTTCGTTTGGAGGCCTGATAAGGCCATTTTTGAAACTCCATCACATGAAAA
Source organism: Pogostemon cablin (assembly GCA_023678885.1). NCBI lineage: Eukaryota > Viridiplantae > Streptophyta > Magnoliopsida > Lamiales > Lamiaceae > Pogostemon > Pogostemon cablin. The sequence continues at coordinate 2,244,079 of CM042959.1, read as the reverse complement.
ATAAGAGCTGTAAAGCTTGATTAGTCTGTGGAAATCCCTTATCTGCTCCACATTTTATTCATGCATCTATAACTTCGTACTCAGACTGTCAGACATGGTTTTTTTAACTTCCACTCTCATCTTCAGGAGTCGAACGAACGACTGTTTTACAAGCTTCTGATTGATAATGTTGAGGAGCTGCTCCCTGTAGTGTACACTCCAACTGTGGGTGAAGCATGCCAAAAGTACGGGAGCATTTTCAGGCAACCCCAGGGTCTCTTCATCAGTCTTAAGGAAAAGTATGATGCATCCCTCTCTTAACTATTGATCCCAATTTCTGGAAAGTTCTGTGGAAAAATCTTATACTAATTATATGAAGTATTCTGCAGGGGAAAAATACTCGAGGTATTGAAAAATTGGCCTGAGAAAAAGATTCAAGTTATCGTGGTGACAGATGGTGAGCGGATTTTGGGACTTGGAGACCTCGGATGCCAGGTAAATGGATGGTTTCTTGTTCTTTACTCCCATTTTCTTTTAAAATTTTGTAGATGAGTTTCCATCAATTTTGATTATGCCCCTTTCATATGCTTCTCTTTCCTATAGGGTACATCTTGTATATTATATCACTTATAATTTCCTCTAATCTCAACAGGGGATGGGTATACCTGTAGGAAAGCTATCCTTGTACACAGCTCTTGGTGGCATTCGCCCTTCTGCCGTAAGTATTAGCTGGATTACTACTATTGGCTTGAAATATGTGTCATTTGTTTGTGGGATCTACATTAGTTCACCCGTATTTGTTACTATGAATATTTAAATTCAAAGAGATTTTTTGATCATCAAATAATTTCATTTCTTGATCACATTTCTATTTTATGTTTGACTCCTACCAGTGTTTGCCTGTGACAATTGATGTGGGTACAAATAATGAGCAGCTCTTAAATGATGAATTTTACATCGGGCTCAAAAGAAAGAGAGCAACAGGGCAGGTTAATTGATTTATTACTATTTACTCGGCAAGATACTCATTTTGTTGAGCCTCAACGTGACTCATTTTCGCGACCTAACCTGAATTATATTCACAATCAGGAGTATGCTGAGCTTCTGGATGAGTTTATGTGTGCAGTTAAGCAGAATTATGGAGAGAAAGTCCTTATTCAGGTTTGATAATTTTTGTTGACTGATTAGTTTCTGCTATATTTTTTTAAATCTTTGAACATTTCTCCTGTGACAATTTTGCAGTTTGAAGACTTTGCTAATCATAATGCTTTTGATCTACTTGCTAAGTATGGATGTACACATCTTGTATTCAATGATGATATTCAGGTGACAGTGTGTTTTCATTGTTCGCCTTACTGTTATTATCGAACACATACACAAGTATAAGTTTTCGTTCTCGTTTGCATCAGGGTACAGCATCTGTGGTTCTTGCAGGGCTAATGTCGGCTCTTAAATTAGTAGGGGGATCCTTGGCTGAGCACTCTTTCTTGTTCCTTGGAGCTGGAGAGGTCCTACTAACTTTTTTCATTATCCTAGTCTGTTGTTTTGCTTTGATTTCGACTTACATAATGCAAGATTTTTCCGTGATTTTATCAATGCAGGCTGGTACCGGTATTGCAGAACTTATGGCTATTGAGATATCAAGACAGGTCAAAGAAGACTAGTGTTTTTATCTTTATAATAATGGTCGTTGTTTGCTTCTCTGCTATCTGGAAAAATATTTACATTTGGCTCTTGTTTGCAGACCGGTGCTCCATTGGAAGAGACCCGTAAAAGGATTTGGCTTGTTGATTCAAAAGTATTGAACATTCAATTTTTCGCTTGGTATCACCTTTTGATTTCCAGTTCTGATTTTGGTCTCTCGTTTCTTCCTCGTAGGGATTGATTGTTCGGTCGCGCATGGACTCACTTCAACATTTTAAGAGGCCTTGGGCGCACGAACACGAACCTGTCAAAACTCTGTTGGATGCTGTGATGGTAATTCGTTTTTGGTTGTGTGTGTATCGTGTTAGCATACCAATAGAAGAGATGTCGCCTAAAACAAACTAGCATACTGTAACGTATGGCCTTCTTCCCGATCTTGTTAAAGCAGGTGATCAAACCAACAGTGTTGATAGGATCATCAGGAGCAGGAAGAACTTTTACGAAAGAAGTGGTTCAGGCAATGGCATCACATAATGAGGTATAGCCCTTGATTCGAAATGAAAATTATATCGACGTTGAAGCTTGCTTCGAATCACTGTAGTAGTTTATGTTATATTTTTTATCAGAGACCTGTTATTCTTGCTCTCTCAAACCCAACATCACAGTCTGAATGTACTGCTGAGGAAGCTTACAAATGGAGTGAGGTGATTCTCTGTTATCTTCAATCTTCATAAACTGTTTTTCTTGATTTAATGGAGTTAGTTTTGAGCTGTTTCTTCTGTTCCGTTTACGGTGCAGGGCCGAGCCATTTACGCTAGCGGCAGCCCATTTGCTCCGGTCGAATATAATGGCAAACTATATGCTTCAGGACAGGTCAAGTCCTAACAACCTTAAATGGATTATGGCTTTTGGCACTCATTTTCAGATTTATAACCTTATTATGTTCATGGTTTAGGCAAATAATGCATACATATTCCCCGGATTCGGTCTTGGTTTGATAATCTCCGGTGCAATCCGAGTTCACGACGACATGCTTCTAGCAGCTTGTAAGTTTTCTGACTGCATCGAGTTATAGATACTCCGTTGACTACTACCATTTTAACACTTCACTTTCAACCACAATTTTCTTGATTCGCACTTTGCAACATTTGTATTTCTGAAAACAGCGGAGGCCTTAGCTGCGCAAGTTAGCGAAGAAGACCTAGAAAAAGGACTCATCTATCCACCACTCTCCAACATCAGAAAGATTTCAGCTCAAATAGCAGCCAATGTAGCAGCTAAAGTATATGAACTAGGTAATGTCCCAAAAACCATATGCAAGGTGTGTTGTATCAGGTGTCGTTTACGCCTAAATGTTTCGTATTTTTCTTGCCTTGTAGGCTTGGCCAGTCGTCTACCGCAACCAGACAACCTAGTAGAGTACGCAGAAAGCTGTATGTACAGCCCCAACTACCGTAACTATCGCTGAATGCTGACCTAATCGAAGAATGGTTGTCATTTTTTCACATGCAACCATCAGTTTTTCTTCAGTTTTCATCCATTTATCTTCTAACCTTGTTGCCCACCCTAGGACTAGGTGCTTAAATTCAACATGTAATGTAGATGTCAAACATTTTATTAGTGAAATTTGACATGCATTTCTGGAGCTTATCTGGAGGTGACATGTAACCAAGTGTAAGATTTTTACCAAGAAACACAACACACTTATAAAGCATGGCTAGACAATGCAAGCTTATTTTCTTGCCAAAAAAATCGACACGAAAGATGCCCTACGTCTGTGAAACAGTGACCTGCATCACAGACGTAAATGAAATGAATACAAGTAGAGATGTTAAACGAGCTGATAATAGCAAGGATATATGCAGATGGAGAGATCTGATAATGTTAGCAATCAAGATTAAGTAAACATGTGCAAGAATAAAACTAACATCAATACATTATTACAACTAAGTCTCCATCATTTGATTACACCAATCTTACCTTTGTACACCTGTGATGAATTAGTAAATGTTTATTCATATAAATCACCAGACAGGCTTCCAAGGAGTCTATATCTATACTCCATAAAAGACTAAATGAAAAAATGATTGTTTATACATGCGTCGCAGGAGACGAGCAGCTTTCATGGAACGAAAGCTGCTCGGAGTTTTCTTGCTTCAACTTTGTTTATTGAACGAATCACGGATCACCTCTAGGGTGAAGTTTCAATTTGGACTCTGCTAGTTTCTCCTAACTTGAGCTGGGACATGCCTACCAGTTCTTTTATAGGTTCTTCTCGAACAGCAGGCACTGGCCTATGGATCTGATGCTGAGACGTACCTCCTCCATAATTGACAGGATACGCATTTGGTGGCCATAGTTGAAACGGGAGAGGCGTAAATGGAGGTTTGAGAGAAAGATCAAGAGAAGGCGGAGAACTGCTCGTACGTGCTGCTTGCAAAGATGAAAATGGGAGTCCTCCGTTGTAACTACCAGCTAGAGGAGATGGGATGCTAAACTGCACTGGCTGTGATGAATTTGATCCCTGATATTCAAACCAAAAGAAATGAATAATTATGCAACATATAAAACTACAAAACCGGGCGAAAGAGAGAGAGGGAAAGGTGGCAATACTAACAGTATTTGGTGCCAAGTCCAAGATGCTGCGCCGTTTCCTTTTGCCTGGTTCATTCGCGTTGCTCTTACGAATAAAGTACTTTTGCGCATGGCTAGCAACCTGGCTCGGAGTTCTTGTACTAACATAATTTCTCGATATAGCCCTCCAGTTTCCTCTCCCCAATTTCTCTAGGCCTAATAAGAATTGCCTGTGCTCTTGCTCTGTCCATGAGACTCCTGCATATATAGAACACACTTCATGCATTCATTACCAAGCATGGACTATCGTAAGATCTGCGTTTCTTGAGACAACACGTTTTGTATTGATGATTCCTCATCAGTTTCACCATATATACACTTCAATGCAACTAATACAAATCATGATCTATCATCCTAGTCACTGTATATGATCATAAATCCTATATATAAGCCCCAAGATAATGATAGAAAGAAACAATAATGGACAAAGTAGAAGCATAATATATGACAATATTGAAGACATAAAATGAAATAAAAAGAGTTATTCGGTCACTAAACTTACAGCTGGAAAAGTCATAGGTGCACCAAGTACAAAAATGACAATATAAAGAGCTACTAGCTTCACTCTTAAACTATCTTCATTAACTTCAGCTATCTTCATTACACATGCATGCAGGTAATGATGAACTTGGAGACATGATATATGTTTCACTACTAAGCCTTTCTACATTTAAAGGACCTCACACAAAATGCAGCTCATATTTATCTAGGTGGAATGTCATTGGCAAAGTGAATACGACAAAAACACGAAAGCAATATGGTCAAAAGGAATATCCTTGAGACGGAAAAAAAACGATAGCAGTGTAGAATTATTCATTTTGTCATACATAGGAAAACTATAGTATAACATATGCATGCACTTTGAGCTTAGTTCTTCCATGCAATCCATAATCTTTACTTCCTAAATTTCATTAAGTTCTTATTCAAGTTCTAGCAGATGCAACAATTAGCCAACCAGCCATAAGCTTGTCATTATTGCCCAAAAAGTATTTGATCACTTGCATTATGATCCAATCATTTGTAGTAATTATTAGCCTTTGTCGTACGCGTGATTAAAACTAACGTCACGCAGAGTATGAGTAGGCGACAAAGACACGCTGTAAGTATTTGTTGCGGCGCCGCCAGAATCAACAGATGCCAAATAATAACATGCACAAAGAAGAAAGAAACTGACTCAAGAAACATCAACTTAAGTATTAGGAGTAAATGAGTAATTAAACAGAACTAGATATAAAGGGGAAGTTTTTCATCGAGTAACCATGCATGAAAGACTCCTCTTACTCCTACTAAACACCACCACCACCACCCAAACACCCCCTATCAAAAAAAGAAAGAAAAAAATAAAAAAATCACTTTATGGTTGTAAACAGGCAAAATAGAACTTAACCAACCTCCATTTTGTAGACCCAAATACAGAGTGTTCTAGACATATATACAATTAAGTAAGATTATCATCAAATTTCTAAGCAACAATTTTTTGCACCATCTTGAAAATTTATGAATATCCAGCAAAATCATCACAATCACGAAGTAATCAACCCCAAATTAACTCATTAGGAGAGCATGCAAAAGTAAAAACATACAAATCACGAAGAATTTCACCAAATCTTCTCACTTAAATCAGCAAAAATAACCATCCAATTGCAACCAACCCAGCTTGATTAAGTTCTAATTGCACTTGATTTGAAATTCCAATAACACGCAAAACATAAATCAACCCAATTATCAATATAAATTCCACACGCAAACTAAAAGAACACACCAAAATAATTGGAGGTCTCTCTTCACAGTTATTGGTGTTATGTTGCTTTGTAAACTTGTAACTTCTGATCCATTGAGTACTTATGGTACTCCTAATAATATTTATTTTTTCCTTCCAAAAAAAGAACACACCAAAATCCATAGACATTCAAAAATGTTTCATACTATCATAACTCTCGACAATTAATCCCATGCAAATTAAGACAAAAAAAAAAATATAAAGAAATCACAAAATACCACATCCATATCTCTTCTTCCCATCAAATATATATAAACTACAAATCTCAATTTATTTTGAAAAAAAAAAAACCTCTCTTCCGTTGTGGTTGATGACGAACAGTGAATCCATGATCCAGATCATCGGAATTATACCCATCAAGCGATTTCGCAATGTAGGAGTGATTGTGTGATATACTCCCCATGCTCACGCTCCTCTTCATAACCGACCCATTGTTAAGCTGATGCCGAAAAGCCTCAGCCCTTCTCCACCACCGGATGTTATCGACGGACAAGGGTGGCTGCTGTGGTCATCGCCTTTGCAATGTGAGCAACACGGAATCATTTACTCATGCATGCATGTGAAGCGAGGAAGTCTAGGAAAAAGTGAAATTGAATTTGGATTTAAAGAATTTTTGAACGTGTTCTAAACGTGATTATGGAAGAATTATTACACTTTCATCTCTACGCGCGTTTCTTTCTTGTCGTATTAGTGCTTTTCCTTTCTACAAAATTACTCTTCTACCAAAATATTTTCATACCACTTTATTTGTAATGTTAATTCCCCATAAAAATTCATTAAATGGTAAATACATTTTGTAACTTCATTTTGCATACTGATTATCTATTAGAAGGAAAAATATACATCTTAAATTTATTATGTGACAGACATACAAATGTTTGAATAAAGACCAAGAGCATGAGTGTGACCAAAATTGAGATGATGATTAGTTGAAGAAAAAATAATTTAAGAACATAATAGTCAATTTACATTTATTGGTATATATTTTAGATTGAAAAAACTATTTTTTAAAAAATATGAATTTCTCAATGTACTCTAAAGAAAAGATTTATGAATATTAATATGTTGGTGTATGGATGTATTCTAAATATCCAATAACCATTAATTATTTCTTTTATTATAATAATATTTTTTAAAAAAAATAATATAAATTAATAAATTACATTTTCAAATCTAAAATTTGTGTGTTTGAGACATAGTGCGTAATTAAATGATATATTCTTCAATATAAGAACCTGTACTCTTTATTTCATTAAAAAATATATATATTCTTTAAAATAAAATATTGTATCATTATTAATTATATCCTACACGTATTCTCTTAGGTACACAAATAAAGCAACAAAAGTTTTGGAGAATCTCTTATGGGTAAAGGTTGGCAACTACCCATCTTCACATTACTCCATAATAATTTTATTTTTATTATCTTTTTAACATCTTTACATATATCAGTATCACAATTGATTTTTAATTATTAATTAATTATAAATTTATTATTGTTATTTATTATTATTATTATTTTTATCATTACAATCATTTTAAAGATGTAGGAGCTCAAATAATATTCATACTTTAATTGGATGAGGTAAGAAAGTAAATTCAAACTCTTGTGAAAAATTTTATTATCTTTTTTTGAATTTTTTATTTTATTTTATTTTATTTTTTAATAAAAGAGTAGATTATTCTAAAATATTTTATAGGGATCTTTTAATTGAGCATCTACGAGTTTTCTATTGTTCACTGAATGTGAAATTATAGGGGTTTTCTTTTTTTATATTTTGATCAATTATAAGTATAAAATTTTAAGATCAAAGGATGTAACATTCTAACATAGACTTATTAATAAAATGCACACAAACTTAAACCTAAATTTGTATGGTAAAATGCAACCTATAATTATTTGAGTTGTTAATAATATTTAGAGTATAATTTTGCAAATGTAATTTAATTTGTATTCATGATATATTTGTAAATTTGAACATTAAATAAAAGAAGTTTAAATGTAAATAAAAAACCATTTGCAAATGTAATTTAATTTGGTATTCCTGATATATTTGTAAATTTGAATATTAAATAAAGGAATTTTAAATGTAAATAAAAAAATTATTTTATGCAATTTAATAAAATAAAATAATATACTACTCATTTTGTAGAGGTGCCGCAATACGTCAAACTTTCTACGGTGTCGAAGTCTCAAAGGACCTTTATGCATGCAATTTATACCTTTATAAATATTTTTTTTAAAAAAATTAAATTAAAAAAATTAAGTTTAGGTATTCCTCTATAGCCTCGTTTTATCCACTTTTCGGTATTAACGCCCAATAGTCTTACACGTATTTGCATTTTTCTTATAAATTAAGTTTTCACATAAAATCAGATAAAAACTTTTTTAAAAACAATAAAAAAGTTTGTCTTTTATTGCGTGCGACGCCACTTGAGAGCATTTGAGGGTATAATACTTTGTTTTTAGAGATATAGCTAGACTTCAATTTATAAAAAGAAAAAAAATTTATTGAAAGATAAAAAATACTAATGTTTCAATATGATAGTAGAGAATTGATACTTCCCATTATTCACATTTGTTTTGTAAATTAGTAAAGAAAAAAAAATTCTCATATTCAATCTCAAAATCTATATTCATACTATCATCCTAATTAACTTAGACAAACACGTGTAAAGTAGGTTTACGTATAAACTCTATAGTTCTCTTTTTAAATCTATTATAACCTATATTTTTTGTTAGGATTTAAGAAAGAAGGGATTCTATTATACCCTATATGTGCTAAAATTTAAATTAAAGAATATTATACTATTTATACAGTAAACCCAATTCATATGGGAAACTCAATGCATACATAGCTTCGTAATATCAAATTCAAATAGTTCCACTCTAGTCTCCAGTTCATATTATAAAAAATCAACGACATTATTTTCCAAAATGAACAATATTTTTTTCATTTATTTTTAAATAAGACTTTCTTCTTTAATATTGACCAAATCACCTAACCTTTTGACTTTCCAAAATTTTGAAGTGCCAAGATTAAGTGGGCCCAAGAAGCCCAATTGAGTGGAATTAGAGCATGGGCCCCAAGCAGCCAAATTCAGCTATAGCCAATGGGCCTAAATGAAATACGAATATTTATATGTAAAGCGACCAAGCCCATTAAAGTTCTATATCATTTATTTTGCTCATATTCAATATTTATAATATTAAGCATTGAAAAAATAGTTACTATAGAATTATATGTTATTAAATATTAGCATAGACTTAATTATTTTGCCTAAAAAAAATCTTCTCCACAGAAATTTCTTTTTATAATACTAACAATTATTTGTCATAAAATAATTTATATTTACAATTGTTTTATCTTTATTATTTTATCAAACCCATATGAGATACATGTATTTTAAATAATATATTCTTAAATTTGATGTTTTCATATTTCATTCATATTTTCATCATTGCATTTTTGCAACAAATTATATAAATAAATCGATAAATAGATGGAACCACATGAGATTGCGTAGATGTTACTTTAACTTCAATCATAAGTAGGAAAGAAAGATGTGTTATTGTAACTACACATGTAAAGAACAAATGCTGTTCTAGAGAATCTATATATATATATATATATTCATATTTTGATGTATGTAAATATACATTTGTGGTTAGTGCTCTATTTTACCCTAGGAGGAGTTAATCCTTTAAATTGTAATATTAATTTTTAGGATACAATTACCTTTTTAACCTTCAAAGTTGTATTTTTACTACTCATGTTGAGAAAATAGACTAGCAATAATGAGAAATAGCAATAATAAATCCAATCATACGATTTTTATTTTCCTAATTCATCTTTTGAAATAATGAAAAGAGGAATTTTCACTATGATTTTTGAGATAGACACAACAGAAATTGATATTTTATTAAATTTCGAGCCCTAATCTTCACTGAGTTTATAATTGGTAAAATTTGTGTGACATCGTCTCGTCTCGTCTCACACAAGTCTATCTTTTACAATTCACTAGTAAAAAATTCCTAAAAAATTAGATAGCCAAGTATGGATCGGGATTCACATTCCATCGGGCTCCAACAATTTACCGAGCCACAAATTACCAATATAAAGTCGGGTCGAGCCGAGTCGGAACGAATTTGTCGCAGTAAATAATGATGTAAATAGATGTGGCAGAGGAATAAAGAAAGAATCTCTTGGGGAACACATAATCATCTTCTTTATAACAAAGTTTTTGCTGGAATTTTTATTGCAGAAAGGGGAATGGAATCGGAAGGACATAGAAACAAGACATGGATTTCACATCCACCATTAAAAGATCATCTGTCAATTACTCATCATTTCCAGTACTCCATTTTTTAAAAAAAATTTATTTTTTAATTATTTCCCTTTTTAGGCTACTAGATGATACTTCTTTTATTGGTATGTAATATATTCTCCCCCCACCAATTTCCACTTACCCTACCACAATGAATAGTTGATTTAACCTTAACAACTCCATTTGTTAATGCACCATCCATGCCCAACTGTTTGATGATTGAGCAATAATATTTGTTCTGTAGTTGGTCCAGTATCTAAATGGAGTTGAGTTCAATCAAGTAATAATATCTTATAGAAATTAATTGGCACATTAAAAGAAGGATACTTGATTTTAGATAAAATAAAAATGACTATATTTTACAAGCAATTAATTCAATGGGAAGTTTTTCTTGAAATCATATTATTTTACTTACAAGCCCGTTAATTTAAACGGGACATGGTAGATCATAACTTAAGGAAAAGTGAGTTATAACATATCACATAAAACTAATGCAGAATTAAGGCAAATCTCATGCTCATTCGTTGTATTTGATACTTTCGAACTTTATTAACCTAACTACGTACCTAATAATTTTAATAAATCTAACACTCTCTTAGAGTATAATTATATTGACAAATTTTCTTGTGAGACGTTATATATGTGAGACGGTTTGTGAGACGTGCAAAACATGTCTATTATATAGATAAAGTATGCTTAATGATTGTTAAAGTATATTTTTTAAAGTATGATAAATGATGAATTAAAATATGATTTTAGGGTGTTATAATAAGATTTATTATTGACATACTTTAATTATAAAAAAAATATACTTTATCTATATAATAAACATACTATAGTAATGGGTCGACCCGTCTCACAATCGTCTCTTAAGAGAGTTTCTCAACTATATTTCCAATCACAATTATAAAAGTGAACTTACGTGGAACTGATTTTACAAAAATTATCTACACCTTAATTTTAAGAGGTAAGAAGTACATCTTTAACATCATAGGTTATTCACTGTAAAATACATAAAATAATGCATAATTGTTATTAACTGCATGATTCAAAGAACTAATATTCATAATTACACAATTATGATTGTGATACCATAAATACCCATATATGTTTGCACAATTTATTTTATAAAATTTTGTTTTGCACAATTTAGTTTGCACAGTTTTATTTTGCACAATTTTGTTTTTGCACATTTTGCTTTGAATTTTTTTTTTGCGGAGGTCCGGCGGCGGTCCGGCAGTGGGTGGGTGTGTGAGGGGTTAATGGTTTGTGGTTTAAAAGTGTGTGGGATTATAAGGTTATATTTGATATTTTACTTTAAGATTTTGTATGTAAGAGTAATTATTTGAACTCATTGTATCTCATAGTAATTTAGGGTAAAAGTGTGTATCTATCAGTGGTTTTCCGTGAGGATATTAATACATTTTGCATAAATCCGAAGAATAAGATTTTATTTTAGAGATCAAATGAAATAAAAATTGATAGTTAAAGATGATTTTTTTTTAAAAGGGAATATTAAGAGGGTTAAGTGTGATAAAAGCATCCTAGTACATGTAAACTTGTAAAAAAATGTGTATGTAACTATGCATAAAATAGAGAATATGAATTGGCAGGTAACAAATAGGATCATTCCCACAATTATTAGTTTATTAGTTTAGTGATCTGTCTCTTCTTGCATTTGTGCCTTTTAGTGATTTGAGTGATTTATGCCTTTTTATTTGTTTAATTTAATTTCCTATAACAGTAAATTCTATGAGGGAATGATAATGTAGTTATACTTCTTTAGGTGGCATCAACTTTTCATGGCCAACTTTTGGTGTCTCTTTTGGACAAATTCTTTACTATGATGCTCGAATGGACGTAATTAGAACAATTAATCCTCTCATGTGGCAATTATATACTTGGATACGACACCAATAGGAGATTGATCATAACTTTTTGATTTGTTTTAAAAAGAAAAAATAAAGTTAGAGGATTGTAATTTTGTATTATAGGAGTATATAAAATTAATCATGTGTTTTATCATTTTGAGTTTTTTTATTAAGCTTCACTTGTTTTGATTAAAGGTTCACATTTTCTTTCTAAATTAGAGAACATTATAATTCACATGCACAAAGAAAATGTGAATTGTTCTTTGAAATAAGAGTGATATTTTTGGTTTTTAATAAATGTGAATCTTATTAAAAAAAAAGTATAGTATATATATTTTTAAAATATTTATATTATCACATGCTATTTTATCAATTTAATAATATATATGTTTACTTAGAATTTACTTAGGATTTCAAAACTAATGAATAGTGATAATAAAAATGATTTATGATACTTTTTAACCATCAAATTTAGGATAAATTATGCCGCCGTTTTTTTATTAACAGAATATTTCATTGGTAAATGTCTTAATTTTATTGTTAAATTGGCTTATCAACGGATTAGCAACGGAATCCGTTGGTAAAGTGGTGGTTGATAAATTTTTAGGAACGAAAAATCAATTCCATTGGTAAATAATTCCGTTGGTAATCCGTTGCTAATAATTCTATTGGTAATTTATACAATGATTCCTTTGGTAATCCGTTGGTAATTACCAACAGAATGAATTTCGTTGCTAAAATAGAGAATAAATACATTGGCATTCCGTTGCTAAAACAAAAAAGTCATTTTTATTGCCAATCCATTGATAATTATCAACGAATTGAATTCCTTTTATAAATTTGATTGCTAAAAAATACTTTTTTTGTGGTGGGACGACAATATTTATTTATCAAATTCTTTTTTTCTAAATAATTATTCGACATTACATTTCGATTTTTTAAATTCTCTTTTTCCTCTGTTTTTTCTTTAATTCGTCTTAATTCAAAGGAAAACTATTTTTTTTTTTCAAAAAAAAAATTACATTTTTTATTTCACAAAGAAGTTAAAGAAATAACAAAGATAAGATTTAGATTTAAAAAAAAAAGTGGGAGCCCATAGGAAGAGTAGGTTGCTGTAGCAGAGGAATTATCCAAGATAGATTGCATTGGACGCTAAATTCGAAAAATGCATAATTCAGATTCTGATCGAACGATATATAAATATTTTGATATGCTCTTATTTTTCAAGACAAGAATCATTTATGTATTTATTTTATAATTTTACACCAATAATTTTGTGTAATAATCCATATAATTGGAAATTACAGGGAAATAAAAGTACATCTGTCATCATAATTCTGATTCTCTTTGTGTCATATATTGCTAAGCCTTATGTTTTCACCACATTATTCCCTCTCTGTCACTACTTTCACTTTAAAGATTCACTAAAAAATTACACAGGGATGGGATGTGACAAATTTTCTTACTAAATTGGAACAACTATTTTTTAAAAATAAAATAAAATGAATATATAAAATATTACTGGACAACTTTTTTAATAAAATAAGTAGGGTTAATGGTTTAAATTAAGAACAGTAGTATCACATTTTATTCCATTGCAAATTAGACTTAACTTAATTCTACAAATACATTTCCTTAACTATGTGTATATGCAATAAGTGTTGAATAAATGTTGTATTCTTTGTGAGTGTAATTATTTTGTAGGATAAAAAATAACAAGGAGGTAATGTTGGAAAAAAAAACTATATTTTGATTCAAAATATAATACATTATAGTTTGTATTTTGTATGTAAAATTCTAAAAATTATGGCTAACATGCCATTAACTTTATGTTATATGCGAGGAATGTATGCACGTATTTTTCGGACAGAGAAATTAAGAAAATATAGCACTCCTTATTGTAATGATATGAAGTATATGAAAAATAGAATGTATTTTTGTTGATTTTGACTTATTAAAGTTTTAAAAATTATGGTATTATGGTATCATTAATATATATGTTAATACCATATGGAGTATATTGGACTGGGTCTTATTTAATAATACGAAAGTTGTTTTGGGATTAAGGTAGAAAAACAAGTATGCATATATACATAGCAAAAATTTGTGTGAGGCCGTCTCACATAAAGGCTTACGTGAGACGAGCGAAAAGTGATAACTTTCATAATGAAAAGTGATAATATTTTATAACGAAAGTGATAACATTTTATAACAAAAGTGATAATTATTTTAAAAAGTATAAAATAATCTTACATGAGACGATCTCACGCAAGACCTACCGTAATTGATGGAATGAAAAAGTACTAATTTTTGGTATTTCAATTTTTCTTATTATTATTAACTTTTTTTAGCAAAATAAAAAAAGGGAGTTGCATGATTTGACCTTAAAGAAAAATAATTGATCATAGATACTTGTGTTGTTGATTCTGTTGGGGTGATGTGCCTTAATCCAACAATGACGGCATTACCCTTTTACACTTAATTTGAGTAAAATAATACCCCTCTAAGAAGATTATTAATTTATTGATTTTTTTTTTTGTGGATGATTGAATTTTTTTAAGTTAAATAAATTATAGAGTATACTTTTGTACGTGTGTAATAATTTTAAAATTAAAGAATACTATGAATATTATGTTAAAAAATGGAAAAGATGAAGATATTTTTTGGGACAGAGCAACACACTAATTTTCACTTTTTACTTTTTAAAATTTTACCTTTGTAAATTGTAAGAATAAGCTAAGAAATGAAACAATCTTATAAGATTGGTCTCAATGTGTACGGATGGGCATGTGTTGGCAGCTATATAAACCCTCCCAATGTCGACCTTTTATCTATTCTCATCTCCAACATCAATTCTCTACTCTAATATTCTTCTCTCACTTAAAGTTTTTATTGCATTACTAGTTTGAGCCAATTAAGGCAAAGAAACATGCAGAGACAACTGGCTAACATGAAGCAATCCCTCTTTGATCTGGTACAATATATTCTTTCAAGCTGCATGCAACATGTGTTTTAGGATCATTGTTGGAACCAGCAGAATGACGATTTTGTTTTGGTGTAGGGATATCTTGATGAGCAGTTTCTCCAGCTTGAGGAGCTGCAAGATGATGCTAATCCCAACTTCGTCGAAGAAGTTGTCACCTTGTACTATCGCGACTCGGCCCGCCTCGTCCTAAATATAGACCAAGCCTTGTGAGTTCACACACTCATTTTTCAACTCTTATATACTAGTAATTTCTTTCTTATCATGCATACATACTTGTATACATTTTCTTGATTTATTCAACAATAGTTTATATTGTTAAGACTGAGATATATAGTGGGCTTAATTTATTTTGTGTTATTGCAAGGGAGAAGAGCCCTCTTGATTTTGGTAAGCTGGACAGCTTCATGCATCAGTTCAAGGGCAGCAGTTCAAGGTACAATCTCTCTCTCTCTCTCTCTCTCTCTCTTTTGGTAGAGTAGAGTAGAGTAGAGTAAGAGAATATTCTTGAAATATTTGTGTCTGAATATGTACTTGATTATGCAGCATTGGTGCCAAGAAGGTGAAAGCTGAGTGTACACAGTTCAGGGAATATTGCAGAGCTGGAAATGGTGAAGGGTAATTAATTTAATTTAATTAAATCATTATTGTTAATATGACAAGATGCATAATTAGGTGTATAAACCTAGACCTATATGGTGATCCTAGATTTTGATGACTAATATCCTTTTTTTTTTTTTACAGTTGCAAGAGAACTTTTCAACAACTAAAGAAGGAATATGCCACTCTCAAAAAGAAACTTGAAGTCTATTTTCAGGTCCCTTTTTTGCTCCCCCCCATCTCTCTCTCTCTCTCATCAACTAAGCATATTAATTTTTTTCGGACATGTAGTTTGCAAGACAAATTGGGCCAGTTGAGAAGGCATGTCGCCCAAAGTGAGGAGATATTGTGGTTGCTACATTAATTAGGCTTCCATTTTTGGACAATGTAGTTTGGTGGTTTCTTGCACCTTCTAACCTAATTTGCATGTAAACCTCACCAATTCTTCTCTAATGCAATAAACGTTTTTGTCCACTTTATTACTTGAATTTTTTTATTTTCAATTTTATGTACTATATAAGTATATGGTAGGAATGTAACTCCTCCCCCACCCCCAAAAAAAATAAAATAAATAAATAAATAATAAAATAGAGATACTGACTCATCTTAACAAGAAATTGGAACCTTTCTTTATGGGCCTGTGGCTGTATGTATTATACAATTTAAACAAAGTGGGTTGCGAAATGAATAGACCCATTTATGGATTAATTAAAGCCCAAACTTAATGGGCGGTACCAAAGGCCCAAACTGTTTGTAAATGGGGCAACTATGAGCAAACTTGGGTAAATCCTTATAGGACACTAAAGACAAAATTTAAACCCAGTGATGTTCTAACACGTGGCGGACCAATTAAATTATTCAGCCACGTAATTTTGACTCCAAAGAAATTGAAATCTCCCATACCTAAAATGTTTTTTTTCATTGAACGACAATTAAGCTATAAATCATTTCATTTTATCAATTTAAATATTTTGAAAGATTTTTGATGCTATAATAAATTATGCAGTTAACTCCCTTGTGATTTAGATAATACTTCGATCTATATAATGTGTCTATTTAAAAACACACTTTATTTTTTTTTCTTTTACAAATTTATAAGAAAAATCGATTCTAAAATGGGGAAAGAAAGTAGAACCTCTCCAAAAGACTCATTTTCCTTTAAAGTGCATATTTTAATCAAAATATGATAAACTGAATAAAAGAAAGCATTTTATCAATCCTCATATATTTTGCTATGTATCGATTAAACTAGTTCAATTACATATATCTTTTGGATTGAATTTGTTAAGAATAGAATTTGAAATGAAATCACATTGAATTTAGTTTCGCACAATCTGTAAACATAAATTAACATTTATACAATAATATTCAAAGTTGAACCATAGGTTAACTGATAAATAAAGTGTAAGAATGCCATATTTCTTAAGCTCAACGAACTATGTTATACTCCATCTAAACTCATTTGAGATCAATTCAATTAACAATCAAACATGTTCAAACACAAGTTACAAAGTATGATCTTGATCGGTCAGGTCAGTCGACCGAAGAATTTGAGACTCAAATGCACCTACTCATCCTGGAAAATGCTAGTGATTTCACAACTAGGAATAGGTTAGAAACTCATTAGATACAATCCATGCAAATAATACCAAGTATCACCAACTAAGAACATCATTATAAATCATTAGTGAAATAGGTAATATCATAGCCTTGTTTTGAGGCCTCTGTAATGCAGTAGATAAACCTTAATCACAACTAAACTCAGCAAGATATGTATATTAGGTCATCATTCAACAAACGACACTTGTGGGGTTTCACCAAATTTGATGATCTAAAACTACATCTAATTGTTGGTGATAGATGTGAAAGCCCTTACTTTTGGATTGCATCTACATTCATAAGAGCTCCACAATTAACTAGTTAACTTTTGAGAAAGAACAAGCTCAAATACCTACATAAGTAAACTAGTTGGATTGCATCTACACTCATAAGAACTCCACAATTAACTTTTGAGAATCAAAGGACATTTTCAGAACAAGCTCAGATGCCTACATAAGTAAACTAGCTTTCCATACAACAAGTCCAGCACATCAAAATGTTATGTATCATCTTCTTCCTCACGAAAATCGAGCTAGCCACAGGCTATTAAACACAAAGAAGCATCTGATTTCAATTAAACTTAATCCAGCAAAATAATAATACAAACATATGTATCATTATTTCAAACAAGCAGAGGGATTACACAACTGTATAGGGGATAACAAAAACCATTGCAATTTATTCATCAATACTCACAAAATTAGTAATAAAAAAATCCCCCAAATCCTGTGCAATGCGGTTTATTCATCAATTGATTTAAACTAGTAATACAAAAACCCCCCCAATCTTGATGGGGCAATGTTCTTCAACAGAAAATCTCTTCATAATCACATTACAATCAAATCTCCGATGGGTGTAAAAAATCATATAGAACTATTGGTTTAATCCAAGAAAATTTAGATTCCTGTAAATAAGAAGAAAATATCACCAACCTACGTGAAATCATGCTGCCTTCAAATCACTGCTGTTCTTCTCCCCTTCTTCAATCAACTTCTTGTTTTTCTCGATCGCATTGGCGACTTCAGCAGGCATATACTTCTCATCATGTTTTGCCAACACCTCCGTTGCAGAAAAATAGCAATCCAAACTCCTCGCTTTCTCGCAAATCCCTAATTTACTGGTATTCTTCAATAAAGTCTCCTCCTCCGCCCTAATTTCGTCGTTATACGGCTTAATGAACCCCTCGACGACGGCGGAATGCCCCTCCCGGAATAGATCGGGCAAACTACCCTCGTATCTGACTAAAATATCGGTGATTAAGTCGGTCACCACGAATTGGGTTTCAGGCGAGGAAGGAATTTGGGTGACGCTGTTTTCGAGGACGAGGCCGCCGAGACGGAACTTGGATTTGGTAGGATTGGCGTTGTACTTCTGCAGAGCCTCCGTAGGAGTGACGTAGAACACCAATTGATCCTGAAATTGGTTGAGGACTATGATGATGAATCCGGCGATGCAGCTGAAGGTTATGGCGTAAGTCCAGAGGCGGCGGGCTTGGAGTTGGCGGGCGCGGGCTCCGATATCGGGCTTTTTGGGACGGGTCGAGCGGCTGGAGCGAGTTGATAGGAGGCGGAGGAAGGGGTGTTGGGGGTTGCTGAAGATGGGAGATCGGTAAGAATTGAAGAAAGTTTGTTGCGTTGAAGGAAGGGGTTTGGGGAGGGGTATGGCGGTGGTGAAGTGGTGGCAGGTGATGGGTTGAGAGTGGTGGCGGAGGAGATGGCGGCGCAGTAAGCCCGAGAAAACTCTGGAAGCCATTGGAGGAGGAGAAATCCTTCTTGTTGAGGTTTAAAAGTTGAATAATCCGCCACTTACAGCAACACAAAATCCCCAATTTTGATTGACCTAATTCATCAATAAGTATATTTATATTTAGCAGAATTTTCAAACCAGAAATTCACATTCTTTGTGATAAATAAATTGAGTCCTAATCATTTATTTTTAAAATTTCTAGTAATAATAAAAATTGCAATTTTTTATAAAAAGACAAATTTGAAAAAATAAAATTAACATTAATAGATTAGAATTTAGAAAAAAAAAAACTCTCCACATCAACTCTTTTTGCATCACTCAAATCAATTTTTGTTGTAAACAGCTTGTGGATATTGTCCGCTTTGGTAAGTAAAAGGCTTCATGCCCTGCATATAAGCATACACACGATATTGTCCGCTTTGGTACTTCAGGACCTCACGATGCCCTGCATATAAGCACACACACGATATTGTTCGCTTTGGTACTTCAGGACCTCACACACGATATTGTCCGCTTTGGTACTTCAGGACCTCACGATGCCCTGCATATAAGCACACACACGATATTGTCCGCTTTGGTACTTCAGGACCTCACACACGATATTGTACTTCAGGACCTCACACACGATATTGTCCGCTTTGGTACTTCAGGACCTCACGATGCCCTGCATATAAGCACACACACGATATTGTCCGCTTTGGTACTTCAGGACCTCACGGGTTTAAAACGCGTCCATAAGTAAAAGGCTTCATGCCCTGCATATAAGCACACACACAATCCCGTGTGTGAGCGATGTGGGAACTTCAGGTTCACAACAATTTTGTCCAAATTAAATTTTTATAAAACGATAATCTTATTTTCTGAACCGATTTAGTTTAAACCTATTCTTCAATAAATATATTGAAAATTCTAAAATTCATAAATCCTAAATTTCCACCACTTACCTGTTTCGCATACACTTTCATTGCAAATGAAGAGAGGGAGAGGGAGAGAGATGAAAGATTCATTCATTCATCCAACATCACAACACATAAAAAGGTAAATTGATATGAATAAATAACGACTTCGCCAGGTACTTGCTCTCCTAGCCAAAATCTCAATTATACTTGATATTATTCATCTCACCACTGAAACAAATATGACTAATATTACAAAGCAGTGCCTGTTAATTCACGAGGCCTTCACTTGATAATTTTATGATCTTGACGAACTCTGCTGAGGTTTGGCTTACGAGGAGATCTCACAAGTCATCTCGCATATCAGTCTTTCGCCTCGACTGCAAAGCAAGCCTAGCATCTCTTTCACGCTCAAACTCTCGGTAGTCAGTACATTCTAAGAAAGAGACTTTGTCCAGATACTGATTCGAACTTTTCTTGTATGCATCCAGTTCGTCTTCCATGCCTTTGTTTTCGTCCTTGAACTCACCCCAGTCCTTTTTCGTTTTATCAAGGACACTGAGTTTGGGTTTCTTTTTTATCTGTTCTAATACAGCATCAACAGCAGATATGGTGCCTCCTGCACCTTTACCTTTCTCAGCATCAACTAATTTCTTAACTGCAATATCCTCCCCGGCAAAGTCTCGCACTTCAGTTACCTTCAAAATTAACAATTGACAATGTATGAACTATTTGCTCAAATAAAGATAATCAAAGTCTAATAGAGCTTTTGCAAGGGGATTATGTATGCAGTACATGACTTCGAGAAGTCCCAATAGAACATACCTCAACTTTTCCTCTTCCTATGGTGGCTTAAGCAGCAGCATCCTTGACTGCTGAAAGAGCTGCTGCTGCAAGTTTTTTAGCATCAACATTCGAACCATTTTCTTCACCCACGCCACGCTTACCAAGTACTACTTGTCCAGTAGATGGTGTCTTGCTCGATCCAAAGCCCAAATAATTCATCCAACCCTGAAAGAGGGGTGGGGGTGATTATGGTGGTTCCTCACTATCAAAGTTTAGATTAAGATTAATATTGACAATGTCCCTATAGTCACCGGAAGAGGGGATGAACCTAACTGTTGATGACTTCTGCACAGAATTTGGTCGTGAAGATTTTATTGTGGTTGAACTCTTTTTCTCTGAGATGGATTTAAGAGTTTTAGCAGAGACTCCTTTGTTCATTTGCTGCCATACAGCATCCACCTGAGCTTTTCTCTCTATAATGATAAGGACAAATACATATACGAAATTCAAATTCAAATTCAAAATAATAAAAAATCTCATAGGAGGAGCTTCAGTGCAATAATGCACAGCCCTCAAAGCATGGCATAATAGAGAAAAGATAGAGATGGATAAAGGAACCAGCCAAACTAACCCATTTCCCCAGGATCAACCTGTGAGGTTGGACAATCTTCTTGAGAGGGCTCTGCTATGCTCCCCTCCATCTTTTCTACATTTCCTGAGACAAAAATTATCTAAGCATTTAAAATAAGGGATTTGGTGGATTTCTAATGACATAGTATAAATACAATAGAGGATCTAAGGCAAACCAAATGGGCCAAATCAAACAAGTACTAGTTCAAACAAAGTAAAGGATTTCAAATCAATAATAAAATGCAGCCATCCAAATAACAATCAATAATTTATTTATTAAAAAAAAAAAAAAGAGTTCGATAATTAATTAAACCAATCTCCACTACCTAAATTTCACAAGCAATCTTGGATACTTTTATAAGAAGGCTAGACAACCAATAACTAACATAGAGAATTTATATATATTCATTAACATTGATCATTTCATGTATTTGCCCCTGGCCTTAACATCATAGAGAAACGATGAAAGATAAAGACTCCCCATTAAAATCCAAAGACCAATCAATAATCCAATATCCTCAATACTTGATTAAGGCCCTCCATATATAAATCCAAAGACCAATCAATAATCCAATATCCTCAAGAACAGGTGCTTAAAGACAACATTTTAACGGTCAGGAAAAAAGAGAGACGCAGAAACTAGAGTTGACAATTGGCTGGCACTATATGAAGACAATCGCCTGAAAAAAAAAACGAGCTTGAAATCATGCATACATAATCTTCTCCCACTAATAGAATTAACACAGATATTGGTCTTACTTGTCAGTCGTAGTCAAATTACAGTCTTCGAAGCCTCTTTTTAATAAAGTTTTTCATTAATTCGTTGGTATAATTAAGAAAACAACGCGATGCACTTCGATTTGGATTAAACTATCCTAGTAGATTGGATGATTTAACAATGATTTACAGAATTAAAGCATACCGTAGTCAGTATCCGGGGCTTCCGGCAGCCGGAAAATGGGGGAAAATAAACAAAAGTAACACAGAGAGGGGGCGATATATAATCCAAGATAATTACGACGATAACTCACCTCAATTTCGGTTCTTCCCGCATTCTAGCCCTAATTTTTATGTATTAATCGATTAATCGAAGAGGGCCAGAGGGCTTTGTACACGATCGTGGATTAGAAAATGAGCCCATTACAAACTTTTTGTGTTCGAAAAATTTTTTGAATGTGGACAATGGGCTTTAAATACGGATCATGGGCTCTACAAGATAAAGGGCCCATGAAACAGTAAAAATAAATAAATATATAAACATAAAAGTAAAATAGAAAATTGCAATTTATTTTCAATTAAATACTATTCATTTGAGATTAAAAAAAGAGAGAGAGAGAGAGAGAATTTTTTCACAAGCAAACACAAACAAAATCCTATCTTCATAGAAGTTCCAGAAATTAAAAAAATTATACTATTTTTTCTTTTTTTTTTAATCTTTTGTACTACAGTTACATCCGAATTAATTTAAAGAATGAAGACGTAAAAAGACAATAAATTTTAAAATACCAAGAGTAAAAGAATAATGTATAAAGTAAGGCTAAAATTTGTATGAAATTATTTTTACCCATAAATAAAAGGTAATAATAATATAGTGAATTTTTTTATAAAAAAATTATAATATAAATAAAAAGTGATAATATTTTTTTCAAAAAAATATTACATCTCTAATATAAAGAGATAATTAATTATGAATACATAAAAATAAAATAATCTCGCCTGCTCTCATACAAGTGATACCTAGAATATAAACGTGAAGAGAAAATATAAGCTTATACATACACAGGGGCATGGAAATCATTTCTTTTCCCTTAAACAAATATGAATAAAATATGATCATGAATCATGATTATGTTTTAACACATGGACAAAAATGAATAAAATGCGATCATGATTATATTTCAAGTTTCAACACGCTCGATCTTTTTACACAAGTATGCATAAAATGTTCGGTTTACATATACAAAAGCACACGCTACAATATTCGTCAGCGTTGAGGATGGGGAAACGACTTCGTTTCATCAAACAATGGTCCACTTCCGACCAAAAAATTTGATGTTGCAAAAATATCATCGGATGATCTACTACACATGGAAAATTTTGTGGGGGTTTCCACAAGGCATTGGCATTAGTCATGGATTCCGCACAATAAATTGATGTTATATGGAGCATGATTGAGTAAGAAAGCGAAGAAATTCTCAAGATTCACTCCGTTCCATTCCTTTCACTGTTTTACATGTACTAAAGTTGGAACAGATGTTAGTAGTTTAGTTTAGGAGCCATGTCTTCTGGATGCAGTTGAAGACCTATAATTGTAACAAGCAGTCAAGCATCAATATTGTGTTTGATGCCGGATGTAGAAAAATTACACTTAAAAGGTTTAAATACAGAGAGAACTTACCAAACATGTCGACATCTTGCAGCCTCTTGACGAACAACTCTCTTTGGATCATCAAGTGCATTTAATGTGGCTTGTAAAACCTTGCATCAAACAATTGTAACATTTTATCGAGACAATCCCGATCAACAAAATATGCAAGCTGAATTTTTACAAACGTAAAATCACAACTTCTCTAAATATCCTAACCCCCCCCCCCCCCCACACACACACACACACACAGAGCTTAAGCATAATCAAAGATAACAGAATATATTGCACAAGAACCTATATACCTTTGCTCTCAAAGGATATATTCTTGTATGGGGAAGTTCAGAAATAGCAACAAGGCACTGTAATGCTGTTTCTCGAATTGCCTGAAAATTCAAGGAAACATTTTCTGAGCTGATCAGTAATTCTCATGGCTAACCAATTCATAATAGATTTTTAAACAAAATTTACAGATTAGAGAAATTTAGAATAGAGGAAAGGTAAAATCATAAATAAGAAAGAAGAAGAAAATACCATATTTTCAGTTCATTCACTTAGTGAGTCTCAGAAAAATTAAATAAATTTCCAATAGCATTACTGTTCAAGTAAAGAGAACTCATGTATTCAACAGCACTGAAGAAGGAGACTTATACCATCATGTGCTTGTATGCTGTGAATTCTATAAGTTGGTTTACAATGCCGGGTGCATTTTCAGCTGCAACTTGTTTTCCTGAAGCAATTAGCATCAGAAAATCAGCGATTTCACCACCAAGAAAGCATTTCAACCAAATTACTAAAACACAGAAAAAACGAACTTTTGGACTTTTAGCAACCACAATTGTATCATCCAGTGCAACCAAATGTTCTAAATGAGACTCACTAATACCCAGTTCATGAAGAGAAATCATTGATAAATATAAAACTTTATTGCAACATGCGCAACCCTGACCACATTCCTGAAGTAAGATGCCCAGTTGAATAATAATAATAATATACTGTGCTTAGGAAGGCTAATGTTCATTTTGATCCCATAATCAAATTCAGAACAAGAAAATGTTAAGAGGTCACATCAGAATATAAGCGAAACAAGCGGCAGAAACTAGTGACAAAGCTGCTGCAAATTCAAGCCCTATTTGATTGCATTTCCAGAAAAGAGAGAATAACCGACAGAAATAGAACCCGATGCCTCTCTTACCATTATCCTCGAGCAATATTCCAGACATGACAAGCAAAATGTTGTAGATAATTTCCTTGTTGGCTACATCCTTGCTCAGCATGGACAAGCAATCCAATAACATAGGGACAAGCTGCAGGAAAAGTCACATGTATCGAGCAGATGGCATTCATAGAATATACGGAGTAGAAAACTAAATTACTTGAAAAGATATAAAAAAAACTATTTTAGTTACCTTCTTGGATTCTCCCAAAATAGCGATCATAGGAGTATCACACACAACGTGCGCAAAAGCTCTATATAGCATAGATCTGAAAAATGCAAATAAGACTAGCTCAAGACAAAGAAAGAAGCACGAATATTGAGTTTATTAAAGCTTTTACATCTTAAGCAAGAATCAAGACATTAGGGAAAAGAAGCTTAGGATGATCGCTCAATTTCATTTCATGAAGCGAAAATAAGTAATTCATCGACTCTTTTTAGATATATAATGTGGTGCCAAGTGGAGCCAATATATCATTATGCTTCAATTTAAAATTATATGATAGGTGGCTAATAGTAAGCATATTATTATATAGAAAATCGACAGTAAGGTTTCATCAAACTAAGCCAATAATAAACACAGCTTTTTAGCTGTTCCAGAATGCCAGTCTTGTATGCTTATTAGAAAAGTTTTTGGGTGAGTTCTGCACGATTTAAATAGATGAAAATTCAGGGTGTATTATCACATTTCCGAAGAGAGAGAGTGAGAGAGCATATTGCAAATCATTGCCAGTCACACCTAGACGACGATGAATCATATTTCATCCCCATTCGTAAAATAATTGGCATGATAATACTGAAAAACCGTTGCTTGTAGAGGGGTCTTATAGTGGCATGACATGATCGATTCAGACATTCTGCAGAGTCACTCATGATGATTTGAAATGCATCTGCTGCAATTTTTCTCAGCTGATGCAAGTCTTCCTCATCAAAACCATCAATCATGTTCTGAAGATACTCTAACTGCTCGCTTTCCTGATCCATTATCATGTAACACAATAAAGCCGCTGTAAAATCCTTCATCTTCTCGTGACCCCTCATAACTAATCCTTTAGCCATCCAGGCTAATCCAACTATAGTATTAGACTCTGACTGCATTCCCAAGCGATACAGTCTTGAACAACTGAAGTTAATCTCATTATGATCCTTTACAGAAGTACTGGCACTGCCATTGCGGGAATTCCCTATAAGATAAGGTCTTATCGTGTTCAAAGTCTCCTTTAGACTTAGACTTCTAGAAGAATCCATTCCTTCTATCTCCAAAGGTAGCTTATTAACAAAAGAACCCAGTGCTTGAGCTGATGGAACATGACCATTGAGAAGATATGTTACAAACAATTGCAAAATCATTTTTCCATTAGGTATACTTGTCTGAGGATGGAGGGGTATAACAACTGAAGCAAATAATGAAATAAGCCATTCATCTCTATGGTGCGTTTGCTGCAGCACTTCCTCTTTTTCTGTACAACTACCTGATTTAGTCAGCATCCGCCCCAAACCAGTACTAGATAAGAGTACGCCAAAAGCCTTATTAATAATTATTTCCTGGCTTTCCTTCAAACAACTTCCCACAGCCTTCTTCATTGCAGACATTACTGAATAAAGAAGATCCTGGTAACATTTCTTAAATCAGTCAAAAACCAAATAGGTCTACAGGACAAAGAAACAAAATAAATCAATGAAACGGGCTGAAGAGTTGAAATTTATTGGGTTGTCTTACGGCTGCAATATCTGGAGGGCTTAGATTTAAAGACCTAGTATTCTCGATCTTCTCCCAGATATTGAGAGTGAAATTCAGCAGAATTTCCTCACAACCTCCAATCTCAAGAAACCTGAGAACATGTTTACACATACTTCCAGTAAGAAGCTAGATATAGGATGCAAATGTAGAAAAGATGAGAGAAGGTGATAGACATGAATCAAGAAAAATAAATTAAATAAGAGATGCAACTGTATACAGACATTATACTGACCATGGAAGCACCTTTTGGGCGTAAGTATCAAGAAGCTCGACTGTCGCTCTGCCAGACTTGTGATTCCCATGATCCTGTTTGATTGTAGGACATAACATGCATTAATTGAGTGTCATGCTACTGTAAAAGTTTACAAGAAAAAGAAAAATAAGATAAATGGACAGAAAGTGGATAGTCTTTGAACTGACTAAAGAGGATAAGAAACCACAGGACATCCAAATTCCTTTTATTCAAATCATAGCACAAATTATAATTCTTATTTAATGACCCATAGAAGAGAGAGAGAGAGAGAGAGAGAGAGAGAGAGTCTCTGATGCTTTTGTTAAAAAAATTGACTAAAAAGTAACTAAAATTTCATGAAATCTCATTCCATCAAATTCAATATTTTAATACAAATCATGCATTCTACACTATATCTGATCCAGCATTTACATATTAAAATATCTATAACCAATACGTGAGAGTAATGCAATATTATGATGTATCATTCATACAACCATTTCCACATGGTAGATAGGATATACATACATAAGCTGCAGAAAAATTGGTGAGTATTGCATTGCCCAACACACGTTCAATTCTTAGCATAAAATCCTTCCGTGTTGCCCCTATTTCATAAGCTGCTTGCAATTTGAGTGATAAAGGGATATCTGGATTATCAGATTGTATAATGGAAACAATCTTTCCCACAACAATACTCTCAAAGCTAGCAGCTTTTGCAGATTCCGGACACTGATAAACAAATGAACCAATCTCCACCAATGCCTTTAGAGTAGAAGTCCATAAGAATGTCTTATTGCAATCAGAAATAATAATTGAGATAAACTCCAACAGAATTTTTTCATAAATGGACTTTGATACTGCCGGGAAGCCGTCGGGAAATGTAGCCAAAATTTGCAGGCCCTTAACTGCAGTTATTCAGAAGTTACATCGAAAAGGAAAAAAATCAGGCTTCTGCATTAAACACGAATTGGACATTTCTTAAGCATATCCAACCAGCTAATTAATTGAAGTAATGAAATTAACTATACCAATGAATTAGCATGCAATTGCAAGACTCTTCTAAAGATTTCACTAACCCAATAGAGGGAAAACAAAGCATATCAAATGCTCATGTGCAGATATAGCAGCATTACGACTAAAATACTGAAAAATGCCCTCACAGAAAAGATATTGTAATTTTAAAAATTAAAAAAAAAAAAAAGGTACCTACCTCCAAAATGATCATTATATCTCTGGGCACCAGCAACAAAATTGGACCTTAAGAGGGAGAAAAAGCACTTGACCAGTGATTTAGAGAAATTGCTAAGCATCACATAGCATGTCTGATGAGAATAATCAACTTTGTCAAAGGAAGCAGCCACACATCTACACGCTGCAAGAAGTTCCAAGCAGAGATAAAATGATGCAAACCGAAATTTGATAGGAGATAAACTGCCTTCATCTATATAGCCATTTTCAGATGGTTTTGAAACTGAAAGTCCCAAACCATCCATGATAAGCGGAAAGAAGCTCTCTAACACTTTATTGCACAATTTAACAGAGAGCTTAGCACAAGTGGACAAAATACGACCAACTGAATGTAATCTCTGTTTGATTTGTTCAGGAATATCATCAATCTCCCCATACTGATTCAAGGAGTTCACAAACACGTTAATGTCATTGTCGCCTATAATTAATCTAACGAAATCATCACATTGTTGTGTAACTTCCTGCAGAAGTAGAAAAGCTTGGGTCATAATTTCATGGTCTTGATAATCCATTCCGCCTGTCAATTCAGACTCCTTAGTTAGAGTACACTGAGGTGAAATGTAAGTAGTATCCTTTACAGAAGACCAAAGTGCTTCAGCATGTTTTTCCATCCTGTCCGATCCATATTTAGTGCAGAAATAGCTAAGGTACCTAAATGACTCAACCTGCAAGCAAACTTATATTTCTATTATTAACACAAACGGAAAGTTCGCCGATTTAAACAGTTAAAAGAGGAACGAACACAAGTGAAGTATACGTTGCACTACCTTGGCTGATGGCAGAGAAGAAGAAAGCTTTTCTAGAAGCAATGGGATACAAAATGGTTCAAAAAGAGGTGTGGAAGCAAATGCCAGCTGAAAGACACCAAACACAAGTAAGTATATTATCATGTTTTAAAATTGATAAGGATCCGTAACATAAAGATGGTAATAACATGTTGAGCCTTCCCACATCTGCAACCATCAGGTGTTTTACCTAATTTTCTCTATCCATGCCTGTTATTTGCTTTACCTCAGCTTCATAGTTTCCTATATTCACTTAGCTACAGAGATGCATATTTCATAACACAGACAAGCTGCAATAGTAACTTTTCCCACCACAAGGATGAGATGGGACTTACTATCATACAGGGTTTGGCAAACAAAAGATAAACTAACTACATGAAGAAAAAAAAGAAAAAAAAAAGTTAAGAGGACATCTCATATTTAACTTCCCCTAAAACGAAGAAGGAAAACTATCTCCTTTTCAGGTCCAGACACAGAGAAAATTTGGGAAATTCACTAAAATAAGTTTTTAAAGTACAATAATTAATTCACATATAGAGAGAAAAAATGATATTTTCTTTCAAACTGCGTCCAAGTAGAGTCATATGAGCAGAGTTGGTCCTAACATCTTCATACTTGATGGGGGACAGAAATTAAAGTGTAAAACAGCTGATGATCTACAAGTAATCTTCAAAACAGTAACTGACAATGAAGTTGAAATCTCTTAGATCTACTGGTAGAGTCGACCACCACATGAATTACAAAGCATGCGAAACCATAAACAGGAATTAAAAATATTGCACTTTCAGAAATTGAGAACCATTGAACACTCTCAGATTTACTTGCAGAGTTGATCACGTCAATAGTTATAAGTTACACAAATTTTGAAACCAAACTGGATTTAAACATTTTGCTATCAGATATTGAAAAGTGAAATAGTTTGATTGTCCTTCTAAAGTCATATCCTGGTCAGAAACATTCCTTCAGGATAAGTTCTGTAAAGGAATAGAGAGGAACCCCTGCCCAACGGCCCAACCACAGATTACTTCCTAACTCCAGGGAGAAATTGCTTAGTGCTTACCATCAATGCCCTTGAGAGCTCCTCTCTCGTAATTTCGTCATCACCACCCACTGGCTGGAGAAATAATTGTGAACATCAAGTCAATATGGATGACAATATACTTGCAGCATGAACAGTAAGACATACAGAAATGAATTCCTATATCCGGTTGTGTCGTAAATGAAAAAAATCGGGAATAAAATGTGAATATGCAGAAAGTTAAAAGATGAACATTGAGGAGTCTCCATTAGTCTTTTTTTTAATTTAACTTAACAATTAGTTTTCATGCAGTCCATCAGTATGTCGAATATTCACTTTTTGCACTCTCTGAAGATAATTGTCAAAGCATAAAGATGGAATTCTTCTTGAATTTTCAGAATAATTATAGCATAACCTTTAACATACTATCTTACCGATTTTCTCAACTGATTAATCACTTAAAAATGTGCCAAAGCCACGTAATTAAACAGTGGCCTATTTACCAAGAAATTGAAGTTCACAACTTAATGCAACAAGAGTTATCAACACATCACAAAATTTTATGACAAGAAACGCTAAACACAACAAGAGTTGAGTAGAGATCTTACATGTGTAAAACGTATGGGAAAATAGCTGCCTAAGATTTCGAACATATCCTCAACATAGTTTGCAAAAGGGCTGGATGGACCAGGATATAATTGTGCAAGACTTTCAACTAGATGAAATACATGTAGTAAGCAATGGGGATCTTTTTCTCCATCAATAGCTTCACAGATTCCATACACAAGGCTATCTCCCTAAAATAAAAGAACAATTAAATATAATTATATATATGTTATGATATTAAAAATTTGCATACTATTTGCGCACATCAACTGAAACCCTAGAACAGATGAACCAGAGGAGTGAAGACATGGCTCGATGCCAGTACAACAAAAAGACGTGATATTTCAAACAAAGACACTGATAACAGATTTCAGTGCAGAATAGTGGATAAATTCAAATGCATAAAGAATAAGAAAATTCATAGCAAGTGTAAATAAAACAAGGCTATCAAGCAGTACATTGGCATCATTTTATACTTCAAAAATTGTCAAACAACTGGTTACCAAATCTTAATAATCAATACTGAACTCTGCAGTAAATATATATACTACTCAAAGGGACAGACTAAGTCAGTAGGCACAGGAATTTAGTAAAAGCAGGATAAAGAGTTTTTGGGAAGGTATTATTTTCCATCAATGGGCTTTTTCTCATGACAGCAATCATATACAATAGCTTCTTATAGAATCTTAAGGAGGCAGATAATGGAACATAGTTAAAACATTAAAAATAAATAAATAGGCAGATCCATAGATGTCTCTTCCTTCAATGATAATCAGGCCAAAAGCAATGATGAAGTAAGAAGTAAGAACCTCTAGTATCATAATCAAATGTGAGTATAAGATATTTGGAAGAAAATTAAAATGAGGTTACCAAATCCTGAATTGCACCAGAATAGCGATCCAATAAGCATTCCATGAGTTGAAAGCTCAACTGCAAAGAATATAATAAATCATAACAGACTTATCATGTATGAAAGCACGAGAAACAAAGATTATCAAAGTGTATGAATCATACCAGTGTTTACCTTCCTGTCATGTTGCCCCAAGGACTGCACTGGCAGGTTTTGGAGACAAGACTGAGCAACGGCCTTTGCATCAGAATAAGTAACTTTTCCAACTTCATCTTTTCTCTTCAGTAATGCTAAACAACCAACAACTGCCCCACGCACTGCTTTCCAGTCTGCCTGGTATACATAAAAATATAATCAGCGCTATTGGGCGATGAAATTCATGCTCCAGTCCACAGTAATAAGCACAAACTCAAATCTAATCAAACTCAAGAAATTATGGATTAGCTAATTGGAACAAGAGCATATGCTGATATATATATATATATATATATATATATATATATATATATATATATATATATATATATATATATATATATATATATATATATATATATATATATATATATAATAGTAATATGTAATTTTAGTCCATGTAACGTCGCAGAGACTGGTATCCATAGAGAAAGGGTAGAATTTAGAACTTGGACCTTATGACCCTAATATTCGCCCATAGCCTCTAACACTGTTCAAAGCAATATATGCATACATACTCTATAACAGTGGTAGTAACAGGCAAATAATCTAACCTAAATTCCAATATTTCTAACTTAGATGATGAGCAATGAGTAGTGGAAATATGGCCCTACACCACTTCTGACTGGTGGCATGTTTTTACCAGGATCATAAAGCTAGGAGAAATTTACACAAATGTAATTTCATTGGCACGAATTGGAAGTGTCATTGAATTACCCTTTAATTACGTTTCATCTTCATTTCTTTTCAATTTAGCGGTAGGTTTTATGGGGAGGTCACTTAATTGATTGAAATTAATAGAGTGGAAGTATTTCATCTTTAAATTTGTGGATAATAAATTGCTTTTCATTATTGGTGACAATCATTTAGATAATTAGAAGGTGTTAGAAATTTTTGGTGATGTGTCAAGTTTTTGACAATTGTGATGTGGAAGAGAAGAGACTTAAGTAGTTGGCTGACAAGATGGAGGAGGATGGATGGCCATTAAAATATATAAGAGCTCCTCTTGTAGGTAAATAATAAGGTCTCATTATTCATTAGTATCACTTCCCAATGCATAACTTAAAGAAGAAACACAATATATATATATATATATATATATATATCAATTAATTAGATAGATAATTGTTACACTAATGCAAGCAAGAACTAAAGCAATATGTAAAATAAATGAAAACCGGAAAAACATTATGTTCATTGAAAAAATTTAGGAATGTAAAAAAGCAAACTATAGATGTTGTAGATAGTTTAATACTCTACATATCCTCGGTCACTCACCAGCCTTTCTGTGAAGAATCCTATTAGGCTAAGTATTGAAGTATCACTTAATGGCTTTGATGTTAGTTGTGCCAAAATTTCAGCCAGGAGAAGAATACCTGAATAAGAGCATACATTTAATAAACTTTCACAAAGATTAATCAGTATGATAATACAACACAACAGGTAAATAAACAGATGAAGATACCTTTTCAGTAGGAAGCTATAGAAGCGAACCAAATTGAAAATTTAAAGACTTTTATATATCAGGTAAAACTCATGAGGAGAACATTGAGAAAAGCCCATTTATAATACAAAGAAACAATGCATTACCTCTAGAGCGAATGATACTATCAGTAGCAGTCAAATACAAATCCATATCCCTAACCTGTACATCAAAAAATGTACAGTGACCATATAAATCTAATTCTCTCAATAAATTGTAAAATACCATCATTGACCAAACTCTACGAAACCAAAAACATATAACCAGAACTTACAAGTGTTTCTAGAGTTAACAAATCATCATTTAACAGAGCGGCAATCGCAGCAACACTTGCAGCCTGCAATTCAAATTCACAGCATTTCATGTGAGTGACATTCAAAAATTTTATTTCCAAGCAATTTTTCGGAGGTGATAACTGAAATTATGACCTACCATGCATAAATCATGAACGTATTCTACAAATAACAAGTGAATTAACGACTACAAAGCGCACCTAGTTCTCACCAAGTAACAATGAACGAAGTTTGAAATACGGCTATAAGGAAACCACTTATCTAAAACCGATCAGAAAACAAAGGCTTCTACACAAATTCATACTCTACCAACAAACTGGAAATTTTGCGGAGAACTTACCTGTTGAGTAGGAGTAGCGGAGGAGTTCACGTACAACTCGATGTGCTTGATCCATCGAACTGAATCGCCCATTGTGTGAGTGCGTGTTTGAGTGGAAGAGCTTGTGAGAAGGACGAGGGTTTTGGGGGTTTTAATTTGGCAGGAAGCAGGGTTTAGTTGGAGGTTTCATGTTGTTATTTACTCCGTCCAAAAAAGTAAGTTGTATTTATTATTTTATAACGATTTTTTTATTTTATAATACAGTAACATAAATTATCTAAGAAAAGGAGCTGCTCGGATTCTCTGTGTCATTTGGCACATCATCTCATGTGTCACACCGTTAGATAAACAACATGTAGAAGAGATAAACTATATTCTAAACTTTAAATCCTAGGGGCAATGGTTGGATTTATTTCCCCCTCTTACATGTCAATCACTTAACGTGTGGCACAAAAGATAATACACCAAAATGGCGCAAAAGATCCGATGTGAAAAACGAGTATATGTATGGAGGAGTATTTATTTATTTTATAATACAGTAAGCATAGGATTTTTTTATTTTATAATACAGTAACATTAAAGTATTTGTATGAAGGAGTATTTATTATTTTATAACGTTTTTTTTTTTTTTGCACATTAAGTATCATGGAAAGATTATCGAAGTCTTTGTTACTTATTTAAGAAAAGGTTTTCTAGTAAAAATGTTTTAATTTTTATAATGAAATTTTAAATATTTGGAGGAGGAATATTGTTTGAAAAAAATCATCACCCATTTACTTCCCTTCGAAGTTCAAAATCATAAAATGTTATTACTGCCTCCATCACCCAGGACTTATCACTTTTTTCTTTTTCTAAGCATTAATGATTAACTTTTGTGTAACTTTTGTACTGGATTTTTGTTATTTTAAGAAATGTGTCTTCGTAATAACTCAAGATTAAAAACGTGTTAATTCCTATAGGATTGAGAATCATTTCTTTTATTAAAAAAAATTAATTAAAAAAATGAAAAATATTATATTTAACTTTAAAAAATTACTTCTTCTTTTTTTTTTTAAATTAAGAATATATTATTTTATATTAAAAAATATAATATTTAAATATAAAATTAGATTTTGTCGCTCGGATCTAGAGCGATCCCCTTGGATGGCACTTTGCCATAGTCATGTTATTTCATTTTTCGACTAATTAATTCTATTAAATTTTAATAATTACTGATGAAATTTCGTGATCACAGCCAAAACGATCAATTTTAAGGTATCTTGATCGCAAAATAAAATCCCACATGCCTATTAGTGCACCGAGTAGTTTTAACATTTTTAAGGTAATTCCCCACACGATTAATTAGCAGTCAATCTGAATCATCCTAAAGTAATAATAAAATAAAATAAAAATTACATCATTTAATATAAAAAAATGAACAAAATTGAATAACACAAGTTCACCAAAAAATTCCCCCACCAAAAAAAAATTAAATCAAACTCCATATATATATATATATTATATTGTGAGTGCAAATAATAGCAAATTCAATATGCTACTACTAGTATACTTTAGTTTTAGAAATTACCAAGGACCAAAGAAATAATAAAACTCCACATCTTCTCATCTCCAAAGTTGTGTACATTAAGGGCAGCTCTTGCAAAAGTTAACAACATATGACCACCCCCCCTTATACTGTTATACATACATACCTCTGAAAACTTCAAAAACATGCAAATGTTGTGCTCTCAATTAGAGCTCAAAATTTAACCAACGTCTTTCATTTTAGGCATCTGAAGCCTCGTCCAGTTGGTCAAGAAATCCTTTCTTATAAGTGGTTTGATAATTAGAACTGTTAAAGCATATACCACGAGTAGTAGTAGATGCTGCTTCGAATTTCGTCCATAGTTCCTTCTTCAATGTGTTCTCCCCTGGATGCTTTCCCATTCGAAAACTGCTCATAGGCTCCTTGATCATCGGTGTGCGTTCAACTAGATCACATGCGCCAATTGAATCTACCAAGACAATGAAACTTTAGTTAGAAAGTGAATGTATCATGTTTGAATCAACTAAGAACAAATTACATATGCTCTGAAGCTTGCTTACCTTGATACTCTTGTCTATCATCAGTAGGCTCCATAATAACACAGGTTTTGGGAGGTGAGATCATCCAAGTGGGTGAATCTTCCTCCACAACTTTCTTCTGCAAATTCTCAGTTTTTATGCCGTAAAGCTCAGGGTACTTGAGCTTAAGATCATCAGAAGATTGGTCACTGGAGACTTCAGAATCCTGGGACTCACTACTATTGTTAACTCCGACAGGATATGGTGTACATATATGGACTCCCCGGTTTTTCTTCATGGCGAACTCAGATATCGGCTCCAGCAATATACAAGATTTTGGTGGTGACATTTTCAAGAGCGGGGTCATGAGAAAAAATGAGCAATTCGCATTTGAGAACATTTCCGGGGAAGCACTATCAGTTTGTTGATTTTCAACATTTTTAGACATATCATCACCCAAGTTTCTAACCGAATCACGTATAGTTACAGTGGTGGTAATGTCATCTGATATGATATTCTCAAGAGCAGGAAGAGAAGATGCCTGAATTTTGGATGAAAATGCCTTTTTTTGAGGAAGTGGTGTCAGCATAAACAATTGCCTACCACCCTCAGTGTTGCATTCAACCCTCCAAGATACCAGTGGTGATGGAGAGACAAGTGACTCCCACTTGGTTTCTTCAGGGCTTTCAACAACTGCATCTGTACCTTCTTTCGGGCCACAAACTACAGTTCTTCCAATTTCCTGCGCTGACTTATAGTCAGGCTCTGTCGATTGACTGATAAGGGCCTTCTTAAATCTGGGAACCCATGGCTGCAAAATCATGCGTTATAAAATTGAGACGTTGTAAAGTGGAGTGCATCACAAATCAAAAGAATCAACATATGAATCAACCTTCAAGGAAGTTTGCATCTCAGACAAGACATCTGCAAATTGCTTGATTTCATTCCTCCCATCATTGCTCCGCAATTGAAGTGCTTGTCCAACTAGTTCATCTATCTGCCAACAAAGTAAAAGTTTAAATTCATGTTCACATATAAGATATTTAAGATATAGACTACTGTGATAAATTTCCAAGGTACATATAAAGCAATAGTAAGCTACAATTATGCAAAAAACATATTCAACTTACAACAACATACATTAATCATCCCTACTAGAACTGTTTAGGAATCATATACTACTTTTTTAGGAGACCCAAAATCAGTTAGGTCGAACCATATGTCCAGCTACGAATGTAGAGCAGGGAGCAGAGGGGGGCCTTTTCACTTGCATAAAATGTTTTACTTCAGATCAATCCAATTACATACTGAAACACATCATATATTTAAGAAACAGCCTATTTAAAATTTATTGCTGAAACAATTACCACAAACGCAAAATAACAAACCAAAAGCAAATGCGATTAATTCAATTGAACAACAGAGTTAATACCAAGCCAAATAACTTCGCATGGTCTTAATAAAGCAGTATCTACTCAACAATGGAAAATGGGCCTAATTGACTCTAATCATCATGAAAAAAAAAAAAACCTAGGTCATTAAAAACAGTGAAAATAACAAAGAAATTTTTCTGAAACCACCTTAAATTTCATTTCGTTCCATATATTTTTAACAACTTAGAGATGAATTACCTGCCGCAGAAGGGAGGAGAGGTCGGAATGTACAAGAAGAAGTCGATCGAAAGAATCGCCCCCCCCTTGCTCTCCGCATTCCTTGGAAACACTGGCAGATTTCATCGCTGTTTTAGCATTAGAAACATCCCTGAGAGGCTTTCTCGATAATTTGGACCTCAATTTGGATATGGTGGCGTCGGTGTTCTTCGGCA
The DNA here is from genome assembly GCA_023678885.1 of Pogostemon cablin. Classification (NCBI taxonomy): domain Eukaryota; kingdom Viridiplantae; phylum Streptophyta; class Magnoliopsida; order Lamiales; family Lamiaceae; genus Pogostemon; species Pogostemon cablin. The sequence goes on along the minus strand of CM042959.1, from coordinate 2,206,380 downwards.
TATTGTTCTTCTCTCTCTGCGCCATTTTGTGTGTTGCTGCTCTGTTTCTCTCTCTTCGTTCAAATTTAGATTTCACAGCGCGGGAATATTATTATTGATTTTGTAGTTTTATGTTGAGTAATAATAAATAAATAAATAAATAAATAAAATATATATTCTGTCAAAGAGAAATCAATAAATAAAAGGGCAAAAGCTCATGCGCTTCTCCGTGTCCCCATGTGAACACAATTCTTCCCCCTCCAATCTCATTTAAACATATGTATTGCTAGGGTCCTAAATTGCAAAGGCGCACGGAATGTGCTCCGAGCGATCGGGTGCACAGGAGCCTCACCCTTTAAGAATTTAACACACACAATACCTTGATACGGAGTACTATATGTGCACTCCATCCAACTGCAACAATTGAAATATCCTATAACGCCTACATATTATCAAAGTAGTACTAGGGGAAAATAAAAAATCTGAACTCTTACGGCAGAATATTATTAGCCTTAAATGAAATTAGAACAATAAGTTGATTTTTTGATTAGGTGTGCACTGTGGGCATTCATGAGTGGGTCGTACTTGGGTCCAGGATATGTAGAGGAGGAGTAATTTTTACGGGAAATCAGATATTTTAATGTTACATATAAGGTTTAAAGAATTATGACTAGTAATTAATATTCATAATTTTTTATTTTTTTTTTAGTTTTGATACGCTGTGTTTCACCTTTATCTCAAAATTATGTATAAGAGATAGGTGATCACATGTGTAAGTGAGTATTAATTCATATGAAAGAAAATATGAGAAATAATAGAGAAAGGGCAAAAAATAAATAAAAATAATTGAGAAAAAATTATGTCTGATATGTGGGTGAATGGGAGTATATTAATAGAGTTTGGAGTGATTTTTAAACCGAAATAAACATAGCCTAAATGTGTATATATGAGTAAAGTAGCATATTTATCGAATTAAAACAGAAGATCGTTTGAAAATTTTTTATGTGAACTCAAAACAAACGTAGCCAAATTAATGTGTATGAGTTAGAGTAATATACCAAATCAGTATAAAAGATCTACACTAATTCATTTTGATATGATCATTATGGATCATAGTCCCATTTTTAGTAGGGTGAGTTTTATTTAAATTATCATATTTAAAATTTGTAAAAAAAATAATATTTTAAATATTTTAAGTCCTAAAATAAATATTAAACTGATAATATATAATATAAAGCACTATGTTCACATAATTAACTGTGCAAAAGTTGATTCGCAAGTGTTTGCAAGCAAACTTATTCGAATTAAATTTGCACTTTGCTCCATTTAATTAATCTACAACTAGGTTAGTTTGGGGGACATTTTTTTCCCCTTTATTTCTTATAGGTTATGGTGAGTATTTTGAGGCATTGGCCAATCGATGATAATCCTTGATTTATTAAAGTGTTACAATAAAGAATTTTGATAGGCCAAACTCAACTTTACAAGTATAAATAAAGGAGGTGAAATGACATATATACCAAAATCATAGATCCAAGAAAAGAAGAAAATGATAGCAAAATCCAGCTTGTTTGATGAGGTGAGGATCCCATTACATAGAAACTACGGGAAAGTAGTTTTTCCCGCCGTATTATCTCTGACGGCGGAGAATTCTGACAAGCTTTCTATTTTGACGGCGGCGATGAAGGAGCAGAAGCCATGGCTGGAGAATCTTTTGCACAAACACGGGGCAATTATGTTCCGTGGATTTGGAGGTTTAGCTACCGCTTCAAACTTCAATGAGGTTGTCGAAGCATTCGAATACGACGAATTTCCCTATGTTGGCGGCGCTGCTCCAAGGAGCAACGTCGTCGGCCGCGTTTATATTGCTAATGAATCGCCACCCGAACAAAAAATCCCTTTTCATCACGAAATTGCTCATGCAAGTACCCTCTTTTTTGATATTTTATGACTTTGATATTTAACTATGTTTCACACAAATAGTTAAACACTTATTGATAAGCTGTCGCCGGCCTACCAAAATATACTTTAATTTCCAACTCACACTAATACTTAGTACAATGGTGAGTACGGATCGAACCCAAGAGAGTGTTATGAATTTTTAATTAAATTTAAGTGTTACGAACATTAAAATAAATGGGGGGTTTTTAGATTGGAAAAAAATTATAAATAACAATGACAATAACAAATTAACTCAATTTAAATAACAAATTATGAAAATTAATTATGAAATTAACCAAGTGATAAAAGCCTAATTTAGGATGTCGATCCCCTCCCGTTTACTAAATTAATTAATTACAGGAATTAAACATCTAGCCTAATGTGCAAACTCAAATCCCTAGATTGACGGTACGACCAATCAACCCGAATGTTCTTAAGTTTATCAATTAGGGGACGACCACTAAGTTGAACTATCTATGAGTGACCCTATGGATTCGAACTCATAAACGCATTAAAACTCTAAACATAGAATTACTAGGCTACGAAATCCGGCTAGGTATCATACAACCTAGATCATATTACACCTAGAGGGAATAATCTCTATTTGTTACTTAATCCAATTCCTACAACAATTACGAATCATAGTTCATGGAATAAAATTCAGCAGTTTAACAATTAAATAGGTGATCAGGCTAAATTAATTATCAAACTATCATTAAGAACATCAAAGCATGTAATAGAATAAATTTGCACACAAGATTCAACATAAAAATCTTAAATAATTAAATTAACAATTTAACGGGAGGTTCACGAATCCTAAATTAGAAAAGAGGATTAGCCCCGCATGTTTATAGCAAAAACAAAATTAAATTATATAACTGATTGTTCAGCAATCTTGATCTTCACGCGAATTCTGCCTTGGAGAGAAGAGACCGCTGCTTTCGTTCTTTTCTGGTGTAATTCACGTTCTCTTCTGAATCATCCCGTGTATATATGCCTCCCCAAAATAAATAAAAATATCTTCCTTTTTTAACTGCTTGTCCCCTAAGAAATCCTGCTTGATCTCTTTCCTTATTTTCCTGAATCCCAAAATATCTCTTCACGTATTTTCCTGCTTCTTGATCGACCATTCAACAGATTTGGAAAAGATCCGATCCTAAAATTATACTGGCTGATTTATTTTCTTATTTGCTCCTTTAATAACTTGTTTCCATATCAATTCAAATAATTAAAACAATTATCTCCCAAAAACAATATAAGTCAATATTAGCACATAAATATCATATAATTAAATCAATAAACTTGAATTTCCACTAAATAAATATGCTAATATATGACTTATCAAATCTCCCCACACCTAAACTTTGATTGTCCTCAAGCAAACTGAAAATCAAAGATGATAGATAATAGAAAACCAAAGAACTCCATCTATCAAGGCAAAAGAAAATTACACACTTCAAGAGACAAGTAACCAATGAGCATTTGGAACTAATATGAAACATGACTCTTCACTCAAAGTTTGCAACTTTCATGGCATCAAATTTCTCAAAATTCCATGGCCTCACAAAGATTCACTCAATAACACTCAATGATTTAGGTAGCAAGTTCACTCAAAAATTGCACAGAACAGTCACTACCATAGGCTTGCTCCCAAATCAAATCTCCACCAACTTTGGACGGATCATATGCAACAATTAAAGGGTCTTTGAATGGGTTGTAATGGGGCTTTAGGTCAGGCTAAAGTAAAAAGAGAGATAAGAATGGTTAAATGCATCACTTCACAACATGTGATCTTTACAAATCAAATATACCATCATCTCCAATTTTTTTCTTTCAAAACAACATTTTTTCGTGCACTATCAATCTCCCCACACCTGCTCCTTTTCAAAATTTGGAAGAGCAGGTATCACACTTAGAAGAATCACTGTTTGCTAGATAATTTCAGCAACTCAATACAAACAATTTCAGCAACTCCTTTCCCCTTTCTTTATTTTTTTCTTTCAAGAATTTTTCTTTTTTTTTTCTTTTTCTCCAATTTTTTTTATCAACTTCCCCCTTCATGTCAATCCAACCACAAAGTATTTCAACAAGATTCACACATTGCAAGGTAATGAGGGGTTCAAACGTAAGAGTTTAAGAAAGAAATGGGAATTCAGGGTTAATTTATGTGCTCATAATTCAAAGAAAAGAATTAGGCTCAACGTGGCTTCCCTAGAGTTTTAATAATTAGGTGGAATAATTTAAGCCAAGAGGGTTAAACCTAAGTGCCCTTATTATTTTACCACACACAACCAATCATATGATCTTGAAATGCATTCAAAAGAGCAAGTTCTAGAATGAACAATTCAAAATTCAATGCACTCAAGAAAGAAATTCAATAGAGCTTATAGATGATAGCTCGTTAAGGCTCAAAAGCTCACAAAAATTGGGTATAATTTGCCATGAAATCCGAAAAAAAAATCAGCCACTACAATCACAAAAAATTTCGCAAAGAGTATCAAGTTTCAATAGCTCCTCAACATCATTGCCACCCCCTCAATCATGCATCACCCTCATTCCCTCAAAAGATTTTATTCCTCAATTTTCCAAACTCATCATCAACATACAATTCAGAGGACAACAAGAACAAGACATGGGATAAAAAATTTAGCAATAATACCCATCCAACATCACAACTCTACCACAATCATGCAAATTCATATCTTTCCCCACACCTAAACGCTTGCTTGTCCCCAAGCAAAAGCAAGTACAAAAGAGAAATTGAATATGAACATGGGTAGAATACACCTGATTTTATTGCTGGGACGAACTCTGACCACTAGCGGCGGCGACAACGAGCTGCAGGGCTTAAGATTGAACAATCAGATAATTTATTAAAATAAAGTAAAAATAAAATAAGAAAATTGGGTTGCCTCCCAATCAACGTTTTTTTATTGTCGTTGGCTCGACTTAGTTAAGATGGTTGCATTTTCAAGTATGAAGAATTTCTTTCAACTTTATCCGATTGACTTCAACAGTGCGAAACCCCTTATGATATTCATTGAGTTCATGGTTTGGCCCAAAAAAAGAGGACTTCAAGTGTTCGGGGAACACTTTCAACTCTAACTTTGGCACTTCACCAAGCTTTTCTTTTCTCGATTTCTTCTCATGCTCTTTCATGCTTAATTTGCAATGATGGTGTCAAAGTTATCCCTGGGAGTTAGTTCAAAACAATCCTGTACCAAAGGCTCAACAACACTCAAGGCAAAAACTGATTTAGAAGACTTCACATGCAATTTAACAGAAGCTACATCTACGATGCTCGTTCTCTGAGAAGAACTATGCAAAGCATTGACATAGTGATTCAGCTCCTCTTTATCCAATCTTTCAGCATCCTCCTTCATGATTCCATGTTCAATGATTGTATCTAATGCATTCCTACTAGTGAGTTCGAAATATTCCTAGATAATAGGCTCAACAGTACTCACAACAGAAAGCAGGTTAGCTTCATCAGGGTATTTCATTGCATCATATATGTTAAATTTAATGATTTGTCCATCAAATTCCATCGTGAGAGTACCTTCGCTCACATCTATCTTAGTGCGTGAAGTGTTGAGGAATGGTCCCCTCAACAAAATCGGAGTGGAATTCGATGGGTGGTCATTCATTTCTAACACATAAAAATTAGCAGGGAATACGAGTTTGTCTACCTGAACAAGAACATCCTCAATGACTCCATCTGGGTATGCCTGGCTTCGGTCAGCAAGTTGGATAACAACTCCAGTCTTTTTCAACTCTCCCACACCTAATTTTTCAAACACTGATCGAGGCATCACATTAATAGATGCTCCAAGATCCAACATGGCTCTTTCCACCTTAAAACTCCCTCTTCCAAATCTATTGAATGGTCGATCAAGAAGCAGGAAAAATACGTAAAGAGATATTTTGGGATTCAGAAAAATAAGGAAAGAGATCAAGCAGGATTTCTTATGGGACAAGCAGTTAACAAAAAGAAGATATTTTTATTCATTTTAGGGAGGCAGATATACACGGGATGATTCAGAAGAGAACGTGAATTACACCAGATAAGAACGGAAGCAGCGGTCTTTTCTCTCTAAGGCAGAATTCGCGTGAAGATCAAGATCGCCGAACAATCAGTTCTATAATTTAATTTTATTTTTGCTATGAACATGCGGGGCTAATCCCCTTTTCTAGTTTAGGATTCGTGAACCTCCCGTTAAATTATTAATTTAATTATTTAGGATTTTTATGTTGAATCTTGTGTGCAAATTTATTCTATTACATGTTTTGATGTTTTTAATGGTTGTTTGATAATTAATTTAGCCTGATCACCTATTTAATTGTTAAACTGCTGAATGTTATTCCATGAACTATGATCCGTAATTGTTGTAGGAATTGGATTAAGTAATAAATAGAGATTATTCCCTCTAGGTGTAATAGGATCTAGGTTGTATGATACCTAGCCGGATTTCGTAGCCTAGTAATTCTATGTTTAGAGTTTTAATGCGTTTATGAGTTCGAATCCATAGGGTCACTCAAAGATAGTTCAACTTAGTGGTCGTACCCTAATTGATAAACTTAAGAATATTCGGGATGATTGGTCGTACCGTTAATCTAGGGATTTGAGTTTGCACATTAGGCTAGATGTTTAATTTCTGTAATTAATTAATTTAATAAACGGGAGGGGATCGATATCCTAAACTAGGCTTTTATCACTTGGTTAATTTCATAATTAATTTTCATAATTTGTTATTTAAATTGAGTTAATTTGTTATTGTCACTGTTATTTACAATTTTTCTCCAATCTAAAAACCCCTCATTTATTTTAATGTTCGCAACACTTAAATTTAATCAAAAACTCATAACACTCTCTTGGGTTCGACCCGTACTCACCATTGTACTAAGTATTAGTGTGAGTCAGAAATTAAAATATATTTTGTTAGGCCAGCGACAACTTATCAAATTTGGCGCCGTTTACTCGGGGAGTAAAATTAAATTTTGCTAAAATTTTGTGTTTCTGACATTTTTCTGCATTTATACAGGTTCTGAAATTTTTTTGAATTTTTCTGGAATTTTCGAAATTTTCAGTTACACTGACACTGAACCCTTCAGTGTCAGAAGACCCCTGTTTTTGAAATTTTTTCTGTGAATGATTACTCGATCTTCAGGTAAAAAACAGCTTGAATACATACCAGAAATCGAGAGAACTGCCCGGAGGTTGAGAAAGGAGTCCCGAAAGAAGAAAAAAATTAGTTCGTCCACTGATGGAACTGCCGAAAATCTTACCGAACTTGAACTTGCAGCTGGTCCACTTCATCTTGGAGAGGAGAATTTTGATTTCTCTGATTTGGAGGAGGAAGATACTGCAGACTCTGAGTTGGGAGAGGAAAACATGGCTGGAAATGAGAAAAAAACTTTGAATGAATTGGCAAATCCGGACGTAGTCCTTTAGCCATTATGCATTAACTTTCCTGCGATCACTGATAATACCATATTTAAATTGAAATCGGGATTGATTCACTTACTTCCTACTTTCCATGGTCTTTCAGGTGAAAATCCTCGCAAGTTCTTGAAAGAGTTCTCGGTTGTATGCATGAGCATGAAACCAACCGGAGTGATGGAAGAAATGGTCAAGCTTAGGGCATTCCCCTTTGCAGTAAAGGACATGGCGAAGGATTGGTTGTATTATCTCCCTTCTGGATCGATAAATACCGGCAACTAGAGTTGTTGTCTTGCGTAAGGAGATATCTGGAGCTTGTCAGATGCAAGGGGAGAGTTTACATGAGTATTGAGAGAGGTTTAAACGCCTCACATCAGCATGCCCCCAACATCAAATAAGCGACCAGTTGCTATTGCAATATTTCTATGAAGGATTATCGATCATGGATCGAAACATGCTTGATGCTGCTAGCGGTGGAGCTTTTATGATGAAAACACCTGCTGCTGCTAGAGACTTTATTGCTAGCATGGCTGCCAACACTCAACAGTTTGGCACACGTGATCCATCGGTTAGAGAAGTAAAGGAGGTCCATGATTCAAAGTTAAAGGAAACTTTAAACAAGTTGGCACTTTCTGTGGAGAATCTTGCTAAAGAAAAAGAGGTAAACCCTCTATCTTGTCAATATTATTTAACTAACGATCACTCTACTCTTGATTGTAGGGTTACACCTGGTGAGGAGTAAGTAAATGCCATGGGGCGACCCTATGATCCATTCTCTCAAACCTACAATCAGGGTTGGAGAGATCATCTTAATCTTAGGTATGGAAGTGGACAAGGAGGAAATAGGGGGCCACAATAGTTTCAAGAGCAAGGAGTGGTGAATAAGCAACAAGATCACCCTCAAGATGGTGGAAATCGCCAGCAAGGTGGTTCAAGCTCCAGAGTTTCATTTGAGAAAATGATGAAAGAAATGGTTGCCAACAATCTCAAATTCCAAGAGATGTCATTCATCCATCCAGTACTTGAAAATAACAACCCAATCGTCAATTCAGAACCTGAAAAATCAAGTTACCCAATTGGCTACAACTGTGGGTCAGATGCAGGCTCAAAACAGTGGAAAGTTGCCTTCACAGACGGAGGTTAATCCTAAGAATGTGAGCGCCATTTTACTGCAAAGTGGAAAACAGTTGGAGGAGGTTGAACCGCCCAAAAAGTCTGACCAAGATATGGAAAAAGATGTTGTAGAACCTGCTGAAACAGTGGAGGATCAGACCGATCAGTTTGGGGCAGAAAAATCTGATATTCAGAATGTAACACTGACACTGAACCCTTCAGTGTCAGAAGGTCCAAAAAAAATCAGGTTAAAAATTCTGACCCTATTCATTTTAATATTAACCATTTTCCTTTTCCAAGCAGGTTTAGGAAGCCGGACACCACTGAAAAGGATAAACAATTACTTGAGGTGTTTCGAAAAGTGGAGATCAACTTACCTCTCATTGAGGCGATTAAGCAGATTCCGAGATACGCCAAGTTCTTGAAGGAGTTGTGCACCAACAAAAAGAAGTTGAAAGGAGATGAAAAAGTGATGATGGGAGAAAACGTTTCAGCTGTCTTCCAGCAAACGTTACCTCAGAAGCGCAAGGATCTTGGCATGTTTGTGGTTCCTTGTAAGATCGGAGATCCGATCCTAAAATTATGCTGGCTGATTTATTTTCTTATTTACTCCTTTAATAACCTGTTTCCATATCAATTCAAATAATTAAAGCAATTATCTCCCAAAAATAATATAAGTCAATATTAGCACATAAATATCATATAATTAAATTAATAGACTTGAAATATTTCCACTAAATAAACATGCTAATATATGACTTATCACTTATACACCCTTCATATTTTATCTTACTTATAACGAATTAATACTAAATAAAATGTCCGATTATTAATAATAATAAAATTAGGACATTCATCCATGCTTTTAATTTTTGTGATTTGATATCATTCTTATAAATTTTGCAATTCTAACAGCATCCTGTTGTTAAACGTCATGATTGAAATTACAAATATTAATTAATCATGATTAAGTTCTCAAAATATCATAAGATTTTGAATTTATTTGCAATTACTTAAAGCACAAATAATGCATTAATGAGAAAAATATTGCTGAAAAATAGCGGTTCAAATCTTTTATTACATTTTGGTGTTACATTTCTTGTTGCGCACTGTTGAATAATTGACTCGTATTATATAATAAAACATACTCCACCCTAAAGAAAAAATATTAGGCCTAATAAGAAAAGCTGAGATTTTCCTCCCGTGTCACTCATCTAACGCGTGAAACTGGAAATATAACGTAAGATACATAATCGAAAAAATGATAGTTGACAAACTGCAACAATAAAAAATGGTGCATGATATGAAAATCACAATATCTTTTTTTTCTTTTATTTATTTAACCTTTATATAAATGTAATTATTTACAAACGTACGCGCGTATAATAATATATTAACGAGGTGCTAATACATGCAGGCGAGTGTGCATCCTTCAAAGTTGTTTTTGTTTTGTGAATCAGAAGCCACGAGTGGAGGAGAAACTCCTATAGTTTTAAGCCATATCGTATATGAGAAAATGCAAGATAAATATCCCGATATTGTAGAGAAACTTGAAAAACATGGTTTGGTATACACGCGAGTTATGGGAGCCGAAAATGATCCATCCTCCGCAATTGGCCGTGACTGGAAATCCACATTTTGGACGACAGAGAAATCCGTCGTCGATCAAATGTACTCTTCCTCCGTCCCACATTAACGTTTACGTTTTCTTTTTACACCTAAATTAAGAGAGATTATATTCTAATGTAGAGTGGGTGAGAAAAATAATATTTAATGTAAAGTGGATAGTTGTATTAGTGTTGTGTTACTTGTGTATGGGCCTATAAGGAATAATTATTTGTTTTACGTGGGCATAATTTGATAATAAAAAAAATATAAATCTTAACCTGAGACGAATCAATTTTTTTCTTTTTCTGTATTTATATTTCTTTTAATTTTTTTCCTTCTTTTTATTAATGTTTTTATATTTCTTTTAATTTTTTTCATTTTTTTCTTTTTCTGTAATTATATTTCTTATAATTTTTTTCTTCTTCTCTTTATTAAATTATTTAATAATATTATGATACACTTCTTCTTTCAATTTTTTTTTAAATTTAAACTTTAAGTACTTGTTTCTTTGTTGCTTCACTTTTATTCACTATTTTCTTAATCATTTGTACTTCAAAATATTAATTTTAATTTTAATTTTTTATTTTGTTTTTTAAATGTAAACTTTGAATACTTGTTTCATCATTGCTTCACTTTTATATACTACATTTTTCTTATTTATTTGTATTCTAAATATTAATTGAAACACTAATTTATATTCAATTTATTATTATTTTCTAAATTTATGCTATAAATTTATGATAATAATATCTTAAATTACTTTTTACAAATAAAAATTATCAACAGTAATAGTAATTTTTTTAGTTTTGTTTTATTTACCGTATAATTTTAAATATAAAATATTTTTTTATAATTTTATGTCGTATCCCCAAACAAATATTTCTGGATCTGCCCTTGGTTGTGTATGGGCCTATTAAGGAATAATTATTTATTTTATGTGAGCATAACTTGACAAAAAAATAATATAAACATTAACCTTTCACCCCTCCACGTAGAATATTAGCTTCACTCTGCAAGTGATTTTACAATTAGTCATGGCTAATAAATTGGGTTAATAGGTGTAAAATTTGTTCGAAATGGGAGTAACTGATTTACTCCAACTCTCCAACCTTGATTGTTATGTATTTTTACCTTTACTTTTCTTTTTAGTTGATATGTTCTAGAATTTATTGATTATAAAGTTTTATTTAAACTTCTTCTTTAAAATTATTGATGAACTTTATTTTAATCAATTCATTTGTTGACTTTGCTGATTTTCTTTGAAGTGATCTTTGCTCATACTGTTTTTTTTTTTTTTTTTTTTTCCTTCCTAAAATCCAAAATTTCTTTGTTTTTAGAGGGAATCGTGTTTATAGACAAAATATTATGTTCCCTTTGTGATCTTATGAAACTATTCTAATTTTGTGATTTACTATTATTTATTACATTTTCTTTTAATTATCAACATTTATTATTAAGAGTTGGTTTTTGGTGTCAGTTAATATATAAGGGTATAATATTTTGTTCTAAAAGATACACTTTACAATTACTAAAAATATAATTTTTTTTATTAAAATTGTCGGCTTAAATATAAATAGCATAAATATTTAATTATAAAATTTTGTTTTTCTTGAGGAAATAAATGATACACATTTTTATACTAAATGATATATTATCATTTAATACTAAAAAGTATACCTTTCGAAAAATGCAAGATTTGAGGGCACAGTGTCAAAAAAGACATTCAAGTTTTAGCCTATTATTAAATGATTTAATATATAAAAATACAATATTATTATTTTATAATTATGATATTGAATAATCTCTTTATAATTTTTATTATCCATTCATTCAAGATTAAATGGGTAAGCATAATTACTCATGCACTATGGCAAGTACTCTTCTAGACTTGCCTCATAGCCGGCACTAAGAATCAGCGGTAGCCCCAAAAAATACTTTGTAATAGATTAGGTTAGGGGTAATTTCAATTAGGTTAGGGGTAATTTCAATGATGTGGCACATTCTTGTTCTTAGATTGGGAGATATGATCTAGTAATCTACTTGTTTTTGGTAATTAATTTGCAATGTAGAAAATATCTATCCTACATTTGTATTCTTAACCGTTAACACATCATTTGTACTATTATAACATATTAAAAATAACGTATGACATTTTACATTTTTAGTGTCATATTTTTGGTGTAAATTATTAAATGAATGACACATATAAGAAAGATAAAATATATTTCATTCGTTCAAATTTATCCTGTACCGTTATTGTGAAGTTTAAGAAAATTTATTTTCTAACTAGCTTTATTAACTTTTGGATGGTAACATAGTAATATATTTAGTTAATAGATAAATTTTTAAGTATATTATGTGTTAGCTGAAAGTAGTAAATTTGTAATTAAAATTACTTTTAGAGGTTGTGAATTGATGTGATATTTTCTTTCTTGAGTGGTGAATACACTTTCTGTCCCATAACTTTCACCAAATTCGATTTTCGTTCTAAATTACTTAAAATTTTCGGTTTAATCCGAAAAAATATACTATATCTAACCCTAAAAAAAATATTGTTATTTTCGTTTCGTGAGTCACTCATTACATATGCATATTAATGCATGCAATTAACGTGTATAAGTATTTAATAAGTTAGCTTTCCGTGCAATTCCCCTCAAACAAGTGTATTTATAAGCAGGCATCATGAAATAACATAGCAAGAATAAATTCAAACATTAGATATTAATGGGAAAAAATAATAAAAAAATGACAGCATATCACTCTACGTTGTTTGCTGAAGTGAGGATCCCATTACAGAGGAACTACGGCGGAGTAGTTTTCCCTGCCGTTCTATCTCCGACAACAGTGGATCCCGGCGATCTGACGGCCGCCATTAAGGAGCAGAAGCCATGGCTGGAGACCAACACGGGGCAATTCTGTTTCGCGGGTTCGGTTGTTTAGCTACCGCTTCCGACTTCAACGACGTCGTCGAAGCATTCGGGTACGGCGAGTTTCCGTACGTCGGCGGCGTTGCTCCTAGGACCCACGTCGTTGGCCGTGTTTATACTGCTAATGAATCTCCACCCGATGAGCAAATCCATTTCCATCACGAAATGGCTCATGCACGTGTTTTAATTTAATTTTTATTTTATGTCTGAATTAATTGTTCGAGTTAATTAATGATTAAATTTAATGGTGATGCAGTCTAGTGAGTACCCTACGAAGTTGTTTTTCTTTTGTGAATTGGAAGCTGCAAGTGGGGGAGAAACCCCCTTAGCTCTGAGTCATGTGGTGTACGATAGAATGAGAGAGAAGCATCCTGATTTTGTGGAGAAAGTGGAAAAACATGGTTTGATATACACACGAGTTATGGAAGCTGAAGATGATCCCAACTCCTATACTGGCCGTGGCTGGAAATCTACCTTCTTCACTACCGATAAGACACTCGCTATCCAAAAGTATGTAGTAATCCTCATTGTTTTTAATTCTTTATTTCAGATCACACATTTCCAAGTAAGTTGGTATTACTATCTAATTATCTCTATAATTGTACCATTTCACAATCTATGAAAAATTACAGAAAACTTTCGAGCTTCATGAGATCATGCTATTTTAGACGAGTGAGGCTCCTGTGCACCCGGGCGCACGGAGCAGATTCTGTGCGCCTTTACAATTTTCATGCCCCTTTACAATTTAAACCCCTAGCAATACATAGGTTTAAATATGATTGGAGGGGAGGGTTGTGTTCACATGGGGACACGGAGCATCTTTCCGTGTCCCCGGGCGCACGGAAGCTTTTGCCTTAAAAATTACTGTATAAAAACCTAAAACAAATTCTTTTTTCACTCACATTTAATACTTTTTTTTTCCTTCAATTAACATTCTTTCTCTTTAGTTTCTCATATCTTCTCTCATGTCACTTAATTTTCTCCTGATACTCCATTACCTATCGAATACAATAATTTATCACTTTCTATGATTTTCAATTTAGAAAATTTTAAATAAAATGATCAGATGCCTATCAGAGATAATGAAAAAGCACTAGAGTTCAAACTTTTAGATGGTGGAGTTTTAACATTAATTCAAAATGTATATAAATTTGAAGAATAAAAAAGGTGAATGAACGGGGCTGAAGGGTTAAAGATGAGAGGATGGATCGGTGAAGATGATAGTAGGACCACTTCCAGGCACGAAATACGACGAAATCCGGCAGCGTAAGACGTGGTTCAACAGCATGACGGCAGCTTATAAATGGAAGGATAAGAAGAACACTAGTGTGAGTTTTGGTTTTGGCAGAGGATATGATGATTGATTGTCTGAGAATTATAGAGGAGGAGAGTGTTGATGTTTCATGGCACAAGGGAGACATGCTGCTCATCGACAATCTCGCCCTTCTTCATGCTCGAAAACCCTTCACTCCTCCTCGCACGATATTAGCTTCACTCTGCACGGGCTGATCATCTAATTATTATGTGGAACCCTTCACTTTTTTTTTTTTCTTTTTTTTTTAGTTTACAAAGTACTCTCTTCTTTGTGCCACATTATCCTTCCCATTTATTGTTATGTGATACTCCCTCCGTCCCTCCTTTTAAGAGGACCATTTGCTTTATGACACGTAAATTAATGAGTATTATTATTTAATGTGTAGTGTGTAGTTGTATTAGTAGGAGTGTGGGTCCCAACATTTAATTGTATTAGAGGGGGTGTGGGTCTCATGTGTGTAAAAAAAAAGAAATGGGACTCTTTGGGTGAGACGACCAAAATGGAAAATGACCCTCTTAACCTGGGACGGAGGGAGTATTTAAGAAAAACTACTACTCCCCGCTCCTAAGGTATTTATTTTACTATTTTTTGCATTCGCTTCAAAGTATTTATTTCCCCTATTTAGTAAAAAGTACACAATATGGCACACCACTTCTCTTTAATACAACTACCCACTTTACATATAATAATAATATATCTTAATCTATGTGCAAAAAACAAATGGATACCTTAGAACCGAATGGAGTGAGTATTTTAGTTTAAAATAATGTTATGAGTGTAAAAATATGATAAATTTGAAATTAAAGTAATTTTAGTATTATTGGATAAAGTATTTTTTAGGAGCATGAAGGTATTTTATGAGACAAACAAATGAAAAAATTGTGAAAAATTTTATAAGACGAAGGAAGTGATATTTGTATTTAAGATTTAGTACTCCCTTCCAACTCATTTCATTTTTTAAAACAATTAAAATACGTGGCCAAATACAATTATTCACTTCATATTAATTAATAGTACTCTCGCCGTTCGATTCTAAGGTGTCTATTTATTTTTTGCACGTGAATTAAGAAATATTATTATTATATATAAAGTGGGTAGTTTGTATTAGAGGGAAGTGGTGGGTCATATTGTGACTTTTTTACTAAATAGGGGAAATGAATATCTTTGAATCGGACGTCAAAAATAATAAAATTGATACATTATAAGCGAAATGAGAGTATCATTTTATTTATGGGCAACACTAAGCATATATTCAGTGTTTATATTTTTTATAATAGTTATTAATTTTATTAAAAATATTATCATTACTCTTTTTTAAATTACGATTTGATTATGAAATACTCCCTCCGTCCCGGGTATTTTTACCCGTTTGTACGGGCACGGAGATTAAGACGTTTTATTTTTTTAATATATAATGTAAGAGAAAGTAGGGATAAATTAATAATTTAAAAAGAAAAAGTGAATAAAGTTATTGGGAATGATGAATAAAGTGTAAAAAAGTAATTAAAGTTGTTGGGATTGTAAAAAGTAGGTAATAAAATATTATGTATTTTTGCCAAAAATGGAATGGGTAAAAATACGTGGGACACCCCAAAATGGAAAGTGGGTAAAAATACGTGGGACGGAGGGAGTAGTTTATTGTACTATAATTATATTTTAAGGACCACTCAAAAAAAACTTCCACGTTTGTTGTTATTGTGAGTATGTAAATTATAAATCAATTACAATTCCGTATACAAGGTGAACTCAATCATTTAATATGGTCACATTCTTAGCAAGCAGTCGGTGGTGTCCCGTTCAGCATTTATGCGTAAGTAAGCTCACCACCAGAATCTGGTCGCCTTTCCGTCTATAAACAAAACACCCAAATATAAAAAATAAATTAGAAAAGGAGACAAGAAATTAAGACATCTGAATTCTTCTCCATGATTAATTCTGCAACTGCCATGATTAATCCTATCACCATCATTGCTCCTGCCGACTCATATAACAATCCTTTGGTTGCAAAAGAATTCACGAATTACAAAATGCCTGCAAATTCCAGCTTCTTCGCTGAAACCATCATCCCACACCAGAAAAACTACGGCGGAGTTGTTTTCCCCGCCGTCGTGACGCCTGCGGCATCAGGGTCCGATGATCCGTCTGTTTTGACGGCCGCCGTTGAGGAGCAGAAGCCATGGCTGGACGCTCTTCTGCACAAACACGGGGCTATTCTGTTTCGTGGATTTGATGCTTTAGCCACTGCTTCTGACTTCAACGACGTCGTCGAAGCGTTCGGGTACGAGGAGCTGCCGTACGTCGGCGGCGCAGCTCCCCGGACTAACGTTGTTGGCCGGGTTTTTACTGCTAATGAGTCTCCGCCTGATCAGAAAATCCCTTTTCATCATGAAATGGCTCAGGTTCTGTCTCTTCATTGCTGATCAGTTTGCTTGCAGATTAGGTGTTTGATCAAATGTTTTTTTTTCCCCCCTTTTTCTAAGCTTGATCTTAATGCTGCTCTGCATATCCACATTGATTCGTAGTTCTTTTTGTTCTTTAGATTATCTCACAGGATTTAGTATGCAAAAATTTGTCCACTAAGAGCTGAATTTGATGAGTAATAAGTGAAGTTGGACTATCATTTCCTGTTATAATAAATATGCAGAGTATGATGGCCTTAAACAGAATAGCTTTTCCAACTGGAAACAGATCATTTCTTGCTATTAATCTGTATGCTGTAATTTTGCGCTCCTTTATTCAGTCTACTTCACTGATTATGCCATGATCTGAGGTGTTCTGAATAAATACATAATTGATGACCGAGTTGATTCAATAGAGAGTGCCAGTATAGTTCCTTTTGCTGAAGTTTTATTAGGATTCTATGTTAAATATTACCACCAGTAAGATCTGAAGATTTTTGTGCATTCATTTTGTTTCTAGCAGGTTCCTGAGTATCCTGCCAAGTTGTTTTTCTTCTGTGAAGTAGAACCTGCAACCGGGGGCGAAACTCCTATAGTTCTGAGTCATGTTGTATATGAGAGAATGAAAGACAAGTACCCCGATTTCGTCCAGAAACTAGAGTTACATGGTTTGATATATACACGCGTTCTGGGAGAAGAAGATGATCCCTCGTCTCCAATTGGCCGAGGCTGGAAATCCACATTCTTGACGACTGATAAGAGTATTGCTGAGGAAAGGTTTGTATTATGCGTGGTGTTTGCTGCTACTGTCGATCGATCAAATTGGCACTGATTGCATTTATCCATAATCAAAGACTGAAAACCTCATATTTACTAAATCTTGGAAGATGACTGAGCTTATTTTACCATTTACAGGGCTGCTAAGTTGAACATGAAGCTAGAATGGACAGAGAACGGAGTGAGATCAATCATGGGGCCAATCCCAGCTATCAAATACGACAAGACAAGGCAGCGCAAGATTTGGTTCAACAGCATGGTGGCGGCATATACAGGCTGGGAAGATAAACGAAACGATCCCAAGAAGGCAGTGACTTTTGGAGATGGAAGTCCTTTACCGGACCCTATCATCCTTGATTGTCTGAAGGTCTTGGAAGATGAAAGCATTGCTATTCCATGGCAGAAAGGTGATGTGTTGTTGATCGATAACTTGGCTGTTCTTCACGCTCGAAAACCATTCACCCCTCCCCGCAGAATATTAGCTTCATTGTGCAAGTGAGAGTAGTTGATTCCTACTAGTTTTACATTGTGTAATTATATATGGCATACAAGATGATGCAATAAAGTGTACCTCCATTGTAACTTACTATGGAAATACTTGAGCTTTACAGAGATCATTCTCCATTGTGTATAGTTACTGAATGGATTCAAGTTCAGTTTCAGGTATATCTTGCTGCAATTTATTTGATTAGTTAATATATCTTTTGTAAATTGATCTCGAGTTTAACACAGACAAGAAACACGAGATGAAGCAATACTTTTGCAACTACAGAGTCAATTATAATACCAGTAAATAAAATAAACAGAACACTGCATGTATGATAAATAGACATCTTTCAAGAAACAGGGAAGCCTGGATACATATAGCTTTAACATACTCAGTTTACTAGATCACATCCAAAATTTTGTGCAGAGCAAGCGATGAAAGAATCATCCGAAAAAGACGAGGAAAAGAAACCAAACTACGAATTTAGTTCGACTTCTGGATGAACCACTTATATTAGTGCTGTTTCTATACACACAAACTATAAACAAAAGAGGAAGTAGAGAGAGAGATTCAGATTGGGACATGGAAAATTTTCTCATCTTCCCTGAACAAGTCCACTGAATACTTGACTGTTCCCAGCAAGTGTTGCTTCCCACTCCACTGAAGACAGCAGTATCTGAGAAAGTGAGATCACTACTTGCTTCATATCCGGTCGTAAAATGGGGTCTTCGTCCACACATTGCTTTGCCAACGTAGCCATCTACACATTAACAAACACCAGCACGTTTCAGTTCAAACTTTTCCTTCTGCTTCCTTCTTTCATTTCTCACATGATTTGTTCATGATAATTAAATTGAGGCAATTTACCTTAAAAAGACAATCGTGTGGATACAAATCCATGAAACTAGTATCAATGTGATCTTTCAAGCTAGACATGGTCATACAGTCGGGTGCGTTTTTCAGTGCCGCCACCATCTAAAATTTCAGCAGTATATTATACACACAAGTTAGCATGAAACAGAGGAACTTGGATTTGTGTTTCTTGGAAGACTTCTCCCCAAGTAAACAATGCTGTTTTTTTACTTTTGATGCCGAATGATCAGATCCCATAAAACAAAGAGATTTTATTTTCGTTATTTGATAAACAAGTCGTTCACCATGACTTACAATGGATACCAATGAACGCCTTTCAGCACTTCTTGTCATGGACTCCTTTCCAGATACCATCTCAAAAAGTACCACCCCAAATGCATAAACATCACTTTTAGTCGTAGCCAGTCCATCCCTCAAGTATCTAAACGAAACAAAACAGAGAGACTTTTCAGAGAGAGAGAGATGATGGCAGCCACAGCAAATCATTACAGCATTACTTACTCTGGAGCAAGATACCCATATGTTCCAACAACTCTGGTGATTGACTCCTCCCCATCATTGGTTGTTGCAACAAGTTTTGCCAAACCAAAATCTGATATCTATATACAACTAAAAGCATTCAGAAACAGTAGCAGTGTTGATTGTCAACATACAATTTGGGAGGAATAAAAAAAAAACCTTTGCTCTAAAACTTCCATCGAGTAGAATATTGCTCGTTTTGATATCTCTATGTACATAATGAGGTTTCGTGTGTTCGTGTATATACTCAAGGCCTCTAGCAGCATCAAGTGCTATTTGAACCCTCATTATCCAGGATAATGATGTATGACCTACCCAAATCAAGAATGCATGATAATTCAACACTAAGTATGAGAATAACATTCAA
Source organism: Pogostemon cablin (assembly GCA_023678885.1). Classification (NCBI taxonomy): domain Eukaryota; kingdom Viridiplantae; phylum Streptophyta; class Magnoliopsida; order Lamiales; family Lamiaceae; genus Pogostemon; species Pogostemon cablin. The sequence continues at coordinate 2,186,635 of CM042959.1, read as the reverse complement.
ACAAAGAAACATTTTTTTTACAGATAGGAGTTCACCTTTGTTCTGAGGATCATGCAAGTGATTTCTGAGTGAACCCTTTTGAGCATATTCGTATATGAGAAAAAGATCATCGCCACTAGCAGTGTAGCCAATCAATTCCACCTATGAAAAAGAAAATTTTTAACAAGTCTGCAATCTAATTCAAGAACACCAGTTTTTTTAGCACCAGCATTACCAGATTTGAATGATGAACTTTGCAAAGAACTTTCATCTCTGCCATGAATTCTTTGGTCTTTGTAGCAGTCATCTTTTTAATAGCAACTTCCTGTAATTTCAAGCACAATCACCTTGTTCAGATAACATTTTCAAACACATGATATCATCATCAGAAAAGTGTGGACCTGATCCTGGAGGAGGCCATAATACACTGAGCCATATGTTCCATGTCCCAAAAGATTAGAATCAGAAAAGCCATCTGTCGAAGAGAGTATCTCGTCGTATCTGAAAACTACAGGCTTCTCCACCTCAAAGACATTAGTTCCTATAACTGCACAAAATATTGAACCATCAATGCACTTAATCAGAACATATTAAAGTGATCATTGAAACTGAAATCAATTATCAAAGTTGGAAATACACAAATTCCATGAACTTAATATGTTCAGTCGATATACATATTTCAGCATACATTATCTAATCAAGTGACTCCAGCAATATTCAAGAAAGATCAAAACCTATAGGAATGTTCATCTGGCGGTTACTACACTCCCCTTTCGGGTGATTCCAATCCCCAGATTTGCAACAAATGGACCTTCCTGAAGCACAGCAGAAACTGGTGTTTCTAAGAATTTGAAATTTGTGAGAGATTTTCCCATCTGAATCTTTTGCTTGACTTCCTTGGGATCCTCTGGAACAACCAGAAGATCTCAAGAAAATGAAAACAAGTGCCACCACAATTATAAAAGCCAACCCCACAGCAAGACTTCCGATGATCCACCAATAAGGTACATGACTGTTTTTATTCACCTCATCTCCTGACAAAAATGGAAGCTATACATTTATGAATTATATGCATAAGTAAGACAGAGCACCTGCTACAATAAATAAGAATATACTTTTGAAGATATATCTCAATGGATGATTCTTTTAATTCATTTTTCACATCTATTAGTTATAACGAATTACATAGCAGATTTCAATCACATTTAAAACAAACTTGTGCTAGGAGGAATGCTCACATACCTACAATTGTATCGGCAGATGGAGCTGGAGCAGGAACTGGGAGTGTGCCATTTATAACAGGATAAGGTGTACCAGGAACTGAAATATGGTAAAAATCAAAGTCAGAAAGGTAAAAAAGAAACAGACTAATTCAGATGATATAACAACACTTGTCAATACCCAAACTAGAGAAGAAAATATAGTATGGAGACATCACTGCTACAGCTATAAGTTGAGAAGACTCGTCAATCAAAACAGAACATAGGTTTCGCAATTAACTGCTTGCAAGATCCACTTTCTAGGATTCCAATCTTGACACAAAAATGTAGGTTTAGGAGGAATTCCTAGATTTATACTATTTGTGAATTCCATAATAAAAGTGTTAGTTAAAGCTAGCCCTTATATCTGTACATACATGCATATCTAACAATAGATTATTGAATGATGTTATATAAATACATTTTATTAATATCCAACAGCCTAAGTTTGCTTCTTCATTTGTAGTTAAATGGATGTTTAAACCTACCATACCATAAGTAGAAATCAACTATTCCAATTTTCTGCTACGCTGTAGATCTCATTATAACAATGCAAAATTCTGATCTAAAAACATCCACGCAACTATAGACTTCATCTTCATATTAAGTTTAGGAAGTTAAGGAAAACCATGGGAACAATTTAGAAATAAAGACCAACCACATCAAGTGCTACTTATAATCAGAAGTTGCCATGATTCATAAAACTGCAAAGTAGCCCATTTCAATCAAATCAATTAAAGAAATAAAGCAAAAGCATGGAAACCAAACCTGAATTAAGTGGTATATAGAAGAGAACCCCAACAGTTAGATTATCAGGATCAGCAATTCCATTAACAGTCTCAATACTATCCATACTAACCCCAAACCTACTAGCTAGAGATTCCACATTATCTCCATCTTCCACCACATAACTCATCAAATAATTCCACAATCCACTTGAGCAACCACACATGAGCCTCAAAAACACCACAGCACCTTTCTTAGCAGGCCTTGTTAAATTTGAAGGAAAATAAGCCAACCCATCATAGGAATCCACAACCAGATCATACACTGACCTATTGTTTTCCCTCACAGAAAAAGTTGTATTACTCAAGTATTTGTTCAACCCCGAAGCACAAGAACAGTTCTTTTTAATGAAAATGTAGTCTCTCCCATTGCCTTCAACAGTTATGTCTTCTTGCAAAACATCAAACATGCTCTGTATCACAGGCAGAGTTTGCTCTGAGGAGGGTTTGAACGCTAGAAAAGAGGTGCATAAACGAGTTGTATCTGTACAATTGAGAGGACTTGCAATTTCTGCTGCTGCTAATGAGCATAGAAAGCTCATAAAAATCAAGATTGGCCCTCTTCCATGACCCATTGCTTTAATCTCAGAGATTCAATCTTGATGAGTATCTAACAAGAAAATTTGGATCCTTGTAAACAACTCAATACAAAAATGAATCTTTGCTAAATTTTCCAGCCAAAATTGCCAACTAAGAACAGCTAAACCAAAAGGGTATCCAAGAAAGAGAGATGCAAATTGCAAACCAAATACACAGAGTTAATGAGATTTGAGGGGGGGAGAAAATAAGAAAGAAAGAGAGAAGGGAGTGGGGGCAGACAATTTCCTGTTTTGGGTTTGTTTCTTACTTAGCTGAAACTAAGGGGCAAATGCATTACTAACTCATAACTGCTCTGGTACAGTAAAAAAGAAGAGAGAGAAACAGAGAGAGAGAAAGCGACTGCCATTAAAAGGGGAAAGGGGCACGACCATGGTGGTTTTCTTTTCCATTTTGTAGTGCACAAGTAACCTTGAGATTGTGGCAATAAAGATTTGTTCCACTTTTTGATTAATCTGGGCTTTGAGACAATAAAACTAATATTTGACTTAATACATCATCATTAGACACTCCACAGTGCAGTTTGTTGATTATTACAGCTGGATTTACTCATGTCGTAGGTGGGCTTCTGTTAACCACATGACCTAAATCCTTCAACGCATTAATATCGCGATGAACTACTTTTAGCCATTATGAAATCGTGGATTGCTTGTGATTGGACAGGATTACCAAGTGCTTATTCATCCGTGAAAAGAGGGTGATCTATTTTTGTAGTTATTAATACTCCCTCCGTCCCGGGCTAAGAGTCTCATTTGCTTTTGGGCACGTGGATTAAGGAGTATTATTATTTAATGTGTAGTGGGTAGTTGTATTAGTGCGTGTAGGGGCCCATGTATTAATTGTATTAGTGGGTGTGGGTGGGTCCCATATGTCCAAAAAAGGAAATGAGACTCTTTGGGTGGGACGACCAAAATGGTAAAATGTCCCTCTTAACCTGGGACGGAGGGAGTATAAAATAAAATAATGTTCTTATATTACTGAAAGATTTATTTTTTATTTTATTTTATACTCAGTATTTTCCATAAATATCCGATGTCGTAATCATGAATGATCTATCTTGAATCTTAATTGGTTGATCTTTAGAATTTATAGTAGTTTAATAACTGGATTTGATGAAATCTTCCTTTAATAGAATCAGGAACAGAATCTTGATTGAAATAAATAGGAATATATTTTCATGCAATTAATTAAGTATTCATTTGTATTTTTTTTAATACCCTAAAATATCTCAAAAATATCAAAAGAGTAGTCAAAAGTACTTTTTTTTCAATAAATATTACTCTTTTAAAATATTTTTATTTTAAATGACATCATATACTACTAGTTGCTAGACATGCATACTCCCTCCGAAATGTTCGTTTGCTTTTCACACGTGAATTAAGAAGTATTATTATTTAATACTATATAGAGGATAGTTATATTAATGGAAGTGTGTGCCCTATATTTTAATTATATTAATGAATGTGAGTGGGTCTCAGGTGTGTAAAAAAGAAATATAATTATTTGGATAAGACACCCAAAATTATTTAAAAAAAAAAAACACCTTCTTTGAAGGTTGAAATCAGCTGTTCGAACCGAGAAACCAACAATACAAACCGGAATCGACAATTTCGAATCCGGATTTATGCCTACTAGGTGCATACAAAATTTTCAGATATAAATATTTAGATTTAAATTTCTTGGATCTCTTAATGCAAAATTTTTGGAAGAAAAAAAAGCTGTGTACAACCAGACCATGTGAATTGTGGAATGGAATATGGGATCTCCCTTTTTGCATGGTTAGAGAAATTTAAAATAGGGAAAATCTGGATTAAAAATACTAATTTATCTTCTGAATAAAGTAGAGAATGGAATGATTATTTTCAGGGAACAAATAATAAATAATGCAATATTTAATTACTTGAATATTATTATTTAATTGGTGGCATTTGCGCTACGATGTCTGGCTGGCATTGGGAAAAAGAAGACATATTTAAAGAATAAACTGTTGCCATTGGGCCCCACAAATTGGCGCGTTTTATTGATGGAAAATCGACGATATTTTGCCGAGAAAATGACCCCTCTCTCCCTTTCCATTTTTACCCTGGTAAATATTTTCGTTGACTTCCAAGGTTAAAAAAACAATAGTAACCGACACTGAAATTGTACAAAATTCTTACCAAAAATGAAATAAAATGTACAAATTTCATACTACACGGTAAAATTGACTTATCTGAAAATAACAATAGTACGAAAGAGTATAGTTAAAGAAAATTAAAGAATTCAGTTAGTACCTTTTTTTATTGGTATTACTTTTATCCCACATGATTGAATTCAATTAGTACATGATAAAATACAAGTGCTTTTACTTAAAAAAAAAAAATAATAAAATTTGCAAATGTAAGTGTTTTCATTCATTTAAGTACAGTAACACACATCATTTCTTTTAAAATTTATTTTATTGATTGATATAAGAGTAATCGTCATTCATAATAGATTGATACGAAGCACCCAATTCATATAATTTTTTTCGACATAATAAAACATATATTTAAGACCAACCATATACAAATATAATTATTCCATCGAGTAAAAATGGTGTAGAATTAGATGTAGGTAATTTGTTTTGTAAAAGATTATTATTTCACAGATCAAGTATTATTCAAAATGTTGAATTGTTTTTATAGTAGAGAAATACTACTTTGTAAAAGAGAACATGATAACTTTCAGTAAAACTTTTTTTTTTTTTCATAATCTATTTTGATGCATTATACTTATCTCATCCCATTTCATAAAGAGTGAGATAAAACCCTTCAAACTTTTCTTTATTTGTTCAACATAACTCTTTACACTAAAAAAACAAAAATGTTACTCCCTCCGTCTCGGGTATTTTTACCCGTTTGTACGGGCACGGAGATTAAGACGTTTTATTTTTTTAATATATAATGTAAGAGAAAGTATGGATAAATTAGTAATTTAAAAAGAAAAAGTGAATAAAGTTATTGGGAATGATGAATAAAGTGTAAAAAAGTAATTAAAGTTGTTGGGATTGTAAAAAGTAGGTAATAAAATATTATGTATTTTTGCCAAAAATTGAATGAGTAAAAATACGTGGGACACCCCAAAATGGAAAGTGGGTAAAAATACGTGGGACGGAGGGAGTATTTTATTCAACAATCTCAAAAGTCACTTAATTTCAAATTTGTCATTCATTTTTCATATACGTATCATTATTTTATAATTTTATTACCTAAAAATACTATAATATCCTATAAAATCAATAAATTTAATAAAAAATAATTTTGTTTTGTAAACGACCTAGAGTAGAATAATAATAGATTAATAAATGAGAAGGGTTGTCCATGAAGGATTAATATTTACCCTGGGAGTCGAAATATCTTGGGTGTGTGAGTTGACTAGTGGGCCGACACGTGAACTGGGTCCAACTATAAAAGTAGATACAGATTGGCCCATTTAAGTACTTCATTCATTGTAAAATAATTCTTATTCCGAATTAATTCAAATGATCATTCAAAAACTTCCAAGAAATATTATACAACCAAACAAACTAGTAGAAATGCCATTGCAATTTGCATCTCACTGGATATCTGATTATGACATCAAACATTTTTTTAAATAAATATATAAATAGTGCTTTCAGGTTCATTTATTTTGTCATTTCATGTTCTCAAATATATTTCAACATAATTTTGCAGTATTTAAATAATTTTACATTAATATTATTGATTCTTTATTTTTTGACGATTTTGAAAATCTGAGGATAATTTATTTTCTAAAATAAAATATACATAAATAATTAATTGGAAGACGATTTCAATTTATTTATTAGTGGTAAATAATTAAGTGATTAGCATTTCGTGACACAATAATAAGGTCATAAGTAATGTCAATGTCATCATTATACGAGTGGAGCATATTAATATAATAAGTGAGGGAATAATTATGAATTATGTAGCAATAAAAACAAAAGGAATTATATATAGTAATAATTAGAAAAGGGGTACTGATAAGTTTGTTCAATAGAAAAATTAAGGGAGATTACTACTGGTTACACAAAAAAATCCTTAATTACTATGAGATACAAACATACAAAAATATTACTACGAACTATAGAAATATATAGTGATTTCAATATTACCCATATAAATGTGATGCACATAAATGTTGTGTGCAGCAAATGTTCGTGTGCAGCAAGGTGTGTGCAGTAGAAAAAAAGTGTGTGCAGCAAAAAAAAGTGTGTGCAGCAAAAAGATGTGGTGGTCCGGCGGAGCTCCGTCGGCTACAGTCAATTGCCGATCAACGGCGGTCAACGCCGATCAACTGCTGGTCAACGGTGGTCAACGGTGGGTGGGTGAGGGGTAGGGTTGGTGATTTAAAAGTGTATGGGTTTATGGGTATATTTGGTATTTTACTTTAATATTTTATATATAATAATTATTTTAAATCAATGTATCTAGTAGTAATTAGAGGTATAAAGTGTATACCTAATAGTAATTAATCCAAAAATTAATTGATGATCAAATAATATATTATTGGAGAAATAATAGGTGATGGTTTTTAGGGGAACTGCCAGAATATTTAATTTTCATATTGTAGCATGAGAATTTATAGAACTCAAACAATTTTGAATTTTATTTATTTATTTAGATATTAATATTTATTATTAAAAAGCCGTTTAAAAGGAGATTATTATTTTTTTCAATTCAATGCGTAACTTATTTTCTGGTTTTTTTTTTCTAAGCTTGTGTGAGATTTTTAATGGGAGTAAATCCGTAATCTTATAATTGGGAAATATTGCTCTTATTATGTGTGTCAGTAGTGGGCCGTCTAAGAACAGTCTCTGGGCCTTGAAATATAAATGAAACCCACTAAGATATGGCTTCGCTTATTCTCGTAGTTGGCCCAACTTAAAAAAGCCTCTTGTATAAACCCAACTTAAATCTGGAAAACTTGCCATAAAACCGTTTCCCACCTTAAATTCTATAACATTTTCCAAAATATATTTATTATACGTTATAAAACGAAGCACGATATTTAAAAGATTTTTTAATTTTAAAAACTAGTATTAATTTTTATTTTTATTTTTACTTTTGAAATATGACGAACTCTGTTGTGAGACGTTACTTACATGAGACTTTGTGAGACGTGTTAAAGTATGTCTATAATTTAGATAAAAGTATGTTTAATGGTTCTTAAAATATGTTTTTAAAGTATGCTACATTATGTATTAAAGTATGATTTTAGCGTGTTATAATATAATTTATTATTGACATACTCCCTCCATCCCCTTGATACGTATCCATTTTTCCATTTTGGTTCGTCCCATTACAAAGTATTCATTTCTCTTTTTGAATTGATGTGACCCACAACCACTACACATGGCCCCACACTCAACACTAATACAACTATCCACTACACATTAAAATATTATTTCTCTCACCTTACTAAACATTAAATTATTATACTCCTTAATCCACGTGCAAACAATAAATATACTATAGCAATGGATCGACATGTCTCACACCCGTGTCACAAATAATCCATCTCACAAGAGAGCTTCTCTTAAAATATTTTAAGTAAAAAGATAAAAATATTGCTTCAACGTTGAGACAAAATTCCAATACTTTCGAAGGAAGATACCAAACACGTCTACAGTAGATATAATTACACAATTATAATTTATTAATTAAAAAAATACATAATAAATGTTCACAGTACATAAGTAAGTAGTTATGCAACTTAAAATGCTATATTAGAAAATAGTGAGTAATTAATTACAATTAATGCCATGTATTTTCACAGTACATAAGTGATTAGTTATGCAACTTAAAATGCTATATTAGCAAATAGCGAGTAATTAATTATGGTTAATACAACGTCACTGCAATACTAAGAAATCCATAACTAGTCTAGAACAAGAACAATATTTTTTTTAAAATAGTTATTCAATATGTAGACGGATTAATTCGAGAGATATCAAACTCTATTTTAAATTAGAGTTTTTCGCTCTGTATATATTACATCTGCAAATTTTAAACCTGAAATTTTATGAAATTTCACCTTAAATCATATCAAATCTCTCATTGCTGAACAAACCCCAAAAATTAGAACAAGATCACCCTTTATTTTGCAACAAAAGTCCATAAACCTAACTTTGAGTCATAACTAGGGAAATATAGAAAACTAGTTAATTTTTAAGGCTTTCACACACATTTCAACCTCTCTCCACTTTGAGAGTTGGATAAAAAACAATTAACTTTCTACACAATTATTTAAAATAACAAATTCTTACTATACGAAAAAATCACAAAATAACATAAAATTAATCAAAATTTTAAATGACTATAGTTTGTCTAGTAAAGAGAATAACAAATTGTCATGAAAAAAGTGACTATTAAAAAAAAAGCCTCACCAAGAAATTGATGGAACATTTTCCTACAATCATTTTCTTGTATTTATATTTCTTATATGAATTTGTTATAATAAAGTGTGAATAAAATCTCATAATTAAATTAGAAAAGTGTAGGATCCTCAATATTCTATACTAGAATTTGTATGTCTTAAATATATCAAATTAAAAGGTATTAATTACAATAAATTACTGAACAACCCATTAATTTATATTTATATTTGTTTATATGGAATATTAAATTATAATTTTCTTTAAAAAGGTATGTGTTTGGAGTAGTTGAGATGTTGAAAATTTGAATAATAAATTTGAAGGATTTTATTCTGTCTGAGAGAATTAAATCCCCAACCCTTTTCCATCATGTCCAGATTAAATCCTCCACGTTTTTCTAAGCAAAATTGGACCCCATTTAATCCACTCATCTATACTATTCATTTTTAGAAAAACATCTTTTTCTTCTTTTTTATTTTATTTTAATGGGAATTTACTTTTTTTGGGAGTAACATTATTGCCCATAAACTGCTGCATGGCCCATTTTCGTTGGTAAATTAACTATACATGTTTCTTCATCAAATAATTTGAACATGATTTTATATATATATATATTTTTTTTTACATTAAATATTATATTTTTATTGAGTCACATAAGAATTTTAATAAAAAAAATTATCAAATCCTTGTGAAAATTGGCATGCTTTAAACTAAAACTTATGCACACTGCTTAATTGCAATTTCGTATTATAATAAATTTTACATTTTTCAATTTCATTCTTTTCAGAATATATTAATTCATAAAAGAAATAGAAACATTTCTTCAATTATTTAATTTTAAATACATTTTTAATTTTAAAATTATCATCCACATCTAACATGCATATATCATATTTTTTAAATTTATTTATTATCTAAAAAACTATATTACCTTTTAAAAATTAATAAAATCAATCAAGATATATTTTTTCTTAAATTTCGATATGCAGATATAAAATTAAATTGGACAAGGTATCTTGGATTACATAATATACTCAAATCTCATTAATCAGTTGTCATGTTCTTAATTTTGAGATTTATTTATACATTTCTCTCTCGATTAAATTCTAAATCTTTAATTAGAGTTATCCCAAGAAAATCAAGACCCATTCTTAATTATTAATTATAAATAAATTTAAGCATTAATAGCATAAAGAAATGGGTTTCAGTATAAAAAGATGTATAGTCATTATCATAGTAAAGCTAATCTCACTTCTTAAGTCCCAATCATGCCCAACATGTATAATAAAATAAAATACTAACGTTTTTTTAAGTCATGTCAGTTGCCATGTATACACATACTATACTACTCAAAAAATAAAAATAAAATTTTATTATTATTATTATTATTTTTAAAATAAATATTATTGCTATCGGGTATGAGCTTTACTCAAAAACAAACGAGTACAAATTACAAAGATAACATACTTATCCTAACTTTACTACAGGGACAAACATATCAACCATAGTTAACCATATTTCAGTATACAATTACCACCAAAATGAGTAAAAATTTTATTATTATTATTTTAATCTCCACCAAAATAGGTACTACATTGCATCATAATCTTAAGCAACATTGTCAATGACTTACTTAACATGGGCAATTATTTATTTTCATTGAAAAAAAAAAGTTTTAAGGTAACAATCATGTATCATTTGAGGAAATATAAGATCTTTAATCTTATCTACATCTTTTGCTTTATTTAAGTAACATCATAATTCAACAGTTATACAAATTACCCAAATTAATTGTGTTTACTCAATTATTGTTGATCTTTTTCGTACATTGAAGTGTTGGATATAATTATTCGAATGCGACATTTAAATTAAGATATAATTGCAGCTTAGTAACCCCACAATACGTTTTATTAGCATTCATTGGATTGATCTTCACAATTATTAATTAATAAATAAGATACGTGAAATGAAAATAAATAATTGTAAGTTTATTGACTTAATTATTGATGAATCTCGTGAAAATGAAATTTTATATATTTTCTCACTTAAATAAATGGCTTACCCCAAGTTTTTATATAAAAAGAATGGCGATTTAATATTCCATCAAGAGTGTCAATATACGATTATTTTCTACTATGGCTTACAATTTTTTTATTTTTTAAAAACGAACATTTGATTGCATGAGGCAGCCGTAATAATAGATACTTGTTCTTACAAAATGTTTAAGGTTGCTATTGTTTATTAATACTGTCTCATTCTTTATATACACCCTAAAAATTTTGATCTAAATAATCTTAAAAAAAAGATAAATATATTTTTTAATATTTAAATTTTTTGTAATAATTTTGTGCGACGATCAATCATTTTACTCAAAAGAAATTTCATGACTTTTATTTAGAGATGAAGTAAAATTATTTATTTTTAGAGTGTATTTAGTATTTCAAAATATTGAATTAAGTATTCACATTCTATACACAGAATTAAGGTGTTAATAGCCAAGTTTTTTTTAAAATTATACTCCATTAATATTGTTGATTAAACTTTTGCTCAAAAGCGACGTTCCTAGCAACCCCACTAATGAATTCTTTTGTATAATTGACAGTTTTAACTAGGGTTTAATATGCCTCACTCGTCACATTGTTGACCATAATGAGTAACCATGTATCTTAACGGCACGAACCACATCACTTTCTTCCCGGGTCGGGTCAGAAATGAACATTCGACTCTCGGACAATTTCTTTCTTTGAGTATAAGTTATAATAATTTATACCGCTTGGAGATATAAGGGTGTATGAACTTTGTAAACTAACTACTAATTATACTAATAACTAATTTTGTCCCATAAAAAAAACTCAAAACTGAACCATGATTAGATTTTGATGACATTATTTGATATTCCCTTCGTCCTATCGTAATATTTAATCTTTCTTTGTAATTACAAAAGAAGCGAAAGCGTTATGACGGGATAGAGGTAATATGAAGTACTCCCTCCGTCCCATAGAAGTTGACACACTTTCTTTTTGGTTTGTCCCACTAAAGTTGACATATTTTCTTTTTAATACATGGGACCCACATAAAAACAATTAATCTACTCTCATGGGCCCTACATATCACCTCTAATACAACTACCCACTACACATTAAATATTATTTCCCTCACTTCACTTTACTTCACTTTACATTAAATTATTATATTCCTTAATCTCCGTGCCAAAAAAAATTATATCAACTTTAATGGGACGGAGGGAGTAGTACTTATCAATCATTCACTTTGAATCTCTATCATAACAACAAAATTTGTGAAAATTATGATGAACGATGATAAATTAACGTATAGTACTTTTATACTCCTCCGTCTTCCCAATATGTATACACATTTTCTTTTTGCACGTGGATTAAGGAATACTCCCTCCGTCTGGATTTAAGGTTGCCATTTACTTTTGGACACGGAGATTAAGGAGTATTGTTATTTAATGTGTAGTGAGTAGTTATATTAGTGGAGGTGTGAGTCCCATTTTATAGTTGTATTAGTGGGTGTGTGTGGATAAAAAAGGAAATGAGACCCTTGGGGACGAACACCCAAAATGAAAAAATGATACCCTTAAAAGCGGACAAAGGGAGTATTTTATTTAATGTGTAGTAGGTAGTTCTATTAATGAGGTGTGTGAGATCCATATATTAAATATATTAATAATGTGTGTGGTCCCATGTATTTAAAAAGTGAAATGTACACTTTTGATGCGGACGCCCAAAATATCAAAATGTATACCTTTCTGGCGGATGGAATGAGTAATTTTTTATGAGGTACCAAATATATATATAGAGAGGGTGCATCATGGAACAAACATTTTAAATTGTTATACTAAAATGTTAATTTAATCTTTATTATTAAATAAAATAAAATAATATATTATTTAAAAAATTAATTATGGACGCCATCCTATTTTAAATTTATCAATTAATCCTAAAGTAGTGAACAAGTTCATCTCAAAATCACTCATTTTTTAAAATATTGCACGCTAACTTTAGAGTTGAACTTATAAATGTGTGGTATATGGAATTAAAGGATAACACGTGAATTAATTTAGGAGCCATACTGCATAAAATTACGCGCAAATTTGTGCATCAAATTACTCCCTCCGTCCCAACTTCAACTTCACACTTTCCGTTTTGGTCCATCCCAAATTCAACTTCACACTTCCATAAAAGGAAAAAGCAACAAACTAATATCCCTCTAACATACTTTATTTTCAAATTTGCCATCACCTTTTAACACACATAACATACTTTATCATTTATTTATTACCCAAAAATACCATACTACCCTCAAAAGTAAGTCAAAAAGTGACTTTTTTTAAACTCCGTATCTACAGTAAACGTGAAGTTGAATTTGGGACGGAGGGAGTACTATAATGCGATGTAAGCTTCAGTGACTTTAATAATTTCATGTCGACCATCAGAAGTCTAAATTTATTTTATTTTATTTTATGCAAAAGCTCCTACGTTCCCGGGACACGAAGGGATACTTCGTGTCTCCAAATTCTATTTAAACCTATATATTATTAGGGGTTTAAATTACAAAGGGACATGAAAATTGCAAAGGCGCACGGAGTCCGGATGCACATAGCCTCACTCTTTATTTTATTTAAGTGTATATTTTGAGGAGTCTTATTCTCCTTTTTAAATACTTGTACACATATTATTAATATAATTAAAATATATCGATTTATTTACTTAATGCACGTTAATTAAAGAGGAGTAGTGGTATTATTTTATGTACAGTGTGATTATATTAATGAGGTATGTGTCCATATTTTAATTGTATTAGTGATGTGTATATATCTCATATGTCTAAAAAGAAAAATAAGATTATATGAGACGAACGTCCATAATAAAAAAAATAAAACCCTTGCTGACGGATGGATGGGAGTACATTAAAATAATATTCTCTTTGTGTTATGTTAATGTTTACACTTTTTATTTTATAATTTGTTTCATAATAAAATTTACTCCATCTGTCCTACAACAAGCGTCTCTTTTTTTCCATTTTGGTCGTCTCACCCAAAGGGTCCTCTTTCATTTTTTACACACATGGGACCCACTCATTCCCTCTAATACAATTAAAACATGGGGCCCATACTCCCACTAAAACAACTACCCACTACGCATTAAATAATAATACTCCTTAATTCACGTGTCAAAAAGCAAAAACTACCCTTACCGTAGGATGGAGGGAGTATATTTACTTTTTTGTTAAGTAAGACACCACTATAGTTAAAATATTATACTCTATCAAATATTAATTCACCACATAATAAAATATTGTACCTCTTAAACTTTGTATAAAGCGTAAATATAAACGTTAATATGAAATGGAATTATGAAAGAAGTATCATTAGATGACATAAAAATCAAATTACACCCTAGTATGTTTAACAGTAGTGCATTGTGTGTAACTTGGGAGAAAATATTAATTTGGGTTCTATATTTTTTGTCAAATTCAATTTTAGTCTGTAATTTTTAGTATTTTCAATTTTAGTTTTAGTTTAAATTTTGGTCCTTTAATTTTTAAATTTTCAATTTTAATCCTACAAGTTTCAACTTTAGTCGCATATCATTTTGAATTATCAAAATTAGTCATGTATCTTTTGAAATATGATATAATTTATAATATAACTAATTTTGATAATTAAAAAAGATATAAAATTAATTTTAAACTAATATAATTAAAATTGTAATTTTAAAAGAAACAATCAAAAATTAAAACAAAAAAAATTAAAATTAAAAATACTAAAAATTACAGAAATAAAATTAAATTTGATAAAAAATATTGGACCAAATATTTACTAGTAACTTGGAATGGAAATGACGTAAAGAGTTGCATCATTACACGGACGACTCTTGCTTCAACCCAAATTGCTCTGTTGATGTGACACCCAAATCACGAGTTGCCTCCCATTAATACCCATCCCTCCATCACACCCCTCCATCTCCTTTTCTACGGCCACGATCTCATCAGACACTTTTATTACCATTTTCGATTGGAAACCACCAGATGCTTTTCCGATGTGACCCCCCGTATTCCCACATCCAGCGCGTCAACTCCACCACACCCTATTTCTTCCATTTAATAATTAATTAAATAAAAGTAAATAGGAGGCAGAGGGTGCAGATAGCCTAGGTACGTAATAATGCGCCGACTTGTGGGGTTAAAGGTCGAACATGTTGGAGGTCGGAGCCACGCGCTGCCGCGTGTGATTCCATTAAAATATAAATTCGTTGACATGTGTGGTGAGGTCCCACCCTGAGTAAGGGTGCCGTCTTTGAGTATCCAAACTGCACCCCCACGCCAGCCATCTAAAACCGCTGCCTCGCATGCGCCAAGAATTGCTGGAGGATACGATTTTTAGCATTTATTTTTTATTTATTTTATAATAAAATCAAAATTGCTGGAGGATACGATTTTATTTCCTCCAATAGCCAATAATAAATCTTGTAGGTTAGTGTAAAAATGAAACATTTGTGCAAACCCTTAAAGTGATTATTGAGCTCTTTTTTTTTTTGTTTAAATGTGTATTTATTTAAATTTTCGAATAATGTTAGTAGTAGAGCATGCATGTTGGATGTCAATGATATACCCCTCCGTCCAAGCAAAGAGATACATTTGCTTTTTGTACGTAGATTAAGAAGTATTATTATTTTATTATGTAAAGTGAGTAGGTGTATTAGAGAGGTGTGATGAGTAGTGGTGGGCCATTGGTGGACCATTTTTACTAAAAAGGAAAAATGTTACAATTTGAATGAGACATCCAATATAGTAAAATGATGTTATTTGGGTGAGACGGGAGTATATACGTGGTAATTTTGTTACTAAAATTTTGTAGTAATTATATACTATTTCCATAAGATTATAGTACTTAAATTCATCTAGAATTAATTTAAATTAATGTGAGAGTGCTTCAATTAAACTAATGAGAATATATTTTGTACATCATGTATTTCATTTTCTACGCGTATTTGTACAAGTATATAATTAGGTTGTGTTAAAAAATAGAGTAATAACTTTAAAATTGAGATAGACTAAGGCGGATTATCTACAAATTGGACTCATTTTGTTAGGGTAAAGTAAAACAATTCTTGAAATTAGATGAATTTGATGAGAAAAAATTATATGATTGATTTTTTAATTTATTTTGTGAAGGTTAATAATCAATGATATCAACCATGCAGATATTATTTTGTCAACAAATTAAATTTTATTAATCTTTGACTTAAACAACACCCACACGTGCATGCCAACTATATTTGTGCCTTTTTTTTTCAATCAACTTCTTAATACAAGATAAAGCTTGAGTGTTAATTTTTAAATTATAGTTAATTAAATATTAATAATATAAATCTTATTTAGAGTTGATATAGGTGCATGTAAAAGAAAATGTAGGTGAAAGTCAAGCTGCTTGACTTTAGGGAACAATAACACAAACCAACTAATTTGGACTAAAAATAGTTTTTATTATTTCAGTTTTTAATAGCAATCATTCAAAAAGCATAAAATAATATATTAGTATTGTCCATTAATTATATAGGACGAAGATACTATTTTAATGTCAAATTTTAATACAATTACTACATTATAAAACATGTGAATACATCATTTACCCATACAAATTTCTCAGTTTTGGATAATTATATTAAAAATGAAACAATTTCATCCCTAACTCATCTAAGATCTGTGTGTGGTCAATATTTCTCTAAACTTCATAGATATGTATTTGAATCGAAAATTAAAAAATAAAGTAGATTCTAAAAATGCTTTTAACTTGACCTATTTGCTTAAAAGTTGCTCAGTTCAGACTATTTTTTTTAAAATCTAATACCAATAAAAATCTAGTTAAAGCATAAGTAGCAGTTTTTCCATACAACGTTTGATCTATTGTCACCTTATAAAGAATTAATGTTACATCGGCATAAAAATCATCTAAGGTTGTATTTGTATGGAAGGATTTGAGGGGTGATTTATAAATCATTCCCTCAAATCCCTCTATCATGTTTAAATAACAGTTGAAATTAATGGATTTATAAATTCAAGATTTTAAATTAATGGATTTCAAATCATGAATTTGATTTTGAATTTTTTTAGTTGTTTTTGAATGGATTTCAAATTCCCACTGAAACAATGTCATTTGAAATCCTTCCGTTGTTATGTAATTGATATATTAATATATAAAAGGGAGGATTACTACTAGGTACACAAAAAAACCCTAAATTACTATGAGATACAAACATACAAAAGTATTACTACTAGGTACAAAAATATATAGTGATATTCCAATATTACCCCTATTAATGTGCTGCACATAAATATTGTGTGCAGCAAAAGTTCATGTGCAGCAAAGTGTGTGCAGCAAAAAAAGTGTGTGCAGGAACAGTATTTCGGCGGCGGCAGTTTTTCCGGCGACTAGTTTTTTTTTTTTTGGACGAACAGTTTTTCCGGCGACCGGCTGCCGGAGCTCCGACGGCGGCGGCGCGGCAGCTTTCCGGCGACCTTTTTTTTTTTTTTTTTTTTTTTTTTTTCCTGACGAACAGATTTTCCAGCGACCGGCCGCCGGAGCTCCGCCGGCGGCGGCGGTCCGGCAGCGGCAGCGGTGGTCCGGTGGTGGGTGGAGGTTGGGGTTAGTGTTTTAAAGGTATATGGGTTTAGGGGTATATTTGGTATTTTACTTTAATATTTTGTATTAAATAATAATTATTTTAAATCAATGTATCTAGTAGTAATTAAGGGTACAAAGTGTGTACCTATCAGTAATTATTTCTATATAAAAATAATATATAAAATTAATAAATTAATAATATATATATATATATATATATATATATATATATATATATATATATATATATATATATATATATATATATATATATATATATATTATGTTTTAAACTCTACCACACAGCCTACCCCCACTCCCAAAAAATTTTTTTTTTATAAAATTTTAGATTTTTAATATTTGAATAATAAAAATATTACCACATAACCCTATCTATCCCCACCCCACCAACACCACCCCCCACCCAAATTTTTTTTTATAAAATTTTAATATTTAAATAATAAAAATATTACCACCCAACGTACCTTCACCCCCACCCCCATAAAAAAAATTATTATATTTTATATTTTAATATTTAAAAAATAAAATATTACCATCCAACCGAACCCACCCCCTCCACCACCCCCACCCCACCACACCAAAAAAAAATTAAAATAAAATTTTAGATTTTATTTTTTAAATATTAAAATCTATTTTTTTTTTATTTGGTGGGGGTGGATGGATAGGGTGGTAGGATTGGGTGGTAATATTTATATTATTTAAATATTAAAAACTAAAATTTTGGGGTGGGGATGGATAGGGGTAGGGCTGGGTGGTAATATTTTTTATTATTCAAATATTAATAATCTAAAATTTTATTAAAATTTGTTTTTTTTGAAGTGGGGGGTGGAGAGGGGGTATGTTGGGTGGTAGAGTTCCATCCCAAAAAAATTATTTTTAATAAAATTTTAAAATTTAATATTTAATATAATAAAATTTTATTATTTTTATTTATCATATATAAAAGGCTCATCTTATATACACACCTCTTCTTATTAAATACACATTCATTATTATATAAATAAAAAATATATTTTGAAAAAGTCTCAACTACTCTTTAATTATTAAAGACGCTATATTCACCCCAAAATTCTCATATCTCCCGACGCTTCCGCCTCCCAGCAGTCTTTCTGTGTTCGTCTCCATTCATGAAATCAAATTATTTGTCATTAATCACCTTTTATGACTAGTGATCCAGCGACTCACAAAGACCCTTTTATTTGGAAAATAAGACACAGAAAAGAGGAACTTGATTATGTACTCCCTTGATCCAGGAAGTCACTCCACAAGCAAGCAAGAAATCGCCAGGTTATCTCATGATGAATAAATTTTATTTAATTGTAAATCATAATGAATAATGCATCCCAATAACTCATGATTATCTATTGGTTGAGAAAATCACTCCTCCGTCGAAAACCACTTGTCGGAATCCTCATACCTGAGAGAACGGCAAATTGAACTCTGAAAAAGTTGTTTTTGTCCACGTGGAAGCTCGTTCAATAGACTTGAAAGTAAAAAAAATATTTTTTTTTTGCTTATGCTTTGTGTAAATGGGTAATCTTGTTGTCCTTATGTGGTTTTAGATTTTTCCATATCCAGGTGTTGAGCTTATGATTAATCATCGCCACTTTTGCCTTGAGACCTTAATTAACATTTGGTTATTAATGAATTATTCTGATGAAAAATTAAACTCGACGGCATGATTATTGATTTATCTTTTAGAGGAACTTGTGGATATATAAATGATAAAACTCATTTGACAATCGAGATAAATTAGTACCGAGGAAACCCACAAAATAAGATCGAGAACAAAAAGGTGAGAGTGAAGATGTGTATAATTTTAATAATGAAAGGGTAGTTTTGAAAATTCAGTGATGCGCATAAAATAAAATTAAGAAATAAAAAATTAAAGATAATGTGTAATAAAGAGGGTATATTCAATAAGAAGGGGTGTGCAAATAGCAATACTCTATATAAAATTCTATTTTAAAAATAATTTTTGAATTATAGATTTGAAATCCTTTCAAAAATTCATAATTTATCCAAACTGTAAAATTCAAATGAATTGATTTAAAATATAAAAAAATTAAAATTCACTCATTTTCAAATCTATTGAAATAACTCAATTCAAACACAACCTAAATTTTAAATGCGTTATATTTTCTGACAAATCGATAAGGTAAGATTATTTTAATAATATAACCTTTTTGTTTGCATTCCAAAGTCAAAAAAACGAAGTTGATTTTGATTAACAGCCGTTGGATTAAATGATTATCCAGTACCGTGTTTGACTCTTGACTCGTATCTTTCCTCTACCCGCATGCCTACCGTAAAAAGCTACACCACCTTTGTATGCTCGATCATACGTTGTCGTTTGTATGTTTATATTCATTTTCTCATTTTGAAACTCATCATTATTGAACACATGCACACGCTTATAAATTTTCATGGAAGATCCAATTTCTATTTAAAATCCAAATTTACAAGTGTGTTTTGAATGTTTGTTATCTCAAGCCTGCTCAATTTTTTTATGTTTGATTTACTTTTACAGTATGGAGTATAATATATTACTCCATTTTACATTTTATCCGGAAATAATACATTTTACAATGTAAATTTAACTTTTTAGGATTTTGCAAATTACTAAAAAGAGCATTAAATTGTTATATGGAGTAACTTTTTTTCTAAATAATACTATTATATAATGTAGAAAAATAATTTTCCAAATGTCTTAATATATTTTTGTGTTACATTTTTTATTGCACCTATTTAAATGAGCGATATCTAGTAATTCGCTATAAAAGATGTAACACCAATATACAATCGGAGATCTGAACCGAAAAAATAATACTACTCTCATTTTCGTTTATAATTAGAAGAAATATGTCGTACCATTATTTTAGGGGAAAAATTTTTGGACTTCAAATGAACTTCTCAAATATTAGGTCATAAACTGAAATTATAATTGCAAATTGGCCCTCATAAAATTGTTCCTACATTGGAATGTATCCAATCTAACGGAGTATTCCACATCTTAGTATTTTATTTTACATGAACTATTAATTAATGCATATAGAATGATAAAAAGTTTTAACTTAAAAATACCCTACCTAGTTATGTAAGTGCAAATAAATTAATTTCCGAAAATATTAGGTGAAAAATGATCAATCCAAATCATCTGTTCTACAATCGTGTTTCACTCTATGTTTCATAACTTGTTTTCTATAAAAATAATACTTCCTCCGTCTCCTTTCAACCCAAATCCCCTATTTCACTTTGGTATTCCACTCCCTATTTCATAACTTATTTCCTATTAAAAAATTATACCCTAGTTAATGACCATTAAACCCTGAGGCATGGGGTGAAATTTTGACAATTGATTACGACACATGTCAAAAATCTAATTAGTGCAATAGTAGATGAAACACATAATGGAATAGGTGATCCCATTTGGTCTCCTTTCAGATGACACACTTTCTATTTTGGGCTGTCCTATAAAAGTATGCACCTTCCAAAAAAAGCAAAAAATAAAAAACAAACACCCTTCCCCATACACCTTATTTACAAAAAAATCATCTCTACTTAACATACTTTATCATTTATTTATTAAAAAAAAAATATCATTATACCCCTAAAAATTATCACTTTATTAATTTTCGTGCCGGAAGGGGGACGCAAAATAAGGAAATAGTGTGAATGGAGTGTGGACGGCAGGGCAGGGCAGGCAGAAACGCGAGTAGGAGACAAGATCATAGGATCTGCATGTTTTTATTGCACTGCCCCCCTCCCCCTCACTCAATATGGATCATGCAAATCCCTCTTTACCCCCCCCCCCCCCCCCCCACTCCCCCACCCCACCCCTCTCTCTCACACATTGGTTCACTACAAGCTAGGTCTGTTTGTGGTGGTGTTTAATTTAATATTATAAATATGAGTAATTCTTTTGTTAGGTTCTCCTGATTATGGAAGAGGGGCCTGTTTGTAGGGCAGTGTGCTAAATTATAAGGCACTCTCTAGACTTTGCGTCATTTGATTAATTTTATTTAATTCTCAATTCTGTATTCTGTAGATGAGAGAGAAAGTGTTGCTTCCTGAATCGAACAACGTTGTATGGTGAACAGTATTTAGAGGGGTGTTTGGTTGGTTGCGTGTTCTTTCTTCTAATTCCATTTCCTGTTTTGGAGCTCTTAACAATCTCTCTGGTTTTCTTGCAAACCTTGTCTGCTTTCTTTCTTTTGATCTTCTCACCATCATCATATATATGTGGATGTAGATGTGGGATAGAGATTAAACTAATAGGAGAGAGAAAGGGATGTGTAGTATTTATTAGAGAGAGAGAGAGAGAGAGAGAACCCACTACACTCAATCTGAGCATGCTTTAAAGTAAGCCATTAAAGCATACCTTTCCGCTTAAACCTCCCTTTTATTAACTTCCATTATTTCCACCTCAATTCTTTAATCCCTCCTTCTGTCTTGAGTTGTTCCAAAATTTCAGTTTCTGGGGTTTGATCAGAGAAGAGGATAACCATTTGGGTTTGAATACTTGCTTGCATTATTCTCCTCTGTAGGTTTCAATATTGAAGAAGAAATGGAGAGTTACACAAGAAAAGATGTAAGGTGTCCAAGGCTGGAGCTGAGACTTGGTCCACCAGGAGAAGACTTGAACATGTCTAGAGAGAGAAACCATGACTCTGTCTCCTCCATAGCCTACTTCCCAAACAACCCTCCATGGCCATCTTTCATCCATGGGGAGGAGTTGAAGAGTGCAGAAAAGAACAAGGACACTGCCACTACTCAGAAAAGGTGCATCAGCTTTATTTCCTCTCCTTGTTTCTACTCTTGTTTTTCCTTTTAAGACAGAGTATATTCACTCTTTCTTATGCATTTATTTGTACATGTATCTTGTGGTCCATCCATCCTACACATCTTTGTCTTCCCACTTCCCTTTCTTCTCATATTCCTTTCATTTCTTACATTATTAGTAGTAATTATTTTGTGATGGAAAAACATAAATCCCATTAATAAGTCTGTTTTCTTTACCATGTTATATGATGGCTAATAATTTCAAGAAATTGTATAGAACTTGCACAAATTGCTGAGATTGCTAGTTTTTTTTTTTTTTTTTTTTTGCAATAATTTTTTTGTAATAAATAAACAGGAGTGCTCCTGCTTCAGTGGTGGGATGGCCCCCCATACGTTCATTCAGGAAAAACATAGCAAATGGAAGCAGCTCTTCAAAACCAGCATCAGAATCACCAGATGCAACCATTAAAAACACCCCAAAACAATCAGAAAATTGCAAAAAGACCCTCTTTGTGAAGATCAACATGGATGGCATTCCCATTGGAAGAAAAGTGGATCTTAAAGCTTATGATAGCTATGAAAAACTAGCCCTTGCTGTTAATGAACTCTTCAGAGGCCTTCTTGCAGGTTACCTAGCTATAATAAAAGGTTTTTTTTAGTGTTTAATCTTCAAAGAATGCTGTCTGATTCTTGTTTGTTTGTCTTTATAGCTCAAAGTGATTGTTGTGGTGGGATCAAGGACAATGATGATGGGAGTAAAGGGATTGGAGGATTATTGGATGGAAGTGGGAAATATACCCTTGTGTATGAGGACAATGAAGGTGATAGGATGCTTGTTGGTGATGTTCCTTGGATGTAAGCATCTCTTTTTGTCATGGATTGGATGTAATTCCCTTTTTTTTAGTTCACTAATGTCCCTTTATTTTATACTCATTCTTGGTTATATATAATTGGAATGATCTGCACAATTGTTCATATGTTAGTACCTGATCTTGGCCTTAATGTATTAGTTTAAAATGGCGATTATTGATAGAAAACTAGGTTGCAACATGGATGTCATGATCTATTGTTTCCTCCACAGCATGTTCGTCTCGACGGTTAAAAGGCTGCGCGTGTTGAAAAGCTCCGATCTCCCAATGTTGTCGCGTAAGTTCTGCTTATGATCTAGACGGCGTGATATTATGTCGACGGTGGCGAAACGAGCGTGCTCACTTGCGATTTCTTTTATGTTCTTTGCAGGTGAGGGTAAACATGGGAATGGGAAGTCTTGAGCTAAGGATGGCTGTGGAGAGGAGTGAATTATGTTTAATATTGATTTTTAAACGCTAATATTTGTTGTTAATTAAGGAGTTTTATGTAGTCTTGTACTCTGTCAAGATGAAACCTACTTCTATTTTTGTTTTCATGTTTTTCAACATTTGATGTTTGTAGAATCTGTATTGTATAGATTGTTCTGGTGTTTTTTAATGATTGGACCAACTGTTTGTGTGAGGTATAAACCTTATTCTAGCATGGTCAAGTGTTGTGGAGGATTTCTCAGCATGTTTAGGATGCACATGGTTGGAGTATATGCGTGTGATCAGATGCAACTGGAGCAGTTGCATGAGTTTCAAGCTTAAGTACACATAATGGTGCAACTGGTGCATAAGGTGAGCAGAGAAGTTTGAGGAGTTAGTTTGGTGGCTAAACGGATGAGTTAGGAGCGGGTGAGCATATGGCTAGAAAGCTTGACACATAAACTGTTAGGTGAAAGTAGTTTCACTCGGTTTGGTAACCGTTTGATACTCCAACTGAAGGCTCAAAGTCGGTTCATCAAGTTAGTCTCATACGTTTGGCAGTTATTTTATAAGTTGTATATAAGCTCTTCTCTACAGCTTGTTGTATTTGTAACCCCTTAAGATGAATCAATAAGAGAACACTCCTCCTACAGTGGATGTAGGCCCCTTCAAACCACTCTAAAATATCGTGTGCATCTTTACCTTCAACCAACACATGCACACACTCATTCTATTGTGACAGAGTGATTTTGATCTAGTTTCCTGCCGATTTTCACGACAGTTTGTAATGTTTTGTGCAATGTCAATGGAAATCAACTGTTGGATTAATTGAAATGAACCTTAATCTCTTTAAGTAATGTACATCATGTATATAGTACAAAAATACAAGGTAGCCCATGTCAAAGGGCAAGACTTCTGCAAGCCAGCCCACAAGAGTTGGATTTGAAGAGTTTAAGAATCTTGATCATGTTACTCTTACAATCAGGTCAATCAAAGCAAGAATGAGGCTAACCTTGTGTATGAGTTGTAAAATACAGGTCATAATGAGTTGGTGGCAGCAAGTAGGGCGGCACCAATGCCTGAGCCATCGTTTGAATGCTTGACGAGAACACTTGGGGCGGTCTCATCTCCAAGTAGCTCGTTGAGTGTCTTAACTAAGCACTCCCTGAACTCCGTGTAGTGTTCGTATAATCCGCCATCCAAGGCCACAACCGTCTTTTCGCCCTTCTCCTGGGGAGCATCTCGTCCCATTTTCTTTAAGACCCCCACGATGCCAGCTGCAGCAAGACGAGCCCCTCGTGTGGCGATGATGTTGCAGAGCTCAACCACAACCCTTCTCTTGGACAAGGAGGTGTTTGATATCTGTTGATGGAGAAACATATGAATCACAACTAGGGATGCAATCGAGACGAGCTCAAGTTCTGGTTAAAATTTAAGTACCTCTAGTATGTCCTTCAGTTTGCTGCTCACCACATTTAGATCATCGGATGTGTCGTGATGCATCATCGACATATCAGGAGTCCTACACGGTTCAAAGAAATGCAAGATCGATCAACTCATTGACATGAAAATCGAAGCGAGACACTCAACATACATTGATTGATCAACAAGTACCTTAATATAAATGGAACTGTGAGTTTGGGCGGAACCTCATCGCCAAAGAAGGAAGCTTCGACGGCCAACCTAAGTAGAACTCCACGTAAAATTTCTCCCAAGTACATTCCAGATATCAACTTTTCGAATATCTGAAACAACAATCCGACAATATGAATCAAACGGAGCATGAGTCGACAACAACAGACAAAAGATTGCAACTTCAGCTGACATTCAAGGATTAGACAGCATCGTGTACGTATAAAAAGATCAACTGATGATTTGAGATCATATGATTCATATCAAAGGATATGTCATACCTGTTCACCAGGGTTTAAGCTTTCAGCATCCAATCGAAGATCATACTCAGAGAGTGGAAGATGTGAGGACTTGAAGTTACCCCACTCCATGTTTATAACCTAAAATTGGATCACTCAGTGTGTTTCCTCTACCAAATGTGAGGAGAAAAAACGAAAGCGACAACAAAATATAGTTCTAACCATTTCTCCAGAGTCAGGCAAAGGACCATGCATCTTTGGAATTGCTTGCACGCGTTCTACGTATGCAGCATTTGTTCCGGTGCCCAATATGACAGCAACGTCTACATCTTTGTCTGTGTACCTTCCTCCAGCCAATGTTCCGATGGTGTCGTTAACCTACATAGTCATCATGCAAGCAAACCACACATCAGGGAACAAACAAACACGTTTTCATGGAAAAAACAGCGGAAAAGAAAAGGCATCATACGAGAGCTGCCACGCGGACATCAACACTCTTTCTTTGCAGGGCTTTGGTCAGTTCAGATACAACGTCGTTGCCAACCTACAACCATAAAACGACGTGAGAAATGAAATAACGAGGATGCAGTAATCAAGCATTGCATAAATGAGACTAGTAGAGAGGAATTACAGCATCATCAACTGAGAAGCCTTTCGTCCACCGAATAATATTGCCAGAGTTTATTGAGGTTTGCATCACCGGGAATGAGAATGTGAAGCCTAGTTCTCTCCGCCTGTCGGATGGTTGGTCGAGGCTCTTTTCCTCTTCGGCTATAAAACTTGCCACCTTATCCGCTATATAGTCAAAAAGTGCCTGAATCATTTAACCTTTGAACATTCAGCAATCTAGATAGGTTATGCAGAGCAATTAACCAACTACGCATATAATAATCGAATTATACATCTGAAGTCCCACACATTAATGCAGGGGGAATTGATGCCTCGGTGAATTCCTGGTTGATGATACTGGCTTCTTTTCCTCCTAATTCAACTCGTAACACTCGGAAGTTTGTACCTCCAAGATCTAGAGCATAAAAGACTCCTTTCTCATCACTGAGACATGTAGAATTCGAAGAAAAACAGATAGTTTAGCCATATTCAAGAATCAAGAGCACATCATGGATAGCTAAATCCAAAAAATAACAAGTGAGCCAGTGGTTCTAGATGCTCAAGAGAATTTTCTAATACTTGAAGCTACAGAAGAACTGCATCCGAGCAACAGCATTTGTGTTAAGTGTAGTCAAATTTTAAGCAATCCCTCGTATTCGTTAGAAAACGTAAGCTTTCATCGGCACCCTTAACACCCAACTTGAAGTTTAAAACAATGTTATTTTAAGAAAACATGACTTTGTCTCTTGCTAGATGGTCTCTATAACAGCAAACTAAAATCTACAACTAGTTTTTCTCCATTAATCAATGCAAGATCTACTCATCCCACTTATTGCTTGTTCTCAAACTTCCTTAAAAAGCACCCTTCACAGCTGCTAAAAAAAGTGATTGTAAATGTTAATCCAAGATTGCAAAGATACCCTTAACATGCAAACAAATCTACAACCCAACATTATTTTCCAAAAACATATAGAAAGAACTGCCCTATTAGATCAAGATTCCATTCTTTGGCTCTTAA
Organism: Pogostemon cablin; assembly: GCA_023678885.1. Lineage (NCBI taxonomy): Eukaryota > Viridiplantae > Streptophyta > Magnoliopsida > Lamiales > Lamiaceae > Pogostemon > Pogostemon cablin. The sequence continues at coordinate 2,159,387 of CM042959.1, read as the reverse complement.
TTGCAATATTAACATGACAGCACACCTCTCATAAAGCATATTTGTTTCTAGTTGTCTCCTAGTAAAATATTCCAAATTCCATCACAAGAATCAATACCACAGTTTTTTTGTCCTTAGATCTCTAGGCAGAACCCTAATCAAACAACACCACACATCTCCAAAAACAGAGGAACCCACAACCCACCATACAAAAAACAAAAGGGCATAATTAAAAATCAAATAAAGAAGTGATTTGTGTTGTGTGTTACCCAGTTGGAAGATTATCAACAAAGCTGATGAGCATCTTAAGCTTGCTGCCACCTTCAGATGCCAATCCAGCATGCATCTCCACAACCAAAGCATCAGCCAACAACTTCAATCTGGACTCCGGCGCGGCACACTTATCCTCAAATTCCTTCACAATGGCCATCGCACGTGCCCACGTGCTGGAAGCCCTCATCCGCCGCCTGACAACAAGCGCCGCCACGCCCGCCGCCGCAGCGGATCCAACTACCACCGCTACCTTTCCCATTCTCTCCTTCATTTTCGATTCGGGGAGGCCTAAAAATCGAATCTTTATGAAAGGGAGAGGCAAAGGAAAGGCGTGGGTGAAGGAATCAGAGGATGAACAAAGGCGCCCTCGAGAGAAAAAGAAAGAATGCGAGATAAATACAGGGGAGGGATAGAAATCGAAGGAGAATCAATGGCGGAGGGGGAGCCTAAAAAATGGTGGGAGGAGGATGTAGACATGTCGTTGTGTGAAATTACAGGTTGGATTTAGATGAATGAATGTTGCTATTCTTGTAAAGTGTTCATCTTTCCTTCTTTAATAGTCATTTTTCAGTTTTTAGAAATCGGGTCGGATGGAGACAGTCTTTTGTGAGTCGTGCGGTGGCAAGGATTTTCATACTTGTCCGAAAAGAAAAGAAAACAATCTTTTACAAAATTTTAGGCTGGCTACCAACTAGATTGATTCATAGAATCATAATCATATATTAGATTATGATAATTTATGGTAAATATAGAGACTATGTCTTGTTAAAGAATTTATCCGACGAGGGAGACATACTTGATAAAGGATATGGATGATAATGAACAATATCAATACAAACAATACATGTAACTCTTAGAATAAACAATTGTTTTTTTTAGCACAAATTGATTAAGATATCACAATCACAATCACAATCACATACTTTACATATAAAGGAAACCATGGTATTCTTATGCAATAACTCATATAGTACACCCTTAAGAAATCGCGGTATCTTATACAAGCAACTCTTATAATACACTCTTAAGGAAACTGTGGTATTCTTATACAAGAGCTATTGCAGAACACCTTTGTGGTGACGGTATAATTTTGTTAATCTAATGTAAATGAAGTAATATGATTTTAATGAGTGAATAATTTTTCTTGGTTTGTGTGGTTTTTAGAGGAAGAGATATGATTTTTTAGTAATGTTGGATAATTTTCATTATTTTGTGGAGACTTTACTTAAAAATATTTGTTTTCCGCTCAACTTTTAAGAGAATGTTTTTTTTTTCTCTTAATAAGGGATTATTACCCTCATTTATGTTATATATGGTATGCCCTATTATTATTTATAGCATGTTATAATAATTAGGAGTATTAATTAATCATATACATTAATAACCTATATCAACGGGTAATTTAAATTAATTGTCGTGATTGATTCAATTGCTTATAATATTGATTTTATTTTAAAATGTTTCTTACAACTATCACTTTTTTAATTCCCACTGTTGATCGCTTTGATATTTCACTAATTTTATTAAATCAAATTTAGGCCATACATAATAATAATAATAATAATAATAATAATAATAATAATAATAATAATAATAATAATAATATTATTATTCTGCATCATTTAATTTATTAATTAATAGATAGTTATCTGCAAGTGTTTTGTTTATTTAATTTTTTAATTATAATTAATGCCCTATTTAATACAAGATCATAAATTAATATTTTTTTAATCAATTTATGCCATACTTATTATTATTATTATTATTAAGTTTTTGTTTAATTTTTAAATTATAAATTAATATCATATTTTAATATAAGATCATAAATTAATGTAATTTTTTATCAGTTTAGACCATACATATTATTATTATTAACACAAGTGTTTTGTTTAATTAATATTATTATTTATATTTACGTCATTTAACGGCATAATAATAATATTATTATTTAATATCTATTTTGTCGATTACATTTACACATAATGTCTATCTATATTTATTTATATTATTTATAGCACATAATGTCCTATGTTTTTTAAAGTGATAATATGATTCATTACAAATATGTTTTAATTATTAATAATCATACTTTACCTATATAACAACTAGAGGCGTGTCGGAACTCCGACAGGGTGGGGGTATTTCATCGAATGCTAAATTTGGTGTTGGAATCCGACATAACATTCCGACAGAATGGGGGCGTTTTGGTCAAAAAAAGACAATTGTGTTAGAATGTTATACAAATTAATTAATGATTAGCAATGATTTTTATTTTAAAAACAAGGGTAAATAGGTCATTCTCCCTAACAACTATACTTTAACGGATCAACCCGTCTCACATAAACCCGTTTCACAAAAGAGTATTTCATTAAAAAAATTAACTAATAATTATATAACACATAATATAACTTAAGTAGAATTTTATAATATTGTGATAATCTATACCTGTAACGCACGGGTCAAATGCTAGTATTTTAATGTATAATGAATTAATAGGCGCAATATTTTAATACCGCATAATAGGTAACAGCATCTGGCGTAAAAAATAATAATATTTTAATGTATAATAATTTAATAGTTAGACTTTTAATAAGAAAAAACTTTTTAGGGCAATTATGCAGTTCACCGCAACAATACACCTAAGGGTTTATATATGTTAAATTTAGAGTATATTTATAATTTTACATTTAATTTTTAGTTTTTTAAAATTTAAATCTAAAGAGTGAGATTCAATTAATCTAAGATGTAAAGGTTTAAATCTTCAAGTGCACCAAAGGAAGACTCCACTTTTTATTATATAGTAGTGATTGTATTAATGAGAAATCCAATCTCCCAAAAAGAGAAATATATACTTATTTTTGAGACAGGCAAAAATGAGAAAACGGAATGGAATGAATACCCATTAACGGGTGTAAGTACTTAGATTAGCTTAAACAAGAAAATTTGGGAGGCAAAGTAGAGGGTCGCTAAAAAAGTTAGAGATGTACAATTTTGGAGATTGGAAGAGATTACAAAGTGCAATCAAGAGAGGGCCATATAGGTCAAAATACACTAGAATATACAAACCACAAACCTTCAACAACCATGCAACAAGAGAAATGTTGACATAATTAACGACCACGTTAGAAAAGATCAATCAATCTTTTGCACGAGCAGCAACACCACACACCTGCCCGACATCTAAAATGCTATAGTATTCTTTTTTTCCAATTGCTGCTGCTCGATTCTTCATTTTCCTCAGATTTAAGCAATAGCTTACCTGGAAAAATAATTTCATATATATGAAAGCCAGCAATGATCATGATACTTACCAGAGCTGCTGGCTTTCGGTCATGCTTGTCCAACCATCCAGCTACCTATCAGTCTTGTCATTCAGGCTGTTGAAGTAAGACTCAGCCTGTTGCTGCAACAACCAACAAAATAACAAGGCGAAAGAACCATAAAAACAAAATGCTATAATAGATTCAAAGTATATGCAGTTTTCAGAATTTTGTACACATGCCTCATCACGTTCTTCTCAACAGTTTCTGACCCACCTCCATCTCCAGATTTGAGAACCATTGCAATTGCAGCATTAGGCTTCAATAGAACAAAGCAAAACAGAAAATGATTATCCAAGCAAGCTAATAAAATTCCAAAAGAGAATAATTTATAACTATTATAAAAACACACACACAAGTATAACAGCATAACAAGTAATAGCAAAATAAGTGGCAAAGAGAATTTATTATCCAAAACCTCTAACTTCTCCCGCATTCCATCCCCCAAAACTGCACCATTTGTACATCCACTATCTAAAGGCAGATCTGCATTAGCCTCGGGTGATCTTTTTGGGGAGCCTTCATTACCAATATCTGCTTTACTATCATTGCCGCTTGCGGTAATGGCAGAATACGAGATGGGACTAGCATCAGAATGTTCAGCAGCCTCGTTTGACTGTAATGAATTTGCATCGACAGCTTTGTCTTGATCAAGTTGTAAATCGGTTCCACCAGATCTTGTGTTCCCCTCCAAAATTGTAGGTACAATTTCTTTGGTAATTTCATCCAGGGATGACACACTGACTGATGTCTTCTCTCTTGTCTTTTCAGACATGGTACAGCAATTCCCTTCAAGTGCAACTCCATCTCTAGAATAAATAAGCTCCGGAGAGACCGATACTTGCCTCTGAGGACTAATAGATTGTCTTTTTTCTGCACTTCCCACTAACCCAGATCTATCTAGCTCCTTCCGTTTAAGGATTCTTTCAGCAGAACCTGGTCTGCAGACCTCATTACCCTCGCTAGCAATCTTGTCAACCTGTTGCTGATTCAATGGCCTCGAATGTCTGCTTCTTTTGTAACCCTCAGGAAACACATATGCAGGAATCTGCTTTCTACGGACATGAGAAACATAAATTTCCATTCCAGGCTTCCAATACAAGTACGAGATTATTTGATGCCTAAACTCATCAACAGTTTGACGGATATCAAACTGTTGACCTTCTTGAATAGTCTCCCCTTGCTTCCTCTGTAAGCCCATGAAAAAGGCACAATGAGCACACTGCTTTGAAGAATCCACATAATCTTGTGGATAAGGATGACACTGTAACTTTCCAGATGTGTCGCGCTCTATCTGCAAATGTACAATGAACACAATAAATAAGGAAAGAAACATTAGATCTTACCCTTCACCAGATAATACTATAGTCTCAAGGCTTTACGAAAATTCAAACAAGATGTTGCCAATGACAGTTCAAGTTAAATTAGGTACTTGATCTCAAAAGGATATTTATTACCATCAGAGTTAGCTGCCTCAGACGGGATTCAACCCAACCTCTCCAAGAGCGTAAATCATCTAGATCAGAAGCAATAATGTCAACCTGCAGATAATTTTTATAGCTTTCAAAGAAAAAATATGGCTCAAACAAAGCACCCCACTGCTTTTTATTCAGCTCAATATCCTGCAGACACAAATCAAAACTAGATGATTAATATGTGCAGATAGAGGCGGATAACATCTACACTGCACAACAAAAAACACTATTTACCTCGCATATCTTCTTGCCAAATTCCCACTGTTCCATCATCACCCGAAGAGTACTAGATGAGACATTGTAACTGGAATTCATGCAAGGGTATGCAGGCGTTATAATAGGCATGAGATGATTTCGGTCCCAAGGATTTTTCCGAGGATCCCATACAGAAAACCCAAGTTCATCATCCTCTATTTCACACAGCATCACAGGATTCGGCCAGCGCCACATTGTATAAACTCTAAAAAACCGAGAAACTAGCATGCTGGGATTTGCTTTGGGATAAAATTGACAAAGCCGAGCAACAAGAATAGCCCAATTCACACCACCAAGAAATCCCATAACCTGGAGGGGAAGAAGGGGGGGAAAAAGAGAAATTTTTTTGGATACTGTACACAGGTGAATCTAAGATAAATTGAAGTAAACCAGAGGTGAAAAAATATAAACTCACATTTGAATAAACACCGCGTCTCTTAGCCCAGAACTTTAGGCATTGCAGAGTCATCCGGAAGTTCTAAATAACATAATATGTAGAGAAAGAAATAAGCAGTAAAATGGACATATCTATAAATTTGGGGGGTTTAAGATTGTGTGTGTGTGTGTGTGGTGGGGGGGTTGGGGGGGGGGGGGGGGTGTGCCAGGTGCAAAGGCAGTAACAAGTCACAAGAATGCGCGTACCTCAACACTTGGCACAAGTTTGAGAATCTGATCCGCCACTCGGCATCCATTAAGACTACGTGCAGTTGGTTCATCAATGTCGTATAATACAGAAATGTTTGAGATATCCAAATCCTATCATACATAAGTAATACTCAACTTCAACAAAAGGGTGATACTAAAGTTCAATATGAGAACCTCACTGCATCTAAAGTAAAATAAACAATTCACAGAACAAATTAGTAGATAAATTACAGCTATTTTCAAATACACCCAACATACACTTGCATGACTATCTTCTATCACATACAGACGGCAAGTAACAGGCACAACAAAAAATAAATCACAGATGTAAGAATACAGTAAGACATGCTGAAGTGATGCACATCAAGGAAATCTTATTCACTGCTGATCAGTATAGCACTCAAGACATTCACATTAGTAAGAAGGAAATAGCAAAGATTCACGAACTGATCCAGAAAAACTCAGCTTTAGCGAGCAACTTGGATAACTCACATCTGGAACTACCAAGAGTGATGTACTTGCGTACAGAAGATCAATTGATATCCCATCAAGCTTGAATTTCATAACAGGAACGTGAGCATCAGGAACTGGTTGGAGTTCAGTAACTTCTTCCATCTCAGCTAAAATGTTATGAAGAACATAAAAGAAGTCCTCCTGTTAACAAAATATTCTCATTAGCACAAGCTAACATACATCAACCAAGTCAAAATTTAACTTAGTTAGCAATGTACCTCCCGACTAACATATGATGGCCCAATGCACAAAGTATCAATGTCCGCTCCAGGTCCATGTACCTAAAAATATATTACAAGTTAACATGGGGATTTAAAAGCCAGAAAACTTGAATATGCAAGGAGCAAAAGTTAAAAGTAACTACGAAGTCTAGCGCTGCCAAACAAGCAAATTATAGAACATTCAAAAGGATAAAAATGAGCAAGGAGTGATAGGATCAACAGAGTAATAACTTAGCATATATGTAAAGATTAATATTCAAAAAATTATATGATTTTTTCTCACCCCAAGTCTATATGAACCAAAAGTAAAAATAACAGCATTAGCATCTTCCACCATCTGATCAGTGTAGCCCCTCAATCGTGTAAGCTCTTTCACCCAGTCTTTCACAATCTACAACAGCAGACCATAAAAAGGATATAGCCAAGGAAAAGGGTAGATTAGGTGATAAAAGACAATGAAATGAATGTACAGACCCTTGACTGAGTAACAAAAAAAGATATATGACCATTTCATCCCTCGCCACTAAAAGACAATGAAATTAACCTAAAACATCTACCGCAAGCCAATATCTCATTCATAAAGACCCAATCAAGCATCCGACAGCAACCACTAAAGTCTGCATATTAAGTCCAAAATGAATCAGATACAAAAGATGTAATACTTATGGTCTATGATCTTCATTTTCTGGTATGGACATAAATAAGCACCAATATGGAAGGGGAAGAAATAATAGACTTCTTTTCGCTCTTCCCCTCTCAGGCAAAATGAAGCCCTCTTTTCTTCGGACCGTATGTGTCTGCATTACAGTTTTCAAACACCACAAAACCATCTACTAATGCACAAAGTTTAAACTCAATTCAGAAGACAAAACAGACCAAGTCGCTTAAGACTTGCAGCCAAAGACATTTGAGATCCTAAAACTATGCATTTAAAGTATAACATTTCATAGACAGACTTGTGGAATTACAACTCAACTAATACACTGAACCCAGTATCTTCTAAAAGCGAACTTTAATCAACCTAACCATAGAACAAGCAGATTGTCACTGACCATCTATTGATGGACCAACGTAACATGATAACTTATAGTATAACATAACACAAACACAGTCCAAAATCAACCAGAACGTCCTTCGCATAAATGATGAAAGTATTACAACTTCCACAATAAAATATGAAAAGTTTTGGCAGAACAGTAAGTGCAAACTGCCAATAAAGTCCTCTTAACTGCCTTCTATATCTAAAATTACTTTCACACTCAAAATTTGAACATGGAATATCTAACGCTTTAGAGAATTTTCGAAGTTCCATAGTTCAGCCTGAATAAAATAACAATTTCAGAAACAATACCTGTCTAAGTCTGTCAAGTACCGCTTCCCTTTTGGCAACTTCTTCAGTACTCTCATAAACTCCCGAATCCACCAAAAACTAAAAAACATCAGAAAACACCCCATCTCATGATAATTCAACGAGTAATCACGTGTTTCAATAAGTTACAAGATCAGAAACACAAATACAACAAACAACAAACCTTCTCCAACTCCCGGTTCTTCTGTATATCCGCCTCGGTTGGCCCCGCAAGCGACAAGGGCTTCGTCACACCCCACTGCTTCGGCGGCTGCTTTTCCTCAGCCGCCAACGGAGGCGACGGAGAAGGTGTTGAATTCAGATTCTCCGATCCAACCATATCTCACCCTCAATAACTCGTAGACAGCCTAACCCTAATCCCCACCCCCACCAAAAAAAAAAAACTATTCCGAAACCAAAATCAAACAACAAAAGCAAATAAACTAAAACCCTAACAGCCGATCAAAACCTAAACCCAATTTTCGGAAAAACCAAAAATTAAAAGTACCCCAAAATCTTGCCTCATAAATCGACCACCATCAATCCAAACTCAGATCAAAGCACCAAAAACGTTCCTCGACCAAAATTCAAATTGCATTAAAAAAAAAAAAGACGAATACTTAATCCAGAGTACATTCAGTACTCTTTACGCGGAAACTTGCGACATTAAACTCACATATAGATCTAATAAATAACCCCTGGAAGTCTCCTATTCGATCGAGGAAGGAGAGAGGAATTTTGGGGCGAATTTTGGGTGAATGATTCCACCGATAATAGTACCAGCGGCGGTGAGTTGGGAAATCTATATATTAATCGGCAAAGATATTTCTATTTTATTTTTTCGGACACACCGATTTTTTTTAAATCCATAGCCACCATATTCTAGAACAGGGGCAAAATAGGGATTTCGCGGGAGTAGTGGGTTTGTGGTTACTGGCCACGTGTAGACTTCGCGTCGTGGGTGTTTTCGGAATTTTAGATTTTTCCCTGTTTGGATTTGGACTCCATTTTTGGATAGCCTAATGTGTTGACATTTTCATTCATGTATCGAGACATTTTCGTTAGTTGTGAGGGTTGTAGGGTCATTTCACATGATTTCTTTTAGAATGTTTTTAGTAATTAATTTTGACTCTTGCGCTATTATTATCTTGTTTTGATTTTGAAATCTAAACTTAGTTTTAATGTTGAAATACTTAAAATTGTGATTTGAAAATCTTGCATCAATTTAATGGATTATCGTGATTTTTTTTTTTGCTACTGTTTTTGAATAATTTCAAATACATATTCATGTGTTCAAAATTATTTGTGTTCACTTCAAAATATTAAAAAGGGAATTTCATTAGGTTATTTACCTTTGCAAGTGATTTGAACAAATACTTATATATTTTAAAAGGTCAGCAAATCTATGGATCTTTAGTAAAAACTCGCCCTCCCTCCGTCCCACACTTATCTTTACATTTTTCGTTTTCGTTTTTCCCACATTTATTTTCACCACCCAAAAAATAAAACTTCACATAAACTAACAACCTCAAAAGTTATCTTAATTTCAAAAATATCACTACCACCTAACACACATAACATACTTTATAATTTATTTATTACCTAAAAATACCATAATACCCCCTTAAAAGTCAATAAAGTTGGTCAAAAAATAACTTTTATTAAACAACGTATCTACAGTATCGGCGCAGATGAGTATGGGACGGAGAGAGTACTTTTTTAATTAAATATTATATTTCTATTAAAAAAATGTGTTACTCTTACTTTTTATCTTTTGTAAATAAATTGATCATAAATTTGTTATTTATGATTAGTATTGTCTTTTTATTAATAGTACAATTTTCTACTAAAAATGAGTGTGTCTGTGAACCAAAAGATTTATGAAAATGAAAAAAGCATAGTGAACAAATAATTATCCATCAATACTTGTCCTATTAGTAATTTTTTACACTATATATTTGACAAACTAGGTTCATATCATTATTATTAATGTTGTTTACTAATTCAAGATCAATTGATAATGTTGATTTTAAAACACTTGGGAATTAAAACCCAAAAAAGGAAGCTTGGGCTCAACTATCATGGGCCGAATCAGAACCCAATATATAAAAAATTATTAACCAACTTGCTTATGGCCAATGGGCTTGGGCCTACACTGTTTGAGAAAATATATAAATAAGACCCATATTCGAATCTTGAACTTTCTCTTTACATTTGAACAAAACTCTGAACTTAATCACTCGATAATAATAATATATTAACAATCCATACTCATTTTGACACATATCCATTTTTTCTTTTTTCTTTTTTAAATTCCTAGAGCTAAAATATTACTTATACTTTTAGCAATTTTTTTTAATTACATTATTTAAATAAATTGAAATTAGATTTTTCCCTTAAAAAATCTATTTTATTTGCAAGAGAGTTTATATTTGTATTAGTTTTATTCTATGTGTATCTTAATAATGTAGAAATTTTTGTTTGCGCCTTTTTCATACAAAATGTGTGTATAAATTCTCATTTATAAAAAATACTTTATTTGTACACATTAAATCATAATATATTAAAAGTACAATGGAGTTGAGAAATATTTCTTTCCAATATTATCCCCAAACTATTTTGTTAATTACTTTCTTTAACCTTATTAGTGATATAACATTATTATAATTTTATTAATAACCAAAAATTTATTAATAAACCTTTGATATTTAATATTCACTTCAACTCCCTGCAACAAAAATTTATTAATACATCTTTGATAACCAATATTCTCAACTTCCTATAATGCTTCAATGACTTAATTATCCATTTTTATCCCCACCATCACCACCCTCTCTCATATCACCGCCCCTTTCTCTCCTCTCCTCTCCTCATGGCTAACTTATTCGTTCCTTTTGTTGGAAATTTTAGGTTTCATGTGTCTCTTTATGCTTTTGAAACTTGAATTCACTCACTAACCCTTTCTTCCTCCTCTCCTTTGCAGGGCAATGTTGACTTGGATTTTAAATTAATGATTGAAAATTCTTCAATATGTAAATGTTATAATCCTTAGTAATAGGGCTCGATTATTAATGGTAGCGCCGCAGTGAATTCACAAGCTCTCAATTTTGTTTTTGCAGAAATATATAAGGAAAGTCGGCAGGAAACTCACCAGTGTTACTACATCATCATCAGATCATATCTGGAAAGCAACAAAAATGACGAAGATCAATTATGCAGTGTCCATTAATCCAGAAAAATAATCAAGGGTTTGCAATTATGCAGGTTGACAGTTTCACCAGTGTTACTACATCATCATCAGAAACAAAGATGCAGAAACCTTAAACTCCATTCTCATTGAATTCAGTATGTTATGAGTCTCTATATATTTTCCTCTTTAATTTCCTTTACAAAATTCATTCATGAGAATTAATATTTTCTTGATTCAGAATTGACATTTGAAGGGATTCTTCATTAGACAAGCCATCATAATTCCAATGTCCGTGAAGGTTGAGCTTCTTCAACCAAAAATTTTACTTTACCTCTAATCGGGTCGGGTACTTGAAGTAATAATGTATTTACACATACTTTCTGAATACCCAACACTGTAAGTTTTAGCTAATGTGTAGCATTATTGAGAATGTGAGTGTGTGGATGAGTGGATTTTTCTTGAGTTTAGCTTCTTTATTTACTCTTACTACTTAATTATGTCTTAATTAAAATGTGTTTCATGAAGAATACTTGAAGTTTAACAGTAATGATGTGTTAGGTTGGACAAAAGATTTGGTATGCTTCTGAGTATGTCAATGGGAATATTTTTATAAGCTGTAATTATCTCTATATCGATGCTTATTTTACTGTGACTATTGTTAAGAGATTAAGCATGGATAAATGGCGGTGCTCCATGATTGGGAACGTAGCTGGCTAACCAGAGCTCGATGAAGTATGGGTATTAATTGAAGGCATAAGAAAATGAGAATGAATCCAAGTAGAGAGGGCGAAAGTGTTGACAAGGAAGAAGTATGGGCGGAGTAAATCGACCTCCCTGCTCGGTGCATCTTCATTTAAATTATTTCCAAAAATTCAATGAGATCTGTACGAGAGGATCGAGAGCAGTAAGAGATAGAAAATGGTGGAGCTGGAAAAAATATGGATGAACTTCCATTGAGACTTGGAAATGCAAAAGAGGGAGATTCTGGAGAGAGCTCAAGCTAATTGTGATAGCTAAGATTCGAAAAGGAGTGTAAGACGGCGACGTTAATGACCACTGTCGGAGAATATTAGATTTTAATGTTGTTGTATAAGATTCGTTATCTATATAGTATTTGCGGTTGCATTTCATGTATTATAGCTGACCATGGGCATGAGTTTTAGAAATAATATGTTAGCGAGCATGTGGCATGTGTTTAGATATGGATGTAAATATTTTACTTCGATACATCGATTGATCAATTTATACTAAATGAAACTCAAGAATTGAAATAAGCATCTAAAAACAGCAGAGTTTACATATAAATACACAAATTGAGTTGACCGCTATTTTGAGAACTTAAAGTTATCTTGAGATCCATGCACGAGTGAATAAGTTGTCATTAAATCCTTGAATATATACTAATTTTCTAACAAAATGTGGAGCAATGAGATTAGAGAGCATAAGAAGAAAAAAAAATGTTGTTTTTAAAAAAATAAAAAGCAATAAGAAGAAAAAAAAATATAACAATCTATATTCCAAAGTAAATGTTTATATGTGACGTGCGAAGCGCGTCTAAAAAATCTAGTTTCACTAAATATCACATAAAACCCCACCTAATGTAATTTAACACTTTCATTTAATATAAATAAGGAGTATAATTTATAATTTATTTATTTATTACTTAAAAATACTATATTACTCTTAAAATTTGAAAATGAAAAGATATAGGAGTATTAGGTTAATTTATATTTGAAGAGGTTGAAAGTGTGAAGAAATGTGGTAACTCCTGCGATTCTTAATTGCATTAAGTGTTGATAAATTCAGTATCAGAATCTCTTGAACGTCATTAAAACCCTCAGTAGTCCTTTCTGCTGTCAACGAAAGATAATCCCCTTAAGCAGCAATCAGTACAAAGGAGAAGCCATCAAATTTAACAGCTTTAATTGGGTAAGTTCTTTAATGGTGGAACAGTACAATGTAACAGTAGTAAAATCATTAGCTATCAGAATCTCTCCCCACCTCCATTACTGTTCTTTTAAAGCTCAAGATAGAATAAAAAGGGGCTATAAAGGGCAGAAAGTGATATGAGGAGAGGAGACTGAGAGTCTTGTACAGATTCAACCAATTGTGGTGTAGGATCATTTATTGCTTTCAAGACTTTAAACAAAAGTAACTCAGCTGAGAATTAATGTATTCTAAACATCTATAAATGGTGGCTGTGGTTTGGAGTACTATAATAAATCATGGGTTTCTTGTTTGGTTTGCACATTGCTCCAGAAAATTAGAGAGAGAGAGAGAGAGTTTTTTGTAGGCTTGTTGTGTAGGTTTTGTGGGCTTGTGGTTGGAGGAAGTGGAAGGAAGTATAGAGGGCCTTTTTGAATTTGAAAAGGTATTGAGTTCTCTTTTGTTGAGTAACTTTTAAGAAAGATTTCCCATTTCTCCCCTGTCATGGAATTTTGTGGGAAATTCATGTTTCATTTTGACTGTGTTTGGTTGGTTGGGGGGTGGTTATTTTCTTGAATTTGTAATTGTGAGGGAAATGATTGTGCTTCCTGTGATGGAAGCTTGAGCTTCTGATTGGTGGAGGACTTCAATTGATTTTGAGTGCTAATGCTAATCTCTCTCTCTAGATATGATTACTACCTTCTTTTTAATTCAAACTTTTACACTGATAATGTCTGTAATTTCTTGTTTGTTGGTTGGTGAAAGTTTCAATCTTTACAGTTTTACATCATTGTTATTGCCATTTTTAAATTCTTTCTTGCTGTGATGCCTTTTTGTCTTGTAATACAGTGGCTCACAAGGCTGTGTCAGATTGAGTAATTTTTTCAAAAATTAAAAAAACCAAGAAAATATAAAATCTTTATCACTGCTCTATTTTAAGGTTTAGTGCCATTTGTAAAATTATTTCCCCACACATCTGAGCCCCCCTTGACCCCCCCACACCTCTCTGTTTATATGTAAAGATTCATAGTGTCCCTCACATTGTACTCTTCCACTCTGAAAAAAGCTCCAATCTTTACATCAATTCTGCCATCTTTGTACAACACATTGCAAACGGCATCGTTTCTTCTTCTTTTTTTTCCTCAATTGTTGAAGAGAGAGAATTTAAACAGATGGGAAAAGCTGCTAGGTGGTTGAAGGGCCTGCTGGGAATGAAGAAAGATAAAGAAAATGTGGATCTCAATTCCACTTATACTGAGAAAAAGGATAAGAAAAGGTGGAGCTTTGCAAAGTCCGGCAAGGATTCCGGCGGCTGCAATCAGATTCCGGCCACCGACCCCACGTGGATGATGAGATCCTACATTGCTGACACCGAAAAGGAACAGAATAAACATGCCATTGCCGTGGCTGCCGCCAGCGCCGCAGCTGCAGACGCCGCGGTTGCCGCAGCTCAGGCGGCAGTTGCGGTGGTCCGGCTTACCAGTCAGGGGAAAGCAGCTTTTTTTGGAAAAGAAAAAATGGCTGCTGTAAAGATTCAAACAGTGTTTAGAGGTTTTTTGGTGAGTAATTAGTTATTTATTGTTTTCTTGAATTTGAATACTATGAATCCATGTTCTTCTTCTGTTTGCTTGAAATATCAGCAAATTTATTACTCCAACAATGTACTGTTAACCAGATGTTCATATGTTGTCATGTCTAATTATTACATTTCTTTAATGTAATCTCCATGCATCATTGCCTTCTTTTCAGGGATACTTGAATTTGAAATTTGAATATCTGAGATTTAAAAAAATAAAAAATGTATTCCATTTGTCACTAGGTCTAATTCTGCTACCGATTTACCGTATATCCCTGCTTTTCTTGCAATCTTTATCAAAAGATGTAAAGGGAATTAAAGTGCATTGAATTTGCTCTTCCCATGTGTTATCTTTACATTATTATTACACTTTAGACTGTTAGTGTGATGATCGAGTTTTAACAGGCCCGAAAAGCATTGCGGGCTTTAAGAGGGCTGGTGAAGTTGCAAGCTCTTGTTAGAGGATTCCTTGTTCGAAAGCGTGCAGCTGCCACTCTTCACAGCATGCAAGCTCTCTTTCGGGCTCAAGCTGCTATTCGGGCCCAAAGGGCCCGTCGTTCGATCAATAGTGATCAAGGATTCTATCCAGAAATGAGATCAAGAAAATCTATTGTAAGGAAGTGTTGTGTTTTCTTGAATTCTGATTTCACATTATTGATTTGATTGATTGAACTCTGTTTTTGCTAAATTTTCAGGAGAGATTTGAATCAAACAGGAGTGAATTTCACAGCAGAAGGCTCTCATCTTCCTATGATCCATCACACAATGTGTCGGACGAAAGCCCGAAAATTGTAGAAATCGACACTTGCGGCCCGAAATCTAGGTCTAGGAGGATCAGCACATGTATGTCCGAGTATGGCGATGATCAATACTACCAAGCAATATCATCGCCTCTCCCTTGCCCGATCCCAGCCCGTTTATCCATCCCGGACTGTCGCCACCTCAAGGATTACGACTGGGGCTTCATCGCGGATGACTACAAATTCCCAACCGCGCAGAACACCCCAAGATTTTCTTGCTCGGGCCGGGCCCATATCCCGGTCACCCCAGCCAAGAGTCTCTGCGGAGATGGCTACTTTAGGCCTTACTCGAACTGCCCTAACTACATGGCGAACACGCAGTCGTTCAGGGCGAAGCTCAGATCCTACAGCGCCCCCAAACAGCGGCCCGAATTAGGCCCGAAAATGCGCCTTCCGTTGGATGAGATCATGGCATCAAGAGCTAGCTTCAGTAGTGTTAAAATGCAGAGATCATGTCCTCAAGTTCAAGAAGATTTTGAACACTAATCAAATTCTCTTTTTTTTATTGCATAGAAAATGGGATTTGTCAATAGACATCTATGCCTTTTCTTGATAGAATAGAACAAATGCTTGTGTACATTTTTTCACAAAAATTATGTTAACAACTCAAGTCTTATGAGTGAAATGAAATCAATGTTTTTTTTCTCCAAAATTTCAATTATACTTTTAATGAGTGTAATATTTATTATCCATTTGCTTTCAAAAAAAAAATTATTATCCATCTATATACATTAATTAATTAATAATATTGATGGATGCTCTTGAAAACAAATAAATGCTCTATCTTGAAAGTCCTCGAAATAAAATGAGATTTCACACAAGTATTTTACTTTAGAATAAAAATCAAATTAATTATTTAACAATTCCAAATACTTGGATTTTAATTCCAAATAATTGTATAATAAAATAAAAATAAATCAATTTTCCATTCCCATTTTACTAAAATTTCACTGTAGAGAGTTACTTATCAAATAAAGAAACCACATTTTCTTAAAAAGGGAAAAAATAATAAAATTGATAAATTAATATTTTGGGCACTTTCTTTCTTTTTTTTTTTTTTAATTCAAAAAAATCCTAGACCTTAATTATTGAACACAAGTATTATTTTGAAAAGTGATAAATAATTAGTTTCCCGCCTTTGGTATATATATTATTTAATAATTCAAAATGTGAATATTGAAAGTTCCATGTGACATTGTCACAGTAAACAACGTATGTAATTTTAATTTAGGGATACACAAACAAATATTAGTAAGAAATTAAGAGTGGCACATATTTCAATTCATATGACATTGTTTTTGCAACATCGAAGTTGTTCTCGATATATTAAAACACCTCTGAATATATTCCCATCCACAATTACAAAGAATATTCTGACGTTTGTACAAGAACAATGGTTGAGATATTACATCACCTATAGTATATATCCTATTAATTTTGCTTCGACTTTAGGTCACTTAAAATTAAAATGTAGAAATAATAATGATAATAAATAGTACACTAATTGAGTATTTTAATAAAATTCAAGCCAATTAGAATAAAGCATTGTTTGAAGATTGGTGTTAAGATTGTCGCAATTTTTTTTTAGCTAAAATTTTAATTAGGTATTTTCATGATATTATTATAGAGTGAAGCTCCTGTGCCCCGTGAACACTGTATTCTAATATCAATTTAGTTCTTATGTTTCTGGGGATATCATGTCTCCAAACTCAATTTAAACCCCTAACAATACATATGATTAAATAAAATATGGAGGGGGAGAGTTGGGGGACATGGTGCCCCAGGGACACTGGAGCTTTTGTTATTATTATAAGTGGTTCAATATATAAAAGTATCTTGACAAAATCTCTTGTGAAATGTTACTTACGTGAGACTTGTAAGATGTGTAAAGTATGTCTATTATTTAAATAAAGTATGTTTAATGATTGTTAAAGTATATTTTTTTAAAGTACTCCCTCCGTCCCGCCCAAATAGCACTATTTTACTATATTGGACGTCCTGTCCAAATTGCACAATTTTCCTCTTTTAGTAAAAAGGGTCCACCACTACCCATCACATCTTTCTAATACACGTACTCACTTTACATAAAATAATAATTATCCTTAATCTACGTGCAAAAAAACAAATGGTGCTGTTTGATCAGGACGGAGGGAGTATATGTTAAATTATGCGTTAAAGTAACATGTTATAATATGATTTTATATATTATTGACGTATACTTTAACTACAAATAAACATATTTTATCTATAATAAGTATACTTTAGCGATTAATCGATCCGTCTCAAGAGAATATCTACTATATAGTCGTCGAAAAAAGTTGAAACATTCGAATTTTTTCTTGTCTCAATCTCATACTTAAAAAAAAGATAATAAAAAAATATTTAAAAAAAAATTACGACTTCATAATACATTTTAATTTCAATCATCAATTTCCAGTCCATATACCCCCTCCCTCTGTCAGTCTGGCAGTCGATAGAGTATCATTAAAATATTTTTTAAAAATTATGATTTCATAATACATTTTAATTTCAATTGTCAATTTCCAGTCCATATACCCCCTCCCTCTCTCAGTTGATATAGGTGTCATTGTTTTTTTTTTTCATATAAACTACGTAATATTATTATTTTATGTATGATGATTAGTTGTATAATAAAAAATGATAGGTCATGTGTGAGCATATTTTTTATAAAAGAAAAAATTATACCGTTTGAATTTGATGCTGAAAATGGAAAAATATATTTCTTCGTGAAAAGCTTGTTGATGGAGTGAGTAACGTCCCTACCTTATAATTTACTTCTATTTATTTATTTATTTACTAAAGAATATAGAATTACTCCCAAAAAATTAATAAAATAAATAAATA
The DNA here is from genome assembly GCA_023678885.1 of Pogostemon cablin. Taxonomy (NCBI): domain Eukaryota; kingdom Viridiplantae; phylum Streptophyta; class Magnoliopsida; order Lamiales; family Lamiaceae; genus Pogostemon; species Pogostemon cablin. The sequence continues at coordinate 2,141,001 of CM042959.1, read as the reverse complement.
ACAAAATATAATTTCTTTAAAAATAAAGTCTCTTGTGAGACGGGTCGACCTATCACTAAAGTATGTTTATTATATAGATAAAATATGTTAAAGGGTTGTTAAAGTATATTTTCTAAAATATGCTAAATTATGCATTCAAGTATGATTTTAGTGTTTTATAATATGATTTATTATTAGTATATTTTAACTACAAATAAACACACTTTAACTATACGATAACCATATTTTAGTGATGAATCGACCCATCTCACATCCGCCTCACAAATAACCCATCTCACAAGAGAGTCTCTCTTTCTTTAATATTCGTATAAATCACTTGTCAACATTTATACGGAGGGAGCATATATCAATAATGTGTTAAAATCTCGATATAACTATTCATGAACATATACCACTCCATCACGAACTATTTTGTGTGAGGCTGTGTATAAATGTGTAAGATGTATAAAAAAAATGTACAATAAGTTTCTTTCATATTTAAAAAAAAATTGTAGAAACATATTTCAAACAAATTTATCTATAGAAATATGTAATGATTAGGGTTTGTTTTGATCGGATTGACGATGATGATGATGTGTTTTCTGGTATCTCTTGAAACTTGTGGCTTGCATCATACTTCTTTTTCTATTTTTTTTTCCTTTTTCTCTTTTTTATTGGTATATGCCTTTTGCTTTTCTCAAATTTAGGTCGTTTTGGTAATTGTGCTAATTTGACTATCTAAATACATCACCTTTGGATATATCTCTTACCAAGTTGATAAGTCTTTTTTCTTTTTAAATAAAATCATTTAATTCCAAACATAACCCCATCTATCACAATAACACATGATCATGTCCATAAAATACAACATATACTATCATCCATATGCTTAATAATAATGCATTTCATGGTGTACTCCAATATTAGAAACCCACATTTCCCATATAGATTGATGCAGGTATTAGATTGCAGGATGTTTAATTATATTTTAGAAATGGGAACGTTTATCTTATGTTATGTATTTTTCTAGGATGGAATGAGTATATCATATTACATTTTAGTTATTTAAGAAATACTTAAAAATTAAAATTAATTTTACATCATGTATTAGAAATATACAATTAATTATATCCACACAAATGTACATACTTTATAATATAATGAAGTGTTATTTTTCTGTATCATGAACAATTACTCTTCTACTCAATTAATATTACTTATTTGTATAAGTTCTCACGAGAAGATTAACTCTGATATTTTAATGAGTAGCACTTATAATGCTCTATTACTCTCCTGTATAAAAAATACTCCCTCTGTCCCCCAAAGTATTTCACACTTTCCTTTTTCATCCGTCCCTCAAAGTATTTCACACTTTACTTTTACTAAATTTGGTAAAAAATACATTATATTAATACTCACTTTTTACACATATCCCAATATAATACTTACTTTTTCACATCTCCCAAAAATTTTACACACTTTTTTCACATCTCTCAATAACTTTACACACCTTTTTCATTAAATCAACTAAAATATATATTCTCTTTCTTACTTTATACATAAAAATACAAAATTTTCTTAAACTCCGCGCACACCAATACGCGAAATACTTCCCGGGACGGAGGGAGTAATATTATTCTTGTGTATAAACTTTTACGAGAAATTAATATTAAATATTTTAAAGAATAATATTTCTCGAAGAAAAAGCATTATACATTCGATTGTACACTAGAATTCCTCATTATTCATTAAAGAAGCTGAACGTTTGAATTGCAAGTTGAAGTTAAAATTAAACCTCCAAATTAAGTAAACATTAACCCTAATTAACTAGCATGTCCCTTCTAATTCAAACACTAATCATATAATACTATAAATTAATAAGCAAACACATTTTCCAAAGAAAACAATAGAGTGATTTGGTTGGTTGATCTTCCACTGCAATCGTCATCTTATCCCTAATTCAAAATATTAACATTTAATTAATCACAATTAACAGACTGATTTAAGAGATTCAAGGGTCACAATCAATAATGTAGGATTAAACTAAAGTTTAATTGATCTAGTGGATTTGGTCAGTACTAAACAAATGGTAATTCACTAATCGAGGAAATTAATGTTTTTTTATACTCTCCCAATATGGTTTGAAAAAACTTCGAATTAAAAAAAATGTAGGAATTTAATTCGAAGGTAACGGCTGCTTTATTTTTGGTCAAATAGTGCATTAATTTTACAGTTCAAATAATAAATGAAAAATTGCCATAAATTTCAAATTAATAGTAAAGTCCCCACATTGACCTTCTTGGAATGTGGCGTTTCACTTTGAGAAGATGGATATTTTTGGAAATTTTGAATAAATTAATAACCCTACATTCGAGGAATTGAAAAAGATGTGTATAGAGATTAGAGGGTGGGGTGACACCTAGAAAATGGGCTAATTTTTATTTTAGTCACGTGAAGTGCACAAATTATGAGTTTAATGTCAATATTATTTAATTTATAAATGGTGGGTTTTATATTTAATTCATATCAATATCATTTGATTTTGGAATAGATATAAGATTTCTTGATTGTGATTAGTAAATACATTATTAGTTAGGATTAGTGGTTGATTAAGAATTATTTTTATTTTAACTTAATATGATTTATTTGTTTATATGTAGGTTTGTTAATATTGTACACATCTACTGATAATATGATAACTAAGTCAATTACACTCAATATTTTCCAAAGTTTAAAATAAATTGTGCTCGAAATTTAGTCTTGTTCTTCTTTGACGTCCTTTTTATAAAAAAAAAAAAAATCCACGGCAAAATGTTTTTAAATTGTTAAATATTTATTTATGGCATTCTGTTACTTGTTTATTTAACTTATCAAATCACATTTAGTACTTTGATATAAATTTAATTAATATAAGCATTTTTTTGGGAGAAAAGTGTTTCAAAACCTCATCCCTAAGTTAGAAAGAGAGTAGAGATTTATGAACATGATAATCTTGTTAATTAATTTAGAATAAGATTTTAATTAAAATTATTTAGCGAGTATATTAAGCATATCTAATTCGAATCAGTCACATAGTGAATGGAGTATTTTCTTAAATTTATGTAGGATTAATTAGAAATTAATTAAGCCCAAACTTGTAATAGCCTATATAATGGTCTGGTCTGTCTAAGATTGACAAAGCCCATTAATAACGTTGGGCTATTCAAGCCCATTATAAAAACGAGTAAATAAAAAGGTCTAGCAGTCCAATTAGGTGGCCCAATTAATTATGAAGATATAATAGTCTATTATTTGATGTATAGAATAAATTATTGTGTATAGTTAATTAATTCATTTATTTTTAATAAATTTATTTAATTTTATGGTGAGTGTTAAATAAAAATTTGATTTAATTTTATAGATCGTCGCTTGATATTTTGTGTGCACCTCAATAATACTCATGAATTATTTCTTATAAAATTTAAAGTTAAATAAAAAAGGCATCGACTAAATACACACCCCTCCTTATTGAATACACACCCTATTATCAAATTATTAAAATATTTTATATTTGAAAAAGTCTATATTATCCTTAAGATCATTAAATACACACCCTCATTATATTTTAAATTATATTATATTTTATTCACATCTAATCTTATAAAATCCTTAATATATGCTGTGTGGACAGCAATTATGGTTTCGGGTTTAAGCATTTTATTATTGGATAACGTCTTCAGAGATCTGCAAATCAAGAACATATATGGAGTAATATTTATGAAGAAGCTCATAAGGAAAGAGAGAGAAAACATAGAAGCAGCAAGTAATTATTTTAGTAAATCAAGAATCTCGACATCTGCAAATCAGATTTAAAAAAAAAATAAAAAAACATGAAACTGCACTTGAGCAGATGATTTCAATAGAAAAAAATAAAGACTTTCAAAAACGAAGCCAAAACCCATGAAGATTCGTTTTTCATCACTGTAACATGAATCTAAATTCAACATATATTTTGATTTCCCGTTCGCCCGTAGTTCCTCTATGTCGGTAAAACATTCTGACTTTTCTTAATTTGAAATGATGATCTTTGTTCCACTTTTACTTATTTGGGATATCAGATAATTGTTGTTGTCCATGCCGCCGTGAGAAGAATATTAATAACTATGGTGATGGATGATTTATTTTTTAAGTAAAGAGTTGAAACTATAAGAACTTCACGCTGGTTGCAGGAATTAGGGATTTTGAGGGTGTGTATAATGTTAAAATTAAAAGGATAATTTAAAAATTTTAGGGGGTGTGTATACAATAGTATTAAGACTTAAAAAATTAAAAGAGGGGTGTGTATTTAACAAAACTAATACAAAAATTTTGTGCATAGAATTCGATGACTTAAGAAAGTTATACTACTTTTTAGTATAAATGTTATACTATTTAGTATAAAAAATTATACTTTTCATTTTTTTTAAATATAATATTTTTCTTACTCAAATATTTTTTTATCACAAAATAAATAGTAATTTTATTAATAATGATGGGTAAGAGAGCTACCCAAAATTACAAGAAAAAGAAAACATTATTACAACCTAATGAAAATAATACAAATAACACCCCATGAACTAGCACATTTACTCAAATATTAATACTATTATTTATATTTCAGCCCATTCATTAAATAAATAATATCCCACCTTGTGTGTCAAACAAGAAACAACTCTATTAAAAGTCAAATAAAATCTAGTTTAATAATAACTCACAAATTTAAAAATATGTTAAGAATTAAAATTCAAAAAACATGATCAATTTTAATTGGAGTAGACAAAAAGGTATTAAGGAAAGTAGAGAACAGGTATTGCATGAGATCGTCTCACATGAGACAATTTTACACTTTTTAAAATAGTTATCACTCTTACTATAAAAAAGTTATCACTTTACATTTATGTTATAATTTGTTCATGAAATATCATTATCACTTTTCATTAATTTATTATCACTTTTTATCATAGAAGTTATCACTTTTTGCCCGTCTCACGTAAGCTTTTACGTGAGACGATCTCACACAAGTCTTTTCTAAGAAGAAATTATAACACAATAATAATCCAAATATGATGAGTTAAAGTATGACTAGTATTCAATCGGTCCAACCAATATTTGGTAGAACCGGATCCCATCTCTTTCAATGGATACCCAATCCCTTTTATATGTCCCCCTTATCTTTCTGTAATAATTCTCCGTTTCTTTCAATTGACACTCCACCGCCAAAGGTTATTATATTTGTAGAAGAAAAATAGTACTCCTTCTTTATTATTTTTTTCATATAACCTAACAATGTATTTTGATTTATTAATACCGAATATTAATGAATTAGCATTGTAGGATTGTTTGTAGACTTAATAATTATTAAATATATATATATATATATAAATATATTATTTTTCAAATTATATTTTCAGCTTTTGTTTTTTGTTTAATTATTTTTTATTAATTTAATTTTGTATAAATTAAAAAATAAAACTATCGAAAAAATTTAAAATAACGCGGTTTAACTAAATATTTAAAAATCCTTTCACATCATCCAAACCCAACCTAATTGTTTTGTGTGACTGACTCATAAATTTTATTAATTCCACAAATCCCTTGTTCATAATTTAACAAATATGAGTACCGGCAGGATGGATTCCGATTCGAATGAAGATGGAAACACTCTGGTAAGCTTCCTCGAATGCTCGGAAAAAACTGGTAATTCATGCTTACTTTGATCTCTCCATTTGCTTTTTTAATAATATGCAATCTATTAGTCATTTCATTATATAAAGAGTAACCCAAAGATATTGACTAAACAGAATAATGTATAAACAAATAAAGGTGAAGAGTAATCCAAAAAATTTATAAAATCAAAGAGTAATCTACTTATTTATAAAGAGTAACCGATCAATTAATATGAAAATATACAATTTAATACTTCACAATACATGACTATATTTTCAAAAAATTGGAGTCTAAAATTAAAGAATAATCTAATTCATTATAAAGAGTAATCTAAATAATTCTAAAGAACAACCTAAGTATTTTTATAGTGTGATCTAACATTTTTTATATAGAGTAATCTAATTCATTATAAAGGTAACCTATATAATTTTAACTGCTCTAAGTGATTTGATTAGGCTGAAAATTTCAAAAGAGTAATCTAATAAATTCTAAATAGTAATATAATTAATTTTAAAGAGTAATATATCAACTTATAAAGAGTTGTACTACTATGATATATATTGTATTCTTGAATTTTCTCATTGTGTAGAATACAAATAGACATTATATAAATATTTTTTTCTCTTACTGTGCCCTTTAACAAAAAATTAAAAATCTCAAATCATGAGATTAACCAAATTTATTATAAAAAGTAATATAATTAATAAAACAAAGTACCCTTAATTTTTTTAAAAATCAAAGTTTCAAATTAAAGAGTAACTCAAATAATTATAAAGAGTAACCCAATTAATAGTAAAAAGTAACCTAAAAACGTTGATTAAATATAACAATATAATAAACAAATTAACATAACAAGGTAATCCAAAAGCTTGTTCATTAAAAAATCAAAGTTTCGAATTAAAGAGTAACTCAATAAATAGTAAAGAGTAACCTAAAAATATTGTTTAAATTGAACAATATATATATAAACAAACTAATATAAAAAAAGTAATTTAAAACTAATTCATAGTAACCTAATTTATTTTAAAAAGTAAATCGGAGTAATAAAACAGAGTAACATTATAAATAAATAATAAAATTAACAATAAATTTTTAAAAACTAAATTAATAAGCTTAATTTTTAGAACAAATTCACCAATATTACACAAAAAATTACCCAAAACCACCACAACAAACACAATCGAACGTAATTAACAAATAAAGTGTAAAATCCATGCCTAACATCAACTTATTTAGATTGAGATTTGGAGTCGAGGTATGTAGAAATTTGAAAAAGTAACTGAAGATGTCGACTGAGCAATCGAACTTCATCGGGCCGATAGTAGAGTTGTTAATAAGCCCGTAAACCGTGGGCCCGAACCGATTAACCCGAAAAAAATTAGGGTTAGGGCCAAGAAATTTGAGCCCGTTTAACATCCGGGCTTTTTGGCCCGAACCGATTAACCCGTGGGCTAATAGGGTTGGCCCGTGGGCTAACCGGGCCGGCCCGTAGGGTTGGAAATTATTATTATTATTATATTTAATTAATTTTAACACCCATAATCTATACATCGACCACCCAATCCCACCCTACTCCCAACCCATCGTTGGACAAACTCTCACCATCCTTTAATTTTCATCTCTTTCTCATCTTTTTTCTTACTCTAACCCAAAATTTTCTCTAATAAATAAAATAATACTTGAATAAATATATTAAGATTAATTTAATTATCACAAATTCTTTTAATTTATATCTTTTAACAATATTTTGCATGTATTAATCTTAATTCTCTCAAATTTTAAATAATGTATTAGTTAATTTTGAATTTTTTATATTATTTATAATAAATTATAATTTATAATTTTTTAAATATTTTTTATCGTACAACCCGCGAGCCCGGCCCGTTTAACCCGTAGCCCGTTAGGGTTAGGGTTAGGTTCACTTTTTCATAGCCCGTTTAAACAGACCCGATTTAGCCCGAAGCCCGATTAGCCCGAAACCCGTTAGGGCCAGCCCTAATGGGTTAGGGCTGGCCCGTTTAACATCTCTAGCCTATAGTGGCCGAGCCCAGTTGCCCTTCTCATCGTCATGAGCACTCCGCCGCGGATCTACTTCTGGGAAAGCGAACCCGTCAATCGCCGTTGATGACCGCCGCCGAATTCCGTCAGCTGCATGCAAAGGCGCAAATGTCGATGAATGACATATTAGAGATAGAGAGAGAAGACCAGACAGAAAGAAGAAAGAGGACGCAAGAGACAAGAGAAAAAGGAAAGAGAGAGAAACGAGAACGGACGTGGAATGAGAAAGAGAATGAATGGGTATGCGTTAACAGATCCGAATAGTGGATTTATCAAGTACAACCAATTATCAAGTCTTTGCTGATGAGTTAATACCACATTATTTAGTACTTCTAAAAAAATCATGTCATTTATAACATCTATATTTATTTATTTTCTATGTTAGAACAATTAGTTGACCTATATTTCTGTATAAAAATATCCAAATATAATTTGCATAGTGTAAATCTATAGTCATAATAATAGAGTTTAGATTATGGAAAATAAATACTCGGGAAAATAGATTTTTTTGTCCGCTAACTTTGCCCAATTTTGAATTTAGTCCATAAGTTTTTCACTTTTTGAAAATCGTCTATTATATATGCAAAATTTTGAAAATCGTCCATCATGTTTATCAAGTTCAACAAAATTGTCCGTTTCAACAGGTCATTAACAGGTTATTCTAAAAAATAAAAAAAAAATATGTAAAATATATGTGTATATATATATACTATTTTTAAAAAAATAGCCTCCACTAAGAATTTATATTATACTCTCTTCGTCCGCCCGAAAGAGGGCATTTTGCTTTTGTGCACGTTGATTAAGAAGTATTGTTATTTAATTTGTAGTGGGGTAGTTGTATTAGTGGGAGTGTGGATCCCATGTTTTAATTGTATTAGTGGGTGTGTGTGGATCTCATGTGTGTAAAAAATGAAGTGACCCTCTTTGGAACGGACAACCAAAATAGAAAAAAAATCCTCTTTCGATCGGACGGAGGAAGTATTAATATTTAGTCAAATTTGCTCCACTTTAGTAATGAGATTAATATTGTTTGTTTGGTATACGGAAGTGAAAAATGAAAAATGAGATAAAATTGGTTAAATAAAAATATGATATAGATTAATTGGGGTGAAAATATTCAAATGATTTGCCATAGCAGGTCAAAAGACCAAATTGTTGAATTTTATGAAGTTAATTGACTAATTTCAAAATTGTTATAAAATTAACGGGCTAATTTCAAAATTAAAAAAATTAATGGACTAATTTCAAAATGAATGAAAGTTAGCGGACGAAAAAATCTATTTTCCATAAATACTCCAAGTGAGTAGTAATTTCAAAAAAGAAATAGGAGTAAATAATACTGCTCCAGTTTCCAACGGTCAGAATGACATCGAATTCAAAATCCGATCTGCCAACGTTCACTTAAATTGCAGTTCCGCGGTTGAAGACTAGAAGAATTTCTTCTCTCTGTCTCTCTCCAAATTGCATCAACAGACTTGAAGAAAAACTAGCAGAAATAGGAAATTTCTTGTTTAATTAGCTCGCCGAAGAATTTGTTACAGTTAAAATCTTGAAGAATGAACGAAATGGAAGGTTTCAAGAAGGGATTATTTCCACCCAAATCGACTGCTAGTCCCAAATTTACGTCTACTGGTAAGAACTATGTGAACTCGATGAAATGTTTCTAATTCCTGAATATTACTGCCTCTCTTTGTAAACTACAATGCTTGTGTCGATTTATGTTGCGTCGGATTGAATGATGCCGACTGTTATTATTAATATTCTTAAATTATAATATTTGGGATTTCTTATAATTAGGTTTACCTAATTAGTGTTCTTGATTTGGTTAGGTTTCAGGGAGAATAATGAGAATGGATCTAGTCAAGATAAAATGATTCCCAAGTTTCAGAACCAGGGGAAAACAGTTACCAAGCACTTCATGTCTCCCACAATATCTGCGGCTTCAAAGGCTGCAACTCCAAAGAAGAAAATCTTGGGGGAGAGGAAAGAAAATCTGAGGACTTGTGATGGTCAAGATCACAAATTGTTGGGTGTTGATTGGAAGAAGAGTCCCCAAAATTCAAGGGCGAAACGCTTTGATAGGTTTTCATTTGGTAATGTTCCATCCCATGATAGCATATCTGAGCCTGAAGATGATGGGGACATCAGATTTTCAGATGATTTATCTGCAAAGTCTTATGATCCTTTGGTGAATAATTATCTCTCTCCGAGGCCTAAGTATCTGCGTTATAATCCCAGAAGGCGCCGTGAGATTGTTGAAAGGTTGGAAAGAGAGGTTAGAGATGAGTCGAATGGTTATTTTGAGTTTCATGATGTTAATGATGACAAAGAGTCATCACCTGAGGAGATCCAAGATTCTTGTTTTTCCCCTCCAATGGAAAGCTCCGTGGAGCCGAAAAATGGAGAAAAAACTGAGGAAGATGATGTCAATATGAATTACGAGGAGGAGGTGGAGGTGGAGGTGGAGGAGGAGGAGGAGGAAGGGGAGGGGGAGAATGGGTGGTGTCTTAGAGGAGGATTAAAACTTCTGTTCACGTTAATAGCTTGTTTAGTGTTAACTTCATTCATATTATCTATGAACTCACCAATACCTTCACCTACTCAGAAAGCCATTTGGAATCTAAGAGATGCTCGTCTGATGATTAAGAGTCAATCACTTGAATTTGTCAATATGAAAATGCGCAATGCTGGTTTCTTCAAGGTGGGAGGTGGAGATGATTGCAGTGAGTTAGAGGAAGTGGTAGCAGTGGGTGAAGATTATGGGGGAATCAAAGAGGGCGAAGATGCCGGAATTGTGGAAGCCAATGTTGAAAATCTGGAGATACATGAAAATGAGAACAATAATGAAGCTGGTGGTTTTATTTTGGAAAAGGTTGTAGACTCTTATATGGATTTGATGGATGATGATTTAAACAAGATTGAAGCCTCACAATCTGAGATTATAGGGGGTGGTGAAGTCGAAATTGAAACAAAGAACGCTGAGCAGTTGATAGATTCAAACAGTGATAAAGGTGAAGATGTTAGTGAACATGATTTGAGGGATGATGATTTAGACAAGATTGAAGCCTCAGAATCTGAGATCGTAGGGGGTGGTGAAGTCGAATTTGAAACACAGAATGCTGATCAGTTGATAGATGCAAACAATGATGAAGTTAAAGATGCTAGTGAACTTGTGATGGTAATGGAAGTAGAGGGTGGTTCCTATCCTTTGGAGGGGAATGAACTCTCAATAAAGTCTATTTTCGAAGAGTCGCCTGACGAATCTGAACAAGTGGATGGCACAGAGTCGTTAGAAGGAGTTATTGGATTCATTGAAAAGCTATCAGATTCAGTCTCTGAAGATGATGCATTAGTGGGTTCCAAAGAGGAGGAGATTGAATCTTTGGAGACAACGAGTGAGCTCGAAGGTGTGGTAAATGATGAGGAATTGCTGGAAGAACTTAATGAAATCTCCACTGATTATGTCAATGAAGTTGAAATGGAGAAATCTGCACGCAACGGCTCAGCTTTCAGTGTCTTTGGAGCATCCTTGTTGTCAGCATTACTTGCTATTCTTTATCATGCAAAGAAAGCAAGAAGCACACCAGCTGAAGAATCTAAATCTTTCCTAAAACCACACAAGTTCACATTGGAGGAGAAACTAACACCACCACCATTGCATCCTTCAGTTGAGAGGAAAGTTGAGTTTTTGGCTAGACCTGAACCCACCAAAGAATTCAACCACCCCATCCACGCACCATCAGTCGAATTGATAGGCGAAATCGTTGTTGGACAAGTGAGCAGCCGGAGAAGTTCTGCGAAATACAAAATGACTGAATCTGATAAGAGCAATGCCACTTTATCTGCTCCAATTAAGCACTCTGCGGTTGAGTATTCCACTCCTGAAAGGAAGACCTTGAAGAAAGAGGTATGATCATGTTCCATATCCAATTTTGAGGCATTTCCTTTACATTATACTACATAATAACACTATTTCTGATTGAATTAAATAGGGTGGCCAAGTTGGTGAAGCAACGATCGAATTTACTCCGGTGAGGCGATCCAGCAGACTCCGCAATCGAGCAACGGTTATGTCTCCTTGAATCTCTTTAGCAATCTAGGATTGTTTGTCTGAAACAGCATCCTTAGTTGTTTCTACAAACCAGTAGGAGATCCAACTTAGTAGCTAATTCAGTGATCTTTAGAAATTGTAGTCTGATTTGGAGTATGTTAATGTTGAGACTTCTCTGTCTAATTTTCATTTAGTGGAATGTGAAATAACTGTTCACCATCTTCTTCAACCTTCAATCTTGCATTTAACTTGTGTCATTTTAGGATAAGATTTATATAATTTCCAATATTTTAGAACAAATTTAGTTTATTGGTACATTGTATGAAATATAATTATCCTAAACACAGATGCTTAATCAGAGATGCGATGCCTTATAAATAGAATAAAATCTTGTCTAATAGTCAATATCTTTCTCTCTCCAATTCAAGCTTTGCAGCATCATCATCCAAAGTGGGATAGAAAGTTGAATGAATTAGTAATCTTTTCAAAAGCTGAGTCTTTAGTTGGAAATAAAATGGTATCTCACTTCTGTACTTTGTACCTATCTATTGTGAAAAACAATAGATTAAAAAAATAAAAAAGATAATTAACACAAAATTGAATATATACAATCTCTCTCTCTCTCTCTCTCTCTCATCTAAACCATTATTTCAACATTCCCAGTCCTGATGTAGAGGAGTGAGCGGGGGCTTGCTGTTGATAAAACTTCCTCTCTTACTTGGAAATGATGAGAGAGAAGAACCCCTTGTAGGTTTCTTTGCAATAACAGCCTTGGGATGAGTGAATTGCTTGAAGCTGTGTAATCCAGTTCCACAGCTTCTTGAAGCCTTCAGATTTCTTCTAAATGGGGTTGATTTTTTAACCAGATCTTCAATACTTGTAACCCTAGAAAGTGATGTAAAAGACTCTGATTTCCCTTGATAGAATTTGGAAAGCCCTCTTCTGCACACATGAAAAGGTTGCCCCTTTAGCAAGATAGTAATAATAATACATAAAATCCAAAAATGATGATCAAATTAACAAGATTTTAATACTCACTTGATGGGCAATTGTTCCATGATCTCAGACAGATCATACAAAGCTCGACTCGAACTAGAGCTCGAATTCGCATATTCAGATGATCCATCATCTGCTGTGTCTTCAGAAGTTATGGATGATCCATTAGAGGCATCTGAATCTTCACCAATTGATGAAGTAACAGATGAGGATGATGGTGAGCATTTTTCATCACAATCACTGCAGTTCTTGACATGATGATCTTCATACTGAAACCATGAATCTTGAAAACTGCCATTCCCTCCTTCCATCTTGCAATAATCTCTCTCTAGATCTCTTTTCCTGCAGCGCACACACATAGGATGTTCTCAATGGTAGTGTTGTACAACACAAGGGGGACATATATAAGGGCATGCAAAACAAGAAGAAAATGAGTGGAGCTGGTTTTCTTCTGGAACAAAGAGTATTTCCATCACACACGGGTGCACGGAACCCTCCGTGCTACCGACGCGAGAGGAGGACACGTGGAATGCACGGAGTGGTGAGGCTAGCCGGCCCCTGAATGGGCGTACAATCCGCGCATGGATTGGGACACGTGGCGGGTGGAGAGAGGGGTGGGAGGGATGGTTGGGTGAAACGTGGGGTGAGAGTAGTGGGGCCTGGGAGTTTGATAAATTTAGACACTATTAAAATAGCGTTACTTTTGTGCCTTATCTTTAGATTCGGCATTATCTTCTCATACGCTTTGAAATGAATTCTTGACTTTAGGATTGCCCTACTTGGAAAATAGATAAGTTCAATAGTATTAGGAGCCAATCCATATCCTAGTCACCATCTGGGACCCACCAATTATATGTATACACACACGATGTTGTATCTACCTCTCTCTCATTTCTTACACGTCTAAATTCTATTTTGGTTGATTAATATTATTGAGATTATTATATGATAAATTAAGAGAAAAAAACATTTTGCACCAGCTGGCGGTGTCAAGGATTATATAAATATTAAGTTATGGTGGGGTCACTATCTTCTTTGAGTTGAGTATATAAGAGAGGTTATATATTTATACTTAATCATATTATAACCAAAGACTTATACGAGACAATCTCATCTACGTCTCATTTATAGGTTTATGTGAGACGGGCAGAAAGTGATAATTTTTATAATAAAAAGTGTTACTAAATTAATGAAAAGTAATATTGCTTTTTTCATAAACAATTTATATTATAAATAAAAAATGATAATATTTTATAACGGATGTGATAACTATTTTAAAACATGTAAAATAGTCTCACGTGAGACGATCTCATGCAAAACCTATCACATATTATAATACCTTAAAATCATAATTTAATACATTATTTATTTCTTCTAAAAAATATATTTTAACTACATATAAATATATTTTAATTATATAATAATAATACTTTTAACACATATAACCATTAATCTCATATCTCACATAAACCGACTTCTCTAATTTTATCTAAATCATTTTGTCATACTACTAATTTTGCATTTGGGTGAGGTCATGACATATCCTTTGCCAAAAATTGCATGAAATGGTTGGTTATATGAACTTATTCCAAGTAATATTTTGGCTAGTATAATTTTATAAATAATTTATAAATTTTATTTTAACATTTTAATAATTTTTTTTGGCAGTATTATTTTATGGTTTATTATTATTTTATTTTTCTGTCTTATAGTTTATTTTTTCTCTGCATCCATAAAATCTATGATTTGTATATTATTTTACTTTATATAATATAATATCTATTTTTATAATCTAGTCTTACTTTAAAGACATTATTGTAATGCCATTCTAGTACTCTTGGATTTGCATACTCCATTATTTTTCTTAAAATTTTATTATTAATTCATTTAAAATTAAGTAAACAGCTCAAATATATAAGAACATTTTCTATACTATTTTACTCATGAAATTGATCACTAAATTTTTTTATTCTTAAAGTTTGTTACTGCATTCTCTTTGTGGTTAATACAGTACTTTGGATAAGGTTGTTGTGATTATTAATTTGGAAAGAGGAAAATAAGAATAGGAAGATAATATATACATTTATCAAATTTGAGATTAAAAAAATAAAATAAAAAGTTGATCTGAAATTATTAATTTGAGAGTGGGCACCAAAGGCTCTAAGAATAGACATGGGAATATGGAATTGACCACAGACCACCCCTATCTCCCAAACCTTAGCTATAATTGATTTGGAAGTTATTTCTTTTTATAAAAAGGAAAAAGAAATTAAAAAGAAATATTAAAACGTCTCATAAATTCCACGTTGACATGACATGGCACCCCATATGTTCATATCCATCTACATTATTACAACCTATTATTACAACCTCAAAAGGCAGTAAGGCTATACTCCCTATATCCGCTTTCAAGGGTATTATTTTTTTATTTTGGGCGTTCGCCCCTAAGAGTCTCATTTTCTTTTTTATCTACACACACCCACTAATACAACTATAAAATGGACTCACATCTCCAATAATACAACTACTCACTACACATTAAATAATAATACTCATTAATCCACGTGCAAAAAACAAATTGATACTTTAAAACCGGACGGAGGGAGTACTCCCTTTGTCCCTTCCTTTCAATAAATTTAAATGATACTCCCTCCGTCCGGTTTTAAAGTATCAATTTGTTTTTTGCACGTGGATTAATGAGTATTATTATTATATGTAAATTGGTTAGTTGTATTAGAGGAAAGTGGTGGACCATATTATGTACATTTTTTTATTAAATATGGGAAATGATATATTTAAAGCGGAAGCCAAAAATAGTAAAATGGATACATTAGAAGCTGACAGAGGGTGTATAATATTTTAAATCCATATTTGACAATAATAATTAACAAAGTGTATAATTTTAATTCAATGTTATAATGACTAAAAACAATATTTTCACTATTTTTCTTTCTTTCTTTTTTCTGAATATTAAAATTGTACATTGAACTTCTTTGGGCAAAGGATCAATTTAGCCCTTCATCTTTATTTTTGGGATCTACTAAACCCCTAACCTTATATTTTATACATTTAAGCCCTTGACCTTTTAGAATAAATCAATTATGTCCCTTTTCTTTTCAAATAAAAGAAAAGGTTCATAAAAACCCCTCATTTTTCTTTATCAAATAAACCCCTCATATAATATATACTGTACTTATATATTTTTAATCTTAACAAATTCTTTTCTATTTTAATATATATTGAATATGTTCCCCATTACTAATAATTAATTCCTAATAATGAAACGTAAGTTGCGTTTTGACTTTTGACCATGCATCATCCACACCGCTTTTTTTTTCCTTTTTTTTCTTTTTCATTGTTAACTGGTTTTTTAAATTTAATTTTAATTACATTTTGCAGTCACCTTTTTCTTAATTATTTAAATTCATCATTCTTTACTTTAAAATATATACTCAAAATTATATTGTTAATACAATAGTAAATGTGAGTTGAAGTTATTATTTAATATTTTTAAATAAAAAATTTATATAAATATAATGTAAAATTAAAGTAATTCAAGTTAAAATATATATTTTTGTAACGAAATAGTAAATAGAAATGTATCACAAAAATAATGTATCATTTTTATTAAAAATGTTATTACTAATTATATTGTTACATCTTATCTTTTATATCAATTATTCATTAATATTATTTTATATATAATATTTTGTAATTTATAATCTTTTTAAATATATTTATACATGTTAAATATTTGAAAATTAAAAAAAGATAAAACAGGAAAAAAACCAGTATTACGTTTTTTAATTAAAAATATAATAATAATAATAATAATAATAATAATAATAATAATAATAATTTTTAAAAAGAGAAGGATTAAAATAAATAATAACAAAAACATTAAACAAAAGAAATAAGAAATTCGAGAAAAATGAGGCCTGGACTGGGAGATTAAAAATGGGTGTGGTTAGTGAGGTGTTATGTTAAGATAGAGGGTTTATGTGATATATTTAAAAAGAAAAAAAAAAGATTGAATGACTTAGAAAATAGATGGAGGGTTTAGTCGTTTAATGGCTATAAAATGAAGGGCTTATTTGACTTTTTCCAAAAAGATAAGGGCTCAATTGATCCAATCCAATAAGAATAAGGGTTTGAACGAATAAAAAATAAATTTAAGCGCTTGTTTGATATCATAGGATAAGAAGAGGGTTAGATTGATCCTTTGCCCAACTTCTTTTAAATACTCCTCTTAAAAAAAGTTAAATAAAAATTAGAATACATTAACTTAAATTAAAGATTTTAAAAAATAGAGTTAGCTATAATTCACTTATTATAAATATTACAGTTTATTGTGAGACGGTTTATGAAACGTGTTAAAATATAATTGTTATATATAATCTGTAGAATATATTTATTGGTAATCATACAAAGTACTTTATATTTTTTACTATACGATGATGATGTATTAAAATATGATTATAATGTGTTATAATATGATTCATTACAAATATATTTTAGATACTAATCAGCGTACTTTATCTATATAATATAGGGTAAAATTTGTGTGCTCTAGGGACATCGTGTGCCCACATACCATTTAGTATTAAATGGTATATCATTTAGTATAAAAACGTGTACCATTTATTTCCTGAAAAAAAAACAAAATTTAAAGAAAGTGTATATCCTTTAAAATAAAATATTGTATCATTATTAATTAAAGTGTATATTATTTATAATAAAAGATTATACTATTATACACTTTGTGCACTTAGGAGATACCAACTCTATAATAAATACAACGGGTGAATTTATTTCGCATATATTTATTTCATAAGAGAGTGTCCTCTCTTTGAAGAGGTGTGAGTTTAATTGTATTTATTTATGATTCATTAATTAAGTTAGCCTAATAAACTTATAGATACGGCGGCTAGGGCAATACGATATTCAGTTATGTAAATTAATTAATCGTGTAAGTTATTACGAATTCGAATTAAAATATGAAACTCCCATTATAAAAGCGAAAGAGTATTAAATTATAGTAGTAATAAATAGGCAACGTGGATTAAATGATCCCATAATACATACATTGAGTGATTCTGGTCCTTACATTTTTATCCAAGTTTATTTAGTTTTTCCAAGTGTTTAATGAACAATAAACTTTAATGAGAAAATTACAGCATTTAATGAGAAAATAATAGGCTTAAGGGCTATATACTACTGCTGCTATTATTATTATTATTATTATTATTATTATTATTATTATTATTATTATTATTATTATTATTATTATTATTATTATTATTATTATTATTATTTTAAGGAAACGATAATTCATAATAATCTTGTAATATGAGTATGATTTTTGTTAAAAATTTGTAAGACCATGCATTATGTAAGATTGTAAGATCAACATATAGTAGTTATATTTTTAATAAAAATGATAATTAATTAATAAAAAACGATATTAATAATTTAATTAAAATAGTTCACAAAATTTATGAGATGCATAAAAAATGAAACATAGACAATTTCTTGTTATACTTGCACACAGAATTACATAAGGCAAAAACTCCTGTACACTCGGGCGCACGGACCACATTCCGTGCGCCTTTTAGAAATTTGTGTTAAATTGTATACCCTTTAGTATACAGATGTGTACCCTTTATTTTCTAAAGAAAATTATTGTGTGTATCTGGGCGCATGGACAATATTCTGTGCGCCTTTAGAATTTTGTGTTAAATTGTATACCCTTTAGTATAAAAATGTGTACCCTTTATTTTCTAAAGAAAAAAATATTAATGAAAAGTGTATACCCTTTAGAACAAAATGGTATACCTTTTATTAATTAAAATGTATATTCTTTAGACCAAAGTAATGTACTCTTACCCATAATACTAAACTTACGTGTTCCCGTGCGCCGACGCACGCAAGCATCACTCCATAAATTGGTTTTATAAGATGTTGCCTTAAACAATTTCACTCTCTTTTAGGAGTATAATAGATAAATACTCTTCCCTATGAAATTATAATTAAATCCAATTTTTTATTTATACTCGACTCAAAACGAACACCACATAAGTAATTTAAGGGTAATTATACCGGGGCACCCCAATTTATAGGTTAAATAGATAGTGGGGTAGTTTTATGTTTTTAAAAAATTAACTCTTTAATTTTTTTTAGTGATGGCGATTAATTTGTACATTAATCTAATAGTTTAAATTGTCCTGGTTCACCCTAGTTGGACTCGTAATTTAAATATAAAATTATTTGAATTTATGAAATCCAAATTTATATATATAATTTTTTTAAGGATTTAAGTTGATAGATTTTAATTTTATGTCAAATCAATATATAAGAGTTTGAGATAATGTATGAGATAATAAGATGTGATGTATGTAAAAGGTAAATAAGATTTATGTAATTTGATTTTATTAGATCCCAATATAACAAATAATGAAATGGATAATTCTAAACCTGAATTAATAAATCAAAACAAAGAAAATCAAGTGGGCTAGGGCTAGCCCACTTGGCTCTTCACTAATGTGAGTGACCCATATTCAATTTTCCTTGGAAACGAATATGTGAGGAGTAATAAAGAGGTTTAGAGATAGAAGGGTGTATGGATTTAGTGAACTAACTACTAATTATACTAACAACTAATTTTATCCCATAAAAAATAAATCAAAACAAAGAAGAGATGAAATACTGCACTTTAAGGAAAAAAAGGTCAAAAATTCTAAACTTTTGATACTATGTGATTTTTTTTATTTCAATTCAAATGAGTATTTCGCATTTAAAGAAATAATAGATCTCCATAGAATGATTTTTCATTGAATAATTTTGAAAAATTAAGAAATTAAAAGCCTAATTCAAAAGGAAATTTATTTAATTTTTAAAATTTACCTATCTAAATAAACTCACAGTATTGAGAGGAGTTTTTTTTTTTTTTCATCTTAAAATGTCTTAACACAATTTTTTTCTTTAATTAATTAATTATTTATGCCTCATTGGATGGAGTTGGCACATGTTTGAATAATATTCCAAGCTTATCACAAACAAGACATGTCAGTTTCCTGTTTGGAAACATCTTTTCTCGAATTATTCAGATAAGGGTCTCTTTTTGACCATATCTCACAACTAATCATTTTCTAAATTTCTGTCAATATATTTTAATTTTTAAACTCATTTTAACATAATTTCAAATTATATGGCTGGATTTAATAATTATTCTTTGTAATTAAATTTAAAGTCCTCCCCTAATGTCACTTATCAAAAAATAAGCTTCTTTTATTTCAACTTCTTATACTTAGTGACCGACAATATTAGTATTTATTATTAATTTATTATACTAAATCCAAGTTAATACATTAAGTACTTAATTCATACTTAAATAAATAAATATATAAATAAATAAAATAAAGCAATATAAGTGTAGATAAGACTAAAGATCATATCCATTAATCTCTCCCCACAACTATTTGGGGCCCATATAAAAGCTACCATTAGTCCATTTGGTACATTAAATGCATGAAAATAAATTAGTATCACAAATTCAAGTTTAGGAGCGAACCAACATTGATTTGAGCATCACAAAAAAACTCTAAATTTTAGAAAAATATATTTTTTTCAAAATATAAAGAACATCTTTATTTAAAGAATGGACAGTCCTTATGAAATTATCTCATGGAGATATCAGTTTGCAACTTTGCACTGGTTTAATTCATTATATTTTTTGTTACAGATATTATTACATTTTTTTTAATAAATATTATATTTTTTATTTATATTATAATTTATTTATGAAATAATTTATTATATTATTATTAATTTTTTCCAATTAAATATATACATTCTAAATATTATCGCTTTCAATCAATTGAAAATCAATACGTAGTTCTCACATAATTCTTTACTTTAAACAATTGCATCATGCTACAATGGACCAACACACTCTTTGTATTTTTATTTATGGAATATATTTTCTTAATATTTTATTACACTCTTTAAGTTAAAATACAAAAAAAAAATAAAAATTTAATGCAATAAATTGTGAAGAGTAATTTTGCTCTCCAAATTTCAAAGATTGAAAATCATTTTCTAAACTTAAAATTAAAATAAAAAGTTTGTTAGAGTCTTTGAAATTATCTTCAAAATATAAATATTTTTTTCATTTACATTATCGTAACTTCTAGAGAGGCTCTAACAACTTTATTTAATTAAAAAAAAATTCGCATGATAATTTCATTAAATTGAGAGTATTTATATGATTGTATTCAATGGTTCAATTTAAAAAAAAATAAAATAAATCATACAATTCATTAATACAAATCAGATTCAATTTCCATAATACAACTTATTACAACACTTAGTATTGATATAATTTCTTAGTCTAAACCTTGCCAATATTCTTTACATAACTATAATATCAAGAAAATTTATAACCAATCAAAATAAATTTATAATTTATAAATAATTATTTAAAGTACATTCTTTACCTATCACTAGACATTAATTGCTATGTAAAACCAACCACCAATTTATTGAATTATCATATAAAAAAGGAGTGGTATAAAAAAACCATTGAATTATCGAACAATTAATTAATTGGTATACCACTATCAAAATAACCCAACTTGAATCTCATATTACATTTTTCATGTTCTATTGGTATTTCATAAAATAATAAAATTATACCCTACATTGAATTTTGATCATTAATTGTGACAAGTGTCAAGATTCTAATTATATGGAATATTAAATGAAACATGAGGGTGTAACAAATAATCTCATTTGAAAATAACCTACTGTAATGCAGCATAACTTTTAATAAAATGAAACACTACTATTAAACAAATCTAATTACAAATTAGTGGAATTAAATCAAATAAAATTTAAAGTAATCTAAACTTTCTAGTGAATGATACTTTTGCATTATCTAAAAAACTCCTATTAGTTTAAATTAATATCTGCAAATAAAAATGCATAATCATTCAAAATCAATCACCTATTTTTCACTTTTAAAATTAATTTACAATGGATAATCAGTTGATGGTTAGTTTTATATTTCTCTATACATAACACAGTAGTAGGAATAATAATATTATCACTGTGGAATTTTTTATACTATACTAATATTATAATGCTCTTATTAAAAACTTATATTGCGTGTAAAATTAATTGGTAAATGATTATGTGCCAAACCCACAAGCTGTATGTTATAATTATCTATTTAAATTCGAATTAATATTTTAAATTAATTAAAAAAAAAACAAGATGAAAGAGATAAGAATGTGGAGAAGATGATTGTTGGAGATTTCAATGGATAAATGTGAAAGCCAACTGCCCATCTTCCCATTGATATCGCAGAGAATACTTTCGATCAGAGTGCACTTTGAATCAATTCGCACAGCGTCGATACACACAATCTCTGCTTTCCCATCCTTACAAACTTCGATTATAAACAATTAACGAAGAAAAGATAAAAATAATAATAAAAAAAAAATGTAAATGGAGTTTGATTGAAAGAGAGCGAGACGCGGTGGAAGAACTGAAGAAGATGATGGCGTTTATAATGCGCGAGTCGGCGAAGAAACTAGGGTTCTGATATGTTTATTACCCAAATCACCCTTCTTCATTGGATCAAATTACCAAACACCCCTAATACGCTGAAAATTAAGAATTGATCGATAAAAGGCCTACTCAAGCCCAATGGGTCATGAAAAGGCCCATACAAAATTCAAACGAACAAACAATCTCGTCCAATCAACCACCGTTCAATATAACCTTGGGCCATGTGGAGTGGAGTATATATAATATTGGGAACATTTTTAGGCATTTTCTATTCATTCAAATTATTTATGTTTGATTTTATTCAGTTTTAAACTTACCAAGTAAAAAATATATCAATCAGCTTTGAAAATTACTGAGTTTGCACAACAATTGCAATTATATGAATTAATTTATATTCTAAACCAGTTAATAAAAAATAAAGGGATCGAAAGGAATGAAACCTTGGAAGGTTACCAAATACCATATCCCTTAAAACTAATAAAATATTAAGGAAAATTTCATGCCCACTAAAGTATTAATCACTAAAGCTTTATTAACCCACGCTATCCCAATATGAATCAAACTCTCCCAGAGGCCATGAGATCACCTATTGTAACCTAGAGTTTGTGTTTCACTTTTAAGTGAATAACTCTCCTAGATTAAAAATAAAATATAGAAATAAATAAATAAATAATAGAACTATAGAAACGTACAGAGTGGATCGTAGTAGAAGGTAAAAGTATAATTTTTCAGTTGTATAAAATAAGAGAAAAACTCAGCAATTCCTACGAAATCCAAATATTGGCACATTCGTTCATTAATCCAAACTTCAACTGATGAAACAAAGCATCATCATTGAAAAAGAATTCGACAAATCAAATGAACTACTACTCTACAATAAAAACAACAATCTCGATCCTCGCAGTTATTATTCATGCATAACCTTCATTGCTATATTAGAATATTAGCAATGCAAAGGTGAAGGAGGAAACACAGATTCAAGAACTAATAAACCTACTAAACACTTTAAAGTGTTAGATGAAGAAAGTAGATATCTACAGGCCCTGGTCGACAAGGTAGTCGCCCATCTTCTCGACCACCATGTTACACTGGCCCCCAGTCATTGGCTCCTCGTAGATGCCAAAAATCAGAGCTTGCCCTGTTTTCTTTATAGTCACACCTCCAGAGCCCTACATTTTTTTCCATTCATCAGAGGGAGCAGCAAAAGAGTAACACCCAAATACATCAGTATCAACCTATCATACATTGTTAAGGCAATTAATGAATCGAGTGTAAAAGAACAGAAGGGACCGATCCCAGAACAGAAGGGACCGATCCCAGATAGCAGAATACAAGTAACATAAATTCTATTTACTATACTCTCATTGAACATAAATGATTTGCCTAAGAACATCCAAAGAAAGTGATCCCCTTAAAGTTGTCCATATTATGTAGATGAGCATACAGATCAATGATCCTTGAGTTATATACTTGATCTTGACAAATTAAGTTCTCAATATGACCTGATTATCATTATCATGCATCACAAAAGAACATTACATATACATTTGATCAAATCTTTAATAATGTGAACCTTGTAGAACACCTATCATAAGCATAAGCAGCTCCTCAACACTACACGGAGGATGAGTAATTAACAGAATCTATCTTGCAACAAGAACAAACACATTACCACGTGCATCATCATCTTGATTATATATCTTACATGAGATAAAGGTTTGTAAAAACAATACCTTCTTTCCACGAATTACAGCGCCAGGCTCTCCTTGAACAACCATATACTTTGTTCCTGCAAGAAAGAGTCCAGTTGGAGCAAGAAATCCAGGCTCATCAAAATCTTTCACGATGTTTGCAATCTCTTGAGCCGTGAACTGCGCACAGATAGATCATTGAAATTCACAATGCAATTGGTCAATTGAAATTTGAAAGTCACAATCCTTTTTCTTAATGGATTGTGAATATTATATTTGGTGAGCATTTCATCAAACACCTAATATGCACGTAAAATGACCCAAATCCAACGTCGCCCAAATCCAAATTCAAATAACATTACCCAAAATCCACCGAATGATCACTAACACTGCAGTTGACAACGGATCTATCATATACCCCAAAAAAACAAATCCAAAATTAATGTGAAAAAAAAAAAAAACCTTGGGGAAGGTGGCGCTCTGAGCCCAAACGCTGCCATCTTGGCCGATAATGGCGGAAGCAGTAAGATGAACACCTTCAACTTCGCACATCAAGTGTTCATCAACGTAGGTTTGCCACGACATGATTAGATTTTGGTTTTCGACAGAATGAATTCAAGAAAATTCCAACAAGAAGTAATCGATGGAGTAGTTTGTTTGTTACGGAGAGAGTAGAAATAAATAGTTGTGAATGAGGGGTGGGGTAGGATGATGTACCCGTATTTGACGCTTTGGAATTGTTTGAGTGGCTTTCACGTTGATATGGGCGTTGCCTTTGCTACCTTTCTGCCACGTGTTCTCCTTGTTTTTTCATTTTTATTTATTTTTAGTTAATTCGTTTTTATTTAATTTCTCATCACAATATTATAATAATCAATACTATAACTAGTACATTTACATTACAATTAGTTTATTCCCATAAATTATATGTGTAATTTTGTTACAGACCGTTTGATGGATAATATATAAGGGAGAGATGAAAGACTATACATTTAAAGAGAAAGTCTAAACCCAAGAATAATGAATACACCCTCCGTACCTAGGTGAGAGTCTCATTTGTTTTTTTAGCATGTGGATTAAGAAGTATTATCATATTTTAATTGTATTAGTGGGTGTGAATAGGTTCCATATATCAAAAAACTGGAGCAATCACCAGCATGAGCAATCACTTGGGGATCGACTCTTTGTGCGCAGTAATTAAAGATATTAGGAACCTGTGATCCATTGTGTGGTTACCGCGATTTACTTGGAGGCAGTTCTGAGGGGCCGGGACTGTTTCCTCGAGGACTAGTCGGGCGTAAGCCCGGAACCTCGGTATCAAAAAAAAAAAAAAAAAAAAAAAAAAAAAAAAAGGAAATGAGATCCTTTGAATGGGACAACCAAAATGGTAAAATGAGACCCTTACCTAGGGACTGAGGAAGTATATTTTTTTCTCCTCTCTTACTTATTAATCATATAAAGTGTTAAGTGCACACAAAATAATATACAAAAATGGCACACAAGATCCGGTGCAGTTCTATTACGATATACTACTTTTACATTTGTTTAATTAATTAAATTTTTTATTAAAGATTTTATATTTTTATTAAAAAAATTCTAAAGGTGCCGTAATACATTTACCACCACTACACTAAGAAGAGTTGGGTTACAAACTGTACTTCAGGATAGGATATGGATTGCATCGGATAGGGTACTCGCTTATTTTGGAGTACCTGTACTTGTCTCCGATTAAAAAAATAACTATTCGTATTTGTATCCGTCCCATTTAAAAAATTTATTATGATATTCGTATCCGTCCCATTACCGTTATCAATACCCATGGGTACTCATACCCATTTAATATTTATTTATTATATATAGTTATATTTTTTTATTGGCTAAATAAGTATAAAATAATAAAAATAACATTATTACTAATTAAAAATAAAATAAATACACTATAAATTGTATTATTTTAAATAAATACACTATAAATTGAATTATTTTAAATAAATATTTAATAAAGATGATTAAATAAAATTATAACTATTAATTAAATATATAAAATATATTATCATATATAAATTATATAATATATACTCCCTCCGTCCCAAATTCAAGTTCACATTTACTGTAGATACGGAGTTTAAGAAAAGTCATTTTTTGACTTACTTTTGAGGGTAGTATGGTATTTTTGGGTAATAAATAAATGATAAAGTATGTTATGTGTGTTAAAAAGGTGATGACAAATTTGAAATTAAAGTATGTTAGAGGGATATTAGTTTGTTGCTTTTTCCTTTTATGGAAATGTGAAGTTGAATTTGGGACGGACCAAAACGAAAAGTGTGAAGTTGAAATTGGGATGGAGGGAGTATTAAATTTTATAAAAAAAAAATATATAATCGGGGTACACGTAGGTATTTGAGGCATTACCCGTACCCGTCTCAAACCCTAATGGTATTTTTCACAACTACCCGTACCCGTTCCAAACCCGTTTACAACTACGTGTACCCTACACATTAGGGTTCGGGTAGATCGGGTATCTGGAAATACCCATCCCATTGTCATCCCTTCATAACTTTTCTGATGGATCAACTATACATTGGGCTCATTTTTAGGTGTTATATAAAATTGGGCCTATAGTAAATTGAATAGGCCCACACTATATGATGTAATACTCTAATAAAGAATTGCTAATATGGGCCACGTTTCATAGTCCCCTCTTTCCTTTTAACAAATAATTTTTTTTTTTAAGAAAAAAAATAGGGAGTCTTGTGTAAGACTGTCCAAAATATGCTTTCATAATTTTTTTTAAAGCGCTATGACATTTTATTTATATTATAATTTATTTATGAATAAATCAAAACATCGTTATCACATTTATTAATTAAGAATATCATTAATTTTTTAGTTATCAAAACCTAAAAAAAAAAAACAAACATCTTGCAACTTAATAAAATAACAAATGGAGTATATTGCACTCGATTCCAGTGTGAAACCGATTCATGTAGGGCTGGACGGTATGGTATACCGAAAATTTTCATGCATACCGTATACCGTGTGTACCTACCGAAATTTCGGTACGCTAATTGTCAATACCGAATTTTACCGAAATACCGAACATTGCTTCTTAACAATATACCGGAAAATATCGAAAAAATATGAGTACATCAGACTGAGTTAAAAAAATAAATCTTTGCAAGGGACAACATCCAAAAATACGAGTGATACACAAAGAGAGAATGTTAAAATGATGAACATGTATTAAGCATCATCCAGCCATGAGATAAAACATATAAAATCCAATCTACCCTCAAATACCTCAGATCTAAACATATGTTCATTACAAATATCCCCAACAAGAAAGCACAAGTAACTACTGGAAAACATGGAAATTACCCACTCTAATTATAACCATTCCCAATTACAAATTCAACCAGAAACAAATTTCTTAAGTTCCTCTCCCATCCCCCCACCACATTACACCTAATAAAAAACGAAATAGTTAAAGACTCTCTCCCTAGAAACGCAGTAGCCTCTTCAATAGGAGTTAAAATCATTTTTGGTTCCATAACTATAAGGAATTTTTGATTCTATCCCAAAAAAGATAAAAAATTCAATTTCGTCCCATAACTCTTGAAATTGGTCAATTTTGGTCCCAAAGTCGCTGGAAACCTCATTTTTGGCCGGAATTCTCACGTGGGCCGCACGTGTGGAACAGAAGGGTTCTGTTGTTGCAATTGGTGGAGGGTTGAATAGTAAAATGGAAGGGCTACAGAAGCTGGAAGAAGTGCAGAGAGGTATACATCTGCTGCACTCTGTTGGAGTTTCCGATGCCAACCCCAACGCCGAACGCTTCCTCGCCGACTTTACCTTCTTTCTGGTAACCAACCTAGTCGAAGCCTTGCAAATATATACGAAACATTTGTAATGGAGTTCAGAAGAATCATGTGTAATCCTACTCACAACAAATCTTGATTCCAATCACCCATCATCTCCGCCACGGACATGCCGCCGTCGGCCGCCGGTTTCTGGATGACTACGGAGTTGCCGCCATCGGAGTCGTCGCTCGACATGGCATCCTTCATCTCCATTAATTTCGTGACGTCATCATCGTGATTTGGCCAGACAAAGACATCGTTGGATGTTAAAGAACATGGGGAAGAACGAGAGATTTCTTGATGAAGTCCATGGCCAGTTTCCTCCACATACCCCTCCTTGAAACTCTTCTGCCATGGCAGCTTAGCTTCCACTTATAGCTTCACTTGATTACTTTGGGATAGTTTCTTATGAAACTGATTCTTCTGACCACTTATACACAACTATATATACACACATGTGGTCGACCACCGCGCAGGGCGTCGGAGGGAGCTCCTCCACCGGAGGGAGCTGTCCATGTTAATATCATTTGCCACGTAGGATTACCTTGCCGGAAAGCCCCAATTTTGGTGATCACTTGCGGCCCACGTGTGAATTTCCGGCCAAAAAATGGGATTCCGGCGATTTTGGGACCAAAATTGGCCAATTTCAGGAGTTACGGGACGAAATTGAAATTTTTATCTTTTTTGGAACATAATCAAAAATTCCTTATAGTTATGGGACCAAAAATAATTTTAACTCTCTTCAATAGTATACTATTTACTAACCAACTCATCATTGCTAATTTTTTCAACCAGTATGACTTTTAATCAATGTACAGGAAAATGGAAACAACCCCGTATAAATAAGATCTAACACAAACCCAAACAACAAATCGAGGTAGCCACGGAGGAAATATGAAGTCGAAGCAACTCTTCCAATCTCTTCGACACTGGCGACTGTCGCATCGGAGAGGGAAGTATGGTGGACGTGGTGGCAGCGGAGAAAATAGAAAGTTGTAGCAACTTACCGATCGGTGTATCTGTCTGTGAGAGCGGCTGCTAGGGTTCACTAAAAGTTCCACCCTTATTTCTTATTCCGTATTCATTTTATTAGATTAAGTTAAAAAACTAAGTTAATTTAATTTATATATAATTATTTATAATAATAATTATTATTATTTAATTAAAATTTCGGTATATCGGTATATATTGAAATACTGGTAAATATATACCGAAAGACCGATTCTTAAAAATTATCTTATTGGTAACGAACCGAAAAATTCGATACTGTACCAAAATTTTCGATATGCTGAAATTTTCGATAAGTTCGTTATTTCGCGATACGATAAATGAGGTATATCGATTTTTCGATAATTTCATCCATCCTTTGGATTCATGGATTGCACTTTAGCAATGTGTGTTTCAAATTTAATGATAATAAAAGAATCTAGACTAAATCAATTATTGTACCTCCATCCTGCTAGACGACAGGATCTAGCGTCAATGTACATTGTAGGATTTTTGCATAATTTGGTCCCACATATTGGTTGTATGTATATTTTAGAATGAACTGGACAGTGGACTTATATATCTAATTAGCACATGTTAAAATATGTGGACATAATTGGTGGAAATGTAGAAATTATTAAATTAAATTATTTTATGACACCATTTCACTATCAACTTTTATTAAGGAAATGTTGATTCTAACTTATGGGCCCAAAGGTTAATTTCTTTTATTTGTTAGATACTCCCTCCATATAACTCTAAAATAACCATTTTTTTTCACTGAATTTATAAGTATTACTCCTACTCCCTCCACCCCATAGAAGTTGACACACTTTCCTTCTTGGTTTATCCCACTAAAGTTGATACATTTCTTTTTTAATGTATGGGACCCACACAAAAATAATTAATCTATTCTCATGGGCCCCACATATCACCTCTAATACAACTACCCACTACACATTAAATATTATTTCTCTCACTTCACTTTACTTCACTTTACATTAAATTATTATACTCCTTAATCTCCGTATAAAAAAAAATTATACCAACTTCTTTAAGACGGAGGGAGTATTATTTTATATAAAGAATGTAGTTTTACTAGTGAGTGGTGAGTAGTGAACATGAATAGGTTCTTTTTTGTTAAAAAGAAAAAAATGAGCATCTTAAAGGAAATAACAAAAATGGCAACATCAGTATGTCATCAATAGATGGACGGGGAGTATATGCTAATTTCTACGTATGACTTGATAATGAAAATTCAAATATTTTTATACATGTAATATTTTGCATAACAATTAAGTTATTATTATTATTATTTTTAAAAAAATACATATAGAGGATGTTAGATTGTAATAATTGTTTTTTTTTTTTTGTTTAAAAAGGATCGAATATTTAAGTTAATTTATTTTATTAATGATGAACCATGCATTTGATAATAGAATGATACATGTAACTGTCAATGATGGTAATTAGATGAATTAATTGAAGATGATATTTGTGTGTATGCTAATAGAAACCTTGTTGTAAAAAAACAATATGTAAAAAGAGATATTTCATGCTAGGCAGTTTCTCTTGAACAGGATAACATACATCTATTTATTTATTTTTTGGGTTGATAACAAAAAAAAAATAGAAATTTTACTCTCATTACAAATTAATCTTTATCTTAAAAAAATTAAAAAACAAGCATGGTTATAAAATGCATCCATTTTCTTAAAAAAAAAACACACCTTCAATCCTCACATTTAAGTAAAATACCACACATTAATTGGTAGCATTTCACAACAATGTTTAAAGTTGTTTTTTTTTTGGCCATTTCTAAAAGATAAGTATTAATTGTAATATGAGTAAAGTTAGTGGTTTTTCTTACCATCAACTCTTCTATTTTGTTCTTTAGTTTAGAATTTATGATATTTATTTGTTTAAGGTTTTTGTTGTAAATACATTCAAATCACTATTTTATCATCGCGACTTATGATATTTTTGTCGTAATTTATATAATATTCTTTTGGTGTAATTATTATTTTACACTTGTGGTATATAGTGTAATACTTTTTCCTAGAGTTTTTAATTTATTTTTTAAAAAAATAATTTATTACATTCTATTTTTATTTTTTATTGGTAATTCATTCAAAATAAGACAATTCAATTTGAATGTACGTACTCATGTTATTAATATTTTAATTTTGTAATTCAAATACTTGTTGAGTTTATTACATTATTCACCCAT
Organism: Pogostemon cablin; assembly: GCA_023678885.1. Classification (NCBI taxonomy): domain Eukaryota; kingdom Viridiplantae; phylum Streptophyta; class Magnoliopsida; order Lamiales; family Lamiaceae; genus Pogostemon; species Pogostemon cablin. The sequence goes on along the minus strand of CM042959.1, from coordinate 2,109,894 downwards.
AATTAAACGAATAAGTCAAGGAACATAAAGCTATAATTCATACATCCAAGTATACAGATTATGAATACCATTGGAAAATAAATATAGATGACGCAAGCATCAAAGATGAAAGATGTTCTAAAAATTGAAATCGGATTCTTTATTGTACATACTAATTCCATCTCACATCCTACTCCACAACTAAATAGTACTAAGACGATCCACGTACAATTCATGAAATAAGACACAATACGAAATATTATTACATGAGAAAATTAGAATCCGAAATCCATCTCGTCGTTAATGAAATTATTCAACATAATAAAGGGGATTAGGCACTTTGAAGGTTCTATATCCTGCATGGGGTATGGTTAAATCGCTCCATTGATCTCCCACAGTTGCCACAATCCTGTATCGTTTATCACTCCCCACCAGATCTCTCACTCTCCTCCTTTTGAACTCATAACTCGTGATGTCATTTTCGTCACTTCCCCTGGACATAAGTATTAATTAATTAAATTTTAAATAAATAACGGAAATTAATTAAATAAAGTTACCTGAAAAAGATGGCTTCCCAGCCGTCATAACCAGCACTCTTCAACTGCTTAATCCTGACGTCGGACAGAGATTCGGGAGATTCCGATAAGATAACCGTTTTGAAGTTTAGCTTCAAAACGGCGTCGTAGAGGAACTTCACAGCCGGCAATTTCGGCGCGGTGGCGTTCGGCGACGCCACCCACTGGTACAATGCGGTGTAGTTCAGCGGTTCTCCCCTGCACCAGTCTCAAATTAGATCTGTAAATTGACGATTTAGATTAGAAATTGACACAATTAATTTACTTACCAGTATGTGGAATTGAGGAAATCGAAGTTACTGATTAGGGTTTCATCGAGATCGAAGACCCAGACGTTGGGCCTGAGATCTTTAGGGAGGGGGACGGTTTCGGCGAAATTGTAGGCCTGAATGACTACGCCTTCGACGTCGAGGGTGTACTGCTTTCCGGCGTAGTAGGATTTGAGGTATTTGGTGCAGTAAGACGGCACCGTTTCGAAGTTCTGGATGTTGTTGGCCTCCACCCCGAGTCGGAAGCTCTGGCAGTTGATTTTCGCCGGATTCCGTCCGACCTGAGGCTGTCCGGGTAGGCGGATCGGGTTGTACTCGTATTCTGCATGGCAACTTGAAATTAAGGTTAGTGCTACGAATAGAAAAATGGCAACACCCATTTTGAGAGGATGTGATTAGTTGGGTGTGGTGTTTGATCGAGGCCCCTTTGGGCCCGTTTAAATAATGGTACCCTTCCCAAATCACCCTTTCTTTTGCACTAAATTACGGACCAATCCCACATGATATAATGCAAAGGTCCCACATCATTTTTTATTTTTTTATTTTTTAAATTCAATCTTTTGATAATAATTTCTTGTGGTTGATAAATTATTTATTTTATAAAGAGTTAGATATTTGGGGCATTTGGGTGATTTATATACGGCTTCCGTTCCAAAGGTCTTTTGCTTTTTGATACGTGGATTAAAGAGTATTATTATTTGATGTGTAAGTTCCATATTTTAATTGTATTATGGATATTTGTGGGTCCCATTTGTGTAAACAATAAAAGAGGACTATTTGGGTGGGACGATCAATATGGAAAAACGACCTTTAAAGGAAAGTATGTATTGATTTTTATTTAATAGTATAATATGTATTTTTTAATAAATATATAATATTTTTATATTCAATTTTTTTATTAAAAAATTTATAGAAATTTCACCAATAAAATGTACTATAAATTTTTATTCATACAAGTCTTTACCTTTTAAAATTAAATTATATCTTATAGTAATAATAGTGAAATGTCATTTTTTTATGAAAATATAAATTAAATCTAAAACCAAGTAAACTTAAAAATATAAAGTTAAAATTGAAACAAACAAATAATATTCTTTCTTATGAAAAAATAAGGTTAAAACTTGTGTGTTCTGAGACACCGTGTGCCCAGATACTCTTTAATATTAAATGATATATCCTTTAATATAAAGACATATACCTTTTATTTATTGAAAAAATTTTATTTTAATAAAAATATATACCATTTAGAACAAAATGTTGTATCCTTATTAATTAAAGTGTATACCCTTTAAAATAAAATATCATAACCATATATACTTTGTGCATGTAGGGACACACGATACCAACTTATTTTTCATAAAGAAGATTATACCCTATTAAATTATCATTAAACCCTTGCAATCTAATGGTAATTTAAGGAATAATTATAATATCCCCGCCGTTCATCATCAATGTATCCATTTGCTTTTTACACTTAAATTAAGGAGTATTATTATTTATGTGTAGTAGGTAGTTGTATTAGTATAGGGTGTGAGTCTCATATTTTATTTGAATTAGTGGAGGGTGTGGATCTTTTAGTCCAAAAAAAAATGCATAAATTAAGGATGAACGATTCAAAATGGTAAAATTTATAGATCTACCGTAAACGGAGGGAGTATGCGATATACTATTAGTAAATAATACTAGAATAAGAGATGGAATAGGTTGAGATCGGACAGACTTAAAGATTTGTCAATTCACTAAAATAAACCACGGTTTAGTCTTTTAGAGGGTGTCATCTTATTAAATTAATTTATGGACCATTTCGATGATCTAAACAAATGATGCTCTCTGTTCTATTATTTGTGACAAAGTTTTTTTTTGAGATGCTATTTATTTGAGACTGTTGTCTATTATATAGATAAAATATATTTAATGGTTGTTAAAGTATATTTTGTAAAGTATGATGAATGATTAATTAAAGTATGATTTGAGGATGTTATAATATGATTCATTATTGACATACTTTAACTATAAATAAGCATACTTTAATAATGGATCAAACGGTCTCACAAAAAACCTGTCCCACAAGAGAGTCTCTCATTATTTTTTTGTTTTGTCCATCCCATAATTAATAATCTCACACAAAATTTATCCTTAAAAGTAAATTAATCTAGCGTTACATTAAAACTTCCAAATTCAAATAGAGGTAATTGAATTAAGTCGTACTCACTCCTCCGGTTCAAAAATTTATGTTCGCTTTTTCCACAAAAATTAAATGGAGTATAATATTTTAATATGCATTGAAGTAAGAGAGATAATATTTTATTTTATAATGAGTAGTTGTATTTGTATAGTATTATATGCTCCATGTAGATATTTAAATATTTTATTTGAATTTCATTTACTATAAAAAAATGTAAACCTTTTTATGATATGATCAAAATGGAAATGCGTAAACTTTATTGTGAGACTTACAATAACTCATGATTTGTACATACCAATCTCTAAGCTATTTTCGTGTATCATTTTTATGACATAATCAAGTAATTAACAAGTTTTTAGTTATTACTTGTAGAGTTTATGCATTTAATTTTTTTATTATAGCTTTCTCCTATATCTTGTGTACGACAATTCATTCAACTGCAAAACGTGTTTGAATAAAATTACATAAGGAGGAGGAAGTATTAAATAGTTGCACATAAATTTAAGTCATTTTTTTAACCACTCACCATACGAAATAAATATTATTTAGTAATAAAATTAAAATCCATAATGGACCTGAATATTAATTTAATTTAATTATTTAACATAATAAAGCGGATTAGGCATTTTGAAGGTTCTTAGTCCTGCATGGGGTATGGTTAAATCACTCCACTGATCTCCCACAGATGCGACTACCCTATAACACCCTCCACCAGGTACCTCACTCTGCTGCAGCTCTCTCACTTTCTTTGCTTTGAACTCATAATTTGTGAGGTTCTTTTCGTCATTTCCCCTGCACCACCATATATTAATTTAAAACTAAAAATAAATGATGGAAAATACAGAATGTACTCCTACATACGTATATGCTCACCTGAAGATAAGGGATGACCACTCGACGATACCGGCGTCGTATAAATGATCAGTCCTGACGTCAGCGAGAGATTCCGGAGATTCTGATATAATTACAACTTGGTACCCTAATTCCAAAACGGTAAAGTATAGCCAATAAACCGCCGTCCGCGGCGCCGTACAGTTTTCCGACGCTATCCACTCGTACAACGCGGTGTAGTTCACTGGCTTTCCCCTGGAAATGGATGTATTTTAACCGGAATTAAAAAAAAAATAAATTAGGTTTTCAAAAACCTCGAAATTCATGGGAAATTGGGAATTACCCGTATGAGGATTTGAAGAAATCGAGGTTACTGATTAGGGTATCGTCGAGATCAAACACCCAAACAAATTCAGTCATGGGATCTTCGGGGAACGGAGTCGAATGCACATAACTGAGGGCTTCGTTGACCATGGCTCGGACGTCGTCGGTGAATTGATTTCCGGCGTAGTAGCTTTCGAGGTATTTTGTGCAGTAATACGGCACCGTTTCGAAGTCCTGGATGTTGTTCGCTTCCACTCCCAGTCGGAAGCTCTGGCAGTTGATTTTCGCCGGATCCCGGGTTAAGCGTTGCTGGATCGGGTTGTCCGCGTGGAATTCGGATTCTGCATGGTAGCATGAAATTAAGGTTAGTGCTACGAAGAGAAAAATTGCGAGACCCATTTTGAGAGGAGTTGATTTGTTGAGCCCATTTGGGGCCGTTTAAATAATGGCATTCTTCCCAAATCACCCTTTGCTCTTGCTCAAAATTACGACCCGTGTTTGATCAAGCCCATTCGGGTCCCTTTAAATAATGGCTCCTTTCCCAAATCACCCTTCCCTCCTATACGTAATTTGGCGATTTTAAGCTTTTGATTAATTTTTAATTTAATCATCACCATTAACTTAAATAAAATAACTAATCACTAATGTTTTTTCAAACCTATATGCACTTTAGAATCACATTATACTACTCCTAAATCACCCAATTTTTAAATCAACAACCCTATGCATACTAACCTATACATATTACATATGTTATCTATACTCTATTACATATATTACTTATGGATATGGTATCTACAACCTATACATATTACATACGGAAATTAAAGAATAAATAACAATTTCCACCTATTTCCTAGGATTCGTTCATAAACCAGCAGAGGATGATAGTGATTACACAGAAAATTAGTGTACGATCATTTTTTTTTTTCGACTTCGTCACGTGAAAAGTACTATATTTTGAATGATATCTGCATATGGGGACCAATTATCCTGTAAAACTTTATTGTTGCTTGTGATTGCTTCACCAATAACAATAATATTTATTGTATTCTTCATCCTTAGATATGAAAAAGAATAGGTTTTAACTATTCCGTTTATTTTTATTTCTAAAATTTTAATTAAAATTGACGACATGATGTATATTTTAGAAATATTTATGGTATTGATTTTATATTTTTTAAATTTTATTAGACCCATCTACTTAAAAAAAAAAAAAGAGAATGTTTTATTGTGGAATAAATTAAAGTGATCAAATGAATACATTCATTTGGATTCTTTTGGAAACAAGAACCAGCAAAGCTCAAAATAAGGGAGAAAAAAAATCAAAGCTCAAAATTATGGGCTTAAAGTATTTTGAAGTCCTTATGGCCCATTAAAATAGGGAGGGCCCAAAAATCAAACCCATAACTTATTGCTAAAACTTCTTAGGAGACGCCTTTCGAGAATTACTCAATTTGTAATGAAATGTCCAAAATATTGTAAGAATGTCTAAAGTGGATGTCACGCTGTGACGAGGAATATTCAATAAAATTATATTCACTTTAATGATCATGGAAAACATGTCGCATACTTCGAATCGAAAAATTATGGCATTTTCAAAACTATAATTTGTTAATTAATTTATGATTTTTTTCTTAGTGTTTTCATATGAAATACTTAGATTTTAACTACAAGAGATTTTAAATGTCCTTTTCGTAATATTTATTTTTTCATTAATATATGATTAACATGGAGCATAAAATAAAATAAGATATTACCTTAAAATTGATACATATTATCCATTCAACCAACGATATAAAACTTGAAAATGTTACGCCAAAACAACTCAAATAGATATTAGTAGCCTACTTACATTTTTTTTTTTGTAAATAGATGATGTAACTGTACCCTTATAAACTTTGGTAATACTCTGATTGAACTCTTTTATTAATAAAATTTTATCATAAGAAAGAATAAGATATTAGTAGTTAATACACTTATTTTTCAATGCCGTCATTTATTTATTATAAGTAGTAAAATACATTGCTGAGATTAAACATGATCCTAACCAGGATAAAGCATGCAGATTATTAATCCGCAATTAATTATTCTATAAATCACATGAAAACACTAATCACTTCCATTAATGTAATCACCCAATGTAATACATTGGATCAGGCACTTTGAAAGTTCGAGTTCCAACATTATCACCAATCAAATCACTCCATTGATCACCAGTATTTCCGACAATTCTGTAACCTTTTTTCACCAGCTCAGTTCGTTTTTTGGACTTATATTGTACTGCTGAAAGTCCCTTATCTTCCTCTCCCCTACATCCAAACACGGCTTAATTAAGAAATAATTGTAACTAAGGAAGCAATTAGGCAATATTAATGTTTAATGAACAGTGGGACCTACTTGAGGATGAGTGTTTTCCAACCCTTATAACCGGCTTTATGTAAATTGGATATTCTTATTTCTCGGAATCTTTCTGCCGTTCCGGTCAAGAATATGGGCCTGATTCTTAGTTTCGACACCGTTTTGTACAAACGTAAGATGGCCGGCACTGGCGGCGCCGCCCCTTCCGCCACCCATTCGTTGAACTTCGTGTCATTGTATGCTATTGCTCTGCCAATTATAATCTCATAAAAAAAAAGAGAGAGTATTTATGGATGGGTTATGGGTTTTTAAGGCAAATATTTGTGCGACGTTATGAAAAGAATTTTGTAAGACAAATAAAAGTGATAATATTTTAATAAAAAATGATAACTAAGTTATAAAAAGTTATAACAATTCAATAAATATTTTATAAATAATTTAGTATAATAAAATTTGTGTATTTTTAAAAAAAATAATAATATATTCAATAAAAGTTAATAATTGTTATAGGAGTTGGAAACCATGGCCCAAATGCACCAAAAGTCCAATTAATATTTAATAAAAAAATGGTGTCAATGTGAAACGATCTCATAAAAGTGTAAGATCTTCTATTCAATTATACTTGTGTAACTTTACTAATTCAATTTTTTATTTTAGTAAAAATAAGCTGGTTTAGGGTTTGTATGAGATTTAAAAAAAAATAAAATAAATTAAACCTTATAGTTTAGAAATTGAAAGTGTGATTCTAGTTAGCTGGCCTTAAAATTAAATTATTAAGTTTATAGAAACAATCTCAAAAAGTAAGTTTTACTAAATCAAATAAAATGGAGACCATTATTAGATTTTAAATAATATATATATTCACTTAGTTATTATATATAAAAAAAAACCACCACGACGAATAACTTTTTTAAATATTTAAAAATACTTATTATTTCAATTATCACCGATGCTAAGTTTATGAATCTTGGAATAATTTATCTTGAGATGTATTAAAGTAGTATTTGTTATATGTATATATTTACTAGAATTTGATCTATATTTTTTAAAGTATAAGAAATGATAATTTTAGATTTTATAATATAACTCACTATAAAAATATTATAATTATCAATTAATACACTTTACGTATACAATAATTATTATATTTTAATAATGGATTCAACACCCTATTAATATGCAATTAATTATTCTTTTAATGCATGAAGGATGGAAATAGATAAATTGATAAAGTTAGATTAAATGAGTTTTTCTACCAATTTTTTTTAGCTTATCTAATTTAATAAATAAAAGAAAGAAAGAAAATATGACATAATTAAAATAATTAAGGGAGAAAAAAAATTAATACCCAAATTGAACATCAAGACGAGCATAGTAAGGAATGTTGGAAAGGGTTGTTTCATCAATGTCAAACACCCAAACATCCTTTCCATGTCCGCCGAGTTTGACGGTCTTTGCATACTCGACGGCGGCGTCCGCCACGGCCTCGCAGTCATGGCGGTACTGTTTTCCGAGCATGTAGTTGCCGATGTAGTTCTCACATGACTCCGGCACTAACTTCCACCCTTGGATGTTGTTGGTCTCCACTGCCAGCCGCCAGCTCTGGCAGTCCAAGCCCGGAACATGGTTCCCGCCGCTGCCGGAGTGCGGCCGGAGTTGCTCTATTGGATTTACCACGGCGGATTCAGCACCACAATTTGAAATTAGGGTTGCTACAAGTATGAACAATATGAGACCCATTTTTCTTGGGGTGGGTGGGTTGGGGGTATGATCAATCTTTGTTTGGATGATCGATTGTTGAATAGTATGACCAATATGAGACCCATTTTTCAATGAATACCATACAACATGAATATATATTATAATATAAATGTTTGTGTACGTAGTCGTAGATGCGTTGTGTATCACAACGTTTAATTTGCTTCATGTTTATTGTTAATTTTTTATTTTATTTTTACTAGCTGATTTTATATTTTTTAAAGATAATTTTATATTAGGTAATAAATTAATTGTGAAGTGTATTATAGGATTAGAGATGGAATTGATAAAATTTAATTTTAATGCTTTTAACTTTGAGATTATTGATTTTAATTATATACATATTATTTTATATATATGTATTTTTTTTTTAGTATGATGGGGTTTAGGAAATAAATGAATAATACAACTTTTATGAGGCCGACCTTGAACATAATAATCCATCACAAACACTGGCATAAATTAGGTTTACGATGTAAATTCTACGGTCCTCCTTCAATCCTATATAGACAGGGTATTTAAAAAAAAAAATTTACACTGCAAAAAACTGTTTTTTAACAACGGAATATTCCGTTGCTAAAAGCCTTAATTCTATTGTTAAATTGACTTACCAACGGATTAGCAACGGAATTCGTTGGTAAAATTCTGTTGCTAATTGGTAGTTTGTAATTTTTTAGCAGTGAAAAATCAATTCCATTGGCAAATAATTCCATTGGAAATCCGTTGCTAATAATTCCGTTGGTAATTTATATAATAATTCCCTTGCTAATCTGTTGGTAATTACTAATGGATTGAATTCCGTCTCTAAAATAGAGAATAAATCCGTTGACATTCCGTTGCTAAAACAAAAATGTCATTTTTGTTGCTAATTCATTGCTAATTACCAACGGATTGAATTCCGTAGCTAAATTCGGTTGCTAAAAAATATTTTTTTTCATTGTATGGGGCTTCAAGGATTTATGAAGTATATCTAATTTACAAAAGACTATTAACTCATTATAACCCATATACTTATAAAAATTAAACACATTATTATATATAAAAATTAAACGCATTATTATTATAAAAAAATTTATAATATTGATATAAGAATGAAACTAAGGTACATGAATCATTAAATAATAAGCATGAAATTACAGATGATTTAATAATGAAAAAAAATATATAAATGAAATAACCGTTGAATTAATACGTAACTCAAAATTAGGATAATAAACGAGTAGCAAATGAATAGAATAATGCATTTATCATTTGTGTCTTTATACCTCATCTAATATCCATTGGATATGAATTTTATACGAAAATCACATCTATTGAATAAACTATGCAAATTCTATTCAATAAGATTATTTATAATTTTAGCTAATCAATACAATATACAATGTTTTGACTTTGACTACCAAATTGATTAGTAATTGACAATAAGTTCACATGATGAACAATTACATAAAACGGTATAAAAAGTGGTGAAATTTTATTAAAGGACGATTTGTAAAAGAAATTAACTACTTTATCTGGAAGAAATTTATGTAGTATGAGTTATGGATTTTAGGTTATATATTGTACATTATACTATATTATATTTGATAGTCATATTTCACATGCATGTGTGAAAAAAAAGAACTTCAAAATTAATGAATACATTTGAAATTGTCGATCGAAACTCTATTCTTACAACATATTGAGTTGCAGGTATTTTTTGTCCAAGTTTTGAACCCAATAATTGGTCCCCACACGCATGATACCCTAAATCCATCCGAATGAGATGTAATTTAATTTATTTACTCTATGGACAAATATTATTAATTTCTTCCAATTTTCACTTTTTTGTAATTATATATCCCTCCATCCAGTTAAATTTTAACGTGATCTATTAAATAATAAATGATAAAACAAGTTGTTAGTTATGTGAAAGTTACATTTAAAAAATATAACATAATGAAAGATTATATATTTTAATTTTTTTGTATGTTAAGAGAATGAATGAAATGTGTAATAAAATAAATAAACTGAGTAAAAAGTGTAATTTGTAATGGGAGGTAAAGAAGTATCAATATTTTATTTTTGAACTTAATTTAACATAAGTTATATATTTCCACTCTTATATAATAATAATAAATTATTTTTTAAAGCGTTAATTCTTATTGTATAATTTTGTTTTCATTCATGTTATTCATCTACATTTCACTGTTTAGTATGTGAAATTAGTTTTCACAATAATAAATTACTCCCTCCCTCTCCGTCCTATAAAATCTTTTATATTTTCTTCATTTGTTTCTCCCACAAAACCTTTCACATAAAAAAAAACATCACTTTATCTAACAACCTCAAAAGTTATTTTAATTTTAAATTTACCACTCATTTTTCATGCATATATCATTACTTTATACTTTTTTATTTCCTAAAAATACTAAAATACCCTACAAAGTCAATAAAATTAATAAAAAATTATTTTTTTTTAAAATAATGTGGAACAGTAAATGTGAAAAGTATTATAGAAATGAGGGAATATTACCATTTTAAATGATAAATACTTTTGTTATATTGTAACTTTTCGTATTCTATTTCATAAAATTAAATTAAATATAAATGCACTAAGTGCAAATATATTGGACAATAGTTGGCAATCAGGTGGTTAGCCCACCTAGCTATTGGGCTCCTCACAAGAGTGAGTGAGACGTTCAATTTAAATATATATAAATATTAAAATGAGGTGGAGGAAACACTTATTACTTGTAATGTAACAAAGTACTACTGGTGCAATAATATTACTTTTCATTGAAAATATTAATATTTTTTATTTATATTATAAATTATTTATTAAATAACTCATTTTATTACTATTACTTTTTATTTATTAGAATATCAATTTTTATTAAAATATTAATCTATTTTATTTTATTTTATTTTTTCAGCGAAACGGTCTCACAACCATATCTCGTTTATAAGGAGGCACTAGTAAAAGGTTGGATTCGACGAGACGGGTATTAAATGAGAAATGTATAGTAGAGGGCCTAAAGAATTGCCATTTCAATAAAAATTAACAACGCTTTGTAGCTTTGTTGTCTTTTTGTAAACGTGTTCTCATCAAAAAGACACTTTATCTATCATGTGCACATGAAATTCCTATCCTATCTATTGTCCACATAATTTTTTACATGTGGGATAAAGGTTGGTTAACTTACAGACACACATTTATTATACACTAAAAAAAATCTATTTTTTAATTACAGAATTCACTAAACGAAAAAAGAAGATACAATTTTCTTTTATCAATAGAATATCAACGAATTTATTATTTATTTTACAAACGGAATTCAATCAATTGAAAATTACTCATGAATTATCAATTAAATTAGTAACAGAATTATTAGCAACAGATTATCAATGGAATTGAATTTCCACTACTAAAAATTTACTAATCACCACTTTACCAACGAATTTTGTTGTTAATCCGTTGGTAAAGTAATTTAACAATGGAATTAAGGCTTTTACCAACGAAATACTCCATTGATAAATTTTTTTTATAATGATATTAAATAATAGAGTTATTTTAAAAGTAAATTATTCCATTTTTATTTAAAAATACTCTCTTATAAAAAAGTGTGTATAAATGAGATGCATGTGTTGACTCATTATTAAAATATGATTATTGAGAAATTAAAATATGATTTTAAAAATTTATAATATAATATACTATTCAATAATCATATATATATTTAAGGGATTCATATAACGACATTATAAAATAATACTTTAATGTTTATATTACACTATTCAATAATCATATATATTAAAGGGATTCATATAACGACATTATAAAATAATACTTTAATGTATTATTAATTATTTTTTTAATAAATAAATAATTTTTTAACTACCCCATAATTATACTTTATCTATATAATAATAATAATCAATTTTAATAGTAAATTGATCTGTATCACAACTCGTTATACATATTCACCATTTCACAATATCAGACTTTATCTTGTTTTAAACTTCCAAATTCAAAATTAAATGTAATTAAACGAGTCAAATCATTTGGTCTATAAAATAGAACAGTATATCAGCACATACTCTTTTGAATTTTAATTAAAAGGAAAATGGAAAACAAGATACTCTCTCCATTACAAGTTAAATTTCATATTTTTCACTTTCATTCGTTTTATATTAAATTTCATTACATAAAAAAAATATCACATTAATTTTCAATCATAAAAGTATATCTTAATTATACTACTTTTACCTAACACACATAATATATTTATAATTTATTTATTAACATTCCTACATTACCCTCCAAAATCAATAAAATTAATAAAAAACTTTTTTTTTAAACTCTATAGTAGAGGTGCAACTTTTTTGAAATGGGGACTTTATTTTTAGACACATTTTGATATTCATTCACTGTAATGCTAACTGATTGAAGTCAAGCTAAAATATAAAAAGTATATTGTTCAAACTTAGATCATCATAAATGAAAGACAAAATTCGCCAAATTAGAATCCACGTACAGAGGTATTGTTACAGCCATTTTGGCCCAATTTAAAATAGGGATGGCCCAAAAATCAAAAACCCATTCAGGCACAATTATTTTATAGAAGTGTTTGTGATCGTTTGTACTCCAAAAAAATTGAGAGACCACATAGGAAAGATATAATTCTAATACGACAAAATTGTCAGAATTAACTACAGTGGGCCAAAGTCCTTTAAGTTGACGGATCATTGCCGAAGTTTTTTCTTATATTAATTTTATTTTTAACAAAATCCTTTTACATTTAAAAGAAAAAAAAAACATTTTGTTCTACATTTTAAAATATTTTCTTTTCAAATCCTTTATATTAATTTCCTTTACAAAATCCTTTAAATAAATAAATAAAATTGTTCAGTAATATATGTTCTCTTAAATGATGTGAGACAATAGCAATATTGTAAGGCATTGCGTGAAGCACGATATATGGAGTATATAATTTGTATAATGTATATAGAAAGAAGATAACCAATCTTATAATTATAATTATGTAATGATAACTTAATATTTAACATATAATAATATTCATTTATTTATTATAAACGCCACATCATAATGAAAGATACAAGAGTTCATAATTAAACGCACGCCCCCATAAAATCATTATTTATTTAGGATTAAGGTACAATTAATTAGATGCATGCATATGCATGGATCGTACGTACACCTCCATAAACACGTAATTAGGGTGCATAATATATGGATTAGGCACCTTGAAGGTTCTATCCCCAACTATTCTGTAACCTTTGTTCACCAACTCTGTTCGTTTCTCTGATTTGTACTCTTCTTGTGTCTTCTCCAAGTCATTGCCTCCTCTACAATATCCATATCATCAATATTATATAAACGGGGCGTTGGATGTACTGTTATGTTTTTTGTGTTACATCTCCTACTGTCGCGCGTTACATGACCGATGAAAATCTAAGTCATTCCCTTTAATTAAGGTTGATAATTTTCTTTTGGTACATATTTTGTTTGTATGTTGCATGTTATTCATTTAATGTTTCGTAATAGGAGTTGTAACACCAAAATGTAACAGAAGATCTAAATCATTCAACAAGTGTGATGAATGATAATTACCTTAGAAATAAAGTATCCCAACCTTGATAACCAGGTTTCTTTAGATTAGCAATTCTGGCTTTTCTAAAAGGCTCTGATGCTCCAGTTAAAAGCACCGTTTTGAACCCTAAAGACAGCAACTTGTTGTACAGCCGGAATGTTCCCGGTATCGGTGTCGCCATGCCCTTCTCCAGCCACTCGCTGAATGCTGTTCCGTCTATTGGTTTCGTCCTGTAAATCACAATCATCATGCCAAAATACTCCATATATCTACCTCATTTATGGTTAATTAACTAATTTACAAAGTTAATTTCTATAATTAATTATAGAGTTAGTTTATTGTAAACCAGGTTTATCTTGTAAATCCAGTGTCCTTCCCTTTAATTAAAACACTCTAGCAATACATAAGGTATATATGATTGGAAGGGGGACCACAAGATTTACAGCGTGAATCCAATTTACACGAGCGTTTGCGTTAATTATATATACCCGAATTGGACATCAGTGCCAGCAAGAAAGATGAGATTAGAGAGCAGGGTCTCATCACGACTTGGGTACCAAGAAGTTTCGGATATTGTGAGCCTCCACCGCCAACCGCCAGCTCAAGCAGTCGGAGTTGAGGCACTCGACGGCGGAGCGCGGCAGGAGTAGCCGGATTGGGTTGACGACGTCGTAACGTGCATGGGTTGTTGAGATGGTAGCTAGAAAAACGAAGATTGCAATTAAGGCCATTTTTTGTTGCTTTGGTGAGTTTGCAATGCAATTAAGGGGAGATTTATATAGTTGGAACACTTACACAAGTTGTTGTTTACACAAGTTGTTGTACGATGAAACTTTAATTGAATGCACGTTTTTTATCTTACTGGTTAGTACTAGTGGTGAACAATGAGAGTTGAACATATTCACGTTTTTTTTGGTTGATTAATTATCCATTCTACGTACTCAGTACCAAAGAAGTCTTTACAATTTTTTTTTATTTTTATTTTTTCACATAAATTAAAATAATGTTATTAACATGATGTAGTTACTCATTCTTGTTGGAATTTAGTATTCCCATAAATCTCATATATTTCTTTAACACATTTTATCTATTATCTCTCACACATCCTCAACTCTTATACATTAATTAATTTCACAGAAAATTGAAATCTACGCTACTTAAATTTTCAAAACAAGTCTATAAATTAACATTATTTGTTTTTAAATCTACTAAATCCAACTAATCTTAAATAAACTTTTCTTATTCCTAGCTACTTAAACCCAAAATAAATAATACAGTATCAAATTAGGCACCTTAGCTACTTTATATATTTTTAGTAATATATATACTCTTTTAGTCCCACTAAAATGTGTGTGCATGCTTTTTTTTTTTTACCCACTATTATGTAGTAAGTTGAAGAATATAATATTTTAATATATAATTGATAGTTTAATTAATATTGTATGTGACTTTTATATATATATATATATATATATATATATATATATATATATATATATATATATATATATATATATATATATATATTAGGTGTGTTAAATAAGGTATAATAATTTTTAAAATTATAAAGTGTTTAGTTATTTTTTTTTACCATTTTAAATTTGTAATTAGAAATGTAAAAGCTTTTTCATAACGAGATATATAGAGTTAAAAGTTTGTTTTGTCCCATAATTATAGGAAACTTTAGATTTTATCCCAAAAAAGATATTTGCATTGATTTTGTCCCATAACTATTAGTTTTGTTTCAATTTTGTCCAATTTTCGCCGGAACCCTAAATTTTCGCCTGAAAATGGTCACGTGCGACGCACGTGACCGTTTAATTTGGGGGAATCTGGTAATCATGCTGAGGTGTCAACGAACATTCATTTTTTAAAACAATTTATATTTTTTATTTTTATTTATCTGAAAACCATTTCCTGTAGTGCAGATCCGGTGGCTGTGAGCAGATCGGCGGGGGCGGCAACGGCGACACCAGGCTGTGGATCCGGCGGCTGGCTTAGCGAGCGCTGGGCGAGCGACGGACGGCGAGCAGCAGCGAGCAGCGACGGACGATGAGCAGCAGCTTCCGGCTGGTCGCTCTTCCGGCTGACGAACAGCGGACGGACAGCCCCGATTCCACACCTCCACCCGCCGGGAACCCTAGCGAATAGCAGCGGCGGCGGGCGGACACCAGACGACGTGCAGCAGCGGCGGAGGACGACTGACCAGAAACTCAAACACAATAGAGAGAGAAAGGATCGGTTTCTGGGAAGAAGGGGCCATTGAGCGTAGATCATGAATAGGAAGAAGAAGGGATGCCGGTGAGGGCAGAACCCAGTTCCTGTGGTCTCCCATCTACGAATCGTGACTCCGGAGGAGCCTCCGTCACCGGAATTTGACCTCGACGAAGATGAGGTGTTTGCCGACGATGAGGACTAGCGACAGAGAGCAAAGAACCTGAAGCTCTAGGGCGGCGCTGATCCCAACCACCTCCCTTCGTCCTCGTCGAACGATGCTGGAAAGCGTCGATGAAGCGACCAGAATATGTTGTTCCACCGGAAGGCCATCGGAGAGAGAAGCAGTGTGCAAGAAGGAAATTCGAGTTCTGATTCCAACATTGGAGATGGTGGTTGGTGGCGACGGCGGCGGTTGGTGGCGGCGGTGGGTGGCGATGGCGGCGGTTGATGGCGATGGCAACGGTGGTTGATGGCGACGGTGGTTGATGGTTAATTTTTATTTTTTAAGTTGATGACGTGGCGATTCTATTGATTCGCTTTTGCTCAGATGTCCATGTCACTCCCCTCGCCGGATTCCCCCAAATTAAACGGTCACGTGCGTCGCACGTGACCATTTTCCGACGAAAATCTAGGGTTCCGGCGAAAATTGGGAAAAATTGAAAAAAAACTAATAGTTATGGGACAAAATCGATACAAATATCTTTTTTGGAATAAAATTTAAAGTTTCCTATAGTTATGGGACAAAACAAACTTTTAACTCAGATATATAGCACTATTTGTGTTATTTTTTCATAGACTGAGGATGAATATGTTGTAATTATATTTTATACTTATGTAATTTTATATATTAAATATGTTATGTTAAGTTTACATTTATTAAATGCATGTAATGTTAAAATGTGCCATGGTTAATTTTCATTTTCCGTGCATTCGCTACTATTCAATCTGTGTAATTAAACTGAATTTCTAGAGTTAAACCTTATTTACAAGTATTAAGGCTGAAACTACACCTCATTGCGCTAGCTAAATTTCTTTACATCCGCCGTGACGGCATCATCAACCGCTGTCTCCTCAATCTCCTCGACCTTCCACTCCGCCACCAAACGTATCAATTCTGCCACCATATCCACCTCCGATATTTCAATCGACACCTCACGCAACCTCTGGTTCCGTCTCTTTGTCCCAATCAACCACCAGCAAAGCAACCTGCCGTTGATCGTATACTTCCATGGCAGCGGATTCAACACATTTGGCCCCGATTTCCTCTGCTACGACGAGCTATGTTCAATCCTAGCCACCCGCATTTATACACTAGAACTTAATTATACATTTAAATTCGTATACCCACGTTTAAAACTTATATATTAATTATACACTTTATTAGCGAAATTATAACCAATTTTCTATTGGTACGTAGTTTAATGAAAAATTGAATATAAAAATATTATACAGTTATTAAGAAACATATACTCAATTTTTTCCACTAAAATTTCTAAAAAGGGAATACACATATATGGGTGTACGCGCAGATGCAGTCGCATATGATATCAGCTACTATTTTTTAAATGATGTGAAACAACAATCGTGAAAGGTACTGCAAGACATACGTAAAATACATAAAAAAAAGAATAAATATAATATGAAATTATAATATTTAAAATGAAAGAGCTTGCGAAAATCATCATACATAAGATAAGTATAACAGCGCGATTAAAAGGGGACGAAAATTCAATAGGACTTTTCCACACGTTTGTTTCGTGTAATGAGTTTAGTCAACATTCAATTAAAATTTTCCACATGTTTGAAATTCATGATCTAATTAGATACATGCATCTTGTTTCATGGAATAAGTTTAATCATTCAATATAACTTCTCCACATATTTGTACATATGTTTTAATTAGACATCATCTTATTTCCAGCATAGGAGTTGCTTATAATTAAAAAAAGAAAAAAAGAAGCACTAAGGAAATATTTAACATAGATGTTCATAATTTTATTATAAACGCCACATGATAGATCTCTTGAAAGATACAAGAGTTCTTAATTAAACGTACGACCCACAAAACCATTATTTAATTATGATTAAGGGTACAATTAGATGCATGCATGGATCGTACACCTCCATAAACACTTAATTAGGGTGCATAATACATAGGATTAGGCACCTTGAAAGTTCTATATCCAATGTTATCACCAACTAAATCATTCCATTGGTCTCCCACATTTCCCACTATTCTGTACCCCTTGTTCACCAACTCTGTTCGTTTCTCTGATTTGTACTCTTCTTGTGTCTTTTCCAAATCATTGTCTCCCCTACAATATCCATATCATCAACATTTATTATATACTTGCTTTTCATTACCCTTAGGTTCCTTTTAGGACTGTATCATACATGTCATAACACTAAAATGTAACAGAAAATCTCGACTGTTAAATGGTGTGATAAAGGATAATTAAGGTATGGATGTAGTTGATTACCTAAGCAATAAAGTATTCCAACCGTGATAACCAGCTTTCTTTAGATTAGCCGTTCTAGCTTGTCTCAAAGGCTCTGATGCTCCAGTTAAAATCACCGTTTTGAACCCTAAAGACAGCACCTTGTTGTACAGCCGGAATATTCCCGGTATCGGTGTCGCCGCCCCCATCTCCGCCCACTCGTAGAATGCTGTTATGTTTAATGGTTTTATCCTATAAATCATGATCATAATGAGATAGGATTCACAGTAAACTATCTCATTAATAAATTATCAAATAATACGATGAATTCCAATTTTAGTCTTTTTTTTTTAATTCTTAATTTTGGTAATTTCTTGTCCAATGTTATTCATTTTTTTTTCTTTCAATTTTGATCATTTTTTTAAAAAAAAATTGATCGTTAAAATTTTTTTAAAATTTTGGATCAATTTTAGATAATTTTGAACATGAAGGACTAATTTTTGATTAAAAAAAATAAAATTTGGATAGAAAAGACTAAAATCTGGCAAATAAAAACCAAATTATGAATTGCAAATAAAAATTACTAAAATTGAAATCAGCTATATTTATGTGAACAAACCAATTGTAATATTCTCTCTTTATATATAAACATACCCGAATTGGACATCCGGGCTAGCAAAAAAGAGGAGATTAGAGAGCAGTGTCTCATCAACATCAAACACCCAAACATCCTTTCCGTCGCCGGAGATCGGGAAGCTGGCGGCGTATTCCTCTGCGGCGATGGCCATGGTATCGCAGTCCTTGTAGTACTGCCTACCGAACATGTAGTCTTTGATGTAGTTCAAACACGACTTGGATACCACGAAGTTTCGGATATTGTGAGCCTCCACCGCCAACCGCCAGCTCAGGCAGTCGGAGTTGACGCTCTCGACGGTGGAGGGCGGCTGACGTGCATGGGTTGTTGAGAGTATGGTAGCTACATAAACGAAGATTGCAGTTAGGGCCATTTTTCGTTTCTTTGGTGAATTTAAAATGCATCAAATTAAGGAGTTTTATATGGTGGAACATTTACACAAGTGTACGTTGTACGATGAAATTAAGAAAATTATAAACTTTAAGAAATGTTTAGATTATACTATATGCCCAAAGGTTGAATAGTCAGTTATATATAGAGTAGCGATGAAATAAGAAAAGTAAAATAGAAAATTCAATTACTTTGCGTATCTAACATATTAACAAATGAGATTATTGATGTAAAATTAAAATTTAATTGGAGATCGGTAATTATTAGATAGAGTTGTTTTTGTTATGTAATATTGCAAATGGAGGCATATTATAATTATAATAATATTAATATTTACTTTTACTACTTTAAACTTGACAATTTAGCTTTAAATACACGTATATTAGATGGTTATAGATTAAAATTGAGGGACCTTAAGAGTTTGAAATCTAATAATTGAGGGCCCAGTGGTCATGCATCGTGTAAATACAGGTCATATAGTTTGTATCCCAATAATTGAGGGACCACATATGAAATAAATAATTCTAATACGACAAAATTGTCAGAATTAATTATAGTGGGCCAAACCACGGATCATTGCCCAAGTTTTTTCTTATATTAATTTCATTTTTAACAAAATCCTTTACTTTTTTTTTCTACAAAATTCTTCACAATTCATTAGAAAATTAGTAATATTTTAATTTTAATTTAATAATTTTAAATACTGTCTAATTTTTAAAAATATCACAAGCACCCACCACAAATAACATAGATTAAATTTTATTAAGTACTTGAAGAAAAACTAAGACACCATAAAAAATAAATAAAATTGTTCGATAATATAATTTCTCTTAAATGATGTGAGACAATAGCAATGAAAGTGTTAAATGAAGTATGAGAGTGTATTAATACTTAATCAAATTACTTTATTTAAAATTTAATTTTATATAGAAGTAAATTATTTAATATTTAATCAAGTCACTTTAATAAATAATAACTTAATATTTAAAATAGATATTCATTTTATTATAAACGCCACATAGTAGATCTCTCTCATGAAAGATACAAGAGTTCTTAATTAAACGTACGACCCCATAAATCATTATTTAATTATGATTAAGGGTACAATTAGATGCAGGCATGGTGGATCGTACGTAGACCTCCATAAACACTTAATTAGGGTGCATAATACATGGGATTAGGCACCTTGAAGGTTCTATCTCCAATGTTGTCACCAACTAAATCACTCCATTGATCTCCCACATTTCCCACTATTCTGTAACCCTTGTTCACCAACTCTGTTCGTTTCTCCGATTTGTACTCCTCCTGTGTCTTCTCCAAATCATTCTCTCCCCTACAATATCCATATCATCAACATTATATAAACGGGGCTCAGGTTGTTCTGTTACGTTTTGATATTACATCTCCTATATATTTCTCTTTTAGGTACATATTTTGTTTGTATGCTGCATGCCATTCATTTAATGTTTGGTAACAAGAGTTGTAACTGCAAAATGTAACCGAAGATCTGGACTGGGTGTGATAAATGATAATTACCTTAGAAATAAAGTATCCCAACCGTGATAACCAGCTCTCTTTAGATTAGCAATTCTGGCTTTTCTAATGGGCTCTGATGCTCCAGTTAAAAGCACAGTTTTGAACCCTAAAGACAGCACCTTGTTGTACAGCCGGAATATTCCCGGTATCGGTGTCGCCGCCGCCTCCTCCAGCCACTCGTAGAATGCGGTTGCGTTTATTGGTTTCGTCCTGTAAATCACAATCATCATGCCAAAATTAATCTCTTACTCCATTAATCTACCTCATTTATGGTTAATTATAATTACCCGAATTGGACATCAGGGCTAGCAAAAAAGATGAGATTAGAGAGCAGGGTCTCATCAATATCAAAAACCCAAACGTCCTTGCCGTCGCCGGAGATCGGAAAACTGGCGGCGTACTTCTCGGCGGCGACGGCCATGGTGTCGCAGTCCTTGAAGTACTGCTTACCGAGCATGTAGTCTTCGATGTAGTTCAAGCAGGAGTCGGATACCAGGAAGTTTCGGATATTGTGAGCCTCCACCGCCAACCGCCAGCTCAGGCAGTCGGAGTTGATGCTCTCGACGGCGGAGCGGGGAAGGGGTAGCCGGATTGGGTTGACGACGTCGTAACGTGCATGGGTTGTTGAGAGTATGGTTGCTAGAAAAACGAAGATTGCAATTAGGGTCATTTTTCCTTGCTTTGGTGAGTTTGGAAAGCATCTAAAAGGGGAGGTTTATATGGTGGAACACTTGCACAATTATCGTACGATGAAACTTGATGCACGTTTTTTATCTGACTAATTAGTACACAATACACTATTGTTGTACAAAGACACTTAAATGCACCTTTTTTTATTTTTTATTTTTTTTAAATCAATTAAAAGTCTTTACATTATTTTTTTCTTGAGGTAGATCAAGAAAATATTAGTTTTGTATTTTTAAATAAATTAAATACTCCCTCGATTTGTCTAAAGTTCACATTTTACTATATAGGGTTTCATTAAAAGGTTTTCATTTTTTTCAGTAAAAAAGACATATCACCATGCAATACATCTATCTAATACAACTACACAATACACATAAAATAATAATACTTTTTAATTCGCGTGCAAAAACAAACGACCACCTTTGCTCGGAACAGAGAGGGAGTATTAAAGTATATTATATGTGTTGTTATGATTGATATTTATGTAAATAATATGTAAACGAGATGTCAATTATTTTGATTTTTTTATCATTTTAATTTTTTCTTTTGAATGAAGGAGTATTATTTGTGTTATTTTTTTCCTAGAACGATGATGAATATCAATTATAATCCCCTATTTTAAAATAGTATTTAATCTTATGTTTCATAACTTAACTTGTACTCCATTAAAATAATATATACTAAATAACAATTATTAAATGCAGTTGTGATAATTTAAACATTATTTATAAAGCATACCAAATATTAATTGGTGGAATAAGAGACGTGGTTTCATTTTGGATGCATATGCTGTAATTATACTGAATATAATTTAAGTATCTAATTTTGTTATTGAATATGTTTATTTTTATGTCTAGTTTTATTAAATGCATATAATGTTAAAATGTACGTTGGATGTCTTGTTATATTTTGGTATTACATATTTCTTGTTACATGTGTTAGATGAGTGACACATGTACGGAGAGAAAAATCTCAACCTTTCCCCTTAGGGTTGATTATTAGGATATAGATTTCTCTCCCTTTTCCCTTGGGGTTGATTATTAAGATATAGATTAGTCTATTATCCTACATGTCAATCATTCAATAATTTGTAACAGGATATGTAATACTATATGTAACAGAAGATCAGAACCGGTTAAAATGTGCCGTTGTTATTTTTCATTTTCCGTGCTTTTTGCTGTCAACTATTCAATCCGTTCAATTGATCTGAATTTCTAGAGTTAAACCTATTTTCGATAAAATTATTATTTTACAAGTATTGAGAATTGTTTTTTTAAATTTAGAAAATTCAATTTTACTTTTATTAAATGCATATAATTGTTAAAGTTTCTAGAGTTAAACCTATTTTCGATAAAATTAGTATTATTTTACAAGTATTGAGAATTGTTTTTTTTTTAATTTAGAAAATTCAATTCCTTTTATTAAATGCATATAATTGTTAGTGTCCATTGTTATTTGATGAATGTAATCATCTTAGATAAAACATTTTCTAAATTCTTAATATTTATTTATAATATTATTCATAGTTTAAATGGGTATAAATAAATACTCGCATGGAGGCTGTCGCCCAGCTCGCAGGCCTTATTGTAGTTGTGAGTTAAGACAAATTGATCTGCAAATATTTAATCCAAAAAACAACAAAATTATTTCCACCTTATTTTGATAATTTGATCCCTCTTTCCTCTCGACAACAATGGCGGAAATCAACAACACTGGAGCAATGAAGTTGGACTTGCCGTTCACAGTAAGGCTGAAACTACACCTCTTTGCGCTAGCTAAGCATCTTTACATCCGCCGTGACGGCACCATCAACCGCCGTCTCCTCAATCTCTTCGACCTGAAGAACTCTGCTCCGGCCACCAAACGCATCAATTCCGCCACCATATCCACCGCGGACATTTCAATCGACACCTCACGCAACCTCTGGTTCCGCCTCTTCGTCCCAATCAACCACCAGCAAAGCAACCTGCCGTTGATCGTGTACTTCCACGGCGGCGGGTTCAACACATTCGGCCCCGATTCCCTCTGCTACGATGAGCTATGTTCAACCCTAGCCGCCCGCATCACCGCCGTCGTCGTTTCCGTCAACTACCGTCTCGCCCCCGAACACCGCTTCCCCTGCCAGTACGATGATTGTTTCGATGCGTTAAAATTCATCGCAGATCTAGAAAATTCTTCCGATAATGTTCTTCCACCAAACACAGATCTGAGAAATTGCTTCGTCGCCGGAGACAGCGCCGGAGGGAACATCGCCCACCACGTGACAATCAGAGCCAGTCGGAACTCCAACGAACTGAATAAGGTGAAAATCAGGGGGATTTTGCTGATTCAGCCGTTTTTCGGCGGGAAAGAGCGGACGGAATCGGAGGTGAGGCTGAAGAAGGCGTTGGTTATCGACGTGGAGCAGACGGATTGGATGTGGAGATTGTTTCTACCGGAAGGCGGTGACAGAGATCACGATGCTGTAAATGTGTGGAAGAAGTGTGAATCTGTGGAAGAGATGAAGAAATTGGAATTTCCAGATGCGTTGGTGGTGGTTGGCGGTGGCGATCCGCTGCAGGATTGGCAGAGGAGATACGTGGCAGGGCTGAAGAAGGGCGGAAAGGCGGTGGAGGTGGTTGAGTTTCCGAATGCTATTCATGGTTTTTATGTGTTTCCTCAACTCAAAGAATTTGATTTATTTGTTACTATTGTTGCAAATTTCATAAACATGAAATTAACACATTAGAGATTGGATTTATTTTTTTTTAAATCGAAATAATGCTAAAAAAACATGCATTCCAAGTACGGAATTTTTAATTTTAATGATGAAAAAATATTGTTTTTAAACCAAATTTTATTCCTAATATTTTTCCTATTGCACCACGCAGTACTTCGTCTATTATAACAATATAACACAAGATTGTGGGAGTTGAATTCCCTGCATCCCATATTTTATAAGTATTTCATAGTATAAAAGAACACATTTTATAAATGATTAATAATCTTTAGAGCGTTGTTATTATTAATCTAAAAAACAATATTGACTAAGTCAATTAATTAAAGGGTAAAATACAAAATTAAACACTAAAATGGACATATCGTCCCACAAGATTGATACATAAAACTTGGACTTAAAATTAAAAGATAAGAAATGAAGGAAATCTACTCCTTACTTTTAGTACCGTCATTTATTGAAAGTGATGAAATACAACGGGTCCGGATCTTCTGTGATATTTCTTGTGCCTGTTGGGTTTATTCGCTCAGTGGAGCCGGGCCCATTCAATCCACTAGCATGATATTGTCCGCTTTGGGCCGCCCACTGGCCCGCACGGTTTTACCACTCTGGGCATCACACCCAAAAGGCCTCATGCTAGGGAGAGACTCTCTCACATTTATAAACCCTCCGCCATCCCCACTTCTAACCGGGGACTTTGGTTGACACCCAACCAACATTTCCCCGCCATCCCCACTTCTAACCGATGTGGGACTTTGGTTGACACCCAACCAACATTTCCCCCTCAAACAAAGTCCCGCAGCTAGACCATCCAGTTTGAGGTCCGAACATCTCACAAACCCCGGGCTAGGCCTGTTAAGTTTGGGGCCTGGCTCTGATACCACTTTTTGGATTTATCTAGCCAAGGGAGCCGGGCCGGGCCCCTAGTATAGTCAGTCCCACTCAATCCACTAGCATGATATTGTCCGCTTTGGGCCGCTCACTGGACCACACGGTTTTGCCACTCTGGGTATCACACCCAAAAGGCCTCATGCTAGGGAGAGTCTATCCCTCAATTATAAACCCCTCGCCATCCCCACTTCTAACCGATGTGGGACTTTGGTTGACACCCAACGATATTGCTAGTGGATTGAGTGGGCCCGGCTCCGCTGGGCCAGATAAACCCAACAGTGCCACTCCATTAAATGAGCGACATGTAGAAGAGATGAGAGATATTATACCCTAACCAATAAACTCTTAGGGGTAAGGATTGATCCAATCTGAGATATTATACCCTAACCAATAAACTCTTAGGGGCACGTGTCATTCTAATAAGAGATGTTACAGGAGATGTCACACCAAATGTCACTGGCGCAAATGTGATGAATCAATCGGATTATTAATTCTCAATTAGATACTCCTCCAATTTCACATGATAACATTAATTTCCTCAATTAATGTAATCATGCAATTTCCTCAATTAATGTAATCATGCAAGTAATACATGGGATCAGGCAGTTTAAAAGTACGACTTCCAACGTTATCACCAATCAAATCACTCCATTGATCCCCAGTATTTCCTACAATTCTGTATCCTTTCATCACTAGCTCTGGTCGTCTTTTGGACTTATACTGCCCTGTTGTAAGTCCATCATCTGAATCTCCCGCATCCAAACACGATTTAATTAAGAAATAATTGTAATTAAGGAAGTAATTAGACAATATTAATGTTTAATGAAAAGTGGGACCTACTTAAGGATGAGCTTTTCCCAGTTGTCCTAAGTCATAACCTGCTTTAAGTAAAAATTGATTTTTCTTATTTTTGGAAATCTTTCTGCCGTTCCGGTCATGAAGATGGGCTTGATTCCTAGGGACAACACCGTCTGGTACAACGCAAGAAGGCCGGCACCGGCGGCGCCACCCCTTCCGACACCCATTCGTGGAATTTAGTCTCGTTGAATTCTATTGCTCTGCCAATTAAAACCCCCATCAACATCAATCAAGAGTACTAAACCGTTTCAATTAATATTGCTAAGGTCCTTAAATTAAGGGGCTACATACCGGATTTACAAGAAATTAAATCTTTAATTATAGAGATTATACGTAAATTCTCCTTATAGAATGATAGCATTGAGTTAAGTTTCACGTACTATTAGTTTTATTTAATAATATATAGTACATAGAGTATTTTTTAATGAATATAGTACAGTATTATTTTTTTATTGTTCAATTATTCAATAATAATCCTATGTAACATCTTTCGTAAAAATTAACTACTACTATTTAAAAACTTTTCTTTTCACATCTTTTAAAGTGATCATGTGTGACATTTTTTTTTCTTGTTCTTTCGTTTTATATTATAGGTTATTTAGATAGACAGTGAATCGACTCAACCACACATTAAACTAAAATATTTTTTAAATTGATAAATTAGTTTATAGAAATAGTCTCAAAAAATAAAATCGTATTAAATCAAAATCAAGACTTTATTTGCGACTAAAAACATATTCTTTTAATTACAAATATACATATACTGTATATGAAAAGTCAATCCAACACGTTTATGGCATATGCATGGTGCTCCAATGTACATAACTTTGTTTTTAACTCCAATATATTTATACGAGTTTAAATTTTTATAGAAATTCCTAAAATAAAAGTTAGGGTAGAGGTAGGTAAATTTAGATTAAATGAGATTTCCTAGTAAAAGTTTATCTAAAAAAAAAAAGACATAATTAAAATAATTAAAGGAGTAAAAAAAAATTAATACCAAAATTGAACATCATCACGAGCATAGTAAGGAATGTTGGATAGAGTGGTTTCATCAATATCAAACACCCAAACATCCTTTCCATCTCCGCCGAGTTTGACGCTATTCGCGTACTCGACGGCGGCGTCGGCGGTACTGTTTTCCGAGCATGTAGTGGCCGACGTAGCTCTCACATGACTCCGGCACGGCTTCCACCCTCGGAGGTTATTGGTCTCCACCGCCAGCCGCCAGCTCTGGCAATCCAAGCCCTGAACAGGGTGGGCACCGCTGCCGGAGCGCGGCCGGAGTAGACGGATCGGGTTTACCACGGCGGATTCAGCACCATAATTTGAAATTAAGGTTGCTAGCAATAGAAACAATATGAGACCCATTTCTTTGGGGGGTGGGTGGGTGGGTGGGTATGATCCGTTTTGTTTAGCTCACATTGGATGCATTACCATGTGGGTTGTATATATAATGGTGAGTTTAAATTTATTGAATTTTAAATATTATCTTGGGGAAATTAATGCAGCAAATAAATTATTATCAGTCAAGTAATATTGCTAAGGAAGTTGTCTTTTTTAATGTTATGTGCGAATTTTCACTCCGATATTCATCATTAGTTTAATACCTAATGAAAGTGACTGCTACAGCTAATTACTAAAAATTATGGTTATTCATGATTAATTTACATGCACGCAGCATGCATGTCATTTTTTTATTTTTTATTTTTTTAATTGTAAAGTTGTCAAAAATCAAGATCACATTTTACCTTTTTTCACTCTAATTTTAATTTATATATATAGACTTACATGTCATCGTTTCTTTAATCATTTTACACTTTTTAAATTAATTATTAAAGATATTATCATGTTCCTATAAAAATATCGTCTTCTTTTATTTATATTATAAATGATTAATAAAATGATTTACTATTAATAAAATTTATATTATAAATTATTAATGAAATAATTTAATATTAATAAAATATCTATAACCACTTTTCATTTAAATAGTCATAATTTCTTATCAAACTCATGGAACCAATATCATCAAACGATCTCATACAATTTTTTTTTCATATACTATATACTCTTTTTGGCTCTGCAAATATCGTTACATTTTATTAATTAGGGACGTCACACAAATATTACATTTACTTTTCTTTCATTTTTACATGAACCACAACAAAACAATTACTAATATATTTTTATAGGGCTCACACATACCATTAATACATTAGCTCCTTACATATTAAAATATTATATTTTTCAAATAATATATTTTTTAATCTATACCCAAATAGTAAATATAATAACAATCACCGAACGTAAGAGTATTATTATTTATTAATGGACCGTAATGCAAATCACATAAAACTTAATTTGTATTGAAAGGAAAAACACAGAGATAAATACAATTAACATTTTAGCCCAAGAAACATCGTGATACTAGAAAAGGTATATATGACTGCCATCTCAAGGAAAGGTTGGAAAGCTGATTCTCCCGTACTCATCATTCATCATTTCACATCATGCAATTAAAATTTAAAATTACCAATATATTGAATAGGGGGTGAATAATAAGCTAACAAATCCTAATTAAAACTCTTTTATTTTTAATAAATAAATATAATCGATTATTATGACCATATACATAAGATTTAGAATTGAAAATACAGCTACAAGTTATTCCAGAATACATTTACAGCAATCTCCTCACTTCACTTCAATAAATACACTGCAAAAATGCAGCAGCCATTTACTGAGGATTATTTATTTTAAAATCATGACTGAATTCATTAGCCAAAAATACATTATGTCATTTTGAATATGAATTCATTATGTCAATTTTAGATACTTTACCTATCATACCAAAATACCAATCAATAAATAGTGAACTCCTGAATAAAATATTGAGAAATTACAACATTTTCATAGGCTCAAAGCCCAATGGGCCCTTTAATCTGACCCAATAAGTTTTGCCATCAGATATTGTAGGATTTAAACTTGACCCACTGGTTTTGTCTAGTTGCTTGGGCTTCATAAAATTGGGCCTTTTTAATTTTATTTGTGAAATTTGGCCCATAAGGTCCGTCCAATCGAGTTTGGGTCTTTTATATTAAGATATTTTTCCAGCTTTATCAGTTCAATGGGCTATTTGCTAAATATAGTAAAAAATAAATTTATAAATAGGTAAATTTATGTATTAAGAGTATTTACTAACTTTTGTAAATAAATGTTCATTTTAAATTTTATCAATTTACAAATTTAATAGTCTCACAAAAAATGGGGCCAATAGGTAATTGCTTCAAAACGTTCATAATTAAGCATTTCTTTCCAAGACTAATTCTTGAATACTGAAAAGGTAAGAGAGATGGGGGGAGCTAAGAGCGATTGATCTATTCAAGCTTTATTTTATTTTATGTATGGGTATTGGTTCATAAACCGATTAATTCGGGGGTCATAGCCCATCATTCACTAGCAGGACCCAATTTTAAATTAGAGGTTATTCATAGATCGATTAATTAGAGGAGCCAAAACCCATTGTTCACTAATGGAACCCCAATTTCAATTAGTTAGACGGTAAACGAGCACATCATTCACTAGCGGACAAATACTTTGCTTCGAAATTCATTGGGTTGGTTTGTGTTGTGATAGAGAAGAAGAATAACAAGATGTAACTCTTGGGCAGTTGTTGAATGGAATAGTGACAATAAACAAGATACCTAGTTCCTGCTCATTTAGGTACAACTAGCAATCTTTCTCATTGATTAAGAAATTCTCATATTATTCCTTCCAATCTATGGGGCAAATGAACTTGGTAGATGATGATAACCCCAAGTATAAAATAAAATCAAGACAATTTTGATTTGAATGAATTTAGGGTTATTCAAGTTTCATGAAAGAACAAACAAATGTTCATTACACTTTTAATTTTTGAGGAATCATTTATTATATGTTTAATTATTGGTTTGAGGTTCATCCAATCATATCCTAATGAGGATGTCCATTCTCATTCTACTTGATTTTTGCATTGAATATTTCATTCACTATTCTTATTCATCCACACTACATAATACTCCCTCCATCCCGGAAAACTTTTCACGTTAAGAAAAGTTGCACTGTTTGACCAACTTTATTGACTTTGGAGGATATTGTGGTATTTTTAGATAATAAAAAATTATAAAGTAATGATATGTATGTGAAAAAGGAATGACAAATTTGAAATTAAAGTAACTTTTGAGATTATTGGATAAAGTGATATTTCCTTTTTTAGGGTGTGAAAGGTTTTGTGGGACAAATAAATGAGAAAAGTGTGAAAAATATTATATGATATACTCCCTCTATCCCATAATACTTTTCACGTTTACTGTTCCACGTTGTTTAAGAAAATGTGCACTTTTTGACCAACTTTATTGACTTTTGAGGGTATTGTGGTACTTTTAGATAAAAAAATATAAAGTAATGATATGTGTGTGAAAAATGAGTGACAAATTTGAAATTAAATGAACTTTTGAGGTTGTTAGATAAAATGATGTTTCCTTTTTTGGGGTGTGAAAGGTTTTGTGGGACAAACAAATGAGGAAAGTGTGAAATATTTTATGGGACG
This sequence comes from Pogostemon cablin, assembly GCA_023678885.1. Taxonomy (NCBI): domain Eukaryota; kingdom Viridiplantae; phylum Streptophyta; class Magnoliopsida; order Lamiales; family Lamiaceae; genus Pogostemon; species Pogostemon cablin. Next base: position 2,079,060 of record CM042959.1, on the reverse strand, counting down.
GAGGGAGTATATATTTATTTATATACACGAGTGACTAGGGATGTTAACGGGGCGGGTACCCTACTACCCGGGCCCGACCCGCTTTAAAGTTGCCTGCCCCGGACCCGCACGGATCTTATTTTTTAGACTCAGACCCAGACCCAGACCCAAATGGGGCGGGTCCGCCCCGCCCCGTTCTCTTTTTTTTTTTATAATTTTATGTGCACTCTTAAATTACTACTTCTCTCACTTCATCATTCTCCATAACTTCAAATAATAATTATGTTAAAAAATAAAAATAAAATATAAATAATAAAATAATCATAAAATTAATAGTAAATTAATAGAATTTTAAATGATTATTAAAATAAAAAATATAATAAATATATTTTGTACGGATCGGGACGGGTACCCCGCGGGCCTAAAATAATACCGGGCCCGGCCCGCTTCAAAATGGGTCCGGAGCGGGTCCACCCCATTTCCAATTTGGGGCGGGTCTGGGGCCGTCCCAAATTGGCACCCCTACGAGTGACATGTGAAAAAGGAATCCAATTCTTACACTGACCCACATTCAAATAGTTAAAAATAATTCAACTACTTCGTTGAAGAACTTCTCTCACATTTGAATAGATTAAGCTAATTCAACTATTTTTCTTATAAAAAGTTGAAGAACTTCTATCAAGTTCATATAAATCTTCTTTATTTATAAATTAAAAAATAATTATACGTTTTAATATATTATGCACTAGAATGATAAACACAATTTAAAAAATTATAATTAAAGTAGGATGTACTGAGTATTGGTGCACTTAGTCAATAGAAATCATTAAATTAAAAAATTAAGTAATAACCAAATAAAATAATTAAAATTTCAAAAAATAAAAGTAATTTTATTTTAAATAACAAAACATATCAACCCTAAATGTATCGTGCACTGTGCACCACATAATAACTCTAAAAGAAAATTATGAACATACACATTTTGCTTGTGAAAATCCAACCTATCCTCTAAAGGGAATATAACATTCACATACATCTGGACCTCTGGCCTCTCGAAAAGAAAATTATGAACATACCCGATACATTTCTTCCAACTGCTGAATAATTTCTAAATTATTATCACTACCAGCTTTTCCAACAATAAGTGATAGCATGCAAATTCCTGCCAAAAGAAAAATAAAACAAAATATTTTACACAGATTTTCACTAATATAACACTCTCAAATCATTAACAACATCAGATAACCAGGGACACCATAACAGGGAAAAGAAACAAAACACAATCCATGATAACTCCAAAGGCAATGATATCATATCACTCTTCTCACTTTAGATTCCAGTTTCCAAATATCTATAATCGACATCCCAATGTCAGGATAAATTAGCCGATCCTCAAGAGACCAAGACCATAATAGTGGTGATTACATGACCAAATATCTTAGGTCAACTCTCATATGCATATTTCCTCAAACTTTGGACAGCTGATGTAGAACCTGATTATATATAATAGAGGAACTATTAGGAGAGATAGATAAAATATATTGTGTATATTTTCATTCCTTGTATATCTTGTGTGATTGCGTACCTATAGCAATCTTTTGATTCATTACCTTTTTTATATGTTGTAATCAAGTGTATATAATACAGAATTCTCTCCTCATCACGCATTCAATGATGATCAAATCTTACTCTCATATGGTATCAGCCTGATCCGTGACCCTAACCCTAACCCTAATCTTCTTCTTTCACGCCGTCTCTGGTCTTCTCTCACGCCGTCTCTGGTCTTCTTCTCCATCTTCCATGGCTGCCGCGACTGTCAACCCTCCCTCCTCTCAAACGACAGCAATGATTAACCTAGTCCAGATAAAGCTTTCCTCCTCTACCTATCTCATGTGGCGCCGTCAGTTTATTTCCATGGCAACCACCTTCGATTTCTTGGACCTTCTTGATGACTCCACTCCAGTTCCGTCCAAGGAAATCACCACGGCTGCAGGTGTTGCGTCGCCCAACCCCGCCTATCCCGCGTGGTTCATGCGCGAACAGAAGCTGCTCGGCGTCCTCTATGCGACGCTCGAGCCCGAGGCAATGGCAGAAGTTCTTGATTGTGCCTCGTTCATCTCGGCTTGGAAGGCATTGGAAGTGGCCTTCGCCAACGCCTCATCGTCGCGAGCCCATCAACTCCGGGAAGAGTTGTTATCCATTCGCTGTGATGATCAATCAGTCGCCGAGTACGGTCGTCGATTCAAATCTGTCTGTGATCAGTTGTCTGCTATCCATCGGCCTGTTGATGAGGGTGACAAGAGCCACTGGTTCCTCAGAGGCCTTGGACACTCTTTCGCCAATTTCGCGGATACTCGTATGGCGATGACACCGGTGCTGCCCTTTCGTGATCTACTGCATCAGGCCATTCAGTTTGAGCTTCTCAGTCGCTCCATGGACCGTAGCTCGTCTCCAGCACCCGCTGCCTTTGTTGCTGGTACAGGCAGCGCCGATGATTGTCTATCCCATTCCAGGCCTCGCGGTCGCGGTGGTTTTTCGAGAGGTGGCCGTGGTGGTCGTGTTGGCCGGCCATATACTCCTCGTTGTCAATTGTGCAGCGGGGAACACTATGCTGACAAGTGTCCCCGCTACTTGCAGCTGCAAAGCGACGCCGGAAATGCCAGGAATCGACCATCTTCGACTAGTGACACGGGTGAACTCGCCAAGGCATTTCATGCAGCCTGCAATGTTTCTCCGCCCGGTGCGTCTGATTGGTTTGTTGACTCTGGTGCATCATCATACATGACCCCTCATCAAAATCAGTTGGACTTCTCTGAGTCATATTCTGGTAATAATTTGGTTACTGTTGGTAATGGATCATCTATTTCTATTTCTCATGTTGGTTCACGTAATATTTCTCCTAACATTAATTTGATGGATGTCTTGGTGGTACCGGACCTTACAAAAAATTTATTATCTATTAGCAAGTTGACATCGGACTCTCCTGTTGATGTTTTATTCTCTAACAAGTCCTTTACTATTCAGAATCGGGTGACAAAAGCAACTCTAGCTCAGGGAAGGTGTGAGAATGGTCTTTATGTTCTGGATAAAAATAGCTCAGCTTTCGTGGCTGCTCTACATAAGAAGGATTTGAGGGCTAGTTTTAGTTTATGGCATTTACGTCTAGGGCATGTTGCTCCTAGTGTTATTTCCTTTTTAAATAAATCTGGACACTTATCTGTTACTTTTTTATTGCCGAATCCTACTGTTTGCTCCTCTTGTCAGTTGGCCAAGAGCAAATGATTATCTTTTGATTTGAATGATAAGCGTGCTTCTTGCGTACTTGATTTGGTGCACTGTGATTTATGGGGTCCTTCTCCTGTTACTTCTTCTTGTGGATATCGATATTATGTTGTGTTTGTTGATGATTTCTCGCGTTTCTCATGGCTCTATCCCTTGCGTGCTAAATCTGAATTTTTTGAGGTGTTGGTGCGTTTTCACAAGTTTGTTAGCACTCAATTTTCTAAACCAATTAAAGTGTTTCAATCTGATGGTGGTACTGAATTTGTGAACAAAAGAGTTGCTGATTTTATGGTTTATCATGGTATATTGCATCGGCTTTCTTGTCCTTATACACCTGAGCAAAACGGAAGGGCAGAGAGGAAACACAGACACATTACAGAAACAGGCCTTTCCATGCTATTTCATGCTTCTGCTCCAGCAGCTATGTGGTTTGATGCCTTTGCTACGGCAGTCTTTGTGATTAATCGCTTGCCATCTTCGGTCCTAAATAACAAATCTCCGTATGAATTATTGTTTAATAGTTCTCCACACTATCATGGTTTGAAACCTTTTGGATGCCGGGTATTTCCCTTTCTTCGAGATTATGCTGCCAATAAGCTGTCACCTCGGAGTCAACCTTGTATTTTTCTGGGTTACAGTAGCACACATAAGGGTTATCGGTGTTTCGATCCCTCTTCCGCGCGCATATATATCACCCGTCATGCCATATTTGATGAGCAACATTTTCCACTCTCTGGCAGCACTAGCCAGTCCATTTCGAACTTGTCCGTCTCCTCCTTCACAGACCCTGTCGACTCGGATGTTGTGGATTTCTCTCCATCTCAACCTCATTTGGTTCCTGACGTGGTTGATGATAGTAGTTCAAATTCGGTTGACGATACTCTTGCTCCTCAAGAGGATGAGCCGCATGTTCCGCACACACCACCAACACCGCCGGTGCCTCCGTCCCCACCAGTACCGCCACCTTCGCCTCCTCCTCCGCCAGTTCCGCCCACTCACCGGATGGTTACTCGGGCGAAAGATGGTATTTTTAAGCCCAAATATCCTGTTGATCTCGCTTCTACGGCCTTGCTCACTTCTCTTGCTGCTAGTTCTGAGCCGCGTGGATTTAAGTCGGCTTCCAAATTTCCTCATTGGATGGCTGCAGTGCAAGAGAAAATTGATGCCCTACAGCGTAATCAGACTTGGGATTTAGTTGTCCCACCACCGAACACCAACATAGTTGGCTCTAAGTGGGTTTTCCGGACGAAGTATCATTCCGATGGCTTCATCGAGCGTCACAAAGCCAGACTTGTTGCTCAGGGGTTCACTCAGGTTCCTGGTTCAGATTTCCATCACACCTTTAGTCCGGTTGTTAAAGATGCAACTGTACGGACGATTCTTGCTTTTGCTGTGCATCATAGGTGGTCTCTTCATCAACTGGATGTGAAGAACGCCTTTCTCAATGGGGTCTTGACAAAACCAGTATACATGGCTCAACCGCCTGGTTTTGTGGATCCGCGTGCTCCTACTCATGTCTGTCGCTTAAAGAAGGCTTTGTATGGGCTACGCCAAGCTCCTTTGGCTTGGTTTCAGCGCTTCAGCTCTTATCTCTTGAAATTAGGATTCCACCATACTCGTTCTGACTCTTCATTATTCTGTTTTCAGAAGGGTTCCTCTCTTTTGTATTTGCTCTTGTACGTCGATGATATCATCCTTACAGGAAATGATGAAGGGTTGATTCGGAAGTTCATCACACGCACACATGTGGAGTTTGACATTAAAGATTTAGGGCGACTCAATTATTTTTTGGGTCTTGAAGTCTCCTACACTTCAGATGGTCTCTTCATTGGACAAGCAAAATATGCGCATGATATCTTAGAACGGTCTTCAATGTTGGATTGTAAACCCGTTTCCACTCCACTTGCTGCGGCAACTTCTTTGCGTGCTGCTGGAACTTCGTTTAGTGATCCTACTCTTTATCGCTCTTTGGTGGGTGCATTGCAGTATTTGACTATTACTAGGCCAGATCTCTCCTTTGCAGTAAATACAGTGAGCCCGTTTCTACATTCTCCAACCGAGGAACACTTCTTGGTGGTAAAACGTATCCTTCGATATGTAAAGGTACTCTTCATCATGGTCTTCGCTTTACCTGTCGTCCGGAGAGGTCTGTTATTGGTTATTCGGATGCTGATTGGGCCAGATGTCTTGACACTAGACGGTCTACCTATGGGTTTTCTATTTTTTTGGGAGGCAACCTTGTTTCTTGGAGTGCCAAGAAGCAACCCACTGTTGCACGTTCTAGTTGTGAGTCAGAATATCGAGCTTTGGCTAATGCGAGTTCTGAAATCATTTGGTTACTTCATTTGTTGACAGAGCTGCATCAACCGTCACCCTTGTCGGCGACCCTATTCTGTGACAACAAGAGTGCCGTATTTCTCAGCCAAAATCCTGTGGCACACAAGCGCGCCAAACACATTGACATTGACTGTCATTTTATTCGTGAACTTGTTTCTTTGGGGAGACTGCGCACTCAGTTTGTTCCTTCTAAGCTTCAGCTTGCTGATATCTTCACCAAGGGTTTGCCGCGTCCAGCTTTTGAGCTTTTACGTTCCAAGCTGTGCGTTTGTTTACACCCCACGCAACGCTTGACGGGGGGTATTAGGAGAGAGAGATAAAATATATTGTGTATATTTTCATTCCTTGTATATCTTGTGTGATTGCGTACCTATAGCAATCTTTTGATTCCTTACATTTTTTATATGTTGTAATCAAGTGTATATAATACAGAATTCTCTCCTCATCACGCATTCAGTGATGATCAAATCTTACTCTCATAGGAACATGCCACTAAACAGAGAAATGCAATTGTTACTCCACATACCATCACTGGGGAAAACTGAACAGCGTAATCTCATCAACAGAAGAATGCAAAATAGGTCAATTATCATCATTTACCTTTCACAGAAAAGATGGAATGATGGAAGTTAATTGCATGCAAATAAACATGGCTATAGAGCTAAGTGCACACACCCCTCTTGCCTTCCAATTCAACAAATTAAGGTATTTAATATTTTGATAAAGCAAATCTTCAGTTTAAGTAAGCACATCTCAACATCATCATTTCTTGAAAAAAACGTTTTAAGGTAAATATTAAAACAGCATCAAAAGCAGCCCATGTGTCAAAAAAAAAAAAAAAAAAGCATCCATTAGATGAATCATCTTTGAGCCTCCAGCAAGAGAAGTATTTCCTTCTGCAGTTCTCCTCATGTTCACATTAAAAAAGTGGGAGCCAATCTTATTCCAAATACATGATATTTTGCATTACGCAAGCCTCTTTTGAGTGAGAAACATAGGCCAACCTCCTGGCAGACATAGCAAACAATCTTTAGGTGAAGTGAATTGAAAAAGTTCTGACATCAATAAATTAGAACTGGAAAAACAATTTCTTTTCCTTTTCCCTCGCCTAGAGATGAAAGATAAATATGTTCCCAACTAATTCGGATACTCCAGGATGCCTGGTTACCATTAGCAATGAAACGCTGAAATAACTGCACCCAGGCATGAAAGTTCAAGATATGTGATGTTTACATCAAGACAAGATCCTTCATGCTTGGCAAACATGTGGGCATTGGACATCAAATAAACTAACCTACTCACAGGAACTCCAGAGAGGACAATGAATCTCTTGACTTCTCTTGGATGCGTCTAGAAGATTCAATGAACATTAAGAATTAAACAGCAAGTGAAGGAAATAATAAATTTACATATGTGAATAAAAAAAAGTATGGACCTTGAATAATGTGGCAAGAACGAATCACATCACCGAGATTGAACTCCCATGGGGAACCATCTTGACCAAATTTATGATACAGCATAGTTTCCTGATATAACCTTTTATTGAACGCAACCAACTATGAAAGAAGTGATTATTCAATTGATGGAAAGAGTGAGCTACATATAAAAAGATAATCTTCATCAACCAGCTCATCAACATACACCTGAATCAACATGGATATGAGGGACATTAAGAAAGAGAAACGTAAAACATGCTAACATCAAATATAAAAATGACATGCAATGTTAGCAAGCCACAAATACAATCAGCATTGAAGCCAAATGTGAGAAGGAGGTTACCTTGGTAAACCTGTCCAGGAAGGACTTAGGAAGCCCTTTCCGGCTTCCTCTTCGATAAGAAGGATTTTGACATGCAAAAACTCTAAAAGATGCAGGACACTTGAAAGACTGTCCCAGCTCAGAAATGAAAACTTCAACCCGATGGTCCAATATAGCACTCGAACTCTAGTGTTAATTAGTTAAATAATAAAGTCTATGCACAATATCAATAACTGTAAACAAATTTTCAAATGATAGACACTACTGTTATCTCACATTAACAGTACACCATCACCATGTTTTAAGTTAGTGATCTAGATGGGATGCAGTAGCCCAATATATGAATTGTGAACAATTGACACTTACTTAATTTGATGGACAAAAGCATGTACAGCAATGGAATGAAGAACACACAACTTTTCAAATGATAATAGCAAAGAGTACAAGGTAATTACAGAATTGCATTACAAGTCTTAACTTCCTAATAAAAAAATGTTTGATTTTTTCATTGCCAACAGAAATATCATGCGCTAATCTATATATACGATAACCTAGGATTCCTTATTGAGAAAAATTTCTTGTACATGCGTCGGCTTCTTCTTGCAATTTCACCGAACAACTGATTGGGGTCTTTTGGTCTCTGTTCTCAATCACAAGAAAGGAGCTTGGGACAATCACTTTAATACTTTTAAGACTGCACATAGAAGAGGTAAAACATGTAATAAATCATAAGATAGAAGAGGTTAAACATGTAATAAATCATAAAATCATAGTATGAAATAATAGGCTATTAGATGAGTTATTTCAAACACTAAAATTCAATCTCAAGTGACCCTACATAAACATAAACTTCACTTATATTCACTTCCGCTCAAAAGACTCAATCTCAAGTGACCCAGATAAACATAAACTTCACTCTCACAGCCAAATATCTCATCTAGTAGTATTTATTTACTGTTATAGATTCTTTTTATTAATAAAATAAATTTCACTTGTATTCACTTCCGCTCAAAAGACATACCTGGGCCTTTTCATTTATATTACACAATCATCCATTAACATAGAAAAAGGAAAAAAGAGAAATAAGATGCCTATTAATTTTTTTTAAATAAAAAATTATACTACTAATAAATCAAAGCTAACAATCAGCCTACAGATCACTGGCCATAACTAATGTATAAGCAAACTTATATTAACAAACATTACAAAATAAATTAATACTTACCGAATATGTCCAATATACCAACAGATCTGTGTCTCTTCACTCTAAATCCGTGCTTCATTCTCAAGTTTAACTCATTCTCAAAAGCCGAGAGAAGAGGCAAACCCTTCGAAGAACTGAGCCGTGAGATACAGACAGAAGCCCTATTTGCGATGTTGACCACAGAAAGTCGGGAGGAGCGAAGAAGGAAACTGACAAATAGGAATGACCCTTTGAATGTGGAGGAGAGATGGAGGAGAAGAATAACAAAATGCAACTCTACCGGACAATGGAGTAGTAATACTTAAATAAGTGACTGTAAAGCCTGTTAATTCGTTTTCACTCCTTCCATTTCCCCTTTTTCCTTTGGATTTTTAGTGAATTTTTAGTTATTTTTTTAAATTAAAAAAGAACTGCATTTTAAACATTTAGTGGGCCATTTAGCTTAAAATTTGGATTTACTTTGGTGGGCTGCGTCAGGCCTGTGTATAGTAGTGCAATTTGCAAAGCCCAAGAGAAGACTACATTTTACATATATGATGGGCCAATAAATTTGAACTAGTTTGTTGGGCTGGCTGCACTAGGCCCGTGCAGTAATATATATTTTGGGCTGCAGACTACCATGAAGAAATGAAGATGTAACATCTGGTGGGCCATTTAAAAAGCAATTGTTTTAGACTCTGTTTCCTGGGCTGCGCCTATTTGGATTAAAGTAAAATTTTGAGATCAAATTAGCATTCATTTACTCCCTCATTTGAAACAATATTAACATAATTCATTATTATTTGGCTTTAAATAAATTTTTTGTTAATAAAAATTGAATGTGGGAATTAAAGTAGAAGTTATGAGACAAAAAAATTCAACTATTTTGTTGGAGAACTTCTCTCACATTCGAATAGATTAAGCTAATTCAACTATTTTTCTTATAAAAAGTTGAAAAACTTCTATCAAGTTCATATAAATCTTCTTTTTAGTAAATTAAAAAATAATTATTATTTTTAATATGTTATGCACTACAAAGACAATTTTAAAAACTATACTCCTTAATGTATTTTTACCCTTTTTTTAAGGTGTCCCACATATTTTTACTCATTTTATAAATGGTAAAAATACACTCAGCATCTTATCTATCTTTTAAACTTTATTCATCAATAACAACAACTTTATTTATTTTTTTTACACTTTATTCATCATTTAAAACAAATTTATTTACTTTTTATCTCAAAATTATCAATTTATCCATACTTTTTCTTACATTACATATTAAAAAATAATATTTCTTAATTTTTGTGTCCGTACGAATGGGTAAAAATATTCTGAACGGATGGAGTAATTGAAGTAGAATGTAATGGTATTGCTACACTTAGTCAATAGAAATCGTTAGATTAAAAATATTAATTAATAACCAAATAAAATAATTAAAAGTTAAAAAAATAAAAATAAATTTTACTTTAAAAAATTAACATATCAACCCGACGCATATGTGGACCACATAATAACTCTAGAATTTAACGCTAATTCTTGAAATAAAAATTAAACCTCAAAATATAATGTGAAATGCGTGCTGAGTAGTGAGTATACTATGTAAAAAAAATTTATGCTTCCGCCCTTACATTTCAAATTTTCAAGTAGCGTAAGACAATCAATAATTTCATTAATTATTACACTTAGCTTAAATGTGACATAAGACAAATATTGATGTCTATTTTATTATTGTAAAAAGCCCAACACAATTTCAACTAAATAATAGAAAGCCTGCAGATTTAAAACAATCCACCTAATACAGAATAATTAATCAGAGTTATTCATACGCAACTGTTTTCAACTTTAATGTTCCAGCAGATTAATGAAAGTCGAATCACGCAAACGAGCGAACACTCACAAAGGCAATCCCAATCGAACAACTAAGCTACTCCAGAGGTGGTCAACATTTACCATATTCGATGCTGAAACAGCTTCTCGTTCAATCCGTGAGTTATTTCTGCTAAAATTTCTGTTTTTTTGAATTTGTGGAAAAAGGGATGTTTTCGGATTTCAGATTTGCTGCTTTCCACATATGGGTTTCGTGATCAAGTGAATTTCTTATTGTTTCAGGATGAAGAAGAAGAAGAATTCGGGTTATATCGGATATGATCTTGTTTTTCTGTTTGTGTTTTTTCTTCTGTCTGAGAGAATTGAAGTTTTAGTGTTGCCTGAAGATGGCTGTGAAAGAAAAAAAGGAGAGTTCCAACGGCCCAATTCTATTCAAATTTGGGGTGGCTTTAGCTGTTTCTCTTGGTGGGGTTCTCTATACCTTCCTAAAATGCAAAAGAATTATGCCCTTTAAACCAAATCCTTCTTCTGGTTAGTAGTTTTGTTTTTGAAACATCAAAATCTTTGTCTGAAATTTTTCAAATATGTTGTGGTTTTAATTTGTGTGTGATGCATGTTTGATGTATAGGTAAGGAGAAGGCTGATTCAAGAGGGGAAAGTGGAGAGGTAAATCATACCACCTCCACCAGAGATTAATATTTTATACATTCTGTTGTTTGACATATGATTTTGATAGTTCATAGTATGTTGTATAAGTTCTTTTTGGGATCAATCAATGAGTAATCTGATTGATGTTGAGTTGATTTTCATCTTGTTTGGTTAGAACATACTTGAAAGTTTTGTTTTGGTTCTGCTTTCATGGAAGTTCCAATCTCCCTGTTGTCATCTGTGTTCTCAATCTGCAAAGAACTATCGAGTTGCTGTAAATTGTAATCTTTCATGCAATGTGTCCTCAAACATAAGTATTGCTCTCTTTGTTGCAGAATTCCACGAACGACCTCTCATCTAGTGGTAGATATGTTGTAGATAGAGAGAGTTTTTTCTTACCAGAGCTTGATCAGCTCATAAAAGAGTATGACGTGGAAACAAATGATTCCTCTCCTAGGAGGAATGGGCATTCTTTAGAATCCGATGTAGAATACAAGTGTGTTGACCATGAGGCGTGCTATAGAGAGATTAGTAGCCTGAGGAGTAAGGTTGAGAATCTTGAGGAACGAGAGAGGATTCTGGAGAATCAATTGCTCGAGTATTATGGTCTTAAGGAGCAAGAAACTGCTGTCATGGAGCTCCAAAACCGGTTAAGGTTGCATAGTATGGAGGCTAAACTTTACAACCTTAAGATGGATTCCATGCAATCGGAAAACAAAAGATTGCAGGCTAAAGTTGCTGACTATGAAAAAGTCGTCGTAGAGCTTGAATCTGCACAAGCTAAGATAAAATTGCTGAGGAAGAAGTTTAGGTTTGAAGCTGAACAGAATAAGGAGCAGATATCAATCCTTCAAGAAAGAGTGATGAAGCTTCAAGATCAGGAAAAGAGTTCTGTTGGAATCAATCAAAACGTCGAAATGCAGCAAAGGAATGAACTTGAGGAATTAGAGGAGATGAGAAAGTATAATGAGATCTTGAAGCTGGAAAATTCTGAATTGGCTCAGGAATTGGAGAGCTTAAAAGTGCAAGCTACATCTGCTTTAGGCAATGAAGAGGTAATTTTCTGTTTATGGTGGTCTGATTTCTTCTGTTTTTTTTGGATTTATGAAATGTTCTGCCTGAATTTACGAGATATTTTGAATCAGGCTCAAGCACTTAAAGAAGAGAACCAGCTTTTAAAACAGCAAAATGAGGATTTAAGGAAGGAAATTGAGCAGGTGCAAGGCGATCGTTGCACAGAAATCGAAGAGCTTGTCTACCTCAGATGGATAAACGCTTGCTTGCGTTATGAGATGCGAAATTATCAGCCTGGCCCGGGTGAGACCATTGCTAGGGACCTCAGCAAAACGTTAAGCCCTAAGTCTGAAGAGAAGGCCAAAAAGCTTATTCTTTCATATGCAAACAAAGAAGGCTCCGGTGATATCAGTGATTTGGATTCTGATCAGTGGTCTAGTTACTTCACAGACTCGGGAGATCCTGACTATTTGCCAGTCGATAACTTGACCAGTAACAAAAAGAACCAACCTAGCAAAACCAAAATCTTTGCCAAGTTGATGAAGCTTTTGAGAGGAAAAGATGATCAGCACCAATTTCAGACACCAATAAAGAAAACTGCATCTCAAGAAGACATTGGTTCTTGTAATTCTCATTCAGACATTTCACTACGTGTAGATTCTGGAACTGATGGTCTCATGAAGACCAGAAGATCATCATCGGAGGGTCAGCATAGACAATCTTTTGATCTCCCGAGATCCCACTCTCGAGGTCAAAACAGCACTACTGGAGAAAGCAGCAATTGCTCTCAAAGAGTCAGTGAAGATGGCTCTTTGACAGTATTTAGAAGCATGGATTCGTTGATAGGATTGGATGACATCTCTACACCCGGCATTCAGCCTCACGAAGAAGCTGAAAATGCAGCGAAAACGGAGCTGGTGAAGTATGCCGAGGCCTTGAAAATCTCTCGTGCGAAATCATCATTTCGCAGAAGATCAGCTGCCTTTAGATCCTTTTGACATACAGTTAAAAGAATTGAAATGGACATGGAAGCTCCATATAGGATTTTCTAGCTACTTAGGGAGGCCTTTATGTATCCACCTATATGAATCTGATAGTTGTTTGGAAATCAATATAGCTATAGATTGTAAAGATAGCATTGTTGACATGGAATTTGTGATATTTTACTCTTCTAATATAGCCTTTTTTAATATATAGTTGTGACATTTAATATAGCCTTTTTTTGCTTTCAAAAAATCTTAAACCTTCAACTGAATTATTCAAGATTTTATTTTAAGAGGGAAATAAATATTTTTTTAAAAAAATATGGGGAGTATTATATTAATAGAACGACACCGTATCACTGTCGCATGGCGTCGGACTAAGACGGTTATAACTTCCCGCATAGTGCAGTAGTTCAAAATCTTCCTCTCTTTCTCACTCTCTCACTAGACAAAAATTTCTCTCTGTATTTCAAGAAAGTAGGGAAACTGGCGGCTATAGATCAAATGCCGTCGAGCTCACTGTACGTGGGCGATCTGCACCCTGATGTTACAGAAAAGGACCTCACTGAGACTTTTGCTACGGCGGGTCCGCTGCTCTCTGTCCATCTCTGCCGCGACAAGTTATCCGGCAAATCCCTCTGCTATGCTTACGTCAATTTCTGGCTTCCCTGCTTTGGTACATTTGCTTCTTCGATTTTCGTTGTCTTTTGCTCGTATTCTGTAATTTGATGGTTGTGATTGTGTAGAATGTTGATTTTGCTTTTGATCTTTTTCTTTCACAATACATGATTCCATCAAGATTGTCAAAATCCCTTTTCCGTTTTTACTCGATTTAGGTCACAGTATTTTTTAGATTATTTGTTTTTGGTACTTGACTGATTTTTTAATAATAACTCAAATTTCTGATTAATGGTCTTTGCTTTACAGCGTTTAATGCTCTAAAATGCCTGAATCATACCCTACTGAGGGGTAAATCAATGAGGATCATGTGGTATGATAAAAACGCCAAGGCAAGAATGAATGGCATTGGTAACCTCTTTGTGAAGAATCTTGCCCCATCAATCACAAGTGTTAGATTGGAAAATACTTTCTCCAAGTATGGAACGATACTTTCTTGCAAAATTGTTGAGGACAATGGAATCAGCAAGGGTTATGGGTACGTTCAATTTAACTCTGAGGATTCTGCAATGGCAGCACTTCGTGCTCTTCATGATACTATGCTGGAAGGCAAGAAGTTGTGAGTCTCCTCCCCTCTTGTCATTTTCTTATTCATTTGAATTTAATCCCCAACTAAAATGTCTGTGGCTGGCCGTTGTAATGTTCTGAATATTTGCACTATAGTTTACTTTTTCATTTTCTTGATTTACTAATTATATACTCTGTATGTATTTTAGGAGACTAATATTACTCCCAAGTCTTTTAGAAAATGTATATGAGCTAAAAATGATAAAGATAAGATGTTTATAATCTTGACTCTTTAAGATAATTTTCTGTTGCTAGTCTCTATTTTTGCTGTTAATTTAGTGATTCTGATCTACTCCTTTGTTGGAACACTTATCAAGCTATCAGTATAAGCAATGGCAGAGGAAGCTTTATGCATTGAGATTCATCTAAATTATCCCCATTAGATATTCTGTTATTTTGCAAATATTGGATTTATTCGAAGAGTAGAATTTGCAATGCCCGAAACCAATTTTATCCATGGTCCTTGACTCCTTGGTCTCAGACTCTCAGTTTATTTTTATCGAGTTTTATGGCGAAAGCTTAGAGGTTGAACCTTAACATTCTCATTTTGGAAAAGTTCAAGAGGTAATCTATAAAGATATGGTAATTCTACCCAATTACTAAATGAGAATTTCGAGTAAAATGTTAACTCTCTTCAGTTATTGGCAAAGAACAGAAGTAAGTTGCTTTCTAAAAAACACTCCATAGCATTATATGATAAATGTATATACAGTCTTGTCCAGAACATATTGATATTTATCAATCTAGTTATAGCATCAAGACCCATAATTCTGCTGTAGTATGATGATTCATGTGTCTTTTCAATTTCATTTTTGACAATTTTATAAATTTTTTTGTTCAGTTGTATTTTATTCAATCTCCCTCAGTGTCAAGTCTCACCTGCATGCACACATATAAATTTAGAGATACATGTGTGTATGTAATCCTAATACGTGTTGTCTCTATCAGGTATGTCTCCAAATTTCGAAGAAAGACTCAGAGGAATGGTGCAGTGAACTACCGAAACAAAGATACCTCAACTAACATTGTTAGTTATAAGTTTCCAGATCAAGAGAAGGTTGCTAGTGCTGTCACAATGAAGGATAATAAGGAGAAATCAAATGGATGTTGGTTTATCAACTCTGTTTCACATGAAGAGTTTAAAAAAGCTATGGTGGTTGCGGATGAAAAAATGAAGGGTAATATTCTTTTTTCCTCGATCAATTCTTGCTAATACTTCCCAACTGATCATAATAAGTATGTTTACTTCTGCTATATTCCAGTACTAAGTAATAATCTCCATGGTTTAGGATCCAAGAATTTCACTGTTGGTAAAGCTCTAAAGAAGGATGGAAATCACTATAAGAAGTCTAAGGATTCAGATCCGATTGTGAAGAATCTTGATACATCTGCTGATTACAGCTTTCCTCACTTCCGTTCTCCAATTCCTTTCCTGCAACAATGGCTGCCTACTTTTGTTAGTCCCTTCAATCCATCTAATCTGTTTCAAGCTCACAACTTCTATACATCGGTAAGAAAACTACAGTGGCAAATTCTGTTTTCCTAATAACCTTGCAATACTTCACTTTTTAGATTTCACAGTGTATTAAGGATTTTATGAAACTGAAACCTGGTTTGTATCTTCTAGGTTTATCTTTCTGGTCTATTCTAAGAGAGATTTTCGATCATCTATCACTAAATTAACTATTCTGATGTTACAGCCTATCCAACTAGCTACTTCGTATGAGCCGGCACAAAAAAGGTATTTGGAAATGGCGAAGGGTGGTGGAATAACACGCAGAGAATTCCATGCGCAGTTCGTTGCTAGGAATGGGAAGGGCTTCAATTCTGTGACTTTCTCCATGAGAGCATCTCCAGAGATTCAGAAGTCATGGCCTCATGAACATTGTTGGATTCATAAGGAAAAGGTCTGACAATTCTCTCTCAATGATAAACTGTTTTAGCTCTTCTTTTAATCTTTTCAACCTCTGTACTTCCAGGGCACCTTTTGTTCATTGTTGAGAGAATAAAATGATGAATCCACTGTAAATACTGACATTTTTTGTGGTTTTAACGAATTTGTGTAAAAGCACAGACAATGTGTACACTTTTTTTTTTTGTCCTTTCATGCTGATTTAGGACATGATCCTATCATTTTTTCTGTCTCTTTTTGCTAAATCACCTCTTTTGATTTGGAAGGTTCGAGGAACCCCCATCATGTTGAAAGGAAAGCTCGATAATGAAGATGAGAAGAAACTGCTTAATGGCTCAGATACTACTAAAACTCTCCCCAGTATATCATCTCCAGATGTTCACAAGAATTTTCAGGTTTATGATTACAATTTCGAAGAAAATTATTTTGTCTCACATTTAGCAATACAATATTTCATATTAGAACTTTCCTGATACTTGAATGTTGCTCCGTTTACCTCTTGTGGCAGACGGGGAATGCTGACATCACCCCCAGACCCTTAGGAGTGCATTGAGAAAGCAGTTCACTCATGGAGGTATACTTTCAGGTGTTTGAAATCAACTCTTTTATCAAGAATTTGATTGGTTTCAAGAGTAAAGTGTTCATATATGGTGTGCAACAGGTGCGTAGAAAGTTGTATATAGACTAGATTGCAAACGTTTGCTGTGAATTTGTGAATCAAAAAACAAAACAGGTTCATTTTCAATCAAAGATTACGATTGAATGTTCTTAGTGCGTGCTCTATGAGTAAAAGAAGCAGCTAGATAAATGCTTGTTGATAATTTCATTACATGGATGTCTTTATCAAGAAAACATAAGGCCAATAATAGTATAACAGAACTCACAAGAAACACTGTAAAAGACAAATTCATATTAAGAAAATAAAAGGAAAAAAAAAAGATGATAAAGAAACAAAGCAAGTATTTTGCTGAATGAAGATCAAGAAATGAGGGCAATCCCTTGAAGGATCAAACTGTCGGAAAGAATCTGATTTGCTGCTTGAGATGGATGAACACTGTCCCAGAACACATACTGGCTCGAATTGCTGCAAGTGCCCACCGATTTCGGATTGCACAGCAACGACGTCGTCTCCACCGTCCCTGTTCCACAGCAACCTCTTTTTGCTTCTACAAATCCTACAAAAAAAAAAAAAAAAAAGTGGGTTGTTGGGATTGTTGGCATGAGTTATGTAGAGGAGATAGTCGAGCGTAGTGTACCATTCTTCTGAGGATTAGCAACGATGTCGTATAGTGGCTTGAAGACGTCGAAAATGACCAGCTTGAGATCAGGATAGTGCTTCTTAAGCTGCGTTGCAGCAGCGTTGATCTTCTTGTTGAACTGCTGTGCATCTGTGTTGAACTGGGCAACGCATCCTGGTTGGTGGAACCCGAATATTGTTCTTGATATCGGCACGCAGCCTAGCGGTGGAAGCGACGTCGCTCCGATTCTCCTTGCTCCAAGCCCATATAAGCTCTGTCCAATCTCACCATGCATGTTAGCCAAGCTTTTGTTTTCCATACAAGGGTATTTTGGTCTAATGAGTATTAAATTTACCTTGACGAAGCTTGTGAAAATGCCTACTAGGTAGGAGGAATACTGATCAGGAGTGTAGGCTTTGTTGAGGAAAGGGTTGACGTAGTAATTTTGCACAAAATCACTACTGCCAGCTGAAATTATGTACAATGCATCCTTTATAATTGTTGCAGATTGCTTACTCCCAGCTACACTTGCTAGCTTGCCTTGGTACTCTTTGTAGTATTCCAATTGTTGTGACAGTGGAATTACATGCTGCAAATTATGCACAACATTCAACATTAGTTAATTTCACTTATAACTCAAAAAAACCACAAAATTAAAGATTGAAACATTACACTCATTAGGGCTGTGTGATCATCATATCCAGATCCAGCTGAAGCAAAGTTAGCTCCAAGCAAAAGGGTCTTCCCCGTTGCTTGTGGGCTCAGGTAAGCCGCAGGATACGTCGTGAATCCCAGATTCTCCGCTGCAGATCACACGATAAGTCTAAACACTAACCCGACCAGATTCTTGAAAACAAAACAGAGTTGAACAGAGTAGCATATTAGCATTCATTACCTGTAATATCTGTAGCTAGTTTTCCATCACAGAACCTTCCAGTAGCTTCTTGGTTCTTGAATGACCTACCATAAGGAGGGTAATCTGCCTTGAATACAGTGTGTATGTAGTCATTATTTCCGACATCCACCACAGAATCTCCGAACGTGATGATCGCCGGAACTAAGGTGGTGCTGCTCTGAGAGTTTACACAGCAAGAAAACACCAAAATCCCCAATACACACACTAAAACAACCCCCATTTTTCTTTTCTCACTTCTCACCTTACTACTCACTACTTACAAAACTATGTGCATACATATATTTATATATGTATGTGTATGTATGTATAGTGTACTGTGAGTATGTCAGTAGTTTGGGCTAGTGATGAACAATGGGGGATGAGCGTTGGGATTGCCATTAATGGATTGCTCAAAAGTTAGTTCAGGTGCATTAAAAGCTGGCAATAAATAGGCCACCTTCATGATATTTCCTCAGCTGGTTTAGTTTTAGATGTTAAATTTGGGATTAAATTGGATTAGATGTGTTACAATTATTATGCATATATACAAGAGCAGAGGAAGAAGTTAGTTGGGAGTGTAGATAGAGAAAATATTGGGATTAGATATTGTGGCCAGCCACAATGAGTAATAATGGTTTGCATGTGAGGTGAGTTAATTTGGGTTGACACAAAACGTTTGGACAACTGTTGTGCCTTTACTCTTCATGCAATTGATCACCAAATCTGTACGTATGTGTATGTATATATGCATAGAGATAGAGGGTAATCTTTATATGTTTTGCCAAACACATCTCTATGCTATGGTGCTACTCCAAGTTTGACATTCTATTCCCCTCCCGATTAAAATATTTTAATGCATGTTTTGGTTGAAGTTGTGGATTCTCTTGTCGAAAATTAAAGAAAAAGGATGTTGTGATATATGGAGTATATTGAAGTGTGAAGTTCGATGGAATGTAAATCAAACCTCATTTCGGTTTTGACCCGTTTTGTGCTTCAACCCATTTAATGCTACACCGTTAGAATTTAGAATACATTATACACGATCTTTACTCAAATTGCATCGTTACCGTATATATGGAGTTTAAAAAAAAATTTATCAATTTTATTAACTATTAGAGGATAATGTAATATTTTTAGGTTATAAATAAATTATTATCAAGTATGTAATGTGTATAATTAGGTTAGAGTGATGAATTTGTGATGAGATGTACTTTTAGGTTTGAGATTAATATGTAGTTTTATTTTTTGAGTAGTGGAGTTTAATGTGGGAGAGACGAAAACAAAAATTATGAAATTTAATATAGGATGGATGGAGTATATATATTTGTATCAAATAATCTTAGTGAAAACTATATTGATGCTTCAACTACGTTTTGACTTGACAATTGCCATCAGTATAGTCCTTCAAAAGACGAATACAAAAAAATTATAAAAATATATTCGTGATTCATCGAAATTTATACAGAAAATCAACTTTCCACTATATAAATATTGGTTAGCCACCCGTATCTATAAATAAAATCACCTATGTTTATAGAACTGATGTAAAAGATAATTAACAATAGATAATTAGTAAGTCTTTCAAATGCTATTTACATTTCTACGCGATAAATTTCTAAACCTATATTTTGTTGATTGGTGAGGTTGTTTGGAGTAATGAATTTTAGGGTAAGACTTTCACTCTTGTTGGCAAGTCACTTCACTTTAGGACCATTATCATGTTCCAAAGTACATGCTTTTATTTTTCCCTATAGTTGGCAATAAGCAAAATGTGAAATCTTAATCTCATGATTTTTTTAAAAAATTAATAGCCCTACGCTTTTGAACCTTAGTTTTATTCAAAATGAAATGTGAGATGTTAATCTCATAATTTTTATTTAAGAAAAGAGGAAAAGAAAAAAATGACACGTGAATCATAATTGGATGATTTCAACATTTCCCATTAATTAGGCCAACTAATGGGATGGGTAAAATATGTCAAGTTTTGGAAACAATATGGTTTCACTATTTTTACTTTTTTAAAGATGGTAATTATATAGACAAATATATGTATAATTTTCGCATATATTTAATCTCTAGTGACAACCCTGAAATTTGTAGACATAGCTATATGTACTTCCCTTTGGGCCTAAATATTTAACCAAGTCAATGTTAGGCTGAATTATTTTCAGTAGCCAAGCACTTTTGAATTAATTATTCATTTAAAATTAATTTTTTTTTAAAAAAAATTGAATTGTTGTCTTCAGCTTGTACACTCTGGGTTGCACCACTTGACCTGGCCTAGGATATTGGGGCTTGCTTGTACTTAGAATTATTATTTATTTGTATCTGCAATGAAATAAATGCATGTATTGGTTTGCACAATTCACAATATTTAAATATATCGTTGCTGTTTTTAAGGGTGAAATATAATTAGGATAAAATAGTATATAAATTTAAAGCATAAAATATTACAATAAAAATTTGACTATATATAAGTATAACATCAATACAAAATTTTAAAAATAAAATAAATTTTATTAAAAAATAATTAACCAAAAAAATTTGTGATAATATTCCCGTAAAAAGATTCTTTAACAAAATAAAAAACCCAAAGTTATGTACGAGTAATCGTATGTGGGTGAAAATTAATTGGATTAAATGCTTGGATGGTTGAAATTGAAAATAGGGTGTGTGATATTAATTAGTAATAAAGAATGGTATGGCACAAGTTTTAGCAAGTTATATGGAGTATGTGGATCTAGACCTCGATAATTATCTTGTATTATATTCTGTACTTATACTGATATACGGTCCTAAATTAAGGTCAGTGTTTAATTTTATTTTCCTCATAAAATAGTGTTTAATTCAAAATTTTCTCGTGAATTTAAATATTTTATTATTGACAAAGTATTTATCGAGGGTATTAACAAGGTGAGCTTGCTCAAGTTTCACACACTAAAATTTAGTGAGTAAAGTTCTAACTCAACACGATATGTAAAGAACTCGATTTGACTAATTAAAAAATATTCGTTCAAACTGAAGTTTAAAATTATTATTATTATTATTATTATTATTATTATTTTAATAAC
The DNA here is from genome assembly GCA_023678885.1 of Pogostemon cablin. Lineage (NCBI taxonomy): Eukaryota > Viridiplantae > Streptophyta > Magnoliopsida > Lamiales > Lamiaceae > Pogostemon > Pogostemon cablin. The sequence continues at coordinate 2,057,685 of CM042959.1, read as the reverse complement.
AAAATTTAATTATAGAGTCAAACTCAACTCATTAAGTTAAACTTATTAATTTAATAAATTAAAGACTAACTAAAACTTGAATTTGAGTAATTACAAATGTTGAATTTTTAATAAAGTTATGAATAAATTTAATTTAATTAAAAACTAAATCATATATATATATATATATATATATATATATATATATATATATATATAAAGAGTGAAGCTTGCGTGCGCCCGGGCGCACGCGGTGTGCCTTTAGAATTTAGTATTACGGATAAGGATACATTATTTTGTTTTAAAGGATATACACTTTAATTATAAGGGTACACCATTTTGTTCTAAATGGTATACACTTTTCATTAATATTTTTATTTTTCTTCAAAAAATAAAGGGTACACATCTTTATACTAAAGGATATACAATTTAACACAAAATTCTAAAGGCACACGGGGTGTGCTTCCGTGCGCCTACACTTTTCATTAATATTTTTTTATTTTTCTTCACAAAATAAAGGTTACACATCTTTATACTAAAATATATATATTTTAACACAAAATTTTAAAAGCACACGGAAGGTGCTATGTGCGCACACAAGTTTTTACCATATATAAATTGAAGAAACCAGAGTCATGTGAATTGTTGGAACTCTATTAAAATAAAATGTTTTTATTAAAATTATTAATAATATTATTATTTTAATACTATATGGATTTTTAGCAATGCAGAAACTTTAAAAAGTTCCAGTCTTACTCTATGGGACAGTGGACTTGGTCAATTTGGTCCGGGCCCGTTTTAATTAATGAAAATGAACATATCAAGTAATTCCATTTTCTCTCAAGATTGGCCCAAGAATGGTTACATTCCAAATTAAAAAGGGAAAAAGAAATTACTTAGAGTCCATTTGGATAAAATTTAAAAGTTAGATAACCCAATTCCTTATGAAAGTATGAGTCATTAGTCGTTTTATGATTCTAGTGCACTGGTTTAATGGGACAATATTAATTGTTAGATTATTTTTTATTTAATCTTAATTATTAATAAAATAATATAATTAATTTTATTTAAAAAAAAACTACCTACTATCTCTATTTTAACCTATTAACATGGGGACAGCGTTCACCAAGTGCATGACCCGTTTTTATATGAATGAGATAATTTAATATTAACTGCCTGTTTAATTATAAACCTATTGTCACAGTAAAGAAATTAAATTCCTTCTTTTCTATTGATTATTTTGGGCCCCAACTAAAAGAATGTGTGTAAAGAGGAATTAAAAATATTTATTGTACAGTATATATATATATATATATTATAAAATTATTTTATAAAATGAATTAATGAATACTACGTATTGTTTGAATAATGAAAGCAATTTATATCAGCAGTTTCGATTTTCAATATTAAGGATAGTGTTTACTCCTGCAGCAGACATGCATGCGTTGACTTATTTTGTCCTTTTCAATGAATTTTATGCCAAAAAAAAATTATATTTTACAATATAAAATTGATGTATAATTATTTTACATTTGAAAATAATTAATATTCATTCATTCACTTTTATTATTTCACTTAGTTTTTTTTTTAACTCTATTTTAACTAATTTTATTAACATTTTGAGGTGTATATTTTTTTAGGTAATCATAGTAAAATATTAGGTATATAGGCAATGTATATTAAAAAGATGATGAGTCTAATGGTGTTAACTTGATAATCTCAATCATTAGATTAAATTTTTATTTAATTCTCAACATTTAATAAAATAAAATAATTAAAAATAAATTTAATAACTACTTGCTATGAAAATTACTATATCCTCAATTTTACTCTATAAACTTTGAGGTCATGCTTATAGTCATGTACTATATGCAACTCAAGATACCAATAAAATTAAAATGTATCTTTAAGATATATTTAACAGGACAAACAATTTTTTTTTAAAAAAATGTGAACAATTCTTTAGGATAATTTTTTAAAATATATTTTATTATTATTATTATTATTTATTTATTTTTAATAGACAATAATTATACGATACAACTCATGAACAACTCAAAATTAGAATCATGAGAGTTGAGCTTGGCATTTGATTTTAGGTTTTCTGTCGCTAGATATTTAATATGATCACCTACTTTTTCATCCTATTATTTATTTAAAACAAAATATTATTTAATATTAATTTGTTGAATATTGTTGTGACGTTAATTTATTGAATATTTCAGTTTGAAACTTTGGATATAAAATGTTCATTATCGTGTTTGTGTCGGGGGCCACTGCAGATGAATGGGAAAGACGAATTAATTAATTAATTGGATGAAGCCAATTTTCATCTATTATAGTATCTTGAATTAAATTCTACTTAAATTTTATGGTTCTACACTTCTACTTTTCCATGAAATTGGTGATCAAAATTTTATGTTTATTAAGTATAAATATGAATTCTATACCATTAATTATTCACGTGACAAGAAAGTTTTAAATAAATAAGTTATAGCTTTTGATCAAAACTTAGTCTATATTGATCGGGTTACATCAAATGACTTTTTTTTTTAAATAATCAACATCAAATGGCACTTTCATGGCCTAATTAAATTAAATTGTTTAAACAGTATTGTCGGTGGTTTGCACATATTAAATTATACACATATATTAAATTTTAAAATTAAACTGCAGTTCATCAAAATAATTTAAGCAATTAAATTAGATTTTTATTTAATTCATACAGTTCAATAAAATAAAAGTAAATTGAATAACTACTTACTATATATATACTAAATGAGAAAATTGCAAAATCAGTCTCACCCGTCACGGTCTCATTTGAGTTTGGTCTCAATAGTCTTGACTTTAGTCTCAAACATTTTTTTTTCAACAATAATGGTCCCACCGTTAAATTTCCGTTATTCCCGTTAGCAATTGTGGTCCCACTAGGCAATTGGGACCAAAATGCAAGATTTGTTTTCTCTCTCCTCTTTCCGGTGATGGCCATCAAACTCTATTCATCTTCAAAACGAAAGCTTCCTCCGATATGCTACCTCCACCTCCTCAAATTCCCCTCCACCGCACCTACTACTTTCTCTTTCTAAAACTGGGCCTCATCTTCTCGCTCCGAATCGGGACCCGTCTCGTCATGGTTGTCTCTTTTTCTGACATAGTCGACTAGTGTTTCACCAAGAACGACGTCGTTCTCGCCAACTGCCCCCGCTTCCTCGTCAAGTACAACTATTCTCCCTCGTCGTCGCCCCCTATGGCGACTGCTAGCGCGACCTCCACCGCCTCGCCACCCTCGAAATCTTCTCCAACGCTCGACTCAAGCAAACATGAGCAATCAATGCCCCTTCCAGCTAGTGTGGCCGCCGAGAACACCGACGATAACCGACGGCAAATGAAAATCCTTAAATAAATCACTAATCCAAACACAAAATGCCTTTTGTTAAAAGCATTAAGGCAGTGGACAAATATATGTGCTCTTCTCCTCCACCACCATGCAGCCCTTCTCCTCCTTCTTCACCGCCTCCACCTCTCTGCCCACCACCCCCACCAAGAGATGAACAAGGTAACATCCAAGAGATGATATTGTACATTTTATTCTAATGCTTACAAAAAATTAAAAAATCTTCTCTACTATAATTTACACATCTGAAAAGAGTTAAAGAACAGAAACTATCAATATCTTACAAAATGAGATATGCATGTGTTCACTTCAAGACGAGTATGAATCCAATCAACAATAAAGATGTTTGAACAAGCATGTAAACCCAAAATTCCTCCAACAAGAACAAAGATGTATGGCCTAAACTCGAAATCCACAGCCAACAGTCTTCCAATAAAAGTGAACACTATAGTATATAATTTTTCCTATTTGATTCGTGTCACTTTCTGCATACACCCACGTTGTTTCATGGCTTCATCTACAATCCTCCCCTTCCCCTTTCCACTTTCCATAAGACTGCCACTTTACCTACAATTCCCACCTACAATTTCCTTTTCTTTTCAAGAAAAATGCTGCATTGAAGAATTTCCTGTGGAAAAAAAATGAGGTTGTATGTGTACGATGTCGGCTGGCGCATTCGGCGCACAAAGTGCTATCCGTTGGCCGGCCACCTAAGTTGTTTGGCAGAGAGCAGCAGCAGGGTCGAGCTCCACTGCAACGGCAGGGGCGTTCCCATTTACGAAGCAGAGTCCGAAGCGGCGGTCGAGGATTTTGGCGATTTTACACCGACCAAGGATGTCCAGGCTCTCATCCCGTCGGTGGATTACAACACTCTGATCGACGAGATTCCGATTGTCATTGTTCAATCGACTACGTTCAGTTGCAGCGGCGTCAGGATCGGGCTCGCAATATCCCACATCATGGCGGACATCCCGAGCGCTCTCCACTTCGTCAACGAGTGAACGAAATTAGCAAGTGGGGTGGAGCCGTCGTCCCGCCGTTCCTTGATCGGAAATTTGTCAAGACGGATGAGGTTCTAGGTGAGGATAATTTAATGGAAGAATGGGAAATTAGGGTAAATGCAATTTGGGGGAAAATTAGGGTTTCAGTGTTTTGAGAATTTGATTTTGAATTTGGGAGAGAAACCCCAATTCTAATCGACTAACGGCTGCGTGCACACCACGTGAGGGTGCTTCCGTTAGTTTAGACGGCTATGGGGTTAAAATTATAAAAAAAATATTGTGCGGGACTATTATTGCTGAAAAAAAACGTTTGGAATTGAAGTCAAGACTATTGAGACCAAACCCAAACGGGACTGTGACGAGTGAGACTGGTTTTGCAATTTTCTCTATACTAAATTAATTTTATCCTAGATGCACCGATACTTCGTATACACCTCAAAATAATCCTAAATTTTATTTATGAATGTTTAATTGAATGTCAACAAACACTCACTTGAAAATTAAGTTCTTATTATTTTGAAGAAATGAGAACAAATATTGACGTATGAATGTTTAATTGTTTGTCAACTTGAAAATTAAGTTATTATTATTTTGAAGAAATGAGAACAAATATTGACGTCAAGATTCATAGTGGATAAAGTCTCTATTGAGAGAGTTATGTAATACGGCTTGTGAGACGAGTCGATTCATTGTTAAAGTATCATTGTTATATAGGTAAAATATGTTTATTGTTATTTAAAATATATATTTTTTAAAGTATGATGAATAATGAATTAAAGTACGGGTGTTATAGTATAATTCACTATAAACATACTTTAATTATAAATTAACATACTTTACTTATATAACAAACATACTCTAACATTAGGTCGACTCATCTCATATTTACTCGTCTCACAATAGAGTACATGACATTTTTCATTGTGGAAATATAAAATCGATCGGCGAAGAGAATACAGAACCAAATTATGATGCGTAACATTAATTTGATAATCTTTTCATCATAATTTAAATTTAATTAAATTGCGTTGAATATACAGTATACTATATACTTATATATGAGTATTGAGTAGCGAACGTGATATACATAACAATTAAGAGAGAGATAATTATACTCATATTGTCTTATTAATCCTCATGATACACACAGATGCATATTGGGGTTGAAAAGTAGAGAAATACAAAATTCCTTATTTAGATTTCATAAAAGAAATATTTGAGTTGCATTAATTAATATGGATCAAGGAGTGTGATTATCAGACTGAGCTGGGATTGCTACTGCACAGCAACGACAACACAACCCCGGTGGGGCTGGTTCACAGCACAGACAAGCAGGACATATCGGACTTTTCGCAGGTACTTTCTCTGCTGGACATGAGAGAGTCAGAGAGAAATCATGCATGTATGATGAATATCGCATCATTTTCATGTATCATCTTTTATGATCATGTAAGTGAGAAAATAAATCCAATTATTATCCTAAGGTTTATATTTTCCTTTTGGGAAAATAGATTTTTTCGTCCGCTAACTTTCATTCATTTTGAAATTAGTCCATTAACTTTTTTAATTTTGAAATTAGTCCGTTAATTTTATAACAATTTTGAAATTAGTACATTAACTTCATAAAATTCAACATTTTGGTCTTTTGACATGCTATAAAAGGTCATTTGAATATTTTCACCCCAATTAATCTATATCATATTTTTATTTAACCAATTTTATCTCACTTTTCATTTTTCACTTCCGTGTACCAAACAAATAATATTAATCTCATTACTAAAGTGGAACAAATTTGACTAAATGTTGATACTTCCTTCGTTCGCTCGAAATATGATCTTTTTTTCATTTTGGTCATCCATTCTAAAGAGGGTCACTTCCTTTTTTACACACATGAGATCCAAACACACCCACTAATACAATTAAAATATGGGATCCACACTCCCACTAATACAACTACCCACTACACATTAAATAACAATACTTCTTAATCAACGTGCACAAAAGTAAAATGCCCTCTTTCGGGCGAACGGAGAGAGTATAATATAAATTCTTAGTGGAGGCTATTTTTTTAAAAATAGTATATATATATATATATATATATATATATATATATATATATATATATATATTTTACATATTTTTTATTTTTATTTTTTAGAATAACCTGCTAATGACCTGTTGAAACGGACGATTTTGTTGAACTTGGTAAACATGATAGACGATTTTCAAAATTTTCAAATATAATGGATGATTTTCAAAATTCTGCAAATATAATGGACGATTTTCAAAAAGTGAAAAACTTATGGACTAAATTCAAAATTGGACAAAGTTAGCGGACAAAAAAATCTATTTCCCTTTCCTTTTTAAGGTATGTATAGTTTCTTTATCTGTTATATGTGTCATTCATCCAATAGTATGATTACATAGAGAATGATGATACACTAAATTGACACAATAGATCGAAAACAACAAATTAACCCATAAAAATTAATAAATGTGACTTCTCTTGTGAGTGTACAATAATTAATTAAGTGAGATTAAGTTGATGGCATAATCAAAATAATAATTACCTGCAGTAAATCGAGCAGCATGGGAGGTTGAGAAGAAGGTGGGAGATAGAAGCAGTGCAAAGAGGAAGAGTAGAGTGACCCTTGAAGAATCCATGATTTTGCTAATTGCCATGAAATTACCACCTTAATTCTTGCAGCTTTTCATGTTATATATATACTAGTACTATATTTATATGTCAATTCGTACAGTTCATGTTTGAAAATACACGTTGATTTTCTATTTCTATGGATGTTATACACACTTTGTTTTTCCTTGTGAATGCAGGATGTCGGTCAACAATTTTAACTGCCAATATTTAATTTCATGGAAAATGTAACATGCGATTTGAACTTAGTCGTGTATTACTCCTACTTTTTTATTTTTTAAAATGTACTCCACCCTTGGGTTCTCATCGCCCTTAGATTTGAGAATGAAATAGATAGTGACTTACTATTTATCTGTCCTTGTAAAGGAACAAATCCTTGTCAAAGACATGATTCGGACACTCACCTTGTAACTATCAACTTAATCGGAAGGCCTAATTTCCACTCTCCATCTACCACTTGAGTTCATATTTTATGTTATGCTAATATAATCATACGCTAGGAGAGATAATGAAATTAATGTTATAATATCATAAATAAAAATCAAAAGCGTAATTCCTAGTGAGGGTGGTTAGATTTTCTTCTCTTAGTATTTTTCTTCTAATACTTACTCCCTCCATTTCGAACAAAGAGCATCATTTATTTTTTGCACGTAAAAGAAGTATTATTATTTTATGTAAAGTAGATAGGTGTACATTAGAAAAATGTGATGGATAGTGGTGGACCATTAGTGAGTTCTTTTTATTAAAGGAGGAAAATGGTGCAATTTAAACGAAACACTCAATATAGTAAAATTGTGTTATTTGGGCGAGACGGAGGGAGTAATTAGTTAGTCGTTACTGAGTGTAACAAAAAAATCAATATGTACAAGACAGAGTGATGATTTGTTGTTTAATCATGAACTTTAATCTTTATAAAATAAATTAATTTATTCGTTATTAAAAAAACATAATTTCTTGATTTTGCTCATAAGCCTAAAATTTACTCAAAATTTTGATAATATTTCGAACAATTAAATTAATTTACTTCACCAGGCTGCATCAATAGGTTGACAAGTTATTATATAGACCACATTAATATCATAAATTATATACTTCATAATTATATAATCCATGTATTAATTATTGGTGGGAATTCAACTTTCTTAAAAGTGGGCGAGAAATAATTTACCCTATCCATTGTATAAATGACACTACTTAATTTGTTCTTTAATTAATTACAAGTTATTGGATGCGTGTAAATTAAGCAAATTAGTTGAACAGAATCAAAATTCGTAATATAATATTTAGATGTGCAGCACTATTGCCACCCGAAAGAGTACCGAGAGCACCCAAAATCAATAGTAAAAATACATTTTTATCCCTCATTCTAATTTCAATTACAATTACAATTCCAATTCTAATGCTTCTTACACCTAACTACTCGTGTTCGTTGCCGCCCGGGGTTCTCCTCCGCCGTAACTGCCTGGCCGGCCTCATGATCAATGATTTAAACATTATTACTAAGTATTATATTTAATTATTAACATTAATTAAATTACATTGGAACAGAAAGCTTTTATTATTCCGATTGAGTATCCACCCAAACCCACAATTCTTATAGACACAGAATAGAGGTTTCTGATGGCACTATAGACATGGTTACAACCCTCTGTATAAATATATACAGAAACAATTAATCATTAATTATATAAATTTTATAACAAATTTTGAATATATATATGTCATGTGGGGGATTTGGGGATCAGTGATCGGCCGACAAGCATATATGTGTAGTGAAGAGATGTTGGCCGAGTCCAATCTTGCGTGGTGTTGCTGACAGGTAACGATGGTACCGCGAAGGCTTGGTGGTGGGGAGAGACGTTGAAGCAGAGTGACAATAAGCAGATGTATTTGAGATGAGGGTTAAAACCGTACTTTCATGTGTATATTTTTATAATTTTGGGTGCTCTAAGAAATCTTTCGGGTGGCAATAGTGCCACCCTGTTTAAATCTCACCGATATATTGTAAATTATTAATTAAAACCTTTCTTAATTTGTGTAAACAAATTAAAATGTTATTTAATTCTAGCAATTAAAACTAGACGAAATTGAAACATAATTATCTTATGGAGTGTTGTTAAATACATACCCCTCTTTATTGAATACACATCTTTTATTGTATACACACCCCTTTTAATTTCTTGATTCTTAATTTTATTATATACACACTCTCTAAAACTACCATACTACCCTTTTAAATTAAAGACTACACTACACACCCCCTAACGATGTAAGATCCTTCCCTCACAACATCCTACCACCCTCCATCACTGAGCAAGCCAACAACGACGATTGCTTAGATGCCACCAATTCGTGTGGCATCGATTTCATACCAATGTCATCCTCTTCAGATTTTAAGCCTTCCAATTCCCTCTCCTTTTCCGCAACTCAACTGGCATAATCGGAATGTTGACCGAAAGGAGAAAGAGAGATCACGCAGTTGATGGTGAAGGATGAAGTCGAGTTTTCAATAGGCATGCGAGGTTTTGGTTGTGAATGATGACTCCATTTCTCTTACACACTTGGGATACATGTTCTTAGTCACATTTCTTGTAAAAATGTGTAAGAATAAGAAACTCTATCGTCGAGTAAACGCGTGATCAAGTACAAAATTTATAATAATATCGTCCCAAGGGAAAGTAAACTGAGGCAACTGAGGCTTGTATCCAAATTTTCCATTGATTTATGCTTTGTAAGAATGATAGTTGAAGGTTTTGTATATAAAACTATTACTTAATCCTTTACTTACTCAACTAGAATTTAAACTAACAAAGTAAATGATCAAACAACAAGCAAATAATGAATGGAATGGATGTAGGATTCACTTGAGAAAAGAGCAAGACTAATCATACTTATGGTTAAGACTTGAGCTAGATATGCAAAACTCTTTATGGTAATTTTCATTAACTTGTGGACTAAAAGCAATCACGATTTTACCCCTAATCCCTATGGCCAAGGCAATTAGGTTATTGACTCTTTTACAAGTCTAAGTCTCCTAGGATTGGTCTTAATCTCAATTCCCTTAAGGTACTATAATCATAAATTGGTTCTTTTCACTCAATTTCTTAAGTGTCCCTCTATGAATGTTCCAAGCCTAAGGAGGATATGGCTTACCTCCCCTTATACTAATATGCATGCACATTTCAATATATGATTCAATGTAATTGTATTGGAGCTAAAAAACGTGCAGTCCTATGTAATAGTGATCCCAGTACTCCGATACGAGCAGAATTTTCTTGTGGTGTTGGAGATGAATTTCAGTGAATACTGAATCAGAAATAGTAGCCTCCCACTATTCGCAAATGCTATAATAGCCTGTTCTAATTACCATAATTTGATATAATCAATTCTTTATTCTTCTCACACACTTAATTTATACATCATCTTCCTATTCTTTTAAATTTGTGCATTAGTTAGTTGTTTTCTTAACTTGCTTAACTTCCGAAAAAAATGGCACCCTTAGTATGCAGGTTTTGGGTTTTAGAAACAACGTTAGATGATCATGTTCCCCAATAAGTTAGATGATCATGTTCCCCAACAATTAAGATGTTATATAATCTTACATGAAAATTTGCATATATATGTTGATGATGTAAGGGACGCTCATGATCGTGAATAGAATTTATTACAGCAGAAAAAACATGTATAATTTAATATTAATATTAGGAGTGTGTATTCAATAAATGAAGGATAGTTTAGATTTTTTAAAAATATATATTTTAATTATATAATAATAGGGATGTGTATTTAATAAAAGTGGTGTGCATCTAGCGGAACCCTTATGAGATTTCTCTCACTTCAACTATCTAAGCTAGCTAGCTTATGTATGAGGCAGCATAAATTTATTTTTTCATATCAATTATATTAATATATATGTAAGTAATGAATCTAGGGATTATCAATAGATTTCTACATTATTGTTGCTGTTAATATAAAGAAAGACACATTTACAGATATATACAAAAAATTTGAAAGTTGGAAAAAATAAAACCCACATAATTATTTTCTCATAATTCATAGAAAAATGTGGAGATTTATTATTTGAAATATAACATTGGGTTTTTAATTCATGGTGGAGGTGGAAGACATGGGTTGCAAAGGCAAAAAGGTGGTGTATAAGTCTGCAAATACAAGGCCCACATTTTTCTACTGCTTCAGAGCCCAATAATTCTGAAGAAAAGAAATTAAAATTAATCAAATTAATTAATATCAAAATATATTGAGATTATGGAAAAATATAATTAATGAGAATTAATTTTATTTACCTTTGTAGTCAACCGAGCTGCCTCAATGCAAGGCATTAAAGCAGGAGAAACTACAAATAAGATGACCAGAAATGCCAAGAAACTCTTCATCACAGTCATTAATTAATTCTCTAATTATAGAATATAGTAATTATCAGATAATTACATTTTCTGGGAGTGCTTGGATCTATATACAGAGATCCTATTCCTGATTAGTGAAATGAAAGTTATGGATTAACTAAACACTTTATTTATTTATAAATTAGTTACGAAAAGATGATTAAGTTTGAATTATTCTTCGGATATGACTAATTAGGAGTTTGGTAATTCCTATATCTTATTATAATATAGTAGCAGATTTGAAGATTGTTGAATTTTGCAATTTTAATTGAAAGATATTTGAACGTACTGATAGATATTTGTGACGTAACATTAGATACAATAAAACAAGTCAACTATTTCACAATATTAAGGGTGGACCTCTTTTTTATTACTCCTTCCATGTGAGATATTCACAATTGTTTTTTCATGTAAAAAAAATACATTTTTAGATAAATTTATAAGGGGTGATTTAGTTATTTTGAGTAATAAATAAGTTTAAATGTTTAGAAAATATGAGTACATAATTAAATTTAAGTCATTTTATTTAAAATTAAATGATGCAACCCTAAATCCTAATGTGCAGATGTGCGCTGATGTATGGTGTAATGTAAAATATGATTAACCACACTTGAGAGTGGGGTTGTCAATTTGTCCTTCCACATTACATTAGAGACAATAGGAAAAATTCAACTTTTCACAAGATAAAAAGGAGCTTAGATTAAGAGTAGACCTTTCATTTATGATTGTTTTTCCTGATCAATTAAAATTATACAAGTGGCCGTAAAATATTTATCCCAATCCTTATCATATCCCCGGTAACACATTATAAGCACCGTTAACGAAAATATTAAGTTTAAGAAAAAATATTATTTAATTTATTTTATTGACTTTCTAAAAGTAAAATAATATTTTTAATTAATAAATAAATTATAAAGTATATTATATGTCTTAGAGAGCGGTAAATTTGTACTAGTACTTTTAAGATTGAATTTTTTTTTTTTTGACAAAGTTTAATCGTGTGTGTGATGAACGGAAAAAAAATTGGAATGAAGGAAATATTATATTTTCTACTTCAAATATTTGATGATGACATATTAGCCTATAGAAAAGAAAAATAAAATTATGCACCAAGTCTTTCGAGTGAAGTCCAAAGTCTCTCTTTTCAGTGTAATAAAAAATCATCCTTGATTTGAATATATTTTCAAATCCTATTGATCTTGAATTGATTAGTACTCCATGCAGCACGACATGCATGATAACACATGTTTTTCTTTTTTTTTAAGTAATTATTATTTTTTATATAGAAAATAGACTTTATATTCCAAATATTATTATTTTTTAATTATTTATACTACAAATTATTCTTAAAATAATTTAATTCACTACTGTCACTTATGCACGAGATCTAAGAATTGTCGTTGGAAGAAATCAAAATATATGCAAATCATGTCTCACTTTTGCACGAGGATCTAAGATTTGTCATTGGAAGAAATTAAAACATTTGCAAATCAAATTACATGAAAGAATTACTAATAAAAAAACTCATCATATATTTCATGCAACGTAATTACCAAAATATCACATAACTCAATTCAAGATTATGCACATACGTATTCATACAAAAGTCACAAGAGCAACACTTAAACAACTCACAAGTAGTAGACACTATTACTTCAGTGACATTATCATACTGGTTATTATGACTTCTATTAATCATCGTACACTTCTCATGAAAACATTTGTTCTAAAAGCTTAAGCCTACATGAACTAGAGTTCGTGTTCGTTACACCAACACGAACTTGAAGTGCCTCGTTTCCCATGTCCTGTTGTTCTTCTAGTATTCGTTCCGCTGATTCTGCAAGACTACTCAACTCGCTGCATTCTACTTCAATCATTCGAAGCGTTGCTATTTCTCCGATCCCACTAGGAATACTCTCCAACAATAAACAATGCTTGATGATCAAGTACTCAAGGCTCGGAAAATGTACACTCTCTGCCATCCAATGCTCGAGATTTAACCCCTGCATTAGCAAGAATCTCAACCTGAGGAACTCTCCTTCCACCGGCTCCCACTCTTCGCCCGATACACTCAAATGCAACAGTTTGAGGACTTCAAGATACGGCAATGAACTTATATTCGTCATATCCTTCCAAGAAAGCCCACAGCCTTTTAATGTCAAAGATTTGAGCTTGTGTGGCACCTCAAATCTCAAAGTGACTAGTTTTGTTAACAAGGAGGGTTGGAATATGAGATCAAGTGTCTCGAGTTGATGCAGATGGACGAGGTTGTTAAGCTCGTATTCGGACATCAGATCGTGAGATTTACCACCTGTGTAAAGAACTTTCAGTTTCTTTAAATTTGGCATCATTTTTATGGCTTCTTTGGTGAACCTGAAGTTTCTTATTCTGGAAAGTGTTTGTAGGTTTTCCAGGGCAGGAATATCCTCGTCGTAGGTGGCAGGGAATGAAGCAGGGGACAAGGTTATGCTAAAAAACACGAGATGTCTAATCTGTGGCATTTTCCAAATTGGCAAGGGTGCAACCAACCTATGTTCACTTGTCTTGAATTTGACTGATGAGCCCACTATGAAGGTCTGGAGATGTCGAAGTTTGGGCATTGCTGTAGGAATGGTGCAGTAACGGATGAAACCACTGGTGAAAGCGAGGAACTTGAGACGAGAGAGCTGTAGTATTTCCAATGGAAATGAGTCAAAGTGTACTTCAATAATGTGCAACACTTTCAGTCGGTTAAAACCGGATAGTACCCTCTCGTTGTACGAGCAACAGAAGATGGAACGTACAACTGAACTTGTATAGGCATTCTTGAAGTGAAACCATTCGACGGATTTTGAGAAGCAAAGGCGGCGCTTAAGCTCTATGCTTTCTTGAATCCCATTCATAGGATGAATGAACTTTTCATCCCGAGCTTTATCAATGCACATCTCTCTTAACAAATCATGCATGCTGCAGCATCTTGGTTTTCCATTGGACCTCTTCTTAGTGACTAAAACAAGACTTCTTCTTACAAGATCCTCAAAATACTCTTCTCCTGCTTCTTCTAAGCATTGAGACCCTTTCACCTTGAGGAATCCCTCAGCTACCCATAAATTGATGAGTTCGAAGACAGGAATTTCGTAGTCTTCTGGAAAACCTCCCAAGTATAGGAAGCATGGTTTTAGATGATGAGGTAAATGGTTATAACTCAGTGATAATATCTTTGATGAGATTTGTTCTTCACTTGTTGCCACAGTTACACTAACATCTCTTGCAATGTTATCCCATTGATACTTTATCCTCTTCATCTTGGAAAGAACCCCTGCAACTAGAATTATTGAAAGTGGTAGTCCACGGCAGTTTCTTGCAATCAATTTTCCAGTTTCCTCCAACTCAGGAGGGCAGCCTTCTCCAAATACCTTCACTCGAAGGAGGTTCCAGCTTTGCTCGTCGTTCAGGAACTGCATCTGATGATATAGGCCAGAAGAGTTGGGATAAACAGCCAAGTCAACCAGCCTAGTGGTTAAGACGATTCGACTTCCATTGCGGTCGTCTGGGAACAGCATCTTTAAGTCATCCCATGCTTCTGTGCTCCATATATCATCCAATACAACGAGATACTTTCTCCCCTTTAGACTTTTGTACAACAACTCTGATAGTTCTCCCACTCGTCGTCCACAATTCACAGATGTTCTATTCATTGAAAACAAGAGGCCTAGAATAACATCTGGCACTTTGTGATCTTGTGTTATGGTTGTCCAAGCACGAATATGAAAGTATTCATCAATACAAGAATCATAAAAGACATTACTAGCTAAAGCAGTCTTACCAATACCTCCCATCCCAACTATTGGGATGATTTGGAGATTGGATGACCCTCCACACAACTGCTCCTTTATCTTCATTAAATCTTCATCAGATCCCACCATGGTGGTTCTCTCCCCAGGTGCCACTCTTTGAGAACCTGGATCAGCTGCAGTAGGATTGCTAGACTGCAAAGATTCAACTTTTCTACTTTCCTTAATCATCTCCACCTCTCTTACAATGGAATCAACTTCATCAACCGCACGTTGCACATCTTGATATAACTTTTCAGCAACTGAAAGATCAGTGTTCTTACCACGTTGATTCTGTAAAGAAATTACACTTTTGACAGCAAAAACCTTTCTCCAATAAACCCTCTTAACTCTACCAGAAGCAGAGGATTCTACTCCTGGGTTAGTCTGATTCTGAATAAGTAATTCAAAGATATCTTCAGTCTTGTATGCTGTTTCTCTGATTCGACTTTCCAGACAGTCAGTCGCATCATCGCCCTTGGGTGGATCATCTTCCAGGAAAGCTTGCAAGAAACAGAATTTCTCATGGAGAGTCCTAATTTGTTGTTTAATAGTAGAGAGATTGCAAAAGTATTCTTCATGAGTTATCTGGTCCAGTAATTGCACTACTGAAAGAAGTGCAGCATAAGCCATATCTACTCTTCTTCTTCACAGATACTGCAGATATATTTCATTAATTAAGCTTCAACTCATCTGGATAAGGAACTGAAAGTAATTGGTCTCAGAGACCAATCAACAAACAGCTTACAGACAACAAGTAAAAAAAAAATCCACACACTTAAACTCAAGTTTAGCTAAGAAAGTAACAAAATAGCCCAAAGACAAATGAGATCTCTACAAACCCACCTTTTCAACGAGAACATTATGATACAAACAAGTTTGCTCAACCAGGAGCTTGTCCGAAAAATATGGATCGAAAATTGACCAAGAAAAACTGGTCTGCTTAGAAATCACGGAAAAGGAAGATAGGATATAGAACAAATACTGTTAATCTTTCTCCATATTCTAATCCATTTTTTATTTTCTATATCTATAATCCGGGAAGGATATTATTTTGTGGGCCTCAGTCAGCGTCAGGAGATAAACCATATATAAAAGTACCATCTTCAATTACTTACATCTTTTGTCTTATTTCACTCTAATAAATGTTTTTGTTTCCCATATAAGAAACTGAAAATAAATTACCAGAGATTATAAGTTTTTCAAACATGGTAAAATACATGTGTTTCTTTCTTAGTAATTGGAAATTAAATGTTAATTATCATGGCAAATATGGGCAAGCACAAATGCAGCAAGGTGGTGCGTCGGGCTTGCAGCAAGAACAAAGACCGCAAATCTTATCATTATAATTACTACAATGGACTTTTTCTTTAGGATAAGATCTGTTCAAATTCTACGTGCCATTTGATAATTTCCTATTATCGGTGTCATTTTGATCATCTCCTACGCCACTATTATACTCTATTTAGGAAAGCTTAAAGCAGAGCAATAGTTATATTTTTTTCCCGTATAGCATAGAAGACGATGCATGAAAATTGCACCGAAGATCCAGAGTAGCATAAAATAACATTTCTAATTTCTCAACATATATAAAGGTAGACATATGCACGACGGTTCAGAACCGCCAGTTTCGCAGGGCAATAGTTATATTTTTTCCCGTGTAGCATAGAAGACGATGCATGAAAATTGCACAGAAGATCCAGTGTAGCATAAAATAACATTTCCAATTTCTCAACATATATAAAGGTAGACATGCACGCCGGTTCGGAACTGCCAGTTCCGCAGAAATATGGAACCAGAACTGATCCTAGGACGATTTTGGTTCGATTTTGGAACCGCCGATTCTGGATTTTTTTCACTCACAACGCAAATTAAAAAAATAAAAAAATAGGTGGAACCGTTAGTTTCGGTTTCAAGAAATGAGGAACCAGAACCGAACGGAATATATTCAATTTTGATTTCAATTTGGACAGTTCCGAAATCGCCGATTTCGTTCCGGTTGGAACCGCCGGTTGCAATTATTTTGTGCATGTCTATATAAAGGATTTGAGGATTTATCAATTTATTTTTTATTACAAGAAACAAATTTAAAGACCTCATTATTCAGTGACATTTTTATTACAAGGAACAAATTTAAAGACCACATTATTCGGTGACATTTTTTATCACAAGAAACAAATTTAAAGACCACATTATCCAGTGACATACCTACGTCTACTAACCACTACTTTACCCTATGAAATAAATAAACATAGAAAATACAAGTGGGATCTCCTATTGCACCCCATGTTACATCTAGTGTTCCATGGGGTGCAACAGGGAATTTGAGGTGTAGAAAATAACACCCCCAACTTTCTCTCTCCTTAATTTCCATCCCTCATCATGATCTTTTCACCATCTCAATTTCTCAGGAAAATACTGCAAAATAAAATAATTTCTCACATGAGAATATATAATAATTAGCCATTAAGCACAAGATCAAAAGATTAGCTCACCTTCTCTATAAGAGAGAGATAGTATGGCTTCACTTTCTCCACATCAATCCTTACCTTGCTCTTGCTGTACAAATCATATTTGCTGCAAAGCAATCACAATCAATCATTTTAAACTTGGTTTATTTTTTTATTTTAGAAATTATTATAACTTCTCTTTTAGGGATTTTGTGGCAAATATATATACTTGAAAATTTGAAGCCACTTGAGGTTTTCCTTGTCTTCCTCATTCATGAGGTGGGTATAAGCTCCTGCTTTATGCAATGCTGCAATACAAAATAAAATTACGAATGTTTGATGCCATAATCGAGTAGTTTGGTTTGATTTTCGTTTCAACTTACCATAAAACGAGTGGTACCTAATAATAAAGAGTCCAGCCGAGGGCAAAGTTGATTTGTTCTCCTTTGCCACCTGAATAAATCCAAATTAAATCACCATCCATTAATTAACCTATAATTTCCAATCTCTAAAATAAAAATATAAAATGAAAA
Source organism: Pogostemon cablin (assembly GCA_023678885.1). Taxonomy (NCBI): domain Eukaryota; kingdom Viridiplantae; phylum Streptophyta; class Magnoliopsida; order Lamiales; family Lamiaceae; genus Pogostemon; species Pogostemon cablin. The sequence goes on along the minus strand of CM042959.1, from coordinate 2,039,457 downwards.
ATTGATTGGTTAAAAAAAAAAAAAAAAGTACCAGATACATGTAGTCATCATGCCCCCATGACATGAGCACATTGTCTAGTCCACACCCTTTCTCATACACTCCAAACTTAGTATTATAAGCTGGGTCATTATAGTCCGGATTTTCCTTAAAGTACTGCAATACGTGGCGATAACAAGTTTAAAATAAAAAATGTAGTATTAATTGAGGATATTTGTCGACTATATATCTAGTGTATATAAGTGATCAAACAACCTTGTGGTGAACAATGGACTCGTCGAAAGCACATCCAACGGGGTACGTGTCGCCTACAACGGCCCATTGGGGAAGCTCCCCGAAGCTCGGAAGGAGGAGGACTTTTCCGAGATCTAAATGAGAAAACAAATTGACATTCATGTTATAATTAAGATTGTTAAATTTGATCATATTGTGTACCATGAATGAGGGCTGTAAGATGGAGCCATGGTTGATTAGGGTAGTCTTTTCTGATGGCTTCAGCAGTTTGCAATAAGTGTTCAATTTGGGGTTCATCTAAATCAGGATCACTCTCATCAACAACATTGTTGAGGAGTTCGCAGCATTCCCATATGCTCATTGCAACCTTGTCAAGTTTCCCATATTCTTCTCTCATCCTCTTCACCTGTATTTCCACGTGGAATTTGTATAATATTGTTAGGTATTTTTAGTCCATTCCATGATGTAAGTTCATTTCATTTTAACATTAACTAGGTATTGATTAGAATTATCTAATACTATATGATTTTGGAAAATCAAAATTCGTACTTTCATGTTACAATTTTAGTCTTATATTTCTTTGCAATTCTCAATTTTGATTTGATCATTTATGAGAAAATATCAATTTTGATCATTTAGGATAGGCTAAATCAAACTTCAGTCAGATTTTAGTTATTTCCGTTTAATTTTGGTCCTTTTTGTCCACTTTTAGTCTTAAAGTTGACGAAAATGGGATCAAAAGTGTACAAAAATGACTAATTTGAACACCGGATGACCACTTTTGAGAAATTATCAAACTTGAGGATTGAAATTGAATTTGACACTAAAATTGATATTTCCCCATCATTTTTTGTCCAAATTTGATCATTTTTACAATAAAAGGAATGAATTTATAAAAGAATCAAAATTGAAAAAAAATCCAAATTGAGAATTGTAAAAAAAAAAATAAAAAAATAAGAATTTAAAGGACAAATTTTGATATTTTCTCTTATGATTCTTAATAATCTTCAGAAAAGCTCATTTAATTAAAAAAAAATAGAAAGAAGTACAGCAAATATTAAGAAAAAATGTTTTTTTTTAAATCTGTATAAAAAATGGAGTCTTCTTAGTGGAAAAGGGTGCATTTTTTTTCTTCAAAAAAACTTAATAAAATAAATTAAAATATATAAAAATATGAAAGTTACTTACAAAATCATAAGTTTGGTTAATGTGATTGTTTTTGTAGAAAGTTTCCACCCCTTCTTGCCTCTCACTCTCAGCATCATAGTCCCTGTTTCATATTTCACATGTAACAAAATCTTATTTAGGTGGAAAGTATAATAAATGCAACAAAATTATATGGTGAAAAAAGACAAATTTTCAAGGTCTTAGAATTGGGCCAGATTATTCTAAAGATCTTGCACAACACAATTGGGCCGGACTATTTTAAAGATCTTGGACAACACAATTGGGCCAGAAACCCTAAGAATAGCAATTTCTCTTGACCTAACAATGATAATTAATTAGCCATTAAATCTTGATTTTTAGGCTTAAAATCTTGATGTGACTAAACATGCATGAACATGGTTGTTTATAAATAATATCTGAAAAATAAAAATAATAATTCCATCATAAATAAAGCCTTATTTTCTCTAATTAATTTGCAAATTTTAAGATATGTGAAGCTTTTTCCATAGTAGTATGTGTTAGCAATACTCTTGTTCAAAATCTCTTGTCCCACATCTTCAAATTAAGTCCACAAATGAAGTCAACTTGATATGGTCAATCACTCAAACAACAATCAAGTGAATTTGAATTTATTATGTTGAATTTATATTCAATGAAATGGGATCTCCGTTAATTAATAAATTGTGCTTCTGACCAGATCTTGAAATAGGTGATCAAATTTAATTTAGATAGGTACAATTAATAATTGAATGAAAAAAATTGTGAAAATGAAAGAAACCTAAAGTTATGGCCAAATGAATTGGCATGTGGCACAACAAATTCCTTGTCACAATAGTTTTCATCCACTCCAGTTCCTGTAAAACCCCAAATAATTATAATTAATTTTAAAATAAGATTAATCAATTACACTCGTTTGGATTGACATATTTCCATGGATTCACCAAGATACATTTAGAAAACGCAAATAAAAAAATTAAAGATTAGAAATACATATATATACACATATGAAGAATCCATCCAAGGAAGCCTGGATATGAAGGAAAATAATACCTTAAAAATAAAAAAATACTATAAAAACAAAAAAACTAAAGAAGTGCTAAGTGAAATTAAAAAAAAAAAAAAAAAAATTTACCAAATTCAGGGTGGTCAACAAGGATAGTCATCCTTAATGAAAAGGGAAAGTGAAGAAAATGTGAAGAAGTGATGAAGAAGAAGGGTATAGAAGGAAACGAAAATATTTAGTTGCATATTGATAAAAGAAAAATGGCGGTATTTATAATAGCCGGAAGTCCTTCCCTGAGAATTCGGAGGCAAGAAGTCCTTCGCTGAAAATCTGCAACTCTTTTATACTAACTTTAATTGGTATTAATTACATTTATTATAATAATATCTATGTTATGTTTGTATAGAGATATTGTATTTTATACCGATCTTTTTTCATTTGAAGATAAACGAGAGATCTGCATCGCCAAACCCACCCACCCCAAGCTTTTGCAGCTGTACGTGCACTGAAAACAAAATTCGTTAGCAGAAAAAATTTTTAATGAGGTGGGACCCAGCTGAGTCAGCGTCGTGTTGGATTTCACATTCTTGTGAATTACGGACTTCGAGGGTGGGCCCCACCCCACATAGGGTGGATTCCAGTTAATTAGTCTTCTCTCTTGAATGACCCCTCTAATCTCATATTATTACGGGATGCACCCGATATTTTACCATGTGAGGCACCCAGCGTAATTATGGTGCGCCTTTGAAATTTAAATTGTTATTACTCCTTATAATTAATTAGCATATTATATTTTTGGGTAGGATACAAATATATTAAAATATTACTACTAACTACAAAAATCTATAGTGATATTTCAATATTACCCTTACAATGTGCTGCACATAAATATATGTGTGCACCAAAAAAGTGTTGTGGTCCGGCGGCAGTCTAGGGATTTTTCGGCGGTCGGCGGTAAGTCCGGCGACCGGCCGCCGATGGTCCGGCAATTTTCCAGCGGCCGACCGGTGGACCGACGGTAAGTGAGGGTTTAGGGTTTGTGATTTAAAAGTATATGAATTTAGGATTATGGAGTATTTGGTAGTATTTTACTTTAATATTTTGTATGTGAAAATATTTTTTTAAAATCAATATATCTCACATGATACAAAATGTGTACTACAAGTAATTTTTCCTATATTTTTTAATTAAATTAAAAAAAATTGTAAATGATATTGTAACTAGGGGTGGCAATTCCGGACACGACACGATAGCACGACACGAGCACGACATGATAATTGCGGGTTAGTGTTTGACCTTATTGGGTTCGTGTTGTTATCGTGTCAACCCAATAAGGACACGAAAATTTCGTGTCGTGTTCGTGTTGGGTTCGTGTCAACCCGTTAAACACGATTAATATTAACAGGTTACCCATTAACCCATTAACAACCCATTAACCTGTTAACAACCCAATATAAATATAAAATTAGATAAATATATGATAAAAATACTTATAAATAATTTTAAAATATATTTACTTAAATTTTTTTATTTATTTTTATTAGTATTTTTTATTTTTTATTTTCTTATCGTGTTGTTATCGTGTCGTGTCGTGTCAACCCGTTATTTTTCGTGTTCGTGTCGTGTTGGAATGAATTCTTATCGTGTCGTGTTCGGGTTTGCCCTTATCGTGTCGTGTCACTATCGTGTCGACACGAAACCCAACCCGTTAGCACGAATTGCCACCCCTAATTGTAACGTTAACTTATTCTATAAATCTTAGAGTCGAATTTTATCAATTTAAAGATCATAGTTTAATAATGAATCAAATACATCTTACGACCCATTTTAAATAATGTTATATGAGTATCTCTCTATTATTAATAATATTTAATCTACACAAAAAGGAAAAGAAAAAAACTCATTAATTAATTACATGATCATATTTTAAATAAACTCATGAATTTGAATTATTACATTTTCAAGTGTACAAAATGTATAAAAATATAATACTCCATTTTGTTTTAAAAAATATAGACTTTTATTTTTTTTTTTAAAGAAAATAAAGGTACACGTCATAGGATATCATGTAATACTAAAGGGTATTTGGGTGAACAGTGAGTCAAGTTTATCGAGCTTTATGGAGTCGATTTTTAATTAGTATATTTTTTATTTAATTTAATAAGTATTATTATATAAAATCATAATTTAATAATATTTATTAATATTATTATTAATTATAGTTATTATTTAAATAATCAACCCTTATTGGAGCTTTACCCGACGAGTATTTACGAACTGAGTCTAATTCGAACCTTATGGAATGAGCTATTGAACAGTTACGTAACAACCCTATAACTCGTTTCACTTGTGAGCAAGGACGAAAATATCCCGATATATCCACGATATATCCATTTTTTAGAGTACCGATATCGATAAGGGGGAAAAGGATATATCTTTTCTGATATCGAGGATATATCGGGAAATATCGAGAAATATCGGTAATAATATCGATATCGAATTGTCAAAGTTCAAATTTTCCCAGATATCGAGATATATCGAGGAAATATCGAAACAATATCTTCAAAATATCGAGGATATATCGAAAATATCAAAAAATTATCTATAATTTAAAAAAAAAATAATAATTTTTTGTTTTACTAATTTTTTTGTTATTAATATGTTTAATTTAAAAAAATAAAATTAAAAATAAAGCAACACTTACGTGAAACCATCTCATGGTGTTATTGTTTTACATTTGATTAATTAATTATCACTTTTTATTAAAATTGTTATCATTTTTTATTAACATTATTATGACTAAGTAAATTAAGACGGTTCAATCATGCCTCAAGAACACGGTGGTTGGATTAGCCCACACTATCCAATCCATAGTCAAACAATTGGACAAGATAGAACGACTTACTACTGATACATTTAGAACTATGTTCAGAATTTTTCTAATTTGATAAGCTGGTATCAATATTGTTTAGATCCAGACAGCATGACATATTTTACATTTGAGCCTCATAGATCATCATTTTGATATTAGTTATTGTGTACTCCCTCCGTCCCGCGTAAGAGGGTCATTTATTTTTTGCACGTAGATTAATGAATATTATTATTTAATGTGTAGTAGGTAGTTGTATTAGTGAGAGTATGAGTCTCATATTTTAATTGTATTTGAGGGGTGTGTGGGTCGCATGTGTGTAAAAAAAGGAAAGAAGACTCTTTGGGTGGGACGACCAAAATGAAAAATGGTCCTCTTAGCCTGGGACGGAGAGAGTATTAAACAATAAGTAGTAATTATTGTATGACTCCAAATTATTTAAATATGTTATTGATTTGCTTATCATGTTATGAGTTTCATTGAGATTTTAAAGTATATTTATCTATTAAAATTAGTTATAATATATTGAAAAGTTAATAACTTAATTTTTTCTATTTTTCTTCAAGTTTTCGTGATTTTTAAAATTTTTATCGATATCGATATCGATATTCGATATATCCATCGATATATCCGTAAATTTGAGGTATCGATATTTTAACCGATATCGATATTTTCATCCGTGCTTGTGAGACATCCAGAAAATCATAACTAAATTAAGATAGTTTAAGGTTTTATATTAGTCTACTTAATTAGTAATAGGGTGCTAATGAAACATGTATTCACTATTCTCACTCAAGTAATTTTGTTGTGACGTACTTACGACGTCGTCATGATTAATTACATACATTTTACAAATATTTGAGTTTTTTTTTTATTATTATTATTATATTTGTGGTTTAATAATTTAAGCTCGTGAAATATTATCATCTTACACCTAAATTTAAGCAACATAAATAAATTTATAGTATACATATCCATGTAAATCAATTAATTTGCTATGGAACGTGGGGAGATTATTTTAGAGTTATTTTCTCAGTTCGTTGTCAATTTTCTATTAAAGCAAACTCAAAACTTTACTTATTTGGATAGAATTTTACTGAGTATTTTTAGATAAAATTTATGTTGTAATACTATGTTAAAGCAAACTCAAAACTTTAATTATCTTTGTAGGATTTAGGAAGTAGTTTTAAAAAAGTTTTGTGTTATAAACATCTCTTACAGTTGGATTATACGAACAGTAGAGTGACTCATACCTTAGCTGGTTTTGCTTTCTCTTTTGATTTTCCTATATTTTCTGTTAAAATTCCTGATGTAATTGTGATTTTGTGAACCATATTGCCATTCATATTGAAATTATGTAATATAGCTTTTCGCTTTCAAAAAATTAATTAATTTGTCCAAATCGAGTCCTACTATAATTTCATTAAATTAAATATAATTTGGTCACTGAAATTAATTATAGAGCCATTTAATATAGAGAGAGATTTAGACTCGGTCCTTATGAATAGAAGCATCCACCAACCAATAATATTTATATAAGACTTCCAAAAAAGTCAATTAGAAATCAATTAAAAAATATTCCTTCCAACAATCAAAGAGACTATATTTATAACTTAATAGTAAATCTCACTCATTCGACAACAATACATCAATTTATATATATATATTATACTCCTCTTCTTACCATATACTCCCTCCATCCATCCGTCTCATTTCAATCTTTACGTTTTCATTTTTGATAAATAAAACCCCTACAAATTAATTATTTCTCTTTTCATGATCACACACATCACACTAATACACCTATTTACTTTACATTAAAATACTATTTCTCTCATCTCACTACACATCAAAATACTACATTCCTTAATCTACGTGCAAAAAGTAAACGTAAAGCGTAAAGTTTAAAAGGGGACGGAGAGAGTATATATATATATATATATATATATATATATATATATATATATATATATATATATATATATATATATATTAAAAAATAAAAAATCTTAGAGTTAACTTCTGTAACTTAAATAGTGATAAAGATAGAGACATGATAACGATGGAATTGATTTATCAACTAATTACGTCATTAACGTCACCTTAAAATTAATTAGCAACAAATAATAGAGAAGAACTGTATTCAAGAAATAAGTCTTGCTTCCATCCAATTATGATGGAGTATTCCTATTTTAATTTTATTAAGTAATTTACAGAAAATGTTTTAATTTTTTGCAAAGTTTGTTTTTAAATTAATTTTGAGCTTATTTTAAAAACATAATGTTAAAAATCCAAATCTAAGATTTTAAAAACCATCCATAAACTTAAAAATTCCCATGCGTCCTATACTTCTTAGTCTTAGATAAATATTTTTTCTCCATTAATTCCATTCTCTTCGTTATTTCTCACATTAATTAAAATACTTTACACATATACATAAACTTCAAATTAGTATTAGAATTTAATATTTTACTACATTTTTTTTCATAGATTTATCGTTAGCGTTAATTTAAAATTAAATTCACAATTTTGATATTAAATGCAATTTTATCTATTTTATATTTATCCCTTATATATTTATTACATAGTACTTTCTTTAGATTTATTCAAGTTAATGCAATCAAAATAAAATGAATTGCTAGTTATATTTATTAAATTACTATTATTACTAGTTATATTTATTATTACTATTATCAAGGATGGAGCCAGTAAATGACTGTGATGGGCCCCCTAGAATTTTGACTTTTACTATATACTCTCTCCGTCTCAAATTCAAGTTCACATTTACTGTAGATACGGAGTTTAAGAAAAATTACTTTTTGACTTACTTTTGAGGATAATATGGTATTTTTGGGTAATAAATAAATGATAAAGTATGTTATGTGTGTTAAAAAGGTGATGACAAATTTGAAATTAAAGTATGTTAGAGGGATATTAGTTTGTTGCTTTTTCTTTTTATGGAAGTGTGAAGTTGAATTTGGGACGGACCAAAACAGAAAGTGTGAAGTTAAAGTTGGGACGGAGGGAGTATATATATATGTTCTAAAGATGTATTGTTAGTCTAGTGGTTTTGTGCATTATAACGCTCCCAACCTGTACCTGTACAAGTTCGAACCCGGCGATAATTGACCATCAATTTTAGTCTTTTCTTTTTTATATTTTTATTTTCAAACTTTCTTTTAATTTTAATAATTTATTTTATCATTTTTTGTCTTTTCTTTCTAAATCATTATTTTCTTATTTTCTATAAATCATTAATACTTATTTTATTATCCTCCTTTTCTCTTTCAATTTAAATTTTAAGTATATACATGTATACTATATTTTTTTTAAAAAAAAATATTCTCTTTATTTAAATTATAAATTTATTTGTTCATCTTTCAAATTATGTTGTTATTTTAATACTTTCCTTTTAAATTTAAAATCATAATTTCTTTATTTTGCACATTCTTCCTTATATTTTAATGTATTATTAAATTTATTTTCACTTTAGATTTTTTTTAAAAAATTCCTATAATATTTGTTTTATTTTGTATGCATATATTTATATTATAATTAAATTGGATAATAAATTAATTTAGGTGTACATTTTACTATTTTTGACACCTGGTTCAAAAGGTATTCATTTCTTCTATTTAGTAAAAAAATACCCATGACCGGACGGAGAGAATATAATAACTACCCACTTTTCATATAATAATAATACTCCTTAATTCATGTGCAAAAAACAAATGGACACCTTAGAACCGGACTGAGAGAATATTATTTAATGGAGCTCTAATATTGTGAAGAAAATGTAAATACATTTGGCCCCTGAACAAATTTTCTGGCTCCATCACTGACTGTTATTGATTCATTTATTTACTGTCACTATGTCACATACAGTTATGATAAGACATAAAATGAAGGAATTTTATTAATCCAAAGCTTGAAAAATTGTAAACTATAAATTTTTTGAATTATTTTTTTCTATCAATTTCAGGACCAGAAATATTATAACTATCAATTCGAGATTTGAATTTAAACCTAAATTGATAAAATATGATATAATATTTGATAAATTTAAGTTTACATATTTCAGGTACTGAATTAATAATAAAAAAAACTTTAGAGCTCAGGTTAATAATTTATCCATTTTTAAATCTTGAATGAATTAATAAAATTCCATAAAAACATTGAATGGATAAAATTACATAGAAGTAGGATTGTTGGACTACTTAGATGTGTACGTATAATACGCAAACACAAATGTATTTAAAAAAATGAAAGACGAACATAACTCCATAAAAATAATTATAAGCATATTAAATAAATTATTTGTATTTAATATGAATTCTTATTCTAATTCGTGTTATAATGTAAATATACTTTTCATAAAGCCACTACATACCTAGAAAGTTTAAAGGTAGAAGATTCATGTGTTACAATGAATTGATTAAAAAAATATTTTTGATTGATCATAAAAATATTTTTTTAGATGTTAATATTAAGGCAAGTCTGTGCATGTTTACCAAACTCAAAATTTAAGTATAGAACCTAAACCAGTTTTGCTATGACAAATCTCACTTATAACCATGTGAGAGAAACAGCTAAGATATATAATAATATTCGATATTTAGAAAAAACTATGGATATGAAAACAAATCCCCGATGGCCAACACTTAAAAAACCATTTTATAAAAAAAATTATTAAAGAAAAAGAAAAAAGAAAATTGATATTTGAATTAATGAAAATTATAATAATAAAATAATTATTTCATAAATAATTTATATTATAAATAAAATGTGATAATATTTTAATAAAAATAAATAATATATTTAATAATAAATATTTAATAAAATATAAAAAAAATTCTCACTTGAAATATTATTATAAAAAATATAAATAAATGAATATTAAAGTTTAACAATTTTAGCATTAATATCCTTTACTAATGTCAGTCAGAATTCAATTCCCATTTTGATACGTACAGTTAAAACTTCTTACGTTGTGAGACACAGAGTTCTTAGATGACTCAACTCATTCCATTTTCATACTTATTTTTTGGTGCGCCATGTCGCAATAAAGTATTTTTTTTATTTTTTGGTGTGCCACGTAGCAAGAAAAATAAAAATCTATGTTCAGCCACCTCGCAAAAAATCAAGTTCCCATGCGGAATGAAACATGAAAGTTCTCATTCATTCAACACGTATGTAAATATAACCAACTTTTATTTTCATTTTTTGAGGAGCATTTGAGGAAACATTTAAAAAATCTTTCAACTCCAACTTTTAAGTGAAAGTTTTTAAAATGTCATTCAACACATATTTACAAATAACGAACTTTTAATTTCATTTAAAAAAAAAGATTTGAGGAATAATTTATAAAATCTTTTCAACCCCAACTTTTAAGTGAAAGTTTTTAAAACGTAAAAAAAAAATTCTACGCTCAATTCATATTAATCAAAAGGATTGAGGGCAAATCAAGGTGAACTATAAAATATAGTTATGCTGCAAAATGAAAAGAGCACTGTAGCAGCAGGAAAATCGAGCTGCTACAAATTACATTAGCATTTTTTTATTATTTTAATTTTTACTTTTTTTGTTTAAATACTCCGTCACATGCAAAAGGTTGTTTTTGTTTTTCATATGAATTAAGGAATATTATTATTTAATATATAATAGTTGTATTAGTGGGTGTATGTGGGTCCCATATGTGTAAAAAAAATAAGGTTCTTTAGGTGGAACGTCCAAAACGAAAAAAATGAACCCTTTGTATGGGACGGAGGGAGTAATGTGTATGTTGCACACACACATATATACTCCCTCCGTCCCAACTTCAACTTCACACTTTCCGTTTTGGTCCGTCCCAATTTCAACTTCATATTTCCATAAAAGGAAAAGGTACATAACTAATATCCCTCTCATATACTTTAATTTCAAAATTGCCATCACCTTTTTAACACACATAACATACTTTATCATTTATTTATTACCCAAAAATACCAAACTACCCCCAAAAGTTACTCAAAAAGTGATTTTTCTTAATTTGCGTGTATACAGTAAATATGAAGATGAAAATGGGACGGAGGGAGTATATATATTCTAGCTTTTTTTTCGGCAAAGACTTGTGTGAGACGGTCAGAAAGTAATAACTATAATGAGGGAAATTGATAATAAATTAATGAAAAGTGATAATGCTCTTTCGTGAACAATTTATAGTATAAGTAAAAAGTGATAACATTTTATAGCTAAAGTGATAACGATTTATAGAGAAAGTAGTAACTATTTTAAAAAGTGAAAAATAGTTTCACATGAGACGGTCTCACGCAAATGTGTATGTTTTTATTTTATTTAAATAATGTGCATGTGAAATATTTTTATTTAAAAATTAAAAATTAAACCGTTTAGATTAAAATATTAAATTGACTGTATTTTTGTATTGGATGTGTGATGTAAAATAGAATCGACAATTGAAGATCGCTGAATCATATCTCTAAACTATTGAAAAATATATATCTAGACAACTTATTTTTATTTGACTCCAATATTTTTTTACTAGATATTGACTTGAAATTTTTTAGATTATAAAAGAGAGTCAAATAAAAAAAATTGCCTGATAATATTTTTTCAAAAGTTTAAAAAGATAACTCAACAAACTTAACTCGATATGTTTTATTAATATCATGGTAGAGTAGGGCCAAATATTAATATATCATATTAGAATCAATATTAATATCAGCTTTTACTACCATTCCCTTTTTAAAATGTAATTCAATTTTTCCTATAAAATTCTAATTCTCAATGTCAATTTTTTCCTATAAAAATTGTAATTCTCAATGTCGAAGCAGTATTCAATAAGTTAAGTTAGCCCCTCCGTCCCACCCAGTATTCAATAAGTTAAGTTACCCCTTCCGTCCCACCCTAAGAGTCTTTTTTTTTTCATTTTGAACGTCCTACCCAAAGGTCCCTTTCTATTTTTACACACATGAGTCCCACACACATCCACTAATACAATTAAAATATGGGACCAAAATTCCCACTAATACAACTATCCACTACACATTAAATAATAATACTCCTTAATCCACGTGTAAAAAGCAAAATACACTCTTTGGACAGGACGGAGGGAGTATTTATTAAATAAGAGAAGTTTCTAATTTAGAAAAAGTAACCTATATCATACATATTTTTCATAAATGAAAAAAAAAGAAAAAAACATGAATAATCAAGCTTAACTCCAGGACCTAACACTTCTATGTTGCACATCTAAGAGCTAACCTTCAGAAGTATTACTACCACAATGTTAAATATAGTAATATCTGAGCTTTAGATATTGCAAGAAATTGACTGTTGCAGAAAAAGGGTAGAGTTACAATCTGCAGAAGGTAAACTTCCTGAGGAATTGATGGCTTTATGTGGTTCCAAATTGTCAAAATTTCATTCTTTTGGATGGGCCTTGATCAATGATAGGATCGACAGACGCCAACTGCTCTAGTTGCTGGTTATCTGAGCTTTTCTCCCCTTCGACACTGGGATGGGCGTAACCCTCGGGAAAAGGAGGTGGGGGTGGTGCAGGTGGCAGCTGCGAGTTGTACATCAACATCAGTTAATAAATCTCATAATGTGGACATTACAAGTCAAATTCTCTATTTAAGTGGTGCAGTTGTAATGAAATCATGGAACTATTTAAACGATGATGTACTCAAATGTGTACTAGAAAATTTACTCTAATGTGAAATGTAACTATTTCAATATGGATCTAGATTAGAGAATAAGGCTTCTGAGCAAGTTAATTATTTCACATTTTCTAACATTTTCTATAATGCAACAGCTTGTTCTCAGATGCTCTAAATAACTTCTTTTTTGCCAAATGACAGATTTAATTAAGTGAAGGAAGAATATGGTCTACCTTGCGTTGCAGCGAAGCAAGGATATGGTCGACACGCTTGAGTTCCTTAAAGTCAATGGTCTCTTTAGCAGTTTTTGATTCACAGCTTGCAGTCTCATTTTCTGCTTCAACTGGAAAAAGAAACAAGAAAGTGGATGATGACATTGCACAGAGACAAACCCAGATGTAGAAAATTTAAATGCGCCAAAAAGGGGAGCATATAGAGGATACAATTTAATTCATGAGATAAAGTTTTTCACATCTGGTGCATTAGTTTATTTGAACATTCTTTAGTATTGTTGAAGGTTTATTAAACTGCATGTCTATAGAATATCAATTTTCCAGCTCCTAATAATACATGGTAAGAAAGCGGAGACCGTAGTATGTTCAAAGATAATTTTCAGCCATGTAGGTGCAGCCATTTGATTAGAAAATAAAAGACAGATGGCCTTGACAAAAGAAAGCATTACAATATACTCCTTTCAACATGCAAGTGTTTAGCACTCCTTAAGCATCAAAGAGGAAGGGTAATATGCATCTCAGAATAAAAAAGTAGAAATTGGGAAAGATACCATATCCAATTTTCTCCAACTTTGATGCTGCAGCATTAAAAGCCTTTGATATATGGTATAGTGCACGACCCTGGCAAAAGAGGGCAAGATTGGTGAAAAGCAAGCTGTATCTGAATAAAAATATGCACGCCAATACATATTATCTCGAATCTGTGTGTAGTATCCATCTGCTCAGAAGACAGTAGGTAGAAAAAGAAAACAAGAACATTCACCCATACGAATAGTGAAAATGAAGATGTTGGACTATCATAAAATATCTGTTAGAAAACAATGAGAGCACATTGCGTTTCACACTCCATTGATTCTCTAGTTGTATTCTACCACAACATAAAGCCTTAGAAATGTGTTCCCGCACCATCAGAGGACCTTCCAAGAATGAAGAAACCTTAACTACGCAAAAAGAGTAATGTTAGAGACATCAAAAGTAAACACTAGCTCAACATAGCATCAACTATCCAGCTACTCAACAAAGTTGCAGAACAGAAATAAGATTTAGGACAGAGCAACCGATGGCGAGATCCAGAGTCCGTAAAGGGCATCAAGGGGGAAAAAAAGGAAGGTGATAGGGGCTAAAAGTACAGAATAAACACAACAAAACTTGCGGCAACTGCATTTATACATGTAAAATTCTAACCAAACTATCCAAAAAAAAAAAAAGAAAACTAAACTTGCAGAAATCTTCCAACCATTTTATCATCACTTTTAAAGTTGAAAAAACACATGATAAATAGGAAAAGGAACACTTACAACTCTAGAAGCAAATACATTGCAAAGCTGAGGTGCTTGGTATATCGACCCATCCAAGATATAGTAAGTTAGCATTGGCGTCACTTTTCTCAGGCCCATCCCTCTTTTGTTTTCTAATGACAAACAAATGAGGCTCCAAGACTTCACTCAACATATACTCTGTTCCAGTCATCTTCCTTCACGCAAAAAGCCTCATTTAATCATATTAGACCTTCACTACAACTAATGTAACTACAAAAGCCTATTTTTCACCAGTTCTATTTACATTATCAAGCTGTGCATTACAAACATTCAAAAAGTGCTTGAATTTCATAACTGCCGGAATCATGATCAAAGCATTATTTTGAGAATAATACACTAGATAACTATACTGCAGATTTCACAGACTGCTCCCATATATGTACAATTATTCATCTTCATGATAAGAAAATGTTCATACTAAGAATCAGTTTATGTAAGTTAATCATAATATTTCAACCTCATTTTATCTCAATCAGTCGAATTAAACTTCAAATTGCACATGACAGATTAAATTGCATACATGCAAAAATGTGCACTTACGAGAGGTGAGAGATGTCGAGGGGGTGAGTAGCACGGAGGCGAAACTGCTCATTATTGCACGAGTAGTCGTAGAATGGCGGAAGGGCAAAGTAATCGAAAACTAGGTTACGGTCCAGTGGATATGTATTGAGCCATAGCTGATCCCTGAAACAGATAACGGTCATATCTGTTCCCGGAATCGACGGTGTCGCCGAGACTGCTCCATCTACTTTCGGGTTTACGGCGGCGGGCGGAATCATCGGCGTTGTTGCCATTAGACGCAATTGGATACTGGTGAAGATATGAGAATGTAGAATGCATCCTATTGAATATTGATCTTTAGATTCAAATCCATTACTTATATTCTCACTTCTCAATGTATATATCTATAGACAGCCGTTGAGCCCAGGCCCATCAACTACTTTGTTTTTGGCCCAAAAACAATAAAATATTTTTGGGCCTCACCCCAAACCTTTCTCCTTGAAACAATGGACCATTTCATAATTTTGTGGATGGCTTTATAACTTTTGTTCTTCTTCTTCATAATAAATAAATAAAATTCTTGTTTGTTTTCAAAAAAATAAAATATAAAAATAGTTTTTTATAATCAAAACTTAATTTATACTACCTTTAAAAATATTAATTTTTTTTAATAAAATATACATGGAATTTAATTATATTGATTTAGATTTTGATAATAATATGTACAAGGATCATGAGGTGTGAAGAAGTCTTTCCAATTTAGAACCCTTCAAATGAGGGGAACCTCTTCCCATAATTCATCTCCTCCATAGATTGACTCTGATTTCTTCTAATTCCCCTGTTTCCTTTCCAGCAAGAATTTCCATTCTAAATTTCCTAATTGATATCAATTCTGTTGGATATCCAAGATTTTTCACTGGTGTTTCCCGCACAAATAATCTTTCATGAATGGATTCCAACAGATGGACATTCTCCATGTAATCCGCCGTACATCTCATTCGTTGAAGCAACATGCTTGCTTCATGTTTGTTGGATTGCCCCAATGAGAATAATACATTCTGCGGTGGAATCCTTCATAGCGCTAAATTGTTTATCGTTACCTGATGCAATTTCACTGAATTAAACACCCACCCAGCTCCCAATTATTCACAGATTGAGGTAGAAAGAACACAGAAATGGCGTATCGTGCTCATTCGAGGTCTTATTCCTTCTCGTCTTCTTCGCAGCATTCGGATGACTCAGGGACCCAAAAGGCAATGCAGAGTATGGTTACATGCGTTTATCAAACGCACATTGCTGGTTTTTGGCGCAATGTGTCTGTATTATGGACCAAGAATGTGATGAATTACTCGTTAAGTATTACTGTTGAAAGTGTGGAGCCTGATCATGAAGATTACACCTGCAAGATCGAGCTTAAACCTTGGCATTTTTGGGCCAAGAAAGGGTACAAATCTTTTGAGGTTGATGGGAATCAAATGGAGGCATATTGGGATTTGAGATCAGCAAAGTTTTCAGGGGGGCCTGAGCCATGTAAAGATTTCTACGTCACGTTAGTTTCTGAGGAAGAAGCTGTATTGTTGCTGGGGGATTCGAAGAAGAAAGCTTACAAGAGAACAAAAGCAAAGCCTCCGTTGGTGGAAGCCATATTGTTCTACAAGAAAGAGCATGTCTTTGGGAAGAAATCTTTCTCCACAAGGGCTAAATTTGATCAGAATAAACGGGAGCACGACATCGTTGTGGAGAGCTCGATAGCAGGGACTCGAGAACCTGAAATGTGGATTAGCATAGATGGGATTGTATTGATACACGTTAGGAATTTGCAATGGAAATTCAGGGGTAATCAAACTGTACTAGTCAACAAGCAGCCTGTACAAGTTTTCTGGGACTTATATCCGTGGTTGTTCTGTGCTCCGGGCTCTGCTCATGGCCTGTTCATCTTCAAAGCTGGTGCACCTGAACCAGATAGTGATGGTGATGACAATACTCAGAGCAACGGAAGCGATTGCAGCAGCGCCAAAAGCCAGTACTTCTCTACTCGAAGCTATTCAAAAGCCTCGGATTCATGTCATTTTCTATATGCATGGAAGATTGAGTGAGATGAATGAGAAAGGTGCAACCTTGAGTTCTCATGTGGGATCAATGCACCTAAATTTCTTCTTGATGTTGTTGACATTAATACTGGAATATGCTGATTTAGTTCACAAGTTGAGTGTTAGAATAGTACAGAACTGATCTTCATCTGTCAAGTTGAAATGCACTTCAAATAGGTCACTGAATCATATGAATTAGTAATCAGATAGTTCAGCAGGTACCCTCCCCCCCCCCCCCCTCTCCCCCTCCTCCATACTGTATATGTACTTGTTTTTCGTTTCTGGTACCACAGAGATACACTCAGAAGATATTTTCCGACTGCTAATTCAAGTTCTTGTTTTACTGCAACGAATAATCGAAACACAGGTTGCTCTTCTATGTTCATGAATGTTCTTCTGTTCTGTTCTTTTACATATGGAAGTGATTTCTTAAGTGTGATCTTGTTGTGTATCTCCATACAAGACATACGAATAGAATAGTGTAATGGAAATGGATATCTTGAGTAGAAGATAAATAGTTTGCAAGAATGTTAGTCTATTTCATTATCCTTGACCTCTGTGATCTTCTGAGCTTGGATCCCCTAACTGCTTCTCCAATCTTCTTAGGAGCTGCTTGGTAAGGACAATGTGGGAGAGGGGATGATTCCCATTCGTCATGCTTGGTAACAAGTAAAGGGAATTCGAAATCCTCGATCATTCCTATTGATTCGATGACTACCCTACACCTTCAATCAATTTCATTCTATTATCATTACTTTCATTAATGACTCTCATTCCCATTACCATTCCGGAATTTGAACCAAGCAACTTCTTAATATAGTCCTTAACATCATTTCACCATAGTCATATGTCCTTCTTGCAATACATTACAGGTGAAATCATCATGGTTAGAGTTTCATGTTTATCATGTGAAACAGCACCATTTCTGGCATCCACTAGAATCTTAGAAATCTAACATGCCACCCTATTTCAGTCTATATATATTACAAAGAATGATGGATAAAATACTTCAAAATTACACAACACATAATTGTGTTTGATTAAGTGGACTACAAAATTACACAACACATAATTGTGTTTGATTAAGTGGATTACTTAAATACATATATTTTTAATTCAATCTGCTACACTTATTGTAAAGGCACATTCATGATGATCTTTTTAATAACTACTAAAATGCAACACAAATTGCGTAAATACTCCAATAGTTTTCATGATTTTTCATGTTTACATTTTAATACAGTTTTTACATTCTAAAAATAGTAGAAGTACGTATACAAGATAAATAACTTCTCAGAACACTTTATTATTTTTAAAAAGATCATGTTCATCCATCACATAAAAAATTGGGAGGGAGAACAAGAAAGGAATAGTTGGTCTCCACTTTAAGTGGGGGCGATGATGGCCTTTTAAAGGCTGGCCCAAAACGGATGAAGAATAAAGCCCAAAAGCTAAAATGGGCCTCTAAATCAAGATCAAGCCCGAGATTGGCTAGATATTTTCTTAATAATTAAGTAAGTATATAACTACACAACAATATAATAAAATAAGTTATCCACAGAATGTAGTTTTACGCAATTTACTTGTAGAAGAAAGGCCATATCATTGACTCGATTCCCCACAGCTTGAGTCGAAAAAAATGAGGTGGATACTATAAATCACCAAAATCCTATTTTGGACCATTTTTGTTGCGAATGAATTCATCTTTCTTTTTTTTTAAAAATTTATTTATTAGGTTAAATATTTTAGGAAAAACCGGAAAAGTATGAAAAACATGTAATTGTATTAAAAAAGCAAGTTTAATGATTCGTTTTTATGTGATCTATCTTTTAGATAGAATTGTGATTTGATAAAAAGATTTAATTAAATTATATTTAAGAAAATAATAAGTTTTATCACATTTCTATACAAAAATAATTATGCATCAAATCGACAAAATTCTTCTTTAGGGTCTCAAGTGACACCGTCCCACACAATAAGACTATTTATCATTTTATGTTCGTAATTAATTATTATTTTCTTATTAAAAATATTATTATTTTTAATTTATATTATAAATTATTTATAAAATAATCACAACACTATCATTTTAGAAGTAATTTTAATCGTTTATCGAATTTGAAAAAAAAAGGATAACGTTAAATTGAATATTTATTTACACTTTTCCATGAAATGTGACGCTGTTTCCACTTGTGTAAAAGAATAAGTACAAAATAAGATGATGTAAGGGAAAAAGAAATGAATGATTTCAATCAATTAAAAGAAAGTGTAATTTCTTGACATTTTTGTATAAAAAATGAAAATCTTTTATAGGTAGTTACACATTTGCGGAAAATATGTTGGTAGAAATGACGTGATCACTTATATAGATTAAAATAAAGTTGTTTATCAAATTGAGAGTTCGAGTGCGGTGCACCTGTTGCACCGGTGCACCTGAACGATTTCAGCCGTTAGATTAAATTATAATTGAATTTCTATCGTTCATTCATTTAAATAATTAAATTTCAGCTGTTAGATTAAATTATAATCGAATATCTACCATTCATTTATTTAAATAATTAAAAATTAAAATGAACTTCAATATTATTATTACCATAATCATGAATAATTGGTTTCACGTAGGTGGAATACAATAATTGAATTGACTCACGGTGGTTTTAATTTTTGCAAAAAGTATTTACTGAAACATAAAAGCTTATGAAACAAGATGTCGAATTGTCACACTTCTTCATAAAACTGTTTCCTTTTAGTATAATAAATTATTGTTATTCTTTTAACAAAGAATTAACATTTTTTTTAGGTCTTGATTTTTCAGATAGTAAAAATTTATTATTCAAAAAATTAATTACTGTTATCTTCCCGATCCAATAGAATTGATTATAAGGAATACAAATTCATTTTTTCTTCAATTAAATCAGATTATATCTTTAGTGATTTTGAGATTCTATTGGATCATATGAAATACAAGTTCATTTTTTCTTCAATTAAAATAGATTATCTATGATTTTGAGAACGGCAAAGTAGTCCTAGATGACGACATCCATAACTGCTTATATATGAATTCAAATTCTTTCACTTTAATTAAAATCAATTAAATACGCGTATAATTGCTGTTTTCATGATATATATACAATAATAGTATAAAAAACTGACGTATTTTGCAAGTAGTTCCCTTCCCTACGAATTAAGCAAAGTATGCTCTTTTATTATTATAATTATTTTTTTAAATACATCAATCAATATGATTAATAAAATTAAAAATTTTCGCACACTCATATTATTTTGGTTTAACTTAAACTTTTGTTCTTAGGTCTATTTTCAAAATAGATTTATAATTTTATCAAATTGGCTCAAATCAAATAAGTTTTTTTTTTTTTTTTTTTTTTTTATGATCAGAACTGTGACGGTTTAAAAACGTTCATTGAAACTGTCACAAAAGCCGTCTACCCATCACAAAGACCATCACAAAAGACCAATATTTTTGTAGTGATTACTCGATTAAATATAATAACATTAATTTTAATTTCTTCTGTGTATATAAAATCATGTAAGGAAGCACTTGTGAGAATTTAGTTTACATGTGAACCTTTATTTATTGATATATTCTTTAATACATAAAAGATTATTATTTAGAGAACTTTTTGAGAGATGGATAATTATTCTTATTATTTAAAATATTAATTTTCAAATTCTGATAAATTGTGATTTTTTTTTTGTTTTTACTTAACAAAATTTAATGAATATTTTTTTTACTCTAAAAAGTAATAATTTATCTCTTTAAAATAAGGAAAAGACTTTGGTAAGACCGTCTTACGGATCCCCTTATGTGAGACAGATCATCAATCAATCCATTAATTATATTTTTAAGGCCCTGTTTGGTTGTAGCCAAATTAAAAAATTAAAAATTTAATTATAAAACTAAATTAATGAGTCCTTTTAATTATAATGTTTTATTTTAAGTCATAGTATTTTTTATTATGTAAAATTTTATTAATATAAAATTATTTATTTAATTTATTTTTTATTTAAATATTATTAATTTATAAAATGTGATACTCAATTGATGAAAAGTGATAACAGTGCTATAAACTATCACATGAACAATTTATAATATAACTAAAAAGTGATAACATTTTCAAAAAAAAGTGATAATATCTCTAATAAAAAGTGATAACTAATAAAAAATATATTTCATGAAAAACATTCGAATAATAAAAAGTTATAATATTTTACTAATTTATAATATAAGTGAAAAGTGATAACATTTTAAAAAAAAGTGATAATATCTCTAATAAAAAGTGATAACTAATAAAAAAATATTTCATGAAAAAACTTATTCGAATAATAAAAAGTTATAATATTTTTAATAAATAATGATTCTTAATAAAGAAAAGTGATATTTGTATAATTGAATTATTTCACGAACAATTCACTTTAATAATAAAAAGTTATAAATAACATTATTAATAAAAAAAATGATACATGGATAAAGAAAAATTAATAACTATTTAATTAAAAAGTGATAAAATTTTTAATATAAAGTGATACTCAATTAAAATAAAGTGATAACAAAACCATTAAATTATTTACTGAATAATAATAATAATAAATCATATAATAATAATAATAAATGCATCATAATTTTTAGACAAAGTCTCTTGTGAGACGAGTTATTTATGAGACGGGTCGACCCATCACTAAAATATGCTTATTGTATAGATAAAATATGTTTAATGGTGGTTAAAGTATGTTTTCTAAAGTATGCTGAATTCAGGGGCGGATCCAGAAAATAAAAATTGGGGGTACGGGATGTAATTAAAAAATATTTTTTATTATTCAAAATTTACTATAAATAAATCAAAATACATAAATTATACACAATGTATTTTTAAATACACAATGTTTAAAATGAGATTAAGAAAAAAACCGTAGTATATTAATAATATAAAGACGCGCTTATACATAAAATAAAATAATTAATAAAAATGACAAACACAAAGAAATACTAATATTAAAATAAAATCATAAAATAAAACAATTAAAAATACCTAAAAGAAAAGCAAAATAAATAATATAAGGAAAATGATAGAAATAACGTAAAAAAATTTAGAAGGCTAATATAAGAAAAGGGAAAAAAATAATATAAAAAAATTAGAAGGCAAAATAAATAGTACCACACGACCTAAACAAGATGTGATCCTACTACCTAAATAACACAACACCCAGTGCTTTACCATTAAGCCAGCATATATTTTGAGACCTACTCCATATATATATATATATAAATTATTTCAATTTGGGGGGTCCCAGGCTGGATCCACCTCTTCATATAATTACTACAAATTAGCATGCTCTTCCAAAAATAATTTAAATCATATAATTACTAGTGTAGGATATGATATGCGAGAATCACTAGGATAGTTTTATTTTTCCGAAAAATCTCTTTAATGCTTCGGATAAATAACGAATTTAGTGTTAAATCAATTTATAAAGTGAATTTTGCGAAGAACAAAAAAAAAAAAAAAAAAAAAAAAAATATATATATATATATATATATATATATATATATATATAATAAATTATGTATCTCAATTCAAAAGGTGATACCCTATTGAAAGATGGCCATAGCGTGTGTGAGAATATGTTACAAAGTGATAATTTTTATAATAAAAAATTACATTAAATTAATGAAAAGTGTTAATATTATTTTATGAATAATTTATAGTATAAATGAAAAGTGATAACATTTTATAATGAAAGTGATAACATTTTATAACGAAAGTGATAACTGTGTTAAAAAGTATAAAATAATTTCATGCGAGACGATTTCACGCCAATACTAAAAAGAGATTACCGTTTGGGATATCAATTAATTTTTATTAGATTATAAATCCCATAAAATGCATTAGACTTTGGAGAGGGAGTTGGGGTACGGGGACATCTATCCCCCAAAATCATTTCTTTTATACATAATATTAATTTTTATTACAACTTATTAATTGCGACACAAATTAATTTAATTCAATTTACTTCTTTTTTTTGTAAAATTTATGTTATAAATTATGATGACAATGTCTTAAATTATATTTTACAAATGAAAATTTGACTATGTCATGAATTTTGATTTATTTATGTTGGATTTTAGATATTAAATAATTAAAATTAATGTTACTCCCAATTTTTTATTTTATTTTTTCTTGGTCCATCTATGACATTAAATCCCATAAATGGTAAAGAGACGTGAAAATAAATTACCTTCTAATATGAGCAAGGCATTTGTTCCACTTGGGAGTCTCTTATCCTGCAAATCAAACATCATCATGGATTAAAATGCATAATTTGAATTAATATCTAATTTTGAGTGAAAAGGCAGATTAGACTTACATAGTAAGCATACCAATAATAAAATTTCCTTTTTAAACCGCCATCCACTCCACGAAGAAATTGTCCAACTAACTTCTGAAGAATTACATCATCTCAACGTTACACAATATATCCAAAAAAAAAAATTTAATACAAACTTGATAAATAGATCATTATCAGGAGAATTAATTTTGGATGAACGAATTCCCCTAAAAGCTTTTGAATCTCCCCTAGAACAGTGGCGGATCCAGGAATTTTTTTTCGGGGGTACGACATGTAATTATAAAAATATTACTCCCTCCGTCCACATTCCACATAAGTAACACGTGTTTTTTTGTAAGTAGAGATTAAGAAAAATTAAATTTTATGTTTAAAGATGTGTAAAATTGCTTAGATATGTGTAAAAAATGAGTATTTTAGATAATTTAATGGAAAATATGTATAAAATTATTGAGATGTGGGTAAAAAATGTATATTATTGAGATGCATTTCTACCATTTTTAGAAACATACATTTGTATTGAGGCGGATCAAAAGAAAAATATGAAATAATTAGAGGGATGGAAGGAGTATTTGATATTCAAAATCGCATAATAAATAAATAACACTCTAAAATTATAATTATTGTTAACACAGTCTAATTTTTATTATTTGTAAAAAACAATGTAATATATTATTATTATGAATTTATAGTGTAAATTTATTAAAATAGTAATTAATTGTGTATAAATTTGTATTAATTAAATAATTTGGGGGTACAAATTAATTAATATACAAATATTTATACATATAAATATATATATATAAATTTTTTAAATAAAATTAGGCGTGGAGGGTAGGGGGGTTGGGGGGTTTTGGGGGTACAGCCGTACCCCCTGCATCCGCCACTGGCTGAATTATACATTAAACTATGATTTTAGTATGTTAAATATGATTTATTATTAACATATTTTAATTTCAAATAAGCACATTATATTTATACAATTAGCATACTTTAGTGATGAATCGATCCGTCTCACACCCGTCTCACAAGAAAGTTTCTCTAATTTTTATTTAATTTGAAAAAAAATGGAGTATTAAAGATGGAGCAGGTAGCGTGTAGTTGGATGCAGGAGTCAGGAGGCGTGAATGCGTGATTCCGTTGGGCATGCATGAATTAAGACTTAAATTGGATTCCTAATTAATCAAGCCAAACAGAGCCCTTCTTTTCTTTTAAATTCCTTTTAATTTAAATTAAAATATATTTATTTGGATTAATAAAGAATTCGTCTCACGAATTAAGTTCCGTGAGACGGTCTTACCCAAGACCTACCTTTAAAATAATACTTTTTTATATATTAAAGAGTAATTCAAATAATAAAAATAAAAATTTAGTGATGAATCTCGTTCTCAACAGACCTCCTCAATCATGTATATATTAACCTTATTATGAATCACTCATTATTTAGTAATAATTAGTTCTCAATTAATTTTAATTTATGACCCAAGTAACCTTGTACATGCCCACAGGTTTTATAACAAGACAGCAGACATTCGCACGTGCGACTGAGGGTAAAAATAAGTAATACTAATATATATATATATATATATATATATATATATTGTAACAACAAATTTTGTATTTATAATAAAATAAATACAAGTTAATTACAATAATAATCCAGAAGGATTAAACTTGATAATTAAGGAAGCGATCTCTATCAATCCTCTGATTCTTCTCTCGAACCAATGTGGCTTTGACTTGACTTTGACTTGTGCTTCTTGACTTTGACTTCTTTGACTTTGACTTCTTTGACGAAGTGTATGCTGATTGTGTTGACAGCGTGTGTTGACTTGACTTGTGTGTTGAGTCAGATCTTCAAACGAAGCTTGTCCGAGCTCGAGTGTGTAGTCTTGAACGATGACCCAGAGGCGTTGAACCTTTGTTTGGATTAAACGTTGACTGAGAGCTTTCCACAAAGAACACTTGATCTGGGAGACTTGGAGCCTTGATCCCGGATTAGTAGCTGTTCTTGACTTGAAGCTTGAAGGTGCTTTGAGGCTTGAAGCTTTTGGAGGCTTGAAGACTTGAAGCTTTGTTAGAGATCTTGAACTTGAAGCTTTCGAGGCTTGAAGACTTGAAGATCTTGGGCTTGAAGCTTTAGAGGCTTGAAGACTTGAAGACTTGTTGGAGATCTTGAGCTTGAAGCTTTCGAGGCTTGAAGACTTGAAGATCTTGGGCTTGAAGCTTTAGAGGTTTGAAGACTTGAAGACTTGTTGGAGATCTTGAGCTTGAAGCTTTAGAGGCTTGAAAACTTGAAGATCTTGGGCTTGAAGCTTTAGAGGCTTGAAGACACTTTGAAGATCGCTTGAAGACTTGAAGATCCTCGAACGTTCTTCGCTTGAAGCTTTGAAGATTTGAAGACGCTTTGAAGATCGCTTGAAGACTTGAAGATCCTCGAATGTTCTTCGCTTGAAGCTTTGAAGATTTGAAGACGCTTTGAAGATCGCTTGAAGACTTGAAGATCCTCGAACGTTCTTCGCTTGAAGCTTTGAAGATTTGAAGACGCTTTGAAGATCGCTTGAAGACTTGAAGATCCTCGAACGTTCTTCGCTTGAGGCTTTGAAGATTTGAAGACTTGAAGACTTGAAGATCCTCGAACGTTCTTCGCTTGAAGCTTTGAAGATTTGAAGACGCTTTGAAGATCGCTTGAAGACTTGAAGATCCTCGAACGTTCTTCGCTTGTTCTTCGCTTGAAGATCTGGAGGGAGCTTTACTCGTATTCTCGATCTCTTCAAATGCGTCGTCTTCGAGTGCTTGAATGTGTGTGCGTCTCCCCTCCTCCAAATGAATGGTGGAGACCCCTTTTTATAGGTGAGAAGGGAGGTCCAGGCCATTGGGCCTCACTTAGTGGGCTTGGGCTCCATCTTGATTGAACCATAATTGAACCTATTTGATTTGGGCCTGCTTTAATTTATATGGGCTTGTTTGACTTGGGCTTGATTGACTTGGGTCAGGCCTCATTTGACTTGGGCTTGATTGACTTGGGTCAGGCCTCATTTAATTTAAGCTCATTTAATTTATTGGGCTCAAATTATTGATTAATTTACTTTAGGAATTAATTTATTTAAATTCCAAAATAAATTAATATGTAATCAGAAAAATCAACGTGTCGCCATTTAATTGGACCGTAAATTTTAATTGCTTACAAATGCCCCCTTGCGATTTGTTCACGGACGCCATGTCTTGATGTGAAGGAATCGCAAAAGTTTTGTAACATCTGTAATGTTGGGCTTGAGAAATTACTTTATCCAACAAAGTAATTGTATATTTTTTTCTAGCCCGAATTGTATTTCTTAAGTGGCCCAATTTATTTTCTTGGCCCAACTTTTTTTTTTTTTTTTTTTCAAGCCCACATCACTTTCTTCCCTGCTCAATTTCAGGATTTTGGGGCCAAGGAAATATGGAATGGATTTATTTCCTGGTTATTAAGACGATTTTGCAAATCTCCTTCCAATCAATCAATTTTATATGCAGTAAAAGAAATCTGAGAGAATTCAATCACGCAAATTACTTCCATCACTTGCTGCAGGCTCTTCATTATATAAGAAGGACCCTGTGTCTTTGCTTTCTTCATCAACCGACTGTAAGAACTGAAATTCTTGTCTTTTTGCTTCAACATATATATATATATATTTTTTTTTTGCATCTAATGCCTTCTCTCTGTCCCTTGTAGATTTTCTTGGAAGATCATTGCAAAAGGGCTCACATCGTCACTGTAAGTCCTCTACTCGATTTTAATTCTTTTATTTTACTTCTTCGTTCTTTTGCATAGAAATCACGTATGTTATTCATTATATCCCGAATAGCATTATTATCATCATCACATGCTCATAGATTTAACAATACGCTTCAAAGTATGTGTGATCATTACGTATTTTGTACTGTCACAAAAACTCCACATTTTCTTTTGTTGCTGATGACGGTGACGAAAGTATCAGTTTCTAAACCCACATCATCAAGAGTAAGAAATTACAGAAGAACATAAATTGGATAGATTTCAGGGATGATCATACGAGCATCAAATGAGAAAACAACAAGAAGATCCGGTGAGCAAAGAGGTGATTTCCGACAGCTCCGACAAATATGGCGAACAGCGGCCTTTCAACAGAAGACGACGACGGAGGCTGAAATGCACCCGACGGTGATCGATACCTGGTAAGTTGGCGTCGTTACCTGGCAAGTTGGCGACATTCATGTCGAATGGCAGATGTGGCTGGATATTTGGTAACGAGAAGGGCTCGCGCTTCTGGCAACAAGAGAGAGCTTCTGGCAACAAGAGAGCAACGATGGCCTGGATGGAAACTGACCAACAAATATAGAGCAAATCCATGGCCATTGTCAATTCCGTCGAGAGACTGGCAGATCGGGGCTCGCGATTCCATTGGTGCTGGCGTTAGGCGAGCGGAGCCTTCCAATGGCGTTAGCAGATGACGGCAAACGGGACGAAGGGACCTCCACGGTTGGCGCTCGATGGTGGAGCGGTGGTCAGTGGCCACGACTTCGGCGGGCTTCGCGTGTGCTGGTTGCGGCGGAGGTGGAGTGCGACTTCAGGAACCGGCTGACGGTGGTGGCCTCACGTCTCAGCAGCGAGGTGGTGGCTGCCGAGCAATCGTTGGCAACAACAACATGATGGCGGCACATCGATCGGGACTGGTGATGGACGGGTAGAACGGGATTGATGGATAGCGGTGATCATTGGTTGAGCAGCTACAGCACACGGTGGTGGCAGCTCTTAGTACCGGCAGTTTGGCGAAGGGGCTTCTCCGGCGAGTTTGCATAGCGGATCTTGATGTCGGCTTGCAGCGGGCGGCCCTCGTGATTCCAGCGGCAGCAAAATGTGCGACGGCGCAGCGATCGGGGCTGATGCGGGCTGTGCGGATTGGGCTCGCGATTTCCGTGGCGGCACCATCTTTGGCAGCGAGGTAACGGTCGCGGCTGAATGACGGTTCTTCCCGAGCAACACTTGGCGGCAAGAGTGGAGATGCGGAGTCGCTGGTGGTACGTCGCTATGGCGCCGGTGTGGAGATGGAGGAGGGCGCGGAAACGGCGGCTGCTGGCGAGGCACCGAGGGCGGCGATAGGCGCAGTCGAGTGGTGGTGCTTCAAACGGCGACGGTGTCGTGCACGACGATCACCGGCGGAAGGTGGAAGCCCCGGTAGCGGCAGCGTGGTGGAAATTCCGGTGCGGGAGAGATGATTTCCGTTAGATTTTCTGCTTCTGGAAGGAAGAAGTCTTTTCCACCAATTTTGACTCCACCATCTCAATTTTGACTCTTCATTGGGCTTTCCATTTGGAATTATACTTGGCCCATTTTTTTTGAATAATCAAACTTTGGACCCATTATTTTGAATTTGGATCCAGACTTTAAGCCATGGATTTGGGCTTATGGTTCAAATGTTGGGCATGAATACACTTTGGGCCTAAACCAGTTTAAGTTTTGGGCCTTTATTTATCAAAATATATCTTCAATTTCTAGGGCCCAAATTAAATTAAATCATGTTGTATGTTGAATTTAAATTAATTAAATTTACACATGAATCAATTTAATCACCCCTTATTGTCATCATCTTAACTCCCTTTGTCATGTGTGTTTAATTATAATCTTGAATTAATTAATTGATCCCATGAATTTATTCGGGGTCCTTTAATTAATTCAATTTTAAATTAACTCTCACCCTTCTCCTTTTCTTTATTGCAGTAGACTCCACTTCAAGATGGTCCAATTTGCAAGTGAGAAGACGTCTTCCACAACACGTGAATTGGTGATTTTTAACACCGGGCGCCAGCAAGACAAGACTCGTCTCATGATTGAAAGACCTCTCTTGGGGAAGCCTATAGAGAAACCCTCTCGTGAAAGTGAATTTGCCATGACGGGATGGACTAGAGATATGTACGTGGACAAAATCAAGGTTTCAATCTTGAGAGGAGCTCATCATATCAAAGAGAATCCAAGCGCCACTCCTCTGCACACACTTGGGCGCCAGATAATCTCTAATAATGCAGCGTGGGGACAGTCAGTCGAGTTCCTTGGTGACTTCCACTACATTAAAGGGTATTGGGATTGGACTGAAGATATCCTAAGCCGTTGCTACTCTGCTCTTCGGGACATAAAGCTCTACCATGCAGTCTTTGCATCTTTGTTCACTTACGATTGCAACTGCGAGATAATTAAATCCTTCTGTGAGGCGTGGTGCCCTGCTACCAATACTTTGCTGACGTCCTTTGGGGAAATGTCAATCTCCTTATGGGATTTGCATAGCGGGGCTGGACTACCATTGGCTGGTCACTTGTACGAAGAGATAGTGCCTGACAAGCCTGAACTCTTCAATGAGTTGGACGCCAATCGTGTACGCATCCCACCTAGCTGCCGGCACTTACTACATGCTTACCATAAGCTTCGTAGTAATGCTGATAGTGAATATGTCTCACTTACTGAGTGGGTAGAGTTTTGGTTTCGCAAGACTGCAAAGCATAAGCGACCTCCACCTCGCACCGAGAAGAAGGGCAAATCACGTCTCAAGAATACTCATAATCCGAAGGGAGCTATTGGAGCTCACAAGAAATGGACTGCAGCGGAGATGATTCCTTTTACAGAACTTGGCATTGCTGAAGCACAACAAGAGGAGACATACTTAGCTGCTCATCTAGCCTGTTGGCTTTGTTCTTTTGTCTTCCCTAGTGACGAGGTAGATTTGATACGCCCCGGCACTTTCAAGGTAGCGAGCCTGTTGGCTACTAAAAGATCAGTTGGTCTTGCTGTTCCGGTATTGACAAGCATTTACAGGGGTTTGAATAAGATTTCAAATGCACTACGGCCTTCTGAAATTAAATCAACCTTCCCAGTTCACTTTGTGTATGCTTGGTTGGCTCAATATTTCAACACTCATCATGCAGTTCTGCATGAGTTGACCAAACCCGCCATGGTGATATATTCCGGGGAAAATGGAGCGAAGTATTTTGATGCGATCGATGCTCGTAAAAGGCTTCAAGTAGGAGATACTGCTACCCTATTCTGCAACGTTCGCCAAGCTCCACTGTCATTTGTTGACCATGATGACAAGACATCTTGGCGCGACTGGGGCTATTTTATTGCCATCCGCACTAATTATCTTACTCAGCGACAAAATGGAGTTTTCCTTATTGAGCCGTACAGTCCTCATCGGTTTAGTCGCCAATTTGGGTTTTACCAAGATATTCCGGGAAAGATGCAATCAGACCTCCGTGAAGTCTCTTTAGAGCAAGGGCTTCGGTATTGGAGACAGTGCACATTACGCAATTCTCGCTCTTCAGCCTCTCTTCCGTCCGCTCCTTCAGGGTTCAGGAGATTTTGCACACCCGAATATAAAGAGTGGTCATCCCGCGTACATGGTACCTATTTCGTAGATCATGTAACAAGTTTAACCGAAACTGCTTCTGAACATGCTTTAGAAGAAAACTTAGGTATTCCTGGTATTGCGGACAATGCCGGAGGTGCTCAAGATATTTTATTACCAGGAGCTCAGCTTGCTCGAAAGCTAATTACAGGGAACTCCACAGAAGCCAGTAGAAGGAAACATAGTGCTTCTCACTCGGTGGAGAGTATTGGTTCAGACTGTTGCTGGAAAAGGACCAAAAGGAGCAGATCTCCGGTTCATACGGAGAAGAGAAATGAGGTTTTTTTTTTAACTCTTTTGATTATATCTTCATGTATGCATCCGTAATTTTTATATATTCCTGACATCTTTTCCTTCTTGTAGGCTTTTCTTGAAATCTTTGGCTCTAATCTTGAAGAACCTATTCGAGATCGATCAACCTCAGTTGTGACTCCGAAGCAAATTGCCAATGATACCTCCGACAAGCTTGACCCCTTTATTGAGTCGACATCACATCCACACATCACAGAAATTGAAGATCAAGAGCCCTCGCGTTTTGTTGGTGAAGCGTTCATTAATGATTTTGATAAGAAATATGCTTCATTAATGTGGAAGCACTTTCGGGAGAAACTTATGAAGATTCCCCTAAAGTCATTGTCTTCCCTGAGGGGCGAAGTATCTGTAATGGTGGAGAGATGGAAGGAAAAACTTTGGGGGATTAACTATTCTTTCATAGAATTATCCTTGAATGAATTATTTGACAAAGCCGATGCTTATGATGCTATGCAATCGAAGGCTACTGATAGTATGCCCCAGCAAGATGTGGATAGATATTTGATTGAGGCGATGGACCATGTTCTTGACTGCAATGCAAAATAAGCTGCAGGGGCAAAGAAACTGCAAACCATTGACACCAAGCTGGACGAGATGGCTAGAGAGATTGCTGAATTGAAGAAGATGAAGGATCAAGAAATCCAACTTCTCGAGAAAGCAAGACTTGATACTCAGGCTGCCAAAGACAGTGTTCGCAAACTTGAGAAGACTCCGATCTTGAGCGATTCTGCTATTGAAAAGTTGGAGGATGTGAAGCAAGCCCTGGAATCTGCGCGTGAAGAACTGCCACTTACTCATACCTTTTAATTTTATTTTGCACTTTCCCTTGTATTGAATCTTTAATGACTTTATCAATAAAGCTGATTCTTCCTTTTATTCTTCTTTATTTGTTATTATTGCATTTATTCTTTCTTCTCTTGCACTTAATTCCTGTACTTGCATTCATACTCAATCTCTTTACTTCTTTCATAAGCCTGATAAGAATAACTTGAATCATGACTGAACTTAGTGAATTACTAAGCTGCCTACGTATCTCTTTAAAGAGAATCAAGTCATTTACGTAGTTCAAAGGGACCTGGTATAATTTGAATGGGGGGTTGCCGTGCACAGTTTATACTCATACGGGCCAGGAGTTTGTCGTACACATTTTATACTCGTGCGGACCAGGAGTTTGTCGTACACTGTTTATACTCGTGCGGACCAGGAGTAACATGCAGTTTAGGCTCATGCGTCACGGAGCGTGGTGTTTGAATTTGCTGACAACTAATACTCATGTCAATGAGTCTTTGAATTTGAACTTGTAGACAGTTTATACTCGTGTCAAGGAGCCTTGCATTATTTGTGTCAGATAGTTTAAACTCGTATCAAGGAGTATCATGTGGACAGTTTTAGCTCATATCAAGGAGCGTTGTGTAGACAGTTTTAGCTCATATCAAGGAGCGTTGTGTGGACAGTTTTCTCTCGTGCCGAGGAGCGTTGCTTGTGGATTTTTAGATAGTTTAAGCTCGTATCAAGGAGCGTAATGTGGACAGTTTTCTCTCGTGTCAAGGAGCTTTGTCTTTGATTTATCAACAGTTCATTGCCCCCAATCTTGGGATGCATTGCTTTCTCTTGCTTCCACTTCATTTCTATGAATCTTTATGGAAACTGCAGTCTTTGTTTGTGGTTCATCTTCCACGAGCTCATCATAAGGCATGTCCTTAAACTCGTAGGAGTCTTGAATAGATGGCCATTCAATATCATTTGATATCAAGCTCAACTCCATGTCGTGAGCTCTTGTAGCCAACTCTTCAAAAGTCTTTGGCTGAATTCCTTGAAGTATGTAGCGAAGATTCCATGGCATCCCTTGAATGCACATTTCAATAGCTGAAGTTACTGACAGCTTCTCTTTGCAATTGAGGCTGAGGCTCCTCCATCTGTTGATGTAGTCGATGACATATTCCTCATCACTTTGACGAGTATTTGTTAGCTCCATCATGCTAACAGTTCTTCGTGTGCTGTAGAAGCGGTTGAGGAACACTTCTTCCATTTGCCCCCAACTGTCGATGGAGTTGGCTTCTAAGTTGATATACCAATCAAACGCATTTCCTTTAAGAGAGCGAACAAACTGTTTCACCATGTGATCTCCGTAGGTCCCAGCATCATTGCATGTCTCGACGAAATGCGCCACATGTTGTCTTGGGTTGCCTTTGCCGTCAAATTGTTGAAAATTGGGAGGTTGATAGTCAGCTGGCATCCTCAAGTTGTCAATTCTCTTTGTATATGGCTTCTTGTAGGCAACAAGGGATTTTGAGCTCCCTTCAAACTTGTCTTTTATCGTTTCTAAAATGATGTTCTTCAGTTGGTTCTCATGAAGCATTTTGTCAGTTGAAACTTGTATTTTTTCTTCAACTGGCTTCTTTTCAAAAGGATGGTGTTTCGCTGAGTCTCCTTCCTCGCGCTCATCCTCAACTTGTTTCTCATTTATATGACTTGTCTTCACATTCTCCATTTTCTTCATAAGTATGGAGATCTTTACGTCTTGAGCTTCCATATTCTTGTTGAGTCCATCAATGGCTCTCATCATACTTGCGAGTTGTTCCTCAATGGTCATAGTATTTGTTGTCATTACTGCAGCTACAGCTAAGGCAGATGATGAGCTTGGCGTGGAGCGAGGAGTTGAGCAAGTAGAAACACTTTCACCACTCTTGTCTCCGTGCAATGGCTTGTTGAGAGTAATCCCCACCATATGGGTTGCCTCTACGGAGCCTTCGGGAATACTTCTTGTAACGACTCCAACCTTTTCAGTTTGCAACTCTGGAGGCTTTGATGCAGCAGGCCTCCGTATCGCAATCTTGAG
Source organism: Pogostemon cablin (assembly GCA_023678885.1). Classification (NCBI taxonomy): domain Eukaryota; kingdom Viridiplantae; phylum Streptophyta; class Magnoliopsida; order Lamiales; family Lamiaceae; genus Pogostemon; species Pogostemon cablin. The sequence continues at coordinate 2,005,456 of CM042959.1, read as the reverse complement.
TGGAGTTATCTTTTGAATCTCTTCAGTTTGCAGCTCTGAATGCTTCAAGGTAGAAGGTCTTCTTATTGCAATCCTGAGAGGAGTCATGCTTTGTATCTTCGAGCTTGTAGAGAGAAGAGATGAGAGGTAGAGACCGTCCCACTGGGCGTGCCAAAATTTGTAACAACAAATTTTGTATTTATAATAAAATAAATACAAGTTAATTACAATAATAATCCAGAAGGATTAAACTTGATAATTAAGGAAGCGATCTCTATCAATCCTCTGATTCTTCTCTCGAACCAATGTGGCTTTGACTTGACTTTGACTTGTGCTTCTTGACTTTGACTTCTTTGACTTTGACTTCTTTGACGAAGTGTATGCTGATTGTGTTGACAGCGTGTGTTGACTTGACTTGTGTGTTGAGTCAGATCTTCAAACGAAGCTTGTCCGAGCTCGAGTGTGTAGTCTTGAACGATGACCCAGAGGCGTTGAACCTTTGTTTGGATTAAACGTTGACTGAGAGCTTTCCACAAAGAACACTTGATCTGGGAGACTTGGAGCCTTGATCCCGGATTAGTAACTGTTCTTGACTTGAAGCTTGAAGGTGCTTTGAGGCTTGAAGCTTGAAGGTGCTTTGAGGCTTGAAGCTTTTGGAGGCTTGAAGACTTGAAGCTTTGTTAGAGATCTTGAACTTGAAGCTTTCGAGGCTTGAAGACTTGAAGATCTTGGGCTTGAAGCTTTAGAGGCTTGAAGACTTGAAGACTTGTTGGAGATCTTGAGCTTGAAGCTTTCGAGGCTTGAAGACTTGAAGATCTTGGGCTTGAAGCTTTAGAGGTTTGAAGACTTGAAGACTTGTTGGAGATCTTGAGCTTGAAGCTTTAGAGGCTTGAAAACTTGAAGATCTTGGGCTTGAAGCTTTAGAGGCTTGAAGACACTTTGAAGATCGCTTGAAGACTTGAAGATCCTCGAACGTTCTTCGCTTGAAGCTTTGAAGATTTGAAGACGCTTTGAAGATCGCTTGAAGACTTGAAGATCCTCGAATGTTCTTCGCTTGAAGCTTTGAAGATTTGAAGACGCTTTGAAGATCGCTTGAAGACTTGAAGATCCTCGAACGTTCTTCGCTTGAAGCTTTGAAGATTTGAAGACGCTTTGAAGATCGCTTGAAGACTTGAAGATCCTCGAACGTTCTTCGCTTGAGGCTTTGAAGATTTGAAGACTTGAAGACTTGAAGATCCTCGAACGTTCTTCGCTTGAAGCTTTGAAGATTTGAAGACGCTTTGAAGATCGCTTGAAGACTTGAAGATCCTCGAACGTTCTTCGCTTGTTCTTCGCTTGAAGATCTGGAGGGAGCTTTACTCGTATTCTCGATCTCTTCAAATGCGTCGTCTTCGAGTGCTTGAATGTGTGTGCGTCTCCCCTCCTCCAAATGAATGGTGGAGACCCCTTTTTATAGGTGAGAAGGGAGGTCCAGGCCATTGGGCCTCACTTAGTGGGCTTGGGCTCCATCTTGATTGAACCATAATTGAACCTATTTGATTTGGGCCTGCTTTAATTTATATGGGCTTGTTTGACTTGGGCTTGATTGACTTGGGTCAGGCCTCATTTGACTTGGGCTTGATTGACTTGGGTCAGGCCTCATTTAATTTAAGCTCATTTAATTTATTGGGCTCAAATTATTGATTAATTTACTTTAGGAATTAATTTATTTAAATTCCAAAATAAATTAATATGTAATCAGAAAAATCAACGTGTCGCCATTTAATTGGACCGTAAATTTTAATTGCTTACATATATATATATATATATATATATGAAATATGGAAAAACAAGTTAAAAAAGCCAAAAAAGAAGAATAAAACATGTGCATAGCATTAAGGTTCTTGGGTGAGTTTCAAGGGCCACGCTTTGGATTGAATCAAGGAGACAGGACCACTGTCTAATAATGCACTACTATTAAGAGAATGTTTGCTACTTTGATAATCTCAAATATCTTCATTTTATTATCATTAATTTATACAGCCAACACAAAGTGCCCCTAATAAAAACAAATTGCACCCTTAAACTATTTTTAAGCACTCCAACTAACTACATAAGCTGATTCTCACTTCTTAATTACCCCTTTAACACACCATTAACATTAACCATTCAAGAAAACATAAATTCAAATCAAGTTGGAGGATAAACACTGTTAATGATATATTTAAGGGGGAAAAAGATAAAAAATTCAATTTTGATCCATACGAAGATGTTCATTTATAAAAAGATCTCATAGTTTTAAAATTAGATCCAAAACATTGCATTAGAAAAAAAGAAGTTTCATTTTTTGTCTCATATGAAGGGCTTTGGCAAAAATAAAATAATAATAATAAAAAAAAAAACTTTTGAGAGCAATTTGAAACTAACTTTTTTCGTTTATTATAGTATTTCGGACGGGATTAAAATTACAATTTTCTCTATAAAGATAATGTATTGCATGAAATTGAAATTTGTTATATATGGAATCAAATTTTGAAGTATCATTATCCTCATATCATGACAACGTTATTTTAGAAATCACTATATATATAACATAAAATTAATTAACAGTTTGTCATGCAAGAGAATAATAATTGTTGTACATCAAAGTTATACTTCTCAATTCTCATGCATAAAAGTGATACAATTTCGAAAACTTAATAACTTGATCGTTTGCCCTAAATATGTGCTATCTCATGAATGAATTTGTTATTCCATATTAACACATGCGCTCTATTTACACTTTCTGTATAAAATTAAAAAAGGAAAAGTTAATTTTGAAAAGAGTATAAAGATTCTTGTTGAGTGAAATTAAGTAATTAATTAATATCATTCTTCTTTTAGATTATTTTAATAAAAAAAATGTGATTAATAAACGCAATCATAAAATAATTACGAGCTAGAGGCTAGCTAGAGAGACACAAGTTAGAAATATGGACAGTACATCAAATATTAATACTTACAATTAATTCTAAAAAAAAAATTACTAGTTGCAAGTTTGAAAAAATAAAATAAGGGATGGAGGATTCTTACTGATCTATCGAGAGATAATTAATTTGGGACCTGGAGAAACTTTTTAAATGTGAGAGTACTGCATATACTCATGAATTTATGTATGATTATTTAATTAATTAATTGCCATCTAAATGATAGATTAATCAACCAAAAATATTATGAAAAATAATCCAACTTGGTTTTGCAATCAATACTTTGACCGGCAACTAAATGCTAAGAGATAAAATAAAATAAAATTTAAATATAAAGAGAAATTAAATGCTGCAAAACATCATTTTATGAATAATAATATATACACTGTGGGGGCCACATTTTACTTCTTGCAGTGTGGGGGTCATGATTATTCTCATGATTAAAGAGATTTTATAGAGCACTTATATCAAAAGAAGCAGCGATAATCATAACTTCATAATTATGAATATTCTTGCACTTTAATTAAAGAAAGTAAAAAATAAACATTTTCAAACCATAACATGATGATCTGATGATGAATACATCATTACAAAAGTCAGGGTTAAAATCCATTTCATCTTCATGCCTACATCATCACAAAATTGCCAAAAAAAAAAAAAGGTTTTTTTTTTCTAATAATAATAATTATCCCTTGATAATTAATATTAGTAATTAAATTTTGTATTGGTTAAGTGGATTGGAATTATGGATTGAAAAGTAGGGTTGCTGCATGGAGAAAGAGTAGTCAAGAAAGGGTGAAAATGGTGCATTAATGGCGAAATTATTGACCGTTGGATCAATCTTGTGGCCTAAAGCTTCCAGGGCTTTCACCTGTGCTCTCAGAAACTTGAGATAATTTGCAGCTTCATCCAGCATTGATGCTGTGTCCATCTTGCTTCCTCCTGGCACCAGTTTCTGCAAAACCCTAATTCTCTCACTGATTCTCTCTCTCCGCTGCCGTGCTGCCACCGTCTGCGGATCACTCGATATCCGCACGTTCTTCCTCTTCGGCTTCTCCACTGGATCCACCCCGAAGTTCACCGGCCTGAACGCCGCCGCCCTGTATATTATCTCTTTCATCTGAGCTATCGCCTCCGCGTCGGGCTCCTCGCCGGAGGACCCCGACGAGCTGGGCTGCTGGAAATTGATGTTGGATGATGGATTAATTGGTTGATTTTTCTCTGATTTGGGCTTTTTTGGTTTTGGCTGCTTTTCTGATATGAGCTGGAAGTGATGATCAGGTGTGTTGGCTGGATAATTTGACCCGTGGAGATCAGGATTGTGATTTTGATCGTGATCGGTTGAACCCCTTTTTCTTTTGTTGGGATTAGGCTGATGATAATGGTGATCGTCATCTGCGGAAGCTGAAGATCTGCATTGATTAATGATTTGGTCTCCATGTGTTTGTGAAAATGCGTCAGTGAGTTTTCCAGGTTTTGCGACTTGATGATCAGAGGAAGATGACGGCAGAGGTGGATCAGATTTCATGAAGCTCCACATCGATTTGCAGTCGGAGAAGATGAGGGAAATCCCATCGTCTTCAACTGATGTTGTGGTATCAGTGGGGGATGCAGAGAGCAGGCAATCGAGGGACTCGAACGAGCCCGTGTTTGTCGAAATCACGGGCTTCCTCGTCGTCTCGATTAGGCCATTAGAGCCGCTCTCCAGGCTTGAAATTGCGGAATCGAGAATCAGGCAGTTCTGCAAAGGCCTGGTGTGATCAATGGAGCAGTGCGACGTCGTTTTTTCGCCATTAATGGCGACATCCCAGCTGTTTCCAGCTGCTGATCTTGAATTCCATGGTAGCAAAACATTAGAGAAAAGCTGATCACCCTTCTCAACTTGCTGATGAACTGGTTTGTAGACATCTCTGGATTCAATCTTGTAATTACAGTCGTAAAAAACATCGTTTGAGCTCGACATTATGAAGCTCTCTTCCAGTTCATTGCTCCAATCAAGATTATCCATTTTGATTCACTGAAACTGATCAATTGACAGAAGCTGTAAGAACTTATTAACAAGGTGTGCAGAAGAAATAGGAAAGAAGAGTAAGAAAAATTCAAGAAAATAAACCTTGCTTGTGGAGAGAGAATTTGAGTATACAATATGTTTGTATTATTGCTTCAACCAACTTCTAACTCATAAAATCAGCAAAGAAGAACCTTCAAGAAAAGAAGCCATTGCTAACGTCAGATTCAGCTGCAAAATTTTGTCTATCTCCAATATCGAGACAAAAGCAGAAATTCATGTAACTGCTCATTACATTACAAATTCAAAAAGGCCAAAAAAAAAAAAGAAAAAAAAGAGAGAACGGATTGGAGATAAGCTTTAAGATAATTGTTGAAATTCATAGTACCTTAATTTGTTGAGGAATTGAATTGAAATTAGTGACGAAATGTTGGTTGCAAAACCTGCTTATATAGACAGGATGAAAAGAGAGAAGGTTCATATAAACTAATGCACAACAGCAAGAACTTGGAAACATGTTATTTGAATTAATTAATATTAAATTATTATTTCTAGTTCAACCCCCCAAAAAAAGATAGAAAAATTAACATTTGACAGAAGATGCAACTGGGTTTTTCAAAAGATAAGGTTTTATGATCAGTTTGGTGGGGCTGTAAGAAGTGAATTCTGCAGATCAAGAGGTTTAATTTATGTGTTTAAGTTGATATAATAATATATTAATTAATTAATTAAAAAAATAAATGGACTGGGGAAAGCTCTGAGGCTCCTTTTGGTTGCTGCTACTTTGCCATGCGCTCTGTAAAGATTCAGACAACTGCAGTGAATTTAAGATTAATTTATAAGCATTTATAATTAAAAAGATTTCCACTAATCATAATTTAATCATAGCCAATTCTGTAGTAAAATCATTATAACTTTTTACCGCTCACCTTTTCAGTCTTGCTTCCACTTTTCTTGAGTTAAATATTTGTTTGGTCCCGTAACTTTTTTTCTTTTTAATTTTAGTCCCAAAAAATATATTTGTTTATAATTAGTCCCATAACTTTCATTTTTCTTTAATTTTGGTCAAATTTTCGCCGAATTTGCCACCTGTTTCCGAAATTGGCAAGTGATGCTGACATGACGAGTCCAACCAGCCAAATATTGATGAAGCTTAAGAAGAAGAAGAAGGATAACACCAAAAATTGCAAAATGTTTATGTATGGGGTGACTATAAACGTTTTTGCAATCTTTGGTGTTGTCTTCATTCTTCTTCTTAAGTTTCATCAATCTTTGGTTGGTTGAGAAATAATTGGACTAGCCACGTCAGCATCGCTCGTCGGTTTCCGGCAACAAGTGGCAAATCCGATAAAAATTGGACCAAAATTAAAGAAAAATTAAAGTTATGGGACTAATTATAAACAAATATCTTTTTCGGGACTAAAATTAAAAAGAAAAAAAGTTACGGGACCAAACAAATATTTAACTCACTTTTTTTTGACTGTGAACAAAGGTTGAGATCTATAGCTAGAAAATTTAATGATTCTTTTTTTTATTTCTTCTTAATCTTGATGTCATATTTTATTTCATGTCATTAATAATTAAATTGACTTCTCTATGAAATTAAATGAGTATCTAAATGGTGTACCCCACCATTAGGGGCCCCCACCGCCCCTGCCCTGGGGATTGGTGGAAGAGGTAAATCGCAGGATGTGCCTCAAGTGGCTTATAGGGAGGGCTCACTGTTAAACTTGTGCTTGCAAGGGGCCAAATCCATGCAAAAGGCAGGATTCGAACCCCCACCCTGCAGCAACCAAGCTCAGCTGAAAGGCCTTTCCACCCTCCCCTCTACCACTTGAGCTATGCCCTGGGGCAATTAAATGAGTATCTAGTTGATATAAATGTAGGGTGTGGAGAGTGGACTGTAAATTAGTGTCCATTTGGTGATCAACTTAACTAATTGACTTATTCATTTATTTATTTAAAAAAATCTCTATTTTGCCTAAAAAATAATTATAATAAAAATCTCTATAATTTCCAAATGCAATCTTTTAAAAGTTAATTTAGTGAAATTGGGATGAAAGTACTATAGTGCGTAATGGAATTTAAAAACTTATACATATATAAATTATTAAATTGAGATCTAGCTAAAAAACTATAAATTTGTTTTTACCAAAATTACAAAATGACATATGGGCCTTTATGTACAACATCATAATCGTCATTTTTCTGGTCGAAAATGATGTGTAGTAAAATTTTGTTGGAAGCACATATCGCAATCATATTCATCTATAATATTCTTTCATGCGATATAATTCTGTTAATATACCGAAAAAATGTCTCATTAATTACTTGCCAACGACCATTGTTAATTGACTATTATTACATGTCACTAAATCATATTCTTTAAGCACAATTCATGGACAACACAATTGGTAAGAGTAACGCTAATCTAAATATAATTCTTTACCACAAAGTACTCATACTTCGAAAATACACAAAAGGAGATGGAAGTTAGAAACAATTTACCATCCCTCTTTATTTAAGATAATTTTAAAGACGGAATTAAACATTCAAAGTTCTCGAAACACTTGCAAAACTTGTATTATATGTACAGAATGGATCATTGATCTATATATTAACTAATCAAAACCATACAATACAGTAACATAAACACTATAGCTGTTAAAGTGGGCTCGGGCTAACCCGTCCCACCCCACCAACAACCCAACGTCAGATGCCTTAACCTGCATATGGTCCGTTCCGTAAATGATCCACCCCACGAATAACCCGACATGTATATGACCCGCACCGTTTAACTTCAAAAAATAATTGACTTTTATGAACTTTTTTGATTGTGTTGGTCAATTAATTCATTCCGATATCTTATTTTCATATGTTTATTTTAGTTTTTTTTAGAATAAATTTTATGTAAAAAACATGAAATCGAGATTTGGCTCACGTGGCCAACCCCACCGTGTTGGGGTTGTCAAAACAAAAAGAGTGAATTTTTTTCCTTTGGTTTTTTGTCCCACATCGGGTGGGAGTGCAAAGGAGGAGGGGCTTCTTAGGCTATATAAGGAGGCCCCTAGTTTTGAAGTGAAGTGCACCAATCAAGTACACTTTAATCTTTGTATTTGATTCTAGTTAAAATTCCTTTCTTTGATTCTCGGTGTGAGAATGGGAAGAAATGTGAGAATTAGTCAAAAATTTGTAAGGGTGTAGGAATTTGGGTCGGGAGAGAGAAATTCTGTGTGATTGTAAAATTTTTCACATAGTGGTATATTCTCGGTCCGTGGTTTTTCTCAGATTTTGGAGTTTTCCACCTAAATTCTTGTGTTGTGCTTTTTATGTTCTTCTTTGTTTGTCCCTTAGGAATGAATGAGGATCTGCCCTATCCCAACAAGTGGTATCAGAGCCCGGGTGCTTATAAAGTTCTTAGTATGCTCTATGGTTGCAGCATAGTCTGACCTTCCACATCAGAAAAGACTTTATGAGAGGAAGAGGGTTATTCATTAGGCTAAGGGTGGCATGAAAGAAGTGGGAAGAAGCTAGTGGCACAAGGGGGTCAGAAGAACAGCCGGATGTGGTGGCATCTCCTTTCTTGCGGTGAAATGCGCTGAATTGTGGCGACAGTGGCGTGGCAAGGGGTAGGATTTGCGGGTCAGCAATTTTTGGCGGAGTTCTTGGACCTGTAGAAATGTGAATTGCTGGGACTCCTGGCGGTGGAGTTGGCTTAACAGCGGCATGGGGTTTTCCATGGATGTCGGCTCAAGGAGATTTGAAAGGAACGGGTTTTCCGGTAATGACTGGTGGCGTGGGGAAGTGGCGATTCAACGGGGAAGATGACGATGTGGTACTTGGTATCGGGTGGCGCTAAATCGGTAAAGAATAGTGTGGATTCAATCGACAAGTGGGAAAGCATCGTGGATTCCGGAGGGTTAGAATCGGCTTCAAGTGACGACACTTTCAGTAGGAAAAGAGGGTTCGTACAAACCTGGTGTAGCTGGTGGTAAAAGGCAGCAACGTCATGTCAGTACAGACGGGTTTTGCTCAAGGTGGAGCAATGGTGCGGTGATTGCGGTGGAGCAATGGCACGATAATTGCTTGCGGTGGAGCAATGATGATGTTTCTGGTCAAGGAGGAGCTGTTGCGGTAACAGTTCTGAATGTTGAGTTAATATTATTGGGGATCCTTGTGACATGTTCAGTTGTCATGGAAAATGTGTAATAATATTAGCTGGTCCACAAGTTTGCACACGGACATTGACTTGGCAGGTGATGTAGGGTGTGTGGTGGATGTATATCGATGGCTGATGGACTTCCAGTGGTAGCCAAGAGCTGGAAGTAGCACCATAAATATCAGCAGGTGTTTTCGATATGTGCCGCAGGAAATTCTTAGAATGATTTATTCTAAGTGGTCTACTCATATGGTGGAGTAGGATTCTCGGGTTGAGAATGATTATCGGTAAAGACAATGAGTCTTCTTTTATTTTGACAAGGTGGAGATTGTTGGGGTTGTCAAAACAAAAAGAGTGAATTTTTTCCTTTGGTTTTTTGTCCCACATCGGGTGGGAGTGCAAAGGAGGAGGGGCTCTTTAGGCTATATAAGGAGACCCCTAGTTTTGAAGTGAAGTGCATCAATCAAGTACACTTTAATCTTTGTATTTGATTCTAGTTAAAATTCCTTTCTTTGATTCTCGGTTGTGAGAATGGGAAGAAATGTGAGAATTAGTCAAAGATTTGTAAGGGTGTAGGGATTTGGGTCGGGAGAGAGAAATTCTGTGTGATTGTAAAAATTTTTACATAGTGGTATTTTCTGGATCTGTGGTTTTTCTCCGATTTTGGAGTTTTCCACGTAAATTCTTGTGTTGTGCTTTTTATGTTCTTCTTAATGAGGATCTGCCCTATCCCAACACACCATCCTACCAATAACTCCACCCATATAGGCCCGTTCAAAAAATACCAAACTCGTAAAAGTCTACCCATTTCAATCTACATAGTGGTGAATTGTGAAAGATGTGGATAACCCACTCAGTAACTCATATGGTCATATAGATAGCTCTAATAAACATATAGCAAAATATGTATGTGTATTATGTGATCAAAAGGTGCATAATTTGTTAATTAGTGTTGGATATTTATAATGAATCATCAGATGATATAGAAGTGGGAAGAAAATTGGAATAAAATAGTAGGATATTGGGAGGCAAAACAAATTAATGTCAACAGAAAAAAAGATAGCACTTGCAACTTGCTCCTAGGATTTTGTCTCTTCACATTTCAACCCCATTATTCTTCCATTTCTTATTTTTTATTTTTGCACACAGTACCACACACGCACGCACACAATCTTAGACCCCTTCTCTCTCACACACTTAAACACTTCTCACATAGACACTAGCGAGAGAGAGAGAGAGAGATCCCCACATGCATCCCATCAGTACAGCTCACTGAATGGGTTGCCATTGCAAATTTAGCTGCTTTTTGTCATCCTTCTCTAATTCTAAGCAACTCCCTATTACATGTTTTTCTTCACCATCTAATTCTTTTATCCTCTCTTAACTTAGCATTTCAAATTTTCAAATTTATCTTTGCAATTTGACTAAATAAAATACACCCCACTTGATGGCCAAATTAATTCAAGAAAAAAATAAGTTAAAAAACTTTGCAAAATAATGTTATGAAATGATTTGAGAAAGAAATACTTATATGTATGCCAAAATCATATAAATCACTGAAATTTATGAATTAGGTCGAAACTAGATTAATTTATCAGGTTTATTTAATGAGCTTGTCTTCCCTGAATTTGGAATTGTCACAATTCTGTAGGATAAATTATTACTCTTTAAAAGTTCATCAAATAATTAGAAAAAAAAATCATTTTAAAATAAATTATACTATCATGAAAATATATCAATACAACAATGGAATTGTTTAAACATAATTCTTGCAACATAATCGGACTCGAACAAACTTATACAAAGTATATAAAATTACTCATTTTTATTTAATTAGTTATTATATATATATCGAGATATTTACGAAAGTAATAAAAATAAATCCACATAGGAGAATGAAAGAAGCTGTGAATACCTGGAGATTTGACAGCGAGGCATGATATCATCAACTAGCTACTATTAGTTTTACTGTTCGGAAATAATACAATTTCGGTGGTCACTACTTATAATATATTTAAAATATATTTTCTCTTAAACACTTGCTAATTATTGTTATCTCTTGGATATACAAATCTGTTTAAGTCAATTCTGAGATTCTCAAATTTTATTAGTAATAATTCAATAAATAATCCTCACAATTCTCTTCAAATTAAATGTAAGTTTTCTCTTTTCTCATTGAAATGAATGATTTGATAATTCTACAGATAATAGCTAATTAAGCCTGAATAATTAAAAATAAATAAATGGTTTAATGCTACAAATACATGTCGGAAAATAAATTTGTTACTTTGTAATAAGATTGATTCAAATTCTTATAAAAAAAAATTATTTAAATTCGAATGTCAAGAGGAATTTAATTTGGGCCAAATTTTAACCCGGCCCAGTGTGGTCCATTGATGCAGCCACCATCTACGCTCCATGTCAAAATCCATTAATAAATGCTCCTGTTTTCTTCCTCCGGTTTAATGATAGTTGCTTTGTCGGCTTCGATCAACATCATTTTCGACCCGGTTGGTCGGTTCGGGTTAACCCAGTTGTCCCACCGTGGGGCCTGATATTCCAATTATTAGATGGGTCACACGTGAACGCACGGTTATAACTCACACGTGGCTTACTATAATTGGCAATTGACTCTAATCAGATATGTGTAGCCCACATGGAAACTCCGATAATTAAATCTAGTAGAAAATGGGACCATCTAATTAATTTTCATTTAAATTCTAATTTCCAGAATTAATTATATCAATGAAGTTTTTGTAAATAATAATAAGTGAATAAATTATTTCTGCCAACACGGGGGATGGTGGGGAGGGCGGAGTTTGTTATAAAAAAATATTTCTACGACTACTCACAACTTTGAAACTTGAAATCATTATAATACAAAAATAGTGGTAAATTATCTAAAATCTATAAATAAATATTTAATTATATACTAGCATATCACATCAAAAATTCATGTAAGGTTGATTATTAAAAAAAAAAAGTCTTTTTAACTCTTCCCAATTTTTTTGGAAAAGAGTTAATTACAAAAAAATAAATTACGAATTTTATTTTATTGTAAATTAATCTCCATTTTTGAGAAATTAAAAAAAAAATATATATACTTTAAAATACGGTTGCAAAACGCACCAAATTTCTCATAAAAAAAATCCACCTTTAATCCCACATGACCTCTGAAAAATACATTGGATGCGTTTTGCAAAAGTGTTTAAATTTGAGATTTTTTTTAAATTTCTCAAATGAATTAATTTGCAAAATGAGTAAAAATTTCTTGATTTTTTAGTCATTAATCCAAAAAAATTGAAAAAATTAGGAAAATAATTATGTGATTGTATAATCCATCAAATTAAGTGCAAGTTATTTAATAGAATGAAGCAAATGATAGTCGTTTTTTAAGGATCCCCGGATATATTTCGTTTTGAATGTATTGAATAAGAAAGACCAATTCAAATACTCCCAACTTTCCCTCTCAACTTCAGTGCCAGCTCAACAAGAAACCTCCAATTACACAACAACATGTGACACCATGTCGGCATTAATCTTGAACTAGCAACGCCTACTATCAGATAAGATCATATTATAGTGTAATATTAATATTTCATCTAATTTTGTTATAGGTGACAACGTGAGTTGATGAACGATGGATTTTAAACTGTTTTTTATCGCACGGTTTGGTTTCATGTTGATGAGGCCAAAATATTTTTATATTAATTTTATAATTAAAACCTAATTAAATAAAATTACAAAAGTAAATCATCGAAATCAACTATATTTAATATAATACACCATAAAATCTATAAAAAATAATTTTTTTTAAAAAATATATCAAAAGACAGTTTGATTTGTACACAATTTCTAATACTTTATACTCCATGTACGTATTACAAAAAAAATTTGTACATAGTTAAAAATAACAAAATAATTTAAAAAAAAAAGAAGCTAGATTTGAAGTTGTACGTAAATAGAAATAAGGTTGTTAGATTCATGCATTGAGAAATTTGTCACATTCAATGGGAAGCGGCCAGAAGCCGGTGGTGGGGCATCTGTCTCCCCCCAAATGCTACGTCGTTTTCTTAACATTTTTCTAGAACTAACAGTCCACTACCAATCCCAAGCTGGATGCTTTCAATGCCGTTAAATCCATCGATTCACATAATTATATGATGTTTAATCTCTTATGTTATTCATGTGTATTAACAATCGTTGCGGTTCTATACATACTGTATAAAATTGTAGTGTATTAACTCTTGTGCCATCCGGTTTACTAAGTGAGCAAATAATCAAAACTTTTGCATGCTCTTCGAGTTAGGGTACTCATTACTCATTACTTACTCTATGTGGCTCTAAAGATGTTACAATACTATGCTAGCACAAAAACTTTGGACGGTAAGAGTACGACTCCAAACCCTATTTAATTAAAACTTGAAAATATGGAGTGTTAAGCTAAATCAAAGAAAAAATGGTCACACCAAGTGTGTTGGTTGTTGGGGACCAGATTAAGACCATTTATGAGCAAGAAATGGGTTTGAAGTTTGAACTCTTACAATTAATTAATTTGGGGCTGGCTAGGTTGTGTCATGTTAATCAATATGTTCACACTTTAATATTTGTTTTTATCTAAGTTCTACTGATTTTTTTTTTAATTTGAGAAGATTTTGTGAGTTTGTCAATAAAATCAATGAAGTTTTATCATAAGGATAACCGTTCCTAACCAACATCGAACATAAACGGTGTTTCGTGAAGAAAAGCGTAATAAACATGAACGAGTGGGGGCACAAATAAGTTATTTTTATTGTTTAGGTTACTTTATGGAACTTTTTAACTAGCACCAAAAAAATTTGAAGATTTACATACTCTTTCCCGGGACAAAAAGATACATTTACTGTAACTTTTATGAGAGCTTTATGCAGCTGTTTGACCGGGACAGAGGAAATATCTTAAAATTGCAATGAACAAATTTAGATGCTAAAATCTTTGATGGGCCACGAGCACGTTGAGGATTAGTAGTATTCTTGAAGTGGGCCACAAGCAGTTCAAAATTATTAAGTGGGCTTTTAATTATAGATATGTTAAATGGACTATTCAATTTTACCATTTTTTATGATGGGCGACCCCCGGCGTGCCCCGGCATCCGGCGTGGGCGTGCCCCGGCGTGCCCTGGCGGCCGATGTGTGCGTCCCCCGGCGTGTCCCGGCGCCCGTCGTGGGCGTCCCCCTGCGTGTCCCGGCGCTCGTCGTGGGCGTCCCCCTGCGTTTCCCGGCGCCCGTCGTGGGCATTCCCCTGCGTGTCCCGGCACCCGACGTGAGCGTCCCCCGGCGTGCCCGACACCCGTCGTGGCATCCCCCGGCGTGCTCGGGACCCGACGTGGGCGTCCCCCGGCGTGTCCAGGCACCCGACGTGGGCGTCCGGTCATTTTTCCATTTTGGTCATCCCACTCAAAGAGTTCCCTTTCATTTTTTATACATATGAGACCCACACCCCTAATATAATTAAAATATGGGATCCACATTTCCACTCATACAACTACCCACTACACATTAAATTATAATATTCCTTAATTTACGTGCAAAAAAGCAAATGACCCTCTTACGCCGGACGGAGGGAGTAAAGTAATGCACTGTTCATGGGAGATAGTGCTGTCTTGAAAAATGTTGCAGGGGAGAAAGATCTTCTTCACTACCTTTTGCAACAAAATGAATTTGAAATAGGAGGATTCCAAAGAAGTTGATGGAAATGGTCATACAAGCAAAATATTTTGGTAAATGCATAAAAGAGAAGAGGTATATTTTGCAAAAACAATAATAAATTTTTTATAAAATTATTATTAATTTATGTATGGTCAACTCATATCATCCTAAATTCCTAATCATTAAAATATTCTTTAACATACATTTTGAATATGTATCGATAGCGATAATTTTGCGAAAAATAAAAAAAGAAAATTTTAATTTTAATGGAGTTAGGGATAAATTGGATGGGGTCTGCAGTTTGTGATCGTTTTGTTGGAGATTTTGAGAAGATCTAGTGCCTTTTTGCAACATCAAAATTAACAACTCATAGAAAAAAATTATAGATGTATATTGTGAGAGAAGGGTGTATTTACCAAAATATTTTGCTTGTATGACCATTTCCATCAAATTGAACATTTTTTGGAATCTTTCGATTTCAAAATCATTTTGTAGCAAAAGGTGTTAAACGACCACCTCATCTAAAAGCTTAAGCTTGTAGAGAGTTGAATCATTTAATACTTAATCAGGTTACACTCTAACACGCCCCCTCACATGCAGGCGGGGAAATTTTGCCTCAAGCCTAGCATGTGCAATTTTCTCATAAATGGGTGACGGTGAGGTTTGAACCCTGGACCTTTGTTAACCATGGGCTCTGATACCATGTTAAACGACCACCTCATCTAAAAGCTTAAGCTTGTAGAGAGTTGAATCATTTAATACTTAATCAGGTTACACTCTAACAAAAGGTAGTGAAGGAGATCTTTCTCCCCTAAGCACTATCTTCTTCCCATGAGGAATGCATCTCATTGTCATGGGAATACTTCACAAGCAGCGGCTTAACAACAAGCTGTGTTCCCTGATCGTCTAACATAGACTTTTAAACCATAATTTCCTAAAAATATGGACAATGCATGAGTCTACTAATGTGTCTGAAGTCTACTCACTTACTGTATTAACTTATTCATTCTCTATGCACTCACCAGCTCATGTTCTTCTTTCATACTTCGTGTTTTTTAATCATGTGTATTTAATTTATGGTGTTTTATGTGTAATGAGATGTGGGGTAAGTGTGAGTTCAGTAAATTTGTTTTGTGTGATTGGTAATAAAGGGGGGGTAGGGAGTAGTTTAGGGATAGAGAATACAATAGTAATTTTAGGCGACGCTATTGAAACTCGACTTATGGCAAATAATAAAAAAACAAACAAAAAGAAAAAGAAAACAAAAAAAAACCAAAATATCTATCATATCCCCACCCTAAATTTATATCCAATTTAATTATTTAGTTCACCCAATTCATTTTGCTTAGCTCACCCAAAGATATTACTAAACTTATCAAATTATCACATTTCAAAAAGAAAGAGCTTAGTTCACCCAATTCATTTTTCTTAGCCCACCCAAAGATATTACTAAACCTACCTAATTATTAGTTACATTTAAAAAAGAAAGACCTAAAGAACAGGAAGAAAATTAATGTTATTTTGTCTCATTGGTGAATTTGAACATTTCCAATTTCCATTCTCCAAGTTTGTGCGTATGTAATCAATTTGGTTTAAGGTCTAGTGTACGAGTTCTATTACACGAATATACAATAGGAAAAATAGATCGAAAAATTGACATAAAATTGATTTGTTACTCAATTTTATACTACTGAATTTGAAGAATCAGAAATCAAAGGAATTAAAATTCGAAATTCTGTATTGGGAAGCCAGATTTGTTTTATATATTATTTTTTGTGTTCTTCTCTTTCTTCTTTTATTTTTCTAGGTACATTTTCAAGGTTTAAGGTTTAATGTATGGAGAAATTATTTTGGATGCATTTAGTAATAATAATGTTGGGTGGATGTTAGTAATTATTTGGATGTAAATTTAAGGATAGGGATGATAGACATTTTATTATTATTATTATTTTTTGGGTGAAAAGTAAAGTTTTGGGTTCGGGTAACAGCCCAATTTGAATAATCTTATTATAGAAATTGAGTGGGCCGGCCCATAAACAATATAGAAGAATGAAGGTTGATTTCATATCACACTTTTGCTTATCAATCTACCTTCCCAACTCCTTATCATCCGTTTCTTTGCCGCCGATTCTCATACACCACCGCAAATTATAACGTTAACCTCGAACTATGGGGGTGGCGGCGGTTCCCTCCGGCGGAGTCCGCCTGCTCCGCCCTAATCCCTGGCTGAGGAACCTCCGGCGACCTGTTCGGCCGCTCACGGTAGTCGCGGCATCTTCACCAATACTACAAATGGAGGAGCTGACAGTTGCAGACGAAACGCCAAAACCTCCTGTGAGCACGAGCAGCACGGGGAAGAATACGGTGTCGTATTACCCGAAGCGAGGCCAGACTCTGGAGCTCGTCTGCGAGAGCTTAGCTTTCAAAGGAAAGGGATTGTGCAAGGTCGCCAACACCGGATTCATCGTCATGTGCGACCGCGCTTTGCCTGGTGAAAAGTTCATTGGCCGCGTAACGCGGAAGAAGGATAACTATGCTGAGGTAAATTACTAACTACATACATGATGATTCAAATTGTGTGCATTTGGATATTCACTGGAATCTGGATTTATTCAATTCCTGTTTATTTATGCAATAAGGTTCAATTTGAAATGGTGCATTATGCGACAAGCTTCCTGATGAAAGAGCAATTGGAGTTTGTCTGGTTAAAAAGTTTTGCTGGTATATTTTATTTAAGGAGCAGAGGTTTATTTGTTTGACGAAGTTATTTTTTAGCTCAATAAGAAAATGTATTTGCAGCTTTTAATGACATGTTAGTCTAAGACTGTTATAGTGGATTTTAGTTGATTCGAGTGACTAAACTTTGAGAAAATTTAAGTGGCTCATCACAAGTTTTACCTTTTTTTTTTTTTTTTTTGGTGTGTAATAGAAAAATATATTTGCTGCATTGAACTTTTGAGATGGTTTAAGTTGCCTATGATTGCCTTTGTGGCTTATAATATTGAGAACAGGTTAAGAAATTGAAGACTATAACTCCACACAGGGATATTGTGGAAGCACCATGTGAGTATGCGTCGCATTGTGGAGGTTGTAAAACACAGGACTTGTTATACGAAGCTCAGGTCAGGGCTAAGGAGCAACAGGTGCATGAGTTGATCGTGCATGTAGGGAAGTTTTCTAAAAACGAACTTGAGGAACAAGGCATCATGAAGCCGATTGTTCCTTGTGATATCCAATTCCATTATCGGAACAAGGTCAGTACGAAATAGATATTTAGCAACTACTTTTTCGGTTTTTTCCTGATTTATTTCTGTGCATCTGTTCTGATATTCTGACTAGAAATGCAAAAGTGACAAATAGTGGGATTTAATAAATTTTTAAGTAGCGTTTTAAAATCCTTATTCAGGGAAGGGAATGTTTCCATTCTCATACCTGTTAAGGTGTTAACCTTCAAAGCCTAGCACTCCCTAATATTTGAAAACAAAATTTTGAATTTCCAGAAATGAACACATTTCATTTACAATTTCCAATATATGATCATATAAACTTGTCTCATAGTATTCTTCAGTGCTTGATGCTCTATTATATATATGAAGATAACATGAATTAAATGTACAAAAAATGCGACTGATGTTAGAAAGCTTAGACTTATATTACTTGTCTATTCATGTCTGTGGTGATATAGATGGAGTTCTCTTTTGGCACCAAAAGGTGGGTTCCTGCAGATCAGCTGCAGCAAGAAAGTGATGAAACCAATGAACATGCTTTGGGATTGCACGCTCCTGGCTTTTTTGACAAGGTTCTCAATGTCAATAAGTGCTTGTTACAGAGTAATCCAGCAAACCATGTATGTGGTACATAGTCTTTCTTTCTTACTTTTTTTTTCCATGTTGATTTTGTCTGATATGACCTTCGCTTTATTACTTTATGGTCATTGTAGTGAGATCAAGTTTTGGTGATCATAAAATGTCGTCTACAGTCCCACACACCCTAGAGAAAATGCCTATCAGCATTTTTTAACCAGAATTTTAGTTTACAATGTTGGTTTATCACTTGAAAGGGACTAAGGGAGTGTAGTTTATGATGTGTTTGATCCACATACTTCCAGTCATTTAAGGCATTATTTAGGATATCTGGCACATCTTGTGTTTTTCAGTATGTATTTCTTATACCTGTGAGGTTAGCAACTTGTGCAATCATTACTTAATTTTTATAAGCTTTGGTTACATATACAAGTATTGCCTAATTTTGTTATGCAGACTTAATTTTTTATAAATTTTGCAAGCAGACAGAAATGACATCATCTTATTGTATTCTTGCTACTTAAAACTCTCTGATTTATAGGTCCTTGCAGCTGTTCAAAACATTTGGAGATATCCAGAATTTGGCCTTTCCCCTTATAATGTTCACTCCCATTGTGGACTTTTAAAACATTTAATGATCAGGACTGGCAGGTAATCTTGTCTTTTCATTTTCATTTTTAGATATGAACATGATTTCTCTGCTATTTTGCTTATTAGAAAACTATGAAAGGTTTCAAATTCCATTTAGATATGGTGATGATTTCTCCGTTATTTTTCTTATTAGAAAATTATTAAAGGATTCAAATTCCATTTCCATTCCTTGACCTCAGGTATTCAAATTCTTTTCCAACACAACTTTTCAGCTATAACAGGATTCAAGCTTAAATTATAAAATTGATTAGTTGACCACCCTTGTTTACTAAGCGAATTGGCTGACCTTTTAGTAATAGTGACCTGGTACTGGATGCTCTATTTATTGGTCCTGGAAGAATCTCATGAATAATTAGCTCTGAATTTATAGGGCTATCCTCATCTTCTATCCATCTAAAAAGGCTGATCATTATATGCCCTTATTCAGGAATTTTGAGACTGGTCAGCCTGAGCTTATGGTTAATTTTGTAACTTCATCTTACCAACCAGAGCTCCTGAAGCCCCTTGTAGAGAAAATTGCAGCTTTTCCTGATGTGGTGAGTGGTTGAATGATTTATAAATTTCATGCTTGGATTGGATGTCATTAGCATGTTGGAAGTATTAAATCAAATATTTCATGAATTTTCTGCCATGATGTCAAATTGAACTCAATACAAAAAAATTGAACTCAATACAAAAAGAAGATTGACCTTACTGTCCTATCTAGTATTTCTTCAATAATATACTATTCATTTGCTTTTTAATGTAAAATTTTATTGCAAAGTTCTCAACATTTTAATTAACAACTTTTACTTAATTGCAAAACAACATAACCAGATTACCAGATCTCTTTTTCCTGTATTCTGAAAATAGGTAAGCATCATGAACAATGTTAATACTTCTGTTGGCAACACATCTGTTGGGGAGGAGGAGCACATACTCTGTGGTAAATCAACAATTATGGAGAGTCTTAGGGGGTTAAAGTTCCAAATTTCAGCCAACTCTTTCTTCCAGACAAATACACACCAGGTGTGTAACATAAAGCTCTGATCACTTCCCCACTTTTATTTTTGTCTCTCTATTGGATATTGCTTTACAGTGCCATTGAATTGGCATATACTCACCATCATCGTGTAATAATTGATGCAATCTACAAATAGCTGTACCTTGCAGGCTGAGATACTGTATAAATTGATCGAGGAATACTCTTGTCTGAAAGGAGATGGTTCAGAGATAGTTCTAGATCTCTTCTGCGGGACTGGAACTATTGGTCTAACTCTTGCCAAAAAGTAATTTTCTTCAACCTGCTTTGTAATTTGTATTAAAGTTGATCTAGCTAAGTCCACTGGTTCCGAATGCTCAGGGTGAAACATGTGTATGGTTTTGAGATAGTCGAGCAAGCCATATCAGATGCACGTCGTAACGCAAATCTTAATGAAATTTGCAACGCCACATTTGTGCAAGGGGATCTTAACAAAATAGGGGAGAATTTCGGTGAATATTTCCCAAAGCCCGATCTTGTCATAACAGGTCACTACTATACTGTCAATAAAATCACTGCTGAGTTTTACTTTGCAAAATATGTTCTCTTTTATTTGAAATCGGTTTCTAAATTCATAATGTTGCATACGTCTGGAATGCAAACGATGAAGATCCTAATCGTCCTGGAATGCACATGAAGTTAATCAAGTTTTTGTTAAAACTAAAAGCGGCTCGCATTGTCTACGTCTCTTGCAATCCTGCTACATGTGCTCGTGACCTCGACTACCTCTGTCATGGTGTGGTAAGTAGCTTTCTTTTCTTTTGCTGATGAGAAGCTCTGAATCTCGATTATAGAGGCTCAGCCTATCACGATTGTTTGATGCAGGCTGAGCAGAATATCAGAGGATGTTATAAACTGAGAAGCATTCAACCAGTAGACATGTTTCCCCACACTCCTCACATCGAATGTGTTTGCCTGTTGGACTACGCTGATTCCACCACCAACCAGTAGACATGTTATAAAAATAGGTACATGTATTCTAATATTATCTACACATGGGTTAATTATGATAAAATTTTGTGAAAAGAGCATAGCTCAAGTTGAAGTAGAAGATCATGAAAAATGACCATTTACCAACATAATAAGCTCTTGAAAGTTTAATTATTTTGCTCAGGCAGACAATATTTTCTTGGAAAATAAACTATTTTAAGTGTACCAGACAATATTAAAGTAGCATTTGGTTATATGAGTTAATATTATTCAGTGAATTTAAAATATTACTCCCTCCGTCCCATGTATTTTTACCCACTTTTCATTTTGGGATGTCCTACGTATTTTTACTCATTCCATTTTTGGTAAGAATACATAATATTTTATTATCTATTTTTTATAATCCCAACAATTTTAATTACTTTTTTACACTTTATTCATCATTCCCAACAACTTTATTTACTTTTTTTTTTTAAATTACTAATTTATCCATACTTTTTCTTACATTATATATTAAAAAAATAACTCGTCTTAATCTCCGTGCCCGTATAAATGGGTGAAAATACCCGGGACGGAGGGAGTACTAAAAAATAAGAAGTTTGTTTACTAATTGTATTTATATGGATTTATTTATCTTATAATTCTTTTAATAAAAAGGAAAGTGCCAAATGCAACTTAGGAAAAGAGGAGTGTTTACTCATAAAATTAAGGGATATTTCGTGTTTACTTCTTATATATTAATCACATATAGAATCCGTCAAAAAAATCACATATTATAGAAAAAGTAGTTCTAAAAAAAATTGAGCAACTTTCATGTAGATTTTAAAAGTAGTTTTCAAAGTTAGTGAAATCACCTATATAACACTCAATCAAAAATGAAAATTAATTAACCTAAGATTAATAAATATTTATTAATCATATTATCCACACAAAACATTTACTAATATATGTTGGAACTTACAAACAATACTAATACAATTATTATTACTTAATCTCCATATAAAAAGAAAATGTAATTTTGAGTATACAATTATTATTACTTAATCTCCATATAAAAAGAAAATATAATTTTGAAACGAGACACAGAGGGAGTATTTTCTTTAACACTATTATTATTAAGAAGATGCAATGCGGATGAAGGAAGGGTGATAGATAGAATTAGATATTTGTTTGGAGTTTCTGCATATATTTATACGAAGAAAAGGAAATAACCAAGTTTGCGGTCATAGTTTGTAAGTAGTATTTTTAATACGACAAGCACAGCTCATCCATCCCAGTTAGATAAGAGTTCAGCAGTACTAGAAATTGATATGAATTTCTAAGAAAACATGAATTAATCATGCAGTCAAAGACCGACACCCGCATATGCATTGCGCAAATTGCAAAACACGTTGAAGTATATACTATATACAAGCCAACAAATCGTACGTAATGTATCAAGACTGCATCATGTATATCTTATTTAATTACCAATTTACCATTCCATAAATATATGTTTATTTATAAATAAGTGTTTCCTGTGCAGCCTTCTTCACTTCACAAATCTACTCTCTTATTGAATCTCTTTCTTTCATTGTTAGGGATAATAACAAGTGCAGTGTACGTAAGTGCTTAAATTTTAATCTGCGAAATAAATAAATTATTGTATACGGAGTATATATTTTTTTTAAAAATCTAAATACTAATTTGGTTGGGCAATTAGGAGTATGTCGACGTTGGTTCCTGATTCGATGGTTCTAAGGTCAAGTTTGACGACGCCTACCGGCGGTTACATTAGTTACACGGAGGAGGGATACATCCGGTGTGCTCAAGATAATGTGTTGAGCCCATTAGCGACTATTGATGTCGAAAGATCCACCACCGACACCAGATTCATTCACCTTAAATTTCGCTACAGCAATAAATATTGGTCGCGAAGTTCAGAGTTGGGCCACTGGATTGTTGCCACCTCCGACCAACCCGAAGATCCTGTACCTTGTTCCACCCAACACGTGGGTTTAATGGTACAGTAATAGTACTAGTATATAAATGGAGTATCTTTTAAATATTTGTGCTTTTGATTAATTAAGAGTAAGAATCGAATTTAAACACAGGTGTTGGTTTTAGAATAATTGGATGGGATGGGTTGCGTTGCAGGAGATTTTTTCCTGCTGCATGTTCCTAGTAGGTTGGCCCTGGTGGTGGAAAATGTGCAATCCGGCGCTCGTTTCACCACGTGGCACGAAGACTTGTTAGATGCACTTGTCACTCGCCACATCTTCAGTTATGTGGACTGGGAAACCTTAACTCACATGCCCGAAAACGTATCCTTGAGAGGAGACAACCAAAAGTACTTAAGATCCACAACCATCCTGAATCAACTCCATATGCAGTTCTCATCCGACGATCCCAACAAGAGTGATACCCACTTATCCATTGAAAATATGAACGATGGACATGTTCGAATATGGTCGGTCCAATCCAACAGATTCTTGAGGCGTGGTCCTGACGATTGGATTCTAGCCGATTCTACCGACGACAGCAGCAGCAGCGACAGAGACACCCTGTTCTGGCCGGTCCGCGTCTCCGGCTCCACCTTCGCCTTGCGCTCAGCAGCTAACAACAACTTCTGCAGACTCCTCACCTCCGACGATCGAACGGACTGCTTCAACGCATCGGCTACTACCATGTTCGGACCAACTAATCTGTTGGTCCGGGAACTCGTCCTGGAAAGACACGTCTACCACATCAGATTCCGTATGCAGCATATGCGGATATACGACCAAAGGCCTTTCGTTGCTGGCACGGGCACTTCCATCAACAACACGGACCTAGATTCGGACCTGACAATTAGGATTTCATGCGTTCACCAACAGCTCCGCGGTAATGTTGAATTGTTTAATACTTATTCAGGTTACACTCTAACACGCCACAGGCAGGGTGAACCTCTGGACCTTAATACCAAAAGGTTAAGTTGATAGAGAGTTGAATCGTTTCATAGTTAATTAGGTTACACTGTAACAGGTAACTTCTGGCGTAGCCACCAGGATTACGACCGGCATACCACGGATTGTAGGGATGGAGGTGGAGGTGTCGAGAGAGGAGACAAGTGCGCTGGAGTGGGGAGAGACGGTGGAGGAAACGAGGATAGCGGAGGCTTCGGTGACGGTGAGTGTGCCGGCGAGGAGCCAAGTTCGAGTGGACTATGTAGGAACACAGGGAACTTGCAGTGTGCCATTCTCGTACACGCAGCGAGACAGGAGGTCCACTGATGGACAGTTTGTTTCGTATGAAAGAGAGGATGGTGTTTTCACGGGTGTCAATTATTACAGCTTCCATTTCGAGCACTTTCAGTTCACCGCCATCGCTGCTGACGACGAGAATACTCAACCATCCCGTGTGTTGGAAGGTGGAGAATAGATCGATCAGTGGTGTTTTATAATATAGAAGGGTGATGTGGCAATCATGAAAAACCAATTTGAGTTCGATCGAGTTGGTTTTTTCCCTCAATTGTATTAATAATAAAGAATGATTATCTTTGAATAAACATTTTCTTGTGTCTTACATCAACTTAATTATATATACTACACAAACATTTCCTTGGAATAATGATTCAATATCCTTAACGGATCGAATACAGTCTAGAGTCCTATATGCTATAAATATGACAAGATATAACATTATAACATGAAGAGAGACGATTTGAATGACTTACTGTTTGTATAACATATCCTCTACATACTCTTCTACAATTCTATGCTATGCGTATATGTGTGATGCCACAAATCTGAAGCAAAAACTGTGTATGAAGTTTACAGGTGTAAAAAAGGTCTGTTGTGTTGTTTAGCTTAGCTATTTACAAATTTCCTTTATTTCATTTCCTTATGTGTATGCGATCATTTTCTTGCTTGATCTATCATACTTTTGCCTTCCAATGAGAATTTGCCGACTTTGGAAGGAATCATTTACTAACCATTGATGTCATCCAGCGGTTGATAGTTTGTTCTAGATTTGACTTCCCACCCATTGTTTCATTTTGTTATTTTGAATTCCTCGACTGCCTCTTAGTCGGATCTTTTCTAAGTCAGCCCCTCTTAGAATCCGTCGGACTTCCCGCCAATTTTTTGACTTTTATTTGTTTAAATAAATGAATTTTGTTGTTAATAAATTAATTTAATAAATTAATTTTTTTATCAACATTCGGTTGGTAGAAAATAGTTTTTTTTTTTTTAATTGCATAAAACATTTAAACATTATTTATTACCTTTAAAAATAAAATTAAACCAAAAAAATTTGATAAAGTAAGTTAAAATGTAAAATTTCTCAATATCCGCCCGCATGCTCAATATATTAGGATGGAGGTTGGAGAATAATTCCCAAGAAAATAAAAATAAAAATATAGAATGTTATTAAGTTCATTTTCGTTGGTTGAAGCAATTGGTGAGTTTCATGAAGTTCTTCAAGGTGGAAATTTGCAGTTATTTACATAATTGATTTTGAGCCTGTTCAACTTCATCTTGCTGCAGGTTGAACTACTTCTGTGACCTATATGGTAAGTTATTTCTCAAATTATTGGAGTGGTTTCTGCAATTTGAGTATTGATGAACTCACACGTGCATGTTAAATTTCTATATCCGTTTAAATCTTATGTTTGCCGCTCTTGCATTCGTGTTGGTGTTGGAGAGGTAATTGATTAATCTTACAATTAATTATTTATTTATATCCCTTAATTGATGATGGTGTGACATTTATTATTAAATAGATGCAGGTCATGATCAAAGGATGGGATGAGGGTATTCTAGGCGGTAAAGGAATTTCACCCATGCTTGCTGGTATGTCACATTTACTTCATAAAAAATTCACTCTTTGGCTTTTCTTCATCACACACAAAGTATATTAATATCATCTGATTTTACATCTACCACATATTTCACACTTCAACTTTGGGTAAACTAAAACCCCATACTTGGGTAATCTTTCATATGTTTCACATTAAATAAGTACACCAGGTGCAATCTTAAATGAGACAGAGGGAGTAATATGCATGGATTAAATGTAGTAGTGAATTTTGGGTGTTAATATTCATGGGAAAAAAGTAAGCTAAGAATCCCACCTGCACTTGGATGTGGCTCCAGAGGCGCAAGCTGTGGAGGAGGCATATTATTACTCCACCATTTCTCCATTCACTTCTAAATTATTACTATTATCACATCCTAATTTGTTTATATTAACTAATAATTTCATTAGTGAGTATGAGAACTTTGACTTAGTATCGTTTCACAATTTATTTGACATTACACGTGAAAAAAATCTATGCTGATAATTGTTGTTTAGACAATGCAAATGGCCTGTTTGATATATTAGTATTAGTTTCACTGACGTAGTAATGAGCTGTTTGATATATTGATATGGTTAATAACATCTCTGATTAGATTTCCTATACTTTTGATAAAATTGGTATTAGTTTCATGATACAATAATCGGAGAAGAAAATTGGGAGAGGAAGAACATGCTGCTTTTCTTTTAATGGCTTTATCGTGTTGCTCTATTTATGCTTAGTTGGAGTTGTACTAGAAGCGGTTGTGGTTGTACCTATTTTCTTTTTCCCCCTAACTTGATTTCAAGAAAAGAATGAGAGAAGAGAGTTCAAATAGGCTTTCTTGATGTTCATTTTTACAGCATAAACAAAATTTATTCAATTTTAGTCTTGAAAATTCTTTAATTTAAGTCATTGTAGTGTATTAGCTTTCTATAAAACTAGAGGTTTATTTTAAGTTATTGTTGTGTTCTTTTTCCAAGATCGATCTCTTTATATTAGATTTCTTCTATTTTTATTTTTAATTAATTAGATGTAATGATACTGTGAATTCGGATATAAATTGTCAAGTGTTTCCTGTTTGAATTCAGATGTTAGGATATTGTGAATAAAAAAATAAGGTGTTCGATGTTTTTCCAACTTATAGTTCTTCATGTACAAGGCCAAGCGATGGAATTAGTCGAAAATTGCAGGGGTTAATCGCAGCGTGAAGGCATGGCTCTGGTGAGTTTATTGTGTCTCTAGAGTATTTATCAGTTTATTTTTTGTGATGGATGCGGCAGATCTATTGTTCTTTCTGAGTTTAGCATTGAAGTTAACTGTAAATTTGGTTGACACTATCTTTTATGTTTCTCCCCTATTTGAAGTTTCATATATTAAATTTATGGCGGATAATTATTTTGGATACTTCAGGAACTGTATGTGAGTTTCTTATGTGTCGAACAAAAAATTTATACTTTTTGAGATTATGTATTACCTATTGGATTTTCGTATGTAATTACTTTTTTACTGTTGTTTTTACATGTTTCTAAACGAGGTTTGAGTCATTGTGGTCTAATTGCCTTTAGTCTTTGAAAACCAGTACCTTTGGTATTATTTTTAAATAGTTCAACTATATTCATTTCAAATTGAGTAAAGTATCAAATGGATGATGCATTGTTGATATAATTTATGTGGTACCACAATAATCATTTGCCATATTATTTAGGTTTTGCACTCTGCTGTAAATGAAAATAGATTCAATGCACTTATTGCAACCGAATTCAATGGTGTAAATACATGAGCAAAGCTACAGTAAGGAGTTACTTAAATTTGGATCTGTCATTTTTTTTTCCGAATCAACATTATTATGACTCTTTAATGTTATTTGGCTGGCAATTCAGTGTCCAACGACTGTCATTCCATTCTTTAGTGACCAACCATTTTGGGAATAAAGTCTTACGAGCTCTTGGTTCAGTTTACATTGAGTTTTCAAGTTCATGTTTAATGTTATACATCCCTCATGCTAGATTATAAGTGTTTGACGATGTTTCTTTCAACTCTAAGATGTATAAATTTGCTGATCAAATTTGTAGCACTGGGAAAGGACTTTTCCCTTGCATTAAAACTATTGTTCCTTAAGATTCTGATATCATAATGGTACAAAAATAAACATAGATGCACATGAGAGTCTTAGAGCTAAACTCTGAAAACACCATTATTATTAGTTTAGTGAAAGGGGTACTTGAACTATACCATTATTCATTTATCTTTGTATTTCTTTTTGCGTTGAGATATTTGTATTATCTCTTCACTAATTATATTGCTGATATTCATGCAAGGTCATCGGGCCATAAATGCCATCTGCGGAGTTACTTGTTGCAGCAATAAAACTAATAGAAGCTGGAGCTGAACCAAGGTCTCTCACTCTCTTTAAATTATGAAAATAAATGTCTTTTTTCTTGGTTTGTTATGTATGATATCATATACACTCTGGAAAAACTGAATCTCAGAATAACATTACATGTTATACTAATGCATGAGAATGATTAATAGAGATACAAAGTTGAAAGGAGAAAACAATCTTTATATATGACTGCCACCTCCCACTGTTGTGGCAGAAGTTGTGTTCTAAAATCCCTAACTCTTTGTCATTGCAGATCAATTGAAGCTAATTATACCTAATCGAAAAGAGACCAGTAGGATCCTTTAAATTATTATTTTTTAGGCATGTCATAACTCTCTGGTGTTGATTCCGTAATTTATGTTTTTTAAACTTAATCGAACAAGTGCCTTTATTTATCGAGCGATTGATTTATAATGGTCTGTGTAAAGTGCACAGTACATCTAATGTTGTTATGTTTGTGTTTTCTTTGCAGATTCATCTAAAATGATGCTTTATTAAAAAAATCGAAACCATTATGTATACACCCTCTTATTTTTATTCATTTTCAAGTTTTTTTCATTTTATTACAGTTTCTTTCTAAATCTAGCTATATCAACGATGTCCTAATGTCTAAGTATCACTCTACAAAAGTGTCAAATTCAAGGAATGGATATGGATTAATATCTATTAAGATTCCACATATTCTTTGGCTTAACTATCGTTTAAATGTAGTTGATTAATTAAATAATTCTTTCTGGAAATGACTAATAATTATTCAATTTGGCTTAACTATCATTTAAATGTAGTTTATTAAATAATTCTTTCTGGAAATAACTAATATTTATTCAATTTGTTCACTTGATTCGACATAGCAACCCAATGTCTAGATTTAATAAATGCATTAGTCAATTAAAATTCACATTAATATGTGAGCAGTCTATCCTTTGTAGTTTGATGTTTGTTTATCAAAGGTTTCCTCTAATAATTTCTTTTGAGTTTTATATTTGTATATCAAAGCTTTCCTCTTTATAATTTCATGTATTTTGCAGGAAATATTCTATTAATTTTGGGGTATTTCTTAATACAGAAGCTCTCTAATCCTTTTCCTTTTGAGGCTTGAAGCAGTTTTTTCTTTTTATTAAATTATGTAGGAACGCTGATGGTCTTGATTATATTGTTTCTAAAATTATTTCCCGACTTCAATTTTTTCAGTTTAATAATTTCATTTATACCCTGCAGGGAATATATTTTTTGAACTTTTAGCCTTCAACTGTTTAATATTTTGATTATTCTATGAATTCAATTGTGGTTGAATAATAGAAGAACTTGACATTCTGTAATGGCAATATAATTACTTGGGCAATATTCTTGGTTGAATTCTAAGATTCCGCTTTTTTAAGACTTTTATTATATGTGATAAAGCTTAGGCATTTTCGAATATAGTCCCGTGCCAATTTTTTATTGTAAGATAAATTAATATTAAATGTGTATTTGTAATTTAAATATTGCTATTTGTAAGAATCTTAATTTTGTTGTAGTTTCATGAGTTAGGATTCATAATATTATTACGGACTTTGTAATATTACTATTAGTTTCAACTTTGTAGCCGGTTAAGATTAGCTAGGATTCTAAATAAACACTAATCTAAACTATTACATCATTGCATGGGAATTTTGTATTTGATCTTGTGAAATTTCAGAAATGGCTATTGCTGTGGTGACCTCTATCCCACCGTTCAATGAGTATAAATTCCAAACACCTTCACTTTCTCCTATCAAAAACTTAGTTTTCAAATGCAACCTTGATTATATTTTTTAATTCAAGTTTTTTAAAATTTATATAAATATATTGTAATTATAAATATATTTTTTATTTATTTGTGTAGTTGTTCAGCCCCCAAGAAATAGAGGACAGTGAGCTTTGCGGGGTGGATGTGACTTCAACAAGTCATCAGACTGTGCGTTGCAAAATCAATATATGAGGATCATCATCATATTGGATAAGGATCATCATCATATATTTGGTAAAGTAGTAACAATATTAGAAGTAATTGTTGTGGAGCTCCGAAGCGTTATATGATTACGAGGTTGAGAAGTACCTTTTTCCTGAATGAATCGATAATAATTATATAACTTTTTGGTATTTTGTATAATGTGTAGTAGATCAATTCTTAATGTCATAGCATTCTTTATTATTGAAGTTTTTCTCGGTGGATATGTACTATAAGTACTCTTTCCTTTCTTGGTGATAGGTGGGGTTTGAAAGAATTAATCATTTATGTTTGATTTTTGTGAAGTTGGTGTTTTTTTATTTTTTAATGGGTACTATAAATTTATTCTTTATAAATAAATTAAAAAATATAATATTTTAATGGGTTGTGAGTTGAAAGATATAAAATTTACGTGAAGTATATAGTTGCATTAGTATTGTGTGTGTCACTCCAAATAGATTAATTAATTGTTTTGGGTAGATTTCACTTGAAAAAAAAGGAAATTTTAGGTTTATACATGACTTCACAGTAAAATATTATATTTCTTAATTTCAATGTAAAATATAAGCGTAAATATTATTGCAAGACGGATAAAGTTTAAAATAAAATTTGTATGGTTAATATAAAAAATATCAACTTAAATATAAAAATAAATAGTTGTCTTATAATTCTTTTCCGTGCAACTCACGAGCCGGTAAATGCTAGAAGGAATTACTATATGAGATCCACAAGTATTGAATAAAATCATTATAAATAGTGTTCACCTACTTTAAATAGATGATTAATGATAAATTATCAAAGATTTTTTTTTAATTGTGAAAAATGCTCCAAATAATAAGTTGATTTTGAAAAATTCCACTCAAGTGACTCAACATGTATCCTTTTTGGAAAAAAATTATAATTTTTTAAACTTTTACCTTTCTTCATTGTATAATTATTACATAATTACACATAAAATCGTGTGCAGCGATATATGGTCACACATGAAATGGCGTATAGGGTCACATGAAAAAATTTGTGTATGAAATGGTAGGAATAATTTATATATTATGAAATATATTTTTATATATTTAATTAAAATTTGTAAATTTTTCTATCACATTTATATAATGGAATATTATATTTATTTTATATTTAATTAGTAAAAATATAAGTTGATTTAAAGTATTAATTTATTCAATAAAAAAT
This sequence comes from Pogostemon cablin, assembly GCA_023678885.1. Classification (NCBI taxonomy): domain Eukaryota; kingdom Viridiplantae; phylum Streptophyta; class Magnoliopsida; order Lamiales; family Lamiaceae; genus Pogostemon; species Pogostemon cablin. Next base: position 1,973,935 of record CM042959.1, on the reverse strand, counting down.
ATTTTGATAACTAAGTTTGAGTTTAATACTATGTAGTATGAATTTTGAATACATGCGTTTATTACTTTTATATTTTTATTTATATAAATAAATAATGCATTTATTACTTTCACAATTTTATTTATTTAAATAAATATGTGAAGAATGAATGCTCTCGGAATATGAGATGTGGAATTGAAAAAGTATTTGAACTCTTGATATTGTAACTTTGGTAACCATTGTTGAAGTGAATAGAGGAACAACTGTTACACTAATATATCGTTGTGTTTATTGTTCCTATACTTTTTTTATGTAAACAGTCAAATAAGGGTAGTTAAAAAAATGAATTAGAGTTTGGAAAAGTATGGTGAATATATGTCATGAGTACCACGGGTATGAATTTACATATATACTGTTCAAAATTTTAAATATATATATATTTTTAAAAATTAAATATATAAAATATATTTAAAATATGTGCATAAAAAAAAATTCACTCTGTCCATAAAAATCATCACTCTTTCTTTATTGGTTTGTCTCACATAATTGTTCACCCTAAAAAAATAAATATCATTTTAATCTAGCACCTTAAAATACAAATTAATTTCAAAATTGTCAACCATTCTTTTACAAAACTTACTTTATACTTTATTTATTATATAAAATACTACATTACACGTAAATGTCAATAAATTTAGTTAAAAAGTTATTTTTAAAAATATCCATGGTATAGTAAAGATGAATAATGTTAAGAGGGTTTATGTAACATTTATAATTGTAAAATTTTTAGTATTTATTTAAAAATATTGAACTATTGATAATTTATAGTTGTAAAAAAAATCTACAAGAATATTAGTATCATAATGAGTTTTTAATACAGGACAGGTAGTGATACATGTAGTTAAAAATTAAATAGATACGGGTATGTGAATCCGAGTACCTTATCTAATGTCATCCCTAATGGTACCCTATATGAATACGAGTACTATTAACAATATGATTAGGTTCAAAATAGATATTAGAGAAACTCTCTTATGAGACGAATTTTTTGTGAGATGAGTGTGAAACGGGTCGACTCATTACTAAAGTATGCTTATTATATAAGCAATGTGTGCTTATTTGTAGTTAAAGTATGTCAATAATAAATCATATTATAACACCCTAAAATTATACTTTAAATCATTATCCATCATAATTTAGAAAACATACTTTAACAATTATTAAACATACTTTATCTATATAACAGACATATTTTAACACGTCTCACAACCCGTCTCACAAAACTAATGTCTCATAAGAGACTTTGTCTAGATATTTGGCTGATAAATTTTAAGTATTCATGATTATTATTCAAATAACCAAGTTTCTTTAACTAATAACCATATGCACTAATATGGGCGAATGAATTCTTAAATGAATTAGAAACGCATGATGGTTATAATTTTGATCATAGTTCAAACATAATTAGTTCTTAACATGCTTAGTAGAGTTGTAATTCAATACTCACATTATTTTACATAGCACTAACCTTTCTTATCATTACATATATATAATCTTCCTCATGAAAAGTTCTATCTAATGTGACAATAAATTTGCAGATTCTTCCAAATATTTAGTTCCATGCTCAAACTCTATTATATGTTAATATCAACAATTGAGAAATTCAACATAAAACGACAAACACGTACTCATCAATCTGATCATAATTACCAGGTAAAACTATCACATTTCTCATGCTTCTTCCCAAACTAAGCATTTCAGTCCTCATAGTTGTTAATGACAGCGATTTAAGAATCACAATCAAGTCATGCATAAGATCATCGTGATTTTAAATTAAAATAAATTACTCTTCAATTCCAAGAGAATATTATTAACCTCATAAAAAACAAAAGTTAACATATAAAAATATTAAAAAATATTCATGTCCGCGCAACGCGTGGCCGGATAAAAGAATTCACTGAGTGGATATCTGGTATAGGCGATGGAACAATCGGAAAAGTTACTGATTATGACACTATAATTGAAATCTCATCCGACATTCTTTTGCCTCCAGGTGATGATCCAATTGCAACTATGGTTAATGCAATATATCCCAATTTTGAGCTGATTATGGATGAACCCGACTAAATTAAAACAAGGGCTATTTTGGCACCTACACTAGAATCTGTTGACGCCATCAATGATTATATGGTATCTCTGAATTATAGGGATTCAAAAAGGTATTTGAGCTGTGACTCTGCCTGCAAATCGGATACAAATGTTGGTATCTTAGCGGATGTTCACACACCAGAATTCCTTAACTCTATCAAGTATTCCGGTTTACCAAATCATGAATTAATCCTTAAAGTTGGAACACCTGTAATGCTCTTGAGAAACATAGATCATGCTAGAGGTCTTTGCAATGGTACCCGTTTGATCATCACCAGACTTGGAAATAAGGTGCTTCAAGCAAGGGTTCTGACAGGTAACAGTTCTGGAGAATATGTTCTAATACCCCGTCTAACACTTACACCTTCTGATGTTCGTATACCCTTTAGATTCAAAAGGCGTCAATTCCCATTAATGGTTTACTATGCTATGACAATAAACAAGAGTCAAGGCCAATCGTTGGAAACTGTCGGAGTTTATTTAAAAAGACCCATATTTTAGCCATGGACAACTATATGTGGTTGTATCCAGAGTGATCTCTAGGAATGGTTTGAAAATAATGGTATTTGATTCAAATAACAAGGAGAAGAATGATTGCAAGAACTTTGTGTTCAAAGAAGTCTTTAGAAATATATAAGCACACAATTTTAGAAACTTTTTCGCTGTTAAGTTTCATAAATAATGGAATGCACAAACTTCGCATAAATGGTTCTACTATTTGCTTTTATGTTTCAGAAATATTAAACTCATGGAAATACACAACTTTCTGAACAAACTGTATGTTATATTTCATTTTTTCCTTTGATAAGACAAAAGTTGTTGAAATTCTTCATTACTACTCATTAACTATATCTCCTTGGGTTCTCATTCAACATTATTAATAAAAAAATCTATTATTATCAACACTTATCATTTATAATATTACCAAGGAATTTATATTTGACAAAGTCTCTTGTGAGACGCTACTTTCATGAGTCGGTTTGTGAGACGTGTTAAAGTATGTCGATTATTTAAATAAAGTATGTTTAATGGTTGTTAATGTATGTTTTTTAAAGTATGTTGGATTATGTATTAAAGTATGATGTTAGTGTGTTATAATTTGATTTATTATCGACATACTTTAACCACAAATAAGCGCACTTTAACCACAAATAAGCATACTTTAGTGACGGGTTGACCCGTCTCGCATCCGTCTCACCAATAATCCGTCTCACAAGAGACTAACTCTTTATATTTACCATCACGAACAAGTAACTGTTTATATTTATTTAATAATAAATTGTAACTAATTTGTACCAACATTTATAACTTATAATATTAGTACGTAATTCTCATAAATATCTACAATGATGAATTAAAAAAATTTTACTATTTATATTAAATAATAAAGTATAATTAATTTGTCCCGTGCATCGCACGGGTTCAAAAACTAGTTTTATAAATTAAAGAGAATGATTAGGGTACAACTGGTACAACCTTGGTTCCCACTATTTTTAATAAATTCATGCTTTTTTATTAATGTTGTTTTTTTATTTTATTTTTAAATTTATTTTATTTAAATGACTATTGTACCCTAAATCTTAACTGCTATGGATAAATTACACCCTAAACCACAAGAATAAAATTACAATGAACCCTAAACCACAAGAGTAAAATTGTAATTATATCATAAAACCTTGGGATAAATTATATCCTAAACAATAAGAGTAAAATTGTAATTGTACCCTGAACACTAAATTCTTGGGATAATTATATCCTAAACCACAAGGGTAAAATTGTAATTATACCCTAAACCTAGGGATAAATTATACCCTAAATTACAAGGGTAAAATTATAATTATATCCCTAAAATTAAATAAATAAAACAAATGAAAAAAAAGTAGAAGCAATTAAAAAAAATTAAAAAAATAAAGGAAAACATACCGTGAAGATGAATGAAGGAGGTTGTACAAGAATTTCTACTAATTGAAGATTGTATACAAGTCTATGCCTAGATGAATTCTCCCTTCGTCCCACAACAAGAGGTGCATTTCACTATTCCTGACATCTGCTTAAAAGACATCAATTTCCTCTATTTAATAAAGAAAGTGCACAATTTGACTCACTACTTCCCTCTAATACAATTACACATCTTATCTATAATAATAATACTCCTTAATTTTCATTCAAAAAGCAAATAAAGATCCTAAAGTCGTCCACGTGCAAACAGCAAACGCACCTCTTGTTGTGGGACGGAGGGAGTATATAGTACCCGACTTACTCATTAGAGATGGATTGAATTTTTTAGAGAAAATAAAACGATACTAATATAAGACCAATTTGTCTCATAAAATAAAGAAAGAACTAAAATCTCAGCCAGAAAAAATGAAATATCTCATCTTTTACAATCAAAGCGTAGAAAAAAAAAAAAAAGGGGCTAGCAATGATTTCCAATTTGCCACATCTTGCCCTTGATTGAATGAGCCCGTTCCGAGTCACCCATAAATACAACTCACATTTTGTCAATCAAACTCTAATGGGATGGATTCGGGTACCTATAATCGGGTTTGGGACGGATTTAGAAAAAAATAAAAATTCTCATTAGGGTTCAGGTAGACCCCCCTCGGGTACCCGTTACCCGAACCCGTATAAAGAAGCGGATAAGGGTAGCGAGTACCCGCATATATCCGTCCCGTTTATTTGTATGTATGTATTTTTTAAAGGATTCGAACACTCAACCTCATTAAAAAAAATATCCGTTCATCGTTTAGACACAAGTATCTTGTTATATGTTTCAATATTTAAATAAATTTACAAATCATTAATCTAACCTATCATTTTATTTTATTTGTATGTTATTTAAAGTTTGAATTGAAGATCTTTAAACTTGTGTGGTGATTTTATGTCATGTTTTAATTATTATTGTTTAATGTTGTAGACACATTTATTTAAATGTTTGAGATTTGAAATTTATATTTTAAGTTTTATAAAAAAGTTTGACGGGTTCGGGTACCCGCGGATAGAAACAATCGGGTTCGATACGGATATTTCAATAATATTTTAAACGGATAATGGGACGGATACGGGTAGTGGTATTCTTATCGGATACGGGTTCGGGTACCCTACCCGCTGCCATCCCTAGCTAGTACTTCTTGGATAGTGTTAGGCTCTGAAGGTTGAATTGTTTTGGGTTAATGATCTAGATTAGGGTATTGATACCTGCAGTATACTTATTCCTTTATTAATGTTTTGAAATTATCCCTATATTTTTGTCTTATATAGTATGCCCTCATTCATGATGTCATTGTCTTATACATATTTATGCTTGTTGCTTATGCTATAGAAGTGATTATATTTGTCAATCTGTTATAAGTAAAGGAGATATAAACATATAACTTTTATGCATTAGAATAATTAATATTGGACACTTACGGCTCGATTGGTATGATTGAATGGAATAATAATAGAATGGAATGAACTTATGAATAGAATATGAATGCAATAGAGATGGAAAATGAATAATTATTACAATGATTGGTATGGTTCAGAAATTACTCAAGGAATAGAAAAATATATTTCTTAATTTGTTCTAAGCTCATTAACAATATTTTTATAATAATGAATTGATTTATATAAAATCATTAAATTAATTAAAATGTTAATGAAGATATTATATATTAATAATAATTACACAAAAATTAATTTTTTTTAGTATTATCAAAATATAAATAAAAAATCTATGTATTAAAAAATAATTAAAGTCTCGATGAAGATTTTATATATTTTAATAATTATTTAATTAAAAATTTAAATTAAATATAAATATAATTTTAATATTATTAGAAATAAAAAATTTTATATATTAAAAAATATTAAACTTACGAAAAGAATTATAATTTATATCTTGTTACACACATACAAATATATATATATATATATATATATATATATATATATATATATATATATATATATATTCAATTTTATTAATAATATTTTTAAAAAAAATAATTTAGTCATTTTTATTTTGAATAAATATTAAATTAATTTTAAAATTTTATTATATTTTTTAAGAATTTAATTAATTTTATATTTTTTAATGAGATGAAAATATAATTTATTTATTTAAATTTTAAATAAATGATTTAATATTTTATTTTTTGTTGAATAATTTAATACCAATATTTTTAATTAATATTACATTTTAAGCAGAAAATATTAATTTATTTATAATTTTGGTAATTACATAATTTAATTTAATGTGGTAAAAATTTAAAAAAATATTATTTACATCTTTTTATATTTCTTAGTTACATAAATTTGAAAAAATAAAATAAAAGTTGATTCCAAATGGTGTTGTAATGGGTAATACCATGGGGGGTGGGATGAATCACCATTCTCATGTTTGAGGGAATGATGATTCCAAATGGAATCGAAATTCTCATTCCTTGAACATACCAATCGTGACATTTGGAATGAAAGTAGGAATAGTGATTCCATTCCTAATCCATTCCAACCTACCAATCATGTCATTAATATCTATTAATTATCATTCTAGAGGATTTGGTTTCTTAAATTGTTAGGTGGGAATTGAGGATTAATTCTTAGGTACCTATAAAAGGAAGTCTATTGTACTAGTCTTTAATGGAATTTTACATGAAGTACCTAGAAAGCTATGGAGTAGGGATTATTATTCTGCATCTAAGGGTTAACACCAGATTTATGTGTTAAGCTTACTTTAGAAAAGGAATTTAACATAATTAAGAGTTTGATTTCATAAGAACTGCATGGATTCTAACCGATTGTCGAGTGAATTGATTCAACCGATTTAACTGGATTGTCTAGTGCTATCTATCTTCTCTCTTGAACACGTTCATATTTTTAATTGCCTTCTTTATTATTTTAATTTATTTTCCTTTTAGATAAATTACCCTTTAGTTTAATAAATACCCTTTTCAATTCTAGAATAATCATAAATTGGTTTGAATAATAAGTCTAGAATTATCCTTTGGGTTCGATAATAGACTTGGTCACACGCTTATGTACAACTGATTCCCTATACTTGAGGACATGCAAAACGGTGAACAAGCAATAGGGCAAAAGTTTCCTATTAAATTACACCTAACCTTTTTCTAAATTGCAAACGACCGGTGTTCTTCTAAATTTACTGCATCATCAACGTTATATAGAAACTAAAGTACCTGAAGAAAGCCCCCAGGGCATAGCTCAAGTGGTAGAGGGGAGGGTGGAAAGACCTTCCAACTGAGCTTGGTTGCTGTAGGGTGGGGGTTCGAATCTTGCATTTGGCATAGATTTGGCCCCTTGCAAGCACAAGTTTAACAATGAGCCCTCCCTATAAGCCACTAGAGGCACATCCTGCGATTTATCTCCTCCACCAATCCCCAAGGCAGGGGGAGTGGAGGCCCCTAATGGTGGGGTACACCATTTTTAAAGCACCTGAATGAACAACGAACCAATCGGAGCCATCAAGCAGCCCAACTTCTATGCGAGTCCATGACAGATTATCATGTTAACAATCATTTAGCACTTTATACGTCACAAAAGTTAAATTTATTTTCTTATTATATCAGAGAGAAGAGAGAGAAACAAACCTAGTGAAATTAGGGGTTGTGTTGTTGACAACACGTTCGTGATCTTCATCCATTTGAAAGGAAGGGCAGCTTTCACATCCCTGATTCCCAAAATTGCAATAAATCGTATCAAATTGGTTACCATTTCTCACTCGGGGAGGGGGGAGAGAGAGACTGAACCTAGTCGTAGGGTTTGATCAGACGATAACGAAGGCATGCCCAAAGCTTGTCGGGGATTTGTGCCACCACCTTCACCTTGACCCACCATTGAATTTCTCATGGAGCACTGCTAGAATTTGTAATTCACAGAAAAAAGAGCCCTATAAACTCTTAAATATCTAGATAGAGTAAAAGAAATTTTCACGCGAGATTGTATCTCAGAATTTCAAGAGTTTCAGGATGGTGTGCTTAATCGAATTTGAAGAGTTTACTTAACTTATTGATAATTAATACAGAAATTAAACTCTTAAAATTTTATAAAAATAAGCAATAGGGGTGTAGAAGTAAATAGTGAAATAGGGAGTGGACAAAATGGGAAGAAAATGTTTCCCAAACTCTCCCCACTTTTAATATGTTATGATTATGATTATGATTATGATATGATATGGTTTGTTATGATTATGATTATGATATGATTAGATTATGATTATGATTAATTAATTCCACCAAGAAATTAAGTTTGCACAGTCCTAATAACCTCTAGAATAAATAATAGACTACTGCTAAAGAATTAAATTTCAGAATTTTTATTCTGCTTGTAATTTCTTTTCTCTCTAACGGTGTCTACCATTCAAGAATTTAATTTAAAAATCTTTATTTCACTTGTAATTTCTCTCACATCTTATTCATTTGCTTGTAATTTCTTCTCTCTCCAACGGTGTCTGCCATTCAAGAATTTAATTTAAAAATCTTTACTTCACTTGTAATTTCTCTCACATCTTTCATCTTATAGGGATCATTGTAAAACTTGAAGATTAATAAAGAATCAATAAGAATTATCAATAATAAACGACTGAAATGACTGATTAATCGTAGTACAAATAATGCGAACAATAATTTAGGATGGTGTATAAAATATTAATTTAATAGTATATATAGAGAGAATGTGTATTTAATAAATTATTAAGAATATTTTAGACTTTTTAATTAAGAGAATATATATTATGATAGGATGTGTATTTAATAAAAAAATGAGAGTGTATTTAGAATTATCTTTTATTTTATTACATATATGAATTACATCAAACTCTTCAAATTACCCGCCTGTTGTTATTTTCAATTTTACTCATCCATTAAAATTTAATTTTGTATAATTAATTTTCATCTAATCATGACTACACCCTCCGCAATGAAATAAACTTAGTATTTTGATGTTAACCCTTAAAAAGAGATATTTGACAACTTAAATTATTACAATATGAAATACATCCAACTATTCAAATGGACATTCTATTGTTATATAAAATTTTACTCACGATTAGAATTTAATTTTATATAATTAATTTTCATTTAATCATATCTATTCATCATCTAATACACTGATTTAAAACTTTTTGAAATTTAACAATAATAATAATAATAATAATAATAAATGCTATATAAAAGTTTTCGTGAGATAGTATTCATGTGAGATCGATAAAAGTGTTATTGTTATATAGATTAAATATGATTCTTGATAGTTTTTTAAGTATGATTGTTATATTAAAGCGTGATTTGCTCTTGAAATAAAGGATTATTGAAATGAGTTTATATTTAAAAGTGAAATGATAAATATCTATCTTTTTGTTAAGAATTTTGAATTAATAGAAATATAATTGGGCATAATAAAATTGATGCTTAATAAGAACATAATAAAAACATTTATCTTTTTGTTAATGCCTTTTTCGGTTGCAACTTCTTCTGCACGCTACTATTCTACTTTTATGTATATTTATATATAAATGTAAATATAAATTATGAAAATTACTTATATAGCGGCAATTTATTTTATAAGGTTGGGATGAAACAAAAACAAAAGTTAACCTAAATTTGAAACACAAAGAATATAATAAAATAATTATAAAATTGTGGGTATTGTGTAAGACCGTCCCACCACGTGAGATCATTTAACATTTTTTTTTTAAAATAGTTATTACTTTTGCAATAAAATATTACTCCACTTTACATTAATACTATAAATTATTCCAATTATGAATTCTTGAAAAAAGAGGATGAATCGAAATATAGCTGCTATATCAAAACTAGGTGTAAAGAACCAACCAGACTGCCCCAATGGATAAATCAGGAATACAGAAACAAAACAGAAATTGGACAAGAGAATACAATTGCATTATAAGGTCGCAATTGAACAGATCGAGCAAGCTTAAATTGACGTAACATGAAACCTATTAGGGCGAAGGCCCCATGTAGAGTAACAAAAGCCCACAGACCTCTTATTTAACACCAACAAGTCAGTAGCACCTTGTGCTTCAAGACCCAACAGTAATATTCTCACTTTTTAATAATTTAAAAAATTAATTTTCATTTTAAAAATTGTCACTTCCTGTCATCTCACGTTTATGTTGAGATGATCTTACATAAATTTTTGCCTTTATAAAATATATTAATTGAAGATAAATATTTTTAATTAATAATAATATGGATGTAATTTAAAAGCTTCTAAAAAAACAATAAATTTGATATAATGTTAAAAAAATTTAAACGCAAAAGCAAGGGATGATTATACTAAAATTTATTCTATTTCATTCAACCCCTAACATATTGCAATATTTAAAAATCAAAGCCTCTTCTCCATATGCTAAATCTTTCCTACAACAATCTCTGATATAGTCGAAGAAGTGGTTGAACACTGATCTAGGTACACATGGACATACCTGCAATTGTCCATAAACAACTATGTTAACAACTTCAAAGCATTAACATCTTAATTCTTAATAAAAACACTAATTTTATAACCATACTTTTCCAACATGTTTATATGGATTAGTTATAGATAATGGTTATTCATGACACCAAAAACATTCTTGATCAAATTAATGAGTACTCTAAAGAAAGCAACGAAGTTTCAAAGTATTGTAATATTTAATTTTACGTATTATGACAATTACATAATTCTATTCGGTTAATATATATCTACTGCATTAGCTTTGGCAATGAATTAAATGGAACACGATGATTAAAATAAAAAATAAAAAATTGCCCGATGTATTATATAACGGTAGCCCAATTGTTGCTGGACCGGCCCAAAGCCCAATATATCCATATTCCTATTGAATTTTCTTTTAAGTTTATTCATATATATAGCAATAGCATCGGCATCATCGAATTTGGGGTTAGGGTTAGGTTTGGTTCTGAATCTGAATTCACGTCACAGAGAAGATAATGTCAAGAAAAAGAAAAAGATTACCCCTGTTTGGGGTTAGGGTTTGGCTTGGACAGAAAAGATTAGCCCTGTCAATGTCAAAAAGAAGAAAAAGATTACCGTTAGTGATGAAATGGCCCAAGTTGCAGAAGATAAAATTTATCAAACGTCCTGAAGGTGTGGCAGTGAAAGATATCCCATTGGATGGAGTGTCAGGGGAAGATGGCAACAGAAAGGGTGGATTAAAAGGAGCATCTTTGGATGGGAATGGGTGGATTAGAAAGGAATGGCCGCCATTGAGAGAATGTCCGCAATACGGTCTGATTGATCTGTATGTTATCCGTAAGTATCCGTGGGAGGACGAGGGGAATGAAGATGTATGGTTCAAAATGTACGACCCGCCTGGCAGAGTGGATGTTGAGACGATGAGGGAGGATCTCCTCATCGCCAAGAAGTATCTTCATCAAGTGCGCACTACCGGGTATGTATCTATCTATCTATCTCTTTATGATTTCTTTCTGATTATTATTGGAATTGGAATTTCATAATTGTTAGTAAATTACAGGGTTACGGTGTGACATGCGACCTTCCATTACACTGCGGTACTTTTACACCGGTGGATGGTCCGGAATGGGATGAAGAATATTTAGTGAAAAGTTCATTGCACTCAGCTCTTACTCATATCTCCGACAAGGTACTCTGCTTTTTCGATTCGGGTGTGATTATAAATTCTTTCTATTTGTTTACTCCACTTTTTATGCTCTTGAATTAGACTTTCTGCCCTTAATTGTTATTATCATTATTTCCTCCTCCATCAATATGCCCAACATTCTTACTGTACCTAATTTAATTCCCAACTTCTCTTCCTCCCATCATCAACCTTACTTACCATTTGAAATATTGTGCCTAATTTAATTAAAACTTTCACTCAAACATCTTTTCTTTTCCTTGTTTAACACCTTTTGAATCTTAAGATAATAATGCTGCTTTTCTTTTCTTTTCGACTGATGTGGGAAACATTTGTGTTTTTCATTTTATTGTTTTCAGACAGGGGAAACTTACGAACTGGTGAAAATTGAGAATGCTGTTAATGCCCACAGACACAAGATAGTGTTTTTAACTTTCGATGCGAAGACAGGCCACTCTGTTCCAGAGACGTTCCTTGCAATGGTGCATTATATCGTTTCCAGTATGGAAGTGATGGAGTGCCTACTTAAGCCTGATTGCGAAGCAGATTGGGGTGCTAATGAGGATAAGCTGCATTTGGCTCCGTATAAAATCCGGAAGAGGCCGCCTCCCCTTCGCTGGCTACAATTAAATCAAAATTTACTAGTTTAGATTATCAGCTGTTTGATTTGGTAAAAATGGTTGTATTTATTTTCAAATATTATTTTATTCGGTGCCTAGGATTAAATTAAAACTTAGTAGTTAAAATATTACATAATTGTGTTACTTATTTAAAAATGTTATATGAATATGTTATGTGTTAGAAAAATGTCATTAGTATATGTTACTAATATAAAAAAGTATCATAAATTTGTTATATATTATAATAACTTTGAAAGTGTTATCGATTTGTGTTAATTAAAATAAAATTGTTAATTTAAGTTGTTACTACTTAATATCACATATGTTGTAGTATAATATTTCTATATTTAGAAGGATATTTGGGTAAAAAAAAAAACTTTTTTAGGTTTCTTTTTATACGGCTCCCTCCCATTTCTTCCCATTTCATTGTCATAGAGCGCCATAAAGCTCGTCTTGTTGCTCAGGGCTTTACACAGATTCCTGGCACTGATTTTCACCATACTTTCAGTCCAGTGGTTAAAGTTGCTACTGTCCGAATTATTTTGGCTCTCTCCGTTCAGCATGGTTGGCATTTGCATCAACTTGATGTGAAGAATGCATTTTTTAATAGTGTTCTTGATAAACCTGTGTTCATGGCTCAACCTCCTGGCTTTGTGGATGCACGGTTTCCCGATCATGTCTGTCGATTAAAAAAGGCCTTATATGGTCTTCGTCAAGCCCCACTTGCTTGGTATCAAAGGTTCAGCTCTTACCTCTCTAGTCTTGGTTTCCTTCAGAGTCGTAGTGACTCTTCTCTATTTCATTTCCACAAAGGGACGTCTATCATATATTTGCTGTTATATGTGGATGATATTATTATTACAGGGAATGATCCTTCTTTGTTGCAAACTTTTATTTCACGTACTAATCGTGAATTTGCTATCAAAGATCTTGGCCGTCTAAATTACTTTCTTGGTCTTGAAGTTTCGTATACCTCAATTGGTTTGTTTGTTGGACAGACGAAGTACGCTCGTGACATCCTTGAGCACGCTAAGTTGTTGGACGCGAAGCCTGTTTCCACTCCCTTGGTGTCAGGGGAGTGTCTGCTCAGTGGTGGTTCCCCATTTTCTGATCCTACTTTATACAGGTCACTTGTTGGAGCTCTACAATATTTGACCATTACTCGTCCTGATCTATCTTATGCAGTTAGCTCGGTCTGTCAATTTCTTCATTCGCCTACAGATGATCACTTTTTGGCAGTGAAGCAAATCCTTCGATATGTAAAGGGCACCATGCATTATGGACTATCTTTCAAGAGAAATCCGGACTTTTCCATCTTGGGCTACTCTGATGCTGATTGGGCTCGTTGTATTGAGACACGTCGTTCCACTTATGGTTACTCTATCTTTATTGGGGGAAATCTTGTTTCTTGGAGTGCAAGGAAACAACCAACTGTTGCCCGATCCAGTTGTGAATCTGAGTATCGTGTCATGGCAAATGCAGCGGCAGAAATTGTTTGGGTCACCAATTTACTTGGTGAGCTTCGAGCTCTACCTCCTTCTAGGCCTATTCTTTTGTGTGATAATAAGAGTGCTATTTTATTGAGTCAAAACCCGGTGGCACACAAGAGGGCCAATCATATTGACCTTGATTATCATTTTGTTCGTAAGCTAGTTTCATCGGGTAAGCTTTCCACTCGTTTTGTTCCTTCTGATCTCCAGTTGGCAGACATCTTCACTAAGAGCTTACCACGCCCAGCCTTCAACCTTCTTCGTTCCAAGCTTTGCGTGTGTCTTCACCCCAGCAGCGCTTGAAGGGTAATAAGATAAACACCAGCAATTAACTTTGTATATCTAGTTCTTGTAAATTTGTTATATCTTCCGTCAATTGTGGCAATCTGTTGTAATGTGATTGTAAATCTCCTATTATTAATAACAGTGTTCTCATCACCACATTCAAGCGGTGATTACAAACCCTCTCAAGGCGTACCAATATTAACAATCGAAAACATCGGTAAGTAATCAAATTCAATATCTTTATTCATTTTTCTTTTTACATCACTCAAATATATATACGGAATATATATATACTCCATTTTTCAATTACACTTTTATACTCCATATTATACCCTCATTTACGCTTAAATGTTTACATTTCCTTTTTCACGTATATTAAAAGATACTCTATAATACTTAATGTAAAAGGGTAGGTCTTGTGTGAGACCGTCTCACGTGAGACAATTTTTCACTTTTTAAAATAGTTATCACTTTCGCTATAAAATGTTATCACTTTTTATTTACATTATAAACTGTTCATGAAAGAGTTATCACTTTTTGATCGTCTTACATCACTTTTACATAAGCCCTTGTCTTTTCCAATGTAAAATGAATAGTTATATTAATATTGTGTATAGCTCTATATAAATTAAATAAGGAAAAGATTTGTGTGAGACCGTCTCACGTAAAGGCTTACAGGAAAGTGACGTGAGACGGCCAAAAAGTGATAACTTTTATGAAGGAAAGTGATAATAAATTAATAAAAGTGATAATGCTCTTTCATGAACAGTTTATGGTGTAAATAAAAAGTAATAACATTTTATAGAGAAAGTGATAACGACTTATAGCAAAAATGATAATTATTTTCAAAAGTGAAAAATGGTCTCACATGAGACGATCTCACGCAAGACCTACCCATTACATAATTGTTTCGAGTGAGTACAACTTAATAAAAAAAATAAACATAACTTTTTTCATTTAAAATAACCTAGATAAAATTAAAGAAATAAACATTAATAAAGGACGTAGGGAGTAAAAAAAAAATTATTTTTCATACTTCACGTATCCAATTACATTTGCAAAACTATGAAGAGAAAAAAGAAAAAAAAACACTGACTAGTGACTATACGATTTAATATGGAAAAAGTCAAAATTTAGAGAAAATTACTTTATATTTTAATTTTTATTTTGAACAGTCTCACGGTGATCTTTTCATAATCCTTTTAAGGAAAATTTTAATATAGGACTTAAAGAAATAAGTAAATTACTTCCTCCGTCCACTGCAAAGGTATTCGTTTCACTATTCATGTCGTTCGCTTTAAAGTTATCAATTTTCTTTATTTAGTAAAGAAAGTACACAAAAAGACCCATAATTTTCCTCTAATACAACTACCCACTTTACCTATAATAATGATACTCTTTAATTCATGTGCAAAAAACAAATAAAAACCTTAGAATTGTTCATGTCTAAACAACAAACGAGTATCTTTGCTCTAAATTGAAGGAGTATTATTTAAAGATCTGAAAGATTATTTGTTTATTAATTAGAACCCTAAAACTCTAAACTATTGATGCAAAATCTAAAATCATAAAATTTTAATGTTTTTTATTATTTTATTTTTATTAATTTTATAATTTTAGATTATGTATTTATACTTTCATATCTTTCGGATTCTAATTGATAGAAAAATCAATCGAGTCCCTAATTGATAATGTACCTATCTTTCAAGTCCTATATTAAGACCAAATATAGTGTGCACCCGGGTGCACACGAAGCTTCGTGTGCACCCACATACAAATATAAGCAAAAACATATACAATTATGAGTAAAAATGTATACAATTTAATTGTTAATTTTTAATGAAAAATTGAGTGTAAAAAATATATCATTATTAAAATACATGTATACACTATTGAATAAAAAATTGTACACATATGAATATTAGTTTTTTTAATAAAAAACTTAGTGTAAAAAAATATATACAATTATTACAAAATATATATACAAAAGAAAATAACTTGTATATAAAATATAATAAAAAGTTATATATATATGGGTGCATCCTTGCACCCGGGTGCACCTAATATACACTCTATTAAAAAACTTATTTGTTTAATTAGTTATCATTTTTTTAATAAAGAAATTACCACTTTACATTTAAAATATTAGTATTAATATTACTTTTAATTTACACATGCTAACGAAATAATATACTATTGACTAATAGCGAAACATTTTATTAATTTTATGATTTTAGTTTCAAGCTCAAACATTTTATTTATTTTTTACTCACACTGTAAATCACATAATTATTTATCTCAAAGATTTATTTTTCAGCATGTGATTTTGAAGTTTTGATTACTTTGAACAAAGACAACTGAAATCTGAACATAGCATTGTTTTACTTATGTCGTTATTGGTCATGGTTGTTAGAGTGATGCACATTTCCGAAAGAAACACAAAATTCATGTTTCTGGGAGTAACAACATCCCAGCCCCTCTCCAGAACTTGGCAGAGTTAGTCGAGGTAACTCTGATATTTTCGTATGCAGTTGTATATTCTTTATGCTGTTTTGTAGCTTTATCGATTCTCAATATTAGCTCTGTTCCAGTTCTGATGTTTCTTGGAGAATAAGAATTTATGAATAACATTTTAGCGAATCAGGTATATATTAGTATCATGGTTAACCATTTAAAGGTTTAAGATTACCATCTTTTGACTTGATACATGCCCACGAAAATTATATGATGCATAGAATGTGCGATCCATCTATTTGCAAGCTTCTCTTGCTGAACCACTTCCCTTGAAACTATACTGGAAGTGTGTTTGGTTATGCCGAAACATAAATGATTCTCTAGCTTAATTCTAGAAAAACAAATGATGTATAGTGCATTTTCTCACTATTCTTATTTGATGAACAAAGAAGAAGGAAGATGAGTCATGAGAGCTGTTTTGTAATGTGATTGAAATTTGAAACATAAAAGGTTGCCAAATAATCCACATGAGGGAACTAGACTCTAGTTTTTTGTAACAACATTTTCAAGAAAAGGACGAAAGGGGGATGCGAAAATCAAATTTATTGTATAGTTGGTTCTGTAACTTTGTCACTCCATTTACTAAATGACTTCCTCTCCATTGTAATAAAAGTCGCTGCTGAAGATCTCTGGTTTCTTGTCCGGCTACAGTTTAGCTTTGTTGTGACTTTTTCAGTTCTGCTGTCATCTTTTAGTTCATCAACTAAAGCAGATTTATTTATTAAAAATGTCGTGTCTGGAAATTCACTTTAACTTGCTGCATGCAGGCATAACTGCAGATCATATATGTTACGCAATCTGGAATATCTGGGTTTTAAAGAGCTAACACCAATCCAAATGCAGGCTATTCCAGTCTTATTATCTGTATGATCTTTTGTTTGAACTGTTTCTTGTTTGTGTTTTGGTTGTAAATTATGTTCTGTTATTTGGGACAGTTTGGGAACTTATTAAACTCTAATGCTTATCTGAGTGCTACTCCTTCCAGTTCATAATGCTTGATGTTCTAGACATTTCACGCATTTAAGAAATATTATAAGAATTAAGATGACTAGTACTCCTGAAATATTTATGGAAATTCATCAATATATTTGCATAAATGATTCAGGGGTAATATGGGAGACCAATTCTTGGATCACCTTAAAATCTTCATAGCATCAAGTATTTTGCCCATTATTTTAACTCCTAAAACTGTAAAACATCAACTATTATGAACTAAAGGAAGCACTATTCACATTGAAGACATTTTCTTTTATTTAATTGCTGTTTTGTAAATTATTTTCAGGGAAGGGAGTGTTTTGCTTGTGCACCACCTGGCTCTGGAAAAACATTTGCATTTGTCTGTGCAATCCTTATAAAACTTAGGGTATGTAGTACTAAAGTTTTACATATGTTTCCATTGTTTTATTTTTCTTCTAAATGACAATTCATGATCAGCGCGCTTCAAGCAATGGCATTCGGGCTGTCATCCTTTCCCCTACTGATTGTCGTTATTTTCACCTAGATTTTAGTGCCTTTTTGTGTGTATTTTTCGTATTGTTTTATCCGTATTTTTGTGTATTTTGGTGGTGTTATGTGTTTTCATAGGAATGTGTGAGAATGATCTTAAACATATATATAACAGGTGAAAATGGAGCAAAAATGAAGACGGAAGATCAAACAAAGAAGAAGAAACAAAGGTGCAAGAACACGGCCGGCCGTGCTGGCAACACGGCTCGTGTTGCAGCAAACGGCCCGTGTGCCAGACACGGGCCTGTCCAGAATGGTCGTGCGGCGGCATCTATTTATCCAACACGACCACCTCTTGGTCGTGTTGTGGGGCACGACCCGTGTTGCGGAGCACGACCCGTGTACCAGACACGGGCCTGTAAGCGGAGGCCGTGCGGCGACGTCTAGGCATTCAACACGGCCACCCTTTGGCCGTGCGACGCAGAACGACTCGTGTGCCGCATGCCCTGACACGACACGACCCGTGCTACGTAGCACGACTCGTGTCGGCACCAGAACAGGATATTTTTTACAATTCTTCTAGAAGGTCTCCATGGGGTATAAATACCAATCCATTCAACATTTTGAAGGGAGATCCGAAATTCTACTGTTCCCACACACCTCACACACCATTCCTTTGATTTCACACCATATTCTCCATCCCATTCATCCATTTTTGAGATCTACATCATCTCTCCATAATTTCATCCATCCAAATCAAGTGAAGAAGCAAGGAAGCTTGGGTGATCACCAAAGGAAGAAGGGAGATTCAATTGGATCCATTTCCAAGGGAGTTTTCATTCCAATTTTGTGTTAATCCTTTAGTTCATCATGATTTGTAAGAATTATAATGTCTATGTTATGGATCTTATGAAGATTGTAGGCTAATCTCCCTTGTGAGATTAGCAACATGAAGGTTGTTGGTTAATTTGTGGATCTATGTAATTAAATTCATATGTTGATGGGGATATTTGATTTTCTATCATTGATGCTTATATATCTTGAGATCTATGATGTTTTGTGTGTTTGATTGTTCTAATTATATGATTAGATTGAGAAATCAATTATGTGCTTAGGATAGTCAAGTGAATCATTTCATCAAACACCTCATGTGCATTATAAATGGTAAAGTGATTGAGAAGTCCTTTATTATTTAGAATCCTTTGATAGAACATGTGATTAGTTAGATTGAGAAGTCAATTGATTATATGAAGGGATTCTATAATTGAACTTAGTACCTAGTTGGAATAGTTTAATTTAGAACCATCCTTTGAGCTATTTTGAGATTGTGTAAATGATCTACATCCTATTCATTTCGAGAGGAAGTTTAGGTGATATAAGTGTTGGCCCTTAGTCTTGACCCTTGATACATATGAGTTTAATGCATGAATCCATAAGTTACCACTTCAATAGTGTTGTTAATCTCACTTCTACTCAATTTGGAAAACCACTCTTTCATCACTTTTATCTTGTCATTTGATTATTGCTTGTCTACTTTCTTTTGATTGCATTTAATTACTTGTTAACCAAACCAACCATCTATGATTCGTCTCTATAAAATCGTGATAAACGTGATATCGCTTAAGTGCTAGCATCGACCTCCCTGTGGTTCGATAAATTCTTGAATTGGTCAACCCGACTACAAGTTATGGCTAATCAAATGGCGCCGTTGCTGGGGAGGTAACGGTTGCTAGTAGCTTAAAGAAGGAACGTTTAGAGCGATCTTACTAGAGATATTTTTTTCTTGTATTTATTATTTGTACTTTGCTTTGAAAATATTGTTCTAACTTCTTTTATTTTGAAGGTGTATGCAAACAAGATCAAAAGGGGAACAAACTTATTGATTTAGAAATTGAACACACTTTCCGAAGAAGAAGAAAGGAGAACAATACCAAAAAGAGTGATCAAATGGAGAACAATCAAGATGAACGAGGCAATGTTAGGAATGATGGAGGCGGAATGCAAAATTTGCAAGATCAAGCCAATGCCAATCTTCCTCAACAAGGTTATCAACAATTTGGGGAGTTTAACAATCAAGCTTACATTCAACAAATGGTGCAACAAGCTATGATTCAACAAGGTTATGCTCCTCCACAACAAGCATATGTACCTCAACCTCCGGTTCAACATGGAGTTCAAAATGATCAAAAGGTGATCCGGGATTTCTTCATGCCGAGGGCACTTCCACAAATGATGGGACCACCAATTCATGCCAACAATTTTGAGTTTAAAATGGGCTTGATTTCATTGGTGAGAGAGCAACAGTTTGGTGGAGCTCCGAATGAAGATCCTAACGCTCATCTAGCTCAATTTGTGGAGATTGCCAACACAGTAAAGATGAACGGAGTGAGCGAGAATTGCATAAAGATGAGGTTATTCCCATTTTCTTTGAGGGATAGAGCAAGAACATGGTTATCCACCATTACTCCCGGTACGTGCAACACTTGGGACGAGCTAACACAATTGTTTTTGAACAAATACTTCCCACCGTCAAAGACGCTTCAAATGAAGAGCTTGATCACACAATTCAAGCAAATGCCTCAAGAGAGCTTTTATGAAGCGTGGGAAAGGTTCAAAGAAATGCTACGCAAGTGTCCACAACATGGTTTTCCGGAGAATCAACAAGTTGGATTTTTCTATCAAGGACTTGTGAACGGGCAAAGAGTGCTTGTTGATGCCTCAGCAGGAGGATCCGTACTAGGAGTAACTCCGGAAAGGATTCGAATTTTTGATGAGATTGCTACAAATGTTTATCAATGGCCATCGGAGAGAGTTAGTGGAAGCTATGGTTTTGAGAGCTACGATAAAGGACAACAGTTTAGTGTGAAGAGCGTAAGTGTTGAACCAAGTATGCCAAGCATGGAAAAGATAGTGGCGGAAGTTGTTAAACAAATGAGCTTGAATCAAAGTATGAACAATCAAGGAGCGACTATGGTTGAGGGGCTACAAGTCGAGCAAGGTGTGTTACCTCCGAATGCTGTGAATGGTGAACAATGGACCAACTCTATGCCACGTGTTGAGGATGTGTCTTATATGCAAGGACGAAATTACCAAGGTAATTATCAAAACAATTACCAAGGTAATTTCAATCAAAATCAAGGAAGTTATCCACAAAGGCAAGGAGGATTCAATGCTCAAAGTAGTGGAAGTTCACACTCACAACAACAACCAAGGCAAGAAGGGTTCACTAGCCAAGGAAGTGGAAGTTCTTATCCACAACAACCAAGGAGGCAAGATAATTTTTCTTATGCAAACCCAAGTAATGCGGTTGCTTATCCTCCGGGGTATCATCCGGGAGCTAAAGCGCCAAATAATGAAGGGAAGGCGACTACCGAAGAACTTCTTGAAAAGTTGATTGCCTCCAACAAGACTCAAGAGGAAAATTTCGAAAAACGATTCAAAGCCATTGAAGAAAATAGTGATAGAAGACTCAAAGCCTTGGAGTATTCATTTAGTCAAATGGCGAGCTCAATGAGTGCTAATGAGAAAGGGAAATTTCCTTCCACCACCATTGTAAATCCAAAGGAACAATGCAAGGCAATTACCTTGAGAAGTGGAACAAATTATGATGGACCATCTATGCCATTGGAAAATGATAAGGTGGAAGAGAAGGAGATGGAGAAAACCTTGGTTGAAGAAGAATTCGATGTTGAAAGTGAAGTTGAGGATAAATTGAATGAGGAACCGGAATTGATTGATAACAAGGTTGTTGAAAAGAAATGGGAAAGAACCAAGGCGATGAAAAAGAAAGAGGAGGAAATTGAAGTGGAAAGGGATAGTTGGGGAATTCCAAAAACACAAGTACCTATTCCTTTTCCACATCGATTTTTAAAGAAAGGCTTGGATGAAAAGTTTGCAAAGTTTTTGGAAATTTTCAAGAAAATCCACATTAATATACCCTTTGCGGATGCCTTGAAACAAATGCCTCACTATGCGAAGTTTTTGAAGGACATCATGTCAAGGAAGAGGAGCTTGATAGAGAATGAGACCGTCAACTTGACGGAGGAATGTAGTGCAATAATTCAAAGGAAGTTGCCTCCAAAGCTCAAAGATCCGGGGAGTTTTGTTATTACATGTGAAATGGGCAAGAGTGAGGTTCATAAAGCTCTTTGTGATCTTGGGGCAAGTATTAACTTGATGCCTATGTCCATTTTCAAGAAACTTGGTATAGGGAAAGTGAAACCTACATCCGTTACATTGCAACTAGCGGATAGGTCTTTAACCTACCCTAGAGGAATAGTGGAGGATGTGTTAGTCAAGGTTGGAAAGTTTATATTCCCGGTTGATTTTGTAGTGCTTGATATGGACGAGGATGCAAATGTTCCATTGATATTGGGGCGTCCATTTTTAGCAACGGGAAGAGCTTTAATTGATGTACAAAAAGGGGAGTTGAAGTTGAGAGTAAATGAGGAAGAGGTGGTTTTCTCGTTGAAGAGTGCTATGAGATATCCAAATGAGAAAGAAGAATGTAGAAGGATCGACATGATAGATGAAGTTGTTGAAGAGAACCTACCATTCATCTTAGCTAAAGATCCTCTTGAAATGAGCATAAGTCATTCTCTTACTTTATCTTTAAACTCTAATCATTCTTTTCATTGTTTAGAAAATGAAGATATTAATGATTGTTTACATGAATTGAATGCTTGTAGGGAAATGCAAGAGGATGAAGCAAAGTTGGCATACTATGGAAAGAGGGAATATCTTCCATTAGAGATAGAGAATGAAGAGTCAAAGGTTGATAAAGGAAAGGAAGAATTGAAGCCTCTACCCGATCACCTTAGGTATGCATATTTGGGGGACGAGAAGACATTTTCGGTAATTGTATCATCATCCCTTTCTCCTCTAGAACTTGATAAATTGTTAAGAGTACTTAGAGATCATAAGAGTGCTATAGGGTGGAGTTTAGATGATTTGAAGGGAATTAGTCCCACAATTTGCATGCATCACATAAGGTTGATTGATGAGAACAAATCATGTATACAACCTCAAAGACGTTTGAATCCTATTATGCAAGAAGTTGTTAGAAAAGAAGTTTTAAAATGGTTGGATGCTAAAATTGTTTATGCCATTAGTGATAGTCCTCATGTAAGTCCTTTGCATGTTGTGGCTAAGAAAGGAGGGTTAACCATTGTTAAAATGGAATTTGATGAAGAACTTGCAACAAGGGTGAAAACGGGGTGGAGAGTTTGTTGTGATTATAGAAAACTTAATGACAATACTCATAAGGATCATTTTCCTTTGCCTTTTATTGATCAAATGCTTGATAGGTTGGCGGGATACAAGTATTATTGTTTTCTAGATGGTTACTCGGGGTATAACCAAATCATGATAGCCCCCGAGGATCAAGAGAAAACAACTTTTACTTGTCCGTATGGCACATTCGCTTTCTATAAATTGCCTTTTGGGTTATGCAATGCACCCGCCACCTTTCAACGTTGTATGATGGCTATTTTTAGAGGATTGATTGAAAATGTGATGGAAGTTTTTATGGATGATTTCTCCGTGTTTGGATCTTCATTTGATATATGCTTAGCTAATTTGTCCATGGTCTTGCAGCGATGTCAAGATACGAACCTCGTCTTGAATTGGGAAAAATGTCACTTTATGGTTCAAGAGGGTATCGTACTTGGTCATCATATCTCCGAGAAAGGTTTGAGAGTTGATAGAGCGAAGGTTGTAGCCATTGAACATCTTCCCCCTCCTAAAAATGAAAAAGGGGTTAGATCATTTCTTGGTCACGCCGGATTCTATCGACGTTTTATAAAGAATTTTTCTAATATTGCCAAACCTTTGTGTAAATTGCTTGAGAAAGATACTCCATTTGAATTTAATGATGAATGTCTTGATGCTTTTAAGGTGTTAAAGGAAGCTTTGATTTCTTCACCAATCCTTGTATCTCCCGATTGAAGCAAGCCCTTTGAACTCCATTGTGATGCAAGTGATAATGCCTTGGGAGTAGTGCTTGGACAAGTGCGAGAGAGGAAATTTCGAGCTATCTATTATGCATCAAAGACGTTCAATGCCAATCAAAAGAATTACACCACAACGGAAAAGGAGTTTCTTTCCGTAGTCTATGCTTTTGAAAAATTTCGTCCATACTTAGTTGGCACGAAAACTATTGTCTATACGGATCATGCTGCCATTAGGTATTTGATGAGTAAAAAGGATGCCAAACCAAGACTAATTCGTTGGGTTCTTTTGTTGCAGGAGTTTGATGTTGAGATACGTGATAAGAAGGGAGTCGAAAATGTCATAGCCGACCACTTATCACGATTGGAGAATGTTGATGAAAAAGGAACCATGGAGCTCATAAATGATATGTTCCCGGATGAAGAGATACTTCAAGTGGATTTTCATCGGATGTACACTTTGTGTGAGACCGGAAGACCGTGGTACGCGGATTTGGTAAATTACTTAGCATGTGGTATCAAGTCGGACCATCTCACCGAGTCAAAAAGGAAAAAGTTCTACCATGATGTTAAAGAATATTTGTGGGATGATCCTTTGTTGTTTAAGCATTGTCCGGATGGTATCATACGGAGGTGTATTCCGGATAAAGAAAAAGTAAGTGTCATGGAGATGTGCCATAGTTTACCATGTGGAGGACACTTTGGGTTTCAAAAGACGGGAGCTAAAATCTTACAGTCGGGATTGTTTTGGCCAACATTGTTCAAGGATTGCAAAGAATACGTCAATGAGTGTGATAGATGCCAAAGAATTGGAAGTATTGGACAAAGAGATGAGATGCCTATGAAGAACATCTTTGAAGTTGAAGTGTTTGACGTTTGGGGGATGGACTTCATGGGACCATTTCCGCCTTCCAATGGTTTTCTTTACATTTTGCTTGCGGTAGACTATTTGTCTAAATGGGTAGAAGCAATTCCTACAAGAACAAATGATGCTCTAGTTGTCAAGGCTTTCTTGAAGAAGAACATTTTTGCAAGGTTTGGAGTACCAAAGGCGATCATTAGCGATCAAGGGACTCATTTCATAAACAAGATCATTGAGAAGCTCTTGATAGGTGATAGGCTTTTTTCTGCGCACTATAATTTAATCCTCAAGTGTAAGGATATCAATTGTAGCAGCAAGTTCCCAAGTTAAATTATCGATCCCACTGAGACAGCTAATTATTTATTTTACTATGAATTACTAATTAATCAGAATTATGTAACCAAATTTCCAAGTGATTTGAAGTGAATTAATTAACTAAAATACGCAAATAATAAATTGCTGAATTATTAAAAGCAATAAAAATAAAAGCAAGTTCTAACCAAGAGATGACGAACAGTTCTAAGGTATCAGGTATTGACCAATTAATTTGGGTTATTAGACTTACGATTGTTCATTCATGCAGTTTTACTGAAAATACACCACATATCCCTGTTATCCCACCGAATATGATTCGATTCAAAGCTAACAGTCTAATCTGGTTTAAATCCTAAGGTGCGCAAATATTACCAAGCCTTATTCCTAGATACTAATCAAAGCAAGCAACAATACCTCCGGATGGTAAGCCTGACTAACAAGATATTTTCTGGAATTACTACAAGGTTCTATTCACTTCCTACTTGATTGTCTAATTGCATTGTTCCACTAAACAAATCAAGTATTTGATTAACCAGTTCATGAAATTAAAGTGCTTATAGCGGAGCTACTCTAATCTCTAACAGATAGACAATACCAATCATGAACGCACACAAGCTAACACAATAATCCAAGCATTATAGCGGATGTCATGAATGTATTATGAAGACGTTACGAAGCAGATTAACATGTCTTAGTAAAATAAGTAAAATCAAAAGCTCAACTGCATAAAATCCCAATCTTTGGTCTAAATCCCCAAATCAATTAAATCAATCCATCAAACCCTAGAACTGTATAGGAAATTAGCCCATGAGATTACAAGCAATCCTCATGGCTAAGCAATTCATAACAATAATCAAAGTAATAGAAAGGAATAGATAAGAATTGTGAAACCCTAGTGTAGGAGCAATCTCACGTTCCTTCTCCGTCTCTTCAATCGCTTGATTTTCCCTCAATTAGCACTTGAAACCCTTGTGGAATTGGATGGAGGATGAAATCAGATTGTAATCTGATATGGGTGTGAAAGGAGTGTGGATTGATGATGGTTTATGGCTGGGCTCTCTCCGATTAACGTCTCGATCTCCCTAATTGTTTCTAAGATGGATGCAGGGCTGTTTTCGCGACGAATCTGCTTCAGAATCGCGTCTGGAAGGTATTTATACAGTGTTGAATCGAACAGGCCCCGTCTGGGCTCTGAACTGGGCCGCTCGGCACCCAGCTCGGCTCGAGCTGGGTCTGGACCCAGCCGAGCGGCCTGCCACGTACTGGCCACGTCACTGGGGTCCAAGTGGGACCCCACTCGGCACTGTTTACCGCCGCTCGGCACCCAGCTCGGCTCGAGCGGCTCGCCGAGCTGCTCCCGAGCTGGGCCGTTCCGGGTCTGTTTTGCTCCTCTTCCGATCCTGCCCTGTTTTACCCTGTTTTCTGCCTTCGAAACTCACAAAAACACCTTAATAGCCTTAAAATCGTGTAAATACTTAAACATACACAATTCCATGCAAAAACGATCAATTTCCTAAGCAAAATGGTGTAATGTGCACACATAAAATGCGTGAAATTCCACTCTCAACAAACCCCCAAACTTACCTGTTGCTCGTCCCGAGGCAACAACATCAAAAACCAATAGATTAACTGAGAGAAAATTTCACAGCAGAAAACATTCAAGACAATATAGCAATTTAAATATCATACTTTGGATACAAGATAACCATCCATTTAAAAACATACAATTCAAATCAACTAATTCACCTTTTCGGAATGCTCATTCACCCATTCTCACGGGTAGTATTTATGCTCAACACTCAAGTGCGAGATATACACTTTAGGGTATGGTGTTTTCACTCATAATCAATCCAAACACACGCGTAACCATAAGCTTGGCAATCATCTCAACTCTCGACTAAAGGAATAATTTCGACAATAGGATCACAAAGGTCTTGCATTAGGTTGTAATGTTGGCTCTTTGGTAAAGGTAGGGAGTATATGGATAAGGTGACTCAATCACTAGTAGAGAATCAAAGAAGACTTACAGCTTTTCAACAAACAGTTTAACTTTCTTCTTTCTTCTTCAACGCTCTTCAATGCTTCTTGCAATTTGATTCCTCCTTCACTTTTGAACACCACATCCTTACTTGAAATTTCTTTTTCTTCTTCCCTCTTTTCTTTTTTTTTCTAAATAAGGGTACCAGTTTCAGGCACTACCCTTTTCATGGGGTACCAGTTTCGGGCACTACCCCTTTATGCAACAATTTAACCACTCTCTTCAACAAATTTCATCACTTCCAACTTATTCTCCTTTTATGTTTCTTCACAAGACACCAAATTGACTCCTTCAACTCTCTACTAGGTAGGGATTTTTAAAGGCTAGCAAAAGGGATCAATTGGCTAATCACGTAGGCTTCCACAAAAATAAGGCTTTTAGGCTCAAAAGGGTTAACTACGGATAATTTCAATAGGTAGGATAATAATTTGGCTAGTGACTAATAAATAACAAAGATGGCCTAAGATCATTTCCTATCATCTAATTAAACACGTAGCTTCAAGCAAGATACAAAGCCAAGTTCTAGAATACGTGTGTATGAACGACACTCATAAGAATAAACTAAATCATGCAACTAGTCATGATTTCAAAAGGCTCAAAATCTCACATGGCTATAGGAATGAACGAGCAATCCTAATAAAGTTACATAGCTAATCATCCTTGCACATAAATAAATTTCAAGTATCTCAATATCCAAGCACAATCTCAAACTGTTTCTCAAACACAATCACACATATAATCAAGTGCTAAGAAAAATAAGAAAATCATCCTAGAGAACCAAAAACAACTAAACTAACACTAGGGCCAACAAAAAGCAAACAATAAACACAACTAAACAAGACACGAAACTTGGAAAATCGCAAAAAATCGAACCCTCAACATCCTCAAATAAATCAAAAATATTAAGAATCCACAAAAAATCGACCCTCCAAGCAACAACACAATGCAAAAATTCTACTTCGGTACTACAAGACAAGGTATGTACGTAACCTCCCCCCAAACTTAGATCAAACAAAGTGAGAAACTAAGTTTGCAAAGAAGTATATACCGTAGTCGAGCAATACCTAATAAAATTACTACACCAACACAGACATATAAAAGCAATAAAACGGAAGGGACAGCCCCCAACAAGCGCTCATGTTTAACGTCGAAGAGTCACGACGGATACCTCTTTTTAACTACTGGATCGGAGGACAGTCTTTTCGCATCCTTACTTTCAAGTACTTCTTCCCTCTCTTATTCTCTACTCCAACCACCTTACCTTTCTTTGTCACTGAAACAGGACTCTTTAAATTCTTTTCCTCCCATGACTGGCTTGGTTCCTTCTTGTCAATCTTCCATTCTGTTGTAGGCTCACCCTGTGTAGCAAAACAAGGATCAAACAAGTTAGAAATTATAACACCAATATAAGAAAAAAAATCGGGAGGTATGTTCGGAGGCTTCAAATATGGATCATCCATCGTTCCTGCAACCAAAAGATTATCAAATATCACATTAGAGTTAGTAGTAGGAAAAGTAAGAGATACGCCTGGTCCTGCGATCTCCTCTACCACTTCAACTCTTTGGCTCTCATGCTTCTCTTCCTTAGCAGCAGGCTGCATCTCCTCTTTAACAGTGGACTTCTTATTCTGATTCACTACGTCAGCAGTGGTCTTTCTTATCTGTTCATCCCTTGCATCACCTAATGCAAGTAACTTCTCAAGATAGTCAATACATGCATCATTGGACAAACTCTCAAACTCTGCATCAGGCAGGGTGAAGTCCTCTACTACTTCCACAGACTTGCAGTGCTGCTGATCTGTAGGCCACTGCATCTCCTTATTCAAAGAAAAGACAATCTCCTTATCATTAGCCCTCAGCCTCAACTCTCCTTTGAACACATCTATTAGAGCTCTCCCAGTTGCAAGGAATGGACGCCCCAAGATCAGAGGCACACCATCCTTTTCATCCTCCATGTCAAGTACAAGGAAATCCACAGGAAAAGTCAAATTCGATACCTTCACTAGCACATCTTCAATCACTCCCTCGGGGTATGTCAACGACCGATCTGCTAACTGTAGGGCAACAGACGCAGGTTTCAACTCCCCCAAACTAAGCTTCTTGAACACTGATAAAGACATCAAATTTATACTGGCTCCTAAATCACACAGTGCTCTCCTAGATGGCCCTTTTCCAATCTCACAGGGAATGATGAAGCTCCCTGGATCCTTCAATTTTTCTGGAAGCTTTTTCTGAATAATGGAGCTGCAGTTCTCTGTCAAATTCACTGTCTCCACACTGTTAAGCTTCCTCTTTCTGGAGATAAGTTCCTTGATGAACCTAGAGTAATGTGGCATCTCTTCCAATGCTTCTGAGAATGGAATAGTGACTTGGACATCTCTCATGACATCAGCGAACTTCCGGAACTTCTCATCAAGGCACTTTGACAAGAATTTCTGAGGGAAAGGAATTGGTACTTTTGTGATCGGTAGTCCCAAACTATCTTTCTCGAATACCTGTTCCGCTTCTCTCAGTTTCTTCGCTCTCTGCCACTTTTTATCAGAAATTTCCAGATCAGATTGACTCTGTACAGAATTCGGACACGCAGGAAACCCCGGAGGACAGCTCGTCGGCTCGCTCGAGCCGAGCGATGGACAAACTGAGCCGAGCAGGGTTCCAACTGAACCGAAGGGACCTTCTGAACCGGCTGGTGGGCCGCTCGGCGGCGATTGAGTCCGCTCGGCAGATGGCTCGGCCCGAGCGGATGGCCGAGCGGCGTCTTTTCCGTTCTGCTCCGCCCCTGTTTCGTTCTGCTTCTGTTCTGCTTCATGCTGTACAAGTTCTGTTACATCCTGCATTAGTGTTGTACCTTTATATTGCTTCCCGGACCTCAAAGTGATCGCATTTGCAGTCTCCTTCGGGTTTATTTCCGTATCCGAGGGAAACTTCCCTTTCTGCAACTGCACTTGCTGCTGATTTACTGTAGTGGAGATCTGCCCTATGTTATATGACAAACTCTTCAACTGCTTGTTCACTTCTTCATGTTGCTTTGTCATATTTGAATCCATGAGAACAATGCAATTATTAATCTTGTCAATATCTCCATCAGTCTTCTTCATATACCTGGCCAACACATCATCAATACTGGACTTCCCTTCTTCAGTCTTAGCACCAGGATCAAAATTAGGAGGATATGGAACTGCATTATTCGGATTTGAATAAGAGAAGTTCTCATGCCTCTGATTCTGCCAATTGCCTCCTTGATTATTAGGACCTCCCCCTTGGATATTCCTCTGGTTCGAATTACCTTGAGGGTACCTATTTCCTTGCCAATTTTGAGGAGCTCTCGAACCTTGAAGACTCTGCCCCATAGCCCAATTAGCATCCTCGACCTCTTGAAGGTTCATCACTACATCATCACTAGCAGACCCTCGGTTGCCTCCCCCATTATTACCTGATATCAGAGTAATCAGGTTCTTATTCATCTGTTCCAATTGAGCGACAACCTTATCATTCTTATCAGCTTCAGAAAATTTCTCTTCAACCTTTGCAACTTTACCAAGTATATAAGTCCCTCGGATCCTCTCAGATGGCCAATCCCTTGAGTTCAAAGAGATATCATCAAACAATTTCTCTACTGCATTGGATGTCTTGCCAAAAATTGTTCCTCCAGCAGAAGCATCAACCAACACTCTCGATTCGTTGTCAAGGCCATTATAGAAGACACTGATGAGTTGAGACTTTTTGAATCCATGCTGAGGGCATCTCCTCAACGCATCAGTAAACCTTTCCCAAGCCTCTCCAAACGACTCATCTCTCCGCTGCTTGAATTGATTGATCTCCTGTTTCAGTAAAAGAACCTTTCCTGGTGGCATAAATCGATCCACGAACAACTGCTGCAACTCAGTCCAGTTTGAGCAACTGTCTCCCTTTAGCTTATCATACCACTCCCTTGCCTTATCAACCAATGAAAACTGAAAAAGCCTCATCTTCCATCTATCATTAGTAGCATCAGCAGCTTTCACTGTATCCATGTAGCTGTTGAAACGCTTAAGATGGCCATAGGGCTCATCAAAAACGCCTCCGGCAAAGGGGTTTTTCTCCACCATATGAATCAGGGCTGGCCTTATGTCATTCGCTTCATTCGCCTGAATTGCTCCAACTACGCCTGATCCTCCTAGATTGGTGGACTTGAATGTCTCCCGGATGACGATGTCATCCTCATCGACTCTTTCTCCCATTGATGCTGTTTCAGATTCTGTCTCAGATTCTGATTCAAACTCCGATTCAGCCTCTTCTAGGATAGCCTGATTCTCAATCTGAACTTCTTCCTCCTCTAAAATTGCTTTAGGAGGTGTCTTGGTATTCTTTGATTTTACTCTTCTTTTCCTCGCAGAAGCTTCAATTTCCGGATCAAATTCGAGATCTTGTGCTCTCGTCTTTGACCTAGTTTGCATGCAACTTCAAGAAAAATCCAAAGTAAAACAATTAAATCCCAAAGAAAATATTCTAATTAA
Source organism: Pogostemon cablin (assembly GCA_023678885.1). Classification (NCBI taxonomy): domain Eukaryota; kingdom Viridiplantae; phylum Streptophyta; class Magnoliopsida; order Lamiales; family Lamiaceae; genus Pogostemon; species Pogostemon cablin. The sequence continues at coordinate 1,942,175 of CM042959.1, read as the reverse complement.
CTAAGTAATAAAAGAAAATAAATAATTAAAACTGTCCCCGGCAACGGCGCCAAAAACTTGATAGGCTTTTTTCTGCGCACTATAATTTAATCCTCAAGTGTAAGGATATCAATTGTAGCAGCAAGTTCCCAAGTTAAATTATCGATCCCACTGAGACAGCTAATTATTTATTTTACTATGAATTACTAATTAATCAGAATTATGTAACCAAATTTCCAAGTGATTTGAAGTGAATTAATTAACTAAAATACGCAAATAATAAATTGCTGAATTATTAAAAGCAATAAAAATAAAAGCAAGTTCTAACCAAGAGATGACGAACAGTTCTAAGGTATCAGGTATTGACCAATTAATTTGGGTTATTAGACTTACGATTGTTCATTCATGCAGTTTTACTGAAAATACACCACATATCCCTGTTATCCCACCGAATATGATTCGATTCAAAGCTAACAGTCTAATCTGGTTTAAATCCTAAGGTGCGCAAATATTACCAAGCCTTATTCCTAGATACTAATCAAAGCAAGCAACAATACCTCCAGATGGTAAGCCTGACTAACAAGATATTTTCTGGAATTACTACAAGGTTCTATTCACTTCCTACTTGATTGTCTAATTGCATTGTTCCACTAAACAAATCAAGTATTTGATTAACCAGTTCATGAAATTAAAGTGCTTATAGCGGAGCTACTCTAATCTCTAACAGATAGACAATACCAATCATGAACGCACACAAGCTAACACAATAATCCAAGCATTATAGCGGATGTCATGAATGTATTATGAAGACGTTACGAAGCAGATTAACATGTCTTAGTAAAATAAGTAAAATCAAAAGCTCAACTGCATAAAATCCCAATCTTTGGTCTAAATCCCCAAATCAATTAAATCAATCCATCAAACCCTAGAACTGTATAGGAAATTAGCCCATGAGATTACAAGCAATCCTCATGGCTAAGCAATTCATAACAATAATCAAAGTAATAGAAAGGAATAGATAAGAATTGTGAAACCCTAGTGTAGGAGCAATCTCACGTTCCTTCTCCGTCTCTTCAATCGCTTGATTTTCCCTCAATTAGCACTTGAAACCCTTGTGGAATTGGATGGAGGATGAAATCAGATTGTAATCTGATATGGGTGTGAAAGGAGTGTGGATTGATGATGGTTTATGGCTGGGCTCTCTCCGATTAACGTCTCGATCTCCCTAATTGTTTCTAAGATGGATGCAGGGCTGTTTTCGCGACGAATCTGCTTCAGAATCGCGTCTGGAAGGTATTTATACAGTGTTGAATCGAACAGGCCCCGTCTGGGCTCTGAACTGGGCCGCTCGGCACCCAGCTCGGCTCGAGCTGGGTCTGGACCCAGCCGAGCGGCCTGCCACGTACTGGCCACGTCACTGGGGTCCAAGTGGGACCCCACTCGGCACTGTTTACCGCCGCTCGGCACCCAGCTCGGCTCGAGCGGCTCGCCGAGCTGCTCCCGAGCTGGGCCGTTCCGGGTCTGTTTTGCTCCTCTTCCGATCCTGCCCTGTTTTACCCTGTTTTCTGCCTTCGAAACTCACAAAAACACCTTAATAGCCTTAAAATCGTGTAAATACTTAAACATACACAATTCCATGCAAAAACGATCAATTTCCTAAGCAAAATGGTGTAATGTGCACACATAAAATGCGTGAAATTCCACTCTCAACAATAGGCTATGGAGTGAAGCACAAGATGTCAACACCTTATCATCCGCAAACAAATGGTTTGGCGGAGGTATCAAATAGGCAAGTGAAGCTTGTACTTGAGAAGACAGTCAAGGGGAATAGGAAGGATTGGTCTTCTAAGCTAGATGATGCGCTTTGGGCTTATCGAACGGCGTACAAGACCGCGCTTGGTCTTTCTCCGTATAAACTTGTCTATGGGAAAGCATGTCATCTTCCGGTTGAATTAGAACACAAGGCTTTATGGGCATTGAGGAAGTTGAATCTTGAGGAGAAAGAATCGGGAAAGAAAAGATGTCTTCAATTGATTGAGCTTGAGGAATTTCGTGAGGAAGCATATTCAAACTCACGAATTGTCAAGGAGAAGCTTAAACGATGGCATGATGAAAGAATCAAAGCAAAAGAGTTTATACCGGGGGATATAGTACTTTTGTTCAATTCTAGATTGAAACTGTTTCCCGGAAAGCTTCGTTCAAAATGGACCGGTCCATATGAGGTGATTGAAGTTAGAGAAAATGGATCTTTAATGCTTGAAGGATCGGATGGGAATTCTTTTATTGTCAATGGTCATAGGGTTAAGCATTACCATTCTCCCTCTCAAAGGGAGTTGGTATATGTTGACACCTTCTCTTCTTGAGATCCGTATCCTTTTAGTAGTTTAGGTTTGTATATATTTCTTTTCTTGTTTTGTTTTCTTTTGGTTTCGTAGGTGGATTGTGCTTATGAGAAGAAGATTTCTTGAACATTCTAAGTGTGTGTCATTGATGTGAACGGTATATCGTACCACTTTTTGCAAACTTTCTTTGAAACTCTTGTTTCAATTCAAGTTTGGGGGGATATGATATGATGTGATACGATATGTTATATTCTATGTTGACATGCATTCGTGTGTTTTTGAGCCAAGTTTGAAATTTTCTCATAAGTTCGGTTTAGTTTTGGTTCGTTTTGGTGGTGTTGAAGTTGATAGTCCTTTTGTTTTGATATTATGATTGAGCTAATGATGTTGATGAAGTGTGAGCATGAATAGGGAGTTTTTGAAGCATGGAAACAAGGAAAGACAAGAGTTGAAGATGAAAAGTGGAAGATTCAGGGGAGCAGTGACACGCCTCGTGTCGCCGACACGACCCTGTTAGCTTTGGCCGTACGGCGACATCAGTTAGCCCAACACGAGCAGGATTTGGTCGTGTTGCGTGACACGGGTCGTGTCCAAGCGTGAGACTCGAGTCGTGTAGCCGACACGGCCCTGTACGTTTTGGCCGTGCGGGAGCATCAGAACACGCAACACGGGCACCTTATGGCCGTGTTGCGTGACACGACTCGTGTCGGGTCCGAAGAAACATTTTAAAAGGCAGAATTCTGGACACAGCTCGAAGGCTAAAACACACTCCCACCGTGATAATCCAGTCGACACTCCACCAATCATCCTCTAAACACCAAAGAGTGGTAAGATTGTGAGTGTAAAAGGTGAACTTCAAAGCATAAACAACAATCCCCTACATTTTGTTCAATAGAATTCAAGGTATGTCTTCTTGTGCCCTAATCTTCAATTCGAGGTATGAATGGCGAAATTCATGTATGGGTTTTGAATGATGGAATGTATAAAGCATGTCTAGGATAGTGAAACATGAATTTGCATATTTAATTGTTGGATTGATTGAATTTTGGATAGAATTAGGGTTCATGAAGGAAGAATTTGGGGATAATTGTTTTAGGATGATTAATTTAGGGTATGTGATTGTTAAATTGATCAATAATGCTTCTATGATGATTGTATTGATGTAAATTAGTTTAGGTATTGAGGAATTGAGCATGAAAGCATAGTTAAGACTTGTTGAATTGAATTGTGAAATATGTGCATGCCAAGTGTTTGATGAAATGCCTAAATGAAATTTCAAATTGGAATTCAAAGTTTTTACATGAAGCATTATTGAATTGAATTGTGCCCATTGAAAAAGTGAAATGTTATTAAAGATGAGAGGATTAGGATGTTGAAAGTGAGTGATTGAATGAAATTTTTGAAGTAACTTTGTGTTAAGTTGATTGGATCTAAATGTTAAGTTTTTGAAACAAAGTGTTTATTGTGCTTGAATATGTGCTAGGATTAACACTTAGTTGAATAACTAGTGATAATTCTAATCAACATGAGACATTTTGTTTTGAATTAACTTGAAACTAATTTGAATTATGTTGGATATTGTAGATGGCTGAAAGAAGATTGAGGAAACGCAATGAGGACTTCATTTTCATTGAGTCAGATATGGAACTGTCAAACCTTGATGCCAAACTGCTAATGAAAGACCAACACCCTGAGAATTTTGGAGTAGAGTTCATGGAATGGGAGAAGTACGCATTGAGATGGGAGTACATAATCCCAAAGATTAGGGCAACTCGATTCCAAGATCAAGCAACCATGGAAGGCCTTGGAATAGAAGGTGATCTGAGGACTCTATTCCGTCGAGTGGAAATGGAGGAGTTTTTTGATAAGAGACCTCCCACTTATCTCCACCTTACAGCCGAGTTCATGAGCACCTTGGAGGTTCACAGAGATAGGAACAAGTTTCCTATTGCTATCACATTTCAGTTAAACAATGAGACGTGGGAGAAGATACCTGTGAATGAGCTGAATAGATTTTTTGGGTGCCCAATCATGAGAGGCCATCAGAACTTCCTACCACAAGGGGGTTTCAATCAACAAACGTGGTGGAGAAAATTGGTTGAGGATGGGACTGAGCCTCCAGAGTACATTCCAAGTTCATCTAAAGGGACAGCCATAAGGAACCCAGTTATGAGATACCTTGAGAAGATAGTATCAAATACTATTCTGGGTCGGTTCGAGAGTGGATCTGTTGGGGAGAAGCAGTTGTACATCATGTACAGTATATTCAAAGAGTTCACAGTGAACATTGCAGCTCATTTCGTTCAGCATGTAGAGAGAGTGGCGAAGAGAGAGAACACTAGAGGGATTATGATTGGAGGAATGGTGACAATGATTGCTCAAGGGTTAGGCATCGACCTTAGAGGGATGCAACACTCGATGATTAGTGAAGGGCTCACGTACAATCAACTCATAAGGATGGAGTTCCTATCATTCATAGGAAATATGTATTGCTTGAAGCAAGATAAGGGAGCTCCATTCCCTCTACCTGCTCCTGAGCTCACCACACTGCAAGGACGAAGAAAACATCAGAATCTAGCAATGGCGAGTCCTAACCACTCAGCAGTCGTGAGAGCTTTCTACAGAGAGAATAGAGATGGAGTGAAAGCAGTGCTCCAGCAGATGAGAGTAGATGAGAATCCTGAGCTAAGGAATCTGAGAGCTGAGCCGGTGGACATGGATGTAGGGGAGGAAGAGCAACATCATCAAGTGGAATTTGAAGAGCATGCACCAGAGCCTCCAGCATTTGAGCAAGAAGAAGAAGAACAAGAGGAAGGAGATGGACCAAGAGAGGGGAATGCAAGATGGAATCTTCTGGAGAACGAACTCATGGAGATCAGGCAGAGGCAGCAGGCGCTTGAAGATGAGATGAGAGAGTTTCGAGAGGAGCAGCAGAGGCAAGGTGCAATGATCAGGGAGATCCATGAAGGGCAGCGTCGTAGGGAGTACTATGAAGAGAATACACGATCACGCTCGAACAACATGGAGGAGATGATCACAAGGATGTTCAATTTCCAATTCCCTACCACACCTCGTGCTTATACTCCTTGGGGATCATGGCATAATCAATCCCCTCCGCCTCCGGATAACTAAGGGAGTATTGTTGGTGCTCGACACTTCATTAGTTCATCTTCTTTAGTGATTTAATTTGTGTTGGATTTGAGACTTCGTATTGTTTTGTTTCGGGATGTTTAATTTCGTGCTTTTCTTTCAATTAAGGATTAAGATGATTTTTGTTGTGTATTGATCATGGATGGGGTGAATTTTATTTGTATCTTTTCTTTTATTGTTGTCTTTGTGTTTTTATTTTTGTCGTTTTGTTGTTTCTTTAGTTTATTTGTGTTTGTGTGTTGTTTTTATTTTTTTTCGTGTTTAGGTTTGATTTGGTGGTTTGTTTGGGAGGTTGTGAGTCGTTTTGAATATGAGTGATGATGCATTATGGTGATAAGTGAGGTCGAATTATGATTAAGGAACTCTACGCTTTCGAATTGTGATATGTTTTATTTAACTAATTCAATTAAAAGAATAAATAAGTTGTAATAAGTCCTTTTAAGTCGAGCATAAACTTGTGAGAATTTGAGCCTCGACCATGTATACATGGTACCTTTTCATGAGTGGATCGGTTGAGTTTTGATAAACTAAATACTTGCTCAAAGACTTTAGGAATGAATCCGATTTATGGAGATCGATGAAATGATTTAAGGCCATCCTTGTCATGTATAGCCATTGCCAAATATTTCCTTACCTTTAAAATCATCCCTAGTCAACCACTTTGAGCCTATAAGCCTATTTATTGTGAAGATAGCACATTACAAGCTTTAATTACCCACATGAGCCTAAGATATATACCTTTTGTGTGAGTAATAAAGAAGATGGTGGCTAGAAAGGTGTGATGAGATAACAAAAGAGAAAGAGGAAATGGTAAATAAGTAAGAAAAAGGATGAAAAGAGCATAAGAAAGAATGGACATGCAACTTCAAAACAAGAAAATGAGCAAGCAACAATAATATGCTCAAGTACTTAAGAGTCAAAGAAAAGAGGCATGAATCTATAAGAAGCTCAAGAAATCCAAGAAAGTGATGATTAGTGCTTATGATCAATAAAGAAAAGAAAGGAAGAAAAAGAATGTGAAGGGATGGAAGAAAGTAGCTACCTCTTCGATTACTTACACTCGTTTAGTCACTTTTACCTATATTCTTCCTACCCTACCAAAGAGCCTATCATTACATCCTTAATTAAAGACCTTTTTGATCATTGATTAAAATTTTGGTGGTTTGTGAATAGAGTCTACGAGCAAGTGTATGGTGAGTCGGGCCAATTGATTGATGAGTGTTGGTTTACCTTATTTAAAGAGTGTCGAGTGCAATTGATAAACTTATGTGAGGCTTAGACTAAAAGGACTATATTGCTCTTTATTCTCTTTTGATTGAACTTATTAATTTCTCTTATCATGAATCTAATGTTGTAGGTTAGCTTAGCATGATTTGAAATTCTTGTTGCTAATGATGTGTTATTACTTGTATTCGTTTAGTCTTTTTACTAGGTGAAAACTTCTCCCTCGGTCTATCATTTTCATTGTTCGGGGACGAACAATACTTTAAGTTTGGGGGTGTGATTGTCGTTATTTTCACCTAGATTTTAGTGCCTTTTTGTGTGTATTTTTCGTATTGTTTTATCCGTATTTTTGTGTATTTTGGTGGTGTTATGTGTTTTCATAGGAATGTGTGAGAATGATCTTAAACATATATATAACAGGTGAAAATGGAGTAAAAATGAAGACGGAAGATCAAACAAAGAAGAAGAAACAAAGGTGCAAGAACACGGTCGGCCGTGCTGGCAACACGGCTCGTGTTGCAGCAAACGGCCCATGTGCCAGACACGGGCCTGTCCAGAATGGTCGTGCGGCGGCATCTATTTATCCAACACGACCACCTCTTGGTCGTGTTGTGGGGCACGACCCATGTTGCGGAGCACGACCCGTGTACCAGACACGGGCCTGTAAGCGGAGGCCGTGCGGCGACGTCTAGGCATTCAACACGGCCACCCTTTGGCCGTGCGACGCAGAACGACTCGTGTGCCGCATGCCCTGACACGACACGACCCGTGCTACGTAGCACGACTCGTGTCGGCACTGTTTGCCTAATTTTGTGCACTCACGAGCAAGAATACTCGATCGTTGTAGTAGTATATCCCAAGAAAAATTATCAATCCAATAAGGAGTTATTTTCGGACTAGCAAATACGTGAGCTCATGTTCATGTCGTTTTTGTAAAGATGATCGGGGGTTTTGAGATGATTAATAACTAAAACAAGTAACAAGTAAATAAGGATAGCAAATAAGAAAATTGACAAGTAAAGATAATGGGTGCTAAAGTTCAAGTATGGAAAAACATGGGATTAGAAACATCCAAGCATACTCAATTCATATTATCATGCAAAAGGAATTCAACTCAATTGATGTAGACTAAGGGTGATCACGATTGTATCCTAAGCTCCCTTTCGGGTTACAAAGGTTGTTGATCCATTTTAGACTCCCAAAAGCACTTAAGATCAAAGCCCAACATTAACCCCTTCCATCTAGGTACTAGTTAGATTAAACTCTCCCTTTTTGTGTACTAAGGCCAACGAATGGATTGGTTCCCCTCATTGAATTCAAATATCCTTTCGGTCAAACCCAAACTCAATGTCTATTCATGCCTTCCTAATACTATAGAGGGTCGTTTCCGTCTCACTCCAAGCAATACATACATGAACATCATGATAGCATTTAATTACCACAAATAATCCATTGATCAACAATCCATTAAACCAATAAACATTCATGAATAACAAACCATGCCATCACAACATCAAGACAATTAAACTCCATGAATAGAAATCAACATCAATTAATTTAAAAACCAATTTAATCCACATGATAATATAAATCTAATATGCTCTTCATATTCCTAATCCCACTAGAGGGATTAGCCTAACATGATAAAAGTAATAAAACAAATAAATGATTCATTACAAATATCCATAGTCTTAGATCTAAAGAAATACAAAATGAATGGATTCTTCCCTATTAATTTCTTGAAGAGAATCTTCTATTCTTCTTGATCTCCACCTCTAGCTCTTGATTTTGAAGTCTTTAGCACCAAAAATGGAAGATATGATGGGTGGATGAAGATGGATGAAGATGGATGAAGATGAAGGTGGAAAAAGGAAGAAATGGTGTGTGATGTGTGTGTAGATGATGGGATTTCGGATCTGATCTTCAAAGTGTTGAAATGTGGTCTATTTATACCCCATGTGGGCCTTCTAGAAGATTCCAGCAATTTCCTGCGTTTTTGCACCAACACGGCTCGAGCTCCGCCGCACGACCCGTGTTCTAACACAGCCACGCCTCGTGCGCAGCACACAGCCACAGGGGTGGCCGTGTTGTGTTTTCTGACGTTTGCGCACGGCTTTCTCGACAGGCCCGTGCGCGGTGCACGGGCCGTGTTTCTGTACTCAGCACGGGGCGTGTTCTGTACTCGGCCACAGGCGTGGCCGAGTTGGCGTTTCGGGTGTTACCGCACGGCCATGCTGACAGGGCCGTGCGCTGTACACGGCCCGTGCGCGTGCTGCCCTACTTCCTCTTTTCACTATTTTGGCTCGTTCTCCCTCGTTTCAACTCCGAATTGAGATCCGCTTTTTCCTACATCTTCCTTATCATGTTTAGCATCAAATAAAAAGTGAAAATCTTAAGTTTAAGCTCATTCACACACATTTCAATAAAAACACAAAACACAACCAAATAACACATAAAATACGGATAAAATAATACGAAAACACATATAAAAAGATACTAAAATCTAGGTGAAAATAGCTCTAATCAGGCACCAGAACAGGATATTTTTTACAATTCTTCTAGAAGGTCTCCATGGGGTATAAATACCAATCCATTCAACATTTTGAAGGGAGATCCAAAATTATACTGTTCCCACACACCTCACACACCATTCCTTTGATTTCACACCATATTCTCCATCCCATTCATCTATTTTTGAGATCTACATCATCTCTCCATAATTTCATCCATCCAAATCAAGTGAAGAAGCAAGGAAGCTTGGGTGATCACCAAAGGAAGAAGGGAGATTCAATTGGATCCATTTCCAAGGGAGTTTTCATTCCAATTTTGTGTTAATCCTTTAGTTCATCATGATTTGTAAGAATTATAATGTCTATGTTATGGATCTTATGAAGATTGTAGGCTAATCTCCCTTGTGAGATTAGCAACATGAAGGTTGTTGGTTAATTTGTGGATCTATGTAATTAAATTCATATGTTGATGGGGATATTTGATTTTCTATCATTGGTGCTTATATATCTTGAGATCTATGATGTTTTGTGTGTTTGATTGTTCTAATTATATGATTAGATTGAGAAATCAATTATGTGCTTAGGATAGTCAAGTGAATCATTTCATCAAACACCTCATGTGCATTATAAATGGTAAAGTGATTGAGAAGTCCTTTATTATTTAGAACCCTTTGATGGAACATGTGATTAGTTAGATTGAGAAGTCAATTGATTATATGAAGGGATTCTATAATTGAACTTAGTACCTAGTTGGAATAGTTTAATTTAGAACCAACCTTTGAGCTATTTTGAGATTGTGCAAATGATCTACATCCTATTCATTTCGAGAGGAAGTTTAGGTGGTATTAGTGTTGGCCCTTAGTCTTAACCCTTGATACATATGAGTTTAATGCATGAATCCATAAGTTACCACTTCAATAGTGTTGTTAATCTCACTTCTACTCAATTTGGAAAACCACTCTTTCATCACTTTTATCTTGTAATTTGATTATTGCTTGTCTACTTTCATTTGATTGCATTTAATTACTTGTTAACCAAACCATCCATCTATGATTCGTTTCTATAAAATCGTGATAAACGTGATATCGCTTAAGTGCTAGCATCGACCTCCCTGTGGTTCGATAAATTCTTGAATTGGTCAACCCGACTACAAGTTATGGCTAATCAAATTGCGCCGTTGCTGGGGAGGTAACGGTTGCTAGTAGCTTAAAGAAGGAACGTTTAGAGCGATCTTACTAGAGACATTTTTTTCTTGTATTTATTATTTGTACTTTGCTTTGAAAATATTGTTCTAACTTCTTTTATTTTGAAGGTGTATGCAAACAAGATCAAAAGGGGAACAAGTTGAACCTATTGATTTAGAAATTGAACACACTTTCCGAAGAAGAAGAAAGGAGAACAATACCAAAAAGAGTGATCAAATGGAGAACAATCAAGATGAACGAGGCAATGTTAGGAATGATGGAGGCGGAATGCAAAATTTGCAAGATCAAGCCAATGCCAATCTTCCTCAACAAGGTTATCAACAATTTGGGGAGTTTAACAATCAAGCTTACATTCAACAAATGGTGCAACAAGCTATGATTCAACAAGGTTATGCTCCTCCACAACAAGCATATGTACCTCAACCTCCGGTTCAACATGGAGTTCAAAATTATCAAAAGGTGATCCGGGATTTCTTCATGCCGAGGGCACTTCCACAAATGATGGGACCACCAATTCATGCCAACAATTTTGAGTTTAAAATGGGCTTGATTTCATTGGTGAGAGAGCAACAGTTTGGTGGAGCTCCGAATGAAGATCCTAACGCTCATCTAGCTCAGTTTGTGGAGATTGCCAACACAGTAAAGATGAACGGAGTGAGCGAGGATTGCATAAAGATGAGGTTATTCCCATTTTCTTTGAGGGATAGAGCAAGAACATGGCTCTCCACCATTACTCCCGGTACGTGCAACACTTGGGACGAGCTAGCACAATTGTTTTTGAACAAATACTTCCCACCGTCAAAGACGCTTCAAATGAAGAGCTTGATCACACAATTCAAGCAAATGCCTCAAGAGAGCTTTTATGAAGCGTGGGAAAGGTTCAAAGAAATGCTACGTAAGTGTCCACAACATGGTTTCCCGGAGAATCAACAAGTTGGATTTTTCTATCAAGGACTTGTGAACGGACAAAGAGTGCTTGTTGATGCCTCGGCAGGAGGATCCGTACTAGGTGTAACTCCGGAAAGGATTCGAATTTTTGATGAGATTGCTACAAATGTTTATCAATGGCCATCGGAGAGAGTTAGTGGAAGCTATGGTTTTGAGAACTATGATAAAGAACAACAGTTTAGTGTGAAGAGTGTAAGTGTTGAACCAAGTATGCCAAGCATGAAAAAGATAGTGGCGGAAGTTGTTAAACAAATGAGCTTGAATCAAAGTATGAACAATCAAGGAGCGACTATGGTTGAGGGGCTACAAGTCGAGCAAGGTGTGCTACCTCCGAATGCTGTGAATGGTGAACAATGGACCAACTCTATGCCACGTGTTGAGGATGTGTCTTATATGCAAGGAAGAAATTACCAAGGTAATTATCAAAACAATTACCAAGGTAATTTCAATCAAAATCAAGGAAGTTATCCACAAAGGCAAGGAGGATTCAATGCTCAAAGTAGTGAAAGTTCACACTCACAACAACAACCAAGACAAGGAGGATTCACTAGCTAAGGAAGTGGAAGTTCTTATCCACAACAACAAAGGAGGCAAGACAATTTCTCTTATGCAAACCCAAGTAATGCGGTTGCTTATCCTCCGGGGTATCATCCGGGAGCTAAAGCGCCAAATAATGAAGGGAAGGCGACTACCGAAGAACTTCTTGAAAAGTTGATTGCCTCCAACAAGACTCAAGAGGAAAATTTTGAAAGACGATTCAAAGCCATAGAGGAAAACAATGATAGAAGACTCAAAGCCTTGGAGTATTCATTTGGTCAAATGGCGAGCTCAATGAGTGCTAATGAGAAAGGGAAATTTCCGGCCACAACCGAAGTAAATCCCAAAGCTCAATGTTTGTTGGTTGATAGGAAGGAGGAACGAAAGGTTGAAGAAGGGTTGGTGGAAAGCAAGGTTGTTGAAGAAATGAAAGAGATAAGTAAGAAAGAAGAGAAGGGGCTTAAATGGATACCTAAGTGGAAAAAGGTGCAAGAGGAAAAGAAAATGGAAGAAAAGGGTAAAGAAGAGGAGTACAAACGTGATTATTGGGGTATTCCGATCACTCCATTCCCTATTCCATATCCACAAATGTTTGTAAAAGAGGAGAAGAAAAAGGAGTTTGAGGAGTATGTGAAAGAGCTCAAGAAAAAGTATGAAAAAAAAGGAAAGAAGAGCAACCCGAAGCAAGTGGATCAATGCAAAAAGGGGGGCCTACAAAAGTTGGTGATCCGGGGAAGTTCATAATCCCTTGTGATTTTGAAAAGAAAGGTACCCTTGATGCATTGTGTGACTTGGGGGCAAGTGTCAACGTGATGTCTCATGCCACGTTCAAAGACCTTGCAATTGGAAAGCTAAAGCCTACTACTATCCGTCTTGAAGTTGTCAATGGTGAGGTTGTGAAGCCACTAGGAATTGTTGTAGACGTGGAGGTAAAGGTGAAGGGGCTAGCTTTCCCGGTCGACTTCATGATTTTGGAAGTGAAGGCGGACCCCAAAGTTCTACTCATTTTGGGAAGGCCATTTCTAGCTACGGGAAGAGCAAGAATTGATGTTGGTAGAGAAGAGTTATCCTTGAGCTCAAAAGGAAAGAGTGTCACGTTCATGTGCAAGAAGGAAAAAGGAGCCAAGTCTCACTTAAAGCCTCCGGATGATTTAATGGATCATGATTCTCTCCTCTTTGACAATTTAAACTCATTTCTTCATGATTATATGAAAATGTCCAATTCTAACTTATTTTCTTGTGATGTTGATAGAAAGAAAGCTCTGAACCTCGATTGGAAAATTGACAAAGGAGAAAGAGGAAGTCCACTAGAATCACTTCTCAATGACGATTTGATGCTTGTAAGCAAGAATGGTGAGATTGAGCTAGTGGACAAGAAGAAGGCCAAGCTACTGTTTAAAGTGAGGATGCGAGGAGAAAGTGGGATGGACCATCATTTGGTCCAATGATCGTGAAATTCCGTCCGGCTTGAAGACGTTAAACTTAGCGCTAAATGGGAGGCAACCCATTCTTTTGTTATTTTGATGCTTTTTGTTGATTTTGGTCTTGTAGGTGGATTGTGCTCGTGAGAAAAAGCATGTTGAAGAAAGGAGAAGAGCTTCATGGATTTGAGTAAAAAATGTCACCATTTGTTGCAAACTTAATTCTCGACTCTTGTATCGAGTCAAGTTTGGGGGAAAAGTGCATGGTGAACATAGCTTGAGTCGTGTGGATGCGTTTACTTCTCCACAAGAAGATCATCAATGGAAACTACAAGGGTAAGTCTCACCACTTTTTGCAAACTTAATTCTCACCTCTTAGTTCGATTTAAGTTTGGGGGGAGAGTGCGTGGTGTGACTCACCACTTGAGTGTGCTTGATATGATGATATTGATGATGATAGGTCTTCTTGTAAAATTCACCCAAATTTTAAAATTTTTCATGAGTTTGGTTGGATTTTGGTATGGTTGGTTGTGTTGAAGTGCATGCGAATCCATATTTTTAAGGCAATTGTTGAGCTAATGGTGTGGTATGAGTTTTGAGTATGAATGAAGGGTATTGGAAGCACGAATGGAGCTTGGAGCGAACGCTTTCCTTACCAAATGCCTATTGAGGGAGTACTCTACACCTTATCATTTTTAATTGATTTTGATTTGAATTGAATGGATCAGCATGTTACTTCATGTGTTATGTTTTTGGGATGTTTACTTCCGTAATTTAGGATTTTATTTTTCACTCAAAGATGGGGATACTTGTGAGCTTACATTGTTATGGATGATTGAATATGTGCTTCATTTTCTAATGATGGTGATTGTTGTTTTTGCATGTTATGTGTTTTTGTTTTGTTTCTTGTTTGTTGAGTCTTTATTTTATGTTTTATGTGTTTTCTTATTTTTGTCTTGGTATGTTTGGTGGTTTGTTTTGGGATGTTGTGAGTCATTTTTGAACATGAGTGGTGATATGTTGTGGTAGTAAGTGATGACAAGTTATGATTAAGAATCTCTACACTTTCGAATTGTGACATGTTTTACTTAACTTGTTCAATTTTGAGATGGATGTGGTGTAATAAGTTTCTTAAGGTCCGAGCACAAGCTTGTGAGCGTTTGAGCCTCAACCGTGCATACATGGTATTTTTCTTCATGAGTGGATTGGTTGTGTTTGATAAGCTAGAATTTGCTCAAGGACTATAGGAACGAGCCCGATTTGTGGAGATTAGTGACATGATCTAAGGCCATCCTTGTTATTATAGTCATTACCATATATTTTCCTACCATGAACATCATCCCTAGTCAACCACTTTGAGCCTTAAAGCCTATTTATTGTGATATAAGCACATTACAAGCCATGATTACCCACTTAAGCCTTACATATATACCATTTGTGTGGGTGATTGAGGAGATGGTAACTAGAAAGGTTTGATAAAGAAGAAAAAGAAAAAAAGGAAATGGTAAACAAGCAAGAAAAATGATGAAAAAGAGCACAAGAAAGAATGGACATGCAACCCCAAAACAAGAAAATGAGCAAAGCAATAACAATATGCTCAAGTACTTAAAAGTTCAAAGAAGGAAGCATGCATTAAAAGAAGATAAAAATCTAAGGAAAGCTGATGATTAGTGCTTGTGATTACCAAAGTTGAGAAGGGAAGAAAGATAAGTGAAAGTATGGAAGAAAGTAGCTACTTCTTCGATTGCTTACACATGATTAGTCACTATTACCCATATTCTTCCTACCCTACCAAAGAGCCTATCATTACATCCGAATTAAAGACCTTTTTGATCACTAATTGAAACCTTGGCGGTTTGTGAATGTAGTCCACGAGCAAGCTTATAGCGAGTCAAGCCAATCAATTGATGAGTGTTGATTTACCTACTTTAAAGAGTGTTGAGTGAAATTTATAACCTATGTAAGGCTTGGACTAAAAGGGACTATATTACACTTTATTCTCTTTTGATTGAACTTGTTAATTTCTCATGTTATGATTTTATTGATGTAGGATGCCTTAGCATAGTTTGTAATTCTTATTGCTATTGATGTGTTATTACTTATGTTCGTTTAGTCTTTTCCTAGGTGAAAATCACTCCTCATGGTTTATCATTTTCGTTGTGCGAGGACACACAACACTTTAAGTTTGGGGGTGTGATGAGTGATATTTTCACCTAGATTTTAGTGTCTTTTTATATGTGTTTTCGTATATTTTTATCCGTATTTTATGTGTTATTTGGTTGTGTTTTGTATTTTTATGGAAATGTGTGTGAATGAGCTTAAACCTATAATTTTCATGCTAGATATGATAAGGAAGATGTAGGAAAAAGCGAATCTCAATTCGGAGTTGAAACGAATGAGAACGAGCCAAAACAGTGAAGAAAAACAGGAGCCAGCACCAACACGGGCCGTGTAGCCAACACGGCCCTGTAAGAGATGGCCGTGCGGCGACACCAGTTTGTTCAACACGGGCACCTTAAGGCCGTGTCCAGTCACACGAGTCGTGTTGGCAGCACGAGCCGTGTCATCAACACGGCCCTGTAAGTAGAGACCGTGTGCCGACATCAGAAGACACAACACGGCCACCTTATGGCCGTGTTACCGAGCACGACTCGTGCTGTGTAAATTCCTGGAAAAAAATCAGAATCCTTCTAGAAGCCTCCCAAGGGGTATAAATACCCCTTTATTCAACAATTGAGAGGAGATCCAAAATTCTACTGTTCCCACACACCTCACACACCATTCCTTTGATTTCACACCATATTCTCCATCCCATTCATCCATTTTGAGATCTATATCATCTCTCCATAATTTCCTCCATCCAAATCAAGTGAAGAAGCAAGGAAGCTTGGGTGATCACCAAAGGAAGAAGGGAGATTCAATTGGATCCATTTCCAAGGGAGTTTTCATTTCAATTTTGTGTTAATCCTTTAGTTTATCATGATTTGTAAGAATTATAATGTCTATGTTATGGATCTTATGAAGATTGTAGGCTAATCTCCCTTGTGAGATTAGCAACATGAAGGTTGTTGGTTAATTTGTGGATCTATGTAATTAAATTCATATGTTGATGGAGATATTTGATTTTCTATCATTGGTGCTTATATATCTTGAGATCTATGATGTTTTGTGTGTTTGATTGTTCTAATTATATGATTAGATTGAGAAATCAATTATGTGCTTAGGATAGTCAAGTGAATCATTTCATCAAACACCTCATGTGCATTATAAATGGTAAAGTGATTGAGAAGTCCTTTATTATTTAGAACCCTTTGATGGAACATGTGATTAGTTAGATTGAGAAGTCAATTGATTATATGAAGGGATTCTATAATTGAACTTAGTACCTAGTTGGAATAGTTTAATTTAGAACCAACCTTTGAGCTATTTTGAGATTGTGCAAATGATCTACATCCTATTCATTTCGAGAGGAAGTTTAGGTGGTATTAGTGTTGGCCCTTAGTCTTAACCCTTGATACATATGAGTTTAATGCATGAATCCATAAGTTACCACTTCAATAGTGTTGTTAATCTCACTTCTACTCAATTTGGAAAACCACTCTTTCATCACTTTTATCTTGTAATTTGATTATTGCTTGTCTACTTTCATTTGATTGCATTTAATTACTTGTTAACCAAACCATCCATCTATGATTCGTTTTTATAAAATCGTGATAAACGTGATATCGCTTAAGTGCTAGCATCGACCTCCCTGTGGTTCGATAAATTCTTGAATTGGTCAACCCGACTACAAGTTATGGCTAATCAGAAATGATGAGCTCGGTGGATGTAAAAACTTCATTTGGTGAAATCTAATCCTACTTATTATCTTTTTATTTTCTTTGTTGTGGATGTTGAGTGATGTTTAGATTATGGATTAATTAGTGATATTATCTAAGTTGTGATCCCAGCTTTGATTAGTTTCATTTATGGATGCTTACTTGTTTAATCTATGTGTTTGATTTGTGCGGTTAATTGTCTATCGCATGTGGTTAGAACGAGAGTTCAATTATGTATCTTAGGAATTAATTGAATCATTTCATCATGTGGGTAATGTGGATTAATATGTGAAGAGTTGGAGACGACCTCTCATGTTTAGAATTACACAAATGGACACTAGAGAGGTTAGATCGAGAGGTCAATTAATCTAGTGAGGGGAACCAAACCTTAGTGAATTCATAGTACCTAGAAAGGGAATATTACCTATGATTTAGTACCTCATTAGGGAACTCGTAGAGTAATTAGTACCTAGTGGGAGGTGTTCACTTTGGTCTCGATCCTTTGTGCTTTTGGGAGCCTTATTGAAGGCCTACATCCTATACATCTCGAGAGAGAGTTTAGGTGGAAATCGTGATCGCTCTTATTATGATAGCTTAAATTGAGAGGCAATTAGATATGTTACATGATTTATCCATTCGAATTGCATCATGAAGATTTCCTTTGCATTGAAAATTCCAAAAATATTGTAATTAGTTTCTTTTCATGTTTTTTATCCTCTCTCCCTTTTTCGGTCGTTCCTAACTAATACGAGACTATAACTTGAAGGCCACAAATCCTAAATTTTCTTGGTTCGATATTTGTTGCTTGGTCGCCCGGACTATTAACGACCAATCACTGCCTGCCGCCGGAATTTAAAATTATGCAAAAAATTATGCAATAATAAAATTATGCAAAACAATTGTGCAAATATATAGGAGTATTTATGGTATTATAGTCATAATTGTGTAGTTATGAGTAATAGTGTTTTAAGTCATGTAGTTAATAGTAATTATGCATTATTTTGTGTAGTTAATAGTAAGTACCCATATTAAAACTATATATATCTTTTATTGGGTTAAAATGGGTATATGATGGGTTCAATTTGTAGTGAATAATATTTTAATTTAAATATTGTACCTACTAGTAATATAGATAGATAAATTATATCTATAAGTAACTGATTCTTATCCTTTTACTTCATTAATTTCTTTTACTTCCATAATTATTATCCATACGGTTGTGTAATTTTTTCCATTAATAAAAGAAATATTTGAACTTTATTTTTTATTTTTGTTTACTTTTTTGTTTTCTATTTTAGTGTAATTTTTTTGTATTTTATTTTTGTTTAAGATAGTTTTAGTTATGGTAATGAATTTATAATTATTAAATAAATTAAAGATTATTACGCCATAAATGTGGAGTTTTGAGTATTTTTTTTTGAGTGAGGCTTGCGTACACCCGGGTGCACGGAACACATTCCGTACGCCTTTAGAAATTTAGCATTATGGGTAAGGGTACATTACTTTAGTCTAAAAGGTATACACTTTAATTAATAAAAAAACACATCATTTTGTTCTAAAGGGTATTCAATTTTCATTAATATTTTTTTTCTTCAGAAAATAAAAGGTACACATTTTTATACTAAAGGGTATATAATTTAATACAAAATTCTAAAGGTGCACGGACTGTTGTCCATGCGTCTAGTTACACACGATAATTTTCTTTAGAAAATAAAGGGTACACATCTGTATACTAAAAGGTATACAATTTGACACAAAATTCTAAAGGCGCACGAAAATATGTTTCGTGCGCCCGGTACACAGGAGTTTTTGCCTTTTTATTTTGCTTCAATATATATTTGAAAGGCTAAATATAACTTAACGTAGTTATTTTAATTATAAAGTAAAATAGTTTATTGTTTACAATCTTTATAGTCATTGAATATTTATTTATTTAAAATATCATATATCAATATATCATAGTAATTTTATAAATATTTCTCACTAGTTAATCTAGTGTAATTTCTTAATTTTTTTTAAGAGTTCCACTAAATGCACACCCCTCTTTATTAAATATACACTCTCTTATTATTTAAATAAAATATATATTTTTAAAAAGTCTAAATTATCCTTTATTCAATAAATACACATCCGTATAATTAATTCATTGATCATGAGATACACCCTCACAATATCTAACCCTCCTGCCAATCTCATGACTATTATCGACACCAACTCGTCTTTCAAAAGACCACCGCCATTGTTGTATGTGTTTAGTTAATAAAAATTTTATTTCAAAATTCAAACTCAATAAATGTAATAGTAAGATAAGCTAGAAACTAAATAAATTTTCATCTACAGGGAAATGATTTGAGGAAAAATAATTTAAAATTCATTGAACATAATTTAACGAAGCATATTGAAATGGCTTCATATAATTAGAATATGGAGGGTTGAAATCTTGGGTAGAATTTTGATGTAAAATCACGGAATTTTGTAAAAATTATTTGATTGCTTATGATTCTGTAAAAGGTAGAGAATGTTTTAGGATAATTCTAAGGGAGTGGCTATTTACACCTACCAAAACTACTAAATATACCCCATCTATCTTAAGTACTAAAATATCCTTCAATAATAAGATATAAGTATCCTTGTAGATTATAAAATTAAAATTAATTAAAAGAAATTCCTGTTTTAGAGGAGCATGATGCCTCCATTCACCAATGATGAGTTGGAAGAACTCCCAACTTTCGCACAAGATAACGGCAAGTTTATGATTTCTGAAAATCCAGCCTCCGGCTTCGAATTTGATAACTGATGAATCAAAATAAAATGACTAAAAATTGAAATGTAGAAGTAATATTAACTGGCTAAACTTGATATTATCTCTTACATGATGTGTTCAAGGGGTTTGCTCTTGTAATAATGGAAAAGTATAAGGCAGAACGTACATTTTTCAATAAAAATTCCTTGAATTGAATATTTTATGCTATGTTTTGGATTACGAAACCAACATTCTCAAAAGAAAAAGTTGTCAAATGCAAACAGAGTTATGATAGTCATGACTTTTGCTGCAATCGTACAAGCTTTGATACCATTCAAGTTTATGTTGATGTCGCCCGTACTATATGGTTCCGTGATGACAAGTCTTGTGAATGAACAAAGCAATAGCTATGTGCCTACGAGAGTGGTGGGACTCTATTCATGTTGTCCATGTAGAGTTTATGGACATGGTCAAACAACCAGGAGTTGAGGAAGTTGGTCGTTGGAACAGATGAACGAGAGAGATATGTCCGACACGAGGGTACGGCAGGTAGATTTCTATAGAGCCATTACTACAGCAATGGTTTAGACATGTGATATGTGAGTGATCTTGTCTGCAATTGACACGATATAGAGCCATTACTACAGCAATGGTTTAGACATGTGATATGTGAGTGATCTTGTCTGCAATTGACACGAAAATTAGCTACGTAAATTAGCTTCGACTGCGACATAAACTAGCAAAGGTAAATCAGGTGCGGGTATTTTTTTTGTATTCTAATTTAGTGCGGTACACGCAAGACAAAAGCTGTAGTAATATATCATCAATGGTTGGTGGTTATTCCATGCTGACTGCTGAGAGAGTATGTAGAAGTGATTTGTCATGAAGGGTTCTTGTAAAAGATATGTAGAAGTGATTTCCAAAGTGATTTAATTCGATAATTTCGAAAACTCTGTTCCTCCTGTTTTTTCTGTTCACTTATAAAGTAAATGAGTTAGTTTTCACACAATTCTTGCATCTGAGAGCAAATAAAAACAGGACTGTGTTCTGAAATTTTGTTTTTTCTGTTTCAGTAGAGAGGCTCAATACAACTATGGCTAATACGTACAGGACTATGGAAAGTAATTGCTAAATGTTAACTCAAATAGATTGAGCATTGCTACCTCAAATGAGAAAGAAACTTTCTAATTTCTACAAACAAGATCCCACAAACTCACATGTCACATTAGCAACTTCTCAATTACAATTTAACATAAATCATAGGATGTTTCTATCATATAATAAAAAAAAAAAGAGAACAAGATAAGGGGGCAGCTGCATATTGAATATAAGAAACCAAAAAACTAACTAATCTAATGTTTAAACGTCTCCTGTCCTTCAATAAAACTTATCAACAATTTTACTAACCATGATCAAATACACACAGCAAAGAATATTTTAATTGTAAATGCCTTTACAACTACAACAAAAAGAGTTTGGGAAACACAAGGGGGTATCTTGCATAATGTCTGAAATCAAATTTCAAAAGATAATTGGTACATCTTCAGCAATAAGTGGAAATCCAGTCCATTACCAGCACAAAACTGCAAAATTGCAGGGATGGGATTCTTTAAAAACGGTAAGATTTGTGGGTGGATTGTTAAGTGCTTGTTTCAAGAACTTTTGTAACTCATCTACTCAGGCAAAGGCAGTCTCTCAAACCTCACCAACAACAGTTTTAGTTTAACATAAATTTAATCCAAAGACCTCAATATAACAATGCATTCAACAATCTACATACTTCATTGCTAAAGGCTCAGTCTCTGCCAGCAAATCAAACAATCCCATGGTTACCGTTATGTAATTAAGGAAGTGAACACTGGACCGTTATTATCAAAAACATGTTGAATAACAAAAAGTAGTCTTTTTGGACAGCAGTCTTCAATCTTGTTAACTCTTGGTAATTAAATTTTTTTAGCAAGGAATAATATCAAAGAGCTAGCCTCAACAAGAGGAGGATCAGAACTTTCAGAATCAGCAGATGACTCAAAGCAACCTCGGCCTCAAAAGATCTTAGATGTACAATAAATAATGTGTGTCTTCTCTTGCATATCTGAGAAAGAGAAGTCCGTAAGATAACACAGTTACAACAACTAAAATCATTAGAATCAGTTTATGCGACCATATTTTAAACAAGTAGAAATAGAAAATTTCTTGCAAAACACCCAAGTTAAATTGTCTGGATAGATAGATGATTTTCAAATATTTAACTCCTAATTAACTTAAGAATAGCCTAGCTCCTTCTGGGAGGAGAGATAGACAAACAGTGAGAAAGAAACACACAACATTAAAAATACATACAAAAATTCGTTCTTCAATTAGCATATAAACAACTTAACCCGAGCTTACCATGTTATTAATGACTATGCGCACACACATATATATATTATGTGTGTGTGTGTGTGTGAGAGAGAGAGAGAGAGAGCACAAATGAAAGATTACAGTGCACTAACAAATACACTTTTTGAATCAACAGTGGAGCGACCAGAGCCCAAGCTCAACAAAGCACATTAATGAAGCCTCATTCAGACATGGTCCAGGCCCTCCAGGGCTTTCACGATGGTTGAAACAGAAGTTAGTGTTAGTGTTGTTATAATTATTGAAAGACAACTGTCTTCACTCATGCCAGTTTAAATCACAAACATCCTACACCAAACAAGATTATGAAAAAAACGATCTATGGAAATGATTTAGTAATCAAGTATTACAGTGGCCTAATGCTGCAACGGTAATTAAGTAGAAAAGAAGATGAGAATGGTTCAAAAACAGATGAAGTTAGCATCACTTGAATGAAATTTGAATTGCAAAAAGGCAAACACCACTGTGGTATACAATCATTTTCAATTAGTGATGGGAAATACTGGTATATTCAGAATGACATTAAAGATTTCCAAGTTTAGTCAACTGTTTCTCAAATATACAACTAGGCCAGAGATATACAGTTTCAAACAAATCAAAAATATTGAAGACTTATTGGGAAATTGTGAAATAAAAATAACAACAGTTAGTATTGAGAGCAATAAAGCATAACAAATCAAGTCAGGCCAAAACCTATAACTTAAAACAATATTATGTTGTCAAATGGTACATCACAGAAATTGAGCAAACCCTATAGAAGGTAACCGAACAAAGTCATACTGCCATACAACTTAATAGACATAAAGGGAATGCTTGGTAACTTAGAATGGAATGGATATGGAGGAATTGGGAGGTTTAATATCTCCATTGGGAAGAACACGTTTGCTCAGTTCTTAAAAATGGGAGACCTAAGCCATAGCAGGTGTTCCGAGCTGAATCTTTCCATTTTCAATACCCTTGAGGCCTACAACCCAAAAATAATAGATAAATACTCAAGCACAGAACCAGAAACAATGATTACTTGAAAATTTGTTCTTTCTAGGACACGAGGGAGAAGCTCGGTAAAAGTACAACTTTTATATGAATCTTAGCATATAAAGACCTATGGAAGCAAAAAAAAAAAAAAAGGCATAAAATACAACTCTTTCTCTGAAACGAATGAGTTAATTTGCTCTCATTGCTGAGTTTGTGCTCTAATCTAAACATGTGAGGCAAATCTGATGACTAAGTCAATTGAGTTGCTCGATATGGTTGGATTAATTGTACTTAATCACATTAAAACTATACAATTCAAACAAAATTACTTGGTTTTTTTTTTGTGAGGTAATGAAGACATTAATGCAACAGCAATTATATTTCATTCTTTTGACAAAAAATTAAAATGCAATATGTCACCAGTGTCAAAAATTATATAAGCTAAAGCTAAGAACCTGTCTCGTGTCAAACATATTGCATATATAAATGCCAAAATCCCGTTGTAGCCACACGATGTCATGATCTGCTCCATGAAGTACCTTACCGTTGTAGCCACACGATGTCATGATCTGCTCCATGAAGTACCTAATTTAAGCCAAGTAATATCATGATTGAGAAAGAAGGTAAACTGCAGCCCCAACAAAATATGATATTCTGCACACTTACCTTTCTCTTACTGGCATAGTTTTTAACAGCGAGAGGCGCACAAAGTCGCAAGATCTCCTAGGCTCGCCTGAGATACATTGTGCCAAAATATGATTTTTCAATATATATACACATATATATCCTACATACAATCATATTACCTAACTAAACAAATGTAAAATTCACATAACATCACATAATGATACATAATAACTCATAATAGCATCATAACACATAAAACATGCACACAAATAAATTCAAAATTAAATTCTTCCAAACATATAAATATTTACTTAATGAAAGTTACAATAGATAAGCTACTAGCAACTTTCTGGAAGCTGGGTGGCGGCAGCAGCGCTGCTAGGCGAAGGTGGCAGTAGGCGGCAGGTGGTGGAGGTGAAGGCCCACGTTTTTGTCTTTATTTTGAAAGTTCAAGTACTGAAACTCTAACCCTAATTCTCTATTTATTTCATTTTATAAGTGGGCGGTCCATTTTTTAAGATAAAAATGTGTAAACACATTAATATTAGAGTAGCAACTTCAAAAAACTTTAGGAAAAAAAAAGAAAAGAAAAAAAGCATGTTGAAGAGCCGTGCTTAAGGTTCCGAAAATGCGCATGTAGGTGCGCGCCTTTGATACAAAGGCCTTGAATAGCAAAAAATTTAAAAATCTAGGTGCAGACACATGAGCCTGAGCGCCTTAGGCGCGCCTTTAATAACTATGCTTACTGGGGTCTTTGTATACTTTTCTGATATATGGACCTACATGAATACTAAGTTTCAGAAAAAATCTTCTGTCCTTGTGGATATTTGCATCAAGCTTGTAAGAAAGCCTTTCTTAAGCAATTTTATATCCATGGACACTTATATAAAGTAAAAACATATAAAACATTTTAAGGAATTAAAATTCAGGTGATTTCTGTGAGGACCAGAGTACATGCATTTCTACCAAGATGTGCATTAACCCATTATGTACAGTCAAGCGATGAATGTCAGTTGACCAAATTAGAAAGAGGCATCATTGGATGGATAATGCTAACAACTGCATAACAAAAAAAGTACCCAAAGGTCTGTCATGCGGAACTAGAGTCCACTTCATATATAAATTGTGTCAAGAAGCCACAATGGACAAAATTTTTGTGGCTAATTTTTATGTGTTGAATTCTCTAAGTAGTCTGCTCATGGCTGGGTACTAAAATCCTAAAATGAGGTCACCACATGCAGTACAGCTTGCATCCTCAGTTTTAATATGAGGTATCTGAAAAACTAACAGGGATGCAAGCCCATACACAGAACTTAACGCAACTAAATATCAACTCTCCAGTAGCATGTTTTTATTAATGCAAGCTTAGTCAAAATTATCGACTTTGTGGAGCTTGTGAATTCTAATATTCCAAAAGTTGCAGGCTTAGAATATGTGATGTGGACCTAAATAGGCAGTTCTCCTACAAAATGTTTTCATTAGCAAACATTATAGAACTGATAAGCTCCCTGTTCCATTTTGCATCAATTATTCACGGGTCAAGACTACCCCAACTTGTGAGAGGTTAAGGCAATGCCAGCTTCACAGAGACAATAGCTAATGAGAAAACATTATTAGGCCACTTTTTGGAAGCAATTAATTAACAAGACATTGCTGTAGGTGTATACAAAGTTGTTCTAAAAAAGATATCTGGAATGGGGACCCCTAAAAGAGATCAATAGCAGATCCTTAAATAGAGTAGTGTTTCAGTTCAAGATTATATATAATTATATATGCACAAGTTGTAACATGCTGCTCCAGGAAAAGCACATTCAATTATAGTACTCAAAGGTGGTATCAATTTCATGGTTGAAGGGAAGACAAATATTGAGGTGAAGGGCATATAACAGAATGTGGTATATGACACAGGCATCCATAGGCACCTCTATGTAAAATAAGTAATCAAGAGTCCAGAAACCGTTGCAACTGGGTAATAGAGGATTTTGAAGTATAAAATAATTAGATGGCTACCAATCAGGGGCTAGAAAGTTTTAGAGTTAAATATCATTAACTTGATGAATTGAATTCTAATTATATTGAATACCCCCATAAATCACTAAATAAGGACATAACCTAAAGTCTGAGAGGTAACTTAAGTAAGAGGATATGTACATCCAGTCACAAATTCAAGACACTGAATTTTCAACCGAAGAAAATTACATGAAGATTTACAGATATCACTTTAAGAGCTGCTTTACCTAACTCTTATGTTTGATTTTTAACTCATTCCATGGTACAAAAATATAGGTATGCTCCATCTTTAGACACACTTAATACATACAGCAAGGCTCTATTATCAGACTAATTTTATTGAAAGACGAAGCAAATAAAAGATACTATCATGTATTGGACTTACCCACACGGCTAGACGCCTTTAGATATCTATACTGAACTAAAGAGCTAAAGATATCAATATTTTGTTTGGAAATGAGAAATTCAAGTCAAGAGCTATTTATAACCATAGTGTTAGGCAAGAGAATTTATACCCAGAAATAAAGACTCCCCATCCCAAATGTGTGTCAGGTTGCAAATATGTTAATTTCAAAATACTTACAGGACTTGTACAAACAAATCAATAGAATAAATTCAACAAAAAATTGGGAAAATAATTGAAGTGCAATCTTAACTGCAAATTCATCGACACTCTTTAATTTCTTTAATTTATTTGCTAACTGCTTCAAATCTTCTACTTCTTCCACATTTTTGAATGGTGTCAATTCAAGGGGAAGAGGTTTTACAGGCTCAGCAACATTTTTATCAACAAAGTCTAGAACAGACAGAGTCTCCTGTAAAAGAGCAAACCAGATTAGCAATAAAAATCATATTCTATCATAGAATCACAATCTTAAGAACTGTACCAACAATGGAAATCAGCAGCATAATAGTTGGAAGCAAGAGGCGCAGGGACTAAATGCCCAAGGGGAGCCGCTTGAACAGGGGCACATGGGCTAAGGTTCCATATCACATACTAAAGATTGTTAAGTAAGACTTGAGGTTATTGGAAGAATTAACCCAATCTACATTCTTATCTGTCCTCCAAGATTTATAACAGGGAGCAGCTATATGCACCCCAAAAATACTAAATATATCCCAGAAAAATTAAATTAAACTAATAAGATTAAAATATCCTTATGAAAAATATCCTTCATAATATTTTTACTATTCATACCCCAATATACCGCGTTCATTAAACACTATCTTAATTAATTAAAATCTGAATGATATTTTTTTCTTGCGTTGTCGTGGCAGCGGAGGGCTCGCTCTAGTTCTGATACTCACCACGACGGCGCCGGAGACAATCACACCCACAAGAAAAGCAGTATTAATTTTAAAATACCTTGGGCTCGGGTTTGAATCAGGTCCAAAGGCAGAGGATGAGATGTTGAGAACTCGATGATGACGGAGTGGCAGGCATGGGGACGAAATTCTCGAAGACCTCTTATTGAATTTCAATTCACAATTCAATGCAAAAATCCATACAACTAAACAAATCCTAATTTCCTCCAGGCGTCTCTCCAATTCCCATCAGTTGAAGAAATTTGGGGTTTATACAATTGATTTACCCCACACACCCCCCAGAATTCAGAACAATTTGATGATGCGTATACTGCTTTTTTCTCGTAGGTGTGATTGCCTCCCGCCGTCACGATGAATATAAGAACTAGCTAGAAAAAAATATTGATTCAAAGCTACCAATCATGCATAGAGATTTTAATTGATTAATTTAGGGTTTATATAGATATTTTAATTGATTAAGCTAGGGTTTAAATGATGTGGTATATAAAGAATGGAGGTATATTTAATAATTTTGATGTATGAATTGTAAAAATAGTATGAATACATTATATTTTATATAAGGGTATTTTAGTCTTGTTAATTAATTTAAATTTTTTTGGGTACGTTTAGTATTTTGGGGATGAAAATAGTAGCTCCCTTTATAATATTGTCGATTAATAGTATAGGCATGTTTATCAAACAATATATATATATATATAAAATAATACTCCATTCGTCCCGCACCAATAGTGCATTTTACTTTTTGGCACGTGAATTAAGGAGTATTATTATTTAATGTGTAGTGGGTAGTTGTATTAGTGGGAGTATGGGCCCCATGTTTTAATTGTATTAGAGGGGATGAGTGGGTCCCATGTGTATAAAAAAGGAAAGAGAACCCTCTGGGTGGGACGACCAAAATGGAAAAAATAGACCCTTGCTCTGGGACGGAGGGAGTATGTCAATGACTGAAAATGACTACTCCATCCGTTCCACAATACGCTTCACATTTACTGTTCCACGTTGTTTAAGAAAATGTGCATTTTTTAACCAACTTTATTGACTTTGGAGGGTATTGTAGTATTTTTAGGTAATAAAAAAGTATAAAGTAATGGTATGTGTGTAAAAAGGGAGTGACAAATTTGAAATTAAAATAACTTTTAAGGTTGTTGGATAAAGTATTTTTTCCTTTTTTGGGGTGTAAAAGGTATTGTGGGACAAACAAATGAGGAAAATATGAAGGATTTTGTGGGACGGTGGACGTATTAATTTTATCAAACAATATTTTCTTTTATTAGGTATAAAGAATCTTGAATAATTTTATGTTAAAAAAGGTTTTTTTTCCCTAAATTCAATATTTAAAGAGTCAATGCAATAAACATGGGAGTAAAATTTAATAAATATATTTATAATATTTTGATTTAAAATTTTTAATTTACTAAATAATTACTTAATGAACCCGCATGTAGTAGTAACTAGTGCGAAGCCCGCGTAACACGTTACGCGGGATTTTTAATCTTTTCATGAAATCGAATATTCGTATTTCTAAATTTGCTAAATGTATTTAAAAAATAATTAAATTAAAATATTCATAATTAATAAGACATAAATATCTTTATTATTAAAATTTCATAAAGTGTTTGATTGGAGTATTCTAATATGTGTTCATTCTAATATGTGTTCAGTTAGAGTAATGTTAGAGCAATGGAACAAATATTGAAGGACAGTAATAGCCAAATATGCAACTAAGAAATTTGATTAGGGCAAAATTTATTGATATTCAAATGGAACGGTCATTTAAATAATATTCTAAAATTTAATACTTTAATTTTTATTTTAGGCTTTATTTTTCTTTCATTTTTATGTTTGCCCTTATTTCTCTTTCCTCACTTCATCTATTCCTTTAATATCCATATTAGCTTCAAATCGGACACACGCAAAAAGACCTTGAGAGAGAGAGAGAGTCAGTCTATGGCGAAGGAGCTTAAAGAAGCCGGCGATATTAGGGCGGAGAGAGAGGGTGGGTTGAGATTATTCTGTTTGCTCATGACGTTTGCCAGAGGGCTTGCATGTTGGGATTCTTCTTTTGCTGATGATGTTCGCCCTAGGAGTTTCTTCATCATCAATCACTCTTCATCAATTTATAGTTATTTGAAATTCTC
Organism: Pogostemon cablin; assembly: GCA_023678885.1. NCBI lineage: Eukaryota > Viridiplantae > Streptophyta > Magnoliopsida > Lamiales > Lamiaceae > Pogostemon > Pogostemon cablin. Next base: position 1,912,825 of record CM042959.1, on the reverse strand, counting down.
ATCAATATAAAACTCTAAACCTTAAACCCTAAAACTCTAAACCCTAAACCCAAAAACCCTAAACCCTAAACCCTAAAATCCTAAACCCTAAACCCTAGTTAAAGTATTATAGAGATAGCATGAAAAAAATAGATGATTATAAACAAAAATTAGAATGAAATAGAAAATTGGTTTAATATACTTTACCTTAACATATAAATATGGAAAACGAAGCAAATCATATAGTATACAAATTTGAAAGGCTAATCACGTTACGCGGGATTTTAATCTTTTTATGAAATCGAATATTCGTATTTCTAAATTTGCTAAATGTATTTAAAAAATAATTAAATTAAAATATTCATAATTAAAGTGTTTGATTGGAGTATTACAATATGTGTTCAGTTAGAGCAATATTAGAGCAATGGAACAAATATTGAAGGATGGTAATAGCCAAATATGCAACTAAGAAATTTGATTAGAGCAGAATTTATTGATATTCAAATGGAACGGTCATTTAAATAATATTCTAAAATTTAATACTTTAAGAAGTATTTAGAAACATAAATTACTCTTATAAAATATAAAGTAACAAAAACTTATAAAAAAATCTTAAATACAATTCTAATTTTTTAATGATTAAGTAAATTTTAAGATTCATATATAACTACACTATTTCAATGCCTCATTTAAAAATAGACCATTACATTTTTTATTATTTTTTTTAACAGATAGACCATTGCATTGATTTTGTCCGGTAGACCATTACATTTTTTATTATTTTTTTAACAGATAGACCATTGCATTGATTTTGTCCGGTACATGAATACCAACGTGCATTTCATCTTATAAAAAGTTAAATTAAGAATGAATTTTTTGAGAGATCAGATGAAATAATAATTAAATTAAGGATGAATTTATTGAAAGACAATATTTCTTTCCCTTCCATTTATTATGAGTTTTACCAATTATGAAAAGTTAAAAAAACAAATAATAAATAGTGTTTTTATCTTGTTCCCTTCACTGTTAAACGGAGAAATAATATACTCAGAACATTCACCTTTTCTTTGATCATTATATTGGTGGTTATTCATAGAATTCTCTTCATACGACATTCCTGCAAAATTTATTATAATAAATTAACAAATGTATTAGGGCTTATACATATATATGTGAATGAATTACTAAATAAATAAATAAACTTATATTTTCCTTTCTAGACCTCATAGTATAATTTTGTTTGGAATTAACTTTTATTATTGCAAATCTACAAATAACAAAATTAAGTTAGTTGTAAATACAAATAAAAAAATCCATAAAAGAATAATAAAAGTGGAGCTAAAAATTATAAGAAATAAATAGTCGGTAAAGATAAGGTAAATGTTAAAGAAGTAACTGTTGGTATTTAATTATTTTATTTTTATTCTAATGTTGAATGTATAGAGCAAATTATTAAATTTGGAAAACTAAATCATCTAAATAAATTTTGTAGCATACTATAATTAAATACTTATTCATAAGTATTATTTATTGTAAATTTTTTAAATGTTGGATATACATAGCAATTATTATATATTTTTATAGTATTAAGTTAAAAAAATAATGATTTTGAAATATTCTATTTTATTGTTAAATTTACGCAATCAATGGACCTATATATATATCACAAAATTTCATTTTGTACATAATTATTTATAAATTATATATTTATTATTATGTGATAATGTCAAGTCAACGTATTTTTATTATTCAGTAAAAATAATTTCATAAAAATAAATAAAATCAGCAGAATGTATTTTTATTTTTTATTTATTATTTTATTAAAATCATATGCGATCATATAATTTTCCTCATTTACACTACTCCTTTGTTTACCATCATTATATTTTCTTTTTCTATAATATATAACCATCATTTTCTTTTTCTATAATATATATATTCCTGTTGTTCGTTAAGTATCAATATTTAAAATATATATATATAATATCAACCTTTAAAATATATTTTCTTTTTTTATAATATATTCAAAGTATCGTATCAATGTGCTCCTATATAAACTAATAAACACAAATTAAACTATCATTTAAATATATATCATTTGAATTTGGATCCATATTTTATCCTAAATATATATCATTTGATTCTTCTACCTATACTTTAAGATAAACATGCTATATTTCAAATTCGTTTTCCATAGCATACTATAATAATAATAAGTATATACATATTATATTATATTATTAATTTTATATATTTTGAAGTATAACAACTAATAATTATTTTTCAAAAATATATTTATGAGTAATATATTCCGTCAGATTAATTTTTTAAAGCATGTATTTTTTATTCTCTGCATAACCAATCTTTATCAATATTATTTCAAAACATGTATTTTTTTCTCTGCATAATCAATCTTTATCAATATTCAAGACATATGCTCTTTTATATTATTCACAACCTTTATGTCAGAGGTAATTTATACTTTCATTTTCTAGACTTTGCATTAAATCTCTACACCTTCCATATAAAAAAGCTGATTTCTTATCTAAATTAAGAGAGCAGAACAATATTTGAACTTTATTATGCATATCAAATAGTTAAATCTAATTTGTTACAAATGAGGTAAACAATATCTTTAAGTCGCTCCACTACCTGAATCTCCACCTCCACCATTTTATTAATCTCCTACTGCCACTTAACTGGCAAAATTAAACCTTCCTTTAGTTCACTAAAGATTTTTAGAACCTGTATTCTTTCTTTATCATGTACTTTTTCAATGTCTTCTATAAATCAATTATTTATATATTAATATTTCAATTATAAATCATAATTCACCAAAAATATCAATTTTTAAAATATATATTTTCTCACCATACTCCTTTAATACCTCAATTATAAATCATAATTTTTACCAAAATATGTATTTTCTCTCGTACTCCTTCAATATCTCAATTATAAATAATAATTTTTACCAAAAATAAACTTGTCAGCATTATTATTTATAATACAATATTAAATATTTTTATTATAACATTCTATATTTTCTCTTTTCTTTAAGATAATATTTTTTCTCTTTCATGTACTCATTTAATATCTTAAATTATAAAACCAAAAATACCAATCTTTATTATATATATTTTTGTCTCTTTCATACTCCTTCAATACCTCAATATCTCAATTTATACATTCAATTTCTCCAACCGAATACATCTTTCGGGTACTCCAACCAAATACACTATATTGTTCCGATACTACATCCAAACACAATATGAAATCAAATACATTTTTGAGTACTCCAACTAAACATACAATATACTATTCGGGTATTACAACCGAACACAATATGAAACTTTAATTAATAGAATATTTATGTCTTATTAATTTTGAATGTTTTAATTTAATTATTTTTTTAGTACGTTTAGTAAATACGAAAATATGAATAGACGATTTCATAAAAAATTCGATTATCCCGCGTATTACGCGGGCTTCGTACTAGTACTATATACTAAAGGAGGGTTTTGGATTTATTATATGGCATCATGTGAGTAATTTAGGTGATGTGTCATTTTTATAGATTTTTGAATTTTTTTTTATAATAAACTTGCTTAGGAAGGAAGATAATGTAGTTACTTTATTTTAAATAACCAATCAAAATATTTCATTTTTCTTTATCTTATTTAAAAATTTACCTAAAACTTTAAGTGTTTTAAATTTTTTATTTTTAAATAGAATTTATATAAAATTATATCAAATTAATTGTCTTTTCATGATCTTTAATTTGACATCCATATTACTAATAATATATGATTGGAGAAATAGATTTTTAAATTTAATAACAATTTTTATATTGTAAAATATTCTTTAATAAAATATATTAATAAATAAAATATTTTTAGAAGAGTAAGAAATTATTTAATAGATTTAATCTATTTATCCTTAGAATTTTAAGTTTAATAAATTTAGTTAATTATAGAATTCTAAATGAGGAATTTCATGAAAAAATAAATCTTAGTTTAATATAAATTAATTTTCATAATTTTTTTATTGTTAATTATTTATATTTATTTTATTATTTTTAATAATTAATTTTAATTATACAATAATTTATAATTATTATATACATTTATTGATTTTATTTATTAAATGATAATTGTTAGGGATGATAATGAAATGGGCATTTTAAGTATCTATTCTATCCAAATCTTAATAGGGCACGTATGGGTAATTGTAAACGGGTTTGAGACGGATACAAATAGTTGTGAAAATCACATTAGGGTTTGGAACGAGTACGGATAATACCGCAATACCCTCGGGTACTATAAAAAAGATATTAAATCAATGATTGTGCTATTTTATGAACAACTTATGGTATAAATGACAGTGATAACAATTTATATCGAAATTAATAATATTTTATGGCGAAAGTGATAAGTATTATAAAAAGTGTAAAATGATTTCATGTGAAGCGGTTTCATGCCAGACCTATCATATTGCATATTAATGAATAAAAGAATTTATAAAGTTTGTTAATAATTTTTTTCCAGATTTTTACTTAATTTTTTAATAAATTACTGAATATAAAAAAATATATACAAATGTATATACCCTAAACTCTAAAACCCTAAACCCTAAATTTAGGGTTTATGGTTTTAGAGTTTAGGGTTTAGTCTTAATAAATATTAAGAAATACATATATACATTAGTATTGAATAAAATTAATATAGATGGGTGTACGCGTGTATTCGAATGCATGAGATAATTCATTATTATTTTAAATATTCGTTTTGTCATTTTGATCTTTCCCATTACAAAGTACTATTAATTTCTTTTTATATAAATGAGATATATATACAAAATTATATTAAAGATATGGGTGCACAACATGTCCCGAGGACACACAAATTTTTGCCTTATTATAATCCTTATTCTACCAATAAAGTTAGATATTTTTATTAAGGTTAGGTCTTGCGTGAGACCATCTCAAATGAGGTCATTTTTTACTTTTTAAGATAGTTATCATTCTCGCTATAAAACATTATCACTTTGGCTATAAAATGTTATCACTTTTTATTTATACTATAAACTGTTCATGAAATAGTATTATCACGTTTCATTAGTTTACTATCACTTTCCTATATAAAAATTATCACTTTCTCACCGTTTCACATAAGCCCTTATTTGAGACTGTCTCGCGCAAGTCTTTGTCTTTTATTAATATAATTTATAACTTTTAATATTTTTCAATTTCATTAATATGTTTTAAAAATAATATTTTAATGATCCCGCGTAACGTGTTACGCGGGTTTCGTACTAGTATAAAATAAAATACATTAACATAAATAAATATACTACGTATTGCGTTTAGCGGTTGGCCCACGTCGGATGGGACCCACTTCCGTCACGTGTCACCATCACGTATCCTCACCCGGAGCAAATTAGAAATTCGTTACTCTATAAAAAAAAAAAAGCAGACTTATTTAATTTAATTTAATTAATTAATTTCTGTTACCCCATTCCATCATTTTCTCCTTTTTCTTTCCTTTCCCCGTGGCGGATACAAGTCAGAGAATCCGATTACATTCGTATATGCGAGAAAATGGCTATGCCCAGAAGTCGGTCGGGGCGAACCACGTCGCTCCTCGATGTGGACTCACGCCTTTCCGAGTCGGAGAGGATCGAGGGCGCCGGTGGTTGGGATGCCATTGAGTGGACCAAAGTTGATGTGTGTGTGAATTTCAACTAGGGTTTTTTTTTAGGTTTCTTGGGAATTAAATTGTTTGATTGGTTCTTTTCTTTGATATATTCTTTATTAAAATTTGCAGCCCATTTCAAGGTCTGTTCCAATGGGACTTCAGCAGTTCTTGCTTGAAGCGGAGCAAGTCATAGCTGAGGTACCACTTATCATTGAATTCATATTGAGAGATTCTAATGTGTTGCTCCATGTTCCGAATTTTTTAAGTTCTCGACGTTTCTTGAAATTGCATGTGAATGTACTGTAGGAAATATGGGGTTGTATGGGGGACAAGGAAACCTTCAATGTTCAGTATTTATCTTTTCTTTCTTGAAGGTTATCTTGACTGTGCAATTGGGACATTAGTTTTGATAAGTGTTATCTGAGGCAGTTAATACGTTATTGGTGATGACCAAAAATTTAGAAAGCGTGCATCACCTGAATATGTTAAAAATAGTAATTTTTGATGGAGATGAACTTTAACAGGCTCTTGAAACAGTATGAACTTAGAAAAATTGTCTTTGTTGGCATGGATATTTATTTGTCTGAACACCAAGTCAACCTTAACTCATAGGCAGCGGATGAAAGCTATGAAGGGTAGGATTATGATATACTCTTAAAACACTGTTGTATTGTTATGTTTTGTGGCAGTATAATATGTGTATGTGCGTCAATAAAAAAAACCAGTCATTCCTTAGAGAGAGTGTAGGCTGGGATTTTCTGTGCTACAATGCTTGTTTACTTTGCGTTTTTCTTCCATTTGAATGAGAAGAATTTTTTATTTGATTGTATCTCATTATTTCGGCTCCACTTACATCAAGTATTTCCTGAGGAAACTTGCATTACTTTTACTCTATCTTAAATGTTGTTCTGTTTTATGCCTTTGCCTGCCAAAAATATTTTAAAGAAAAGAGGTAGCTGTTGTGTTCTCTTGCATCTTAGATCTGGTAAGATATCTGAAATTGAAGTTCACTTCCAGGGTCATGGCGTTGTTCTTGTGAATATTGATGAGGCAGGAACCTTGTTCGTCACAAACTTTCGTCTTCTTTTCTTGGTGAGTAAGGCATTGCATATGTGTATATGCACTCTTATCTTATTTATGAGATACAGTTATTTGAGTCGATCTCCCCTTGGTTAGAAGGATCAAGGATGGAAACCCAATAATTATCCTTTTTCTGTAATATTGGAAAAGTTAAGCAGACTTATAGCTTGCTTGTTTGGTTTTGTTTCATGCAAAATCTTTACAACCTTTGAAAATGAATACAAAAGCGTTAAATGGCCTTCGTTGCTCATGAGTCTTAAAGGATATCTCGATCTAAGTAGATATACTACCTTTAAGTTGAAATTAATGAAACATTTTATTACTCAACTCTTTTGAAAATTTATGGTATTATTTTGTGGATAGTTTAGGTGTTTTATCAAGGCGTAAAGTCATGTAGAGTTATAAGACTATAATTTGGTTAAAACTAGTATACATGCTTTCGTCTTTCCAACGCCTTCTTTCTCCTTCTGTAAGTGAAGAATTAGTTTTAAGGTTTTTTCTCAATAACCAAAAGCACTGTGCCATTAGCTAAACTAGAAACACCAACTCCATAAAGATTCCTTTTGAAAAAGTGTCTTGTGGAGATTGAGCCACATACTGGATGGTACGAATTGGGGCAGTTCCTTTCGTCAACTTGATAGTTCTCTTTGATTCTATATCTTATTCCCCAGTCTCCATACGAACACTTCATTAATATTTTTAGGCATTTCGGATCACTTATTTCGTTGTAATTTATTGTGAATTAGAATGCTTAATGGATTGGGGTCTTTTTTTCTTCTTTTTTTTTTTGTCTCTTCTAGAGTGATGGATCTAGAAGCATTATTGGACTTGGCTCTATACCACTGGCAACAATTGAGAAGATCAACAAACCTGTAAGTTGCATGACATTGTATTCATAGCAAGACATTTACAGGCATGAGATGGGTTGGGGTGTGTAAAGTTGTGATGAATGGGAGTTTTGAGCCTGTGGAAATTCCCTATGCAGCTCAAAGCAAGTTGCTTTTAGTTTTTTGTTTGTTTCCCATTGTATATTTGTTATTTATTTAGATTTCATAACAGCAGGGGGCAAATGTGTGGAATTTTTGCTGCTGTTATAACCTGATTTAAGTGGGATGGGACTCTTCTTATGCTTTTCTCATACACAATTTACATTTATAGCCAGGATCATGTTTATATTAATAGTCAGTGCTTAGTTCACAAGTGATCCTTGTCAATGGATCTTTGGTGGTTCGTAAGTGGAAATAGACTTGGTGCTAGGTGGCCCAGGTATTTGTTTAGCTACTTAGAAGTCACTCCATGCTGTTTTTTCTTTTGAGATGCTACCTCCAACTTAGAAATTACTCTCAATTCTTCTTTTTTTTTTTTTTCCCTCTGCCATTTACCAAATTAGCTTTAGATGCAGTGGAATTATGGTATGATTATTTTAGGATTCTGTTCAAATTTGGTGATTTAGAGTTTTATTACATGAATATAAATTTCTATTATGTGGTTATTGAATCTGATTGTTTTTCTGGTTGAAGGCTTCAAGGATACCATCAGCCCCCAGGCAGGTTGACAAAAATCCATCTCAACGATTACTTCAGATCATTGGTATGCTTCTCAAACATGCTTGTTTAAAATATAAACATATTTTAGAAAATCCGAAAATCATACTCTTGACTTGATATAAATCTATGGTAAGATAACTATATGAAAGTCTTTTTTTTGGGTGAATGTCTTTGGACATTTCAATCTAGCCTTAAATTTTTACCTATAATTATACTGCTGAATTTGTAATGCAAAACTATGCGGTGTAGCTAATTGCATTTTTTATGTACTTGTTATTGTGATCTGCAGGCAAAGATATGAGAATCATTGTCTTTTGTTTTCGGCCTAGGACAAAACAGGTCAGTTATCCTGAATTCAGAAAGCTATTTGTTTGATTTGTGAACTTGACTAATTCTGTGATGATATTGCAGAGGCGTGCCATATACGAGGCACTATTGAGGTTTACTAGGCCAACTAGGCTTTGGGATCTCTATGCTTTTGCTGTTGGACCTTCAAGATTCAGTAATATGAGCCCTAAGGTGCGTCTACTGAACGAGTACTTCCGGCTTCTTGGACTAGGGCCATATCAAGCTTCCTCTGGCTTAATTGAAGATGGCTCATTTTCATTTTCTAATGAATGGTGGAGAATAAGCAGTGTGAACTCTAATTATACTCTGTGCCCTACCTATCCATTTGCATTGCTTACTCCAAAATCCATTAGGTAAGAAAATCTGCTCACTTTTGATCTCACCAGAGATAAGTAAAGGATATTAGACTAATTCCTTGTGTTTTAGTGCATCGATACTTTACTTTGCCACTACTTTCAGTGATGCAGAGTTGCAGCAGGCCTCTAACTTTCGTGCACGATGTAGATTGCATGTCATTTCCTGGTGTAATCCAGGTATGTGCTGATTCAGTTTCAAATTGTATTTACTTCATGTTTATGGCAGTCTAATGGATTAGCTGCAGGAACTGGAGCTGTTCTTGCACGTTCTTCTCAACCAATGGTCGGAATCATGATGAATGTGAGAAGGTGAGTTTTGAATTATAAAATCATGTTTGGTTTGGATTGTTGGAGTTTGGAAGGTAGCTAGTTTTATCTTTTTTCTTGCGATCTCACTGAAAGCATACCTTCTTTTCAGTAATGCTGATGAGAAACTAGTTGCTTCACTCTGGACTCAACTTTCCGGAGTTAAGGAACGCAGAAGGTAATGTTTTCTCATTCAGTTTGAAGTCTAAATTAATTTAGTCTTCTATTGTTGAACCTTTAGTTCTATTGTTTGTACCTTGTGTGGCCTCTATCTTATTTGTGTAATGTTTATAAAGCAAATGAATACCTGAAATATGTTATATGTTCTAGTTTGAGAAATTTATGGCCACAGGGTCTATATTCAAGGAATTCATGTAGTCACTGTTCTCTTGTAGGAAGCTATATATCGCTGATGCGAGGCCTAGGAAAAACGCTTTGGCAAATGGAGCAATGGGTGGTGGATCTGAGTCCTCTGCCAATTATTCTCAATCTGAGGTCTGTCTAAATTTATTCGTCCAGTTCAAATTTACGTTTGTTTTATTGTTTTGCAATAGTGGTATTCATTGTCCCATTCGAAATATTCAGATTGTCTTCTTTGGGATAGACAATATTCATGCTATGCGAGAGAGCTTTGTTCGACTAAGAGACTATGTTGATACTCATGGTGCCAAATCCTCTGATGGCTTGTCTTCTTTTTTGGTATGATTTTCGAGTCCTGCATAAGATTTTTTTCTGCTTAAATAGCTTTTGTCCGTAAGCAACATATATTTGGATCCTCATAAAGAATTCCCAAGGTGTTTGATAAAATTATGAGGATCTTTTTCTTCAAACATGCTAGGCAAAGATATTTTTGTTGACATGTGGTTTTTTGTTTCTGTTATCTGTTTCAAATATTATGATGAGTTGATCCACCATCGACTGATTCTATCCTGATTTAATGACAAACCTATGTTTATACTGTTTGCTGTTCATAACCAAAGTTGTTAGTGATAATTAGAAAAGAATTTTGGTCTATCTGCTGATAATTAATATAACTATGTACTATTATTCTTCCTTTCTGATGATAGAGGCATGGTGGATGGACATGGGGAGGTGGCAATCTCAGTAGTATGTCTGCTTCAGTCTCAACTCTTGGGGACAGTGGTTGGTTGATACATGTTCAGAGTGTTTTGGCTGGTTCTGCATGGATAGCTGCTCGTGTTGCAATGGAATCAGCTACTGTGCTTGTACATTGTAGGTAGGATATTTTATGTGCAACTCGGTGATTGTGATTTGCGTACAGTTGCATTGTTTTCTTTACAGTTGGCAATAGTGTTTTCTTTACAGTAGGATATAATTCAGTGATTTGTGTATTTTTGCTGCAGCATGCTTTTGCTTTAACATTGCCTGAGGGTTCATTCATTAGTTGTTTTAATAAATTACTACTCTATATTATAAGTGATCTTTATAATATATGTTTAAATGTGCAGATTTTCTGTATATGGTTCACATTTGGATGAGTATATGCTAATAAACAAAAACTGTATAAGAAGAAAATGTTAGCAAATTTTCTATCATAATTTGTAGTTTTGTACCTTTTAAAAGATCCATCTTGTCCAAGGTATTTATGTGACCTGACGGAGACTTAAAATTAAGTCTTCAGTTCTTGATATGTTGCAAGTGATTGTTATTTGATCTGTCAGAACCTGAGATTTTCATTTATGTTTTCATATTTGCATTGACATGCTGTTTGTAGTTTTTCTATTTGATGGTGATACCTTTTTCTGCATTTGGTATTGTGGTGCCTATAAAATTGTGACGTATTTGTCCATTTTAAACTGGTTCATACTTAATTCTTATGTATGCTCGGTCCTCTCTTCAGAATCTTTGAACATTTGCTGCTATATTATTGTGTATGCTTACTATGATAATTTACAAACTTCTGCTGCTTCTAATGAAGCATATGTCTGTAACTATCAATATTTAACACTGATTAATGATTATGACCTGTTGCCTTAATATTTTCAAATGCTTGTAGTGATGGATGGGATAGAACAACTCAGTTGGTTTCCCTTGCAAGTTTGTTGCTTGATCCATATTATAGGACGATCAAAGGTTTCCAGGTATGCCTTAAACACCACTGGATCTTTATACAAACTACATGTAGTACTTTTAAGTAGTTTATGTCTTATTTATGGGTATCCTTTATTGTCACTTATGTATAGATATCTTCTTTTACCTGTTCTTGTGTGAAATAGTCTAAATGTTGAAGTATATGCATAGGTTACAATTTAACCAGTTCATATCTCATTCTGAGAAAGATTAGCTTTAGTAACACGGTTCAAATACTTTCTTCTTATTCAGGCGCTGGTAGAAAAGGACTGGCTTGCATTTGGTCACCCATTTTCGGATCGTCTGGGATTGCCAACTGTTTCTGGAAGCGATGGCCTTCCTGAATTTTCACGGCAGTCTTCTACTGGGAGTATCTCTTCGTCTCCAATGCGCCAACCATCTGGCGCATCTCCGTCTCCATCCCCATCTCCATCTCATGCACAAAATAACTGCTCACCTATCTTTTTACAGGTAGCAAAGACACTAGAAACGCTATTGGCTGCAAAATTTCTTATAATTAATTAGAGAAGAGCATATTTGGGTACTTGATAAACTAAGAATAAGAAAGTCGTTGTAGTTTCATTTGTGATTATTAGGTCTCTATACTTACAGTTTAGTTTGAATTAGTTTGTTACACAAGGACCAATCTTTTATGCAAATTAAAGTACAATGAAACAAATTTATGGGGACTTATTCACACAAATTTGAAAATTGATAGTCATTGAAGTAAAAGCAGATTCTATCACAAAGTTGGTCCACGTGGCACAGTCAACAGTCGTTCATATATTTTACTTAATTTCTTGACGTTTCCTATTCTTTCTTTATCCTGTCTGCTTAATATTTAGTTTATAAGCAGTGGTAGTGTACATTAACTATTTCTTTTGATAATATTTATAATGAAGCAGACATGGTTACAATTTTGGTAAGCTTTTTTCTTTACTTCAAGCTAGTCCAACTGGCATGTTTACACTAATGCAGATATTTTCTTATTTAATCTTGCCCCCACTCTAGGTTTCTTTTAAATGAATCCCTGTGTTTGAGTGACTTATGGAGTTTATTGTTGAAATTTTTATGAATAACCCCCTCTAAAACATTTTCTTTCTGGTCACTGATTCATTTTCTTCGTACATTTTTATATTGTCCTACAGTGGGTTGATTGTGTTTCTCAACTGTGTGTAAAAAGGGAGTGACAAATTTGAAATTAAAATAACTTTTAAGGTTGTTGGATAAAGTATTTTTTCCTTTTTTGGGGGTGTAAAAGGTATTGTGGGACAAACAAATGAGGAAAATATGAAGGATTTTGTGGGACGGTGGACGTATTAATTTTATCAAACAATATTTTCTTTTATTAGGTATAAAGAATCTTGAATAATTTTATGTTAAAAAAGGTTTTTTTTCCCTAAATTCAATATTTAAAGAGTCAATGCAATAAACATGGGAGTAAAATTTAATAAATATATTTATAATATTTTGATTTAAAAATTTTAATTTACTAAATAATTACTTAATGAACCCGCATGTAGTAGTAATGGGCGGATGTGCTAATGGCGGGAGTTGGGCCGGGCCGTTACTGGGAAGGAATTTAATAAATACAATGGGCCTAACAAGCATTCGCGTTTGTATATATAACTGAATTGGTCCCCTCCCCGTAAATCGCACACCATGGATAAACCATCGGCTTCTCCGCCTGTGACAAAGCAATTATCACATCCGGAAAGAATCGGCTTCTTTTACAGATCGTCGGGCCTGACTTCGACGGGGGAGAAGGATACTGAAGTCCTAATTTTCGCGCTGGATTCAAATTCTGGTGGTGGCTGTGGCGGAGATGATTACCCAAAAATAGAGCCGGCGCTCCGAATTCGTGGGTTTGGGAAGAGGGGTAGTATGTCATCAGCGATGTGCGTTTGCAATTCCACCCTTTATATATTTGAGGGCCGAAACAAGAGTTATCATGTTGATGAATCGGGCGCGATGGGAGGACGATCGGTGTGGAAATTAGATATCTCATCTCACCTCAAAAAGGGCGCCCATCCTCAGCAGTGGGATATAAATCAATTCAAACCGGTACGTGATATGTTTTCAAAAAAAACTTGTCCTCTACCTGTTCCTATCCCAACTGCTGCTGGTGGCCTTAAAATTATTGTTTTGTCGGATTTGATGGCTGCTGATTTAAAGGAGGGGTTTTTTAGCACTGATATAGAGTTGTATGATACCACTAATGACTCATTGGTAAACTTACCTAGATTACCGCCCAATCCCTCTATCCCCCTCTGTGAATTTAAGACTTGTAGCTTGTTGGGAGAGTCTCGCATTATAATTAACACAACTTGGGGAGCGTTTCTCATGGATCTTGATTCGCCCAACAGACAGTGGCAGCGTGTTGCTAGAAAATGGTCTGATCATATTGATTTATATGTGGATTACTTTTATCTGACGATAAAGAATCGGTATATTGTAACTCCTGGGTACGTTTTTGATGTTGGACGACAGTATGGGGATAAGGATATGCTGATTGAGGATGATGGGGATAAGGATAGGATGATTGAGGAGGAGGAGGAGGAGGAGGAGGAGGAGGAGGAGGAGGAGGAGGAGGATGAGGATGAGGATGAGGATGAGGATGAGGATGAGGATGAGGATGAGGATGAGGATGAGGAGGAGGAGGAGGATGAGGAGGAGAAGGAGAAGGAGAAGAAGAAGAGTAAGAAGGAAGATAATCCCGAGTTTTCTGTTGAAAATTTCTTCTTTGAGGGGGTGGAGGTGCAGGAGAAGAAGAAGGAAGATTTCTGTAAGGAGGAGGAGGTGGAGGTGGAGGTGGAGGAGATGGAATATAATCACCGTTCAGCATTTTATCCACTCTCACCTTGGGATCCCTCTGATTCTTCTGGTCAAAATTTCTGTAGTAGATATCCACCCTCTGCCATCTTCCTTGTTGGTGAAGATGAAGTTGACCCAGTTTACCTGACATGGCTCTCGGAAGTAAAACACATTGAACCATGTTGTTGGATGAACGAAGAGGACTTCAACGAAGAAAAATATGCCTTTCATGCAAAAATAGACCTTTGTCGCACTGATGTCGGCAAACTTGAGAACAATATTGAGCGGACTCTGCGATTTTCCTTTGATACTCACTATCGTTTTCAAAGTCATGGTTTCTTTCTAATTTGAGTTGTTTTCAAGTTGTTGCTGAAGAAACCAACTTGTAGTATTTTCTTTTCAGATAAATTAACTAATTGTAGTGGAGGATTTTCTATTATTTACTATTTTCAATATGGGATGATGGTGGGTTTAATTGAAGGATGGAATTGTATGTGTTTTTTATTTTTATGTTGCTCTCCACACCACTGCGCATCAAGTGAACATAAAGCAAGAGAGCAATATCGGGAAAATACACACTGGCGACGAGCTTTTAAAAACTTTATGCAAGTTGCGAGCTTTCCAAATAAAACAATTCCTACAAAAAGAACATCCCCAAATGTTAGATATTAGGATAATGTCAAATGCTGGATCTTAGTGTCAATCTCTAAGGATTTAGTGTAGTGGTGCCGGCATCTTTTAATGCTTGTCCTAGTAAAATATCTTATACTGCTTGTTGATGGCTTGTCCTGCCAGCTTTAATTACTGAAAGAGAGCTAAAATAAGTCAATCATCATGCTATTTCTTCTCGCAATCCAATTATATAAGAAGAGTTATTGATGTCGAATGTTCAAGTAGTTGGCTTATAACTTATTATTATTCATTTTTATCTTCATATTTTTACTCTCTTCATCCCTGAAATCACTTCAAAACTCTTTTCATTTGGAATTATAAAATGCAACTTTTCTATAGTATTTGGTATTTTTATGTAATAATAAATGCATAGTAAAGCATGCTATGAGCGTCAAGTGGGGATGACATTAGGTTACCTGTGCTAAGGTTTTACCATTTTTAAAAAGGTGATAGTATTGTTTGACGGATTCAATAGAAAAGTTTGAAAGGTTTTGGGGGACAGAGGGAGTAATATTATAATTTTGTTCTGAGTTGTCCTTCTCCTTCGATTTTGTCAAAAAAGCTGAGGGTTAGTAAGTGCAGGAAAAGATTAAATCTGAAATGAGTGTTAGCATGAACCTTTAGGCAGCTGTGTTCCCTTTAGTTAGATAAATAATTCTGGAACATATTGAAACATTATTTCTGTTAGCACCTGTTTGACATGATAAATAAATCTGCATGCGTACTCAGTGGGGAATATGTTTCAAGATTGTTGTATGCTGTCGACAAGAAGCTCCGAGTGGTTGATATCTGTGACATTTCATTTGGGAAGGATTTATTGATGTATATTGTTATTGCCTTTAATACTTGCAGTTTATCAGATTCTTCACTTCTGTTATGGTTCTTTTTTGTGCTGCATATAAGATAAAATTTTTAGTTCAAAGTATTGAACTCAGCATCAGATCTTCCATGCAGGGATCTTTCTAGACATGGCTTAGCATGCCAAGTCCTAAATTTAAGGTCATCTACTCTCCGGAAGCTTGGTATGGCTGGGAAATTTTTGCACATGCATTCATTGAATCTGGATTTCAGTGCTTCAATTTCTGGTTTTCGGGAGGATTGTTTTTCCTGTATGCCAAATTGTGTGGAACAACAATTACAAACCTCTGGACAACTAGTGAAGCATTAATCAAGCTTCCTTCACTTGTTGAACTTCAGTTTCAGAATTGTTCATATCACAACGATGTGGAGTATTCTTCTGCATCATCTAGGAGTGAAGGCACCGTTCTTAGTCATCACGTAGAATTACTTTCTCCCAGTGATGAGGTTTTTTTTACGTCTACAACTAACTGTAGATGATGAGGAATTGGATGATTATGATATAGCTTGAGATACTAGGAGCACTTCAGATGGCAGTGAATTGGACTTTTCAGGTCAGCATCAGAACTTTGGTTCAATGGAATTCTTTCCTGGTCCCTTTGCTTGGAGTGAGCTTGCTGATTTGGAGAACTAGGTAATGAACCTGCCGTATTTCAAAAAGATTTCCCTTTTCTCATTTCCTGTGTAAATGTGTTACTAGAAAGGAGGCAACCAACTCTACTTGCCTAATTATCTGATCATTAGTGCCAAGTAGTAAGCTCTTGCATATTTTTTAATTGAAAATGCGTCTTGGATGCATAATAAGTTTATTATTTAGAATGTCATATTGATTTAGCAATTGTAAGTCCTTGTTTGAAAATAAATTCTTTTTAGACTACATCTAATAGTACTACTTTTCCAAACGCACATCCCCGGTGAGCAACTATGGATCCCAAATCCATTAATTCGGGCTCAGTTTTGAGGTAATCATCTCCTCCGGCACCTGAATCCACTGAAAATTATTAACTCACAATCCGTCTCGCGCAAGAAACTGCCTAAGAAGCCGAATCTTATTGACTTGAATAACCGCTGCTTTTTGGCAAGTGTGAGCGATTTACTGAGAGGGGAGGGGAGATTTGGTTCACTGGATGAACTTGAGCTCGCCTCAGCGCAATTATTCAACTATATATACACGGGAAACGCACAGCAGCAGCTTCTACGTGATTTGATTTGGTGCAATTCAATAAAGATTAGGCCCATTGTATTAACTAAATTGCATATACTCCATATATATATATATATATATAATTTTGGAAGACAGAATGGACAATTTTTGGTCTAAATATTCCAGAGAAAGGATACCAACTTTGGTAATTTAACCAAAACATCCGGAGCTTAACGTTAAGCTGAAAAGTGAAAACCATTTGACGTCTTGTTTGGTTTTTTGTAAGAAGATCCAGCTTCCCTCCAAAAGGACGCCCATCCTCAAACCTTGGATTTTGATGATTTAGTGGGAGGGAAACTCACTCGGGTAAGTGATATGCATTCAATAAACCTATTCCTGTCTCAACCGATGAAGGCCTCAAAATTATAGAGTTGTATGATACCCATTATGACCTCTGGGAAAAGTTGCCTGGATTAAGGATCGGTATGCATTAGGTCCAGGGTGGACACTTGATTTTGGAGAAAAGCTGATGAGGAAGATGATTTGTGGGAATTTGAAGATGTTGATCTTGACGACGCTCTTGATCGCACTGTTCAAGATTACTTTCTTGGAAATCCACGTCCTGCCATCATCCTTGTTGATGAAGCCGACTTGGTTTGCTTCACTCGCAGGTTCAATCCGTTGTACCTGGACAAGACACCCCCTTTCGCGCAATAATTGACGTTTGCCGTATTAATGTTGACAAATTGGAGGGCAATGTTGTCCGGACTCTGCGATTTGCCTTTGACGCTTACCGTTATTATCTTAGACATGGTTTGTTTCTAATATCAACTTGTTTGTCTAACTAGTATTACACCCGTGAGAATCATACATAATAATTTATATATAGTTTATTTTAATTATAAGCAATAATGGATTAATAAAATGCAAAATGCGATCAATTTATAAAAGGAATTATTTTATGTAAAAATGAGAATATAAATAAAAAGTTTAATTATTCAGCTAAGAATTTGAATTATAAATAAAAAATTATAACATTAAGAAAAAAAACTAATTAATAGAACTTAATTAGCATGCTCACGCAATTAATAACTTGATTAGTAAATAATTGAAACTTAAAAAAGAAAAGGAGAAAAAAAATGTCATGTTTGAATAAATTTTCCTTAATAAAGTAAAACATGGTACACAATATTAAATCGCATGAATACAAAGAACAGACATTAAACCTTATTTTGAATATAAAAAACATCATAGATTTTGGAATACTTCTTTATAAACAACATTTGTTGTTTGACTGCACTCTTCATCATCCTTGTTACATATCAAAATCTTCAATCCCACACGATTGGTAACTCTAGAAATGGCCACATATAACTGTCCATGACAAAAAACAGGCTTCTTCAAGAAAAGACCAACATGTGAAAGAGATTGACCTTGACTTTTATTTATGGTCATTGCATAAGAGACAATTAAGGGATATTGTTTTCTCTGAAATTTTAAAGGCAATGTTGGATCAGAAGGTGTTAAGGACATCCTTGGTATCAACACTTTGTGGCCAGCAAAGTTTCCACATAAAATTTTTGCTTCCAAAACATGATTCCCCAACTTTGTTATAATCAATCTAGTACCATTACACAAACCAACTGAAAGATCTATATTCCTTAACAACATGAAGGGAGTGCCAACTTTCACCTTTAACTCATGGTTTGGTACTCCCGAACATTTAATGCCATTCAGAAATTCAGGTGTATGCACATCACTCAGCAAGTCAACGTTCTGGTCAGATCTACACACACTGTCCAAACTTAAGTATACCTTTTCTTCACCAGAAGATAATGATGTCATGTAGTCATTTATACAACCAACAACATCAAGAGTTGGTGCTAGTATAGCTCTGTCCTTAAAATATGTGTCATAATCAAAATCTCCAAATGAAGGATAAGTGCTCTGAACTATCGCTGATATTGGATCACCTGAGTACCTGAGTAAAATATCATCTGGAATATCAACATGTGCATACCCATCATTTTGTCCCCCCAATCGTTCCATCCCCAATGCTTGCAATCCAATCAGAAAATTGTTCCAATTCTTGATGTTCTTCAGTAATTTTTTTAGATTGAAGCATTATGTTTTTAGTCAACTTCAATACTTTGCAATGTTTCCAAATATAAGAAGAATTAATAGAAGCATGGACTATATCTTGTCGACTACCTTTCGAAATGACTGGCAAGATTTGTCGAAACTCACCACCGAACACAATAGTTTTCCCTCCAAACACTGTGTCAGAACTACATGTATGAGTGAACTGCATTATATCGCGCAAAGATCTATCTAAAGCCTCAAAGCAATGTGGATGAGTCATTGGTGCTTCATCCCAAATAATAAGTTTGCATCTTAAAATCAATTCTGCAAGTGGGCTCCCCTGCTTTATATTACAAACTGAGTCCTCATTCATGTTGAGAGGAATGGCAAATCGAGAATGAGCTGTTCTACCACCGGGCAGTAAAAGCGAAGCTATGCCACTTGAAGCTACATTTATTACTATTTCTCCCTTACTTCTCAATGCCGCAGATAAAGTCCTCCAAACAAATGTTTTTCCAGTTCCCCATAACCATACACAAAGAAAACACCACCCTGATCAGAATTAACAGCATCCATTATTGAGATATAAACTGAGTGTTGTTCTTCAGTTAAACGATCAAGCAGCCTTTTATGCTCATCTTCCAAAACAGTTCTATCATAACACAATTCATCCCGTATTAATTTATTTGTAGAGAAAGAATCAACACACATAACTGGAAATGGCATCGAGTCAAATTCCTTCAAACTTCTACCATAATTCTGTAATAATTTCTCGATCTCAACTAATGCTAGATTTTTTATTTCACCTTCACTCATAGTTAAATCTACAAATAAAAGAAATAGAAAAAATTAATAATATTTGACAAATATAATTTGAATGATTACACAAATAAAATATTTAAAATAATAAAATAAGCAGTGTACCTTCACAACCCAAAATCCTCTGTCGATTGCACAAAATGTCATCAGATAAGTAAGACCAGCACTGTTTCCAAACAACTTCAGGTCGACTCAAACAGCATGAAATTAGCAACATTGCAAATAAGCTCCTTAGATAACATGGGAAAGACCACTGGCTCGCCTCAATTATACCGTCTACATATTCTTTGTCATCATCCAACAAACCCAAGCTGTAGCAAGCATCACGATATGAATCATATTGTACCCCATTAATTTTTCTTATATCCTCAAAACAAGTTGGACCACGAACAATATTCAAAAGACATCGTAGATAATACGTCTCACCGCAACCAGGAGGGACATAACATAGTCTACCCAATGCAAATCCCCTTTTCCTTGGAACCCATTCAAGACTTCGTTGTTCCATACAAATTTTTGTGGAAATTCGGGATATGTTAATTTGCGTGCCTCTGGATATCGCTTGTTCGCTTCAAACCATGCTAAAAACATACTTTCATTCACACTTGCGCGATCAACAATTGTATCTATGGAATCATTTTGATCAAAGATGATACTTGGTTGATTAGGCAAATGAAAAGACAGTCGCTCAACGGGAGGATTTTTAAATTGGATCTCAAACCCAAAAATTCTCCACGCTGCCTCACATGCGGAAACATATCGACAATCATAATACATGTTAATCTCATCAACTGTCTTGTTATGTTCTTCATCTGTGGCGCTCTTATAAAAAGCTGCAGTGACACGGTCGTTACCCTTGTTCACGTACTTGAACAAATATTTGATAGAGCGAGACTGGTTGCACCACTCAACATTGATATGAGCATCATATTTCAATAACAAAAAACGATTATGGGGAACAACAAATCTATTGTCAACCTCAATACCGTATATCTCAACAGTTCTGCCATTTTCTCTACGACGATATAGGGGGTACCCAACTTTGTCAACTGAAGTTTGTTCCACAAACTTCTTAGGAAAATGTCTTGTGCATTTATTATCAGACATACATGGGGAATCCTTTCGTATATAACCACATGGTCCATGAATCATATGATCTTGAACAGCTTTAAAGTAAGTTGGATCGACACTTTGATCGGGGATTTCAGCTGATATAATTCTATCAATATCTTCTCCCGATGGATATTTATCTTCTCGTGCAAGAAATAACAAAATATGAGCATGAGGTAAGCCCCGCTTTTAGAACTCTACCGTGTATACAACTGAAAAATATAAAACCGTTGAAATTAGAGATGCTCTATGATTTTAAATTAATGTACACTAAATGAAAAATAAATTTATATCATAATAATTGACGTACCAGCTCTTACAGTTCCGAAAATTTTGTTTTTCCGAAGATCTTTCATTAAGCCATCCAATTTTATCTTGAAAACTCGACAAATTATATCAGGCCTGTCTTCTGGCTTAACTCTTCTTTTCTCACAAAATCGAACTATCTCGGGCCATTTGGGGTTGCACGTGAAGGTTATGAACAAATCAGGATAACCTGCCCATTTACAGATAGCCATTGCATCTTGATAATTTTGGATCATATAGCGAGCACCCCCGTGAATGATGACGGAAGAATTATTTTTTACCTTGAGTAGATGGATCATTTTCTCCTCGAAGTAGGGCATCAGCAAGGCCCTTGTACATTTCACATCTTAACTTCTTTTGATTTGTTCGAATAAATCGTAGTCTTGCCGACTCAACCATTGTATAAGCATCAACCACAAACTGCTGCATAAGTCTTCTAGATGCAAATATGGTACTGACCTCGCTATCCCTTTCATGTAACCTATATGCAAACCACTCTCTAACACTTACTCTGTGCCTTCCTCTAGTATCCGATGTATTAGATATCAAGCGGGATAATGGAATATCTTCCCTATACCCATCTTCCCCATAAGGAAAGATGAGAGGATATTGCAACGACAGATATGCAGGATTTAACTCGTTTATTCGATGCAGACGACCTGATTGAGATTCAATTACTATGTCTCTATCACCAAAGGACTCATCAAAATCTCCCACAATTAAAGCTGCAACTTCATATACAGAAGGCAAATTATATTGTCGACCATCACCAGCTCTCCTACCTATCAATTTTAGTCGAATAGACGACTGTTCATCCTCGTTAATTTTATGGCGAGCCATTCTAAACCATTTAACCAATACATTATTTTCATCCAACATGTCCTTCAAATCAGAAACAATTTGTGCATGCAAACTGTTGATGTTCTCTTCGGTTCTGTAAATAAATGTAAACAATTAAGATAACTTTATTAAAAAGCACTCGAAAATTACTATACATATACCTTAATAACTTATCCTCAGCTTCTGCCATCTCTTAATATAATCTAGAGAGAGAGAGATGGTACATCATCTTCAAAAATTACAAGAGAAAGCAGTAGCCAACAGCAACACAAACAATCATTCATGCATCTAAAGTCAATCAAACAAACACTTGATCTTATTGGCTACATGAATTGCATCCATGTGAATTCCTAAATTTTATTGAGGTTCTGGCATAAATTAGTAAAAGCACATTAGAGAAGCTATATAAGCATAAATGCACACTTGAAAAGGTGAACCCGTCTCACCATATTCAGGCTTAGCTATCTCTTGTTTAACATCTAATAGATCTTCAGAATCTTGAACTTTCTTAGTACTTTCTTCATGGCAGGACAAATCTTGAGAGCAATTAGTACTTGTTGAAAGCATCAGACTACTTCTGGAGCAGATATCCAGTTCACAGACATCTTTCGAGCCCTTTGTAATTTCAGTATCATCACTTAAATGCATATGAAAATAACGGTGACACCAGTGTGTAACTTAAATGCATTAACAAGAAGAATAAGATGCAGCAGAGTCTTGTGCCACATCATGGAACAAAATAAAACTAAATTGATGCATGGCAGGTGCAGGTCAAAGAAATGGAAGCAGGGAAACACATAGTTTTGACTCATTAAAGGTAATAAAAAAATATGGCAACAATAATATTAATTTGATGTACAAGATTACAAACTTGCAGAAGATGAAGTTTGTTTTGATAGTCTGAGCAACAGCCTCATTTCCCCAAGTGTCCCGATTAAGCTTCAAAACAGAAACCACAATATGAGAGAGGGGAGAGACAGAGAGAGAAAATGCCAAGTTTGTTTCTGTAGTTGGAAAACAAATTATGTAATTTTCTCACACAATCAGGGAATAAAACAAAATCATTTTAGAAAATGTGTATATGTTTGTAAGGTGTTGGGTGGGGGGGTAAGTACCATGTGAGCTAAATTCCTTGTTGGACTGCATGTTCACAAGTAGCCATTTGTTCTCCATTTATCTTTGGCCTGTGACACAAAGGTCCTCATATCACATGATATTATACACAAGAAGTACCATGCACGAACCATGAGAACTAATTCTAAATACGATTCTCCAAGACATGTTACTAGTATATACATGATGAAGTGAAAGATGCTACCAATAAAAGAAAAGGTAACATTTTAAAATTTTTGCATAAGAATTTTGCACATTTCTTAATCTAAGTTCTCTTACACGTATGTTAAATCCACATCAAAATTCCATTCTTCATCCTCGTATATGTAAATATTCAACCGTTTCTCCATTTCCAAGTTGCTCCTACATTACAAATCATTAATCAGCTTTTAACATTACAAGGACTTGAGTCCAAATGAAGAAGAGTAAGCCAAGAATCGCATGTGGAAAGTGTAGGCATTCCTATAATTTGGACCATATGATGTCACATTTTCGCATTGTGCCTCTTGGATATTTTCTCAAGCTTGTGCCAAACCAGCCTCTAATAGCTAAATAGTCTAAATTGCTATTAAAATTTCTTAGTTTGAAGTCTCAGTAACCTGTTCAGTTTTGAAATAGAGTATAGTACAAGGGGAGGAAAAAATGCAACTCTAATTTCATCACGATCTACTCTTTGAATTATTGAGTTTGATGTGCTGAAAACAAATATGAACCGATTTGATTGACTAGAAAACTTGAGGAATGAATTCAATCATCTTAGAGTACAATAAAGGGCAATTCAATCACATTTACCAATTGATCTACTAGAACAGAGTACTTGTGAATAACATCAAGGGAGTATGATACTTCAAATTCCTAAAGATTGAAGAAATTTAAAACAATTCACAATTTATCACACAAAAAACGCAGTTCTAGCTACATTCCCAAATTCTCAGAAATCCAATTTTAATAACTCGTCGATTCGTGGCGATATGAAAATAGAATAAGGGAGTTTAGGCAGTGTTAGTGAAAGATGGCCTTACCAGTGACTAATCTGCCGTAATTTGAGCGGCCGGAGGCGGTGACGCCGGGAAAATCTGTTTGGCATTCTTTCCTGGTTGAGGTGAATTGAAGAAATCATGAAGAGCCATCCATGAATAGCTACTAGAAGACTTCTGGTTCAACAAATCAGAATTCCAAAGAGCAAAAAGAGGAGTAACTACAAAATAAGACAAGCTTCGATAAAAAAACGATGAATCCGCCATTGTCAGGGCTTGCACGAATCTAATTGAAGTTTGCTGGCCGGCGGCGTTGGCGGCTGATTGTGGTCACAACCCGATGGCAGCAAAGGTTCACAGAAAAGGCAAAAACTCCTGTGTACCCGGCTTGTATACATTTTAGTATACAGATGTGTACCCTTTATTTTCTATTTTTGTGTGTATCAGGGCGCATGGACAATAGTCCGTGTGCCTTTAGAATTTTGTGTTAAATTGTGCACCCTTTAGTATAAAAATGTGTACCCTTTATTTTGTGAAGAAAAAAAAATATTAATGAAAAGTGTATACCCTTTAGAACAAAAGGGTGTACCTTTTATTAATTAAGTGTATACCCTTTAGACCAAAGTAATATATCCTTACCCATAATACTAAATTTCTAAAGGTGCATGGAATGTGTTCCGTGCGCCGGGTGCACGCAATCCTCACTCCACAAAAAAACAAACTCATATAATAATTTTAGTTTTTATTTATAAATAAACTAGAATGTATCCCTTATACTCTATATAGAAAATATTTTATAATATTAATCAATAATTATAATTCTAAATAAAAAATACTTAAAATTAAAATTTAATAAATAATAATGTAAAATTTTCATAATATTCATAAAATTATACCCATCACTTGGTATATTAATAAAAATTTTAGTTTATTTAAAGAGATACTAATGTGTAATATGGTGCACTTTAGCTGGAGCATTGGTTACTCTTTATTCATAATGTTATAATAATATTACTTTTTATATAAAGGAATAATTGTTTTAAAGAAAATTCTTCACTGTACGAAAAAGTAAATTCGATTTCATCCTAATTTCAACGTTTTACTTATTTTTTAGGTAATAATATATTTTTGTTTAATAAGTTAATACTAAAAGTAAATTATATTATATATGTTAAAATTTTAACTTGTAAATGCTTAAATTTTAATTTAAAATACTAAAAATTATTAAGAAATTTAATACTAAAATTAAAATTTAAAATAATTTTATTATAGATCAATTAAATAAATAAGAATAATTAAACAATATGAATAAACTTAGTAAGTAAATAAACAGTTTGGTCAAACAAAACAAATACGAGAAATAAGAGAATGGAGTGATAAGAGATATATGGAGAGATATGATAAATGATAAGAAAAAATAAATTAGATGACATGGTTACCCAAATAATCCCCAAAATTTCATATCTGTCCATCTTAAAATTTATGCATATCATTTTTCATTTTTGTTCCTTCAAAAATTAATGAACTTTTTTTAAAAACAGCAACCTAAAGAACATAAACGAGGATCCTAAATAACATAAACATCCTCGTGAAATTATTAAAATGCCTCATTTTTGTACTCTTACAGACCATACCTTTTATTTACACTTTCTAATTTATTTATTTATTTATTTTCGTCTATAACTCATCTTCAGACTTTATAAAAAGAAAATCAAATTCAATAATCCTATAATTTAACATTATTTTTAACTTGACATCAATAACTTATATATATAATATATTTTACCATTTACTTCCTCTGTCCTAGAGAACCTTTCACCTTTTCCTTTGTAGGACGGAGGGAGTATATATTACTCAAAAGACACAAATATAGAGTAACCCTTAAAAGTAATTAAAAATAAAAATACTCTAAATATTCTTTGGAATATTTAGACCAAAATTGTCCATTCTGTTTTCCATTTTTCCTTCCATTCGCCATTTTGCTATTGAAGAATCATCGGTCAGCCAATGTTAGATAATTAGCATTCCATTCTTAATGTAATCTTAGCATGTGAAGATCACAAATTTATGTGAAAATTGATTTTGCTATTTCAGAATTCTATGAGTGTATGGAGTTTATGAATTTCCTATTTTGACTCTTCTAAACTCTACAATGCGCAGGTGATATTAGGGTTCTTGCACTCTCGATTTCTTATTATCTTTCAACAGCAATGACTGGTAAGTTACTATGATTGAAAAATCTTATTGGTTTTTGTTAGAGTCTTAAGGTATTTAAAGTATAAATTAGTATATCATTATATATTACTAATGCAAAGATAATGATTTCCTTAGAGCACAGTTTTTGGTGTAGGGAAATGATAATGGTTAAAATGCAGTCATTTTTTGCTGATATGGAGTTGTATGATCCTGTCAGTAACACCTGGGAGGTTTTACCTAAACTACCCAACGACTATCCCCGTCTAGCAAGAAGTGTTGATATGCGTTTATGTAGCTTGTAAGGAGATTCTCGGTTTATAAATCACACGGATGAAGGAGATTTATATCATGGATCTTGAAACGGGAAACAGAGCGTGGGAGCGTGTTTATACGATAAAGGATCGGTTTCTTTTGAGCCTAGGTCGTCGTAGAAACATTTCAAAGCTTCTGGTGTGCTTATTTCTTCCCTCAAGACTACTATACTCTATCTAGTGCTTCTTCCAGCCTTGCCAAACGTGCTAGTAAAACTTGTGTTTTGTCGAACCTTGATGGACGACATACATTTCGACATTGTTATACAGTCTTTCAGAGGATCATTTCTCACCCTTGCCACTTTTTTACATTTATGTATACACTTGTGCTGTTCAGTGTTTTGCAAGTGACCCAGCTAAAGACTATTTTTCATGCTCCGAAGAAACACCATAGTTTAACTTATTACTTTCCTATCATAGTGTGTTGGCATAGTTTACTCTAAATAATTTTCTTTTCTTAGTGACCATGCATCTAAGAATCTATAAGAGTATCTAAGCTTCATAGTAATTATACTCTCTCCATTCCGGAGAAGTTGTCACATTTTTTTTTTGCATGAGTATAATAATTTAATGTACAGTGGAGTGAGATTTAATATGGAGTTAATTGAAAAAAAAAATCACAAACTTTACACCTATTACAAATTAATTCTCACTTTTGAGAAATTGAAAAAAAAAATCACTACCTTTAAGTATCATTGAAAAATAATCCCAAATTGTGACTAAAAGCATGGGGTTTTTTATAGTGCGTTTTGCAACAATATTTAAAGGTGGTATTTTTTTTTTTTGGTAATTTATCAAAAGAGAGGATTAATTGCAATAACAGTAAAGTTTATGATTTTTTTTGCAATTAACCCATTAATTAATATTTAATGTTTAGTGGGTAATTTTATTAAATGCTTATGTGGCCATCAGCATAAATAAATTGTTTTTTAATAGGTTCTATGTACTTTAAAAAATGTGTCAACAAACAAAGAAAATGTGTCAAAGAATAGTGGCAGCACTACTGCTTGTGATCGGTGCAATGGTGTATAGATGTTAAACGGGTCAACATAATCCATTAGGGCTGGTCTAACGGGCTACGGGCTAATCGAGCTTAATCGGGTCTATTTAAACGGGCTACAAAAAGGTGAACCTAACCCTAACCCTAACGGGCTACGGTTAAACGGGCCAGGTTCGCGGTTTGTACGTTAAAATTATTTAAAAATTTATAAATTATAATTTGATATAAATAATATAAAAAATTCAAAATTAATTAATAAATTATTTAAAATTTTAGAGAATTAAGATTAATGCATGCAAAATATTGTTAAAATATATAAATTAAAAGAATTTGTGATAACTAAATTAATCTTAATATATTTATTTAAGTATTATTATAGAAAATTGTGAGTTAGGGTGGGAAAGAGATGAAAATTAAAAGATTATGAAAGTTTGTCCAACTATGGGTTGGGAGTATGGTGGGATTTGGTAGTCGATGTATAGATTATGGGTGTTAAAATTAATTAAATATAATTATAATAATAATTTCCAACCCTACGGGCCGGCCCGGTTAGCGTACGGGCCAGCCCTATATTAGCCCACGGGTTAATCGATTCGGACCAAAAAGCCCGGATGTTAAATGGACCAAAATTTCTTGGCCATAACCCTAATTTTTTTCGGGTTAATCGGTTCGGGCCCACGGTTTACGGGCTTTTTAACAACTCTACAATAGCGTACCAATTGCGCTGCAAAATAATCTTAATTTAAATAAGCATATCACAGTTAAACCTCTATATATTAATATATTAGGAATCGATGAATTTTATTAATTTAGAGAAATTTATATAATCGATAAATTAATAATTTATTGATTTAAAAAGATTATATAAAAAATATATAATTTTCATAACTTATTTATACATATTGAGAATATATTAACTAGAATATGTGATGATACTTTAAAGGACTCTCAATTATAGATTACTTGTAAATCAAATTAATTATGTGAGTATAGTATTTCAAAAAATTGGGTAATCATATAATGTTTATTTATATTTTATAAGAGTAGATCAATATAAAATAATGATCTATTTTAGTTGTTTTCAACTTGGTACAATCGAGAGATTTAAATATGGAACTAATGTATATTTTAAGTTCAATAAAAAGATTTTTTTTTTGCTTTTAATTTCTATGTTGCTATTTTCTTCTTGTTCAAAATGAACAATTTAAGTAAATATTTTATTTAGTAATCATTTTAAACTTTTGTATATACAATAAATTATTAAATGATATCAATACAACATTTTATTTCACTTCGCATTAAGACCTCTTTCAATTAAATATTTTCTATTTTTCATGGATATACCTATATAATTGTCCCATACAATTATCAATGCAATAATATATAGGGTAGAACAGAATAAGTGATTTATGACATGGAGCACACGATGTTACCTTTCAAAATATATTTGTATCATAACTTTAAAAAATTCCTTCAATGTAAACCAATGTTTGTATCATAACTTTAAAAAATTCCCTCAATGTAAACCAATGTTATCCTGAGCAGCCAAATAAACCTTCTTGTTTCTAGCAATTTTAACCTTTGTCAAACTACTTTTAAAAAAATTAATACAAACTACTCTAATTAAGTTTTGACTTTCAAATGAATAAAAATTGAGCATAAAGTTAGGACATACAAATAATAATTTTAAAATAAAAAAGTGCTATAGCGATAAAGACGAATAGCAAATAGAGATCGATTAGTTTTAAATGATTGGAATATTTATACTTTGTCAAATAAACTTTTAAAATCCTTCCCTCAATAAATGAATTGCATGTAAATATTTATAATTGTGAATTAAACTTTATAAATGTAAAATCCTTCAATTTATAATTTTATGTCACTTAATTAAAATTCTATTACTATAGTAAAGAGAATAGGTAGGGACAATCAAGTTGTATTAATGGTTTAAATTAATAGTTATATATTATATTAGTATAATTAATTAATATTAATAATTATAAAAAAATTAATGAATGGTAATTAAGGAAATAATAAAATTGAATAGAGATATTTTAGTCTAAAAATATTTCTCATTCTCTTGTCACTTTTAATATATTAAATTATAATTACTTACAAATAGCTACACAAAAAAACGCATAATTACTATTACTACATGACTCAAAGCACTACTACTCATAACTACACAATTATGACTGTAATACTATAAATACCTCTATATATTTGCACAATTGTTTTGCATAATTTTATTTTTGCATAATTGTTTGCATAATTTCAAATTCCGGCCGGCAGGCGGCGGTCAATGTCGGTCAACTGCCGGTCAACGTTAATTTTTGCATAATTGTTTTGCATAATTTTATTTTTGCATAATTTCAAATTCCGGCGGCAGGCGGCAGGCGGTCAACGTTAATTTTTGCACAATTGTTTTGCACAATTTTGTTTGTTTGTTTTTTTTTTTGCACATTTTGTATTACAAAATTTTGTTTGCTCAATTTGTGTTTGCACTTTTTATTTTTGCACATTTTGCTTTGCAAAATAGTTTGATCTACAAGGATAACACGGTGGCCAAATTAACCTTTGCCAATGAATTAAATGGAAAGTCAAGGGAAGTATAGGAAAAGAGAGAAGTATGCAAAAATAAAAATCTTCATTGTTTGTGACATTTTAAGCAGTCATGTATTTTATATGAGATACGTACATATTCTTATAACCATCATATACAACAAATAATTCGATGCTAACCTCAAATTATTTTCCCCTTTTTGTCTAAACAAATTTGGCAGCTATATATACTGCAAGGCGTTAACTAAAAATGAACCAAATTCACAATCCAAGACTAGTCTTCCATTTTATAAAACCCCAACGAACCACGCAGCCCTACAGTCTAGTGTTTTGATCGTCCTTGGACGCCACATGGAAGTTTCTGGTGAAATCACAAAGCCTCGCGCAGTAAACAACGATACTACATGAAATGTATTATTGAAAAGCATATATATCATTGGTTGTATTATTGAATGAATGAGGTGTACCTTTTGTAAGATAATTATGGCCTAGTGCCATTAATAATAAATATATATAAGATATTTATTATGATCAAATATCTTACGGTTTAAATAAATAATATATATGAGATAAATAAGGTCATATATATTTATGGATAACAATCACATTGATAGAATGTGATTTGATAAAGATTTAATATCCCGATCTGGTCCTCTCTCCACCTATTAAAGAGACACAGTTTTATTAATTCTCTATCACATTAAGTCTTACGTACTGTGAAAATCATGAAGATCTAAGATCCATGTCAATTAATAAATTAATTGTTTATGAAATTATGTTTACATGTGGTATCAGAGCATGATTTTGGATCTCATGATTTTTCATCAATTAATATTTTATGAATCTGTATATGATTGAATGAATCCACTTATCATATGACTAATTGAATGAGATTATCAAAACATGCATATATGTTTTTCCGCTGCAATTTGTATGAGAAAATTGATGATGAATTGATCTTGATCATATTGGGCAAAATTATGTTTATAAAATTAGTTGGAATTATGTTTATGAAATTAGTTGGAATTGATTATCGTATCATAATTAAAGTTATTTTGGGAATTAAGCACTATCCCGTTAAAAATATTATGATAAAGTAGTAATGTCATATTTAATTAGAATATGATGATTACATATTTTGAAGAATTCTGATATTAATTAACAGTATCATGTGTTTATACATATTATTGATATAATATGAATTTATTATACCATGTATAATTAATTATGATAAATTGATGTTGTATGACAAAAATAATAACTGCCCTATTTAGTTTTTTTTTTTGGACTGAACTATTAAAAATTGATTATGGGAGTTAATTATGTCAGCATAAGATTTTAAATATAAAGTTACATGACTCCCTTTAATTATGGAAGTTAATTATGTCATGAGATTTTAATGAGATTTTTAATATAAAATTACGTAACTCCCTTTAATTTTGGGAGTGGCCGATTAAGAATAATGACAATTAATTACAGTCAATAAAGCAATCTGCCTAATTCATATGGCTTGAGTATCATATTTTAATGCACAATTATTAACATAATTGTAACTTTCCAACTAAAGTGATTTAATAATGATAATGAAATCAATCCATCACTAATGTTTATGACTTATATTATTTTGATAATAATTAAAGTTATTTTGGGATATATAATATTAGAATATCTCACTTATGTTAGGTATGTTTGACTGCTTATGACATATTTATTATGGTAATGTCCCAAATATATTAAGATGCAAATTATACATGATATCTGATGAGTGATATTTTCACCTAGATTTTAGTGTCTTTTTATATGTGTTTTCGTATATTGTTATCCGTATTTATGTGTTATTTGGTTGTGTTTTGTGTTTTTATGGAAATATGTGTAAATGAGCTTAAACCTATGATTTTCACTTTTTATTGGATGCTAGACGTGATAAGGAAGATGTAGGAAAAAGCGGATCTCAATTCGTAGATGAAACGAGGGAGAATGAGTCAAATTAAGCAAAATGTTAAAAAACGCACGTCCAACTTGTGTAATTTTTCTGTACTCTTGTGGAGCTCAAAACAAGAAGTGTGATATATGGTTGGAAAGCCACATAAAAGAGGATCGTTTTGGTATAAGAAACACTTCAATCCGAGCCCAAACGAGAAAGTTATGATTAAAATGGTGACGTCGCGCAGGCTGTTTCTACTCAGCATGGTTGTGCTACTTTGTATGACTTGTTACACCTTCAAATGTTGAATGTTTTGTCAGATCTTTATATGGATAGAAAGTCAATGAAAAGAGGATCGCGTGAGCGCAAGAATTACTCAAATTGGAGATCGGATGTGGAAGTTATGCGCGAAACGGTGAGACTGCGCTGCACCGACCCGAACTTGACCCGAATTCGACCCATGCTCGGCCCAAAGTCATTTTTATGATTAGAATGTGTTCTAGAAGGTTCCAAGGGGTAAAAACACCCATTTTGGAGTGTAAATATCAGTAGGGATCAGATCCACACACCCAATTCATACCATTTTTTGGAAATTCTTGTTGCTAATGATATGTTATTACTTGTGTTCGTTTAGTTTTTCTTTACTAGGTGAAAACTTCTCCCTCGGTTTATCATTTTCGTTGTGCGGGGACGCACAACACCTTAAGTTTGGGGATATGATGAGTGATATTTTCACCTAGATTTTAGTGTCTTTTTATATGTGTTTTCGTATTATTTTATCCGTATTTTATGTTCTATTTGGTTGTGTTTTGTGTTTTTATGGAAATGTGTGAGAATAAGCTTAAATGTATGATTTCCAGGTAAAAATGGATTCTAGACGCGAGAAGGAAAATTTGGGAAAAACGAAGCTTAATTCGGAGTTGAAACGAGGGAAAATGAATATCTTAATTAATGTGATATATATGGATATATTATGTATATATATGATGACAGTCTTAAGATTTTAATTAATGATATTGACTGTGATTTATGAATATTTATGAAATAATGATTTGATTATTACTCACTTTCCTATTGAGTATAATCTAAGAGTCTTTGATAAGATTAATAATGATTTGATTATTACTCACTTTCCTATTGAGTATAATCTATTATGATAATCTTTGATAAGATTATAATGAATGATTTTATGATTTAAATTTATTTAATGTTGGTCTGTTAATCACCAAAGTGGTCTGATCTGAAAGAATAATAAAAAATAAATCGTATAATTAAATTTTAATTTCCCATATTTAAGTGATGCTTGAATAAAGAGAATTATTATATGGGTTATTAAAAATTTCACAATTATAAGACTTTAAATTCACCCAAAGGTGATTGCTAGTCTTTATAATTCATGAATATGAAGATAAATTGATAATTAATATATTATGACAAACTGTTTTGTATGTCCAAAGATGACAAAATAGTTTTAATGAAATTATTTAATTATCAAATTATGTTATATTTGAAAGCATCATTATGATTATGATTGTATATTGTTGTATCACCCAAAGGAGAACTTCAATATACATTTATTGCTTTCGATCCTGAATCTATTATTAAATTACTCAAGGTATTTATAGGAATAAATTATATTATTCTTATTCTTAAAATTACTTATATTATTTAGTCTCTATTCGCATGATGCACCTGTTCCATTATAAAATGGATTAAAGTAATTTAAATAGTATGAATATATCTAATATCACCAAAGTGTTTTGGATTTTATTTGTCACTTTAAGATAAATTGTTTCTTTGTTTGTACTAGCAATAAAGCTTAGTAATCTGACTGTAATGCTTGAGTTAGATCAAACAGACTTAGCCTAATATTTATGCGAATGAACGTGACCAAGTATTAAGTTTATAATATCTAAATTACTAATAAATCTCTTGATGAGATGCTAATGACTACTTTAACTACCATAAAGTTTGATGGTTCTCAAGGCACACATGAACTTATCATTAAAGATAATAAATATTGCAACAAGATTAAAGCCTTCCATAATGAACGTAGTTTACAAATTCATTACCTTCTAAGTATGACCTATTCCTAATAAACTATAACACCATGAAAGACAAACAGAATGTGAATTAAATTCACGTAATTTAATGATGGTTCAAAAGGAAAGAAGGTTTAAGAAACAATTTAAAATTTAAACATTATGTTCGTTTAAAAGTAATGAAGTTTGAACTAAACGTGGCTTTAATGTTTGGGGTAACTTTCCAAAAGAATTATTCCAAAAAGATTAATTAAGAATAAAGCCTTTCATGAGATAGGCTTTTACTGATCTTGATATTTGTGTGAATTGCATTAAAGAAAAGCAAATAAAACACACAAAGAATAGAGTCACGGTAACTACACAACTTCTTATAATAGTTTACACCGCTAAATGTGAATCTTATGATAATATCCTTTTTAAAGGAATAATAATATTCCATCATTTTTAATTTTAATTTTAATTTTTCACATTATGATTATATTTATCTTTGCAAGAAAATTCTCATTCTATAAATGCTCGATAAGCATTTATTAATGATGTTAAGAAAATTAGATAGAAAAATGAAAATTACAAAGATTGGAAGAAGTGATGAATTTTATGGAAAGTGTGATGGATTATCATGCCCAATCACTTAATTACACGAAAAACTGACATTTATACTAAATGTTGCACACCATAATAAATTGGTGTAGCAGAATGACATAATCGCACTTTATTAAATATGGTTATAAGCATGTTGAATGATTAATCTATACCCATATTTTGTGGATTTATGCACTTAAAACTGCCACTTACGTGATGATCGAGTTTCTAGTAAAGAAGTTTTCAAAACACCTTATGAAATGTGAACTTGTAGAAAAACTCGATCTTAGGCAGTTGAATGTTTTAAATTGTCCGGCGGGGATTATGATTTATATCCACATATAAAGAATTTGGATATAAGAAACTAAAATGATTTCTTTATAAATTATCCTTGAAGTCTAAAGGGTATGGATTTTATGATCTTAACCATAGTACAAGAATTTTAAAACTAGAATGTCAAATTCATTAAGAATTGTAAAATCAGTGGGAGTATGAAACCATGAAATGTGGTTATTGAAGAAGTTGGGTGGAGAGTTTGAAAATACATTTATCTAAACTTCTTCTAAAGTTGTTATATAGTTGTCGAATAGTCAAACAACTTTTAAGGACAACATATAAGTTATTCTACTCTCTTAATGAATCTGATTTTACTAAATCAATTATCAATGAGCTTTCATTTGATATATCACATCAAATAGCATTAAGAATATCTGAAGGATAATATATTCGCTATTTCTAACGATTGCATATGTGGTATAATAAAATGAGCTAAATTTGACATTATAATAAAAGCTAAAATTTCAGTTTTGGAATAAGTCATGGAAGTACTAATTCTATTAAATGAGTAAATTCAATGAAAGGCGAGTTGAAATCAATGGCTCATAATGAAATTTAATATCTTGTTAGAATTGACAAAGAGTTATAAAAGAATTTGAAACGGATGTATCTTTATGATGGTGATTTCCAAAGATATAAAATTAGAGTTGTTGCTAAAGATTTTACTCAAAAAGATGACATAATTATAAGGAAATATAACAAATTATTTATTTACAAGACTCTATTAGAATTATCATGGCTTTGGTAACTCATTATGACTTAGAGTTGCACCAAATAAATGCTATGCCTGCTTTTCTTAAAGGTGATTTGGTGGAAGATCAAGTTAAATAGATCAACTCAAGTTTTTTTTTTCATTAAAGGAAAATATCACATGGCGTGTAAACTTAAAGAATTAACATACAAACTTAAGCATGCTTTTCTATAAAGATATCTTTTGGATTTAAGAAAAACATCATAAACGGTGTACATATATATCTGAAAGTTAGTGGGAGCACATTAATTCTATACTTGATGATAAACTTGCTTGCAACTGATGATCTTGGTTTATTATGTGAAACCAAAAGTGTTTGTAGAGAACGTTCCAATCCGGAAGGGAGATAAGTTTAATCTTATGCAATTTCTAATAATGAATTGGAACGTACTACAATATTCCTTATGTGTATATTATTGGTAGCTTAATATATATAAGATTGTATAAAGACCAAATATCAGCCTTACTGTTAGAATGCTTGGTCATTATTGAAGTGATTTATAAATGAATGACCAGAATGTTACATAAGGAAATATTATAAGGTATTTTAATGAACTAAAGCACCCGTGCTTACTTATCGAAAATTTAATTACTTAGATGTAATTAAATACAGATTCAGATTAAGATGATTATATGATGCAAGAAAGTTCACTTTGACTTTTACGTTTCTTAGTCGGGGATATTGTGTCATGCAAAATTGTGAAGAAGTTTCTAAAAACTACATTCACTATTAAAGTTAACTTGTGGCATGATTTGAAGCTACAATTTAAGTAAATTGAAAGTGGAGTTTAATTTCAGGACTTGAAATAAGTTGACAATAATGTCAAGTCACTGAAAACTTATTATGATTATTCCGCTGCATTGTTCTTCCTTAAAACGATGGATATTCCAAAGTTGCTAAAACATATGGAATAAAAGTATTTATCGTTAAGAAGAACTTTAGAAACAAATATGTCAATTGAGCATAATGGAATCAATCTTATGATTTCGGATCCATTACACAAATGATCTTCTCTAAAATATTCATTGAACGTTACATGAATATGAGATCATTGAAAGGTTCTAACAAGCTTATGATGAACAATTGACATTAAGAGCTCATTATGTTTTGTTTCTAATTGATATATCTTGTTTTGACATTTTAGTATACATGAATGTTGACATTAATCAAACAAGATTTTATCTCGAATTGAGATACTTATGTGGACCATTATTGATCTTTATGTTTATATGTCAAGTTGAGTAGAAAGCTAATATCATAGTATATGGAAGGAACTATGTCGAGTAAATGATATAGAACCGCCATGACTTGTGTTAGTCTATACTTAATATTGACATTAATGAGTTGACCAATTACTTTATCTTATATCGCACACATTATACAAATTATTTAAACATTTACGTTTAAAGTTTAATTATGTCACTCGGCCAAGTGGGAGAATGTAAGATAATTATGGTCTAGTGCCATTAATAATAAATAAATATAAGATATTTATTATGATCAAATATCTTACATTATGATATGGTTTAAATAAATAATATATATGAGATAAATATGAGATATATTATAAATAATATATTTATTTGATAAAGATTTAATATTTCAATCTGGTCCTCTCTCCACCTATTAAAGAGACACAGTTTTATTAATTCTCTATCACATTAAGTCTTACGTACTGTGCCATAAAGAAAGAGGTGAGGAGAGAGAAACTAGTTCCCGGCGTAATTGACAGGAACGTATCATTGGAGGATCGCCATTAGTGGCGTCTCAAGGTAAGTCTTCTAATCGTGTTTATGTGGTGTGAAAATCATGAAGATCTAAAATCCATGTCAATTAATAAATTAATTGTTTATAAAATTATGTTTACACCTTTGTCACAGCAACAAATACATCTAAATTAGGAGTTGGTTTCCCGTTTACTTCTACAATCCATCGAAGAGCATATAAACCATATCGATGTACTGGACTTCCATGACACCATCTATAAATTTAAAAACAATATTATAACCAGTTAAAAGAACGTATCTTTGAAACTTTGGCCTGGCTTAGAGGCTGTCAATGAAGACAGAACAAGGACAGCAACGCAAAGAATGCAGTTCAAAATCCAAACAATTTAAAAATGTTGAGTGCTGAGGCATTGTACATGGTTTGGTTTTCAGATAAGCAGAATAAGATTAATAAGCTTATGATTAGAAGCCTGATTACCTTGCCACATATACCCTCAACCCGCCTTCCCCTCCGTCCAGGTTGACGTCGTACACCATCACTTCCAGTCCTACTACACTGCCGCTAATGTATGCCTCTGCGTCCACCACGACTGATGAGGGAAAAACTTGCTGGTGGAGATGACGTCGGAGATGGTGGCGGAGGAAGAGTCATAAGGGATGAGCACAGATTGAATAATTGAGGGTGATGGACGGAGAAAAAAAAAAGGAAAATGATATAATTGGTCAATAATCCCTGATTTTTAATGAATATACTTGGCAGGGGTAACTTAGGGACATCACTGAAATTTAGTATTGAATAGTTATTTCTATTTTTCAATGTAGTGGAATGCAATTAGCCCTAAAATTGTGCATCCCATGGTAATAAACTCTTTGTTTTTCTAACTGGCCACATATACTCACGATCTTCTCATATATATGATAAAAAGGATGCGATTACTACCTGTTACTTGAATAGGAAATTAATTTCTTAAAAAAAATTCTTTATTTAACTGCAGTATTTGCATCCAACGGGTAGAAAATCTAGGGGTAGAGGGAGTATGTATTAAAAATAATAATAAAATGGTTGGGATAACTGACATTATTAAATCACAACTTCATACATTCCCACACACCATTTGGGGTATAAGCTGCAGAACATCTTATATTTTGGGGTATAAGCTGCAGGACATCTTATATTTATGAACTCTTAAGTGGTAAAACAAGGACTATGTTACAACCCAAACTGATCTCCCCTCGTAAATACAGATGGGAATGAAAGTTTCAGACATGAATTTAGACTATAGTACCAGTTCATTGGAATCTTTGCCCTTGTGACTGCAGATCTGAAGGATCTATAAGACCTTCTAAGACAACAAGCTCATCCAATAAAGATAGCTTCTCCTCTTCAAGAGTCTTCATATCATCTTCAACTTCCTTCAACTTTCTTCCTAATCCAAAACTTTCCTCCTCCAACAGCAAATACTTCCGCCTAAGAGCTCTGTATTCGTTTCCTGATGTCGAAGAGTCAGCCAGTGACTCTGGGGCCAATCTTTCCGCTTGGAATGATGGCGAAACTTCATTAACCACCCCTCTTTTGGAGCCCTTTTGCCCCTTTTGACCGGAAAGAGCACGTATCTGATGGGATCGCTTATTGTTGTCCCCAGGTGACTGGAATGTTTCAGGGTATTGCGCCAAAGGTTTCTTTTTTCTAGGCTTACTAACTGCAGCATCCGGCAGATGCTTCTGATCTTCCATTTCTCGAACGGCTCGCTGACCGGAATAAAGAACAGGAAACTGAATTTAAACGCAGGGTTAGTCTACAATGGAAGACCAAATTATTTAGCCCATCAAACTGAGCATAGTAAATCCTGATAATGCAAAAAACTTTTCTTTGAGAAACATCATCATCATAACAAAAGATGCATATTAGTGGTTAAGTAAATGAATTCTCAGTTCTGATTTATGCATTAACAAGCTTAAGCAAGCTGCTAAAAAGATTTTTACTCTAAATTGATTCGATAAATACTAATAGTAACAAGAAAACAGAGCACAAACTGCATCATAACATCAGAGAAACCGATTTAGATCCATTCTATAAAGAATCACACATGTCCATTAAAGTTTCATTAAAAAAAATCTAGTGGTGAATTGGCGAAGGATTCAGTCTGAATTTCCGAAATTTTCGTTTGACAAAGTTCAATTCTCGGCGATAAAAACGACGCTGTTTACAATTCATAGAAAACCTAAGCTTTAAAAGGAGTAAATTAAAAAATTAGGGTTAGTAAGAGAGTAAATAGAAGTAAGCAGTAATCGAATGTTTGAAGAAGATCAACCATAGATTATTCGAGTGAAGGAGTAAACTAGGTTTCACATAGACAAAAAGAGTCGCACCTTGAATAAATCCAGAAATCAGTCGGAGATTGCGCCTCGGCGGTGGATTCCGTTAGCGAAAGAGCTGTGTTCTGGTCTGGTATTCTCCTCTACTGAATTTTGGCAATATGTGGGCTTGAGGAATTTTAGAGAGCTGTAGTGGGCCTAATTGCCTCCATTAGTGGACTTTGGAGCTCCATAACTGTAAGGCCTTATATATACTCCCTCAGTCCCACAGCAACGGTAGCATTTGATTTTTGGCAGGTGGATTAAGGAGTATTATTATTTCATGTATAGTGGGTATTTATATTAGTGAGAGTATAAGCACCATGTTTTAATTGTATTAGAGGGGATAATTGGATCTCATGTGTATAAAAATGAAAGAGGACCCTTTGAATGAGATGATCAAAATGAAAAAAAATACCTGGGACGGAGGGAGTATATATAATAATAATTAAAAAAAATAAAGAAAGACTATTAAGTTAAATATTATGAGTAACTCTCGTGAGATGGGTCAACCAACATATTTTACAATGATTAATTAATATAATATAATATGATTATGTTAGTCAACCACCTCATCTTCATAAAAAAATGAAATGGAAAATAATTAATTAATGGCACATTTAACTTTAGTAGTTCCTAAATTTATGGGATGAATTCAAATTATTATTTTATTTTATTTATTTGTTTATTGCGTCGGGTACATTACATGTGTTATACTCTCTCCATCCTCTTGATAAGTGTCCATTTTGTCATTTTAGTCCGTCCCAATACAAAGTGTTCATTTCCTTTTTTGGTTGATGTGACAACACATAATAATACTATAAGTTAAACTCACTATCAATGGACCCACACTCAACACAAATACAACTACCCACTACACATTAAAAAATTATTTCTCTCACCTCATTACACTTTAAAAATTTATACTCCTTAATCCACGTGTAAAAAAGCAAATGGACACTTATCAAGGGGACGGAGGGAGTATATGTTATGAATATGTTATAGTATGTAATTTTTGTTTTATTGTTTGTTGCCTAGAAGAATATTTTGGTAGTGTTATATTATGTCATCTCTATAGTATTGTGTGCAATGTAAGTGTTATATTATGTCATCTTAAAGTATATTATGACTTTTTTACAGTATGTCAAATCCACGTTATATTATGTAATTTTTGTGTTATTGTATGTTAAATAAAACAATATTTCATTGATATCATTGTACATTATTATAATATTTCATGTTTGTATTATAATATATTATCTAAAAGTGTATTTCATACTCCATGTCTCATAGTACGTTGTTTCATGTTATAATATGTTCTAATCTAAAAGTATACTCCCTCCGTCCCAACCTAAGAGTCCTATTTGCTTTTAGACACGTGGATTAAAGAGTATTATTATTTAATGTCTAGTGGTAGTTGTATTAGTGGGTGTGGGGGCCCATGTTTTAATTGTATTAGTGGGTGTAGGTGGGTCTCATGTGTCCAAAAAAGGAAATGAGACTCTTTGGGTGGGACGATAAAAATGGTAAAATGGCTCTCTTGGCCTGGGATGGGGGGAGTATTAATGTGTCTCATAGTATGTCATTTTCGTGTTATAGTATGTCGACGATCAGCTATAATATGTCATATCTATATTATAGTAGGTTTGCTAAAATGTGTACTCAAATTGAATTATTGTATGTTGTTTATGTATTATTGTATATAAATATTATTGTAAAGTGTAATAATTACGACAAAGTGAGGAAGATATGTACGAATATTATAGTATGTCTCAAATCGATTATAGCATATAAAATTATGTGTTATTATATGTTAGATGAAAGTATGTTACATTAATGTTGGAGTAAGACTTTCCTTTGTTATGTATATTAAAATATGATTACAAAATAAAAACATGATTGCTCGATAAAAAATTACAATTACTAAATCAAATTGAAATAAAAAATCATGTTCTAACTATACCTTCTAACTATAAAATTATTGAAAAAATAATGTTCAAATGGTACCTTTTAGCAACAATACATTGGCAATCGAAGAAAAATAATGTTCAAGTATTACACTTTTGGGTTTTTCTTTCTTACATGAAATTGCTAGTCATTCAATATGGTTTACAAGCATTTTTAGAAAATAAACTCACCTAAATCCTCCACTGCTTGCCGTAGTTGCTTTCTTCCTACAAGATTCAAATTAGAAAAAAGCCCTGCTTCGAAAAACAAGGGTAAGTTTTAAAGGCAAAACGAACAGAGTGGACAACATTGGTCTCGAGTTTATCAAGATGAGTGCAACAAACATCAATTAAGGCACCTTCTTCAGCTTCAAGGTACTGAAGCTGTGCGACCAATGTGCAGCAAACTGAGTCACCTTCATCAGCATCAACAAGGAACACAGCAGCTGGTGGATTTCCACCATACTCCTCTTGAACAGATTCATCCAAAGACGAGAGTGGATACTCAACCACATTCACTCCATTTCCCACTGCATCAAATCCGCCAACGTCACTCAACAACCCAGGACTCAAAAGAAAACGATCCTTTATAGTAACATAAAAACAATCCACATTCAAATCAACACCACCCCAACCATCAACAGTTCAACACCACCCCCCGATAAACACGCTCCCACACTCTGTTTCCCGATTCAAGATCCATGATATAATCTCCTTCTTCCGTGTGAATTATAAACCGAGAATCTCCTAACAAGCTACATAAACGCATACTCACACTTCTAGCTAGACAGGGATTGACGTTGGGTATTTTAGGTAACACCTCCACGGTGTTACTGACAGGATCATACAACTCCATATCAGCAAAAGGGAACTCCTCAGTGATAAAGTGATTAACTTTGGACGATAGAACTATAACTTTAGGGCCATCAGAGGTTGAGATAGGAATAGGTAGAGGATCAAATTTAGGGTAATGCATATCACTTACCGGGATAAGATCCTCCCGTCCATTCTTTACGGGATTGGATCTCCCCAAGATCTCAGGTGTGAGATCTAATTTCCACACCTATCGTCGTCCCTCTTCCACAATATCAGAATGACCGGATACTCCCTCAAATATATAAAGGGTAGAATTACAAACGCACATCGCCGATGAGCAACTATCGATCCCAAATCCATTAATTCGGAGCACGGGCTCAATTTTGGGGTAATCATCCCCGCCGGCACCTGAATCCAGAGCGAAAATTATGAACTCGCAATCCTTCTGGCGCAAAAAACTGCCAAAGAAGCCGAATCTTATCGGATCTGATAACTTGGATAATCGCTGCTTCTTGGAAAGCTCTGCTTCGGATGGAGATCCAGATCGTTTATCCATGGTGAGCGATTTACATTTACTGAGAGGGGAGGGGAAATTTGGTTCACTGGAGGAGAGGATAAATGATACACTCAAATTAAAAGGAATGAAAGAATTACAAGGAATCACTCTTTAAGAGAGTGTAAGCTCCACAGAAAAGGGGCTACAGAAAACCTCACAATATTCACTACTGACAGAAATAACCAGCAATTTTATCGAGATTGGTGGAGAAGACGACGTTGTTGTGCTGCTGCTCAT
This sequence comes from Pogostemon cablin, assembly GCA_023678885.1. Taxonomy (NCBI): domain Eukaryota; kingdom Viridiplantae; phylum Streptophyta; class Magnoliopsida; order Lamiales; family Lamiaceae; genus Pogostemon; species Pogostemon cablin. Next base: position 1,869,348 of record CM042959.1, on the reverse strand, counting down.
GCAGATTGTGTATACCTCTTCTCATCATGATTCATATGATGGGCTTTTATTATTATTGGGATCATTGATGTGGGCCAACCTGATTGGATAAGTGGATTCGTCTGTATCAATAAATTTAGGGCTTGCCTCGGCCCAATTCAACTATACATACATACACACATAGCAGCTTCTACATGATTTGGTGCAAGTCAAAAAAGATTAGGCAATTGTGTTAACTAAATTGCATCCCAGCTTCGAAGCCCAGTTTCAAGTTGTAGCCATTCACAATTGAAGTTGTGAAATTTTACACGTCCTGCGTTCCAAAAATATTGGCACACTTTTCTTTATGAGTTGCTCCACAGAACTTTACATATTTTCTCTTTCAGAATATAAGACCTACATAAAATAATTTATGTATTTATTTATATGGATGCACACACATCACACTCACCACTAATACAATTACCCTCTCACTTTCACTTTATATTAAATTAGTACTCCTCCCGTCCCATAACAAGGTATATGTTTGCTGTTTGCACGTGGTAAATTAAGGAGTATTATTATTATAAATAAAGTGGGTAATTGTATTAGAGGGAAATGGTTAGTTATATTGTGTACTTTATTTATTAAATATAAGAAATTGATATCTTTTAAGCGGATGTCAGAAATAGTGAAACGTGTACCTTGTTATGGGACGGAGGAAGTATTATTTCTTAATTTCCGTCTCCATATCTAAAATAAATGTGTCAATAAAATTTCATTTATTTAATAATTTTATTAATTAGTATGAGACATGCATACAATAAAATTAGACATGAACTCTGGTTCGGAATCGTCGGTTCCAGTTCCAAGGTAGGAGGAGCCGAAACCAAACCTGGGTAGGAAGGTCTTGGTTTCGGAACTGAAACCGCCGATTCTGATCCGAATAATAAATTCATTTTTTTCTAATTAGATAGGAGTAGTTTACACGTGAAATAAATATAAAAGACGAAGTCTTTTATGAGACGGATACCTGTGAAACATAACGATTTATTATTAAAATATGATTATAGTATAAATAAAAGAGTGAGGCTTGCGTGCGTTCGGGCGCACGGAAACACATTCCGTGCGCCTTTAGAAATTTAGTATTATGGGTAAGGGTACATTGCTTTAGTCTAAATGATTATACACTTTAATTAATAAAAGGTACATTATTTTGGTTTAAATGGTATATATTTTTCATTAATATATTTTTTTCTTTAGAATACAAAGGGTACACATTTTTATACTAAAGGGTATACAATTTAACACAAAATTCTAAAGGCGAATGGAGTGTTGTCATATGCCCAGATACACACAAAAGTTTTCTGTAGACAATAAAGGGTACACATCAGTTTACTAAAAGGTATACTCCCTCCGTCCCATAGCAAGAGTGCATTTTGCTTTTTGGCACGTGAATTAAGGAGTATTATTATTTAATGTGTAGTGGATAGTTGTATTAGTGGGAGTATGGACCCCATGTTTTGATTGTATTAGAGGGGATGAGTGAGTCCCATGTGTTTATAAAAAGGAAATAAGACCCTTTGAGGGGACGACCAAAATGAAAAAAAGAGACCCTTGCTCTGGGACAGAGAGAGTATGATTTAGCACAAAATTTTAAAGGCGCACGAAAAGTGGTCCGTGCACCGGATGCACAGGAGTTTTTTTCTAAATAAAATATGTTTAATAGTTGTTAAAATATATATTTTTAAAGTATGTTAAATTATAAATTAAAATATACTTTATGTCACACATTGTCTCACATGAGAATCTTCAATGAGCCTCTCAATGTAAAATTTTCATCTTAATCTTTACTCCCTCCGTCCCAGAGCAAGGGTCTCTTTTTTCATTTTGGTCTACTCACCCAAATGGTCCTCTTTCCTTTTTTATACACATGAGACCCATTATCCCCTCTAATACAATTAAAACATGGGCCCATACTCCCATTAATACAACTACCTACTACACATTAAATAATAATAATCCTTAATTCACGTGCCAAAAAGCAAAATGCACCCTTGCTCTGGGACGGAGGAGTATATTATCTTACTCCCTCCGTCCCAGGCTAAGAGGGCAATTTTTCCATTTTGGTCGTCCCACCCAAAGAGTCTCATTTTCTTTTTTAAACACATGGGACCCACACCCCCCCTCTAATACAATTAAATATTGGGACCCACACTTCTACTAATACAACTATACACTATACGTTAAATAATAATACTCCTTATCAAAAAGCAAATGACCCTCTTACCTAGGGACGGAGGGAGTATATCTTAATCTTAAAATTAAAAATGGCAAAAGCTCCTGTGCGCCCGGGGACACGAAAAGATGCTCCGTGTCCCCATGTGAACACAACCTTCCCCTCCAATCCTATTTAAACCTATGTATTGCTAGGGGTGTAAATTGTAAAGGGACATGAAAATTATAAAGGCGCACGGAATGTGCTCCGTGCTCCCGGGTGCACAGGAGCCTCACTCGTTAAAAATACCTAGGAGTTGGGTTGGGACAGACCACTCCTATACACCCTCATGTATTTGAAATTCAAAATTCCTGCGAGAGTTAATCTCTTCGATGCTGCAAAGCTCCCCTTCCCTAAATTAGCCGCCAGGGCGCCACTTTTTTTCCCGCCGTGCCGGCACCGGCGCCGCCTCGGTTATCAACAATGGTTCAATTCCATGAGCACATAATCACCGACCTTCTGGAAGACCCTAGCGGCGGCCTAGTAGTCCTATCGGCGGGGCTTGGCCTCCCCAAGCTAGTGTCTTCTCTCCTCAGCCTCCACGACCCTTCCCAGGGCTCCGTTCTCATCCTCAACGCCTCTCCTTCCCAGAAAACCTCCATCGATGTCGACTCTAAATTTTCTTCAATCACCGCTGATCTCCCTGCGCACCACCGCCTTTCTTTTTACACCTCCGGCACCATCGTATTCATCACCGCTCGAATTCTCATCGTCGATTTGCTCAGTCAACGACTCCCCACCACTTCTGTCGCCGGAATTATACTCCTCAATGCGCATTCACTCTCTGATACTTCAACCGAGGCTTTCATAGTTCGAATTATGCGTTCTACCAACCGTTCTCTTTATGTTCGAGCCTTCTCCGACCGTCCCCACGCCATGGTCTCCGGATTTGCCAAAGCTGAGCGGATTCTCAAGTGCCTTTTTCTCCGGAAGCTCCATTTATGGCCTAGATTTCAGGTCAATTTTTCAATTTACTTTCTTTGCGGCGTTTATGCTAGATAATGTGGGCATAAGTATTAAATTAGTTATACAAATCGAGAATTTCCATCGAATATTATGAAGCACCTTATTTTCTTCGAGATGTGCGTTGTAGCAAATGGCCCTGAAGTATTACTTGTTGTTCATTTATGCCTGTTTTATGTTTGGCAAAAGCTCCTGTGCGCCCGGGGACACGGAAAGATGCTCCGTGTCCCCATGTGAACACAACCCTCCCCTCCAATCCTATTTAAACCTATGTATTGCTAGGGGTTTAAATTGTAAAGGGGCATGAAAATTGTAAAGGCGCACGGAACGTGCACAAGAGCCTCACTCTTATTGGACTTCAAAATTGACTATATGCAATTTTCAGCTTTTTTTTATGGCTCTCTTAGAAGAAATAAAAAATAAATTGGGTCGATATAGGTGTATGCTGCACAAAATTTGGAAAGGGACCCTCCAGAGGTGATAGACATTCGTGTTCCGATGTCACCTAATATGATTGTGATTCAAAAGGCAGTAATTGAAGTGATGGATGCATGTCTAAAGGAGGTGAGAAAGACTAACAAGGTTGATGTGGAGGATTTGACTGTGGAGAATAGTTTGTTCAAGTCGTTTGATGAGATTGTTAGGAGGCAGTTGGACCCTATATGGCATACATTAGGGAAGAGGACAAAGCAATTGGTTTCGGATTTAAAGACGTTGAGGAAGCTGTTGGATTATCTTGCCAGGTACTTGGTGAAGTATCTCTGGCTTTTGAGTTTTTAATTAGCACTAGAATCAATTAAAGAGCATAAAAACTTTAGTTACATGGAAATTTACTTCAAAGTCACAATATTTTGTTGCTTCGATTTATGTTAAAGCATCTAACGAATGCAGTTAATTGTAAATTAAAATCCTTTGGTTGGATATAATCTAACTGTTGCAAGTGTTTCAGCTGATATGGAAATGGATATAAAAAGAGTTTTATGAGTATGCTAATTCTCAATGATATATTTTTACTGGAAGAAACACTCTAAGAATGGAAGCCCATGGCAGATGTATTGATTGCTGATAAATTGCTTAGAAATCATTTTGAACCTTGCTGAGGATAAATACTGCTCAAGGTGCTGCACATGGTGGGCTATTTTGTCAAAAAAAAAAATTCCTTAATATTTTCATCTACGGAAGAGCGTAAGAGGATCTCCACTGTAAAATGAAAAATTATCTCGTGTATCATGGATTTTGCGTCTGCCAACTAGATCAGCTGTTCCCTATTTCGTTTGGTAGTTCATTTAGCATAAGTTTAGGCGTTTAGCAAGGTATTTATAAGGGTAGCATTGAGAGTCGTGCTACTTTAAAAAATATATGATAAAAATAATAAGTACGCTGGAAATAGTGTTAACAAATATGAAATAGGAGCGTGGATATGAACTTCTATGAGTAGGACACAAAAAATATTACAATTGAGACTGGATTCAATTCTAAGAAAAATCTTAGACAATTTATCTTTCTCGAATTTCTGTTAAAATGATTTTCTAAACAGCTTGAAGTTTAATCAGGTTGAAGTGTAGTCCAAATCTAAATGCATGTTTTGAGCATTGTGATTTAGTAGTTTTGCTGTACTTAATAAGAGCAATTTGATTCTACATAATGGACAAGTTGGGATTCTAATAAAAATTATTGGATTTCTCTTGCTCTGGAACAATGTGCTCTCAAGTAATTATTAGATACTACCATTACATATAACTCACCAACAGGGCATATTGTATTGTGCTCTGTATGGCTGTCCCTGGATAAAGAGGGTTTTAGTCATAATAAATAGGATTTGATACATTGGTCAATACTCGTGCTTTGTGTTCTTCAAGCATGTATACATTATTATTTTGTGTTGAGTTTAAATATCTTTGTGTTCTAATAGGTATGATTCAGTGACGTATCTGAAATATCTGGACTCACTTAGAGCCTCTGAGAGTTTCCGATCTGTTTGGATATTTGCTGAATCTAGTTACAAGGTTTTTGAGTATGCAAAGAAGCGGGTTTATAATTTTGGTAGGTCAGATGCTGGAAAATCAGTTGGATTGAGTAAGACTGCGTCAACCAGGAAGAGGAAAGTAGATGAACAGAACCGGGATGAAGATGGTAAATTCTGCCTTTATTAGTATGTAACTTCCAGAGAATGTCTTTTTTCTAGATTAATTCTATCTTCACATGTTACTAATTAAAAATTATTTTCTGTCCCCACAATGAGCTCACCATATTAATGTTATGTGCCTCTGACTGAGAGTACTGTTATGATTATATATTTTCACTTGAATGTTCTCCTGCAGGTGCAAATAGTGGGTTGATTTTGGAGGAAATCCTTGAAGGACCACCAAAATGGAAGGTGTTTCTTGTGAGTGATTGAGTGAGTTCTATTTTCATTTAAAACCTCAAATCGTTGTTCTATTGATAAAATGCCTCAGGCTTTCGGCTAATCTTCATACTATATTTACTTATGGATGTTTCATTTGAATTGTTTAGACACGAGTTTTTTAAGAAAATAAACTTTTCCACCTATTTTTGTTTATACACCTGCTTTTTGAAACTGTTTTATTTGCTTCAGGAAATTCTGAAGGAGATACAAGAGGAGAGACAAAAGCAAGAAATGGCTGGAGAAGATTCTATAAGTGAAGTAGATTCAAATGGTATTATTCTTGTGACATGCAAGGATGAACGGTCTTGCATGCAGCTTCAAGATTGCCTTAACAAAGGCCAGCATAAGGTTTTCATACACTATTTATCATTTATTTTCTCTGACCTCTCTTCCCCTCTCCCTTGTTTTTTTATCATGCACTTAGTACCTAAAACATCCATAGTATAAGGTTGGTTTCCTTGATATATATCTGTAACAATTATAGTACTGTGTGTTATTGTGAAAAATTTTCTTAGAATCCCATCTATTATTTGTTTTCTATGAAGGTGATGAAAGATGAATGGGAAAACTATTTGCTTAGCAAAGTGGAGCTGCAAGCTTTACCAAAATCTAACAAGAAGAAACCAAAAGCACCTAAAGGTTTTGGGATTCTTAATGGAGTTATTCCCTCTAGTTCTGGACTTAAAGCTGAAATTAGTAGCATAAACAAGCAAGAAAATGATGCATTGCTGGCTGCAGCAAATAAAATAAGTAAACTAGCAAAAGGTGATGCAGATATCAAAGATGGTGTGGACTGTGAAGAACATGGTAAAGGAAAAAAGGATGAAAGAAAGAAGAAAAAACCAATGATTGGTAAATCTGGTACTGAATCTGGAACTCATATTCAACCAAAGACCACAATCTCAAAACATAGTGATGACGTAAATGGCCAAAATCTGATCGATTGTGATCTTCCTGGTGATGGATTTAAATGTGAGAACTCTAATAATGGAATTCTCCGAAAGCATGATAAAGGACCAGAATATACCTGCAATTTCCAATCAGTTCATTTCCACGCGCTGGAGAGTGATATGAATGTACTCGACTTCTTGCAGCCCTCTGTCATAATAGTTTATCATCCTGATATTGCTTTTGTAAGAGAAATTGAGATCTACAAATCTGAAAATCCGTCAAAGCGGTTGAGAGTTTATTTTTTATTCTATGAGGATTCGACTGAGGTTCAGAAATATGAAGCAAGTGTACGTAGAGAAAATGCAGCATTTGAGTCGCTCATCAGGCAGAAATCTCTAATGATGATACCAGTTGGCCAGGTTTTCGACTCTGCACTCTTGTTTTCCTCTAGTACTTTTATTTGTCATATGTTGTACCACTTCTTGCTATATTTTGTCGAATGTATTTATCTGCTGTTAGGTTTGAGACTTTCATGCCTTCAGTTTTCCTTTTCCCAACTTTTGGATAGTGAGCATATCATTGCGAATGGTGGCCGCTTGCCAGAAGATTTGCATGCAAATCTCTCATTATTATTGAGAAGCATATGTTTTCTCTGATAATTGAATCACTTGCTTATATTTTATGCATAAGAACAAACAATGAGCTTGAAACTGTGTCATTCAGGCTCTCCTGAGTAATTTAGGATCTAAAATGAATGTTTGATAATATCCTTAGTGTGGGAATTTCAAGAAAGCTCGTTATTTGTAAAAAGAGTTCTTGAACTCCTCAAGTTGTTGGTAAATTATGTTGTGGTGAGTTTCAATGCATATCATTTGATTAAATAGCTTATATACGCAAGAGGGTGTTAAATAATATTGAAAGAGTGCACTGTCTTTGTCCTGCAATGAAATGATATAAATGTATTTTTATGTAAAGAAAAGTAATATTCATTGTATCACCTTCTTCTATATTTTGAACTACTTTCATAATAAGAATAGGAAGGATATTGATAATGAGTCTACTACATGAGTAGCCCCATGGCTAAGAAATTATCCATGAAAGCTTTTTTATTTTTATTGTGAAGAAGTCCTAACTGGACTTCAACTTATTTAAGTTAAAGATCTCCTTGTTCGTTGGCATTTGGCAGAATGAAATTTTATTCTACCATACTATATTAACTGTATATTGTATAACCAAAACTTTCATTTATTCCTTTTGAAATATAGAATAACCAAAGTAAAGGTTGACCTGTGTTAAAGGTGGGTGTAGTATCTTACTGCACATGGAGACTAAGTAAAATTTTAATTATGTTGGCCTTTGAGCTGCTGAGTTTTTTAATTTCTGCTTTAGCATCTAACATGACCGAGCACATTCATAGGCTCTAATTTTTTTTTTAAAGTCATAAATTTCTGGTGATACTTCTCTTGTGCCTAGGCTGATATAAACTGTGAATATTGATATAAGTTTTTGCCTTTTAATCTGTTCTATTTATATCTCAGCTACTGATAGTCTGATGCTAAATGTGCATTTATCTTATCTTCTCTGAGATTGGCATTCACATTTGATTAGTGGTTTCTCGGATAATGCTTCAGGATGAGCAGTTTCTAAGCGTAAATTCTTCCTTAGACCCACAGTCGATCACTGCCCAGAATTTGATTACCAGGAAAGCTGGAGGAAAGAAGGAAGCAGACAAAGAAATGCAGGTGGGTGAGTATTTAAGCCTTTTTGCTGTTCACTTGTATAGTAACTATAACAGTCTATATTTCTCCTAGATCATTGTGGATATGAGGGAATTTATGAGCAGTCTGCCAAATGTTCTCCACCAGAAAGGCATGCGTATCATACCAGTGACTTTGGAAGTCGGAGATTATATTCTATCCCCATCAATATGTGTTGAGCGTAAGAGTATTCAAGATCTTTATGGCAGCTTTTCATCGGGTCGTCTATATTGCCAGGTGGAAATGATGTCACGTTATTATCGGATACCTGTTCTGCTGATCGAGTTTTCACAAGATAAAAGCTTTTCATTTCAGGTTTGCAATACTAATGATTGATATATTAACTGGAGTAATATATTTTTTGTTTAATAAAATCGGTGGTTCATCTATGCAGTCTGCCAGTGAGATTGGTGACGATGTTACACCGAATAGCATTATATCCAAATTGTCGCTTCTTGTTCTCCATTTCCCTCGTCTCCGTATTTTGTGGTCCCGCAGTTTGCATGCTACTGCTGAGATCTTTGCTGTGCTCAAAGCAAACCAAGATGAACCAGATGAGGCCAAGGCAATTAGAATCGGTGTACCATCAGAGGATGGCATTATTGAAAATGATGTTAGGTAATATTAATGTGTTCTTGATGAATTTATCTAAATTGTTTATGGCTGTAGATATAAGAGTGAATCTCTAGTGCTCCCAGTTGTGTTTGATCGTTTTAACATAAATGAGAAAGACAATTAAACTTGAAGATCTAAGGGAAAATTTAAAGTCCAAGGGTGATTCAGTAGTATTTTGATTGGGTGGTACATATATTCGTGTGTATACAATCTTTTGCCTATATAATGAAAATATTTTAGGTATATATCTCGACATAATGCTCATGGAATTGGAAATAACAGAAAGAATATGAACCGTTGGCTTGATGCATTTTGCTTATTGAAGGTAACTTGCAATTTTCTATTAGGACTTCTGAAAATTTAGCACTTTGCCATGAACTTTAAATCTGTTACGCTTCGCCATTAACCATTATGTTATATCAATATATCCCACTTAATTTTCTTGGGTTGCCATAAAGCTGACCAAGTTTCAAGTATCCCAAACATATGTGTCTGCTGGAGATAGCCTCTGGACAGTCCTAGAAAAAAAAGTGCAATGAACTGTGGTGCTAATATTAGGAATTTATTGTGTGTTGAATCTTGAAAGGTTGATATAATTTAATTTTGATGATGATTACGCAATTTATTGTTTGGCAGAGCTGAAAACTTCAATACGTCGGCTGTTGAGTTCCTTCGACGACTACCAGGGGTTACTGATTCCAACTATCGTTCGATTATGGACCAGTGTGGGAGCTTGGCAGAGCTCGCCCAGCTTCCAATAGAGAAACTAGCAGAGTTGATGGGAGGTCAAAAAGCTGCAAAAACCTTGAGAGAGTTTCTTGATGCCAAATTTCCCACCTTGCTTTAAAACTCATTTCAAGATTTAATTTATGCTTCATTTTTTATTTATTGTCTTTGTATTTCATTTTTCATAATTTATCATGAATTTCCTGTCAGCCCTTAGCCAGCATAATTGTATCCTTAGATTTATTCGGGTTATCTAGAGGTATTTGTATCTGTAACGATTTTAAATTTGTAGTAATTTTCAAACCCGTTGTCATTAACTCATTATATCCCCAAGTGTCAAGGTTTAATCATACTAAAAACTAGGAGAGTAGTTAATGAAGTGAAGTCTGTCGTCAACAGTTCTCAATGCCGTTAATTAGTTCAGTCGTCCAAGATTTCTATATAAACTATATTGATCCATTAAGTGTGTATAAAGTGTGTGTGTGTCTATATATATATATATATATGAAATAATCAGTAACCTCCACAGCTGTTTTAGTCTGAATGAATGCCACATTCTTAATTATAATGTGCATTTTATGGTAAGCATCGTGGATTAATTTAGTGGGGAAGTTAACTGTTGTAAGTTCTCATTGAGGTATTCTAAATTTTGGGCCCTCCAATAGTACTTTTGCAGGTATATTTTTATGAGTGTATTGAAATATTTAAATAACAATGTTGCATCGAAAAAAGATTGAATGAATCTCGTATCAGATTCACCCAAAAGAATATTGCAAGTTTAAATAGATTTTTTCCACTATCAAATAAGCTTGGAAGTGTGTGATTAAGTATGAGACTTTAGTTCTAGAGCATAGATAAACATTGGATTCCTTATTCCAACTTCTTGCTCCATCTCATGTTCTTATGGAGTAGAGAGTGTGACAAATATTTCATTTTCACACCATCTCATGTTCCATTGAGTAAGGAGTGTGACAAGTGTCTCATTTTCACGCTGACAATAAAACATGAGATGGAGTAGAGAGTTGGAATAGAAGAATTGGTCTCGCATAGATATGGCCACAACGATCCAAATTCAACTACGAGATCTTGTTTTATCTTTTTGATGAATTATATCACAATTAGATTCAATTCAGTTTTCTTACTGAACTATATTAATATAAAAGTAAAAATGGGACACTTGTCACACTCCCTACTACATAGAACATGAGATGGAGTAGGGAGTTAGAATAGAGGAATTGGTCTCGAATAGATATGGCTACAACAATCCAAATTCAACTCTGAGATCTTGTTTATCTTTTTGATGAATTCTGTCACACTTAGATTCAATTCAGTTTTCTTACTGAAGTGTATTGATTTTTATATTCAATTGTAACAATATTTTTTTTACTAAAGAAAAGTAGTCGTATCTTTATAAAAGATTTGCTAATTCAATACATATTCTCTCCGTCCCGCTTAAAGGATAGTTTCTGTTTTTTACTTGTGAATTAAAGAGTATTATTATTTAATTTACAGTGGATAGTTGTATTTTTTGTGTGTCCAATAGGTAGATGTATTAATAGGAGTGTGAGTTTCATATTATAATTGTATTAGTGAATGTGTATGAGTCCATATGTACAAAGAAAAAAAGAGAACTCTTTGAGTGAAACACTCAAAATAGAATAAAATTGACTCTTTGAATGAGACGGAGTGAGCATTACATAGTTAAATGACTAGTATTTTTTTTTTTGTTATTTAGTTATGTATAATATGTTTATTTACATGAAATGTGATTCTTTTATAGGCAATATATGTTTGGAATTTTTTTTTATAGGCAACGTATGTTTGGAATGAATTATATTAAAATAATTTAAAATCATAGCACCCAAATTTAGTACTTTAAAAAAAATATATTCCCTCAATTTCACCGTTTAAAATCACAGTATTTTAATTTATCGTATTTAAAACATATATACTTCATATACTACTTTAACTACCAATAAGTGTATTAACAATACTTTATACTCTATTCGTCACATTTCAATATTTTCATATTCATATTTTGGGCGTCTCATTTTAATGTTTACTCCCTCCGTCTTGGAATAAGGGTGACGTTTCTTTTTGGCACGTATATTAAGAGATATAATATTTAATGTGTAGTTGGATGCAGTTAAGGTAAGAGAAATAATATTTTAATGTATAGTGGTTAGGTGTATTAGTGTGAAGTGTGGGGTTATGGGAAGAGAAAAAGTTAATATATGTAGGTCCCTTTTACTAAAAAGGAAATGCACCTGTTGTTGTGGGACGGACGAAAATGATAAAATGCACCTCTTGTTGTGGGACAAAGGGAGTATGTTTTATTTTTTGGAATATAGAATCCATCCAAAATAATTAATATATCACCATGATCTCCACATTCAACACTAATACACCTACCCATTTTTCATTAAATATTATTCCCTCTGACCACTTAGAAGGTAACTATTTACTTTTTGTACGTGTATTAAGGAATATTATTATTATATATTTAGTGGGTAGTTGTATTAGAAAAAAATAGTGGGTCATTGATGTACCTTTTTATTAAATAAGGAATATGGATATATTTGAAGTTGACGCCTCTAAAATGGATACGTTGTAAGTGGCTGTAACATGGAAGAAGTATATCTTTCTGCTCACTACCTATTACTCCATCTGTCCCAAAATTGATTATACATTTTCAACATTAATCAGTCCCAAAATATATTGCACCTTTCAAAAATAGCAAACAAAAATGACCAATTTATCCTCCACTTTTTAATGATAAAGTTCATCAAAAATATAAATATAAATGCATGAATAATTTTACCCCTCAAAGTTGAGTTGAAAAGTTAATAAAGTAACATTTCTTAAACTCCGTATCTTTTGTAACAGTGCAATCAATTTTGGGACGAAAAAAATAAAATATTAGTACTTCTTAATTAACGTACAACAAACAAACATAAACATTGAAACAGGAAGTGGGAAGGGAGTACTTTAATTGAACTCGACCCATCTTAAAAAGGGATAAATAACGATTTGGTCCCATAACTTTCTTCATGGTCCTTTTTAGTCCCAAAAAAGATAAGTTTGCCAAATTAGTCCCACCGGTGAAGAAATATGGCCAAATAAGTCCTATTTTCGCCTGAGTTCCGGCGATGTCACCGTTTTCCGGCAAAAATAGGACGTTTTTGGCCTTATTTCTTCACTGGTGGCAAACTTATTTTTTTTGGGACTAAAAATGACCATAAGGAAGTTATGGGATCAAATTGGTATTTATCCCTAAAAATGACATATTCTAACTTTAGTCTTTTTTCATTTGCAATTCTCAATTTCTTTTTGACAATGTCTCTTGTGAGACGCTACTTTCATGAGACGGTTTGTGAGACGTGTTAAAGTATGTCGATTATTTAAATAAAGTATGTTTAATGGTTGTTAATGTATGTTTTTAAAGTATGTTGGATTATGTATTAAAGTATGATGTTAGTGTGTTATAATTTGATTTATTAACGACATACTTTAACCATAAATAAGCACACTTTAACCACAAATAAACATACTTTAGTGACGGGTTGACTCGTCTCACATCCGTCTCACCAATAACCCGTCTCACAAGAGACAAACTCTTTCTTTTTAATCAGTTTTTGTCCAATTTTAGTCATTTTTGTCCAAATTTAGTCATTTTAAATTTAGTTTTTTTTAAAAATCCAAATTTAGTCATTTATATTCAAAAAATCTATAATTGGTCCGAAAGTGTATAAATTTTGGACCAAAAGTAAACGGAAAAAAAAGAGCGAAATTTTGAAAAAATGACTAAAATTGGACAAAATTGACTAATAATGAGGAAAAAAGGACAGGAAAAAAAGGACTAAACTTGGAATCGGCTATACTTACAAGATTAATTTTGATATTTACCCAGTTAGAAAATTTGAATATATTGTAAGTATAGCCAATTCCAAATTTAGTCCTTATTTTCCTGTAATTTTCAGTTTAGGTCCTTTTTTGCTCATTATTAGTCAATTTTGTCCAATCTCAGTCATTTTTTCAAAAATTCGCTTTTTTTTTGTTTACTTTTGGTCCAAAATTTATACACTTTCGGACCAATGATAGATTTTTTGAACATAAATGACTAAATTTGGATTAAAAAAAACTAAATTTTAGAAAATGACTAAATTTGGACAAAAATGACTAAAATTGGACAAAAAATGACAAAAAAAATTGAGAATTACAAATGAAATAAGACTAAAGTTGGAATATGTCATTTTTAGGGATAAATACCAATTTGGTCCTATAACTTTCTTATGGTCCTTTTTAGTCCAAAAAAAGATAAGTTTGCCAAATTAGTCCCACCGACGAAGAAATAGGGCCCAATAAGTCCTAACTCCGGCGAAAATATGACTTATTTGGCCCTATTTCTTCGTCGGTGGGACTAATTTGACAAACTTATCTTTTTTGGGACTAAAAAGGACCATGGAGAAAATTATGGGACTAAATCGGTATTTATCCCTCTTAAAAAATTGTCATTAGTCAAGAGCTCAAAGGTATAAAAAAGATCAGCAGGCAATAGCGAGATTTCAATTTAAACATTCAAAACCGCTACATAATTTCAAACCTCCATCTTCTAACGGTCTGCTCTGCATACTTTCCTCTCTCATCTCCACATCGTTTTCGCCTCTTCGTGCTTGAATTCAATTTTCGCATGCCTACAGAAGCAGAAATTTTACCCATGACGGCATCTCAGGAAGAAAGCTTCTCAACCCCTGCGAAAACCCATCAACAACTCTTTTCAGTGGCCAAGGTCAGGGTCATCGTAAGACTTCGTCCCTTTCTCCCTCAAGAAATTTCTTCCAGAAACGAAAACCCCATCTCCTGCGTCTCTCTCCAACAATCCGACTCCTCCTCCGACGAAGTTACTCTTCTTCTCAAAGATCAGGACACCAGGTTCACATTTGTTTCAATATCAACACTGATTAAAACTTTTTTGGGTTTGGATTTCTAATTTTGTGTGTGTGTGTGTGTGTGTGTGTGTTTGTGGGTGTAGTCGGAATGAGTGCTACAAGTTGGATGCTTATTTCGGGCAGGAGGATAACAACGTGAGCCAGATTTTCGAGAGAGAAGTGAAGCCTCTGATTCCAGGAATATTTCAGGGTGATAATGCCACTGTGTTTGCTTATGGGGCCACTGGCAGTGGAAAAACATACACTATGCAGGTCTCATTTGTTTCTGCTTTTGTTTAAATGATATTTACCTCCTCTCACATGATTTTGATCATCAATTTGGAGTAATCTTTGTACTAGGAGTGCTTTAGTGAGTGTTTTTTATTTTTTTTCACTAATCTTAAGAATATGTGCTCAATTGAAGTATGTAAAAGGTAATGTTGTAAGGCTGCTTCTGGTCTGCAGGTACTTCCTAGTGGTTTATACCTATTTTAGCCATAGGTTAATGCTTACTTTTCGGACTTAGTATTAATTGTTAGAGTGTAAATGTAATTTCACGATTGTGGATCATGATCTGTTCTACTCTTGTGGTTCATGGCCTATATTGGCCTTGTGTTTCACGTCCTATTTTTCCCTTGTAGTTAATGGCATGCTTGCTTGAGAGTATAATTTTCTTTTCAACCCGTAGGTGAAGAGAGTGTAGGTAAAACACTGTTTTACAGGAAATAAGCTCATTTGGTTAGATTCAAAAGCATAACATACATATTGCCTTTGACATTCTCCTTCTGTATGTATCATTGATATTTAAAAGCATGAGCAGTAGGTTTTGTATGTTATTCAAGTATTTGGAGCTCATCGTTATGCATATTGCTTCTCTTGTGTCTGGGTGAGTTAATAATGTGCTAGTGCTGATTCTTTCGCTTCTGATCTGTGTTTTTGAAAATGTAATTGCAGGGGAGTGTTAAACTACCGGGTGTAATGCATCTTGCTATGTCCACAATCTTGTCTATGTGCAAGTATACAGGAAGTAATGTTGCACTGTCTTACTACGAGATATACCTGGAAAAATGTTGTGATCTATTGAGTCCTACAGAAAAAGAAATCATGGTTTTGACTGACAAGGATGGACAGATGCATCTCAAGGGATTGTCTCAAGTTGAAGTGAAATCAATGGATAAATTCCATGAAATCTTCCATTCTGCAATTCAAAGGCGCAAGGTTGCTCGCACTGGCCTCAACGATGTGTCAAGCAGGAGCCACGGCGTGCTAGTGATTTCTATTTCCACCCCCTCACATGATAATATGAGGAGTTTCACAACAGGGAAACTGAATCTTATCGATTTAGCAGGTTGTCAATCATTTGAGTACTGTTTTTACTGTGTAACCTAAGGTTTTATAAAGATGTTTTAACTTTTGATTTTGTCTTTATGTTAACTAGGTAATGAAGACAACAGGAGAACTTGCAATGAAGGTCTTCGACTTCAAGAGAGCAACAAGATAAACCAATCACTTTTTGCTCTGTCGAATGTGATTTATGCACTTAATAACAACAAACCGAGAATACCTTACAGAGAAAGCAAGTTGACACGAATATTACAGGATTCTCTTGGAGGAACAAACCGTGCTCTAATGGTAGCTTGTTTGGTAATATTGACTAACCTTTGGGATAATTATGCATATCTCTGTTTATCAGTCTTCATACTTCTGGAGAGAACACTTATTAACCAGTTTTCTTGGCAATAGAATCCAGGGGAATATCAAGAATCTGTTCATACTGTTAGCTTGGCAGCTAGGTCTCGCCATGTTTCTAATTTCATAATCCCTGGTCATAAGAATGCCAATTCAAATATGAAAGTTGACATGGAGGCGAAGCTCGCTGCGTGGCTAGAATCTAAAGGCAAAACTAAGAGTGCTCAAAGATTTGGGGGGCTGTGCAGTCCATTTCAGCGAAAAACTCCGTGTTCAGTGAAACCCATAAGGAAGTTGAACACATGTCCACGTTCTAGTGAAACTCAAGCAATTAGAGACCAACAGTGTTTACTGAATTCTAAAAAAAGGTAACATGTTTCAATATTTCATTATATTGCTCTAATGGGTTCTAGGCTTCTTGCATTGGATCAGGATATTCACCACTTAGTTTGATACACAGGAGTCCATGTAAAGCTGGCAGAAATCTATTTAGCATGGAAATTCCCTCGGATCTTAGTCAGGAGGTCAGTGTTACTTGGGCACTTCTTGCAGATCCTAATGCTTTTGAATGCGTGAAGTAGAATTCATGATCATTTCACATCTCATTTTGTGTGCATTATTCATGAACCTGATTAGAAGCTTCAACCTCGTCAATCATCATGATATTACTGGACACAAGTTCATCCACTTTCAAGCTTCTCATGTTGATTTACCCCGCTTTATGTAAGATGTTGCGCAGTACCTCAATATCTCATCGTGTTTCTTGTTTCGCAGTCTCAAGGCCTCGATCTTGTGGAAAATTACTGTCACATCCCAGTCCCTTCGGATGTGGCAAATTTAAATTCTGCTGTACCAGGTACCTTATTTCAATGTATTTTTGTCTCACACCAAATTCCAAGCCATAATGTAACATATAATCCTGATTTCCAGATGAATCTCAATCTACCGAGGGAGAAACAATGAATCATTCTGTCAATGCATGTGGCATGTCACCACCAGTAAATAAGAAAGTTGAAGCACTTGTTCCTCAACGGGAAGCCCTCACACCAGTTAACCCCAACACTGGAAGGCCACAATTTCTTCCTTCTGATCCAAAGACGCCCATGTTACATCCCTCTCAAGATGATGGAGAACATAACATCCCAGAATTTGCCACCCCACTCGATAAATTTACTGCTCGAAGCTCTAGCTTAAAGGTATTGCATCTTTCTAATGATGTAATAACATCCTTGTTCTGCATGCAAATAAATATTTTTTTTCGTGAACAGATATCTCTCATGCAAGATTACATTGAATTCTTGAATCGAGCAAGCAGGTAACTCCTTTGATTTTTCTTTATATCTGGATAAGTGCTTACCTACCTCGTTTTTGTATTAAAAGCCATTTTTTGTACATTATGGCAGGGAGGAGCTAATGGAGATAAAGGTGACATAACTAATTCCCATTAACACTTGCAATGCAATGAATTGACGATAAAAGTTAAACTTTGTTAGTAATTGATAATTTCTTTTGCTTATAGGGAATTGGTGAAAAGATGGCTGAGTACATAATTGAGCTGCGAGAAACAAGCCCTCTCAAATCTGTAAGAATGATAACACTTGTATGCTAATGTTCGATCAATGAATTAACTCGTTTAAACCTATGTTTGTGTTGTATGTTGCACTAACCCATGGCCCCTGCAAAAGAATGTGGCATGCTTACATAAATTCTCTGTTAGACAAATCAGCTAGGGAGCTTTAACTTAACCCAATACCATTGTCGAAGGTTAAGGGCCGACCCCACTTATATGCCCTTCCACACTTTCGTTTAGCATTGATACGTGGAATACCATAACATTATCTCAATGCTCTCCACACTCCCAACATTGCTAAACTTGGTGTATGATTTGCAGCTAGGTGATCTAGAAAAAATCGGTCTCTCTACGAAGCAGGTTCGACATAGTTTTCCTTGTGTTGCGAATGAATTTGTTGGTCGTCGTTGATCAAATACTGAATGTATTGTCTAATATTTCAGGTGCATAACATGTTTGGTAGGGCTGCAAGAGGACTACTGCTGGAGACTCTCATACACAACGCCTAGTTGTGCAATTATTTGTTTTCTTTGATTAACTTGTTCTTTCCGGTGTTTGTTTGTATACTATGTAGTTTGAGATCACTCTACTTGATCATACTGTGTAAACTTCTTTTAAATCTTTTTTTTTCTCATTTATCTTTCCAGTCTGCTGTCAGTGTAATATGTGATTTGAGATTTACTATATTTGATCATATTTTCAACCTCAAGAAAATATTGAGTTTTTTTTTTTTTAAACGGTTGAAACCACTCCAAATAACAAAACCATTAAAAGAAGCACAACGGAGCAAAAGATTATTCAAACAAACTCCATATTTTCATTGTTTAATAGTTTACACGACAAAATGGCAAAACGACCTTAATAAGAAAGAAGCAGAGTTATAAAATAGAGCAAGCTAACTTAACATGGCCACTTTAATTTAGGGTTAATTGAAAAAAAAAAAAAAAACTACCACATTTGATATAAATTTCAAATCACCCAGTTCAGTTTTTCCCTTCCCGATTGCTGACTAAATGACACCTCATCCTCCAACAAAAAGACGTTTGAATTAAATTCTAAAATAAATAACATAAAAAAAACAACACCAAAAGCCTCATCTTATTTCCATTTGCCCTTTCCTCTCCATTCAAAATTCCCTTTCAGTCCGGTAATAAAAGCTTCTACAATTCGAATTGTTCTCTCTTTAGCTTCTACAATTCACCAACTTGATGTAAAGAATGCATTGTTTTAATGGTATTATTTCAGAATCCATTTTTATGTAACAACCTCTAGGTTATGTTGATCCACGTTACCGGAATCATGTGTGTCATCTAAAAAATGTTTTGTATGGCTCAAAACAAGCTCCTCATGCATGGTTTCAGAGGCTTAGCGACTTTCTATTTAATATTGGCTTTCTATACAGTAAATTTGATTTTTCTATCTATTTACATTTGGGGATCTTCTACACTATATCTTATAGTGTTTGTTGATGATTTTGTTCTTACAGGAAATTCTCATAATCTCATCAGCTCTTTTATCTCTCGTTTATAACAAGAATTTGCTATTAAAGACATGGACAAACTTGGTTACTTTTTAGGTATGAGGTCGTTTATACTTCACAAGGTCTTTTTTTTAATTAGGCTAAGTATGCTCTTGAGAACGCTAAGCCTATCTCCACTCCTTTAGCTACTAGTTTTCAACTTGCTTCAACAAGCCATTATTTGATGATCCCACTCTATACAGATCTCTTGTTGGTGTTCTACAGTGTCTTATTATAACTCGACCAAATATTTATTTTACTGTAAATTTGGTAAGTCAATTTTTTGCAACAACCAACAATCGAGCATTTTCAAGTTGTGAAGAGAATTCTTCGATATGTTAAGAGTACTCTAAATTATGGACTTTCTCTGATTCAACCCTTTCATTGGTGGTTATTTCTGATGATGATTAGGCTAGGTATCTAGATACTCGAAGGTCCACTTATGGTTATTACATCCATCTTGGTAGAAATCTCGTATCTTAGAGTGCTCGAAAACAATATACAGTCTCTCGCTGTGAGTTTGAGTATAGAGCTATTGCTAATGTTGCCTTGGAAATGATTTCTATTGCTCATCTATTCAAAGAGCTTCAAGTATCATTTACAGACTCTTCTATTTTGTTACGTGACTCAACAACAATGCTATTTTTTAGTTAAAATTCAATTTCACTTAAACAAGCTAAGCATATTGATATTGACTATCATTTTATTCGTGAATTGGTGTCGTCTGGGAAACTTGTCACTCAATTTGTTCACTCCGAGCTCCAGTTTGCCAATATTTTACAAAGAGTCTCCATCGACCATTATTTGAGTTCTTCAGAAACAAGTTTCGAGTGGAGTCTCACCTCACGTCTCACTTGAGGGGATTGTTAGCAAGATATAATATTCAATTATTATATTGTTTACTTATAGGAATTTGATTTGATATCTTAGATCTATATAAATATACCTTATTATAAATGTAAATAATCAGAAATCATATTTATACATAATTATTATTTATTAATCATTTTTATATTTGTTTTAAAATATTTTTTAGAAGTAAAAATAAAAAAACGTTTATTTTATAAAACCAAATAGTAGAATAATCAGAAAATGATGAATACACTTTCGCAAACATTTAATATGGGTATTTTGTGCATGTATTTGTTTCATAGCCTTAGTAATGCACTCTAAACATTTGCACTATTTATAAATATTATATATTTATTTACAAAGATAATTAATGAATCATCAAATCTTTTAAAACCGTATAATCAATATTATTTGGATAACTGTAATTTAACATTGATTTGTTTTAAACTTGATTACTAAATCAAAATGTGAATAACAATACAATTTAATTTATATTGAACAAATCGTCAAATTGCATCTTTCCCAAATAAATACATTTTCTTTTAAGTTATTTTAGTAGAAGTTATACATTCTTATACCAAATAATTGGGCTATTTAAATTTGGCCCAACCCAAACTAGAATTGCGAGGCCCACTAACCCAGTTACAGGCGTGGCGCGTCATGAATTATTTTAATGACGTTTAAATTTTCAGAAAGAGAGATCAGAAGACGGGTATATGATCTAGCAAGGTTATCCGCATTGATCAACGGCCAGAAATCATTATCCGCGTCAAACGTATTCCACCAATCAGATTTCGCCCCCATTTCCTTTAAAAGACCTCCTCGCCTACCAACAAATTCACCATCGAAGCAATATCTTCTCTGTAGCACCCCTTTACTATCGAAATACTCCCCCTTCTCTCTCTGAAAAATGGCACCTAAGGCCGACAAGAAACCGGCGGAGAAGAAGCCCGCCGCCGAGAAGGCCCCCGCGGCAGAGAAAGCGCCGGCGGAGAAGAAGCCGAAGGCCGGAAAAAAGCTTCCGAAGGAGGGCGGCGCCGCCGACAAGAAGAAGAAGAGGGCGAAGAGCACCGAGACTTACAAGATCTACATCTTCAAGGTGTTGAAGCAGGTTCACCCTGATATTGGTATCTCGAGCAAGGCCATGGGAATCATGAACAGCTTCATCAACGACATATTCGAGAAATTGGCGCAGGAGGCTTCCCGATTGGCGCGGTACAACAAGAAGCCGACCATCACTTCTCGCGAGATTCAGACCGCCGTGAGACTGGTGTTACCCGGTGAGTTGGCGAAACACGCCGTTTCTGAAGGAACTAAGGCTGTTACCAAATTTACTAGCTCTTGAATTCGAAGTTTTCAAATTAGGGTTTCTTTGTTTAGTTTTCAAATTAGGGTTTCGGATGTGGTTTTCTCGTGTAAAGAAGTTGGGCTCTGTTGAATTTGATATCAATTGGGGTTTTGATTATTTTCTTCTCCGTTAATTGATTGATGATTTTCTTCCGAGTGAAGTTAAAATTTTATACATTATTTTGCCACTGTGCTAAGTAAATTTTAAATTTAATAAAGAAACATAAATCAATCATATTTTAAATTTAATAAAGAAACATAAATCAATCATATGTGCAATTTTTGTTTTTAAATTTATTTATTTATAAGATTTCAGTAACTTAAATGTATTACTAATGGGGTGAGACAGAAGGATGCAATTTTGCCTAGTTGTGAAATAGTTCTGAAACTTGAGGGTTTAAATTTTAACAATGTATCATATTTACAAGGTTAATATCAGTCATTCCGATTAAGTCTTATTACAACTAAACTTTATTCAAGCAATCAATTGATCTTAGGCAAAAGCTCCTGTGCGTCCGGGGACATGGAAAGATGCTCCGTGTCCCATGTGAACACAACCCTCCCCTTCAATCCTATTTAAACATGTGTATTGCTAGGGGTTTAAATGGTAAAGGGGCATGCAAATTGTAAAGGCGCACGGAATTTGCTCCGTGCGCCCGGGTGCACAGAGCCTCACTCTTGATCTTATGGATTTGTTGTAGTCTGATCTTAGAGTCTTACTCGGTGCGCATTTGTTAGATATAAATTTTATAATAATTTCCAACGAGTGACTAATTTATGAACTTTACAATAAAACTTAATGGTGCAAAGTGCAAGTGCCCCAAATTTTATTATACACGTATTACTGGTAGAGTGTTTTGGCAAAAAAAATTAACCCATCTTATAAAAATCTTTATCCTACTTTAGGAGGTGTCATTTTATAACGTCTAATTTCCTTTTCAATATATAAATAGAAGTGGAAGAGTAAAATGAAAAAGATTTGGATTGGGCCTAATAATTGGGCCTTATTGATTACATTCATAATAACAAAAGAGGCCCAAAACAATAATTTTTCCTCCCAAAGAAAGCCAAGTTGTATTGGGCCTTAGCAAATAAATCCACTGAAATAAGAAAAGAGGCCCAAAAACAGTGCCTCCTCCTCCCCAAAAATATCGCGTATCACCAAATTTCAAGCCTGACTTCTTTCTCTACACTAGATTTGAAACGTAAATATTATTTTAAAAAATTTATTCTTAAAGGAAAAAAATTAGAAAAAAATAAATATTCAAACACTTTTTTGTTACAAGGAAGGAAGGCTTTGGAGAAAGGAAGGAAGCTTTGTAGAATAAGGGTATATGGAGACTTGGTGAACTAACTATACTAGGAAGGAAGCTTTGTAGAATAAGGGTATATGGAGACTTGGTGAACTAACTATACTAACAACCGACTTTGCTCTATAAACAAAAAAAAAAAGAAAAAAAAATACTTTTTTTTTAACGATAGATTATTGAAAATTTAATCAGAAAAAAAAAAATTGAGCATTACCGCCCACCGTGGGGCTCGAGAACCCACGACCACAAGGATAAGAGCCTTGCGCTCTACCGACTGAGCTAGACGGGCATCTTGAAGAAATCTGACGTTTATTATTTAATTTAATTTTTAATTTAACTCCTTAAGATTTGCTGAAATGTAATTAGAAGGATGAGGTCATCTATTAGTCGCTCCGATTTACCATGACGCATCCATTTTATTATTTTAAACAACGCTATCAAGTATTATTATTATTATTTGGTATAAAGGCTACACGCATAGTCATATACACCCTCTTTATCAAATCACACGCTACACATAAAATAATAGTATTATATGATCCAGTATATAGAACTGCCGAGTTAGTTTCTTTAGTATAACATTTTGTTCTAAAAAATTAAACTTTAATTAATAGGGTATAATTGAAAAGTCGGTTAAAATATGAATTGTACAAATATTTGATTAAAAAATTACTTAAAATATACTTCCTCCGTCCCAGAGAACCCTAGTGTGAAAGGTTCTCTGGGACGGAGGAAGTATAAAATTTAATATTAGAAGGTACAATTTTTGAAAAACATGGAATTTGGGGTCATGGTGTTCCTAAAACACACAAGTTTTAATCTTTTCTTCTCCTGGGCCTGCCATTTAATTTATTTATATATTTTTAATTTTTTGAACGTTTTATTTATGATAAAAGTAATTTTAATTTAATTTTATATTAAATAAATATCTTTTCTAATAGTTTAAATTGGGGATTTTTTACTATTTAGTACAAATTATACATTAATATTATCACTAGATACAAAGACTATATTTTATTATTATCCACTACAAAAGTATTCTCCCTCCGTCCTGGGCAAATGGTAGTTTTTTCTTTTTGACACGTGGATTAAGAAGTATTATTATTTAGTAATATATAGTGGTAGTTGTATTAGTGGGAGGGTGGACCATATATTTTAATTGTATTAAAGGGATTGTGTGCGTCCCATGTGTGTAAAAAAAGGAAAGAGGACCTTTTGAGTGAGGCGACAAAAATAACAAAAATGAACCATTTCGAAGGGACGGGGAGTATAATGAAAGGTCGAAATTATCCCTCAGTACAACTAATTGATAGAATAATGAGAAATCCACTGTTCATTCTTATTCTCAATCTTATTTCATACGTATCAATTCTCTTCTCATAAATATCTCATGAAAATCTTCAAACGGTTGATTATTTTATTAAATCTAAAATATACTATTGAATAACATTCTGAACATTAAAAAATATTTTTAATACAAAATTCAATAATAAAAAACATATCTAAGAGAATTGTTATCGCAACCATATAAAAGAGTATAAACTAAATAATCTGAATACTTATTTTTTTAATACAAAATCATTTCAATAAATAAAAGCTGAATATATTTTGAATATTATCCAACATTGAAAATATATTTTTTAAATTTCAAAATATTTTTGAATATTTAACCTTTTCAATATAAAATCATTTCAATAAATAAAATAGAATACATTTCGAATACTTTCAATTTCTGAAAAAATAGTTTTTAATAGCTAATTAATCCTTAATAATCACTGTTTCAAACAACTAAATATATACAAAAATAAATGTATGCAATGTATTCAGAAAGAGTTGTAGGCAATGTAAATATTTTTTTTTCATGTATTAGAATAACTTCACATTCTCCAAATTTGATTACATACATTTTTTCGAATGCATGCAACAAATTATATATATTCCTGAATACATAGAGTTATTGTATTGAAAATTGAAAACAACCTATTATTTGAATATTATGTAAACTCTTTTTTATCGGATTTGACTAATCTCAACATATTTCCTATTTTACTTGAGAGATTAATGGTTAATTAATTTTTTAAAATAATTAATCTTATAATAGGGTTAGAAGAGGTATTTGTTGGGTTCAATTTGTAGTGGATAGTATTTTAATTTAGATAATGTACCTGCTAATAATATAAATATATTAATTGTATCTATAAATAATGGACCCTTTAAATTGGTAGTGAGGAATCAGTACATTTAACAATTAATCAAATTGAGGACTTTTAAAAGTTTTAACAATTAATCAAATTGAGGACTTTTAAAAGTTTAAAATGAGATTGGACTTTTAAAAGTTTAAAATTTGAATCTCATTGCTATTCATTTATTTATGTGTAAAAATTGAGAGTAAATTGACTCTGTATGTGTAAAAAGATGTGTTAGAACAACTTAAAGAATTAAGACAACTTAACTTGCTTTTATATGAGAGGATGTCCGTGCATCACAACGTATTAGAATGACTTAGATTTTTTTAAATTAAAATCTATAGATATTTATATCAATTTAAAGGTTTTTAAAATACAATTAAATTTAGGTGATTACTTGAGTGACATGAGTTTTTATTACCCAAAATTTTACCGGTTAATCTTATGAATATACTTTCTCCATCCCGGAAAAGACTGCACACCTCTTTTCAGCACGAAAATTAAGAAAGTGATAACTTTTAAGCATATTATGGTATTTTTTTTGTAATAAATAAATAATAAAATATATTAGGTGAGTTAGGTAGGAATGATATTTTTTGTAAATAAAGTGAATGAGAAATAGCGATTGTGTTTGACTTTTTATTTTTTTTTAAGGTACAAACTTTTGTGGGATAATCTAAAATGGAAAGTGTGCCATCTTTCGGAGAGAGTATATTTAAATAAATATTTTGATTGCCACGTCATCCATGTATTTATATTTGAGAATGCAGTTGAATGATTATCCAGGTAATCGTATGCTCAGATATTCTGGGGTTATTAACTTTATTTAATATAATTATTCCTTTATTTTTGTTGATATCTAAGGATTGTTATTATATTTAGTCATATCTAAGCCAAAGTCACGTAAAATTTAATAGTTACTATTTATTAAATTAAACAGTAGTCATCCGTCGTGAAAGACTCTCAAAGATCGAAGATGGGCCTAATCATTTTTAACAATGGCTAAAAAATGAAGCATGTGACATGATTCACAGAACTTGACGTTTACCATTCAATTTACTTTATACACGTGGTATCCTTGCGTCACTTTTGTACATATTTTTTTTTAACACAAGTTATATGATTGACACGTAAAAAGTAAGAAAATTCTAATCATAGGCTTCATAGCCCTCAAGGCAATGTTCGTTTTCAAATTTAAAATTCAGGTTTTGATTTTCAAAATCCACAATCAAATTTTAAAAACCTTCCCTATATATACCTACTACATATTCTCTTCTCAATTAATACACTTTATCTCTTTATCTCTCCACTCTCATTAAATTTTTTAAATAAGTTAATACATTGATTTGACATAAAGTTAAAACCTACCACATTTAAAACCCAAAACAAACATATATATACTAACACAATTCAAGGTTTTCAAATCCCATATAAACCTAAATCAAACATTACCCAAGGGTTTAAGTTTTATTTTTAATACTCCCTTCGTCCCATACTTATCTGCACAATTTTTTTGTAATTTACAAAGAAATTATGCAAATAATTATGGGATAAAGGGATTATATAATTTTCTTTCTCTCTATGTGTTATCCACCCAAAAGTATAATACTAAAATAACACAACAAATAAGAATGGAAATTTACATTGAAATGCTAACCAACAGCAACAACGTCAGCTCAAATCAAATAATTAAAGCGTGGAAAATGTGAAATTTGAATAATAAAGTCAAAACACCTGAGGCTGAGACAAAATGCATGCTTTACGGGCTCTGCTCTTCCTATTTTATATCCTCATTCAATTCAAACCCTAACCAAAATCAAATACTAATTGAACCTTCATAAAAGTCAAACTTGTAATACTTCAAAATTTTAAACTCATCTTCAAAATTCAAATACAGCTGGATTTCTATAATTATCCATCACCACTTTCTCGTTCTCAATTATGTCTTTAAAAAAAAAAATTCTATTTTTATTTATCTTTTATTTATTTTATTAAAGAATATTAAAAAAAAAATGATTATTTGTGCATCCAACATACAAATATTTAGAGTATAATAATTTATTGTAAATGAGTACTAATTTTAGTCAAATGGGGAATTATTTTTTATTGTATGACTGGTTGAAATATGAAAGGTAAGTATTAATATTTGATTAAGAAAATTAGTTATTTTTTCAAAAAAATAAAAACTCACTAATGTACACTAAATAGAATAACATTCGATACATGAGAACATAATGTCGAAGTCAAGTCGAACTTGGTGCACCGTGTTTTCGATTGTACTTATTATATAATAATATTTCATGATAAATTGATAATGATATTTTCTTTAAATAAAAAATTATGTATTGAAAATTCATTTGTATCAAGTGTACTGACATATTAACAGGATTAATGATTAAATTAGTCGATCATATATTTTTGGTATATATTCTTGTTTAATACTCCTTCCGTCCCGAGCAAAGGTACTCATTTGCTGTTTGAACATGGACAATTCTAAGGTCTTTATTTATTTTTTGCACATGGATCAAGGAGTGTTATTATTATAGGTAAAGTGGGTAGTTGTATTAGAGGGAAATGATGGGTCATATTGTGTACTTTCTTTACTAAATAGAGGAAATTGATAGCTTTGAAGCGGACGACAGGAATAGTGAAACTGATACCTTCGCAGCGGACGGAGGAAGTATATCTTTGGATTAATGATTAGGCAAAAACTCATGTACACCCGTGCGCATGGATAATATTCCGTGCGTCTTTAGAAATTTGTGTTAAATTATGTACCTTTTAGTATATAGATGTGTACCCTTTATTTTCTAAAGAAAATTATTGGGTATGTGTTGTGTTAAATTGTGTACCTTTTAGTATATAGATGTGTACCCTTTATTTTCTAAAAAAAATTATTGGGTATGTCTGGGTGCATGGACAACACTCGGTGCGCCTTTAGAATTTTATGTTAAATTTTATACCCTTTAGTATAAAAATGTGTACCCTTTATTTTTTAAAGAAAAAAAATACTAATGAAAAATGTATACCGATTAGAACAAAATAGTGTATCTTTATTAATTAAAGTGTATACCATTTAGATCAAAACAATAGACCCTTACTCATAATACTAGATTTCTAAAGGCGCACGAAATGTGTTCCTATGCACCTGGACACACGCAAGCCTCACTCTAATGATTAATAATTAGTCAGTTTCTACAATTCTCTATTGACGATCATTTTTTTTTACGGTGAGACGTATTTTTTGATATATTAAATGTACTTTGTATCTTGGTCTCTTCTTTATTAAGCAAGCCGAATCTTCGATTCTAAGGTACTCTGATGCTGATTGAACATGTTGTACTGAGACACAACGTTCTCCGTAAATGTATTCATTCTTTTTTAGTAGTAACTTTGTATCTTGGAGTGCCAAGAAATCATTTTTAGTTGCTCACTCTAGTTGTGAATCTGAGTATCGAGTCATGGTTAATTCAGCTTCCAAATTGATTTGTGCGACGAATTCGCGACCTTTGTTCCAATTTGCTTTCTCAACATACTCTTATATGTGATAATAAGAGTGCTATATTCTTAAGTCAAAATCTGGTGGCTCACAAACAGGATAAGCATATTGATTTGGACTATCACTTCGTTTGTGAGCTTGTCTTTTCAGGCAAGTTAGTCACTAGTTTTGTGCCTTCTCATCTCCAATTAGTTGATATTTTCACTAAGAGTCTTCCTCGACCTGCCTTCGAATTTCTTAGATTCAAACTTTGCGTATGTCATAATCCCACTCAGTGCTTGACGGAGGTAGTAGGATCGATTAATGATAAAATTAATTGACTATATATTTTTAGTGTATATTCTTGTTGTAATTTACCTTGTATGGTTCCTACAATTTTGGGCTAGTCTGTTGTAATTTGTTATCCTTCACATATGTTAATTGTAGCATTGCCATCACTACAT
Organism: Pogostemon cablin; assembly: GCA_023678885.1. NCBI lineage: Eukaryota > Viridiplantae > Streptophyta > Magnoliopsida > Lamiales > Lamiaceae > Pogostemon > Pogostemon cablin. The sequence continues at coordinate 1,840,410 of CM042959.1, read as the reverse complement.
TCACTGATAATTTTCTAAATCTCCTTACAGGTGGGATATCAACTATAAATGATATGAGCCCCAATCTTATGAATCCCAAAAATCAACGAGATTATGGTATACCAAAAATTTTATGGTGTGATTTTTATTTAATTAATTTCATTTATACGCATATTAAAATTCAACATAAAAAAAATTCATGAGATTATTATAGAACTATGTACTCCACGAGTTACGTAACTTTCTTAATGTCAATGTATTCGATTTATTGTCAATAAGGCTCCCCCATTTTGAATAATAACATTATGTTTACAAATAATGTTTCGAATGTCAATATCTACTTCATTACTTATTATTAAAATTAAAACAACAATTACAAAATTAATCAATTCAAACAAAATTTTGAAACACGGCCCTTTTGCATGGATGATAAAGCATTGACATTTTCTTTTCTATTTGTATCTAAATTCAGCCTCAATCATGGAAGGAATTCAAATATTTGCAGTCTTATTACTTTAGGTGAACTTCACACCAATCTTCGTCAATATTATAAGTGTATTTATGATGCGTTATTAAATTTGAGTTGGTGTATAAGGGGATATTTTAAAGGGCATGTCTTTTAATTAGTAAGAGAATATTTTTTTTCATTAAAAAGATCAATTAACATATAAATATAGAATAAATGTTTGATTTAAAAAATTAATTTTTTTAATCAAAATTTAGAGCATTAATTTTTAAGCGATACAGATTCCAAAGTATTGTAAATTTCAAATATTAAATTCAAAAAAAGATGCGTAAAATTGAAGAATGACTAAAAAATAGTAGAGAGTAATCTTTATTATAATAATAAATTAAACAAATGTATAGGGCATTTTAATCAGCCATCATGATAACATCCAAATAAGCGTTCCACTTCCATCTTCTTGGAAGAAAATTTGGAGGTGGAACCTTTTGACGTCCAAAATATGGGTTTAAACTTGTTAAACGTTTGTTTATGTGAGTTGGTTAAATTAAATGAATTCACTAGTAAACAATATTTTTAAGCTTGCTATATACTAACAAATTCTCTCTCTTACCTTCAAAAACGTATTTTCAAGGGTATGTCTGGCATGAGATTGTCTCAGATCATTTTATATATTTTTTTAAAATAATTATCATTTTTGCTATAAAATGTTATCATTTCGCTATAAAATAATATTCTCTCCGTACTGGAGAAGTTATCACTTTTTTTTTTCACAGAGATTAAGTAAAAGAAATAATATTTAATGTGTATTGGGTAGTTCTATTAGAGGTGTATGTGGGCCTCATGATAATAAAGTAATTGTTTTTGCGTGGATCCCATGTAGAAAAAAAAATGTGTCAACATTTATGGGACACATCAAAAAGAAAAGTGTGTCAACTTCTATGGGACGGAGAGAGTATTACTTTTCAATTCGTACGATAAATTTTTCATGAAATAGCATTATCATTTTTCATTAATTAAGTATCACTTTTCATTATAAAATTCATCAATTTCTATCCACTCCACACAAGTATTTGCCATCTTTTTATATTTAGATGGATGATTATTATTATTTTAAATAAAGTAAATAATAATTATATTAAATGTGAATGGTGGACTATGAGTGAGTCTCGTTATGAAAAGTGTAAATAAGCACCTTTATAGTGGACGATTAATTTTTTTTTAGCAATGAAATTAATCAATAAGATTTATTTCATTGATAAGTACCAATAATTATCAACAAAAATTACAAATTTATTTTAGCAATGAAATGCCAACGAATTTATTCTGTTTTTACCAATCAAACAAAATCCATTGCTATTTACCAACGAAATCATTATATAAATTATCAATTGTTGGGAATATTTGGATTTTGGTATAATTTATTGATTTGAAAAATATAACATAAAATTATAAAAAACGGAATTGATAACGATTTGATAACGGAATTGCTTTACTCTTGTGCTTATGATTTGATAACCGATTATCTCCAAGATATAATTACTCATGTGTTAGTGATAGCAGCACTGCAAATAATAAGATAAATTAAACTGTATTATGATTTATGAGTTCACCTAATGAATACGACGACTTAAGTATACACTAATTGGGACAACTCAATTTTATTGAACATGCATGACATGTGTGTTTAAGGAGTACTATATAACGAGAAGAGGTATTCTACTTTTCTAACGTATTCATCATGCGTTCAAATATTCCCTCTGTCCCGGTCAAAGAGATGCGTTTGACCACAAAAAGTTCTAAAAATAACTACAGTAAATGCCACTCTTTCGGCGGGACGGAGGGAGTAATTAATTAGAAATTCTAATTAGAGTTAGGTTTTTTGTGTTTTTGGTACACAAGATGTGTAAGTGTAGAATATTTTATCTTAAATGGTACATTTTAATAGAGTACTCTCTCTCCTCCGGGCAAACAACACCATTTGTTTTTTACACGTAAATTAAAGAATATTATTATTTTATGTAAAGTGAGTAGATGTATTAGAGAAAAGTGATGAGTATTGGTGGATCATTGATGGGTCCTTTCAACTAAAAGAGAAAAATTGTGTAATTTGGACATAACGCCCAATTTAATAAAATGGTGAGCGTTGGATGGTATACTCCCTCCGTCCGCTACAAAGGTATCCGTTTCACTATTCTTGTTGTTCGTTTTAAAGCTATCAATTTCCTCTATTTAGTAAAGAAAATACATAATATGACCCATTATTTTCCTCTAATACAACTACCCACTTTATTCATAATAATAATACTCCTTAATCCATGTGCAAAAAACAAATAAAAACCTTAGAATTGTCCATGCCTAAACAACAAACGGGTACCTTTGCACTGGATGGAGGGAGTATATTTTTTTCATTGAAAAGATTGATACAAATAATATAGTTATATTTCTTTTTTTAAAAAATAAAGATTATATATTTATTAGAATAACTTAATTAAATATTAAATAATTTATCCCTCTCAATTTAAACTTTAATCCCTCCGTCCCAAAATTGATTGCCCACTTTTCACATTAATTCGTCCAAAAATAGATTGCACCTTTCAGAAATAGCAATACAAATTACCAATTTATCCTCCACATTTTAATGATAAAGTTCATCCAAAACATAAATCAAAATGTATGAACAATTTTACCTCTCAAAATTGAATTGAAAAGTCAATAAAGTAATAATAACCGAGCGGGTGGAGGGAGTAAAGAAGTAATACTTCATCAAAATAAATGGGGATACGATGAGAAATCTCAAATCCTTTCCTAAAGCCCACGCGCGTATATGAATTTATTTATTTTTATTTCAAAACGAATATATAAACAAATAAATAAATAATTAAATCCAAAATAAAGAGAAAGCTTAAGGTCAACGCCCCTCAGCCCACCTAAACCACGGGAACTCTCGAATATTAAATTCACACTAATTTATTCTCAACTCCTTTTCAAAAGTCAACCTCTCTCTCTCTACCCCCTTCTCTCTCATCTCCTCGGCCACTGTTCTTTCTTCCTCAACTCCTTCAACTCCAATGGCAGTTGGCAAACACACCAAATCACGAATTAACTCCCACCTTCACCCCTTTTAACCCATCTACCCTTATCCAACCTTCAATCCTTCTCTCCACATGGGAAACGGAATCGGAAAGCTCACCCTCTGCTTCGCCGGAGACGCCGGCCAGATTTCCCGCCGCCGAAACGACGTCGCCGTCTGTTTCTCCGACCCCTTCGACGAAGGCTTGGGCCACTCCTTCTGCTACATACTCTCCGACCCTGTTCACAAACCGCCGCCCAGAACGACGCCGTTTCGCACAATCTCCGGCGCCGCCATCTCCGCCAACGCCTCCACCCCCCTCTCCACTGATCCATTCGATTCCACCTCACTGGAAAAAGCTTCCAGTTTCGAGAGCTCAAGTTTTTTCTCATCAATTCCTCTCCAACCGATTCCCAGAAACTCTGTCCACACAGTTAAGTCGGGCCCGATTCCGAGGTCCGGATCCGGCCCGATCGAGCACGGGTTCTTCTCAGGCCCAATTGAACGGATTTTGATTTCTGGGCCGTTGGATTATAATCAGTTTGATCATAGGTATAGGCCTAAACCTAAGAAACTGGCTCTGGTTAGGAATCTGAAGAAGGTGATATCGAAATCTTTGTGGAGTTTATCTAAAGAGCTGAAAGAACAGAGTAATGTTGTTGTGAGTGGGACCAACAGTGGAAACAGCAGCACCATTAACAGTAATACTTTGAGCAGTGAAATGAGCTTGGATGAAACAGTCGAAGTTGAGAATGAATCATTTCGAGGTCATCATCTGCAGTGGGCTCAAGGGAAAGCAGGGGAGGATAGAGTGCACATAGTGATCTCTGAGGATCAAGGGTGGGTGTTTGTTGGGATTTATGATGGATTCAACGGCCCTGATGCTACTGATTTCCTCCTCACCAATCTTTACAGCCATGTTTACAAGGGGCTGAAGGGGCTGTTATGGTGTGATCAGTCTTGTGAAACGAGTTTAGATTGCAAGGAAAGGGTGGATCTTGATGGGAAGTTGAGGGAGAGGTTAGGTGAATCGGTCGATCATTTGGGGGTTTTGAGAGCCTTATCTGAGGCATTGAAGAAGACGGAAGCATCCTATTTGGAGATAGCAGATATGATGCTAGTGGAGAATCCTGAGTTAGCTTTAATGGGATCTTGTGTGCTGGTGATGGTGATGAAGGGTAATGATGTTTATTTGATGAATGTTGGGGATAGTCGGGCCGTTTTAGGTCAACGGCCCGACGGTGATTCTCCCATTGGGAAGATGAGGAGAGACTGCGATGATCCAATGTACGACGAAAATGTTCATTTTGTGACCTCTTCTCAGCTCACAATTGATCATACTACATCACTTAGAGAGGTAAATTGGACATGTTTTGTTGTTAGGTGGTCTAATTGCTAATGTTAAACTATGTGCTAATAAAATTTGTTGTTTTATCATCTCAGGAAGTAAGGAGGATTAGATATGCACATCTTGATGATCCATTCGCAGTTTACAACGATCGAGTTAAGGGTTCGTTGAAGGTCACCCGTGCTTTCGGTGCAGGCTTTCTCAAGCAGGTAAACTCTGATTCATTACAGAGTTGTCCTGTTTTTCATGTTCTTGATGCTAATGTTTGTCTTGATTTGCAGCCCAAATGGAACAATGCACTTCTTGAGATGTTCAGAATAGACTACATTGGAAATGCCCCCTACATCACATGTTCCCCCTCTCTTCACCACCACAGAGTGGAGTCTAAGGACAAGTTCTTGATCTTGTCCTCGGACGGGCTCTACCAGTACTTCACCAACGAAGAGGCCGTGTCTGAGGTCGAGGTGTTCATGACAACGTTCCCTGAAAGAGATCCGGCTCAACATCTAGTCGAACAAGTATTGGTTCGTGCTGCTAAGAAAGCCGGTATGACATGATCAATGGATCATGCAAAATTATACTTGCTCTCAACAAGTGATCTGTCTAATGTGGAGTGTTTTGCAGGCATGGATTTCTATGATCTGCTGGACATCCCACAAGGAGACCGGAGGAGGTACCACGACGATGTCTCGATTATAATCGTGTCGTTCGAAGGAAGCGTTTGGCGATCGTCGGTGTGACTGGCATTAGGGATCGCTAGACATGCAAAGAGGATTAGAACCACAAAGAATTTTACCAGATTTTTTTGTTATTGTTTATACTTGTAGTGTATCAATTTGTGGGGTTTGTAAATGGTAATGCACACCCCCCACCCTACAAAAGTTTTGCCCTTCTTGGAATGGTTTATACATGTCTTAAATTTTTTTTGTATATTAAGGTTCTTGTAATATTCTTCAAGAACCGCACTTGCTACACTCATAAAATTCAATACAAAAGCCATCCAAATTCTTTGGTTCTTTTACCATTCTTGGGTGAGTGGAAATACATAATAATTTAATCTTTATTCCCTACACTCTTGCCTTTTCTTCTTATAATGGTGATGCCGGCTGAAGGTGGTTATTCGATATTTGAGATTAATAATAATTAAAAAAGAAAAAAGAATAATGGGAATCGTTCCTACTTTCATTTAGTTTGTAGATATATTGTAATTTAGTTTGTAGATATGTTGTACTACTCATTAATTTGAATTCCCGATTCAACATTAGGTGTTTCATCAGTGTTTTATAATATAAAAAAACTATACCTTACAAATAACAATTAAATTTTGAGGCTTACAAATTATACTTTATAAATAACAATTATGCCTTGGTGTTGAATAAAAGAGTCATTCCAAATGTTCGGGTTCATGCATGGAAAGTACTTAGGGAGTGAGTACCCACTACAACAAAGTTACAAACAAGACAATATCTACCACCAAGTGTTGATGTCAATTGCGCATTTTGTAATTTATGTCCAGAATCTATTAGACATATTTTCTTTGAATATCCTTTTGCACATCATATTTGGATGAATTGCCTCAAATGGATTGGAGTTGCTACCACCCTATCGTCTAATCCTTCTACAAGTCTACTGCAGTTTAGTAGCCTTCTTAGAAGAAAAATGGAAGAAACTTCACTGTGTGTGCTCAATTGGAAAACACGAAACGCTTATATAATTCTAGGCAAACAATTTAATTTGGAGAAAGTGTTAGAAGAATTGAAATCAAAGATATGGAGTTGACTTAAAGAAGATTTTATGAGTAAAATATGTAGAATATATGATTGGTTTCATAATCCTAATGGTTATTTGGAGTAATTAGTTGAGCCTAGTACATGTGTCTAGGACATAATCATTTTATTTTTTCACTTTATTTGTATTACATTTCAAGGTAACTCTCTTACCTACCACCTTTTTATTTGAATAACATGAAATCATTTACCCATTAAAAAAAACCTTTGAGACATGTGTTGAATTTTGAACATTGAATATAATATATGACAAATGTTTTATTTATGAAATAAGAGAATGATGATTAGAGCTATTTTCACCTATATTTTAGTGTCTTTTTATATGTGTTTTCGTATGATTTTATCCGTATTTTATATAATATTTGGTTGTGTTTTGTATTTTTATTGAAATGTGTGTGAATGAGCTTAAACTTAAGATTTTCACTTTTTATTGGATGCTAAACATGATAAGGAAGATGTAGGAAAAAGCGGATCTCAATTCGGAGTTGAAACGAGGGAGAACGAGCCAAAACAGTGAAGAAATGCAGGAGCATGCACCAACACGGGCCGTGTAGCCAACACGGCCCTGTGCGAAGTGGCCGTGTGCCGACATCAGAAGAGCCAACACGATCACCCTGTGCCCGTGTTACAACACACGACTCGTGTCGGCAGCACGAGCCGTGTTGCGTAACACGGCCCTATAAGGCGAGGCCGTGCGGCAGCATCAGAAGACACAACACGGCCACCTCGTGGCCGTGTTGCGTAACACGACTCGTGTTGTGTATTTTCCTGCAGAAATTTCCAGATCCTTCTAGAAGCCTCCAAAGGGGTATAAATACCCCTTTATTCAACAATTGGCAAGAGATCCTAAAATCCCATCATCTACACACACATCACACACCATTTCTTCCATTTTCCACCATCATCTTCATCCACCTTGATCCATCTTCATCATCTCCATTAATTCTCCATCAAAACTTCATCCCTTCCATTGGGTGTGAGAGATCTCAAGAAATCAAGAGCTAGAGGTGGAGATCAAGAAGAATAGAAGATTCTCTTCAAGAAATTGATAGGGAAGAATCCATTCATTTTGTATTTCTTTAGATCTAAGACTATGGGTATTTGTAATGAATCATTTATTTATTTTATTACTTTTATCATGTTAGGCTAATCCCTCTAGTGGGGTTAGGAATATGAAGAGCATATTAGATTTATATTATCATGTGGATTAAATTGGTTTTTGATTTAATTGATGTTGATTTCTATTCATGGAGTTTAATTGTCTTGATGTTGTGATGACATGGTTTGTTATTCATGAATGTTTGTTGGTTTAATGGATTGTTGATCAATGGATTATTTGTGGTAATTAAATGCTATCATGATGTTCATGTATGTATTGCTTGGAGTGAGACGGAAACGACCCTCTATAGTATTAGGAAGGCATGAATAGACATTGAGTTTGGGTTTGACCGAAAGGATATTTGAATTCAATGAGGGGAACCAATCCATTCGTTGGCCTTAGTACACAAAAAGGGAGAGTTTAATCTAACTAGTACCTAGATGGAAGGGGTTAATGTTGGGCTTTGATCTTAAGTGCTTTTGGGAGTCTAAAATGGATCAACAACCTTTGTAACCCGAAAGGGAGCTTAGGATACAATCGTGATCACCCTTAGTTTACATCAATTGAGTTGAATTCCATTTGCATGAGAATATGAATCGAGTGTGCTTGGATGTTTCTAATCCCATGTTTTCACATACTTGAACTTTAGCACCCATTTTCTTTACTTGTCATTTATCTTATTTGTTATCTTATTTACTTGCTTCTTGTTTTAGTTGTTAATCAATCTCAAAACCCCCCGATCATCTTTACAAAAACAACATGAACTTGAGCTCACGTAATTTGCTAGTCCGAACATAACTCCTTATTGGATTGATAATTTTTCTTGGGATATACTACTACAACGATCGAGTATTCTTGCTCGTGAGTGCTAAAAATAGGCAAACAAGAAAATGGCGCCGTTGCCGGGGAGTTTGACGGACTAGTCGAGTACTGTGTTATTGTTTTAGTTGTTCTTGATAAGGATACTTTTTATTTTATTTTTACTTTGTTTACTATTGTTGTTTGTGGTCTCACTCTTTGACTTTTCGTAGGTGTTTTATGATCACAAGATCAAAGAAATGACAAATATTTTATTTATGAAATAAGAGAAGTTACATTATTGTAAAAATAGGTGATTCTTTTAGAGGTTATTTCTTAATATTAAGAAATAACACTCGGCTAAAGATTGTTTGCGTTTAATTATGACAAAAACTTGTGGGCTTGTGGGCACAATAAAACTAACTTTTTAATTATATCACTTGAGTGAGGCTTGCGTGTGCCTTTAGAAATTTAGTATTATGAGTAAGAGTACATTGTTATGGTCTAGAGGGTATACACTTTAATTAATAAAAGGTACATCATTTTGTTCTAAAGGGTATACACTTTTTATTAATAATTTTTTTCTTTAGAAAATAAAGGATACATATTTTTATACTAAAGGCTTTCAATTTAACACAAAATTTTAAAACACTCCGTGCGCCCAGATACACACAATAATTTTATTTAGAAAATAAAGGGTACCCATTTGTATACTAAAGGGTATACAATTTAACAAAAAATTCTAAAGGCGCACGGAATGTGTTCCGTGAGCCCGGGTGCACAGGAGTTTTTGCCATATCACTTTTATATCAAATATCATATATTTTTTTAATAAAAATATTATTACTTTTATTTACTCCCTCCATCCCATAGCAAGGGTAGTTTTTGCTTTTTGGAACGTGGATTAAGGAGTATTATTATTTAATGTGTAGTGGGTAGTTGTATTAGTGGGAGTATGGACCCCGTGTTTTAATTGTATTAGAGTGGATGAGTGGATCCCATGTGTATAAAAAAGGAAAGAGGACCCTTTGGATGGGACGACCAAAATGAAAAAAAAGAGACACTTGCTGTGGGACGAATAAAGTATATTTTATGAAATAAATTATATTTATCACTCCCCATTAGTTTTAGTATCATATCCTATTAAATATTATCACCTGATAATGATGAATTTTGCAGTGATTTTCAAAATCGGTTGGACCGGCCGGTTGAACCGGGAACCGGCCTCTAAATCGGTTCAAAACACCCTCAAAATTATTTTTTGAGTTGAACCGGATTGAACCGGTCAAAATCGGATGAACCGATAAAACCATTTGAACCGATCCAACCGGTTTTTGAATTTTTTTATTTTTTTCTTTTTATATTTTATTTTTTATATAATTTTACTTTTATGTTTATTTATTTTAAAATATAATATTTAAATTTTGAATTAAGTTATGTGATTTTCATAGAGTAGTGCACCAAATGTGTAGCACTTTGAGTATAAATTATGTAATATTGTATTGATAGGATATACAAAAATATGTATAAAGTATGAATTATAAACTACAAATATTTTATTTTATTATATTTCTATATAAATTGAATTTTTTCTTTATAAAATAATTTTGATTATTATAATTTTTTTAATGAATTGTAATATTATAAAATATAATTGAAAATATGTAAAATTTAATTTTCCGATTGAACCACTGGTTGAACCGGTCCGACCGGTTGAACCTCGAACCTTGCATCCACCAGTTCAGCCTCCGGTCCGGTTATGAAAACACTGGAATATTGCATGAATAGATTCCGAATACAATTACTTATAATGGTTTAATTAATGGGTAGGTCTTGCATGAGACTATTTCACGTGAGACTATTTTTCATTTTTGAAAATAGTTATCACTTTCGCTGTAAATCATTATCACTTTCGTTATAAAATATTATCACTTTTTATTTACATTATAAATTGTTCATGAAAGAGTATTATCACTTTTATTAATTTATTATCACTTTCCTTCATAAAAATTATCACTTTTTAACCCTCTCACGTCACTTTCACTTAAGCTCTTACGTTGAGACAGTCTCACACAATTCTTTTCATTAATTAATTTGACTATATAAAACAAGTTTTTATTCAAATATATATGACATGTTTTATATTTGATGAATCGGAATCATCAATTATTTTAATTAAATGAGAGAAATATATTAATATTTTAATTTTTACAAAACACACAAATTATGATATTAGTTCCTTCGTTTCGTGTTCAGACTAATTTTTTTTATTGATTTATTTATTATAATATTATGAAAATTTTTTGATTAATTGTAAATAAAAAATTTGGGTGCAACTACTTGAACCTTTTAATAACATACAACATGCGTCTTCTCCTTAATTAATAAATAAATGGTCCCTTCCTATTATTAATAAAGCACCAGCTGCAAATATATTATACTATCTTACTCTCTCTCCGTCCCAAACTCGTTGTCTTACTTTTCATTTTTATTCATCCCAAACTAATTGTCTTATTCCAAAAAAGGAAATATCATATCAATCCCCACCCTAAAAATTCATCTTAATTACAACTTTACGACACCCACCTGACACACATAACATACTTTATAATTTATTTATTACCTAAAAATACAACAATACACTAAAAAGTCAACTTTTCTTAAACTCCGTATCTAGAGATGTAATCGAACCGAGCACTACTAGGTTTGAGGATCGTTTGCTAAGGAATTATCGAATTCGAGCCCGAACTTGAACTCATCAAGAAAAAAAATCAAACTCGAGCTCGAACTCAAACTATTTGTTAAGACTCGCGAACGTGTTCACGAACATGTAAAGTAACTTGTTTATGAATATATTTTCATGAACATTTAAATAACTTTGTGCCTGGATATTAAAAGAATATTTCATTAATAAACATTTAATGTTATTCATAATATTAAATAAATAAACTAACAAAATATAATAATAAACAGTAAAAAAATATTTAAATAATTAATTAAGTTATCATATTTGTGTGATTTAATATAAAATATTTAATTATTAAATATAAATAATAAATAATAATATATAATCCAAAAGAATAATTATGAAATTTACGAACGCGTTTGCGAGCCATTAACCAAGCCATAAACGAATATGTTCGCGAGCTTTCGAGTCGAACACCCTTAGGTTTGAGTTTGGTTTGATAAACTATTCGAACCCAAAATTCAAGTTTGGTTTGTCTCGTTAAGGTTAACGAACGAGTTCAAACGAACATTTTATCAAATCGAGAATCGAATAATTCGCGAATGATTTGATTTAGTTACATCCCTATCAGTGTCTATAATAACGCAGACAACAACTATAAGACGAAGGGAGTACTTTATTTTTTTTTCTTAATTCTCACCCGCCCCTTATTTATTTATTTTTAATTTCAGAGAATAATGTGTATAAAGTGATCTAATTAATAACCATTAGAGTGTAATGATCACTATCCCCTTACTTTCCAAGTGTAAAAACAATTACTCCCTTGTTCTATAAAAATTGGCATACTACCCTTTTTGGTTTGTCATTAAAGTTACACATTTCCTTCTTAGTACATGGAATCCACTAAACACAATTACTCTCTTCATTCCAAAGAAAAATTCACAGTTAATAAGTTATAAAGTAAATTGTGTGAGTTGTAAATTGGTGGCAATGTTGAAATTAATGCTAACGTAATTAATTTGTTTGTATTTTCTTTATTTATGGGACGAACAAAAATAGAAAATGTGAATTTATTAATGAGACGGAGAAAATAATTTATGTGCATGGGCCCACACATCAACTCTAATACAACTATCCACTACACAATCTCCTCTGATACAACTATTTCTCTCGTCCCCTCTAATACAAAACATTAAATATGATATCATATCTCGTTATCCTTTTTTTCCTTTCACGAGGAAAGCTATACCAATTTACCAACACCACCTTCTCTATCTACTCCGCCCAAGTCACCAACACCGACCTCCTACTCTCCCTCGTCGCCAACGCCGACCTCCTACTCCTCCGTTCCTTCATGATCACTAGTCATCCTACTCCTCTGCCATCCTGGTAACCAACTTATTTACACAATAATACGTGAAATAATTATTGCGTCGAATGGACTATAAAATAGAGGATAATACATAATGACCGTGTTTGTTTGGAGTTTAGCTGGATTTTGAGTATCAAATTATATAGTATATTAAGTTTGGCTAACTACATTGTGCACCTTAAGATATGGTGCACCCACTTTAAAAAACGTATACAAATATAAACAAAAACATATACAATTATGAACAAAAATGTATACAATTATTAAAAAACATGTATACATTATTGAATAAAAATTTATACACATATGAATGCTAGTTTTTTTAATAAAAAATTTAGTGTGAAAAAAGTATACAATTATTAAGAAACACATATACAAAATAAAATAATGATATAACTCATTAAGTTTATGTGATTGTATAAGAGGTAGTGGTGAGGAGAATAATGGAGTGGGTAAAAATATTTGTTAGGGTTTTATATTTTCCTTTAGAATGAAATAAGAATTAGTTTGTTTTGGCAGAATGGCGAGGTCCGGCAGTATCCCCAATTCACTACTGATGCCTAAGTCGATAGTGGTACAAACGCTAATGTATGATAAGAGGTACCTCGCGAATGCGTACTCCGTCAGTACCCGCGCAGACTCGGATCTTAATTCAGTGTTCAACCCGGAGAGCCGGGTTGAGGTGGAGCTGGCCAAATCCAACCGCCGCTACATCCACCTCCGCTTCTCCTACACCAACCGCTACTGGAACCGGGGCTCAGATTTAAGCTACGTCATGGCCGACGCCACCCAACCCCTGGACGACCCGTCCGACCGCTCCTCCACCCTGTTTGAACCCATTATCCCCTCCCCCGGCCGCATCTACCTCCGCCACGTCCAATCCGGATGTCTCATCGACAAGGATCCGCAGGACAAACATGCTTTCGCCTACCACGATTACGACTCCCTGGTGGTGCTGCCTAAACGTGTGGCATTCAAGGGCGACAATGATAAGTTCCTCACTTACAGCCCCCATTAGGTCTCTAAAACCGCCTTAGGAAATAAAACTCTCATTGCCAACCTCGAGTTCACCTCCGACGACGGCCGAGCAGGACGAACACGGGTACATCAGCATCAAGTCAGCCGAAAACAGCAAGTTCTGGCGGAACCTTCCTAATAAAGACAACTGGGTACTCCCGGATCTGAAGCTGGACCACAACCCGAGCTCCAACGAGGAGAAGGAAGCTCAGGCTATGTTCCGCCCAATCAAGCTCGAAAACACCACCATCGCTCTCCGGAACTTAGGGAGCAACCTCTTCTGCCAGCGTCTGACAAAGAATCGGATCAGAGACGCTCTGAATGCGGGATCCGCCAGCATCAACAAGTACACGAAGCTCAAAGTGGAGGAGCTGGTGCTGGAAACAAGCGTGTACAACATCACCTACCAGATGGATCAAGCCAGAGTGTACGACGAGACACCGTTCGTGGCCGGAGAGGGCACTGCTGCTAATGAATCTAGCACCGAGTCAACTCTAGCTATCCGGGTCGCCTATGAGTACGCCAACTCCCATTCATTTTCCCATTCTCACTCTCTATCCCTAGGTACCAAAGCCATGATCCAGACAGGCTTGCCAACCATTGCTGATGGACAGATCGAAATCTCTGCCTCCGCAACCATTTCAATGGCGTGGCAAGAAAGCCACGAGGACAAGAGCATCATCGACGTTACCTACACAGTGAAGGTACCGCCCAAGAATAGAGCCACCGTGAAATTGATCGGAACCACCGGAAAGTGCAGTGTTCCTTTCATCTACTCTCAGAAAGAAAAGAGCTCAACTGATGGCTCCTTCAAAATTACTCAACATAATGATGGCATTTTTCATGGTGTCAATTATTACAGCTTCCGTTTTGAGCAGCATAAGCTCGAACCTATCCCCACAACATCCTAACTCGCTGTCGCATCAAATTTCTGTTTATTTATAGATAAAGCTATGCTGTTGTATCTTGTTCTTCTAAACTCCAGCTGTTTTCTAGGTGAGGGTTTTTTTCATCAACTTCTTACAAGTTGGTTTTTTCCCTCATTAATAAACATTTCCTTGCAATAAAGATTCAATGTTATCTTCAACACAGACATGAATGAATTAGTCTTCTACTTTTCTCACTTCATTTAACTCAGATTGTTGAACAAAAAAAATATATATATGCATAGATACAAAACTTTAAATCAGGCACAAGATAAGAAAATTCATATTTCAGCAAATTTGAAATTTTCTACGACTTCCAAGATATCAGATTAGAATTCTTTAAATTGAATTCAGTCTACATACTCAGATTCCTGTTTCTATGACACGATATAACATTATAACAAGAGACGAACGTCGTTGCTGGGATGTTGACTCTAGCTCCTCTACTACGTAATCTATTCTATGCTATATGTATATGTGTGATGCAAATTATCCGGCCGCGAAAACTGAAGTCTGGAATTAGTGTTTGTGTCAGTAGCCAAAGAATTCAGTTGAATGTTGTAATAAATGGTTCAAAGCACTAGGAGCAAACTTTCTGGCAAAAAGGAAACAAAGGGAAGAAGGTTGGTTGTTGTATAAGCATTGCTTACCATCGAAGATTTTCTTGAAAAAATCATCTCTTATATCAGCTTTTCCAAATGTAGCTGGATGAGCCCCACCCCTTGACCAGTCAACCCATGTGAGGCTTCTGTTCGCCAGTAGATAAGGAGATTCGATGCTCAGCATTGTCTGAAAATAATGCTCGTCCACATAGCACGCTGGTCTGCAGAACTGCTCAAACTTAGGGTAATAAATGTTGTCTTGAACAATGTCCACTGCAAGTTTCCTATTAACTTCAAACCATTGGGGTCCTTTGCGCCAATTTGTGAGGTTTACTACGGGAGACATGTTCTCATTATAGCGCCCTCTACCATACGGACCAGGATCATCGACTGCACCCATGAAGCAGGATCGGGATCTTGAAATATAACGATAGATGGTGCTGAAGTTTTGGAGAGGAATGCATGCCTCTGATACAAGCACAAACCATTCATTGGAGATGTCGAGTAATGCATTAGCAAGAAGACGCCTTTCAGCATCACACATGCTCATCCTTCCCCATTCAGCAACCTGAAACCAAAGCGACGATATGAAAAGAGAGAGCTCATTTGACAAATATAGGGTTATCACAGATGCCATCTTGCTACAAAAGAGATGCTATAGAAGAGACCTAAGAGAAAACTTTAATGCCAACGGAAATCAGGCAAGTTTATCCATCGCATTAATTATTACCTCACTAATGAAAACTATACAAAATTGGAGTTGCCTGTACTGGACATAACAATACGTGTCAGGATTCAGAGGGGACTAATAAATACTTCTTAATACATCGACCATTCAAGATATGCTTTAGTAGCATCTGATGACAGGAAGACTAGATAATGTCCAGGTTGTCTTTCAAGTTAGTTATATTCTATTTTATAAAAAGCAGGAATTATTATAACTTTTGGCACTAAGTGAGAAGAAGAGCACGTCATATATTAGAAACAAAGGGTCATAACTACCGACGACGTTGAAACATATAAATCCAATGCCCCGAAAACCTAAGGGTTCCTCCGCAAGGTTCGTCCACGGAGGGTGAGTCAGGGCCTAAGATCAGGCCGAAAGGCGCAATGTCTAGCCCAGAATTTGCCAGAACTATTCCCGTGAGTCCTCCTATGGTGAACAAAAAGATGAACCCTACAGCAAATAACATGGGTATTCTAAAAACTCTAAATGATGATTTATTATATTACTCCTTGCAGCCATGTACTGCCTTGCATTATAGCTGCAGCTTAAGCTTCTACTAGAAGAATTAAAGAAGGAAATAGCTCTTAACATGGAAAGAACATGTGCTCAGTTGTTGCACAAGCCAATTCAGTTCATGGAACTACAAAAAGCTATAGACCTAGATTAAATTTTGAGTATGTACAAATAAAGATGGGAGAATGCTTAAACTATTGAAATACTTGCAGATCTTGTACGTTGCTAAGATGAGGAACTGTCAATGGAAAACTGGAGCCCCCCAACAAAAAAACCTTTGATGTCCCAAAAGTTTTTATTTACCCATTTACAATGTCAATGAAAAACTGTCTGGACTATGAAGAACTCTTAAGTTGAAATTTCGCGAAACAGAGATATAGTATATATGAGGTAAAGAACAGAGTCTGCAGAGGCACAAATCTAGAAACTACAACAAGCCATGGGACACCAATCATACAGTCTCTACACATTCTAGGAAAATCAACTTAAAACATCACCAAAGGTTAAACTTTAAGCATAAGATAGATAAAAAAATAAGGATATGAAATCATTACCTGGCATGGGATTTGCCTGCCATAGAAAACCGAGGAAGGCTGAAAGTCCAGTTGATACAAGGGCAATGTATGAATGTAGATTGAATAAAGCTTCTCATTCCCCTTAAAGAATTTCTCCCAGAGAGGTGCAAGAGGCAAAGGTCCTCTGGTCAAGAACATAAATGCAATCTTTGGAGTTCTTTTGAATGGGTACTTCTTTATCTTAGGCACAAACGAAGCTCGCCAAAACAGCTCAGTATCATTCATATTATTCATAAGGTTTGAAGGAGGTCTTATCCAACTCTCTATATCCAAATGCTCTTGATCACAGATATGAAATCTTGAATGAACCACTGAAACCTCACTCTGCACCTTAAGATATCGACTGGCATACATACTAAGAAATGATAAAAGAATCCCAAATCCCAGCAAAACCAAGAGGAACTGAAGTAATCTTAGAGGAAATGGCCTATTGGATAGGTTTACGTTTCTCACACTAGGTTCTTTGCTTTCCTCCAATGAACCAAAACTACTCACTCTCGATTGCATACTTAAATCAACAATCCAGTAGATTCCTCCCAACTACAATGCAGCCTTTGCAAAATCAGCCTTACTTCCAATATCAGAAAATAAAATCAGGATCTTGTAAATTCGAGAAATCAAAATTTTCAAGAAAACAATACGTAGAGAATCAGCTAATCAATAATTACTGTACATGTATGCGATGAAATTAACATGACTTCAACATAAATCAAAATCTAAAAGATCTTCAAATTGATTTTCAAGGAATATAACAAAATAACCCCTTTTCAAGAACAAAAATCTGAATCAAAGTCAAGAAATTTGAAATAAGCATTACAAAATTACTGCTTACAAAATTAGAAGCTCTGCACAGAAATCTGCTGTCTGAAGACCTAATACCGCAAATATGAGAGAATGGATTCAAACCCAGGATTTGTAGCTAATTTCTTAGGCATAAATGGAACCAACAGGTGTCATTAGTGAGTGGAAGAGACCCAGAAAAAGCAAGACGACTTTGAGCTCTATAACAGTGACATCCGAGGTGTTTTAATTTAACAGCTCGTAATAAATTCAAAACCAACAGTCAAGAAATCAAATTTATGATCCATCAAGGGTGAGTAAAACGCTCAGAATGAAGATTGAAACTGATTTCATTGGTTACTACGCCTTCTATATTCAATGGCTACTTAAATATTTGCCAAAATAGTGGGAGTAATGGTTTGAAAGCATTCATGGAAGGTTGTACAACAATTCATTAACTGAATATTGATGAGAGATTTAGAGAGGTATGGCCAAGATTGAGCATGGCTTGTAAGCTCGCTCTCACTTTCTCTCTCCCTCTCTGTGGAAGAACTAGGGGATGTCGTTTTGTACATAGATTATGCATTCGTGAATATGCATTAAATTCTCAAAAAAAAAAAAATTAAATAAATAAATTTATCATTACTCCTCCAAAGCTCACAATTTGTCTTTTTTTAAATTTATGTTGCAACTAAAAATAGTAATATTTCTATTTTAAAAAATATTTATGAAATAGAATTAATGCTAAATGTTCTCCAAACCAAAAAGAAAATTATTAAATGACAAAGTTTATATTAAGAATTTTTTTAAAAATACTCATATTTAAACTTTATTTATTATCTAAAAAAATTAAATTATCCCTAAAAATTAATAAAGTAAGTTAAAATGTAAATTTTCTTAATCTGTAATGTAAACATGGACAAAATATTGGAATGGAGTATATTCATAAGAAAATTAAAATAAAGTAAAATGGAATATTAATATTTTCAAAACACACGCAAAGATGCAATACAGAGTAAGTATTCTGATTGGGCTTTGAGACAAATCAAACTTGGCAATTGTTTCTAAGAAAATCAGTCTGTCCACCTACGATTAGTGAGCACTCCCGCATAAATGGGCCATTATTTTCACAAAGACCATGAGAGGCTCATTACTCATTGGGCCCAACTAATTTTTCAAGATTGAATTTATTAATTACATAAAATCATTTTATTTTATAAGCATTTTCTCGCAATGTTGTAATACATAGTGCATACAAATAAGTAGTTATCACCAATAAATTTCCACTCAAGCACTTTAGAAAATCAACACTGGACTCCATGTTAAACTGTTGTATGTCTGAATTGATTGATTCAAGCTCTTTGTAGCTACATTACATGGGGTTGATAATAATGTCGATTTACAAGTTCAGAAAAAACAAATCCAACATTCTTGTTGAGCAACGGAAAATGGATGGGATGAGATCACAATTCATCGTGGCCATGTCCGTTGTACGACGGAGTGGCCATCCGATGCTCAGAAAGGTACCTGACAACCAACGATGCATGCAGTGCAGCGCCAAGAGGAAGCCCGCTTTCGTTGATTCTGAAGTATGGTGAGTGCGGTGAAACCATCCGGTCTAGGGTTTCGTCTTTCATTCCGAGAAAAAAGAAGTAACCAGGAATCATCTGTTGATAAAATGAGAAGTCTTCTGATCCCATCAACGGTTGCATGTCTTTCACTCTAGCAGAGCCAAGCATGTCGCCTGCGACTGTTTGGAAGAGTTTATGCAGGTCCTTGCTGTTCACGGTGGGAGGGAAGAAGATTTTTTCACTTCCTTCGAACGTGACAGTTGCATTGCATCGTTGTACAGAAGCTTGTCCTATAATAATCTGTCAATGAGAAACATTAGTTTCTACAAAAATAGAGAAAACATAAAGTTAAGACACGATTGATAAGTGATGATAGGTAGAGAGATGAGAGATCAGTTCAAGAGATTCTAGCATGCTACCTCTTTGATTCGACGCTTGAGATGCAGTAAGCTCTCCATTGAAAAACTTCGGAAAGTGCCACCAATCGAAACAGAGTCTGGAATAACATTAAACGCTTCACCTCCTTGAAATTTAGCCACTGTGACTACCTGTTTAAATGAACATGTAAAATTGGCATGATTTCACCCTCCTATGTCAAGATTGAGGTTTAATGGGATGCTACCTGAGAGTCGAGGGGATCAGCTTCTCGAGAAACAAGATGTTGTAAGCTGACAACAACATTCGAGGCAGCTAATATTGGATCAATTGAGAGCTGAGGAATGGCTGCATGGCCCCCTTTCCCACTTATTACAGCTTCAAAGAAGCCACTTCCCGCCAAAATAGGACCCGATCTAGATGAGACTTCACCTACCGGCGTATAAGTATTTACATGGATGCCAAAGATGGCTTCCACATTCTCAAGTGCTCCAGCTTCTATCATCTTCTTTGCCCCTCCGCCTCCTTCCTCTGCTGGTTGGAAAACTAGAACAGCTGTCCCCTGTACTAACCCAAGAAATATAGACAACTTGAACAGCTGATAAAGATGTAACACATGACGGTAATGATAAAGATGGTAACAATACCTTCAATGTGCACATAGAATACAACAAAATCTCGTCTTTAACAGGCATTCCAACACTAGATCTACAGCTATCTTCTTAACTAATTTTATCATGGTATGGAGGTAGAATGATTTAAGATGAATAACTTTCCTCTTACATGCAAAGATAAACTAAGGAAGGACGCAACTTCTTGATATGAATGCGCTTACATCATATTATTTATTAATAGAAAGCCATTATTGTGAACAAAGAACCTGCATAACAAAATAACAATTTGATGCCTAATATGGGAGCCTAACAAATGGACCTCACAAGTCTAATCGACCCAGTTTTGATGACTTCTCAACCTCTTTTCGCAAAGGACTAAGACAATTAAAAACAAGCATCCCTACGTCTTTTCAATATTGAACACATCAATCCATCTTTCCAGAAAAATAACAGAGAAAACATACAGAAAAACCAAATAACTACACTAGATTCAACTCAAGAACATAAGTATGATTTCAAAGAACCATTCAAGTGCACCATGGATACAAAGGATTAACAAAATTACAACACCGAAAGATGGCCAAGAAACAGACCTTCAACAAGTCCTTGTGTTCTTGAAGTATTTTAGCAGCACCAAGAAGCATTGCTACATGTGCATCATGTCCACAAGCATGCATTTTTCCAGGAATCTTACTCTTATGATCCCACTCCACCATTTCCTGTCAAACAAAGGCCTTCGAACTTGAAATACACACAACCTCAATCATCATATCATCGCCTCAACTACACATACAACACTCTCATCGTGAAAGAGTTGAATTTTTTCATAATTGAAATATGGAAAGTTTTAAAATTAATAAATCAAATGAATAAGAAGAAAAATCTCCAACCTCTGTTTCTAAACTGCACTGTTTACATACAGAACGATCAATATCAAACAGTCATAATGCACAGCAAGAAAAGCAGAATAGAATCCGAATAGAACTTTAGCTTTCAGTAGACAATTTCAAATTCCTCTGTTAAAAAATAATTACCTAAAATAAAATTCAATCGAACGAACCTGCAATGAAAGAGCATCCATGTCTGCCCTTATTGCTACAAATGGAGGTTTCCCAGAACCGATAAAACCAACCACACCAGTAACTGCAAGAGGGTACTTGTAAGGAATTCCCATTTTATCCAACTCTTCTCTTATGAGTTTACTGGTCTCGAATTCCTCATACCCCAACTCAGGATTTTCATGTATTTTTCTCCTAATACTCACCATCCAATCAAAGATATCATCTTTGTTTGCAAAGTTGAGGAATCTTTTGGGGATTTCAGAGAGCTCTTCTGGACTCAAAATCAAGTCTGAGACGATAGGTTTGAAGAAAAATAAGAAGATAAAGAAAATCAAGCAAATATCTTTGGAACAACTCATGAGTTCTTAGATTTTCTTTCACCCTCTATCCTGTTTTGATGCCTATTGTTACTGCAACTGGTTTAGATGATCAAGAAAAGGTCAGAATAGGTAGATGCATAGTACTAGTATTTTATTACTCCTTATAGCACCACATTAATTATTATCAATAGAATAACCATTAAATGAAAAGTACACATAATAAAGCCAACATATTTTTTTCCATAAGTTATCCATAGGGTTAATACCGTATTAGATTAGTATATACTTCCTCCGTCTCATAATTAACTTCATCGACATTATAAATATGGAGTTTAAGAAAAGTTGCATTTTGATCAATTTTATTGACTTTTTAGGGGTATTGTGGTATTTTTAGGTAATAAATAAATTATAAAGTATGTTACGGCACTGTAGATACGGAGTTTAAGAAAAGTTGCATTTTGACTAATTTTATTGACTTTTTAGGGGTATTATGGTATTTTTAGCTAATAAATAAATTATAAAGTATGTTATGTATGTTAGGTGGGAGTGGTATTTTTGAAATTAAGATAACTTTTGAGGTTGGTGGTTAATGTGAAATTTCTTGTTTTGAGTGGTAAAGATAAATATGAGACGGACAAAAATGAAAAGTGTGAACAATAAATGTGAGATGTAGAGAGTATTAAAAAAACAACGCTTCTTAAATTTTCGTGTCCGAAATATTTAATAATAAATAAATTTACCATGGTCCCACTTTCATGACGCAATCAAAACAGCCCTAGCTCCAAGCCTCTTTCCCCTTGTAGTCTTTCGCAAGCTTTTCTGGATTGAGGCTGCCGGCGTTCCTTTTCCGACCGCAAAACCGCCGTGATGGCTGCGTCTACTCCGACCAGAAATATCACTTCGTCTCTAATCAATCTAATCAGGTTAAAAGGAGTACCCATTCTACAGCAGCTGCAATTGGAGGAAAGACTTCTGAGGACCTGTTCTCACAATTGGTGCATTATCAACGATGGAACAGTTGATCCGACAATTGTAATGGGTGTTTCAGGTAAACCCGATGAACTCCTTGAAACCGAATCTGTTCTCAGAGACGAAATCCCAGTCGTACGACGATTCAGCGGCGGCGGCACCGTCATCGTTGACTGCAACACCATTTTCGTGACCTTCATATGCAACAAGGACGCTGTTCCAGGTTTACAATCGTACCCCCAGCCGATCATGTCGTGGAGCAGCCTAATTTACAAAAATGTGTTTCGTGGAATTGGGGATTTTAGCCTTCGAGAGAATGATTACGTGCTTGGCAACCGCAAATTCGGCGGAAATGCTCAATCGATTACCAAAAACAGGTGGATCCACCATACTTCCTTCTTATGGGATTACGAGATGGCGAACATGGCGTACCTCAAATTGCCGAAACGCGCTCCTGAATACCGTCAGACAAGGAGCCATTCCGAGTTCATCTGCCGGATGAAGGGATATGTATCGAAATCAGATTTCATTGATCGAACCATTGAAGCAGTCGCCTCTCATTTCGATTTGAGATCAGTTGAGTTAGAAGCGATTCAAAATAGTTCTGCTTCTAAATTTGAGCCCTCCAGTAGGCTATTGAAGAGGCAAGAACTGACTGAAGCCATTCTTAAGTCTCAGAAGCAGATTGAAGTCGTGCTTTGATTGAGACTGAATCTTTTTGAAAAATAATTTGATAGTTCAATTTGTTCTCTCCTATTCATGTTGGATTTACAGAGAAATTTTCATCTGATAAATCTGCTGATTCAATCCTTCTGTATCCCATTCAGTGGATTTTGATGAAAATATGAGTTATCATAATATACACAAAGCAATTCATTTTCAACTAATTTAAGACATTCAGTTCTGGCACATAAAGAATTAAGGAAGTGCATAGAATGCAAGCATTTAACGCTAGTCTATTGCTCCGTCTAGCATTCGAAACATATAACCTCTCAAAATTTGTTGATACATGGTGTGCATGAATCGGAAAGTGTCGCCTCGTGTCTGAGCAATAGAAAGACCTTCACAATTCATGCATGTTTGATTTGGTATTAATACGAATCTTGCAGAGTGCGCTCAATTTCCCCGTGCTATATCGCCGGAGGCTTCTTGTATCATCATTGTCAAAACTAGTTCTGTATTCAACTGCATCAATTCCTCTCGACTGCAACAACATTGCTTAGTTGGCTCTTGCTGAATCTGTTTTTTCAGCCAGATAGTGATCGAGCATGTCATCTTCGTCATCTGTGCACACATGAACATAAACCTCAACCACTTTAGAAGTGAAGAAAATTATAAAGTTTGGGGGAAGTGGGGCATGGAAGACTTACCTTCGAAGTCATCATCATCAAAATCAATAATTTCTTCATCTTCCTCGAAACCCTCTGCAACAGGTACAGCACCTCTCTGCATTGAATGTATTGAACAAGAATGAACATACTACAACCATTGATAAATATTGAACAAATCGAAAAGAGGTATTGCCCAAGGAAGTACTCCTATTTCTTATTCAAAAGAGATTATGGAGAATCCTAAACTCATATCTTGCATAATTCAATGATATAACCTGTTCAATCCCCTCAAACTCACAAGTCCTAACTTCTAAATGTTGATTTTTCAGACTGCTTTCATGAAATGTCAACTTCTTGCTTTATCCTAAGCTGTTCCAGAATTCACCGTACCAACAGATAGTAAAGAACTAAAGAAGGAATGACATGTAAACAAACAGATGCAACTTTACACATATAAACTGCACCCAAAGGTACACATAAGATATGCTCTTACAAAGTAAACATTATGACTAGGAGACGTAAAATTGATAAATCACGAAAATTGAAAATGATCTCAAAGGAGGAAATACCGCAGCAGCTCTTCCACTTTCAAACCACTGTCTGCCAGTAAGCTTTTTCTCCTTTGTCACAGCAAGTGCTGAATCTGGCATTAGCCTAAAATTAAGACCGTGATAAACATATTGATAAGAATGATTATCAAAAAAATTCATACATAGGTATCACACATGTAAGAAGCTAGTTCTCTCTTCAGCAAACAGAACAGAAACTACGTCAGCACTCAACCTGTCAACAGTCTTCTTTATACACCAACTGAAACTACCAAAATTTAAAATTTACTCTCATAACATTATCTTCTGCTATAAGGTAATAAAGAAACATTTCATGATTGAGTGACTCAATGTAACCATAGCACATTTTTGAAAAAATTGCACCTCAATTTGGGTTTCTCATGGGTTAAGGAAGGAACTCACTTGGCTCTTTCAAGAGCTAATTCAGCTTCAAATCTCTCTCGCCATGCCAAAAATGTATCAACTGTAACTGGTTCTCCATGGGGTACAATAATCTGAAAATAATAGGCACATAACACATTCAGTGAAGCTTTAAGGAAAAATAGCTGAAGCACTCTTATTTAAATTCCACCAACTACTGACATCATTTTAACCTTTTACAAGTGCTATCATCGCGTGCCCAGTAATGAAATGACAACAGGTCATACTAACTGAAAAAAGTAAGTTGTACATAGATCCTTGATATTTGTTTTATTTGCCACACAAGATAGTTAAGTCCCACTTTAAACTGAAGATAACTAGTGAAATAGTGTCGGCCTCAAAGGAACCCGAAAGACCAGTTGGCTAGTGTGAAGCTATAACACCAACATTATATGTTCATCGAGATGCGTAAAGCAAAAATCCACAAATTACAGAACATCTATCCACTAAAATATAGGACGGTGGTGAAATCTGAGCAGGACTGTTATGGCATCAGGATAATGTAACACCTTGAGAAAACTTGTTAATCGAAGACTGAATCACAATAAAGAAAGCAAGATGTCTTCAGAGTAAGTTTCTTTTCTTAAAAAAATACACAACCCTCACAACTTCACCAGCAGATGCATTAAAATCAGGGATAAAAAAAAAAACCTCGTCTTTTGAAGCCTCATCTTCCTCATCAGCATCATCTCCAGCATCCTCAGAAAACCTTTCAGAAAGCCATTCCTTAGCTGATGTAACCAATGTATATACCATGGCCATACCAAGATTTTCTGCCGCCTGTGACATATGAGTGCTTTAGAATAGCTTGAGCGTAAGAGAACTTGGAATAAGGGAGATTAAAATCGTTAACACTAATAATTAAGTAAAAGATATAATATGTCACATTGAACTACACTTCGCAAAAATCGCCCAAATTTTTGAAAATATCAGGACAGGGGAGCTTCCACTCTAATTTCAATTAATTAGTCTAATCAAGTATGCATTATGATATTTAAACTGGTTCGGTCATTCACCTCTCCCACTCGACCCCACCCAAACAAAAAAAAAAAAAAACTGTTGAATGAAAACAAGCCTTAAAAGTGTCACCTTGATATGTACAATATATAAATTAAGAAGGAAGCAGTTCAGATATACACTAGGCATGTTCAATGAAGTGAAGGATGAATTAAGTTCTAACCTCTTGTTCGAGCTTTTCTTTCAGAACTTTAAGATCGCCTGTTGGAATTCCTTTCAAACTGAAATAATAAGATCAGGCTTCAGACAAAGAAAAGTTCACATGAAATAAGTTGGAAGTTTGGCAAAGAATGTCCACAATATTATTATATGGTGAAGAGCTTTGGTTTTCAGGGTCGCAATCATCCACTCAACTCAGAAACAGCAAATGGCGGTGTAGCAGTTACTTTAGAAAATAAGGGCAATATATTAAGTTGAAAACTTGAGATAAGAACTCAAACATGTCTCTGGCAATAATTGGCAAGAATAAAATTATGGAACAGACATTTATAACATAAAAATCTGTTTCAAGCAACCTTTTCACATTGAGAAGCGGAGGCTCATCTGGATATCTTTCTGTATGTGAGAATATCAACGCCAACCGAACTGTGAGTAAGAATTAACAAGATTTATCAGATCTGGAAGAAAACAGGTATCATGCAATGCATTGACAAGCTGATAGAAGTTCAACAAGAATGACAGTGACATATAAATTATACTACCTAACGGAATATTTGGTTCATCTGCCTCATCATCCTGTAGGAGATAATGGAGAACAAATCAATGTATTGAGGGATCTAAACAAAAAAAGGGAACATAAATGTATATGCTCCAAGACATGAGAAAATATGTTTACCTGGGGACTAATGGTTATCTGGAAGCAGCGATTTGAAGTATTTAGACCACTTTCATTAGATTGAATTTCTAGTATTGAAAGATCCAAAAATTGATTAAGTTACATGGCTTAGGTGCATCCAGTAACACACCGAAGAAACTAAAGTTAAAATTAGAAGGAGATATAGACCTTCGAATTCATCCATAAGAATTGCTTCCAAGGCTTCAATTTCCATCTCTTGCTCCTGCTTATAGTCTGCCCAAAGCATTGAATAAAACGAAGATGATTATGACCATAAAAAACTTATAAATTGATCTATGGATAACGCTCAAAGACAATAAGACTCCCAACTCTTGGGATCCTTACATCACATTCATAAATCACAATTTTTTAACCTAGAACCTGAAGCTTCCAACTCAGATGTAGTAAGAATTTAATATGAATTAATAATAGCCTCTATGTGTATTCCAACACAAGCTCCAACGTGAAATAACAACAAAAGCAGTAAAAAAAGTTCATCTTCGACTACTCCACAGGTTTTATAACTCAACCACTGTCTAACTATAACTCACCATACAAAATTCTGAAAACGACATTGCTAACTACTTCAGTGAAACAACCTCATAAAGCTGAACAAAGTTACGGGCTCATTAGAACATAACAGACTGATCACCCTCATATACAGAAAAGAACTAGTAATTGATTAAACTCATTCCATTATTTTAATTAATTAAAAAATTCATCACTAAAGTTTAGAAGCTTGGGAAAGAACCAAAAATAAATATCAGAACAAACGAGAAAGAATTGGAGAACTTGGTACTTGAGTGTAATCTAAACCCTAAAACGCAATTTCTATGATTAACAACACAAATAAAATTAAAATTATGATCGATACCAGTCATCGCTGTCAGAGTAATGCTTCCTGTTCGACGATTTCGTTATCTTTCACCGAGCTAAATTGCAGAAGTTTTTTCACACAAAGTAAAGAGTATTGAAAAAACCTAATGAGCAGATTTGATGGAGAAGAAAGGGCCCACTGAATTTGTTTTAATCCTATGTGGGCAGAAACACAAACCTTATACAAAAGCGCCTTAATCACCGTTGATTAGAATTAGTTAAAATCGATCAGAGCCGTCAAAAGAAGATTCTTGATGAAAATTTAATTTCTTCAAACGATTTACTAAGTCAGCCAGATGCATGTAGGACAAGTGTAGAAATATTAACATACAACCTGTCGTGCCTGATTACTACACTTCTGGCTGTTGTTTCAAAATATAAAATGACATTTTTTTTTTTGTTTATTGTTTTTGCAAGAAAAAACTTCTCTCCTCTCTCTTCACTCGTGATGTTTGAGTTTCTCCATTTTTCATGAGGGCGCTCCCCTGTGTTATGGTGTAGAGAAACTTAATAGGTAAGCTCGATCCCATTTTTTTAAAACAGTATAACTCTGTGTTTGCATGCCTCATCATCCACTCTACACATCACAGAGCACACACTCTCTCCCCCACACTGGCTCTTCTCTCTCACACACACATGAGCTTCTCTCCTGTTTTTTGAACTTCACCTGCATCTAAAAGCAAATGGTACGGTGATGAGTCCAAACCGCTTGAGTAGCCCTTGGAAAAAAGAAAAGAAAAGGTATAGTTCTCTCATTGAAATGCCACAAAACATGTGAAATGAAAGAATTAATGGATTTTGAGCTTCTCTGTGAATGAGGGGATAAAGCTGAAAAATAAGTTTTTCTTCACAGAATTTCATTTACCAGATCTATCTCTGTCTTCATACCCCTTACAATCTGAAAACAGGGGTTTTTCTTTTTTCTTTTTTTTTTTTTGTCGGTTTTGATCTGATTCTACCGCTCTTGTTTAAGTTTTTAGCTTCTTAGTGTAGTTGTGTTCTGTGTAAATCATATTCGTGATTGTTCCCCTTTTTTTCTAAAATATTATAACGGAATTTGCACGCTGGTGCAGGGGGGTTCGAGAATTTACTTGAGGTCTTTGTGGGTGCCCTAGGAATGCTGACCCGAAAAAAACTCAAAAGGAGAAATAGCCCTTTCTGTTTTATGGTTTAACTAATATCCTATATTGCAAAATTGTCATCTTTGGCTGTGGTTTTTGAATGGGGAGTTCTGGAGAGGAACCCTGCAAGGGCATTGACTTATCTGTCGGTGGGTTGGTTTGGGTTCGTCGGAGAAACGGTTCATGGTGGCCTGGCCGGATTCTTGGCCCTGATGAACTTCCAGAGGGCTGTCTGCCCACTCCCAGATCAGGCACCCCTGTAAAGCTCCTTGGTAGAGAAGATGCTAGTGTGTAAGTATCTCTGTTTATCTTCCGCTGTATTTGTTGATCGGATTTTCGTGTTTCTTTAGTTAATTCAGTGCAGTTGTTTAGTGTATGTATCATGTTATCTTCTGCTGGAATGTTTCCATGAGATAGACTGATGGAAATATAATCATACATATGCTATATGACTGTCCTGCTAATCCAGTGGCTATGGGAGAGCCATTTATATGTGTCGATGTAGTATATTGCTGATGGATAAACGACAATCGTTAATGAAAATTTGAATGGTTTGTTGCATTGGTGTGCCATTTGTCATCTAGGAAGAGGAATGCATATACTCGAGTTTATTTTCTTGCCAAGCGTTAAAATTGTCAATTATTCATCCCAATAATGGGCTGCCGCAGAAAGAGATTCTTTGTAACGGATTGCAAATTTTTTATTAAGCTTCCAAATCAAGTTCGTTGTCTTTTTTGGTGAGAATTTGAGTCGTGTTATTTCATTCCAATTGGTCTTGGTATGTCACCTTTCTTAAAGGGTGCACACTTAATTTTTTTTCCTTTTCACTCAGATAGGCAAGTGACAAGTGGATAAGTGATGCATCGGATTGTTAAATCATATATTCTGTCATTTCTTATACTGAACTTTTATCTACTTATGTTGGCTTATAACCACATTTCTTGGAGCATCAAGTTGAAATGGTTGTTTGGTAACACATGCAAAACATGACACTCTCACCATTTTGATGCCTGCTATACAAATAGCATTATGATAAGTTAAACATAATTGAGTTCTGAGTATAATTATATAAAATGTGTATTCACAGAGCAAGATATGCCAATGAATGTAACTTGGTCTAAAGTTCTGCCAATATTTTATTAGGGACTGGTATAATCTGGAGAAGTCAAAACGAGTGAAAGCTTTTCGTTGTGGGGAGTATGATGATTGCATTGAGAAAGCAAAGGCATCTGCATCCCATCCTTCTAAGAAGGCAGTGAAATATGCTCGAAGAGAAGATGCTATTCTTCACGCACTGGAGATAGAAAGTGCTCATCTTGGGAGGGATGATTACACAGACTTGTCTGCTGGACAAAATATAAATGATGAAAAGCAAAATCATGCTGATGAATCGCTTGCTTCATCTCAGCATGATGATGAAAGTGAAGATATTAATAAGGATTTGAGTAATTCACAAGATGATCCAGATTCAGCCCCAGAAGTCTCCCATTCCGGTGTTTCATTTGAGGAACCAGATCATGTAGGTGCAATTAGGGAAGAGCCTCCTAAGAGGTGGAGAACTCCAAATGATTCAGAGGATGATGGGAATGGAGCAAAGCGAATGAGAGGACTTGAGGACCTGGGAATGGGTGTATCATCATCACTGAGAAGAAAAAGATCTCAGGTTGCTCATGTTAACGAATTATTGAAAAGAAAAAACCGACGTCGTCCTTTAGCTAAAGTTTTGGAGTGTACAGCAGTGGTGTCCATTCCAGTTGTTTCTGACCAGTTGTCTAGTCCAACTGGATCTTCTGTACAGGGGGCATCTGAAACCAAGGTTTCTGGATTAGAATCTAATGAATCCAAGATAAACAACTCCACTATGAACAACTCAGATAGTACTGGGGTTTCATGTGAAAATGCAATATCAATTAACACATCTGGCCACGCAGATGCTTCCCTTGGATCCAAGCTGAAGGAGAATGAAATTTCCAGCATTGCAGGGGCTCCTCAGAACAGATCTTCTGAAAGTTTGTTTGACGTGCCTCTTGTTGCCGAAGAAAAGCACTCTGCAGGTATGATATGAGAGAGTTACTCTATTTATATAGTGATTGCTTGTGTTTCATCTGGCTCTTATAAAAATAAGGCTGATATTCTGTAATACCTTGTGTTGTGATCCCCCAGAAGTGCAATATGGTTGCATGAGGATGAATCCAGATTTTATGCTCCTGACATGAGATTATGAAATTTTGGCTGCACACTTTTCTCTTGGGATTAGCACCTACAGATAGAACCTGTTTGTCATTCGATTGAGTACATGATAAAGTCATCTTTGTTCCTTCAACTGTGTGTTTCCTTATCCAAAATATAGATTATGTTATACATTCGCATAATTGAAGTGGTTTTGTTGCTTTCTTATGTTATATTTGACATACTCAGAGAAACATTTGACTGTGGAGATTCATTTGGTTCATAATCACCTCTTGTTTTGCATACATGCTGGCTCATCAAGGTTGCCGTTTTACCGGGATGTCAAATAGAGTCTCATCATTCCCCTTGTTAAATGACCTGCAGCCATGTTTCTTATTTAGTAATTTTAGTCCTTGATAATAAGTTGTAATTTGCATTTCCTCATCATTTTAACTTTTTTGTTTTTTCTGTTTCTCATTCATTGACAGATGTACTTCACCTATTCACCTCCTTTGGAGTTATGGTGACGCTTTGTGTTTAACTGGTTCTGTTAGGAAGTGTGATACATGTGATTCATTCCTGCAGGTTTATCCACAAATGATGCCATTCCATCACAGAAGGCTCAGGTTGGTGCTGGTGCTCAGTCCAGCCAAAGTAGTCACGTTGAAACGATATCGTTGGGAAATGAGGAGCATAACGAAACTGGTTCCACCAGTTCAGGCACTGCTGATGTTCAAAATATAAGCCAGAGGATAGAGAAAGGTACTTCTGAATGGCAGCTTAAAGGGAAGAGGAATTCAAGATCGAGAAAAACGGATGTGGATGATGAAGCCGGAACAAATGCGGCAGGCATTGGACGAGACAGCCTTGTACCTAGCTCTAACCGAACTTTAGAGTCTAAGCGAGTTAGTGGGTCCCTCATTTCAAGACCAGAGACAGATAATTACGCCGAAGGATTTCATGGCTGGAGCTGGAATGCTCCCCACAAAGAATCTCAAGCAAAAGGATTGACGGCTGAAATGGTGGTTCCCCAAAGGCAGCTCCCTTATCGACAGTCCCGTTTCGTAGTCAACCCAAAGTACGACTCCTCTGACTTTTCTCTTAGGCACCATACTGCTGGTACTGGCTTATTTGATGTCAATGTGGAGGTGAAAACCAGCTACCGGCCCCAGGGTGTCCCATATATTTCCCTAATGAGCAAGCTACGTGGGCAGCCAATCATAGGTCACCCCCTCCCAATTGAAGTGTTGGATGATGGCTTCTGCGACAGTATCCTCAGTCTCCCAGAATGTCATAGCAGCAGCTCCGAGTTCGACTACAACCCAAGTAATGCCTCTGGTTTCATAGGCAATGACACTGTCTACAAAGGAAAAGCGCGCGGAAGGCCAGCCGTTAAGCATAGCTCCAAGGCAAGGAGAAACGGAGTCTCAGCAAAGAAGATTAGGAAGTTGTCTTCATTGACCGGCGCACAGAGACAAAGTCAAGAACAGAAGAAACCTGTGGTGGAGAATGTCAAGGGTCCATCAGTAGCATGTGTTCCTTTGAACGTAGTTTTTAGTCGAATCAATGCAGCCTTGAACAGCTCGATGCTACCTGCTCCTCGTCCGAGTGTATGAGGCATCTATACTTAGACATAATCTTCCTGTCTCTGTATTGATCAAAATTAACAGATAGTTTCGGAAGACACCAGCAATGTACATTCTGCACTCAATGTAGAAACCTTTGTGTATGATAAAACTGTGCGTTTTGTTGTGGTAGAAAACTATAGAAGTGTGAGTGAGGTTCATTCCAACAATAATAGGCTGTGCTGTGTATGTATATTCTGTATAATGCTGGAACTGTTTAAACTCTGTTTCAAGAATTATGGGGGTTACTGATCTTTCTACTTATTAGATCCCTCTTTGTCTGTGATTTTGGCTTCTTGTTGGTTTTCTAGTGCAGGTACCATATACGTCTCTTCGTCGTCTTCTCCGGTGTAATCATCCTCGTGTTTCTTCTCGTTTTTCCGCCTTCTGTTCTTCCCCGTTCCTCATATATTCTTCATTCGATTCATCGGGTTTTCTTTTGCTATACTTCATGCCATTTTTTCCTGCACCTTCTGTTCGAATTCATCGTTTTTCTTGTTTCTGAGTTGCCATTTCTTGCGTATAATAATACGTTGAAAGCACTTTCATTACGGAATGAATAATATACTGAAAGCATTTTCATGAATGAGGGATTGGTAGTATTCCATCAAAAAATAAAATTATAGTGTTATTTTTTATAGAGAGATTTCATTATGGATTTTGAATCTCCTGTTATAAATCATGTAACAACATTCATAAATAAATTCCACCTAAGAAAGAAATTTATAAATAACTTTAGGAAAAGAATCGAATAAATTATTAGGTATGTAAATATAGATGTTTAAATTGGATTTATTTCATCATCCTAATATTAGGTAGTACTCCTACTATTAACTTGATCGTATATGAACTCCAAGCTAAATTATTTTTTAGTAACTTTTAATTTGAGGTAATTTGAATTTTGGTCCCCAGGTTTGGAAAATTATCATTGGAGCCCTTGAAATTATTCAATTAATAGTTTGGTGTGGTCCACCCAGCCCTACATCTAAATTGTACTCCCTCCCTAAGAGTAAATAGAACTCCCTTCGTCCCGGTAATTTGCGCATGTATTTTAATGTGCGGAGATTAAGAAAAAATATTTTTTTATGTATAAAGTTGTGTAAAGTTATTGGAGTGTGGGTAAAAAATGAGTATTTTAGATAATTTAATGAAAATATGTGTTGTGGTATATATTACATTAATGGGTCTTTCATATATTGGGCCCTCCAGCACAATGCTCCTTTAAAGCCCGCGAGCCTCTCAGCCTAGAGCAAAAATGGCCATATCTGACTAAGTCACTTGATCAAATTACCTCAAATACGCAGAATCTGAAGTTAGAGCACCCGTAGAGTATATCTTAGATCGTATCCTCTACATAGTCACATGAGACTATAATACATTTAATGCTCATACTGTACGCGATAATCTATCAATTTGCCCAGATACGGGTGACGTCAGATTATCGAATATAAATATGGAAAATCCCCATAGCAATACGATCATCCTTCTACCCCAAAAAGAGGCAAAAAAGCTTAAGAGGCAATCTTCTTTCCATCATGTTCGCTTTATGAGTATGAGTCCTCTGCCAAATTACATTACCCATCAATAAGGAAGAAATTAAAAAGACTTACGAGCGACATGTGTAAAGTTACTGATATGTATGTAAAAAAAAGTGAGTAGTATTACAATGTATTTTATCCATTTTTAGAAACGTGTATAAGTGTTGGAACAGATCAAAAAGAAAAATGTTCAGTAATTACCTGGACGGATGGAGTAAATAGTAAATACATTATGCGGAGTAGTAAATACTCCATAAAATTATAGGAGGGGGTATTTTAGTCATTGTATCTTCTAGGGTTTATCGTCCAGCATATATAATTCACAACTTCGGCTCAAACTCTGTTCTTCGCTCCTCAAGCCGCCTCACTGCAAAACTTCGATTCACCAATCTCACTTAAGGTAATTTCGCCATTTGGATCGGTGTATTAGCATTCGCAAATAAATTTTTTACAACCGATCAAGTTAAGGTTTTTTTTTTCTGTGATCGTGATTTAAGGTTTGTTTGTGTTAGCAATGGCGAATGTCCCGGGGCAGCTGATTTGGGAGATCGTGAAGAAGAACAATTCCTTTTTGATCAAGGAATTCGGGAATGGAACTGCTGGCGTTAAGTTCAGCAAAGAGCCCAACAATCTCTACAACCTGCACTCCTACAAGCACTCTGGTTGGATTTTTTGTTTTCTCTGCTGTTTCATATACCTTCCATTGTACTAGATTTAAGAAAAATGCTTGTGTTTTTCATTTGTTATTGTGCTTAAGAAGTGGGAATTTATCCTCTCTGAAGTTCCGAAGTTTGGAAAATTCTCTGTCGACATTTCCATTTTTTTTTATTGCTTTTCTATTTTTCCATGGTGATTTATATTAGCAGTTTTCAGTCTCTCAGTGAACATGTATCTCTAATAGAAATGTGAATTCTGTGATTGTTGGATAATTGTGAACTACTTAGTTTTCTTGTGAATTAACCTGAATTTCATTTACTAAGCGTATTCCTGAAATGGTTTTTCTCATAAAAATGTGTCAATATGATTAGGACTGGCAAACAAGAAAACTGTTACCATTCAACCTGGCAAGGATCAATCAGTGCTGCTTGCAACGACGAAGACCAAGAAACAGAATAAGCCCTCCAGTTTGCTTAACAAGTCTCTCATGAAGAAAGAATTTTACCGCATGGCCAAGGCTGTCACCAATCAAGTAAGATAGTGTTATCATTTCCTTCTAGTGTTATATCCATATGTTTGTTTAGTTGCTGTGATCTTTAGTTTGGGTGAGTTTACTTGCTGTTATCTTTAGTTTGGGTAGTTTAAGTTTAATGTTTTGTTATTGAATTATAACAAACTCAACTCCTGAATAAGAATTGTTAGCTGAATTATCTTAACATAACATACTTGCATCCCATGTTTATGGCCTTGATGATTGTTGTTGAATGTTAAAATGTCTCATTATAACCCTTTTAACCATATCGTATCTTCCTATCCTAAAGTAGCCCAAGCCCTAAAATTTTGGGACTTGCACCACAACCCGGGTCTCTGAAAGGCATTTTTTATGTGAACTTATTATATAGCGATGTTGATCATGGAAAGATAAAATGTGGTGTTAATATTGCTTTCCTTCTTTGTATCTTCAAATATTTTGTTCCTTACCAATTCTTTCTTGAGTGCAGGTGTCTGATAACCATTACAGGCCCGATTTGAAGAAAGCTGCCCTTGCAAGATTAAGCGTCGTGCACAGAAGCCTCAAAGTCGCCAAATCTGGTGTCAAGAAGAAGAACAGGCAGGCTGCTTAGGTAGAGTGTTTGTTAGTCGATGCATTAGCCTAAAATGTTATTTCATGACTTCTCTAGCACATGCGTGCTGAAGTTTTTGCTGTTGTTTTCTCCAAATTTATGATGCGTCACAAATTATGTTTTGGACCCCGAATGCATAAAAATTACATCCATTATATTATTACAGCTTCCATTTTAGCTTGTTGGACATATTGGTGCATTTGACTCTACTGCATCTGTTATGACTTAATTCCTTCTTTAATAGCTTTATGTATGCTTTTTGGTAATCCTGTTTGTAAAAATAAAAAGTTTTGTGATTCAAAATTGGTTTCTCTATACTCTTTATTATACTAGTATTTGCTATGTAAGCAATCTTCTAGAAGCATACCTTTTTAGTCGTGCTTTTAACAGAATATACAAAATGTGTTGTCACTAGGGGTTTTAATACCAATTTACGCCAACAAAAATTACTATTTGTCTCCTTTTAAAACTTGTGTGCTTCCTGTTAGATGATGCTTGTGGTGGAAGTTAAGTAGTAGAATATAGGAGAAAATATCAATTTTGGAACTAAAAGGACTAAAATTGAAAATACCAAAAGTTACAAGACTAAAATTAGATTTTAAAAAAAATACATGACCAAAATTGATATTTTCTCTGGAACGTAGTGTTGGATTATTGTACTTGGCCAACAAGTAATGCCTAAGAAGAGGTATACGAGTCAATGAGTTGATTAGGCCCTCTGCCAAATTATTACACTAAAAAATAAGAAATAGATTCATCTTTAAATTATTTCGAGTATTATCAATTGTAGTTTTTAAATAAATAAATTTTAAAAATAATAATAATAAACCCTACAAAAACTGTCCTAACTCCTAAAGCACTGCTATTATTATACTAGTAAAAGAACACGCCTTGAAAATTTGTTAGTTTTTGACATGTTTTGGGGGTGGGGGGTGATGGGGTTGGATATCTTGGATCAAGTTGGGTTTATTTCCTGATTTAAGAATAAGATGACAATTTCTTAAGTCAATGGAATATGCAACGACACGCATCAAGAATCACCCACCAAATAGTTTTCCTTTTCTTGAAACCCTTATAAATACACCGATTGAACCCAACATTTATGCCAAAAAGATATTTGAACTTTCCCATCCAATGGAAGATGACTCCATTGGCAAATCTACATCGTTTAAAGGAGGGCATGATGGGGGAAGCAACACGAGCTCCGTTGCCTCTACAGATGGATCGAAAAGAAGGCGTTTGAACGGGTGCTTCTCGTTCATGGAGATATCAATTGATCCTGGTGTCAAATCTCTCAAACATTTGGACTCGGACAAGTTCAAAGATGAGATTAAGAAATGGGCTCAAGCAGTTGTCACCTACGCTAGGCAGGTGAGCCAGCATTTTGGCAGCAGACAGAAATCAACGAATGAACGAAGCCCAAATAACAATACATCGAGTCAAGAGTTGCAAGATCATCCATATGTAAGAAGTTTAATGCAAGAATGAGACAGGAATCTTGTTGCAATCGACTAGAATACATGTACAGTTGGTAATTCTGATGATATTTATATAGTATTGATTTGTATGTTGCGTGTGAAATCTTATCAATCTACAGTTCTATCTGATCATATGAAAAATAAACTACTACAACAGAGCCAGATAATCAAGTTTTGACCAAAAATCTTGAACCAAAATTGTTCATTGTCATTTTAAGGAAATCATGCTAGTAGAAAAGATTTACAACAGGATGGTTCATTTAGACAACACTCATCATACAACTACACAGAGAGACACATTGGCATCACCTTTTCAAGTTCACGAAAAACGTAGGCCCATATCTAGCGAGAACCGAGAGCAAGCATTGTATGTGTCTTACAAGACCAAGAAAATGCTCTCAGAACCAAATCTTTCAAGTCGACTCTGGTGACTCCGCCTTGCTACTCGTTCTTTCTGGCTTCCTGGAACCATCTATCATCTCCTGAAATGCTTCTCAGGAGTTGTTTCGAGCACATTTGTTCCGCCTGAGTAGCATTTTTCCTTCGAACTGCTGTTACCCATTCAGGCTCCTATTTCAAAAATGTGCAAAGCAGTTCATAATTAATTCTCGTATAATCAGGAAATGTAATGAGGCTGAAAGCTAAATCGCCATTTTAAGGTATTCAGGCACATTTCAGAGAAAAGTGAGAAACAGCAAAATTATGGGATATAGAATTTCAAGACAATGGCTACCTCGAGCAGTCTCAAAGCATATATATGAAGCTCGAGAAATCCACTGTCTAGAGCTTATGTAGATTATTAATTTGTTTTAATCATACTTGGAGCACCATTCTTTTCAAGTATATATGTGGATCTAAGAGTACCTCAGGAACAATGCGAGAAAATCCGAATTTAAGGAAGAGCAGCAAGTGTTCCATGAAGAGAATGGCAGCAAGTCCCGGAGACACACGCCAAGTGCCTTCCCGATCGTACAAGCACACTAGAAGTGCACTATTGGTACAAATTGACATCACTACCAGAAACTGAAACACAGAGATCAGAACAGAAGTTAAAATGATGTTTGGAAATCGATCAAGAAACGACTTTTATACCTGAAAGATATTCAGCCATGCTCCAATTGTTGCATCAGCGCGAGGTATGGGCCGTCTCATCATTGCAAGTAATTTCAGGGCATCAGCTCTAATTTCTGTTATGTTATTCTGGGAATTGAAAGTGAAAAGGTGATCAAAATGATTTTTTCATTTTTTTTATTTTACAAAAATTAAAAACTAAATCCATGATACCATTGCTGCAAAGGCAAATGCAAGGGGAAATGCACAAGCAAACATCATGATCATCCCAAACTGCAGCACCAACTCAAGAAAATCTGCCAACAATTACCGATTTTTTTTATGAACTTTGAGCAGTTAAAAAATGGTGTTGACAGTCTTATATTACCATCAAAAAGTCCATCTTCAATTTCCTGGCTGATGCTTGCAGAATAAGTAGGTTTTAGATATTCCTTCTCCACCCGAAGAATGGGACGTGATTTGCCCATTGATGCTCCTTTTTCACACTTTCGTTTGTTCCTTCAGAGTTGCACAACCCATTGGTCTTAAACAAAAACCAATTAAGGTGAGTCCACTATTATGCTGATATGGTCTAAAGAAAGATACCTGACAGCTCTATATTTCTTGAAGCTGTATGACAAATATGGAATAGAATTTTCTAGTAGATTCTCAAGCACCTGAAAAACAAACTAGTCTTGAGCAACAGAAATTTAACCACATAAAGAAAAAATTGCCATTTAGATTATTTCAACCTCTGATATAAGCAGGCGTTGGACTAAAACTTGCCGAAGAGTCATGATGTTACGATGCAGCAGAGCATGATAAAACACCCCAATATATGACTGCATGAAGTAGAGGCCAAACACCTGGAAAAACGACGTTTAGACAGCTTTATGACTAATAAGCAGAGTGATGCCGTGTTTCCCTATACCTTGTATACCAAGCTGTTTGCTCTGTGCTCAGTATTTTCATAATTTTCGTATTTAATAAGCTTCACCGATATCTTGCCTCCTACTCTTGTGAAGTACTGAATTGCGAGAAGGTAAACTGCTGTTAAAGCAAACCTGAGAGATGCAAACATAAGAAAATTAAGTGAGAACATGAGATAGTTTTCGTTTTTTCAGTAACAAAATGAAGCAGCACTTTGACTGAGTGCTTACTTAAGAATATCGGAACGTATAACCTCATAAAGATGAGCGTAAGCTAGCTCGAATGGTAGCTGGAGACATATGATGCCCAGTATGATGAAGGCATCATTTCTAAATCTCATCAGCCATCGAAACCACTCCTTTTTCTGCCAGATTTCTTTCTCTTTCATTCTATCTGTGCTTTGTTTTTTCATAAGTTCTGAAGGAAAAGATGGCATACTCTTTCCTGTTCTATCAGATATGTATTCTGATTCTAAACCAGATGGATCATATATCTGCAACCTGCATCACCCCAAAAGAAAAACGAGAAGATATGATGCAGGAAAGACCAAAAAAAAAAAAACCATTGATCCATAAGTGGTAAGATGTTTTGGTTGGTAACCGGTTCGAAAACATACCTAGCTGTAATGGCCGAGTTCTTGCGTTTCCAGAATTGGAAAAACAAGACAGCCCATGTTATTAGGCAAATGAAAAAAAAAGGGAGAGCCAGAGATTGCATTGATCTAAACATAAAAAAGAGGAGCAATCAATCAGCTTCTCGACGTAGACAAAGTTAACAATAGATGCAAATAGAGAGACAAAGTTTGAAGTTCCACCCGAAGTCCACCAACTGCACTGTAAGGCCCAGTAAAGCTGGAAAAAACATCCACTTTGTGTACATTCCAAGGAAGGCAAAGTAGGTGGCAATCTACAAAACATACATGTTCAACAATGAACTCTGATAAGCCAATGTGAGATTCTATGACAAACAACCCTAAAAATGATTAATTAAGCAACCAGCATTCAGTATTTACCTTAATCCCATAATATGAACATACATCATCTATTGGCTGTGATGTGAAGTCTAACCAGTTCATGGCCCAGCTTCTTAGAAGCTGTTTCCGTTTCCTTTCATCTACAACGAGCAGACGATTGTCTTAATGTCTGGTAATTGATATCTATCTATGAACATAAAAGAGTATACAGTACCATGCAATGGAAAGATTTCTTTGACAATGCCAATTGCTTCCAATTTCCGGAATAGAGATTCACCCTGCTTCCAGTGTTCCTCTATTGAATCGGATTTCAATAACACGAAAGACTTTTCCATATTGACCTGGAAAAGATTGCTTCATCAGCATATCCAGAGGGGGTTATGAACTTTCAGTCCGTCTACAGTGACTCTTATGATTATATAAGTTATGATGTAATCCCTCAATCAAACCTCCATCAAACCAAGGCTTGAAATACAACCCCCTCGAGCTGACAGTACTGTCTCAATCTCAGTATAGTTGCAGACCACCTAGAAGGGTAAGCTAACTATTGAAAAGGAGGGTTCTATCCCTCAATTAAAGTAGTAGGACTACACGGGCTCGAGTGAAGCCCTATGAGCAATACATTACTTGTCTTTGAATTTGCTTATAGCTAAACCCTGATTTGAATGATATACTACCCACCTCACAAAGAAGAAAACTTTTTCATCTATAGGGTGGTGAACTGATAGTGATAAGATATAAAGGACATAAGTAACTCACAATCCCAAATATTATATGCTTGTAGCAACGGAATCGCTCACACCAGCTGAACAACGAGCCATCCGGTAACCTTTCAAAAGCTTCAGCCTCATCCCATTCAAATGGAAGATCCATTCCTGAAATCAGAAAGTGTCATTGTAAGATTAGGACAAGTAACAGCAGGTTCCATGGTCAAGAAACACCATCCAATGATACTTATATGAAGCAATTACCTATTTTGGTCCGTTTTCTGAACTGTAACTCAGCTGCAGCCTTCCCCAAAATCTCATCTGATGCTGCCAACTGCAAATAACAAAAATATGAATCTATGAAGCCAGAATTTGGATAATTAAAGCATGCAGTGAGACTTCACAAACATGTTCACTTTCAAGTACATGCAAAATGCATAATTTAGGTAAATTTTGATGCAAAGATGAAAATTTGAATTCAAGAATCCCCAATATTGTGAGAGAAATAAGAGAAATATATATAGAACTTGAACATACCTTAATGAATTCATTCTGGAAGCCAACAACTCTTTCAACAATGAGCCCTCTTTCCTTGAGCTGATCAACAAGAAGTCCAACACAATCAGAAACATCACTATCATCCCCTGTGTTTCCACCCCATTTAGGAACAACCACTGCTATCTCAAAAACAAGCCCTTCTTCCCCATCATTCTCACTCATTTCCAACACCAAAAACCAAGAAAATGCCCACCTGAGAAAATCAATGAACTCCAATATAACAAAATTGGTCTATTACAACCCCAGTGAAGCTAAAAAAAACCATACAGCAAAAGGGCCCTCAAAGCTGCATTTATGTATTTTCCTCACTGATATTTGCCAAAATCTTGTATAATCTTGATCAGGGCGACTTTGGTTTTGTCAAAAAGAAGAATATGAGAAATGAGTAAATGAGGAAGAAACAGAAAAACAGGTGTCTATGTTTAACGGAAACCAAGGAAAGAGGTGTACTTGTAATAGAAGAGAGCTACACGTGGCCATGGGGATTGTCCTCTTATGTTTTCACAGGAAAAAATAATTAAAATAAAAAAAAAATCTTTTTTGATTATTCTGGCACAAGAAACAATGAATCATTGATTTTGCTGTTACCAAAAAATATTGGGTTTTTTCAGCTCCATACCATACCTCTCCTCTCTCTGTCTGCATAGAATTCAGGTTGCAGGATGATGGGATGAAAATGAAAGATGAGAATCAAATGATGCTGCTATTCCTACCCGACCATTTTGATGGCAATTTTTGTAGGAAGAATATTTGTCTTGCATTGATGAGAATAAGAATGTCAAATTATCAATCTGCCACCTTTTCTTCTTTTTATTTTACCTCAGATTAAAAATATTCATGCTATACTATTTTTTTTTAATGGCTTCATATGACTGATTAAGAAATAAAATTACTATAACTTAATTTATTAGAAAATACATAGAAGAAAATTTCAGAAACTATACAATAAATACTTCCATTTTATTGGGTAGATTTACAAGGAAGAGTTGATTTTTTTAAAAAAAATACTAATGACTAATGAGTTCTCTTTGGTATTAGGTAATGTTATGAGTAATATATCCCTCATGATTTATCAAGCCCAAGAGGCCCAATAGATCCATCAGACCCATGACGCTAGAAAAGGGAGGCCCACCCCCTCGGCGGCCCAACCGGAGGACAGAAAGGAGAAGGGAGTTAAGGCAGCCCAATAAGGAACATAGCAGTCCGGAAGCCCAGCCCAGAACAAATAAGGACGAGCCCGCTGAACCAGTACAAAACCAGGAAACACCCTCGACTTCGGAGAGACACCTCGGCAGTCACCCTCCCCCTGGCCAAGACCTCGGATGGACTCATCAGCACCGAAAGCCAACATGTCCGAAGACCAAAGGACGACGGCAAGAGCAAGATAATAAAGGACAGACATCATAATGAAAGAACACAAGTACCGCAGGCTAGAAGACAACGCTAACGGGAAGAGAAGATGTCTTGGACATCAATCTTAACTAGAAGACAACAACTGATTGGCACGCCCTGCTCCAACAACCAATGGGAGGCCAGCAAAGGACGGAGACACCCTACAAACTCCCTGCAGTGCAACAAACGGCGCCCAGGTTCCCTCTGCAATCGGTCGGCGTACCAGCCAACTTCATTAAAGGCGAATTGTCTTCATCCAGGTGGCGTAAGACGATTGGCCCGATTCTAGGATTTTAGGGATAATATAAATAGCCTCTCTCACAGGAGAGAGGCAGGACATAAGCACTCACTATAAACACTCACTTTAGACATTACACTTGTAAGAATCTGAAAAAAACGAGTGTTGTTCTAAAAGGAGAGTAATAAAATCGGTGATGTTCTTTGGTGGAATTCGAGTATTGGATAAGCTTTAATCTCTTTATTTGTCTCGATTTTATAAGTTATTGTGTTTGATGGTATTTGTTCTTGGTATCGCTAATTAAAGTCTTGAACCTTTTACCTACTTAATTAACGAGCCAAGAACAACCGTCAACAGTCCCCTAGGGGATGGCGGAGTGGTAGAAAGGGACCAAAACGGGGGGAGACCCGTGTTCGAATCCCCGAAGCCACTTCGTGGAGCCGGTCAGCCAGGGTTTTCTTAGGCCGGTCAGCCAGGGTTTTCCTAGGCTGGTTTATCCCCTCTCTGGTCTTTGCCGGCTAGGCCAGTGGAGGGTCCGGATTAGTCAGCGAAGCTGGACACCGGGTTATAAAAAAAAAAAGAACAAACGTCAACAGGTAGTAATACTCAATATGACAATTTTTTTATTTTTTACATACTATTGTCTAAAAAAATAATTAGATATGAGTAATGACTAAAACATTACAAATAAATAATCTTAAAAATAATAAAGCACCCCACGTAAACTACCACTTAACTTTTACCATACGTACTTTCCCAACTTAATCTTCATCATTACTGTAATAGCATGATTTAAAAAGAGTTTGAGAATAAAATAATAATTTTAAATAATAAATAAATAAATTATAAGACGGGTTAGTTATGCACGTTATTATATAAAAATGGTAAATTTATAGTAATTAAAATGTATTTATGGTAAATTTTATACGCCCTTTCCTCATTCGAACCCTTTATATTTGTTTTTTCAATGATATATTAGTATTTAATATAAATTTTATGATTTTAGATTATTATTACGATAATTTTGGGTATTCTGCCTTTTATACAAGATTTTATTGACAGCCTATTATAATAGTATTACGCGCTTTAAAAGTATATGTACACGCTTCCATAAAAGCGAGACGCGTCGCAACGTTCGAAAATCCAAATCAGCAATTGGATGATATTTCATCTCCTTGTACAGTCAACACACCAGATCACAACTCCTAAAGCGTTGAGAGAAATTTCAAGGTAAAAAAGCCCTAGCCCCCTCTTCCAAAAGCAAAAAACTCAACCTTTGCAATCTTATCGGAAATTCAAATCTACAGAAATCTCTCTCTCCGATCGCCATGGGTAACACAGAGAAGCTGATGCAGCAGATCATGGATCTGAAATTCACCTCGAAGAGCCTCCAGCGTCAGGCTCGGAAGTGCGAGAA
Source organism: Pogostemon cablin (assembly GCA_023678885.1). Lineage (NCBI taxonomy): Eukaryota > Viridiplantae > Streptophyta > Magnoliopsida > Lamiales > Lamiaceae > Pogostemon > Pogostemon cablin. Next base: position 1,795,730 of record CM042959.1, on the reverse strand, counting down.
GGAGGAAAAAGCGGAGAAATTGAAGGTGAAGAAGGCGATCGAGAAAGGCAACATGGACGGCGCACGAATCTACGCCGAGAATTCCATCCGTAAACGCAACGAGCAGATGAATTACCTACGCCTCGCCTCCCGCCTCGACGCCGTCGTCGCGCGGCTCGACACTCAGGCGAAGATGACGTCGATCAGCAAATCGATGGGCAACATCGTCAAATCGCTCGAGTCGACACTCGCTACAGGGAACCTGCAGAAGATGTCGGAGACGATGGACCAGTTCGAGAGGCAATTCGTGAACATGGAGGTTCAAGCTGAGTTCATGGAGAGCTCCATGGCTGGTAGCACCTCTCTTTCCACACCTGAGGGCGAAGTCAACAGCCTCATGCAACAGGTGGCGGACGACTACGGGCTGGAGGTGTCCGTCGGGCTTCCTCAACCTGCTGCACATGCGGTGGCGGTGAAGAACAGTGAGAAGGTGGATGAGGATGATCTCACCCGGCGCCTTGCCGAGTTGAAGGCACGCGGCTGAAATCTGGGTGCCACCCTTCCTATTTCTATATTCTAGTTATCTTCATAACTTTGCGATTTCTTGGATATAATGTGTATAATTTCCGCTACAATTTGACTTGATGTTCTACTCTTCTCTTCCATGGTATGAATTTCGATTGGGCCATATATATTGCAGTGTGTATTGAATCTTGATATCTTGCTGGGTTATATATGTGATTTGTGGTGGTTAACAAGTTCATATATGGCAATGCAAGTTTTGTTGCAGTTCATAATATTTTGTGCATTGGGTTGGCATAGCTTTGATAGTCATCAACATGTGCATTTTGATTTGAATCTTGCACTTGATATTCTAGAGTTTTTTTGAGAAGTTTGTAAAATAAATGATTATTTGGATACCTCAAGAGTAAATGACAAATGTTTGGAAAGCTGTATGTTTTTCACAAAAATCACAGATACCAAACCACAGATATAAGTTAAGCAACCCTGATTTACAACCTTCCATTGCAAAACAATGTATATGCTAGATGCGATCCTCAGGCACATCCTTGGTCGGACATACTGGTTGCAATAGTCAGGAAAGCGGAGATGGCAGCTCCATGCACCAACGCCCTGTACCAAAATACATGTGTTGCCTCAGGTTTTGTGAATAAAATAAGGTTCATGATCTAGGACAGAAATCTTAGTTCAAGCAAAGGTATACAAGTTGTGATTCACAGCCTTACTCGGGACTTTCTTTCTGATAACCAAAATCGGTTGCTGATTTGAGTGCTCGCTGGTACGTCTGCTTCATGGCTTCCTGCAACACGATACAAAATTACATCTACAAACTATGGCAGTAGGGCCATAAAAACAAATTGAATTATTAACCCTCAAATGACTTGACATGCACCATCTGTGTTCTCACCTGTAGTTTAGTTTCAAACTCTTCAGGGGACCAATTCAGATTGCACTCTTTTAGTTCAAGCTCTCCAGCCACTACCTGCCATAAATAACCACAAGTTTCGCACGTCTTCACATGTACTGTTGTACAGCTAAAGTAGCACACACAGAGGAAAGCCATTCCCCTTCAACTGAGAAATTCAAGTGCTTTCCTTCAGCTGTTTGGGAAGTCTCAAACTACAAAGAATGCCTATAGCATCTGTTTCTACTCAAGGAATATCAGCTATAGCATTTCGCAAGAAAAATAAAACCCAAGGATTAAAAGGTCGATTACAGGAGGATGGAAAGATTAGGCATTTATAACTGAAATTGATTCGAGATTGAAAGAGCCAAAGGCTTGTCCTTGCTTCTGCAAAAGAGTCTAGAATGCAATAACCAAGAAAATAATTCTAGGTAGGAATATGCTAGTGCAACTATTTGGACAGAAAAATTTTAAAGAAGAAAAACAAAAAAGTTTCTTCCCCTCAATCACTTGCTAAGAGTTTTCCTCGCAATATTGAAAATTGAAATCCAAAATGACCATATAATCATATTGGTCAACCATTCAGAACATTTTTCATGACAATCATTTTGTGAGCAAGTTGCAATATTAATAATAATACAGTAAATATAACTGCGATTTGAGCATGAAAACATACCCCTCCCACACCTGCGGCCATAGAAGGTGCAACCAGAACGTTGGCCTTTCTTAAAATATCAACTGCTTCAGGTGTGCAAGGCATGTTTGATCCTAAAAGAATTCTTTGCAGTTAGATAATGATGGCAAACAACAAAAGTGGAAATGCAATATTCAGGACAACATATTGAAGCTGGGAAGAAATGTTTTGTGCATTACCTTCCACAAGTATTCGGCATCCTGAATTCACCAAGTTAACAGCATCAGATTGATCAATCTCATTTTGTGAAGCACAAGGAAATGCAACATCATATCTTTCATTCCAAGGCTTTGCTTCATCGTAGTATTTAGAACGGCCATAAGTCTTTGAATAGTCTCTGCAAATATTATTTTTAAGCTGGTGCAATTTAAAAGTTATACGAGTAGAAGATAGCTTACAAACCTCAAACTTCTATTCTGAGTTTTAATGTCCCTAAGAAAAGATATTTTCATGAAATCAAAACCATCCTCATCGACCAAATAACCCTTTGAATCTGTGAGAGAGAAAAAATAAAAATTGCGAAATGAATTGCAAGGAACACACAGAAGAATTCACCTGACATATATCTGAAAATAAAATACTATAAGAATGAGTGGAAAATCCAAGAAAAGGCACTCTTAAGGACAATAATAAGATCAAACCATCCAGGGCAATTGTAGATCATTGCCAAATTCCAAAATCAATTCATGTGTAGCAAAAGGTACTAGATATAAATTGTCACCATATAACTAATTAAATGATCTTCCATAACACAAAATTTGTCAGTATTTGCAATATATAGTTTTATTATTTTATGATATTGAATACTCCAGCAGAAAATAAATTGACTAATCCTAAATGTCAACATCTTGAATACACATGATAATCCTTACTAACTGGTTTGTTTCCCCTGTTCAGCGCCAAGTAGTTCAATAGGAAATTCAATCAGGCAACTGTAAACTCTAAGAAGCTTGTTTGGATATCAGAATATTAATGTCTTAGTCAAGGAAACAAAAAATGTATTAAACATACACAGAGACAAAATGAGATGGAGAGCAAGGAGACTCTGCTGTACCTGATACTGTTATAGGAAGTGCACCATACGCAATAAGCTTCTCTAGAACATGCATTGATATCTTTCCAGAACCACTGACTGCACATCTGGGAGACAAAAGTATATGAAAATAAAAAAACATATATTCCATTGCAAGATGCTTATAAGAATAAGAACATGCTTTTTCAATCATGGCAATGACATCATTGAGTTCTGTAAACAAACCAAAATCATTTTAAGCAATTCGAAATCTTGCTCATTTTGCATTAAAAAAACATTAATAGCATGTAAAAAGACTAAATAAGTGTCCTCGATTCAATCAGGGTTGCACAAGTAAACATTAGGTAATTAATAGTCAATAAATTAGAAATAGGAGTGATAAAGTTATAACCTTAGTCCTTTTAGTTCTTTGGTCATGTCGGCAAGCATAAGTTGGGCAAAGTATACCTGCACAGACGAAGGGGGTCAAATTAACAGGAAACAAATACCAAAGCACATAGAAACAAAGGAAATTTGGTCACCAATCCATAGCCAGTAGCTTCAGTTCGTAGACTAGAGCCAGACCAGTTTACTCTAGGCCCAGTAAAACTTCCCTGTGCACACGTCAAAACCCAAGATCAATTATCACTTAGATATTGCATTCTCAGAAACGTATAAGGTCATTAAATGATTTATATGTGATTTAAGTCATTTCTAAGGATTCAAGTTCAGAGAAAAAAATCAAAGAAATTAACCTCAATAGGACAGATAAAAATCATGAGCAGCCATGAGTTTGTACTGCAGTTTTCGTACATTAAAAATAATAATATAACTCAAATATTAAGACTATAGTGTTTTAATTTAGTGAATGAAGTAAATCCTTATAGCTTATAGAAGATAAAGTCAAACCAAGAAGAAATCATCCAAATCACTAGTATTGATCCTGATCATTGACATACAAACTTTATGCGCTATAAATGTGAATGGTGTATTAGTCAAAAAGAAGCAACAAATACAATTGATGCTGCTGCTCAAAACAAGTGTTCAATGTCAATAAAAAGAAAGTGAAAATCATGTTTATCAAAAGCAAAAAATAGGAACACTAATAATTTGCAGGTTTAACCTGAGAATGACCAGTGAGGCGTCGATACTGTCCATACAAATAACCCATCTCTCGGGTGCCAACACCCACCTCCTCAGAAGGAAGATCCTATATAATGGAAAAAAAAAGTTGGATAACCGACGATGTAACAGAGAAAGGCTTTAAAATTTTGAGCATCAAGCTTGCTTAAAATACCTTGTCAGGACCCAAATACCGATACAATTCATTCATGAAACTCTGACAAAATCTCATGATCTATACATGTGGTTCAAAATTCCAAAGGAAAAGGTTAATACTTTTGTAATATTTCGACAAAACGAATTCTATAGAGCAGATTACCTACCTCATTATCACTTTTGCCTTTGGGATCAAAATCACTCCCACCTGATGAGCCTCCAAGTCTGTATGGAGATAATGCATTTTTAAAGGTCTACACAGACAATGAAGCATTGTTAAGCTGTGAGCTCAGAAGCATAACTAAAAGACTCACTAAACAGCAGGCAGCTACTGTATAAAATGCACATCAAGCAAGGCACAACAAAGAACAAAGTCCAGAGCCAGTTACAAGAGTGAATATATAATATGTAGAAACTCAAAGAGGCAGTTTATAAGCACATGACCTTTTCTAAGACAAACAACCAAAGAGGCTATCTGTAAACAGGCAGGCATTTCTAGATGAAAGCTAAAAATCATGGATCAAAATGTAACAGCATGAAAACCTGTTCAAAACTCAGAAATTTCGAAATGCTCAAGTTCATTGATGGATGAAAACGCAGGCCACCCCTGCATGGACCAAGTGACTGATTAAAGTGAACACGAAATCCACGATTGACATGTGTTTCACCCCTATCATCAACCCATGGAACCCGAAAGATAAAGGTACGTTCTGGTTCTAACAACCGCTCCATGGTATTGACAAAGCTGTAATGTTGCACGATATTATTGTTATGATGAATTTAAAGTGATCGCACAAAACACAAGTTTACACAGTATATAAAAAATTGAATAAGCAACTTACTTGGAGTTCTTTGAAATTACTCTTTCCAAAGCATGTACCACTTCTTGAACTGACTGTATGAACTCAGCTTCATGAGGATCTCTCCTCAATGCAGCTTCAACAATCGATCCAGCCGATTTCGACATAAGAGCTGTGCTAAGGGTTTGATCATGGTATAAGTTCAACAGAAATAAAAAAAATCTCTCATCAGACATCAAGCCCTCTTATTTGAAAGTGTTCAAGCACACAGGAATATAAATAAATTAAATCAAATTCACATTAAAATTTCACTTGGGAGCATAAGTGTGCACAAGCAAGACAGTGAGGGGGGGAAGGTTGTTAATAGACACAAGCACATCTCGGACAATATAATTTATATAATGTTTTAAGGAAAAAGAAAAGGTCTGCATTAGTATATATCAAACAGAAAAGAGAGACAAAAGAACTTACCTTTCACATAAATTGGTTTGTCAACAATTATTTTGTCTTTAGAGGCTTGCTGCAGACGGAGAGCCTCTTTGTGGAGAAGGCTATTATTGTGTTCTTCTAGAGCACTCATTTGCATATTCCTGCTGCCTTCATTTCCATATGGGTTTCGCCTATGCTTTCTCCCATACTCTCTGCACACGGAACAGAATATCCTTGCTGTACCATCCTTGACATCAACATATGCCCACTTATATGTATCAGCCCACTCCTCTCTCCATCGTTTAACAACCTTTTTCTTCCTTTTCCCTGATTGTGACTTTGACAATTCCTGGTCTTCAGTAGGAAGTTGAGAATCCATCATATGCTTGTTCTCAGGATGCTCTTTGGCAGATGATTCATGTGTTTGAAGATCAAGAAGTGTGGTTTGCGCAAAAGAAGGATCATCATCTCCAGGACCTATTTCCAAATCAATCTCTTCACCAAGTTCCCTAACAAGATGATGCCTCTGAGCCTGCTGGATCAAGTTCATATCATCCATAGTAGAAGTCATCCCAATTCCACCAACAGGTAGCAACATTCAGCATGACAACTACACCGTGGCTTAAGTTGTTTATCGCCTGAATTCTGAAAAGAAACATGTTGCTAATCTACATGAGTCTCACGGCTGAAACAGCATCACTCTACCCTACCTGGGCAGTAAGTGGGGGTTGTTGCTCACAGAACTTTCTAGCAATTATATGTATGTAAGACTAATCTGTGAATTTAATTGATATATACATGCAAACGCGAGTGAGCACACATAATTACTGAAAGATACACGTTCCTAAAATGTATAGTTATATTAACATATAAGTCTTAATCATTCTAGTTTAAGCATAAAAAACCATAATCTACGACACCCACACCCAGTCAAATCCTGCGCTCACAACGTATGTAAATACAGCACTCCACAAGCCACCCGAAGATATACTATAAAGGTAGCTTTAACATTTTATATACCCTTGATAAAGCATTTAGAAATGTCTTGAATCATCGGAAAGCAGCAAGGCACCCACCCAACAATGAAGTCAATCCAAAAGTTCAATTCCCTCGAAACATGTTCCAAGAATATGCACATGAGCCAACAGATGCTTACAAAAAGAAAGAATATTTAATCCAAACGATAAACCAAAGATGCAACGAGACACTAGCTGCAGAAATTGATTCCGATAAACAAGTGCGAATTCCATACACAAACAACCCAAATTGAGAAAACTCGAAAAATAAATCAATCATTTACCTCAAAATGAAATCTTTAACTTCACTTACGATACTGTACTTGGGGAACTCTTATAGAATGGCTGCAACTGAAAATCCTAAACAAAACGTTAAGCAGAGGCAATCTCGTGAACGTTTGTTTAAAAAAAAAAAAAAAGCAGGGGAATCCAAAATATGAAGAAATTTTGGGGTTGTAAGAAACAGAAATACGGAGATTGATTGGGTGAAAGAACTGATTTTTTT